>LR990053.1:9023114-10273114 GCA_905147135.1 Blastobasis lacticolella
TCATTCCATAAGTATTGTGGCATAGCAAGTAATGGTAACATTTTTAATTTACCCGCAAAATCATTGTTACTTATCTATTGAAAATTGAGATAGACAAATAAGGAAAAGCGATTATAAGTTCGTTTTATTTTAAAAAGTTTCTGCACTGCACAGAAATATTATTCTTAAATGTTAATGGACTTATGCTGTACAAGGGCTAATCTGAGTAATTATGGGACATGTTTATATGACTAGATTCCTGTTACGTAGTTTTATCATTATACTTATCAACTGTATACTTATCAATACTTATTAAACACGTCGACTACTCGAGAATGTTACATAACGGTCGGGCTGCTGACCTTACAGTGTTTAATTCTAACTTTATTTTTCTCGAATATAACATAGACGGGGTTGCTAGTCCTTAGGATCATGTCGGCTGTGAACTCCAGGTCCTGGGGCCTGGTGACGGGCTCCAGGCGGTTCCGGCGCAGCACTCCTGTCACGCAGGACTTCATCTCCATCATTGCGAACCTTTGACCTGGGATATATACATACAGCCAATATTGGAGGGGTATATATCATATTCTAGGTAAGTAAGTTCTTAGTATATGCGTTGAATAGCAAGTGTTCATGACAGCTATTTGGATAGACAGATAGACAGCAGATTATCAAATTATCGTAAATGAGTATAGGTTAGCTAGATATTTGGGGACAATTCATCAATAATGTATTCTTCTACGCTTCCACATTGTTGGTAATCTCAAGCAATGTTCCAGAACAATTCTAGCAGCGATTTTAATACATTTTTTGTATTATAATATTGGAACAGTCTGTTTATATGTTTTATGTATGTGTGTAATACTGTTAACTTTTTAATTGCGTTCCAAATAAGTGATGGCAGTGATATTCTTAGCATACAGCCATGTTGTACAATAAAACATAAAGATTATATAAGAGATAAGTTAGTGGCACTGTATATCTGTAGGTCAGAATTACAATATTTACAGCTTACATAATACAAATGAAATCATGAGCATGACATATACAGGATGTCCGGTAATGAATAGATAACCTTGAAAGAGCATTGAACATTTACTATGGAGAAAATCACCACCCACTTTCCGCCATTTTGAAAAAATATCGATTTTGCGGCCACTCATAAAACTTATGCCAATCGATAGGAAACTTTAATATCTATCGATCACTGTGTTCAAAAATGTCGAAAACGGTATACCTTGCGAGATATCACAAGTCAAAGATGTACATTATCTACCGACACATGGGGAACAAATACCTCCTACTAAGTCTACTCATAGTCAAATATCTTCTAAACTACTGAACCGATTTCGAATAAATAAAGTTAGTAATAATTTCGATTAAAAGACCTTTCAAATACAGAAAACCGCATTGAAATTGGTTTATCCGTTCGGGAGCTACAGATAGACGGATACACGCGTTAAACTTACAACAAAACACAAACTAAAATAAAGTGTATTGTAAGATTATGTGTTCACCAACACACAAAACACTTTATTTCATAATAATATGCCACTCGGCTCTGCGAGACTGTTTAATTAATCTCCGGTCTATTTAATTAATACCGTTGGCATTTGGCACACGTAACGAGTGGCGAGCTCGTGGCGGTGCTGAAGTGTGACTAGTCCCAAAGTACAAAACGGTCACCCATTCATTTAAAGGACGCTATGAACATTGCTTAACCTAGGTTATCGGTCTGGCAAGTTTCTTTATTTTATGGAATAAGATAATTAAGTTAAGTTGCTTAATGCAGTGCTTACACTGTAAGAGCAAGCGCCTCAACTCTAACTCAGCTAGCAACTCCGCATAGCACTTGGCGTTGTACCTACATCGCCTAGCTCTTGCCATGCATATGACGTTAATAATGTGACCAGATCCCAGAAATCGATTTCTGTGTTTTAAGACAACTTATTTTTTTTGGGATGGGACATATTTACCCAAGTAAATTACCGACTTGCAATGCGAGAGTACCGGGTTCAAATCTCACTGCCGCCATGTATCAATGGCGGGCGGATGGTAGTCGCTGCATATTAAAAGCCAAAACACCGCAAAAAATAGAATGAAAAGGTCCTCTGTTGGAAGTAAACACGCGTAGGCATATTGCCCTTCACCTGCGATAAGTGGGCTAGGGCTACCCTGTCACGCGCGGGCAGGGTAAAAGAAGTTAGCGCATAACAGTAGGAAGCTCCGCTTCGCCACCCTAAACGTCGGTCTCTGACCGGCCGGTCTCGAGAGCTGGCTGAATTATTGCACAGGCGCCGCGTTCAGGTTGCATTCCTGCAAGAGACGAGGTGGCGTGGCTCCATGTCTAGGGAAATCGGGCAGGGATACAAACTGTTGTACACCGGATCGGCAGACAGGAGGAATGGGGTCGCTATTGTGGTGGGCGACGAGTTCCGGAACGGCATTCTGGAGGTGAACAGAGTGAGCGATCGACTCATGGTTATCAAGGCGCAAATTAAGGGTATAACAACCAACCTCATTAGCGCCTATGCTTCCCAGTCCGTCTGCGCCGGCACCGAAAAGACTGCCTTCTGTAACAGTTTCGAAAATACCCTGTCACGTATACTATCCTCCGAACAGATTGTGGTTGGTGCGGACCTCAACGGTCATGTGGGCCAGAGGAGCGAGGTGTTCGGTCGGGTGCACGATGGATTTGGTTATGGCCAGCGAAACAGTGAGGGAGAAGATATTCTCCGAACCTCACTGGCCGCACTCGTTACGTATTCCATCGAGTACGTAACGAGTACATCCGCGGCAGCCTTGGTGTGAGGGATATCGCAGATAAGATCGAAGAGGCTCGTCTGCGCTGGTTTGGTCACGTGTTGCGTAAGCCTCAGGGATACGTGGGAAATAGATGCCTGAATCTGCCGGTATCAGGAAAGAGGCCCCGTGGGCGGCATGATAAGCGATGGATTGACATCGCTGAGTCTAATGCGAGATCCAACGGCTTACGATAAGGGGATGCTGAAGACCAGGCGAAGTGGATAAGATTGAGTAGGAAAGCGGACCCTGGCAGAGGCCGGGATAAGTGCTAGGACGATGATGATTCGTCTATCTGTAGCTCCCGAACGAATGAACCAATTTTAATGCGGTTTTCTGTATTTGAAAGTTATTTTAATCGAAATTATTCCTAACTTTATTTAATCGAAATCGGTTCAGTAGTTTAGAAGATATTTGACTATGAGTAGACTTAGTAGGAGGTATTTGTTCCCCATGTGTCGGTAGATAATCTACATCTTTGACTTGCGATATCCCGCAAGGTATACCGTTTTCGACATTTTTGAACATAGTGATCGATAGATATTAAAGTTTCCTATCGATTGGCATAAGTTTTATGAGTAGCCGCAAAATCGATATTTTTTCAAAATGGCGGAAATTGGGTGGTGACCGAAATGTACTATGCTATTTCTTATACATAATATAACTTATGGCTGTTCAGAAAAAAATATGAAACAAAATATATCATAAGTTACTACTTACTTATGATATATTTTGTTTCCCTAGATTTTTAAAAAGTCAATTTTTTTTACCTTTCTATTTTTTCACGGCCCTACATCTACAGATAAATGATCTACGGAGCAGTCTTGTGTTCCGTCGTTCACTTAGTTTTGATGCGGCTGCTCTGACACGGCTTCTTAATTCTTCTAAAGACCTTATTCTATATTACCTTCCTCTTTAAGGCAGCCCCAATAAAAAAATCCAATGGATTTAGGTCCGGTGAATGTTGAGGCCTCAAAATTGGTTCTAGCCGCGCGATCCATCTATCCGGGTACGTGTTATTTAAAAATGCACGAACAGATACAGAATAATGCGCAGAACAGCCGTCATTTTGCAACCAATATGACTCCCTCAGCTCCTCAGGCACTTCTTCTAATAAATTGGGGAGATTATTTTGAAGAAACTTCAAATAACTTTGCCCTGTTAACAGGTTTGCCCAATTACCCAAATAATTCAAATGCCCAGTAATTCAAATGGCCCAAATGTAGGGTCTGCATAAAAGTGGGAGGCCAACAGTTTGAACATTTATTATAAATGAATGTAAAATAAAGTGTTGTTTTTTATTAATCCCCAATGTCTAGGTACAATTAAATTTAAAAAATGTTCCCTTATTACAAATTTTGTTATTTAGTATAATTTTCTTCTTTTTCATTATTGGCAATAATTCACTGTTTATTGTAGATAGATTTATAATTTGTACCATAAAACTACTTGAAACCGACATTAATTTAAAATCATTGGCTACTCATGTATTCATAATTTTTTTTTATACCCAAAATGTTTAAACATCAAATTTATTCTAAAATTAATTAATTTGCAAATTTTTTAATAAAGAAATGCAATCGCTATTACTATTTATGAATTAGCATAGTTAGTGTATAATGATAAAACAACAAAAAACCGATGGAATCCATTCATTTCTGATCGTAGTGTTCATAAAAGTAATATAGGTAAAAAAAATAGGCTTTTCTTTAAAAAAATCATAACTTAGGTACTCATCATTATCGTATCAGCCAGAAGACGCTCACTGCTGGGCATAGGTCTCCCCCAGAGATCTCCACAAAAGCCGGTCCTGTGCTTTCCGCATCCAGCTGGTACCTGCGATCCTTACCAGGTCGTCGGTCCACCTTGTAGGAGGCCTACCCACGCTGCGTCTTCCGGTACGTGGTGACCACTCGAGAACTTTACTGCCCCATCGGCCATCTGTTCTTCGAGCTATGTGCCCCGCCCACTGCCACTTCAGTCTGGCAATCCCTAGAGCTATGTCGGTGACTTTGGTTCGTTTGCGCATCTCCTCATTTCTGATTCGATCGCGCAAAGAATCTCCGAGTATAGCTCTTTGGGTAACAGTGAGCTTTCTTATAAGGCCCACAGTGAGCGGCCACGTTTCAGTTCCGTAAGTCATCACTGGCAACACACATTGGTCAAAGACCTTCGTCTGGAGGCACTGCGGTAATTGGGACGAAAATATGTGGCGTAGCTTCCCGAACGCTGCCCAACCGAGTTGGATGCGTCGATTGACCTCTTTCTCGAAATTGGACCTACCTAGCTGGACTATTTGTCCTAGGTATGTATAGTCGTCAACAACTTGAAGTGGAGTGCCTCCAACTGTCACTGGAGTATGCACAACATGGACATTCGACATAATTTTCGTCTTTTCCATGTTCATTTTAAGACCTACTTGTTGAGAAGCACTACAGAGGTCATCGAGCATTTTGCCCAAGTCTTCCAGGGTTACAGCCATGACTACGATATCGTCAGCAAATCTGAGGTGAGTGAGCTACTCGCTGTTAATATTGATATCAAACCTTATGGGAAACAATGGTTCAGAGTAACCCTATGTTTGAGGCCAAGTGTGACCGAATCGCAAAACAGTTCACATTTGGCAAGAGATACCAGATACAAACTGCGGAAACGGAGGCAGACTGGTCTGGGATAGGAGAAGTCCGTATCTATACGGACGGATCTAAGACCGACTAAGGCACCGGTGCAGGGATCTTCTCGCTGGATCTGAATATTAAGAGTTCCATACCATTAGGGGAACATAGTACCATATTCCAATGCGAGTGTGTAGCAATCACACAGGCCGCCATGCGAGTAAAGAGACTTGGTATAAGCGACCAAGGTATCCGTATTTTATCGGACAGCATGTCAGTCTTGAAGGCATTGGGAAAGAACAGCATAAACTCTGCCCTAATCCTGGAGTGCCACCAGGCACTGGAAGATATATCCCTGACGAACAGGGTTACAATGGATCAAGGGTCACAGCAATTCGATGGGGAACGATGCTGCCGATGAGCTGGTCCCTACCTCCGTCCCTACCCCTCTTTTAACACACTGCGAGCATGGGTGAGCAAACACTACGGACCAGCACAATAAGCGTTGGCAAAACACAATAGGATGTAGACAGTCGAAGTTGGTGGTGATCGAACGATCACCTAGACTAACTAATAAACTGCTAGATCTCAAATGGACAGAACTCAGGACAGTAGTTGGTACAATAACAGGACACCTCCCCCTGAACAAACTACTGTTCACAATAGGAGATACAGACAGCCCTCTATGCAGGCGATGCCTAGTAGACGAGGAAACAGCGGCCCATGTGGTCCTGGAGTGTGAGGGACTAAAGGACCACAGGGTAAAAATCACATTAGGAACGGGGTCCCTCCGAGAGATCTGCGAGCGTCCGAAGAGACTGCTGGACTTCTGGAGGGAGCTGGGCTGGCTAAATTAGCATGCCTTAACTACATACAAAGGACCAAGTTAGAGTTCAAGTGCGGAAAGAGGAGCCCATTAACCTAAACCTATGTAAGGCTCTTAGCAGATGTGGCTCTGTATGTATATAGAGTTCATAAATGACAATATCATAACACTTTCTAGAAGTAGGCTGCTGTTATTGATAGCTAACAAGTCTACAATCAAGTCAAATATCGATCACTGGCCTAAATCTCTAGCATTATTATTATTTTCAAAGTAATATTCGTTTTTATATATTATGTTTTGTAACACCATACTGTACATGAAAATATTGTAACATAAAGTGTAAACAGCCAACATAATAGTCAATATAATCAATACTCATGCTAACCATTTAAAAACTATACAAAATAATTTATAAGAACATACCTAATAAATAATTATTAGGTCGCCAGATACATTATGCGTATATACTTTATGTAGTTGGTAGATAGATAATGTTGACCTACATATTATTGTATTTTGTAATACTTAAATGAAATTTTTATTTTTTTTCTTGTTAATAGTATTTAATCAAATAATAATTTAATTACAAGCCATATTTATGTTCCGTACAAATGTACAATGGTGATAGTCACTCAAATGTATTTTTATATGATGAAATACAAAAGAATTCATTATTTGTAGGTTAAGATTCCAATCAAAATTGTAGTTTTATTTGCTATAAGAATCGGTTGTCTATGTAAAATACATATGCAATGTGTAAAAGGCAATATAAATTTTTAAGTTAAGTTATTTTTATCGTGTAATCACATTATGGAGTTCAATTATTGGTTAACTTAATGTTAGTTATTTTATTCCCATAGACAAATAAATAAATGCATATAATTTTTCTAAAAAGAAATATGTAATGCTTTGAGAACAAATCTTTTATTTATTTGATATCTTATGTCCTACATAATAATTACACTTTCATCCCTATTTATCTAATGGTAGGGTCCATCAGATTGATTACCTATCCCTAATACTCTATACAAAAATTTGCCATCATGGTCATAATAACAGTCATCTATTTTGTATGTTGCTGCTCTTTTATAAGCTTTTTTTGGTATCCTTATTCTCAATGGATAATCTTTTGGTTTTATTACTGCATTGTCTGTAGGTTTAATTTCAGTACTAAGATCACCTGTGCCACTTTCATCAAATAGTTTAATTTCTTTACTTAATTCTTCATTTGTAGATTCATTATTTTCAGAGTAATTTATTTCTGACAACATTTTATCTGGTATACTAACATCATCACCCTTATCTAGTCTTTTTCGAATTCTAGATGTTAACTCATCAAGGGTAATTTTTTCTGAACGATGACTTTTCGTACGAGTATCAGATTCAGTTATTGCCAAGGTTGCTTGTTCCTTAGGCGAAAAATTATTTTTCTGCTCGGATTTCTCATCACTCATTGCACATTGATGAATTATTCTTTCAAATTCTCCTAGATCTTCTGTAGGAGTGACATCAATTTTCACAGATTTCTTGCTCAAAGGTGGAATGGTTCTTTCTGAGAACTTTAAAAAGTGTTTACGAAGATCTTCTGGTATGTCGAAGGTATTTTCTTTGAGTTCTTTCCAGTTTCTCATAGCTGATGCATCATGACGGGCTATACGTTGTTCAGTAGCTGGTTGCCATGGGTATTTTAAAAGTTTCTGTAACATAAGGATTAGTTTACATTAATTTAAGACAACTTGAAACTTCTTTTATTCATTACAAATTAACTGATGATTATGAGATTTGTTCAGTTTTGGCAGATACTTATACTAGTATTAAATGAACTTGCTATAAGATCATTACTACTGACATATTGAGAATGGCTTTACTAAAATTTATTTTTAATATACTTTTTTATTCTTTAATTTTGACCCATATTTTAGCTTTCAATAAAGGCAGGTACTGCTTGCATCTATCTTTATGGTGACATAAAAGTTAGCTATAAGCACATGACAATCCAAAAAGATGACATGATGAATAGATCAGTTCCTAGCCTCCATAAAGATTAATGTAATGTATAAGTACTTACTTTTACCATTAGTACTGTTACAGGAAAACTCTCCGCTATCCTCTCTGGAGGCCACTCGTCTGGTGATGTAGTAGCAAGGTGTCTTATTTGCTCTTTTTCACTCCAGGTCAACAAATTTGGCATGTTCTCCTTGAAATATTTTTCCTTTATGATATGTTTTCGCATTTCTAATTTCCCCATGAGAGTTTCATTCAAATGCTCACTGTAGACTTCACCAGACTGAAAGAATTTAAATTTAAATTTATTGATTTATCAATGTTTACTAGAATAGGTAATTGAGTTTATCAAATATCCTCATAAATGTACGAGCATCGCTCTTAACAAACAGGTAGGTACCTAACTAAAAATACAATTATATTAGGTCACTACATTATAAAATAAAGTCCCACGCTATGTCTGTCTGTTTGCGATAAACTGAAAAACTACTGAACGGCTTTTCATGCGGTTTTCACCAATGGACATGAGTGATTCATGAGGAAGGTTTAGGTGTATAATTTGTTAAGGTTACTAGCCGGGGCCGGTCACGAGTATAGGTTAAAGCCAGGGTGACCAGTAAAGTACATACCTTATAAAAATCACTTTCTGATTGTTCCAAATATTCTTCTGCATCGTCAACATCAACACTTAGGTTCTCTTCTTTAAAAGCATTAATTCTTTTATTAAGTCCTGGATTTCCATGGGAAGGAAATTTTCTATTTCTTATAGTTCGCACTATTATCTTATCAGACACAAAAAATAAACGACGTAAATTAGTAGCGAACATTGTGTGTAGGTACACTTTCAATGTTAGTATTTCGAGTTCAACAACCAAGTTTAATTAATTTACTTTATGCCAAATACAGTCCTATTTACAGCAATACAGCATTTTCACAACAAAACATAACCTATAAATCACCTGATCTCTGAAATTGACATTGACTTTTTTAAATTTACTGGTCTGGCATCTGGATAGAAACCAGCTACAAGTCGCGGCAGATAAAGTCGTGCGGTGAACGAAACGCGAAGTTCTCTAAATAGCTTACGGCCCGGCGACTCGGATCATGGTCAAAGCGTATCCCATATACATTAACACCAAGATGATTAATTATGTACTTATTACCCTAGCTCACTAACCTTAATTTCGAGTAACGTTATCACACGGGCGTAGCCAGGTATTCGTTTTAGAGGGGGTTTCAAAATAAATGTGCATAAATTTCGATTCGTACCCCCACCCTCTCTTTAAAGATGGTGTAATCGTAATAAAAGTAAGCAAATTCATATTAAAAGACTTAGAATGTTCGTAATAAAAGTAACCCAAAGTGAAAAATGAGCGAGCACGAAATTTTTCAAACTTTGGCTTAAAAGAATTTTGGGTACTTATATTTGCCCTTAAAATCCGAATTGATTTTGATTCCGATTTGATTACACGGCGCGGGCGCTGTGAACATTCTAAATATGAGCGACCGTAGCGAGCTTAAATTTTTGGTATTTTCACTGTTAGAACTCGAATTGATCACGCAGCGTAGTTGGTGTGAAATGATTTCGGGGGGGGGGGGGGGGGGGTTGAACCCCCTGAACACCCCCCTCGCTACGCCTATGCGTTATCACTCTTTTTAAAGTTACAATCTGATATCTCTCTTGCAGTCAAGCTCGTCTGCCATTTCTAAAGCAGAGGGCCTTCTTTTATGGTTTGTTTTTCCATTTCATATCACTTTACAGACGGCATGGATGGCATGTCCGTTCACTATAGATAAATTTAGGAATTTTTAAAACAAGCACAGCGGCTGTCCAGCCAGATATTAATTATCGAGCACATACGTGGTCTACTGTATCAACCTCAATTGTAAAATTCAATAATTTCGGTTTTTTTTAAGTTACGAAGTACACAGTGTGTGGTAGAAAGAAAGTAAACTAAAGTTGCCTTTAGTTTACACTAAACGGTCTACACCGAAATATTTATTTTTTACCAAAATAGAATAAGTAACTTTTTGTTTTTCTATTAGTCTTACAAAAAAATACATACAAAAGAGTTTAACGTGATTTTATACTCGTAAAAATGATGACAGAAGCAACCCAACGTACCTAGTCACCCGGGAAACATTTTTCTATAAATAGTGTTTCGTAATGGCGTATTAGACCCAATATTGGGTCTTGGGGAAGTAAAATGAACGGGAATGAGAAAAATCTTGTCTGCGCGATGAAGTCACGAGAGAAAGCTAGTATGCTACCATAACAAAAATTAAGTAGGTAGGTAGGAATAAGCTCATCAAAATAACACAATAACAGACAAGAGAAGAGTGTTGTAATAGCTTTGTAAGTACCTATACATATAATAGTTTAGTTTGCTAGGTGGATTTTAACATTAATGGTTGCTAACATTAATGATTGGTAACAATAAGTTGCTACTTTACACATAACCCCAATTAGAAGGTTATTTGAAAGGCCCAGTCATTTCAACCGTACGTAGGTAAGTAATATTGACGTTAAACAAGTTTTTCTGCCATACTTACCTAATTGCTCTTTGATGCTCAAAAAGGTAATTATGGTTGTTCCCTATTTTCCTGCTCCGTCTTAACACCGAAGGTTAAGAGGACGCTGCCATTTTTTTTAGTTTTTTAAACAGAGCTGGAAATGTAATAAAGATTTTATGATTATGGTAGTTATACGACTCAGACACGCAAAAATTCAGTATGTTTACCCCTATCATCCTAAAATTTGCACTTTAGGGGTACCGTAGACTAAACTGTAGGTACACTACGATCCTTCATCGCCCTAAATTATACTTTTGTGAATATATTTAATGTACAGACACATTTTTACTGTTTTGATTATATGTATAGATAGAAGTTCACACGCTAGCTTAAGATGAGCCGACGTTCGAAGGTTCCTCTACATTCCAGGTTTAAAGTTATTTAGACCTAATCATCATCATCACAGCCCGTATTACTCCATTGCAGGACTTAGGGCTTCTCCCACGAAAAGGGAGCCTAGGTTATTGCCATAATCTCCACACTTGGCAGGCGGGTTGGAGATCGCAGTGTTTAAATATAACAATGGAAAATGCTGCTGCCCATTTTCTAGACTACGGAAACTCTTGATCTTTTGCCTCGAAAACATTAGTCGCCTTGTACGACACCCATGAGTGTAAGGGGTTGGTGCTATTCTACTCTGCCGGACACCACACGGCCATGTAAGGGGTTATGTTATTGGTTGGTGATGAATTTCGGGATAAAAAGTATCCAATGTCCTACCTCGTAGTATGTTTATAGTATAGTAGCAAGTTTCATTTGGATTCATTTAGAAGTTTCGGAGTGATGCGCGGCCAACATAGAGACAGACAGACAAAAACGAAAAAATTATAGCTTTGGCTTCAGTATCGTTTATAGAGAGTACCCAATAAAAAGTTTCAAAATACCTGATATCGATAGAGCGGACATTTTGATAGAGTGCACTCTTCTGTAGGGTCCATTTGGGTAAAGAGGACAAACAATATTTTAATGTTGATCTTTTAAAGAAGAGGTTGTTTTCATACAGTGGACATTTTGATACAGAGGACCATGTGAACCAAGAAAACTTTGGTAACTAGAATGCCCGGGGAACACAGTAGCGTTGCATAATTATTTGGATTGAAATGTACTAGTTGCATGTCAAAAAGAAGGAACCTAACCAAACTTGCTACCAGCCGGCGAGGTGACAAAAGCGAGTGAATTTCCAACTACTTTCTAGTAGTAGGGGGAACTCTACTGATTTTTCTGCCTATAAGGTTTTTTGGACTATGAGGTACATTACAATCTGCTTAACTATAAAATTACCTTAAAATAATTTCAGCTGTTTACAGGCACGCTTACCTAAACAAACCAATTTCTATTTAATTATTTAATTGTACATGTCATTTCACTTTCATAATCATCAATTCAGCTGGAAGGTGCCCAATGCTGGGCATAGATGCCGAAGCTTTCTTTCGCCGTTGCAAAATTTCATTTAAATAAAATAAAAACATCCATGTATGATTTCATCCTAGGCTGCTACAGACGTCATACTTGACGTCATTGACCACCCAATAAATGGTACATCACCGATCAGCGGCGAATAAAATAACCCACCCAATTCGGAGCTCAACTTTTAATCTCGCGGTATCGCAGGCAGTGTGGTCTGGTAGTCTCGAGTACTGTCGCGTGCGCTACGGTCGCTGCGCGGACGCATCAACTGAACCGCGTTCTTGTATCGGCTCACAGTGATACACTTTAGTTGCGAAACCGCCAGCTAAAATCGTTTTTTAATTTTTAAAGTGACATTCTTCGTTTGAAAAACTAGGTAAGTTGATTTGCTTGTAGTTTCGACGCTAGATTTTTTATTTTCTTATTTGTTAGTTTCGGTGATACATTATAATTTAATTAAAAATAGCGAGGTATATTAGTAATAGATAAGTTTGAGTACTTACTTGTTTAAATTATAATAATTTACTTTAATTATTTATATTAAGTAAGTTGATTTGCATTCAAGAGCAAGTAAGTATTGCAATTGCAAAGAGGGCATTAGGTTTTAAAATTAAGATATTATAATTAAATAGGTAACTAGTTTGAATTTTGTAAATATTGTATAATTATCATTTATTATCCTATCAAATTGGACCTGACCTGGATCTTTAACTGACCTAGGTATCTGTGTTTATTAGACCAAAAACAGTTTAGGTTCATAAAATCAGTTATCATGCTTACTGCATGCTACTATAGCGACACGGCGTCCAATATGCAGATATCACGCAGATACTCGAAGTTCACATGATTTCAATAGCACACAATATTACTTAAGTTACTATATGAGAATAATATCGTTGCACTGAGTTACAATATAAACAATCGGGATTATTAAACCGTTGAGTAACAGTGTTATAGACTGGAACAAGGGGTGTGAATCAACGGAAACAAGGGATACATTTAGTAGATACATCCGCTTCGATATCATGGCCCGTATCTCCGTAATTTGGGCCAAATGGCGACAGCTCACAGCTGTCTCCTGCGATCCCAAATCCCTGTCAAGGTCATGGGGCTTATATAGTATAAGAGTATAATTATGCCCGTGATGCTTATGGATGCGATACATGACCAGCGCTGAGAAGGCACGTCTGAGAACTCCACGAAATGAAAATGATAACGCGATTTGACCGAGTGCGTTACTAGTCGTGGTTGATTTGGCGTGAGAGACTGAGCGGATAAGATTGAAGAGGCTCGCCTGTGCTGGTTTGGTCCCGTGCCGCTAAATCCCTAGGGAACTTGCCGGTATCAGAAAAGGGACCTCCTTCAGGAGAGACCCAAGAAGCTATGTATTTACATTGCCGATTCGCATCCGAAAGCCAACGTCTTACGACGTGAGGATGCTGAAGATCGCAGGAAATGGAGAAGAGAGAGCAAGAAAGCGGACCCTGGCAGAAGCAGGATAGACCGCTCACATGATGGTGATGATAATAATGACCCGAAGATAACACTGATGATGTTTTCCTTGCCATCAGATCAGATTTTATACGTTAAGGATCCATGATAAAGTCTATTGTTGTGCAGGGTCCAAATGGGATATGAATCTGCGTCTCATCTGCATACGAGGCGAGCACACTAACTGAATGCCTCTACGGCTTCTATACGTACCTTTGTAACAACTAACAAAGCAAGAAGCTCAATTGTTACGCAAATATTTCAACGAAACTATTGCTAAAAGGAATGGTACTTAAAGCTAATACTGTGTTAGTAAGTACCTACTTAAACGTTTAGGTCGTAAGAAGTATCTTGTCGTAATATTTATTTTTATAGGTAATGTGGCAACTAATATGTTAAACTCTTGACCCTCTGGTGACAAAGATGTGGTCGCTTAGAACATTACCTATGTGATATCAATCATACCTTAATTAATTAATTTTGACTTTTGCTCAGCTTTTGAGGCGTTCATCAGACTGTGTTTTTATTGACGTTTTATTTTGTGTTTATTTTTACTTCGTACCATTGAGAAAATGTCCAATGTGATGTAAAACAACCACACCTAGGGCTTTATTACACTATACTTATATAATATTACAGTACCTACATATAGGTACAGGGAGCATCACTTGTTTTAACGATGTGATGTTTTATAAATTATCAATCTTTAGTGTATACAATCGGGTACAATGGGTATTCTTATAGTATACGAACCATCACAACATCCGGCAAAAGTCGCTAGATGTGATCTCTTGTCTTCTCAAGTTTTATTTATGTGTTACCGCCTTTGTTGGTTACTAACGTCCATAAACAACCCGTACCAAGCAATATAATCTATTCTACAGAAATATATCGGAAATCCCCCGACTTTTTCTATCGGATAGGTTATATGAGTACTGAGCGGTCAGTTCGTTGGACGTCTATCTCTGTATCTACTGCGTTTACATAATTTCTAATCTACAGTTCTAGCTCTAAGACGGTCAAGTAGACTGTCTATCTCTAAGAAGTCAATCATTGTGTAGTCGTGATTTAAGCTTATTAGTACTATGTGCCTATGGATTGAAGCACGATAGGTAGGCTAATTTTATGCAGACGACGTCGAGGGCAAAACCTAGCTCCTAAGGCCTGACACTGCGTCAGCGATAAAATTCATTGACGCAAAAGCCATTGGGAAACCCATTAAAGGATTTGGGCAAAGCCTTTAATGTAGTAAATATGCGTTTAATATATACGAAACCGCAAATGCATATGCCGTGGGTAATACCGGTATTATCTTACAGAGGAGTTAATTTGATCGTGTCATTTATTAGCTCCGCTGAATAAGCTAAATATTTTTAGATTGTTATGAATTTAATTAAACGCGTTTTAATAATGCTATAGCGGGGTGTAGAGCAAAAGATTTTTTTTTCAGTTTTGATATTATCTACTTTACAAAAGCAACGTTTACAGTGCATGTAAAACATGCAAAAGAAAGTAATGAATATTTTATAACAGATTAAGGAATTCGACTCGTAAGCGAGAGTTAACGGGTTCGAATGCCACTGCGGCCGTGTACCAATTACCTTTTCTTAGTTACGTACATTAGTTGAATACTAACCCATGCTCTTACGGTGAGAGAAAACATCGTGATGAACCCTGCATATTTCAGACAGCTGAATGTGTAGCCATGATCAAATCTAGTCGGAATTCCCTGTTAAACGGGTCACGGAGGTCAGGTGGCAGTCGCTCCACTGTAATGACCTGATCTGCCAAATCCTGGATCATGGTCAAGGAGAACCCCGGGCCCTCGCGTGCGAGAGCACAACCGGGAGATTAACGCCAAGAGTAGATGAGACAAAAGCTACGTTCCCAAATTGTTCCCAAATTCACTACAGGTATATATAGCAAATTATATTTAGCACCAACGATACTTTAGTTCCATTATTTGATAATGTAGGGTAACATACGAACAATACAAATTATCTTATCTTAAATGTGTTTGCCAACAGAATTATGTATGCTTAGGTAACACCTACACATGGCAAAGCCGAGTTGACGCGACCCGGAGGATGTTTGCGCATTATTTCTGAAGTTTGTCATCCGGTTAAATACAACACAAACAAACATAAATAAATAAATAATCGTGGACAAATTTACACAGCGCCATCTAGCCCCAAAGTAAGCGAAGCTTGTGTTATGGGTGGTAGATAACTGATAAACTACTTATATGCTTTTAATACATACTTATTATACATAGAACACCCAGACCCGTAACAGAAATTAAAATTCATCATTTCAATTTCTGCCCGGCCGGGAATCGAACCCGGGACCTCTTGCGTGGCAGACCGGCATGTTGACCATTGAACCACTCAGGTCGTCATGCGGCAACATGCGGCAATTGTGTAGAATATACTAATCTAAGCTTCGTTAATTCCTCTGCCGCAGTTAAAACATGAAGAGTAGGTGTAACGTCTAATTTTTAACAGACTTTATGAAAAAGGAGGTACTATATTTGACTGTAGATATGCAGATAGATATAGTTTTTTTTTTATATACGAGTATATTCACCAACATTATAGCCAAATGTGAACCGATTTTGGTTATTACACGTTTATACTATTACATTATATGTCATATGATAGCATTTATAAATCATGTTTTTATGTGCGAATAAATATTCATTGTAGGTAGCAACTAGAGATAGACAGGTAAACATTAACATTTATTGCTCATAAAATATAAAAACATTAATTAGTGTCGTGAATGGTGTAACTACGTTATTGCACATAATATATAATAATAATATACTTAGCTGCACAAACCAAGGTGAATTAAGTAAACTCCGTTCCGTAAAGAAAGTTACGTTTTATTTCTTCTTTATCTTTTATAAACAGATTAAATACCTACTTAAAGAATGGACCTACTTACCTAACATATATCGGAAGTTGAAGAAAGTTACCACCAGTAGTTAATAAAAACTAAAACATACGTACATACGTACAACTATCGATTTTATCTTTAAAACAGAGAGACCCGCGTAGAGTTTGAGTAGTTGTATAAGAAGTAGGGCATGGTGGATCCTATAAACCCGTTCGAATTGTAGTGGGGAAATTCCTCCACTTTTACAGAATACCACAGTCTGTCAATACTTTTTTGAAATAGTATTGTGTTCCTGAGGGTAAACATTTAAAACGGCAGTTCCATATTGTAGTTTTCGATGAATACTGTCCTGAACAACTTTTACTGTAGGTTGAATTTCGAAATCGAGTTAAACCGGACCAGTGCAAGTAGGCGCGTCCTGAGAGAGCGTGGCTGAGCGTTACTCCATTTTATACTGATTTGCATTTTTATGCACTGCGACATTAAAGAGAGTATGCTAAGTGCGATGATCGACAATACCCTCCACTAATGTGCATCAGGTTCAAGTTTAACAGTTATCTGTTGTGAGCTGTTAATAATATAAAATTCGTTAATTTTTATTTTTGTTATTTTTTGGGACCCAAGATTATGTAGGTAAGTCGGTATTCTACTGCTATCGTAGTATGTTTAAAATTCAAACTTTGTAACGGTTGGGCTCGCTTCTCAACGAAGGGCAGTTTTTCAATGATATTGTTTGTTTAGATAAGTCCCCGCACTTAGTTGGAACTTTTCAATAAATTATCTATTATTACGTACTTATATGTGTTTTTAGCTTTTTAGTATGCGTAAGTACAAAGTGGAACGATGTTATGATGCCTACCGCTACAGGGAAAAAGCGTGACGTCATGCGTGTACATGGGTATTTTGACCAAAACACCATTATTTTAATGTCGAATTTTTTTTTTTAATGTTATACGGCAGACAAACAGGCAAGCGGGCCACCTGATGGAAAGTGGTCACCGCCGCCTATGGACATCAGCAACACCAGGGGAGTCACTGATGCGTTGCCCGCCTCTGAAGAGACCTCTAATATACCTCTTGAACGATCCCATGTCCTAGTCCAAAGGAAACACTGTGGCTGGGAGCTCATTCCACATCCGAATCGTACGAGCGAGAAACGTTCTTTCGAACCTTCGCGTCGTGACCAACAGAGGGTCCACGTAGTGAGGATGAGTACCAAGCCCACGGCGGGTGGTGCGATGGCGGAATTGTGCTGTGGGCACCAGATCGAAAAGTTCCTCGGAACACTCCCCATTGTACAGCCGATAGAACACACACAGGGAGCCAAAGTCCCTTCGGTTTGCCAGTGGTTCCAACTTGCGTGTTAGTAGGTATGGAATCATCGACAATTCGTACAGCGCGTCTCTGTACGGAGTCTAGAGGATTAAGCAGGTCGGCAGTTTCGCCGGCCCAAAGATGGGAACAATACTCCATATGTGGCCGCACTTGTGCCTTGTACAGCAGCAGGCGCTGCCCCGGGGTGAAGTATCGCTTGGACCGGTTAAGCACTCCAAGCTTTTTCGAAGCTAGTTTGGCCTTGCCTTCCAGGTGACTACGGAATCGCACGCTATCCGATATGTCGACACCGAGGATCCCAATACTTTTTGAGATTGGTTGTCTATTGCACGGATTAAGTAAGTACCAATACTTAGTTATGGTTCTTACTGAGAGAACGGTACATAGCTCGCACACCTTGACCATGAAAATTATCTCTACATCCTTGTGCAGCGTCGAGGTGTCGCCAGGAATGCATCTGTCCTAATGCCGATATTTCCGCTAACACCAACTCCCAGAGGCTTTAGGATGAGCCACTCTACAGACTAACATTTTTAATCAGTTTTATAAATGGTACTTTCAAGTTTTTACATTTTGTAGGTAACAACAATGTATATTACTTTAAGATAATTAAATTACGCCGCAGAGCGGTAAGTTTTAGTAAAATTATAAAAAATAGTTACCACATGTTTGACTTGCAAAAGTCTTAAATAGATTTGCCATTCGTTCCTACACGTTTTTGCGCATACAGAATCAAAATTATCATTAATTACTTTTGACTACATTCTTACGCCAAGATTTAATTGCGCGTTTTGAAAAGCGGATAGACGCATTACATAATAGGTATACTTAAGTGATACGAAAATGGACCTTATTTTTTGAGTTTGAGAGCAGATAAGAGTGGAATACATTCCACCAATTTTGCTTCTAAATTTAGGCGACTGAATTTGGCTAAGTGTATTAAGCTCAATAGTAGGTAGCATTAAGTAAAAACGGCCTTGCTTTTCCAAATTATAAATAGACTACCTGTAGGTCATTACGGTTATTTTTAAATACCTATCTGGCTTTGTGATTTCGTTCTCGATTAATACAAATGAAATAAACAATAAAGAACTACCCACTTATAAAATTCCTTGGAAAAGACGGGTGGGGATTCACTATGCGATGACGTAGGTAACAGAACTTTTTGCAAACATCAGCGACACTTAAATTGGCGAATTAAAGTTGTTGTTGGTGCAATGCTTTTCCTTGTTATTAATATTTTGAATAACTTTTCGATCTAGACTAAGTTGAAGCATAAATCGAAAAGTAAAAAGGTTTTTTTTTTTTAAATATGTCTACACTATTGGATCCGGCACGTCTGCGTTCGCGTACACCTACTTTACCCCTACCAGCCATTTATTCATGCTTATAAATCTCCCCTTGAATTAAATTATCTATTGTTGAAAACCGCATTAAAATCCGTTGCATAGTTTAAAAGATCTAAGCGGACAGACGGCGGGAAGCGACTTTGTTTTATACTATGTATAGATAGATATTGAGTGAGCCTGTATGTGAAATATGAATGTTGTGTAATAAGTATGTATAAAAAAAAGATTTCTAATAAATAAATAAAATAAAGTTTAGCGCAATCGGACATAATACCTCGCTACCAAAATATCGCTTTAGCAACACGGCTTGTCTTGTCGCCGTGTTATAGCACCGTTTGACACGGTATCCACATTCTTAATTTGCTTTCATTTTATAAGAAATCTTTCTGCTTCGCCTTGGCCAGCGGGCGGTGTTGCCACATGCATTACATGCATTCCCAGCACGCTGTGTGGCTAGCCTTCACCCGGACTGGACGTTAACAGTCTAAGTTCTAAGACTAGTTACGACTTTTGAATGCTATACTAACCATAGTGTTTATCTTACAATGAAGCTTTCTTCAAATACAGTTCAGTAATGTTATTCAGTGAAAAATTATGTTCTCTATAATAATAGACAACGTCAATTGAAATTTAACCGATCGACCGAGTAGTTTTACTAGTAAGTTTGTACTAAAAGGTACATCCGAAATGGTGTACAGTACCTATATAGAGAGATGTAATTATGTAAGTACTTACTTAAACAAGCTTGTTAGTTATATACCAGTTTCATACTATTATAGCTTCAAAAAAGGCAGGTCAGGAGTATCCTCAACCGGCGTAAATGCATGAAAAGATGTATGAATGTGGAAGAGGCCAGAGAGGTGTGTCAGGATCATAGCTTATGGCACTCAAGGGTCTAGTATAATCACTCGATAGACTCTATGGGCATGGGTGTGTATAAATGTACAGTCACAGTTTTTAATCTACGTTACCTAAGCTAAGCTTAACATTCTTTTGCCACTTTCTTTCTTTTGATTTGTAAGAGTTGAAAATAGATTAATTGAAGTATATACTTAATCCTAAATCATATAAAATTTTCATACTAACTAAGAGATATCGTCCAATGTCTATACAATTTTCATGCTCTTCTATTCGAGCAATATGAATTTAAATTCCGAGAATATACAAGTTACCCTCCAAACATAGGTAGGTAAATGATGTAATCTCCTTTACATTTAAGAGTTCACTTGACACACTTAAACTTCCCATTTCCGCAAGTATTTCCCCAAAACTTCTACTTCTAGGTTACTAATACTAAGCCCAAACAAACCTCAATGAGTTGACCAAACTGGTTCTACGATGTTTTGGACATAGTTAAGGCCGTCGTCTAGCTAAGTGACACCTAGGTGTAAAGTATAGCTGTAAAATTTTAACTTCTGTGTTATATGCGTCACGAAAATATGGTAAATATTGACATTTAGGCGCTGTCCTGATTGGCAACGGTCGTGTGGCGACGGGCGGTTTAGAGGAGTCCTATTGGTTGTTAATTAGGATAGCGCCTAAAACTTTTGAGCTACAAGTGTACATATGATATCTTAAGTAATAGGTAGATGCCTTAGTTATGTTCATCTTGGCGTCAACATCCCGGTTGTACTGTCGCGAGAGGGTCTGGGTCCTTGACCATGAATGATCCAGGTTTTGGGTAATTACAGTAGAGGGGATGCCATAGTAGAGGTACAAACAGCCACTGGGAATAGAACTTGGTACCTCCCTCTTACGAGTCCGACCCGCTAACTATTTGGCCACCAGCACCTTGCGGACTTCATGCTGTACCACCAATAATAAGACGACTGTTTTTAATATGAGGTGCGTCTCTAGCTTATGAATAGTGTTCGTAAGATATCTTGAATCGTGGTTATCAAGGTCACTTGGATCACGTATGGACGGTTGTAGATCTTCCAGCTACCCGTACTAGTAGCTTTAGTTCGGCCTCTATAATGCGTACGGCAATGGAATACGTTGCCTGCAAATGTGTGCCCTGATCATTATAATCCGGACGCCTTCAAAGCTAGAGTGAATAGGCTGTTCTAGACAGACATGCTCCATCTTCGGCCGCATCGTCACTTACGACCAGGTGAGATGGCGGTCAAATGCCTGGCTAGTCTAATGTTAAAAAAAGCATACGTGGGTAGTAAGGCTCAAACTGAACTGAAACTACACATCTCTAAAATGTAGGTATCACTTATGCTAAACCGAAAATCGAATCTAGGATCCTCTCATCTTCCGCATACCTATACGTATCTATTCGATGACCACTGCACTACTAAAGTACCTAGCCTATAAAATACAAAGTGACTATTTATTTCCTTGACACGTACTCCTGGTCTGTAAGGTCAAAGTACGCAGGTACATAGCATTATCATAAAGGCCATAAAAAGAAATAAATAACAATGCTTGGATAATTCATACAGCGCTATCTAGCCCCAAACTAAGCAAAGTTTGTGTTATGAGTGCGAGAAAACTGATACACCACTTATTAATTTTAAATACATACTTATTATACATACAACACCCAGCCCCGTAAATCAACATTCTTCATTGCAATTTCTGCCCGGTCGGGAATCGAACCTGCTAACGACTCAGGTACTAATGTTAACCAACTAACTACTCAGGTCGTCAACGTAAGTCGTCAGGTAAGTTATTATTTGAGTGTTAAAGTCCATGGCAATCGCATTCGGTTGTCAACACTGTTAACAACGTCTAGGCTGCGGTAACTGCTTACCGTCAGGCTGTACGCTTATTTGCCACTTCAGCGTTCTTATAGGTAAACATAGAAGTGTTATATGTTTGGTCTCCAAAGATTTTGAATGTTTGCTTATTTTATTTACCTTCAAACAGAACTACTGCGTTCCATAAGGTCGCGTGCTAGCGATATCTGAGCCATACTAATGAGGTAATAAGGATCATTGTATTCTGTAGGTATACGTGGGGCCTTCCGGCTCTAACATGCCTAGCATAACAAAATAACACAGCACTAAACGCAATAAAATAGCACATAAATAAATAATAACAAAATAATAATTTTACATACTAAATGAATTTGTTTTGATTTAGTCTGTAATTTTTTTTCTTACAAATGCATTTCCTCTATGACAACCCATTTGAAACATTTTTATTTTCATTTTCAAAATAACTTTGAACCGACTTAGATATACCTACATGAAACGTGAAGTAGCTGAAGTGGTTTAAAAATAGAAGAATATATAGAATAATAGATTTTTAATTTTGTTTATTTATTTATTAATAATAAGACAATTTACAGTCCAGTTTTTGTAGGTATTAATCTTAGAGGTTGTTAGCAAAAAATTTTAATTAAAGATTCAGTTCCCACATAATTGAACACTATGCTGGTATCGACCAAAATACTTAAGTATAGCAAAAGTAGAACTGATTCTCGAAGTTATAGGACCTACGTAGGACCTAACAGTTTAACTTCATGTATAGCAATAAATACCTATCTTGTACTTTCACCAACAGCAACAATAAAGATTTAACGATTTTGTGATTTATTATCTACTACATAAGTTTGGTAATGTGAATAAAACCCACACGACATGTAGGTATGTTGGTATCAGCCATTTGAACCGTTGTCCTAGAAATCAATGTGAAAGGGGTACGCGAGTAACAGTTACTTTTCAGTTTGTTCAATTTTATACGTCTTCAAAACGGTACCTCGATGGAGTGACACGTTTGTCCATATCGTCTGCGGAAGATAGTCCAAACATGACACCTATAATAAATTCCTACAACATTTCTTGAAAACTATTAACATCAGACTTATTACTCATTTACTTTACTAATAAGATTTACATTGAAATCTGAACATCCATTTACAATCTACCTTTAGATTTAGATTTATTTATTTCTCTCTTAAAATTCTTACATAATGATAATATTCTTATTATAGATTAGATTAGGTCAATGAAAGAGATCGTCAAGTAATTTTAAATATTTATTAAAAACAAAATGTATTTTTTTTTATTAATTATCGCTCAAAAATGTGATTAATTGCTACCTAATTAATAACCAAAAACAGTTATATAAACAAAATACAAGTAACCTACGTTTAAGCTATATTTCTGTGCTATAGGTAATAAAAGAGTATAGTTGAGTTGTATGATGTAATGCGAGTATCTCCATTCCAAGGACTTTAGGCCAATATATTTGTCTAATAGGCCCATTACGTGAACTGTTTACCTACAAAATAATGTAGGTAAGGATAAACAGTTACTTATAGTACTTACCAATAAAGTAAAAATGTTAAACTGGTATACCAACTACAAGAAACAATGCTTGCATTGTTGTGTTCCGGTTTGAAGGCTGAGGTAACATCTGCGGTTCTGCATTTTTTTGTCTGCAAGTCCTGCAACCATCATGATATCTTACTCGACAGCTACCGCTTACCATCATTTGGGCTGTGTGCTCGTTTGGTACTGAGTTGAATAAAAAAAAGAATAAAAACTGCTATTAAAATACCTTTGCTACACTGACAAGCAAAAATTACTAGGTAGAACATTAACTACGATATTTTAGTCATAAACAACTCATGATAGATCTATGAAGTCAACGGAACATTAAATTGTATTTCAACAAAGTTAAATAGGTTTAATGTGTAAAATAAAACTGTTTTTAAAATGGGCCTTTATTTGGCACAGCGTCTTCGCATTCAACGTGGCAATGCCGCAAGGCACGTTGCTTGATGGCAGTGGTTTATTAGATTAGTTTTTTTTTAGTTTTAGATAGTTAAGTTTTCAGTATTGCTAAGTTTTTGTTGTGTTGTTGTTTAAATAAAATAACTAAAAAATATAATTTCAATTACTGTTTGTCCCTATAAATACACTAGTTTATGCCATGAGTTTATGTGACCTAGTTATTTTTCCTTGTCAGTGTATTTTATAAAATCCTTTAATAATGCTCTATCTATACATTGAAAGATAAGTATTATTTAATAAAGTAAAAGTCTTGTTATAGAGTCTGTTTTTTATTTGTAATATTTGTTGTGTTCAATTTTTAATTATTCTTAAGTGTAAATATACAATAAATATATATACATAAAGTGAAAGTCTGGCCAATTATGACGTGACCACTGTGACCAGACTGAATTAAGTAGAGAATTATACATAATTTGCTAGAGTTCTATCAGTCAGATTATTTTGCTGCATTAGAAAATGCAGTGAAGTGAAAGGTGTGGTGGCAAATTGTACAGAAAACGCAATAAGATAAATCTAGGTCTGCGATCGGATAGATAGATTTCATTATTGATTATTAAAACTTAAGCGTCACCTAAGTTTGGCGCAATCGGGCATACCTTAGTATTACATAACTGCGATCATAAAAACTTGTCTAATACTTGTCTGTCAGTTAGCAGGTATGAGAAAATTTTATATATATAAAAAATAACTTCTTATATATAAAAAAATATCATCTTGGCGTTAATGTCCCGGTTGAGCTCTCTCGCACCATGGCCTGGGGCCGCCTTGACCATTATCCAGGATTTGGCAGTTCATATAATTACGGTGGACCGACTGCCATCTGACCTTCGTAATCCTGCTACCAGACGATCCTGACAAGATTGGATCATGGTTACACATTGAGTCACATAAATGCCGCCTTTGCCACAACTAGTTATGGTTTTTTGTCGGAACTTTTTAATGTAATTATTCTTGTGTGAGCAATAAAGAATTTATCTATCTAAATGTGTAGGTTTCATCACATTATTTTCTCTCACCGTCAGAGCATGGGTTAGCATTCAACTAATGTACGTGACTCAGAAAAGAGTTATTGGTACTTGGCTGCAGTGGGGTTCGAACCCCGTACCTCTC
The DNA here is from genome assembly GCA_905147135.1 of Blastobasis lacticolella. Taxonomy (NCBI): domain Eukaryota; kingdom Metazoa; phylum Arthropoda; class Insecta; order Lepidoptera; family Blastobasidae; genus Blastobasis; species Blastobasis lacticolella. The sequence continues at coordinate 9,048,256 of LR990053.1, forward strand.
GCTTACGATTCGGATACCTTAACCACGCAGCCAACAACGTTCCTCCTTCCGACTTCTTATTTACTAGTAGGTAACTACTTCATCATCACAGCCCATAACAGTCCACTACCGGACTTTGGGCCTCTCCCGCAAAAGGGGAGGTTATTGCCATAATCTCCACGCTTGGCAGGCGGGTTGGAGATCGCAGTGTTGCAAACATAACAATGAAAAACGCTGCTGCCCATTTTCCAGTTTATGGAGACTAGATATTTTGCCTCTAAACGTTAGTCGCCTTGTACGACACCTACGAGTGTAAGGGGGTAACTACTTACTAAGAAATGATTAAATCAACTAAGGTTAATATTTAATGTATGTGCATTATTAACCTCAGAGTGTTACCACATAGGTAGTATTGAAAACTAGGTAGCGTACCGATATGTGTCGCACCAGATTCTGCAGAACAATATGATTTTGCGTCACTATACACAATGACATTCTTACAATTATTTTTGTGCTGTACGACTAGTTCACAGTCCGTATTGTCAGAACCTGTTTGAACAATACGATGGTAATCATATATATCCGCTTGGGGCGTATTCGATTGTGTTCTTCCAACTTTAGATCATCGTCTTTGTAATATATAGGTACCTATATATACTCAGTAGTACCTATATTGTACTTAGGATTACGAGATGTTTGGGCGATGGCTCACTATCCTATTCACGGACTCCATTGCATTTTCAATCAATGCCAGGTACCGGTACTTACAAATATCTACCTAATAATAACCTATCTATAATATAATGTTATTTCTAAAACTGTTTAGACGGTTGTTGTTAATTGGTACAAATTTAATAGTATTTTTTGTTTCTTTCCTCAATATCTACCTATTTATTTCACCAAAATCTTTTTAGTTGTTCTAACACTATAAGTAAAATATGTGCTTGGAAAATCGAATTCAATTCTTCATAAGACATTGTACGAGCAGTGAAAAAGGCAGTTTACCAATCGTGAACTGCTATTTTCATTGCAACGGTAGGCATTCATGAAAAATGTAAAGAGGTGCTCCATCGAAAGGCCACTTGTACTTACTTATTTAAGAATATTTGTAAGCCGAAGTCGGCAGCAATGTATAAATAAAAAATTGTCTTCTGCTCATATTCACGTTTTACAAATATTTGTTTGCTTTATCTACTCCAGACTGATGGAGCCGCGCCTATTTGTACGTGCAAAAGTTTATGTCACATGTTAGGTATGACGAACAGTGATATATTATGTTACCACCTTCGTCCATAGGTATTTAATAACCTATCTGGTGGTGTAGCGCACTTCATCTCTCTCTAAACCTAGTGTAGGTTTCGTAAAATCTATCAAGTACCTATCTAGTACCTATGTACAATGATTCATTTCACTCCTGCCGTCTATTTTGTATCGTAGCGCAATCATTTGATGCATCTAAGCCCGGCTTGTATCAAATTCTTAAATACGTTAAAGAATGATGTTCAAAATATTGTGAAGATTTTTGTTTAGAATTTGGTGCAAGCCGCCCTAAATCATTAAAATTATGATTATCTAAAATTTAACTTAACTTTTGCTTTATGGGTCGGCACCGCATCCACTTAGTTTGCTGATATCCGTGGACCGTCTGACCACCCAAGGCAATACTTTTTATTATTAAAGACAATTAATTATTTTAGAACAATACGGTTTCATTTAAACAACACCTCCTCGTAGAGGTCAACCGCATTTCAAATATATTTTCCACTGAATTATTTCCTCACAGTCACACCTCTAGGCTCTCAATCAGTTTTCAACAGCCTCTGTAAATAGGTTATTGAATACTATCTCATGCATGTTGCGTTATTAATTGTGCAAGTTGAAGTTGGTAAGAAACAGACATGTGAGAAATCGCGCGGCCCGCTGAGGAACGCGCAATTGAATTGAAATTATATTACTTCTTATCGAGTTGATGGACTAAACTCTACGCATTGAAACTGATTACTATACTTATAATTCATATTATTTCCTACATATGACATTTATATTATTATTTACCATCGAACGCTGTCGACATTTGGAAACGCGTCATGGACATAGGATTGCGAGCTCATACTGCAAGAATATCGTGATGAAACCTGCACATTTAGGCAACTGAATGTGTAACCATGATCCAATCTGGTCACGTTTCTCTGTCAATAGGGTCACGCAGGTCAGATGGCAGTCTCTCCACTGTAATTACTTGTACTGCCAAGTTTAGGATCATGGTCAAGGGGAACCCCGGGACCTCGTGCGCGAGAGCAGAACCGGGATATTAAGGCCAGGACAATTATTACTGCAAGAACCTACTGAGTACCTACTATAACCCCTACACAGTCCTTACTCAATTTTGAAAATCTAAACGATAATCATTTTTTATTCCAGAACCATGCCAGAGCTGGGGACGGTCTGTGACAGAGATCTGGTCTCGATAAAGGACTGGCTCTCGAAGCAGCCCCACTTACCCCATGAAGTTGGTAAGTCAAATAAAATTATTACTACTTAGTTTATCTTACTTTGTAAATATTTCCTCCTATCAGTTGTAGTATCAGTCAGAACTCTCTATTTGTATAGGGTGACTCAATATTGCTATGAAACAGGCGAGTCATACTAATTTCTGAACAAAATGTAGTGTTTTTTAGAGTTAGAGGCTTGGCTCTTCATTAGATCGTATATTTTCTACACAGTGAAACCGTTAAGCGTTTGCGATGCTTGGCAAACCAATTATAATATGTAAGTAAGTTTCTTGAAACTTTCTCAGACTAAGCTGGGACGTAAGTAGCACCTACGGGCGAAAAAGTAGGTACCTACGTCCTACTATAAATTATTTTTTGTTTGTTATTATTATTACTAAGCCGTCTCATAATGTTGAACAACTAAGTACCTAAGTAGGTAAAGCGTTTGTTATAAGTATAACAAACGCTTTAAAGAGGAAATCCCAGCCTAAGAAAATGCAGACTTATTAACTTGAGACTTAAGTAAGTTCGAACTGCAGTTTGACTTATCAAATAGATGCAACTATTTCCTGTGAAGGGAACTATTTACAGTATAAGGTACCCAATATAAACAGAGTTAAATTACACGTTGCAACACGGCTTGATCTAGGCTATGTGGAAATTGAAGCCTAGGCTGCCTAGCTTCAATTATGCTATTAATTGGCCTAGAATTCAAGCCCTCCTTGGGACAGACCTACATTTTATGGCTAAATGAGGTTATGTCATGTCAAATGTTAATATAATTATTATACAATTGACCAAGTTTATGGTTAGGCAGAAAGATACAGGTAAGTACATAAACTGTAACCAAATAAGGTGACAGTTCGCTTATCTTCTAAAATGTTTGCAACAATAATGTAAGGTAGGTATTTTAGAAAGAACTAGGCAGATTTGTTTCGAAATTGTCAAAAGTAAAAAATAGTTGTTTGTTTAACAATTGAGCAAAGGTATTTTTGGTACTGCCCCTAGCGAACTATAATACTGAGCAAAATTAGTGATTTAATGGCTCGAGAATTAGGTAAAAAAAAATTGCTCTCGTGTGAAACATACAACTTTTTACCACTCCCACACAGTAGGTGTTTTTGGTGCGATTCAACTCGCAGTGTGTTTTCGCAGTAAGTATAACAGCAGCAGCTGCAGCCGCAGTTATATGAAATCACTTCTCATGCTCGCAGCAAAAAGCTTTTTGCTGCGAGTTTTTACACACCAAAACCGCCCTTTTCGTACTGGATATGTATAGGTATGGGTATCAAAAATCATTTATAAGTAATTTAAAAAAGAAATTGATTTGGAGACCCAACACAAAACTTAAATAACTGAAACACTTTCGTACACGACGTTAATTTTTTACGAGTTTACTGAAGGCTACACATTCTACTGTGACCTATGACGCTGCTCCGTGTGTTTCTGATGAATAAGGAAAACAATAATTTAAAGGCAAAGTAACCTTAACTTACATAAGTAGGTACCCAGTAATTTCTTGTGAAATGTCAGAAAGTAGGAAATAGCATTCTTGCAATCCACAAATTGTCGTTTCAAGAGTCTTCCTACATAGTCATCCAATGGTATTTATAAAGTACCTACTTACTTATTCATTGTTTAAAATGCAAAAATACATCCTCCTACAAAACAAAACAACCCTTAGGTTCATGGTCATGGTTCATTGCGTCAAAATATCCACTTTATCAAAATGTCCATCCTAAACCTTAAGAATCAATATTATGTAGGTATGTAATATTATGAACGCACCAGTTTCTAGCGATTGAAGTTTGTTACAATTGTTATTACTTATACTTACCTAGATATTAAAACTGCTCAACGGATTTAGGCGAAATTTTACAATATTGTAGGTACCACGTCTTATAAAAATAAAGAATTATACATTTTAGCTTATCATGAGTCCCTCAGTGGATTGTCAGTCTGTATTATATTAAAAGTTGTAGTTTTGTCTCTGTACTAAAACGTTGTAACTTGCAGTGCCCTAGCAGGGTTCTTGTGTGAAACTAAAACATATTGTTACATCTGTAACAACCACAAGAAAGCAATAAAGTTTATGATTATGATTATGATTATTATCATGCGGTATATTTTAGTAACGAAATTAATTTTCCATGGAACCCCGCTACATTGTGAGTTTAGTGGGTATGTCTGCGAATACGCGGACAGAAATTAAGTCCAACTAACTTATTTACAATATTTATTAAAATGTATGTAAGTACTTAAATAATATAAATATTAGGAAGTTATTATGATAGATACAAAGTGAACGACAATTTCTCTTTTAATAAAGTGTTCAAAAAATATACAGTAACATTGTAGGAAGTTGAGTATTTCAATTATAAAGGAAACTTTATCTTTATGGCAGTCCGCACACGGGGCATTACCTACGTTTATGCCATTGTCTTACAAAGAGTCGTATGTAGTTGTACGAAGCGTAAGAAAGTGAAAGACTACTTTCTCGTAAATCTATTCAACGGCAACAAAATATTAACGAAGCCATGGACAACAAACCAACCAAACCCAAGCAAAACGCAAGCCAACCGATGTCACTCACTTCGAACATAAGAGCTCGCTATGCCGACTACCGTAAGAGCGAATTTAGAAATGCGTGTTGCAACCTTTGCTGCCGACTGTACGTAGAAATTGAAAGGTCAACGTACTCATAGAAAATGACGGTTGTTAAATTTAATTCTCTTTCAAGTGTGGCGTGACAGAAATTGAGCAACCATATGTGTACAATTCAAGGTTTATCGTCAAAGTTTATGGTAGATCTATCATAAGATATGAAAAGTGAATGTGTGAATGTTATTTATAGTCTTTATTTTGTCTTTAAATGATTTCGTAGAAATATTGATTACACAGGGGCTCTAAGGTACATTAGTGTAATTCTAACCGATGCTCATACATTGAGGGAAAGCAACGTGATTAAAACTGCACGTTCAGGCGACTGAATGTGTAGCCATTATCTAATCTGGTCAGGTCCTAGGATCACGGAGATCAGATGGCAGTCGTTCCACTGTAATTACCTGATCTGCCAACTTGATCTGATTACACAGGGGGCTAGAGTGCCCGCAAGATAACTAACATTATATGATAAAAAAGTCTTTGAAATTGAAACTGTATGACAATTGCGTGTTAAAAAGTTTTTACTGGCGAATTCGAAAGCAAAATTTTTAATGTCGAATCAATAAATCCTGTAGATACCTTATTATTTAAAAATGAATTACTTGCATCTTATCTTTTCCTTAAACTTGGTTGCTCCATCGCACCCGCCGACCTACATACAGCGAAGGTCTCGTTTACCGTTAAGGTAGCGGAGATGTTGTCGACCTTAAAATTCTCACCACGTGTCTTTGATATTAAATATTACGCAAGTACAAGCAAGCTGTCTTTTAATATATGCAAATAATAAATCGATGTAAATTAATAATACTGTGATAATTGATTTATTTACCTTAATGTTGTAATAAATTGGAATGTCGAAAATTGTGTGCTTGCTTGGGTAATAATAATAATGTTGAGATAAAAAGTGTTGAGCAATGTCGTCGCTGTAGGGTTATGATAGCGTTTGTCAACCTAGGTTTGGACGTTAAAAGTAAATGTAGAAAAGTTTAACCCTTTTTTAGTGTCAAAGACTGGCTTACTTGCTGAGCTAGATGCTGTCAACATTATAATATTCACTAAATAAGTGGTTACTTAGTACACTGACTTGAATTGAAATATACAAGTACTTATGCATTATTTGCACCGTATATGGCCGTATGGTGTCCGGCAGAGTAGAATAGCACCTAGCCCTTACACTAGTCGTACAAGGCGACTAATGTTTTCGAAGAAAAAGATCTAGTCCCCGTAAGCTGGAAAATGGGCAGCAGCGTTTTCCATTTTTATGTTTATGACACTGCGATCTCCAACCCGCTGGCCGGCCAAGCGATATAACCTCCCCTCTAGTGGGGCAGGCCTTAAGTTCTGCAGTTGGCTGTAATGGGTTGTGATGGTGGATGTATTATTTCAGGCCAGTGTAGTAGTCGCACACCCTCCATGAGATTTGATCGTTTTATCTGCCTAAGCTTTATTTTGATTTTAAGTCATATTAATGGTGACGGTGAGGGAAAACATTGTGACGAACCCGCACGTTCGGGCGACTGATTTTCGACTGATTCCCCTTATAACATGGTCAGAAAGGTTAGACGGCTGTCGCTCTACTGTAATTGCCTGATCTGCTAAATTCTGGATCAAGATCAAGGCAGACCGCGGGCCCTCGCGCGCGATAGCATAACCGGGAAATTGACCCAAAGATGTAAAAGATAGTTATAGACCTACAGATCACAGTTCAAACTACGAACCCAAAGAGTCTCGTGAGGGAGTCGTACAATACCTACATCTCTTACAAGGACATTTTGGCATGTGGCCGAAATCAAAACTAACGCCGTCCTCTTGTAAAGCATCACTTTTGACAAACAGCTGGAGTGGATGTTTGACAACTACGCTCTCATCCAAGTGCTAAAACATTCTTGTACTAGGTCTGCACTTAAAATTGCGTCACTCATAGGTCACACATATATCCTGTAAAAATGATTAATTAATAACAAACAGGCTAAATGGCTCATATTAATGTTAATTTATTTGTCGGAATTACTTTATATTCATTAGTAATCTAGAAAACACATTAGTTTACCGTGACTTTCAAGGCTGACGGGTGTAGATATGCATACTTTAATCGAAAAAATCTAGTTTGACTACATTTAATTAAGTAACTAATAAGTAGTCGTAAAATTAATCAGGTATAACCTATAATATGATATATTATGTGATCAAAGTTCCCATTATATGTCAACAAATGAATAATTACATATGTGATAAATCAATATTTGAATATTATTCACGTGACCGTCTTTAAAACCGGATTAGAGGATCACGTTCTACTATAAAATAATAGTAAATCCAAATAGTAAGTCAAATGTTGATAAACCTGTCGTAAGATCATACATAACTTAAGACAGAGTTTCTAAATATTAATTAAGTAGGTATTCTAATGTTTGTGTAGAGTTTATGGAATGCATTCCTTTATGAATACAAAGAACGAAAAAATCACTATCTACTTATTAGCAAATAGTATCATATATATCTAAGTAAATAAATAGGCCAGCCACTTGATCAGTTCAGACTTGGAAACAGCTGTTGATGTACGGTCGGTTGCAGAGTGACCGAACATCACATTGCTATTAGTATCTAGGTATCTAAATCGCTTGCGAGAGGTACCGGGTTCGAATCCCATCGCGACCATTAGTTTGAATTTGCATTAGTTAAATACTTACCAGTGATGCTCTTACGGTGTGGGAAAACGTCGTGATGAAACCTGCACATTCAGGCGACTGAAAGTGTAATCATGATCCAATCTGGTCAAGTTCCGCTGGTAGCAGGGTCACGGAGGTGAGTCGCTCCACTGTAATTACCTGAACCGCAAAATCCTAAACCATGGTCAAAGCGGACCCCAGGCTCACAGGAGCACAACCGGTACATTAATGTCGAGATGATTATTATTTATATTTATGTATGCTAGTTGTGTCACACTGTTTCCGATGCACATCAACCGGTTTTATACTTTTTAAATCCTTGATAGAGCCGATTGCAAACTATTGACTAATGTACACTGCCTCACATTTATTCGTATATATTATTTATTTAATTTGCTAATATGTTAGATTTATTGGCAAAAAATTTGACTTTTAAAACCATTAGTAGAGAATTTAGCATTTTTAAAACATATTCATAACATAGGTTACAGGAAGGGGGGGGGGGGGATATTTCAAGACTGAAATGGTCAATTGATAGGCATAATTTGAATTATCCATAATGCATAAAATTAGGATTGATTACAAGGAAACAAACTTAAATATCTGGGGTAACAATCAATAGACAGCTGTATTTCAGCGTGACCGTAAACAAAATAAACAAACATCCAAACTTTCACTTTTGCGATATTAATTAGGATTACGTGCAAGTTAAACTTCAACCAAGATGTAATTGTTTAAGCTTTACTTAATATATTATCATTAGTGGACCCGACGCGACTTCGACGTACCTACCCTTTTTTTCTTGCTTATCTTCCTCTAGAATCACAATATATTGTTGATAACCGGTTTAAAATTCGTTGCGTAGTTTAAAAGATCTGAGCGTATATATAGGTACATAGGAACAGACGGCGGGAACCGACTTTGTTTTATACTATGTATACACTTATAATTACGATCACCAGTCCGTAAATGTCCACGCAGGACTTGAAAGGTCTGTGGTAATCGGCAGTCACTAACTTGTTCCACTTTACTATGACTATGTTCTCAATATTAAGAATAATCAACTTGACGTCAATGTTCCGGTTGTGTTCTTGCACGCGAAGACCTGGGGTCCGCCTTGACCATGATACAGAATTTGGCAAATCACAGAATATTCTAGGAAGGAAAGTATTTCAACAACTGAGATTTCTAACCCGCCTGACAAGCATGGCGATTATTGATAATAACATTCGATAGAGCCTAAAAAGCCTGAATGCAGTTTTTTAACAGTTTACTCTTAGTTGACGGCGACGCGTCTGACTAGTCATCATCATTTCAGCCAGCCACAGTCCTCTGCCGGACATAGGCCTCCTCCTGAGCCTTCTATACCGATCGGCTCTTGCATCCACCGGATCCTCACAAACTTTCCAGGCCGTCCATCCATCTCTTCCACCCATCTTACGCTATGACCAGCGCCAGTATGGATTGCATCACAGACGTATACCTAATCAAACTTCAGTCACTTGTGACTGGTCCCGGATTCGAAATGCATTACATTTTCCTTTCCCTCCTCAGACGAGCTGCTGCTGAAGCGTTTCCTAACCAGCTGCAGCTACAGCCTGGAGCGCACCAAGCGCACCATAGACTTCTTCTTTACGGTACGCTCGACGGCTCCAGAGCTGTTCTGCAAACGGGACCCTTGGGCGCCGGAGATACGTCGCGTGTTCGAGATCACGTTAGTATATTGTTTAGCTGGTTTCTATGTGGTTTATTATTTGGATTTTTATATTTCACTAAGGTGGCAATCTTAGGGGACATACATAGAAGCTTAAACTTCACGGTATCAGGAAAGAGATCCCGCGGGAAGCTGCGATGGCTTGATATCGCTGAGTCGAATTCGAGAGCCAACGGCTTACGACTACGTGGTAAGGATGCTGAAGACCGAGCAATGTAGAGAAGAAAATGTAGGAAACAGACTCTTTGTTTTTTAACGGCCTTTGCCCCACTGCGCCTTCCCACCGCTGCAACTTCTGTGTATCCAGGATCTACAGCGGCGACCACACCCAGGACCTGAGTTTTGACACTCAGGTACGCTCGAGGATAAGCTAATACTGTGTTGGGACCCGAAAAAATAAGAGTATGAAGGATAGTGATTCCAATTTCCCCACTCCAAAAACAACAAACACACAGGAAATTCCAGAAAAGTAGGAAAATCAATTCTGTATGTCAAATTTGTTTACAATAAAATGCACAATAAAGTGTTAAATATATAAATAAATAAATAAACCTCTTTCATAAGCTGGGATAGACGGTAAGATGACGATTATACAATTGAGGTGGTAAACAAGTGTACTGCGCCAGATGGTAAGCAGTTACCGTAGCCCATGGATGTTTGCATAGGTATCACTGCCGTGCTGACGACCTCTTATTAACCAAGTTTTCACATGCTAATTCTTCAAGTACTCGATGTTCCAATTAATAACTTAAATGTCGAGAATTTACTCATATGAGCTATTGGCTATCTCAGTGGACAACTGAATTTGACATAAAAATATTACACTACTCTAATTTGGTAGATGCTATTTCCAGTGGCCTAGATTTGTAGTGTAGAATTATTTAATTTCATATTCAGATTCCAACTGCGTTAGCCAATAACCCCGCTGGTGAAAAAAGAGATTGGCCAAAGTGGATGAACGTAGTATCTACATACTTGTTTGTCAAACGTATGACATAAAAATGCAGTATTCTCGTATTTTCACTACATGATTTCCGGTAGAGTAGAATGAAGCACCATCCCCTCCCTTAGAATTTAATTTACGATACACAATAGCCAACTCCGCTGCTCGTATGCAGCAATATGCTGCCTTTAGGCCATTAGTACCTAGCCTCGGACAAAGAGGTCTGTTAGTGAAATGGATTGGTCCTTTATCTATTCTTCCGGACAGCAATGACCATTAGTTGAATGCCTAAATGTATGGTGCTTTAAACGAGCATACGAGCATATTGTATATTAAGATTGATGAATGTGGAAGAAGCGAAAGTGATGTGTCACGGGCTCAGGGCCATAACCCCATTTCTGAAACGTAACTCCTTGCAAAAAAGAAGCAAACAATACTTACCATACTCTAACTTACCAAACTATTTATAAAATATATTATATACCGATTTTTCTTACTCCTCCATACTCAACTCCTCAATCTTCTTCCAGGGACATGCTGCCTCTCCCGAACAAGACGAAAGAGAACTACAAATTGTTCATATACCGGCTCAACAACCCCGACCTGGATCTCTTCACATTCGTCGACGCCGTGAAGACATTCTTCATGCTGGCTGACACGAGGCTTACAGAAGACGACGATATACCAGCCGGAGAAATACCCATTTTCGACGCGGGTAACGTGTCTCTGAAGTTCATCGGGAAACTCAATTTATCCGTGCTGCGAAAATACATGCTGTATACACAGGTATGTACCTCTATGTGGCCGTGTGGTACCTGGCCGTGTAGAATAGAACGAACCCTTTACACTCGTGTGTGTCGTACTATGTGATTATTGTTTTCGAGGCTAAAAATCTAAGAGCGTTTTCCATTGTTATATTTATAACACTGCGATCTCCAACCCGCCTATCAATCGTGGAGATTATGGGAATAAGCTCCCCTTTCGTGGGTGAGGCCCTAAGTCCTGCTATGGACGGTTATGGGCTGTGATGATGACGTACCTCTATATATATGCAGATAGAGTCAGTCACTGACAGTAAGAAGTCTCGAAGCCTCTAAGTAACTCAAATGATAGACGTGAGCTGACAAAACTCAGAGATGTTCTGTGATATCGAAAAAATTTTACATCAACCGGACTGTCTCCTTGTTTGTTTTATAAATACATGAGAAGATCCGCAAACTTTTCTATCAACTGATGGGATGGGATGCACTGCTATCAAAAGATATGGATCGAGCGACGACCACGATTGGGAAGAATTAGTGTAGGTAAACCCTCTATAAAGTGGACCATACATTGATTTATCAACAGCCACGGGAGGCTGTTAGCGCAAAACTAATAGATGTGGCAATATTGTGAATTCCTTTGGGTGAAGCTTTTGTCTCACCACTGCTTCCACTGGAAGATGATTAAACTAAAACTAATAACAGACAATCCGTTTTGCCTGGAGCCGACCAACCGTCAGTTGCAATTGATACTAATCCTTAAGTAGTATAAAATAAAGTTGCTTTTGGGTACGTGCTCGGACGTCTGACCAAGGCCGGATCGACGGCCAGCCAAAAACGACTTTATGTTTTACATTCTAAGGATTAGTATCGACTGCAACTGACGGTTGGTCAGGTCCAGCCAAATCGGAGCGTCTGTTACAAGTATAACATTAGTTCAAGTTCTCGAACTACGTACCTTCTAAATATGTATTATTTATACGACATAATATTTTCTAAGAATCGTGTTTCTGCATAATTACGTTAAAATAAATAAATATTCATACCCACGTAAAGAATTCATAGCATTTGCATCAGAAACTGTAAAGGGCTCCTCTCGTTTACATTTCGAATGTTTGTTATTGTTTGTATTTATGCTTTTGAAGGTTCGGTGTTGAGAAATCTTGTTTATTAACGAGATCTTGTTTATATGACGTGCAGTAGATTAATGGGTTAACTCTATTTTAAATTATTCGAATTTTACTAATTTAAGAAAATTATAATAATAAAAGAATAGTCATATATATTTGTGATTATAGGTATTCATTGCAGTACCTTAAGGTACAAAGTGCCTAGTAACTAATTTGTTACAACAATGTATTTTGCATGATTGCACCAAACTCTAGGCGACTCCTAACTTGACTTAAAATATTCATAAGAAGAAAAATCATTGTACTTACACCAACCTAATGTGAAAACTTAACTCGCTAAATTACTCTTAAAACGCCACTGATGTTGTGACCCCTAAATGCTTAGGAATATTTCATGGCATCACCATAGGAGTAGCCTGAGTTTAGTGCTATCAGGCATAATTTTACGACGTCGCAATTGTTAAGCCATTTCTAGCGCTAATGACTTTGGATTTATAACGTCATTGGCGCCAAAATAGTCATCATCTAATTTTAGATGGCTAAAGCGGTTTTTGAAAACAATAAAGTCGCGGTTAGTTTTTTTTTAATTTACGGATCTAGGCATCTAGCATTGACGTCAATGGTTTCACCTCTAACCGCAATGTCGAATTTTTAATTGGTACGAATAGTCATTAACCATAATTGGGGAGTATTTTAATCAAAGTTTTTATATATTCCCTATTTTACTATACCGCAGGTAAGCTGTTGCTAGTCAACAATAAAATGGAAATCCCAGTTGTAGGTAATGTTGAATACGTATCATAGGATATCATATTCATGTAAATAATTATTAGTCTAGGTGGTCGAGCCTCGCAGTAGGCATAAAAAGTTGTAATACCTACCTCGAGGTTTAACATAATAATATTGTGCGTGGTTAGTTAATTTTGGCATCTAAATACGTATCTACGTGTATCCCTATACGTAATTCTATATCATTGCGTACATATTGCACTGTTAATGGAGAACATGGGGGACTATTCTTTCGCTGTGACATCTCGATGTCGACATTTTTCTAGCTACAAATCTCCATTAATAATGACACTGATATATCTATTTCAGCCATAAACAGTTTCTCAACTATCTTCGACAATCGTATAAGATCGTTTTCAGTGACGTTTGATATAGATTTCTGGCTAAAGAAAATGTCGATTTTTGATGTCACAGAGTGAGAATAGGCCCCCATAACTTAGCCGCACATGTGTACATACTTGGTGTCTATACCATCAAAAGTTATATAAAAAAGGAAAACGAAATTTACAAGCGAGTGTACTTGCTAATATACATCCTACACACTACGCAACGTTGGTGTCGCCTGTAAATTATTTTGCAAAATATTGCAGGTCAAAATCTCAAGGCGCTTTTTTTGTCGGGGGCTCTGTTTGTTTTGTCGCTCTAGTACGTACGAGTGCTATCGAACAGATATCGTGAGTGGTCATATAAGTTTGTGACCAGTATAGTAGAATATATGGGTGTGCCATCATCATCATCATTATCTCCCGGCTAATCCTGGCTCACCTCACTCGGTCTTCAGCATCCTTGGTGGTGAGCTGATATGGGTAATATATCAGTGTAAATTTACCAAAGATTTAATCTGGTCCGGTTCCCATGTTAGTAGGGTCACGGAGGTTCGATGGCAGGTGCTCTAGTAATCGCCCGATATGACAAATCCTGGACCATAATCAAGGCGGACCCCGTGCCCTCGCGAAAGCACAACCGGGATACTGGCGCCAAGATGGTGGTTATCTTTAGCGCCTAACGCAATACGTAATCGGGATAGGATCGGGTCCGATGTCACCCCACACCAACTAATATTCTGTGCCTACATAACGGTTGCCGGTCTCCACTTGAGAACTGTTACAGCAGCGGTTGTTGGTTCTTCGGCAGATGTGGTCAGTCCAATGCCCCTTCAACCAGCTAGTTCTGTGCTCTATGTCAGTATCTTTGGCTCCCTGTCATCAATAGCCCATAAGAATCCACTGCTGAACTTAACCTTCTATATTCTTCTAGGGAGCCAATTGGTACCCCTTGGAAAGTATATTATTATCATAATCACCACGCTTGGAAGGCGAAAGTGTGTCTCTATCGGCCTTGTTGTATTCTTGTTATAAAAATATCTGAAAAGTTCATGACGTGACAAACGCTGAATTTAAATTTTGCTTATTACAGGAGGCGATACCAATTAGGCTAAAACAAGTGCACATTATCAACGCGCCGTCCTACATCGGCAAGATACACGGCGTGTGCAAGCCCTTCCTGAAGACAGAGGTCGCCAAGCTTGTAAGTAACTATGTCGGCAAAGACACTGTCGATACATTGTAAATCCTATTACATTAATGATGATAGGGATGGGAAGTATTCGCGTGATACGTTGCGACTCGCAATCAACCATTATGGTTCGTTACAGGATGATAGGCACGTATTTAAGATCCTGGCATATTTCTTGACCTTGGCACAGTAGCACTTATGTCATAGATACAAATGTGTGCAAGTCTTACCTCACTTCGTCAAAAAATTTAAGCTATAAATTTTGCCGGCAACTAAGTTTGGCGACGTCAATTTAATCACAGTACCAGCAATAATACACTTATTCCATCGAAGCTCTGGCATTTCAATACTCTCCAGGAATTTTGGTTAGACTACTGAAACCACTCTAGCACAGTAGATATCACCTAGAGGTGATCAAGAGATAGTCCGAAAAACTTTTCCAGAATTTTGATTTCTGTAGTATGTTTCGAGTTTTGATCAGTGGGCTATTGGAAGTTTTGTTTAACCCGTGGCCGTGTGGCTTCTTGATTATCGACATATATTTCCCATAATTAAAGTGGGAACTATTTTTCTGACAATCAAGAGATTATATCCACTATGCAAGACTGTTTTTAGAGGGTTGACCTTTCATCCTCGAGGTTTTTAAAATGCTGGAGCACCGACGGAAAAAGTGTATTTTGTAGTGGCTTCATCGCAGGAACCTACTAACTAAGCGCTACACCTAAATAACATGCTTGTCTGTTCGTAGATAAAGTTCCACGAGCCCAACTCCTCAACCCTGTACGAGCACGTGCCCAGGGAGCTGTTGCCCGACGAGTACGGTGGCAAAGCCGGCCCCCTGGACCAGATCAAGCGGCAATGGATCAAGAAAATTGAAGCTAAGAGGTACAAATTCCTGTCAATCGAATGTTGAGCTTGCTGTTGACGTCTGCGCTGTTATTCTATGTTACCACTAAAAAGCGATTCGTTCTGGTTGGATTTCTTTGCCAATCGAGGTGCCAAGTACCAATAACTTTTTATGCGTACTAAAGTACATTAGTTGAACATTAACCAATGATCTTACGATGAGGGAAACCATCGTGAGGAAACCTGCACATTCAGACGATTAAATATGTAACCATGATAAAATCTGGTTTCCTCTGTTGACAGGGCCACGGAGGTCAGATGGCTCGCTTTACTGTAATTACTTGATCTGGCAAATCCTGGCTATTGGTCAAAGCAAACCTTGTGCCCCGCAAGAGCACAACGTGGATATTGGCACCAAGATGGTTATTATCTTTAGTACCTATTGAGATATCTTCACGACTGAAAAAAAAAGCTGCTGCACATTTTCTGGTCTACGCAGGATTAGCAGGCAAAATCTGTTCTTAAGTGCAAAAGTTAACTCAGTTACACGCTCAACAGCACATATATGGCCGGCACCGCATCCGCTCCCCAAGGTTGCAAATGTCCTGGACGACGGTAGCCGCTTTGCATCCGGTGTACCGTCCGTCCGTGAGCCTCCCAAGGGAATAAAAAATACATAGATAAGCTAATCATCATCACAGCCCGTAACAGTCTACTGCAGGATTTAGGGCCTCTTCCACGAAAGGGGAGGGTATTGCCATAATCTCCACGCTTGGCAGGCGGGTTGGAGATCGCAGTGTTTAAATATAACTGGAAAATGCTGCTGCCCATTTTCCAGACTACGGAGACTTTTGATCTGTTGCCTCGAAAACATTAGTCGCCTTGTACGACACCCATGAGTGTAAAGGGTTGGTGCTATTCTACTCAGCTGGACACCACACGGCCAGGATGAGCTAAGCTAATAAACCTATACAAATATTATATTATATTCCTTTCATCCAGGGAATGGTTCCTGACCAACGACAAGCGCTGGGCGGTGGACGAGAGTCTGCGACCGACCAGCTGCGTCGACGACGACCGCCTCGACAAAGTCCGAGACTTGCCCGGCTCGTTCCGCTCCCTCGCCTTGGACTAGACTTAACTTTACCTGTACTAGTATTCTTAATTACATTAAGACCCTATGTATACTAGGCTACGAAAATTCTTTCACGTACATCCACGTCATTGGGTCGAGTCGAATAACTCTATCTACGGGGAACTATGGCTTTTTAGGAGATGTCATTGTCTTACTGCAGGGCAAAGTCCTCTCTCCCATTTCTCGAAAGTATGGCCCGTATTTTTAAATCACACCCGATTTGAGCGCAGTGAAGAGAGCCGTTTTTTATTTTGTGGCAGAAGTGAGATCAAGTTCTCAGGTGCTGTATTTATTAATTTCATACTAAAGTTTGGGTTTAAATGCAGGATTTTATTTCATTGACGCTGCAAATAAATGTTGTATCCTAATGTCTTGTAGGTTATGTAAATAAGTACAATGTCAAGTCAGCGTTTAAGTTTGAACTCTTAAGTAATAGAAGCCTATGGATCTGTCAGTTTAAATGAGAGTTAGATAACGCTTTTAATGAGCATATTTTTTTTTAAACTTTCGTAATGGTAACATCGCTATTTCAAAATAGTTATTAGCTATTTCTAGCCATTTAGTAGCCACTTTTAACAATTATTCTGGAATTAAACATTTTTTTTCTAAAATGGCAGTAATTTTGCACTGGATTTTCGTAGCGTGGCAGCCCATACTTTTAAAGGCGACGGAAGATACTGAAGTGTGTACTTAATTTTAAGCTAAAACGCTACTTAGTAGCTAAATAAGTATAAACCTACTTAAAAAGATTAAAATGGTTTGTAATGTAAAGTTTAACGTCTCAGATGAACAACTAAGTTCTATGGGGTAGGTAAGTATGTAGTTAAGCTTGTAAAATATTTTTAAGTGCTTAGATAGTACAAAAATATTTCTGTTTGTTATTTTATAATTTATACCTATGTTGTAATAGCTTTCTGATTATTCGATTCTATTTAAAACTGGGTTACTGCCGGCACTCTGTCATTAGAAAGTAATATCAATTGTACAACAAATATGAACGATGAACCTGATATTAAAAACACAGTTCTGAAATTATACGGAACATTAGTATTTAAATAGTTGCCTACTTAGTTAAACAAACCTTTACACTGTATATAGAATGATATAGCGTTGATTATTATAATATTGACAAACTGAAATTAAAAAGTAAAACTAAGCAACGACTTTCTTATTTTGCCAGTGGATGACAACCTGAGTGGTTCAGTGGTATGCCACGCAAGAGTCCCGGGTTCGATTCCCGGCCGTGCAGAAATTGAAATGATGAATTTTAATTTCTGTTACGGGTCTGGGTATTCTATGTTTAATAAGTATGTATTTAAAGGTATATAAGTAGTTTATCAGTTATCTAGCACCCATAACACAAGCTTTGCTTACTTTGGGGCTAGATAGCGTTGTGTGAATTTGTCCACGATTATTTATTTATTTTGCAATGATTTTACATATTAAATCTAGTAAAGTAGCACTAGAAGAAATAGTAGAGCACAGACTGAGACTGGTATTGTACCTAAGTCGTGGAAGTTTGCCAATGTGCAGCCCGTGCCAAAAAAAGGCAGCCGTGCCGACCCTTCCAATTACCGCCCTATTTCGGTCACTTCCATACTCTGTAAGATTATGGAACGTGCGCTGAACAATAAACTCCTTGCGCATCTTGAAGGTAACGATCTCCTCAGCGATCACCAGTACGGATTCCGCCGTGGTCGGTCTACTGGGGACCTTCTGGTGTATGCCACACAATTATGGAGTGAGGCCATTGAGAGACATGGCGAGGCCCTTGCTGTGTCTCTTGATATTTCTAAGGCCTTTGACAGGGTTTGGCATGCTTGCCTTCTAAGCAAGCTTCCGTCATTTGGTATTCCTGTTGGCTTTTGCACCTGGATATCAGATTTTTTGAGTGAACGTTCAATCCGTGTAGTTATTGATGGCTACTCGTCTAATCTCCAGGCTATCGACGCGGGAGTTCCTCAGGGATCTGTACTGTCCGCGACTTTATTCCTGCTGCATATTAACAATCTGCTTGTACCAGGTACCTTTGGGTATGCAGATGACATCACGGTAACGGATAGATATCTGTCAGAGGCAAAAGCCAACAGGGACGATATTCAGTCTTGTCGAGAGGCCATGGTTGATCGTTTGGACATAGCTCTCAAGGCAGTTTCTGATTGGGGCGATGCCAATCTGGTGGCGTTCAACGCAACCAAAACTCAGGCGTGTTTGTTTTCCGCCAAAAGGAGTCCATTCCATCTTACTCCAACTTTTCGGGATGTTCCTGTGGAAATTACCGACAACCTACAGCTTCTTGGTGTTGAGTTATCTTCAAATCTCAACTTCGGTCAGTACATCGAATCCAAGGCAAAGACTGCAGCAAAAAAACTTGGTATCCTCTCGAAGGTTAGGCGGTACTTCACTTCTAGGCAGTTGCTTCAGTTATATCAAGCACAAGTGCGGTCCTGCATGGAGTACTGCTGCCACATCTGGGATGGATCAGCTAAATATCAACTGGCGGCTTTGGATTCGGTGGAAAAACGTGTAAAGAAGATAATTTGTGACCCGCGGTTGATTAAGGCTAGGCTGCAGAGCCTCGAACATCGGCGTAGGGTTGCGCGTCTGTCGGTCTTCTACAGATTACATTTCGGAGAGTGTGCGAAGCAGCTGCACGACCTCATTCCGCCGGCCCCTTTCCGCCATCGGGAAACGCGATCCGGGCGAGCGCTTCATCCTTATGTCGTGGATCTTCCAGCCATCCGCACGAACCGCTTTGGCTCGACCTTTATAATGCGTACGGCTAAGGAATGGAACGCTTTGCCTGCGGGTGTGTTCCCTGATCAATATAATCTGGATGCCTTTAAGGCTAGAGTGAATAGGCTGTTCCAAGACGGGTATGCTTCATCTTCGGCCGCATCGTCACTTACCAACAGGTGAGATGGCGGTCAAATGCCCGACTTGTTTGTTATAAAAAAAAAAAAAAAAAAAAAACAGAACAGTCTAAAAGGCTAATATGTCGTGTCTGTATCTCTTTAGTTATTCTATGTTGAGGCAGCTGCCCCATCCTGCGAAAACGTGCGTGCGCTTGAGCTCTCAAGCAATACTACACCTTTCCTAATGAACATAAAGCTTAAATTGTAGAAAATGAAACTGCCCGCCACTTTTGTGAAAGACCCAAAATATTTGAATTTTTATTATTAACTCGTAAGTATTATAATACGTATTACGCAACGGATTTTAATGCGGTTTTCAACAATAGGTAGACTGATTCAAGAAGGTTTATAAGCATGAAAAATAGGGTAGGTAGGGGTTAACTATATGTAAACGAACGAAGTCGCGCCGGGTCCACTAGTTTTATACATATAATTGAATCATAATAATTAACTTTAACCAATGTAATGTTAAAGATAAAACTTTCTTCCTTTTCTTCTACCATTAAATTAACTTAACATTGTATGAATAACCAATTTTTAAAGCAGCTAAAATAAGTCATTTTCCTTGTTTTTGACGTTCATAAGTGCTATGTATAGCCTAAACTGAATTATTGATTTTATATTTGTATTGTATACGTATTTGACCTGGCACCAAGCGATTTCAATTTTTTCCAAAAATCAAAGATTTAAAGTTAGATACAACAATCAGTACTTAACATTTCACCAAAACCTACCTCTGCCTTAGAGCGCTCCAGTACGCCAGTTGCCTGTGTTGCTCTAAGACTTATAGGTACGATAATTATATAATACTACAAACAATATATAAACTAATAGTAAAATTAATCTATAACTAGAGTTCTAAAAGATCCGCTCATAGCGGTGTCTGCCGCGTTGTTCTTGGGCTTCCTCGTGAGGTCGGCTTTCCATCGTCTATCGTCTTTAAACCACTCTCTGAAATTCAAAACACAGTACTTAATAAGTCACATCAACAAGCCACTGCTGGACTTGAGCTTTCTCCACACTAGTAGATGGCATGGCATAATTTCCACGGTACAGGGGAGAGGAGTTTGCAGCATTGGTTTCTTTTTTTAATGTGAAATAGTCAGTATTTGACTGCCATCTCACCTCATGTTAAGTGCAGATGCAGTCTACGATGGTGCATACCTGTCTATTAAGTAGCTATTCACTCTTGTCTTAAAGAGACCCAAGTTGTAGCGCTCAGGGAAAACATGTGCAAGCAGCGAGTTCCATTCCCTTGCCATTCGCAACAGAAAAGAGTTAGAAAACCGCTGAGTGCGTATAGGTGGAACGTCGACAATAAAGGGATGGTACGCTGACCTACACCTGGAGCCCCGAAGATGGAATGGGGCTGGTGGAACCAACTCGTGTAATTCTGTCGCACATTCCCCAAAGTGTAGTCTGTAAAAGACCGCCAAAAATGCCACTTTGCGGCGGTAATAGGTACTCCACAGAAAACGTTGCTGCCCATGTTGTTTTGATCTACTGCGGTCCTAGCTCTAGTCTCTCAGACATTAGTCGCTTTGTGCGACGCCTGTAAGCCGAAGGGGTTGCTGCTATTTTCCTCTAGCAGGCATCACACGACAAACTAGTAATGCACGAGCAAAAAGTTTAATCCGAAATGAGACCGGCCTTAGGTGGCTGCCTTCTCTTTTAATGTGGAACGCAACAATAAAAGCGTTGGTGTTTGGTAGAAATATTAGGTCTTTACCTATGAAATTGCCGTTCTGCAATACTGGCCATTTCAAATCAAAATATTTTTTGTTTGGCTAAGAATTCTAATTTCAAATTAATTTTATTTTAAAAACATGGAATTCTTTTTCCAAAAGTAGTCATTTGTTTATTGATTAGTGTAACATTTTCATCGCTATTCAATCTTTTTCGTCATCATGGATACGTTAAAAATTCGAGTAATTATGGAATATGAGTACCGTCGTGGCAGCAACGCGGCACAAGCGGCACGCAACATCAACGACGTTTACGGAGCTAACACTACAAACCAACGCACCACCTGTTTGCTCGCTTCCGTTCTGGAAATTTCGACCTGAAAAATTAACCTCGCAGTCGTCCGAAGACTTTGGTCGACAATGACGAATTAAAGGCGACTGTAGAAGCTGATGATACACAATCTACGGCTGAATTAGCAGCAGCTTTCGACGTTAGCGTCAAAACAATATTGGTCCATTTGCGTCAAATTGGCAAGGTAAAAAAGCTTGACAAATGGGTGCCTCACGAACTCAATGAGCGCCAGCGCGAAGTACGCGTCGAGACGTGCCTTGCACTGCTCAACAGACACACAAATGAAGGAATTTTGAACCGCATTGTTACCTGCGATGAAAAATGGATTCTGTTTGATAACCGCAAGCGCTCAGCAAGTTGGTTGGATCCTGGTTCAGCACCTAAACAATGCCCTAAACGAAAACTTACCCCTAGAAAAGTGATGGTCACTGTTTGGTGGTCTAGCGCCGGTGTGATTCATCGCAGCTTCTTACCCAACGGGGTAAGCATGACTGCAGATGTGTACTGTGAAGAACTGAACACAATGATGCAGAAGCTGGCACATCTCCAACCAGCATTAGTCAATCGCTCGTCTCCGCTGCTCCTGCACGACAACGCGCGACCTCATACTGCACAGCAGACGGTCTCCAAGTTACAAGAACTGGTTGGAAGCTCTCCGTCATCCGCCCTACTCACCAGACCTTGCGCCTACAGACTACTACTTTTTCCAGAATTTGGATAACTTCTTGGCGGGAAAAAAATTCAATACCCGAGAGGCAGTACAAAATGCCTTTGAAGAATTTGTTGCCTCTCGTCCAGCTGATTTCTTTAAGGGCATCAATAAACTGCCACTGCGTTGGCAAAGATGCATTGACTGCATGGGTGATTACTTCGATTAATACAAATACAAAATACATGAAAAAAATTCGTTTAAATTTTTTCATACAAAACGGCAATTTCATAGGTAAAGACCTATTATATAAGGAGGTGGTATCCTTATTAATTTTATCAGGTTTTTTTTATAACATACAAGGCAGGCATTTGACCGCCATCTCACCTGTTGGTAAGTGACGATGCGGCCGAAGATGAAGCATGCCCGTCTTGGAACAGCCTATTCATTCTAGCCTTAAAGGCATCCAGATTATATTGATCAGGGAACACACTCGCAGGCAACGCGTTCCATTCCTTAGCCGTACGCATTATAAAGGTCGAGACAAAGCGGTTCGTGCGGATAGCTGGAAGATCCACGACATAAGGATGAAGCGCTCGCCCGGATCGCGTTTCCCGATGGCGGAAAGGGGCCGGCGGAAAGAGGTCGTGCAGCTGCTTCGCACACTCTCCGAAAAGTAAGGACCACTGTCCGAATGATAGGACTCTGTCAAGCCTGAGGAGTCCACCTGGATGAATATCACCGCCTTATCTATTTCTGCCGCCAAGCAACAATGCTTGTATTGTTGTATTTCAGTTTGAAGGATAAGGAAGCCAGCGTAATTACAGTTATTTCATCTTAGCCCTCACTGTGAGACCGCACCTGCGGTACTGCATTTTTGTTGCCTGCAACCTAAATGCATTAATTGTAGATGTTATGAGCGACAATTATCTCCAACCATTAGGTGGGCTGTCTGCTCGTTTGTCACGCGTAGAATAAAAAAAAACCTCGAGCTGTATATAGTTCCACTACTAAAATTTTATCCGGCAAAAATGTTTGCTCATATACTTTACACAGGGGTCGTAAGACAAATGCTTACCTTTCCTTTTTTATTAGCGCGAGTTGTTTCAGATTTTGTTCGACCAAACTCTCCGCAGACCCGCCGAACTCTTTTGGCAAATATTTTTTGTCTATAAAACTGTGTAGACCATCAGCTGACGGGTGGAAATGGATCTGCAACGTGTAAAATAATTTTCCATCATGAAATCGTCATCATCATCATCTGAGCGGTGACTCTCGGCTTCTGCCAGAGTCTGCTTCACTACTCTTCCTTCTCCAAATCGCTCGGGCTTCGTCATCCGCGACATAGGACGTTGGCTCTTGCATCCGACTAAGCGATGTCGCCCAATCGCAGCTTAGACCTCCCGCGGAACATATTTCCTGGTACCAACAGGCACTAGTGGAGCTTATTGATTGTTGAATATTGTAAATCCCGACTGCGATTAAAATGCTATGAAACCGTACAACTGAGCCTTTCGGTTCGTGCCCCATGCATACCAACTCACATATTCACTACATTAAAAGTTGTCTATCTATCTATTAAAAACCAAGTTAACCCATAGGTAATTACTGAAACTGTCATACCAGGTTTCTGATATGAGCTGGAAGCGCAGGCTTGACGAGGGCAAACAGTTTTCGTAGTAAGTAGCGCAGTTTATTGCGTGCACTTGTTTCACACGGACCGGCATGCCTTCCTGGAAACAAATAGTAGATACCTTTGTAATTATTATCTTTTATTGAATAAGACGTGTGTCACTACTTTACAAAACAAGGCACCAGCCCGTTCGACTGGTGGTTGTCGCACCAGGCTGATAATGAGGGCGGTGTTTCGTTCTTTTCAGAACGCTATCCTGAGTTTCATGAACCAATACGCACTCTGTGGCAAAGTACGTATTCGTCCAATTATTATAGAACATGAGTTTCACAGACTATATACGCAAACTTTAGGTAGCCACAGCCTGTAACCTTATCTTTAACATGATTAGTATTATTGAGCTTGACCCTACGCCAAAATGTTAACGCTTGGCTGTCCGGTTGCAGACCACATTGCTTAAATACCTACACTACCCTCTTCTAGCCTAAAAATGTCGTCTTGCCAATTATTCGTCTTGTACGATACGTAAGTGCTTACAACCACAAGAATCAGAAATTTAAAATCTCACCAATATATAAACCAAGAATTCCCTGAAGTACATGATGTTTACTTTCGGCAGAATCTTAAGAGTGTATTCCTTTATGTCAATAATGACAATGTGCCCGTCTGCAAGGAGTTCACTGTTCCTAATCCAGTAGTCACTCTGGATAGTGAAGGCTTTCAACACATCGTAGAATGAGTATTTATCCAGCTGTGGATCGTCGATTTGGTGGATTAGAAGCTCCTGGTCACCGGCGGGGTAGCTTCCTATGTTTCTGAAAATAAATGATAAATTTGTTCGCGATGTTTTTGATCGCATTGCAATGTTATTCATATGTATTTATAGGCGAGACTCAATCAATATGACAAAACTCTCCTGCAGTTTCCACCCGTTTTTTAATCTATGAAATAGTAAAGGCAAACTAAGTTGTCGGTCATAAGATTGTAAGCTGTCAGCCAGAATCGACGAAGTCTGAAAAACAATATATCTAAAGATAAAGGCACAAAGATACAAACGCAAGTAATATACACGAACTAATAACATAATAGAGAGAGAATATGTCATATGAACAAAATAAGAAAATATATATATGAAAACTTGAAACGAAATTAAAATCGGTTGAAAAACATCGGACTTACAAGATCTTATAAAATGATTGTCTGCCTCCTCGCAAAACGGAGTTTACGTGTATTTTAAATGGTGATAGTGGACGGTGACGTCACAGACCGTTATCGTCCTCTCTGTCTAATTGTTTTTATTTAAAGACAAATTATTTGTAATATCAAACCTTCATATCTCGCAAATTTTTGAAAATATTCAAAAACTAATTTTACTTTTCTATTCGATAAGTAAAATGCTATCAAATAAAATAAAATCCAGTCAACATGTCTACTACAAAGCAGTTGCTTTGTCGTAAAACGTCCTTCGACGCCAGTAATTAATTAAGAGAGGTAGGGCATAGCGAATTGGAATTGGAGCCGCCCGACTGGGGAAGTACCTACACCTTACAGAATATCGCAGCTAAATAATACTCTTTTAAATAGTATTGTGTTTCTGCCGGTCAGTAAGGCTTCCAGTGCTCCATGGGGTGGGAATTTGAGGAACCGTGGCTTTGGCAGTGGAGTGGCTTTTGCCTTTTTGCTGCCAGAGCAACGTGTTATAGAGGTGGGCAACGCATTGGCGATACTCTTGGCGTTGCTAATGTCTATAGGCAGTGGTGACTACTTCCCACCCCGCTTGCCTGTTTGCCTATCGGATGTCATAAAACAAACTCACGTTATTGAAAAAGCCGTCTCTATTTTAGCCGAACAGGGATCTCTATCTGTGTATATTTCAGGCATAAGGCTTCTGGTCGTGCACAATTTTTCTATGCACTTCTTTGTGCTCTCCAGACTGCCGTAGCAACTGTGAAGAAACTTCTTGATCAGCTTGTCATCTGGAAATAACGTAATATTAGGACTAGTGGAACCGGCGCGACTTCGTTCGCGTACACCTACTTTACCTTCTTATAAACCTTCCTCTTGAATCATTCTATCTATTGTTGAAAATCGCATTAAAATTCGTTGCATAGTTTAAACGATCTAAGTGTACGTACATAGATACATGCATAGGGACAGATGGCGGGCAGCGACTTTGTTTTATACTATGTATAAATTAGGAATGATGGAGGAGAGTTTCCATACATAAAATGATCACGATAATACGAAACATATTTATTAACCACTTAAGACAGTCATAAGTGTGAAGTGAGTATAATGTGCTGTGAATAAAATAGACAACAATTACTATAACCCTGTCAGTCAACATGTAATTCTACGTCGGTATCTAACGAACAATTCTTTTTGTGTATGGTGCAAAGAAAATACTCCATAAATCGACCTCCAAATATGAAAGGTTTGTTTTTGGATATTTGTCATAGGATATAGACGATAAAAGTATGGGGATCTGTGTTGACAGATCCACAGAAGCTGTGAATGGAAGTCCTTAAATAAAAACACATAACGTATTTTTTTTACCAAAGTCCTGGGGTAGGTACGACTCCTTTTCCATCCATTCCCTGATGGCGACGACGTCGCTGGGCATGGTTGTCGACATCTATAAAAATAAAAATATGAATTCATGTAGTAACGAACTACTAAGCAACTATCACCGGGGGATTACTTTTATCTATCGTAGCTGACCATACTACTTGATGGGCTTACCTACTTATTATTCTGAAATCACGAACAAATTATTTCAGCCCCTTGCTTAGCGAAAGTAGTAAGGTAAAAAATTCAAATATTAATCTGTCTAACAAAATGTATCTATCCATCTATCTCGTCAAAGTAGACTTTCGTCTTGAGACACTGCGGTATTTTGAATTCTCTTAAAATTTGTTGAATAGATAATTTTGTTCAATATATATATTTTTTTCCAATTCCAAAGAAAAATGCAAATATCTACTACTAACGTGACGTAGCCCATGTATTCTATTATACGCGGAAGCGGAAAATGCAATCCCATTGGACATGATCAGTCATTTGCATAGACGTAAGCGATACGAATGCGATATTACGTGCGTACATATAATAGGTGGGTACCATGCAGAATACTGTACTGCCACCTTATCATTATTTATCATCTTTTTACTCGACTCTTGTTCGCTCTCCAGGATTTGATTTATCAACCACTGGTCCACCTCTAGACTAGAAGAATTTGTTATTGTTCATTGGTATTTCGTATTCATTCATACATCAACACTGAAGTTAAAATTAAAGACTATATATTAAGATTTAAAGTAACAAATGTTGTAAGATTATAGGGAAGGGCGGACGGTGGTGTAACGCATAGAAAAATAAAGAAGTAGTTAGAAAAGCTAAGTAGGCGGTGCAGTCGCGCCACAACTATGCGCAAATGGGCTAATTTCCTTCAAAAGGCGCGAACGCGCCGTCAGTCTCTTGCGCAATTCAACGGAGTGCGTATCAAAAAAAGCTGTGCCTAAAATGTTAAAAATATGCCATCTTGCGTAATAGTTAATTGCGAACAAGAAGCCAACAGACTTCTAAAACAAAAGGAGTGATTTCATTTCACCGTCTAGTCTAAAAACCTTGTATTTATCAATATTTTACGAAAAATATTCAACCGCGCTCAAGGACACCTTGCGCCCAATCTAGTGCTGTGCACATGAACCGACCTTATCGATAAATTATTTTGTTTATCGATATAACATATTTGTAGAATAGAAGAATTGACATAAAAAAAGGAGAAGATTCTTATATCAATTGAATGTTCTTTTATTGTAGGTACGTGTGTTCCTTGAAATTTTCGTCAATTGTGGACCGGTTTTGATATTAGTATTTAGTAGGGGCACAGCAGGGGCACGGGTGGGGTACAGGTGGGGTAGAGGTATGATGCAGTTACCTTAACACTAAAATAAAATAAATACCTAATTGTAGACAAATTCACACAGCGCCATCTAGCCCTAAACTGAGCAAAGCTTGTATTATGGGTGCTAGATTATTGATATAGTACTTATACACTTTTATTTAAAATACATACTTATTAAACATAGAACACCCAGACCCGTTACAGAAATTAAAATTCATCATTAAAATTTCTGCCCGGCCGGGAAACGAACTCGCAACCTCTTGTATTGCAAACTAGCATATTAACCACTGAACTACTCAGGACGTCACACACTATCGTACTCCTGACATATTCCTGCCATACCCCTACGGTAAATCTACCGTACCCCTACTCTCTCTATCTCCTTTCTACGCGTCCTTGAACCCCGCCTCACCCCCCTCAATATAACAACATTTTCAATTCATTATTATTAAATAATAAATACCATAATAATAGTTAGAATTTTATCGATATATTAATATCGACAAGAATTCGATTTTGTCAATCCCAAGCGTAAATGTAAATTCAGAGAGGATTTACAGCACACACGCAACGCAATGTGTGTATGTGGTAGTGACCGATGGACTAATCACAGCGCTCCGTTTGACTTTGCGTGTGCGTGCGTAAGTCTGTGCATATTAACACCCGGTTTCTGAAACGCTTGTCAACGCAAAAATTACGTAACAGCTTGTTAAACTCTGATTAAATGCAGTTTGGGTTTCTGAAAGGGCCAACTGACAGTTTGTTAACAGCTTGTTAACGGATTGTCAAATCTCCAATTAACGGCTGATTAATGTAATTTTGGGTTTCCGGAAAGCTTTTTCTCATGTTAACTGTATGTTATCGCCTTGTTATTTTAATTGGCGAAAATCGACCAATTAAACGATTGTCAAAAGAAATTATATCCGATTTTCTTGGTCTAGGTCTTGGTCCTGGCCCTGGTCCAGGTCCTAGTTTTGGTCCAAGGCAAAGTCCAGGTCTAGGGTCCAGGTTCTGGTCCAGGATCATGACCAAAACTGCAACCTTGATCACAATTTGAGCTTGAACCAGAACCAGGACCTAGACCAGTGCCACCACATATACCATAAACATTAGCTGGACCAGGACCTGGTTCGGGGCCAGGACTCGGACCTGAACCAGGACCAGGACCTGAACCACGGACATGTCAGGGTCCAGGACCTGGACCTGAACTAGGAGCTGGTCCGCGGCCAGGTCCTGAGCCTGATCCAGGACCTGGTGCGGGGCCAGGACCTGGTCCGAAGCCAGGATCTGGACCTGAACCACGAAGTGGTCCGGGACCCACCTAACTGCCTAAAGATGATGATGATGGGATTACTGATCTTACATTACATAAATATTGTTATTATTTCTCTTTTCTCGCTCTGTATATTTTTTTTTATAATATTCGATTTTACACGAAAACTATACAACCGCTATCAGTTTCATCTAAAAGTTGAATATCCCGCCGCTATCAAAAGGCCGCTAGGGACAGAGACAAATCAATGCGTTAGACAGAAACAAAACATATATGAGTGAATGAATGTGACTGATTTTAGCAGGGGTAGCCAGACGAAAAAATTGATCTCTTGTTAATGGTCGATTAGCTAACAATAGATTGATTGGCCTTTCAGAAACCCACGGTGATTTAACAGCTTGTTAAATGTGACAGTCTGTTAGCTAATCAATGATTTGACAAGCGTTTCAGAAACCGGGCGTAAGTTGCATGAGTAGTGGTAAAAATCGGCGGTGCTCCGCCGATGCACACAGCAAGCACATTAACTTTATTATAAAGCGTGTAGGTATTCTGAATAAATCATATTATGAACGGATATTATGATTATTATTATTTAAATAAATTTTGATAATATTTGCCTAGTTCAACACCTCTTACTTAGCCACGTAGGTATGCTCCATCGTAAGCTGTTGAAACTTAACATCAGATCAAAACATATCAACTCCAATGCCGAGTTATGAGAGTTGTGTCGAAAACTTTTATTATAAAAGTAACTTAATACATAAATGAGCTGTAAAGGTGCCCACAAATCCTCAGACTATCTACAAACATTGTATAGTATACACAGTTGCACTCGGTTATTATTAAAAACACGACGGTGTTACGATGTAACGTGAGTATTTACTTATATTTAATATATTCTTACAATCCAAGCTCCCTGTGCAGGGGATGTTTAGTAGCTGAGGAAACGACAGCTCACGTGGTCCTGGAGTGTGAGGAGCTAAAGGACTACAGAGCCAAAGCCTCAATAGGAACAGGGTCCTTTCGAGAGGTCTGTGAACGTCCCAAGAGACTAATAGACTTCTGGAAGGAGCTGGGCTGGCTTTGAAGCTATTGATAGCCGGCTCTCAGTCACGTATAAAGGACCGAGGTTGAGTCCAAGTACGGAAAATGGGAGCCCCCAACCTATACCTATACCTATATTCTTACAATCCAAGCAATGTTTGACGATCAGTATATAAGAGTATCTTTATGTGGTATCGGTCCCTTTATAGCTATGTTGAAGGTTGATCGAAGTCAGAAGGTGTGAAGGCTCCTTTTTTATATCTCTGTCAATGTCTCTACTAAGGTTGATACTTTCATTACAGTAAAAACAGAGTAGTATTTTACTTACAATCTAGCTCTACGGAATTAGTAACTTAAACGAAACAATACTTAACACTTAATGATAGACTTGTTATATGTTTTCAATTTCGTTTCAATTTCAATTAGTTTGTTGCGTTTGCGAATAGTTTGCGATTGCATATTCAGGCGACTGACTGTGTAACCATTATCCAATCTGATAATCCAGGCGTGATGATAGACGGTGTGACATTATGACTAATAAAAGGTAGGTATTTGATTATTACGACGCTCCACTGTAATTACCTGACCTGCCAAATCCTAAATCGTGGTCACGGCGGACCACGGGCCCTCGTGCGCGAGAGCACATTCGGGACATGAACACCAAGATTATTATTTATTTTTAAATTGATTATTACAACCAGACTATCAATAAAAAAAATTAGAAATCTTTATAATTTCACTAAATCCACGATTCAAAGTGTGAGATGTCAACATCTAATGCGGTAGTTTCGAGCTGTTCAAGGGGACGTTTTGACGACCTGAGTGAGGGTTGGTCAACATGCCAGTACGCCACGCAAGAGGTCCCGGGTTCGATTCCCGGCCGGGCTAAATTGAAATGATCAAATTTAATTTCTGTTACGGGTCTGGGTGTTCTATATATAATAAGTATGTGTTTAAAAGTATATAAGTAGTTTATTAGTTATCTAGCACCCATAACAAGCTTTGCTTACTTTGGGGCTAGATGGCACTGTGTGAATTTGTCCACTATTATTTATTATTTATTTATTTATTTACGTGGCTGCATCGATACTAACCGGCATTAACGCTTAAACCTAGCAATTGCCAAAGCAGTAGGATAATTATAGACTGTATGTATACGTATAAATTTTACTGATGTAGGAACAGCAGGGGTTACAGGGGTTTTTTGATGGTAGGTCTCTGTCGATGGTGATGGGTACTACCGCCTTAGCTATTGCTAATGCCAAGCAATAATTCTTACGTTGTATTCAGATTTGAAAGATAAGGTCATCGTAACCACAGGCAAGAAACATACCAACAGCTTACGTTAGTTTCGCGAAACTTAATTTTAATATAATTATAAATGTAAAAATAAGTTGACAGCTTGGCTAAAGTCTCAATCCTATGAGGATGTAGAGAAGTTGTTTGTTGCTGTTAGATAGTGGAAAATTTTCTACATTACCAACGAGTTAAATCATCCATGAGTTATTAAATCACGGTCAGTTTTATTATTTAATTTAATTTAATTTTAAGAATAATTAATTTAATTTTTTTTTTTCATATTGATAGAAATATTAAAGGCGTCTTTACTGCACATATTTTGTAACATGAAGGAGGGGACTAGCATCCAAGTTACAGGCTAAGCCTAGTTTAGAGGCTAGTACACACTGTCTAATTAAGTTAATTAAGAAGACTTATGTATGTGTAACGCTATTGTAACTTTCTTTTGGAGACAATAAATTATTTATTTATTTATTTAATAATCGTAAGTGTTATATGCGACAATCACCTCTGTCAATACCACATCAGGTAGTCTGTCTGATTGTTTGTCACAGAGTTTTATAAAAAAAAGATAGGCTGATTTATTGAACGGATTGGAATATATAATATTTAGGTGTGTCCCTCCTGGCAATGGGCCACCACACTGCTATCACCACCACTACAGTCACTGGTTACCCACGACGTGTTTCACTTCTCCACGGAGCATCATTTGAGATCCAATGAATCATAGAGTCCCGCGAAGTACACCATAACCAATATCAAATAGCCTGATGACCATGATGTGACCACAACCTATCTCTACAGATTTAATAACATGACTATTGGTAAATTATGTAGAGTCCGTTACTATACTAAACACGTCTTATAAATGTTCATTGATGGCCTTGGAATTCTGAACTACGAATTACTTTTTATGTTGTGTTTTTATTAGTGTTTTTAATTATCAAAAGTGATTGTTGAAATACTGCAAAAAATACCGTTTTGGCGCCAATATCAAGGTTGTGTGGATCCGCCTTAATCATGATCTTTGATTTGGCGGATCATGTAATTGCAATAGATTGACCACGTCTGACCTGTGTGACCCTGTGTACAGGAGAACCTGACCAGATTGGATAATGGTTACACAGTCAGTCGCCTGAATATGCAGGTTTCATCATGATGTTTTCTCTCACCATAAGAGCATCGGTTTGTGTTCAACTAATGTACTTAACTCAGAAAATTTGTTGGTGTTGAGTTTGGTACTTTATTTGGTTACACTTATATTCCTAAACGGTAAAGGTTGTCAATGATAAAGTTGATACCTACCAAATAATAAAAATAGGTGAACAATCGTGAGTGAGGACCTACGGACCTACTTAGGTTTCGAAATTAATGGAATTTACGAATTTTGGAACTTACCCGGATTTTTTCTGATCGTAACAATTCTTATCGCAAACTCAATAAACGAATTGAAATTGGAATTGAAAACATATAACAAGTCTATCATGAAGTGTTACTTAACACATTGTTTCGTTTAAGTGACTAACTCCGTAGAGCTAGATTGTAAGTAATAACACAAAATACTAAATACTACTCTGTTTTTACTGTAATGAAAGTATCAACCTTAGTAGAGACATTGACAGAGATATAAAAACGGAGCCTGCACACCTTCTGACATCGATCAACCTTCAACAAAGCTATAAAGGGACCGATACCACATCAAGAAACTCTTATATACTGATCGTCAAACATTGCTTGGATTGTGAGAATATATTAAATATAAGTATGTATGACTAAATATAAATATAAGTATGACTCACGTTACATCGTAACACCATCGAGTTGTTTTTAATAATAACCGAGTGCAACTGTGTATACTAAACAATGTTTGTAGATAGTCTGAGGATTTGTGGGAACCTTTACAGCTCGTTTATGTATTAAGTTACTTTTATAATAAAAGTTTTCGACACAACTCTTATAACTCGGCATTGGAGTTGATATGTTTTGATCACTGCAAATATTTATAGGTGCTGCCTATAGTTTGTTGGTTATTAGTATTTTTTTAAATATTTAATTAAAGAGCTTGGTCTCAATTTGCGACTATGCCGCTCTGTACAGCTTCAAAATTAATTTAATACAATAATAATTAGCCAGGTTTCAAACCGAGACTCCTTATAAGAATTATCTCCGTTCCAAACCTAACCTAACTAATTTATAAAGTGCTTTAGCAGCCCTCAATAAAGGGGGTGCTAGACCACAGTTACATACACCAACTTCTTTAAATTGATCACAAAAGTTGTGTATATTAATTCTAAATGATTCATTGCGTACACATTCCATTAATATATGATGGACGTCTTCGGTCACATTACATGCAGCGCAGTTAGGTGTTTTCGATTTTCCCATCAAACTTGAGAATTTATTAAGTGGAATGTGTCCAGCACGACATCTTAAAGCTATTACTAAATCCTTTCTAGTTAAGCAAGCTTTCAATTCAAGGGGATTTCAATGGTTCAGGTTGTATAGTCTTATACCAGATTCCTACATCAGTAGACCTTGTATCAAAATATGTTTTCCACAATTCATAACAGTGCTTTTTTGGGAGGTGTAAACACTCTGTATAAAATGGTAGACAGGATAAAGGAATGCTATCCGTAACAGCTTCCTTAGCAAAGTTGACAACTCTCTCATTACCTAGTATTCCACTATGAGCAGGGATCCACTGTAAGTAAATAGTTTTTGATTGTTTTTGTAACTCTAATATAAGGTTGAGAATAAGATAGGCTATCGGGACACATCGAACATTCGAGGTAGATCGAGCCAAATGTTGCAAAGCACTCTTAGAATCCGTAAATATTACAAACTTATTACAATTTATTAAAACAGACAGAATGTATGATAAAGCTTCAGCTACGGCTATCAGTTAATGTGCATTATAGATAATGTAGAGGTAATTTGGAATTTTACATGAATATTAAATTGTGGATCATATTCAACCCCCCCCCGGAATCATTTTACACCGCCTGCGCCGCGTGATCAATCCGGATTTTACAGCCAAAATACCAAAAATTCTGAGCTCGCTGCGCTGGCTAAGTTATTGGTTTTCATTAATACGTTTGCTACAACACTTTTTAGCCAAAATTCGAACAATTTCAAGATCGCTATGCTCGCTTATTTCTTAAATATTTACACTAATCACGCCGCGTGCTTCATTCGTATTTAAAGAGCCAATATTTAGGTACTAAAAAGTCTGATCCGAGCTCGCTGCGTACATATTTAGGTATACCTAATGTTCATCCCGAGGATTTATTTGAATTCAAATAAGTTTCATAGAAGTTTTCATAGACGCTCTAGTGTTATGGTAGGTATATACTAGAGCGTTTACAGCTAACTGTAATGTGTATGACTTTATATTTTTCTGCCACTCTCGGATCACGGAAGTGCTAAGTGATATTTATAATAAATTACAAACACACACTCGTACTAATAATATTAACAAAGTTGAATAGTAACCGTGATGCTTACCTTAACACAATAGTAGAATTTATTTAAACACAATAAAAAAGAGATCAGCTCTTTGTTCTAAATTCAAACTTAAAAGCAGATGTCGCGTGTGTACATTGCCCGATCTATCTGAGAACTGCAACGGTTAAAGACATGCAATTACAGAACAGGTAATTTATTATTAAGTACTGCAGTGTGTTGTCTATTCTTCTTATACCACTATTTACCATTTATTGCTAATAAAATTACGCTTTAAAATAGTTCACTCCAACAAACGTTCTGGGGTATATAGACACACAGAATACCCTTAACAGTCCAATGGTGCCTCTCAAAGGAAAGGTTTTGCCATAATCTGTTTTGCGGCGGGTCGGAGACAGCAGTGTAGTAAATAAAAAAATGGAAAACGCTGCTACCCATTTTGTAGCCTACGGAACTCTAGGCCTTTTGCCTCGACTGATTTTGTTTAGTGACTAATCGTTATCGTTACTATAGAAATCGTTAATTGTTTTGTTCCTGCATTCTGAGGGAGGTCCCATTGTCTGTGGACCATACTACTTATTACTTGGCCTTATGATAAAGTCCGAACTAACTTGTAACCACCTCTCATATTCTTTTTTAACCACCTCTGTCTTCTTTTTCGGTCCGCTATTTGACGATACATACCTACAGCGTTTGTGATGGGGGGCGATTCAGGCGCTGTGACATCTTAACTACGACATTTCTTCATCTTCTCCAACTAAAAAACTGTACTAAAACGTCACTGAAATTGATCGTCGACAATATACGACTGTCGAAGATAGTCGAGTAAATATTTTTTGGCTGCAATAGACATTTTAATGTCATTATTTATGGATATAAGTGGCTAGAAAAAATGTCGAAATCGAGATGTCACAGTGCGAGAATTAGGCCCCTGAAGTTTTCCATTGTTAAAATTGTAGGCCACGCCGAGTATGAAACGAAGTGGTCCAGGGTTTGCGGGGATACGATTTATTTTAGATATATCTCCAGTCCACCGGAAGAGAGAAAGTTTCTTTCTCTTTGCCTCCTAGGTTGGTTTCCGGGTGGATCCATTCATAAGGAGAAGCTGGGGATCTGCATCCTATTTGATTTTTGTATTGGGTGTTTTGGCTTTTATATTTTTTAAATACATACTTATTATACATTCAACACCCAGACCCGTAACAGAAATTAAAATCAATCATTTCAATTTCTGCCCGGTCGAGAATCGAACCCGGAACCTCTGCGTGGCAGGCTGTGATGTCAACCAACTGAACCACTCAGGTCGTAGTCTGTCAGCAGGGTGACCACGAGCAAGTGAGGTGACAGTTAAAAATTAAAATTAAAAAATTAAAAATTTCTTTATTTCTCAAATCTTTACAATGTATGAGGTGAGTCATCCCCAGTAATTTGTTAATATAAAACTATTGTGTAAATGTTTAATCCTTTTGCAAAACATAAAAACAAGCTCACTGTCCACAGACCACATGACAATGCCGTAACAATTATCATGTGGTCTGTGAACAGTTAACCACTTAGTCATTTTATGACATATTCGTACAATTATTAAACTCAATAAGCGTAAATATATGTTTAAGTCATTTGTCAAGAATTCCACGAGGTGCTAATAGTCTTGTAATGGTCATAAATTAATTGGCTTGGCTATTTAAAAATAATTTATTAGGTACTTACGAGTATGTCAATTATCTCTTTGTACCATATCCATGCTTACTGTTATATAAAACTGAAGTGTATGTTGTTAAAGTAGTTTCTTTGAACGGGATAGTCTCTGGATTTATCAGCGGGTTTTGAAACGTTATTTTTAGAAACGAAATATCGGAGTAAATTAAGTTTGATATAGCCAATCTCCACGACATGCTCTACTACCGGGCTCGACAACGTGCAATAATATTATGTGAAGCAAGTCATTACATCTAAAGGGAGATACAATTTTATGTAACTCACAAGAGATTAAAGTGATTTGAATTTGAAGTTCTAATAACTCGAACATAAGTCAAACTCAGGACAAAAGCATTGTAAAGACATTTTATTCGAAAATTTACTGGCCATCGAAAGAGAATACAAAAAAAGAAAGACAAAAGGGCCCGATTGCAAACAATGTAAAACAGAGAACGGTGTGGGTTTTAAGCCGCGATTTATACAGAAGAGATGCGGTGCGGTGCAGACAATTGTCGCCTTGTGACATCAAATCATACAGAAGAGGCGGACACGTACGACGCGGCGGAGGCGGATAGTTAAGCGCCCGCGTCTTGAGGCCACCAAGCGACTCGCGTCGCCTGGGGCGCTGGCGAAATTGACTGCGACAAAATTTACGCTATGCGATATAAGATTTATTTAAGGTTTCTTTCATTATCCGCCTCCACCGCATGACTCCGCGGCATTTCTTCTGTATAAGCTCCACCTAACACTGCTAAATTTTATTGACAGACTCAAAGATGTCGTCAATATAGTAATTTAGCTCCGAATTTAACGCTAATTGTTTTAAACGCTAAAAGTAAGTATTTATTTATTTATTTATGTTATGTATGTTTGGTATCTCTGGGATAAAGCCCTTTGTTTAAACGAACAGCTCGCTTCACTAAGGAATTCAAGACTACATTTATCCCACTCTTTGCTCAGGGTCAATGAGCCGCCTATGATATAAGTCGCTACTTTATTCCCTTGGTGTATGATCTGCTATTTTCCCATCTGCCCAGTTAACGGGACGACGCCCCTAGAGCCATATCGCCCAATTTCACACTCATGGTAAGTTGCTAGAGATAGAAAAGAAAGCATATGAAGGTGAGCGCTCGCGTAGATGCGAACGGTCTCGAAAATAGGGCCCCAGGGGCTTTATTTTTGAACCGCACTCCTCGAGTTGAACGGTTTTTAATTTTGATTTTCGCTAAGACTTTTTGTATTTTACATAGGCAACACCGAAAGCGAACGGCTTAAAAATAGGGAAAATCGACATAATTTATGTAATAGTAAAAGAATCTTGAATTTTCTTGCCGAAAATTAATCTTAAAACCGTTCGACCCGAGCCGAGTGGTTGCAAAACAGAACACCGTTCGTCTATTCTATGTGTTAAGATTTGATTGATAGATAGCATATATGGTATAATATTTTTGTAAGTGATAAGTGCCTGATAGGTAATTTTAACAGATTGAATAGCAGATTTGGCCGACCCCACCTAGGACGGGGGGATGGCGATGATTGCAATTGCAAACAACATTAAGTAGAAATAAAAATCTAATAAAACCATTATCTACACCAAATACAGTTTATTTATGAATTAAAATATAATTTTACAAAAATATAATGTTTGATAATTTTAACTAAGCTTACTTTTAAAAATAGTACTTAAGTACTTATGTAATAGGTCTATAATGACCAATATAATTTACATACAGCATAAAAGATAAAATGAAATAGGGATTCTTATTTAGTCATTTACCTACTAGTACAGTACAGTACCTACTAGTGTTCCACGAATAGTTAGTGCAACTTTAAAAATTACTTATAGAAAAATCATCTCGCAGAACTGAACATATCAAATTTCTCAGTTTTATTTCTGGGCGGCCAGAAATCGACATGAGTTTTCGTCTATTATTTATTTATTAAATCTTCATGCACAAAATAGTACAAAGGCGGACTTAAAGCTAAAATAGCCTTATCTACCAGTCAACCAGGAGATAAAGGGTCTAGGGTTAGCTATTATCTAGCTAAGTGTTTGTCTGTGCCATCGAAACAATATTTACTACCGTACAACTAGTACTGACTTACTCTTTCGATGGCCAGTGCCTTTTTAGGTGACTCCAGCGCCCTAGCTAAAAACAAACACTCCATGGCACCACCAAAATATCGTAGAAATACGCTACCTTCAAAAATCAATCAACGCAATTTGCACCAACCACAACCACCCATTTGCTTTTAGCCCTATGACCCTAAAACGAGACTAATAGCACTTAAATAAACATTATGTAAATGCTACATTATAATCGTAATTCGCACAATAGGTACAGTACGAGTGCATTACCACTTCAAGAAAATTTTCCTTTGCCGCTACAGCAACATTCACGGTATTTGGTGCATCTTTAGCCAAAATCAGTTTGCTAAACGAAGGGAGCATTAGCTGTCCCTTATGCTCTAAGGACTCGTCCTTGACATCCAGGGTATTTTTTATATAATAAATAAAAATTTTATTCATAAATGCTATAAAAACCGGTTAACAACTGTACGGTAGTGCAAAGGAAAATGATCCTTAAGGTGCTCATGCACTTATGTTCTTACATTGTACATAGTTCTTACATTGTAAAATTGCTATCACAAATTATTTTTGTGCATATTTTGCTAATAAGATTATCACAGAAGCTTGTTCAAGCTTAATCTTTACAATCTTAATATTTTTATCTTTCCTATTTAATCTATAAAATTACATGTAAAACTCATAAAAATATCAGTAAGCTGCGAACATCCAATCAAATGTGTCTATTTAATTTAACATTATTTAAAGGGGCTGGCCAAATTTTGCTCACAAGATGGCGCCACTGACTACGAAGGTCTTCTCACTCCATAATCAACTGTCATCTTTGCCTTCAAAACGTCCACTGCCTGTCTTCTACACCGTTCGAAATTCCATTCTTATCATGAGGAGTGTTTTGGTAGGCACCAATAGGACAGGCGCATTTATTTGATCAATAATTTTTACCGATAACCTGATCAATAACATTATTCGTCAGTGGCGTCATCTAGTGTAGTTATGCTCTTTCTATAATATAATTAAGCAATAAAATATATGAATTACCGTTACCTAAAGCCCGTATTATATTACTGGGGAATCAACTACAGTGTCATGTATCAGCATACAGTCTCATGTTTATGTAACTTGTAACTGACTTGTAATAGCTGGGCTTCGATTCTGGTACGGAAATCGTCTCAGTTGCTGTAACATTACAATTACATCGCATGTCAAACGTGTGATTGTTATTCTAATGACAGATATCGAGTTGCAACTTTCATGAGTTCGAACTTTTCCACAATTCGTTTTCTGGTACTTTAGTTGCATTATGGTTTTATATGGCTGTTGGTACTCCAATAAATAAATAAATAAATTACTAAGTTGCATCTTTCTTAATTGTCAAACTGCCTTCAATTCTATCAACGAAAACGTGTCAAAGGTCGAACAATGATTGAACTGCAATTTAACTGGGATGATGCTGGGACTGCCTCGATACCTCGACGTAGTTATAGTATCATTACAGTTACATTGCAACATAATAACAACTGCATTGCACACCAGAATCGGTACCCTGGGAATCTTTGTTTGTATAACCTAAATTTTTTAACAAGCTGATGCAGATTTCCAAAAAAGAAGTTTGCCCCTGTGTTTGACATTATTTTCATAAGTAATGAAGACAATACGTAGATTTATTTTAGTGTGCTTGCTAATGTACTTTATGAAAATAAAAGGAAGAAAGAAATGAAAGTACAGGATGATACATGTATGTATAGGCAGCGTTCAGCGCTTATTAGATTAGGCTAAATTTAGTGTTCTAAATTCAATAGCAAAAAGCGTGAGAGCAAATCAAAGTGGAATGTATTGCTCATAGAATAAGGTAAATTTTTGTATCACTTATATTATGTTAAGCGTCACTTCGCTTTTCAAAACGCGTGATACAAGAATGAACCTTATTTTATGAGCAATATATTCCACTTTAATTTGCTCTCACGTTTTTTCCTTCTAAATTTAGATGACTGAATTTTGCCAAATTTAAAGTATTAGTAATAAAGCATTAGCTGTAACATAGTATGATCAACTTAGTGGCTAAATAGTACCATACTATGTCACTTTTTACTAGGAAAGTGCCGGTTATATTAAACCGTCTCTAGTTGCATAGAGTAGAGCTAAATGTAGAGCCATCTGCCGTCATACTCGGACTATTGGCTATGTTTTATTATGTATTTAATGTTTCACACACGGATTTATGTCCTACATATAATAATTTATAAAAATAGCAATCATCTTGGCGTTAATGTCCCGGAAGTGCTCTCGCGGGCGAGCCGCCAAGCGAGGTCCGCCTTGACCATGATTCAGGTTTGGCAGATCAGGTATTTACGGTGGAGTGACGCCATCTGACCTCCGTGACACTACCAGGGGAACCTGACAAGATTGAATTGATTTTGATTGGACGCTTAGATCTTTTGAACTACGAAACGCATTTTGATGCAGTTTTTACCATCAGTCTTCCTAAATATTTATATGTAAGTATAATACGCTACCGCAGGAATGCTCATATACTTTCAACCCTCTTAACTCCTTCATATCTCCGTAACCTCTTTCACTTCTCCCTAGACCAAGACAAACCCTGTCGCTCTTATGTTAAATTGTTGTTGGCCATCCCTATCCATCACTCCAATTTCTTTTCCTACTCCTTTACTGTTCGCGAGACTTTGGAACTCGCTTCCACATGAGATGCAGGACAGTCCGTCACTACAGACATTTAAAAAGCGTATCAAGAACCATTATCTATCTCTGTCTAGTTGAACATATATATGTATGTATAGTTTGTATTATTATAAGTTTATATAATATTTTTTATATTTTATTTGAGAAGGTAATTATGTTTAAGTATTTTAGTATGTATTCTATATCGCGCACGACGACCTGCTTTACTTATCAAATCTCTCTTCTGTAGGCCTGCTGGAAGAAATTTCTTTTAGAAATAAGTAGTGCGTGTTGTGTCGTATATATGTATGATGTTTTTTTATGTATTTTACTGTGTGCAATAAACTGTTAAATAAATAAATAATACACAGCGCGATAAAAAATAAATTAATCGATGGATAATGTTCTGAAGGATCCATTCATTGAGTTTTGCACCGCACAGTTCTTCGGTTTCTTTATCATGTCGACTTTCCAATTATCTTTATTAACGAAAAAATCTCTGAAAACAAAACAGTTTTGTATCAATACATTTTTATTAAAGTTTATTTCTTATTTCATTCTGTATTTATAGCTACTAAAGTTGGAGATTAAATTAAGGATCTCATACTTAACACGCAGTCACTTATGAGAACTCTGCATTTCATCACCACCACAGCCCATAATGACCACTGAAGGACTAAGGGCCTCTCACACGAAATTGGAGGTTATTGCCATAATCTCCACGCTTGGCAGGTGGGTTGGAGATCGCAGTGTGATCGCAATGAAAAAAGCTGCTGCCCATTTCCCAGACTACGGAGACTCTTGATATTTTGCCTCGAAAACATTAGTCGCCTTGTACGACACCCACCCGCCCTTTCGTGGGAGAGGCCCTAAGTTCTGCAGTGGGCAGTTACGGTTTGTGATGTGTATGTATGATATTATGGTCGACCTTACCTCTGTTCTTCTATCTCCTTCATCCATTTCTTTTGTTGGTCGGCCATAGACTCCGCGTCGCCACCATATTCCTTCGGCAAATACTTCTTGTCTATGTATTGGTGAAGCCCCTCCGCTTCTGTGTGGAATTTTACCTGAAAAATGTATAAAAATTTGTTTAAAAATAACGGAAGCGAACTGTTAGTACTGTAGAGCGTCGGTGGAAATAGTTAACAGGTCCGATTCGTAAGCGAGAGGCGGACCCCGGGCTCTCGTTCTCGGGAGCACAACCGGGACTTTAACGCCAAGATAATTCATTCGTAAGCGAGAGGTGCCAGGTTCGAATGGATAAATCGATGTTCAAAACAATCGCTTTACCCGATTGCGACTCCTTTCTGGCTTATCGAAGGGCTTATGGCAGGTTTACATTGGTCAAAGACAGTGGCGTGTGACAGTGATATTGACAGTACCCTGTACGTACTCGCTACTGTCCAGTCGGTTCACAGCGGAGTAGTGACAGTGAGCAACTTGTCAATTTCGATAATAGCTTGACCAATGTAAATCAGGCTTTACGGCAAGGAAATAAATCGTGATAAAGTGATTAAACCTGCACATTCAGGCGACTGAATATATAACCATGATCCAATGTCAGCTTCCCCTGTTAACGTGTTCACGGAGTTCAGAAGGCAGTCGCTAAACTGTAATTACCAGTAGGCCTAGCACAAGTTGCTCTCGCACGCGATAAGCAAGAAAAAGCGCGACAAAAGTATTGCCATCTCTTTCCTCTTAAATTCAAAATTTATTTATTTATTAGGACATTAAATATCTCTTTCAATCGTTAAAAAAGAGGGGGGTAAGGAAAGTAGGAAGGAAGCACACAGTGACACGCTGGCCGCCCCATGGCAGCAGCAAACTTACCTCACGCCAGTCACGACCGGACCGTGCCCGACCATGCCAGGCAAAGCCGGACCGCGCTCAATATATTATATAAATATTAGAGATGAAACGGATAGTTGTTTGGCCGGATACCGGATACCGGATATCCGGCCAGCCTCCTAGCCGGATAGCCGGATATCCGGCGGCCGGATATTCACAGGTCTCTGAACAAGTTTGTGCAAGCTGTAATCGTGTCGTGGAATTTGTACGACTGCATGTGTTTATGTAATTTAAAGTTTTCGTTTAATGTGAATAATTTGAACGTTGAACTGAATAATTCTTTCGCCCTTATACGGATTGATAGTTTCAAAATACGGGCTTACACATTAGCCCACAGCATCGTAGAGGATAAACGACATCGTATAATAATAATCATCTTGGCGTTAATGTCTATACTGGCATATACTACCTCTAAATATAAATAAAATTCATATTTTTAATCCAGGATAATATTTTTTCATATCTATAATATCAATAAATATCTTGATTGACTTTAAATTATTAATTACGTTATTATACTAAACAGCACTTGTCAAAACTACACACGACAAAAATCCGCATTTATGCTGTTGTGCAAAGTACGTAATGTCCACACTCGTGGAAGTTACAAAGTCACACCTATGCCCGAGAAAATTTAAGAACGCTCAATGCGATGGTGTGGGCATATGCTCCGCTGCCCCAAAGATCACCTTAGTGCAAGTAGCCCTAAATTTGGCGACAACGACTCGCTGACGCGGAAGACACCCACACGCCACCTGGCTGACGGTGGACCAACGGGACCTGAAGGACAATATAATTGACGCTGCTACTGTTCAAAATAGAGAGAAATGGAGGAAACAGACAAGAAGAGCTGACTCCAGCTAATGGAAAAGGCATAGTGCAAAAAGAAGAGACCAGAAAAGTATTAAAAATTTTTGCTAACCTACCAAATGAACAATACGAGTAGAATAGGTGCCGATATACCGACAAAATCAATAGTTCTTTGATTAATATTTATGGTTTTTAAACGTTTTGATACGACTTTTTACTCGACTGCTACAGAGGGGCATATATTTCCGATAAGCAAAATCACTTTTATGGGCTTTTCATACATTTTTACTATCCGGTATCCGGCCGGATATTAACGCATTATCCGGTATACGGCCGGATAGTAAATTATTGCCGGATAGGCCAGATACCGGATAGTGGCCGGATATCCGTTACATCTCTAATAAATATGTCTAGTAAAATTAAGAAAAACCACCTAAAACTACAGCAAGAGTAAGCC
Source organism: Blastobasis lacticolella (assembly GCA_905147135.1). Classification (NCBI taxonomy): domain Eukaryota; kingdom Metazoa; phylum Arthropoda; class Insecta; order Lepidoptera; family Blastobasidae; genus Blastobasis; species Blastobasis lacticolella. The sequence goes on from LR990053.1 coordinate 9,092,693, forward strand.
AGTCTACCAAGGCAGCACCCGTTCACGAGTATTATGCAGGGCCCAGCCATCGTCCAATTCAACCATGTTTGAGGGAAAAGAGCGACCCGGCCCCCACGCCACCGCCAGAAAGACTTTTAAGTGAGCGTGCATTACATATGCTGCATGTGATAGGTAGCTGCTCCCACCCTACTCTATCCTATCCCTACCCTACCCCTAGCTTACCCCTACCATACTTAGTATTGAGAGAAGAGACAAACGCTAAGCTAGGGCCACTGATCTGCCAAATCATGGTCGAGGCCCATGGTCTTGCGCGCGAGAGTACAACCGAAACAATAACGTCAAGATGATGATTTATTATTATACATATCCATTCATTTACCTTATTCAATCCACACTGAGTTGTAAAACGACCCGATATTTAACGATTTCCGACTGTAGGTACTCGGATAATGTCACCGCCGGGCAAAGACCTACCCAAATTGACCTTGCCTTTTTTTGCACTGTACGAATTGAAGTGGCATATGAGGGATATTACCTACATTTAAGTATATTCATTCGGTTGAACCGTCGTCGCTCATTACTAGCTTTCATCCCCTATTTCATACGGGTATGGTAAAAGTAACGATATATCATATCGTTACTTTGGTAATTTAATATATCGAATAAGTGAGTAGAGAGAGATTCACTCGTGACGTTAAGTAATTCACATCAGCTATATTCTTGCGATAGAGACACACTCTTGGGATGGAGACGACGCTCAACGAAGCCGAATATGTACATTGTTTAAAGGCGACATGTTCAGACTGTTGCAGAGTGAACTGACTCCCATTTAATCTACATTTAATGTATCCAATTCACTCTGAAACTGACTGTACTTTTCCATTTAGACTTCTTAAGTACTTTTACCGAAAGAAGCACCGACCTCCATTCCACATTATTAGCTCCGATTTCAGATTAAAATTAGCGGGTAAAGATTGTGAGACATGTAAGTACTTTGACATTTTCCACGTTTAATAATTTCCTGTGTCAATTAATTTGTACCTACAATAAATAATTAACCACTTTATAAAGGTGAATTCCTCAAAAGATAAGTTTTAAAGAAAGGTTAGGTCAAGAATACCTACACCGACGTAAGAGGCGTACATGACGTTTCTCTAAAATGACTTTTCAAGAAAATGGCCTGTCGCTCCATATGGAGGTTATAAATGTTGAAGAACAACAGAGGTTTGTTAGTATCTTAGCAAGTGGAACCATGTGGTGTCTGCCTATTTTTTTTATATAAAATAAAAATAATTTAAAAAAAATTCTTTACATTAATCGCGACATTATTATGATTTTGTGGAAGACTGGAGCTTACGCTAGGTTGTAGGTACTCTACGGGAAAAGGGCGTGACGTTATAAGTATGCGAATTCCTTACCAGGTTCCGTATTTCGAGGGGCAACGCTGACTTGACGAGGGCGTACAGTTTGTCGATGAACGACGGGCAGTTCACAATGTGGATATGAGTTATTCGCACCGGCATCGCTTCCTGTAACAGTAAATAATATTACAATAACAATTCTGTCAATTTGCAATACTTTGGCCCAATTTTGAAACCGCGAGCGCTCGCGTGCGCTACCTATCTCTTTCACACTCGTGGTAAGTTGCTAGATATAGAAAAGACAAGCGGGCTAGGATTAGAAGGCGAGCGCTCGCGAGGATGCGAGCGGTTTCAAACATAGGACCCCTGGATTCTGACCCAATGAGTGGCGTGTAAACGTACAAAATCGTTTATATACAAGAGAAATAGTGAACTTAAGAATTTCTAGTTCTACTAGTGCCAGTTTGATCTGGAGTAATTTATCACCCATAACACAAGCATTGCTTGCTTTGGGGCTAGATGGCGCTGTGTGAACTATCCAAGCATATTTATTTACTTATCTACGGTCATTTTTTGACCTGTGATTCTATAAATAAACCATCTTAATTGAAATACTAAATTGTGTTAGCACTGGTTCTACTGGCTGAGTAGTACTAACACCCGGTTTCTAAAACCCTTATCACATCATTGATTACCTAGCTAACATACTGTCACATTGCTGTTAAGCCACTGTGGGTTTCCGAAAGGCCAAATAACTTAAAATTAGCTAGTCGACTATTAACAGGTGATACATTTTTTCGTCTGGCTACCCCTGAATAAAATCGGATATAATTTCTTTTGACAATCTGGTCTGGTCGATTTTCGCTCATTGAAATAACAAGACGATGACATACAGTTAACATGAGAAAAAACTTTCCGGAAACCCAAAATTACCTTAATCGGCCGTTAAATCGAGAGTTGACAATCCGTTGACAAATTGTTCTGCCAAACTGTCAATTGGCCTTTTTAGAAACCCAAACTGCTTTTAATCAGAGATTAACATGTTGTTACGTAATTTTTGCGTTGACAAGCGTTTCAGAAACCGGGTGTAAGACAAATATCACTACCCACTTATTGAAACTGTTTTTTGGAAAGCTGCTGACATCAACATATCAATCAACTAAGAATATTTGTGTTAAGTGGCTAAAAAAAAAATTCTTCTTATGTAATTACATGGTACGTCAGTATTCTATGGAAACTTGTTTGAATGTTTTAAACAATCGCGGTTATTATCACACATTTTTAAGGTATGTTCCGCCGTACCTTAGTATACGACTAACCCAATATTACGCAGTTGCATTCATCATGACGCAGTTGCCATATTGCAGTTGAAATATCGAAATATACAAAGTTACGCGGTAGGCAACTCGAAACATATCTAAGGCAACAGTTTTACAACTTTCGAAATTTAATCAGTAGTTTCCAAGATTTCTTGCCCTTTACGAAATAGTGACTGATAGATACTCACCAGTAAAAATACTAAGAAATCTCTGAAAAACAAGACGTTGCATTTTGGTACTATTTTTAAGGTGAAACACGTCGCATCGATCACTATAATGTGTCCCCTAGGATAGTTGGGGATCTTTCTCAACCAGTGCTCTCCCTGTATGGTGAAGGTCTTTAGCACGTCGTAAAAAACGAATTTTTCCAACTCGGGATCATCCAGCCGATGTATCAGCACTTCGTCTTCCTCGGTCTGATATGCGGTGACTTCTCTGCAAATAATATAGAACGGGGTTCATTATGTACTGCAATATAAACTCAGACACCGGAAAATACACATTTTGTTTTAGTTATAAAAGTAGTATTAGTCGCGCCGCGTCGCTTAAACTCTAATTGCTCTTCTGTAGAAACTCAGAACTCCTCACAATGAATGCATGGGTTAATGTTTTGTATTTCAGGAGCGTCGGTGGCCGTGTGGTTAATTTATCCGACTCCTTAGCGAGAGAGTAATCCCACTGCGGCCATATACCAAACCAAGGATTGTTTTCTGAATTATATACATTAGTTGAATGCTAACCGATGCTCTTACGGTCAGGGAAAACATCGTGATGAAACCTGTACTGTCAGGCGACTGAATGTGTCGGATCATGGTTGATCCAACCTGGTCAGGTTCCCCTGGTTGCAGGGTCACGGAGGTCAAATAGCTGTCGCTTCACTGTAATTATCTTTTTTTTAAACATTATTATTACACATTTTTAAAACTTACACTACGACAATTACGTAAGAACCAAAGAGGTTTGTGCCCGTAACATAGCAATCGGGTCTTAACTTAATAACATATTAATGAGTTGTTGCAACATTTTTTATCTGTTCTAGGTCTGAGTCCTAGGTCTGATTTGCCAAATCCTGGATCATGGTCAAGGTGGACACCGGGCCCTCGTGTGCGAGAGCACACCATTCCAGAAAACAACAGGATATCTTAGGAACGGGTCCTGAATAACCGTATATTATGCGGACAAAGTCGCGAACAGAAGCTGGTACATAATGAAATGAAAACTTTATCTAAATAATAAGAGATAATTGTAGTGATCACTACAATGAGCCTTATAAGAAAGCTCACTGTTACCAAAAGGGCAATGGTAAGGGCTATGCTCGGAGTCTCATTGCGCGATCGAATTAGAGGAAATGAGGAGATCCGCAAGCGAACCCAGGTCACCGACATAACCCTAAGGATTTCCAGGCTAAAGTGGCAGTGGGAAGGGCACATAGGTCGAAGAACAGGTAGCCGATGGGGCAGTCAAGTTCTCGAGTGACGACCACGTACCGGAAAAGGCAGTGTGGGTAGGCCTCCCACAAGGTAGACCGAAGCCCTGGTAAAGATCGCAGGTACCAGCTGGATGCGGAATGCACATGACCAGCCTTTGTGGAGATCTCTGGGGGAGGCCTATGCCCAGCAGTGGCCGTCTTTCGGCTGATATGATCATGATGTAGTGAAGCAACAGAAACTTGTCAAAAACATAAAATTTTACTAACGTGATAGACATTGCTGTCTGTAGAGCTGGAGATAGCGGATCCCGATCGCCATAAACCTCCTTCATTTCAGCGCGTCCCAATGAGAATTTCTCAATACACCTTTTGGCCTTTTCCAGGCTTCCGTAGCAGCTGTGCAGGAACTTCTTCAGCATTACGTCATCTGATGGAATAAGTTGCACTATTGTTAAGAGATTGGAAATATATTTACACTCGTATTCAATATTATTATATGTCAAAGTATTTTCAATAGCATTACAATGCGTTCGCACAGCGTTCGTCGACTATACAGGGTGTTATATAATATACGTATGAAGCCGTGAACTGGATGGAGTGCTAAACATATTAAAACGATAGGTACAATTATTGCTGTCGTACGTGTACCTATCGTTTTCATACATTTAGCACTCCATCCGAAACATTAAACGTCAATAATTACTGTAATGATACAAATTCCATTTTGAAGCACTTTACTATGATGTGGCAAAAACGAAACTTGATAAACAACCTATTGTTCAGTCGTTCATTGTATCAGTTTTTCTAGCTTTCTATTATAGTCATCTTATCATCATAATTATTGTCACCGGGAAGACGTTTAATGTGGGACATTTTAATCAAACTACTTAATATACCTATTTCAATGTTGAATTTTAATTTTTTTATTGCCAAATATATATTTTAGAAAATTTAATTAAAATGCTTTTATTACAAGAAGAACATTTATTATTAGCATTTAGAAAAAAACAATTATTATATAAGTATTAATTATTCACTGTCATAAGTGTTCCCTAAGAGCGTCGGTGGCCGAGCGGTTAGAGTATGCAACTCGTAAGCCAGAGGTCCCGAAGTTCGAATCCCGCTCCGGCCATGTACCAATGACTGTTTTCTGAGTTATGTACATTAGTTGAATACTAACCGATGCTCTTACGGTGAGGGAAAACATCGTGATGAAACCTACACATTCAGGCGACTGGAAGTGTAACCATGATCCAATCTGGTCAAGTTCGCCTGGTAGCATCCCCTGGGTCATGGAGGTCAGATGGCAGTCGCTTTACTGTAATTACCTGACCTCCCGAATCCTGGATCATGGTCAAGGCGGACCCCGGGCCCTCGTGCGCGATAGCACAACCGGGACATTAACGCCAAGATGATTTTTTTAAAGTGTTTCTTGTAGGTGGATACAACTTCTTTACAGTTATTCATAGCTGTTCTGTGATAAAATGAATTGCTCGTTTTATAAAAAAAATATGTTGGAACTGGACATGTAATTACCTGATCGTCCAAACCCTGGATCATGGTCAAGGCGAACCCCGGGCCCTAGTACGCGAGAGCACAACCGGGACATTAACGCCATGATGATTTTTGTTTATGACAGAACTGGACATGATTAGACACTCTAATGACTCGAAAACGCAACGTCAATCGAAGCGCCACCTCGCGGATAGCTGAAAATACTGTGACGTATATTCGGCGCGCACCCGTGACTAGCGCTTCCAATTCAACCATCGACGAGTCAAGAACTGGAACTAGCTGCTAATCCATGGAAGAGTGAAGAAGTCTTTATTTACTGCCTCTCGTCACGTGGCCTTGTTCCAGAAAGGAGAGTGTGAGTACAGAAGGGACTGCTATAATTTGTAGGGGTGCGCATGTGGTAAGATCTTCTGGCGCATCTCACTAGTTTCGGTGGAGATATGACCATGGGTGGTACCGGGTCTTCAAGCGACCTACGAGTTTGGTAGTCCCACATTACGTCTGCTACTATTCTAAATTCATCCTATTCCTTTATTGTTTGCTATTTTTATTGTAATGTCGCTTTATTATCTCAATACAATATTAAACTGTTCGGCTGTGTCTTTATTTCTTCAACATTATCCCTAAAATACCTTCTGATGGATGGATCTCTCCCCTGCTAGTCTGCCCTAATTCCCGACATTTAGGTACATTTACGTGAAAATATTGTAGCTGAGCTTTGATAGTTTATTTATAGTTTGGCCCACTGATTTTGAATTCGTGATCCATTCAAGGTGATCAAGGTTGATTAGCCGACACCACAACATGTGGATGGAATTCGGCGTTATTATTGTTGTTCACGTTGGAATCGGTGTCACGGACATGAGACCCTTTTAAAATGAAAGCCTTTGTTATAGAGTTCTTTATAGTCTGTGGCCAACCAATGGATTGGTGTCGCACCCAGTGGATACGTTCCCAGTTGGTAAGACTAGGAATAAGTGGTTAACACAGAGGTCCCGAATTCGATTCTAAGCCGAGCAGAAATTGAAATGATGAATTTTTATTTCTGTTACGGGTCTGGATGTTATATGTGTAATGAGTATGTATTTAAACTACTTATATAGTAGTTTATCAGATGTCCGGGTTTATTAGTTATCTAGCACTCATAACACATGCTTTGCTTACTTTGGGGCTTTATGGCGATATGTGTATTGTCTAAGCATATTTATTAATGAAATATTGAAAACGTTGAAATTCTGAAATAGTATTACGCAACAGGCATCCAACTAGTTGGAAAGCGGTACTATCGCCTTTAAGATAATGCATTCAGCGGCACAAAATGTGGCCCAAGTCCTTAGTATGAATTCGTAAACAAATTAGGTAAGTGTTAGTTTCATGAGATGGGCCGAGGTCCATCCGTTCGGGAGTACCTACGATACCTTCGGATGTTTTATCTGTATCACTACTAATAATTTCTTATAGACAGACACACGTTAAATCTTTCTCTTTCTGCATTACACCCATCTTTTTACGTCGGGTGTTAAAGTAGGTTCATATTGTACCTATTCTGCTAAAAAAGAATATGTAGGTATCAAATTTGGAAACTGGTAAAAAAAATCCGAAACCGATAATACGTTATTTCCCTTTAGTAAGTAATGCCAAATACAGAAAATACCATTTGGCATTTTGCGGAACGTTATTTTTTTATCCTCTAACTCTGAACGTATTTACATGAGGCTCTTTAACTTTAACATACCTATTGAATTTAAGTGCTCAACTAACCGGTTCAGTACGTTTATAGAACAAATGGCATTCGGGACGAGTTTATTTAACAATTTATTGCATACAATAAATCAGTTACAAAATAAGTTCTTATTAGTATTAGCTTTTGCGCACAATATCGTTCGCGTAAAATATCAAGAAGAATATAGGAGATTTTTATTTAGGGTGGTATTTATTATTTTTAAGCAGATTATTTACATTTTATATAACACCCTTGTCGAAGATCCCTTCGCTATTCTGCCGGACACACCTAAAGAGTTAATTTTCTTTGTATTTACGTATTTAGGTACTTTTTATTTAAGGAAAAAGTGTATTTTTTTAACAAATACCTATAATAATATACCCGAGGATAATATTGCCGCTGTATTGCTAAAATATAGTACATTTGGTTGCTATATATTTCCCAACAGTATATAATACTATTCATATCGAAGATTTGGCAACCCTAATCCTGAAATGTAAGTTATATTGCTGCCAAATTTAATCAAAATCTGTTAACTAGTTTTTACGAGAATGAGTACCTAACAAACATCCAAGCATGTCTCCTTCCTTACAAAATTTCGCATTTATAATATTAGTAATAGCTGCTCTAACAATGACTTTGCCAATGTAAAGTAAAGTTAAGTGAAAATTTAGGTATTATTTAAATGCATCAAAAAATTGAATGGACATGGAAAAAACATGTTGTAAGAAAAAATACTGTACCTATTGATTATCTGTACGAACGGGTAGGATTTCGAATGTCTTTTGTTGGACGGAAATCCGTTAACTAATTATTCTGTTTTCTAAAATATTGACAGACAGAACAAAAAGTAATTGCAAATTTAAGTAACGTAGATTTGTATACTTAATACATACTTGTTTACTCAATAGTAGATTCGTATGGCAAACTTCTTCGTCATATTCAATTTTGTTTTAAAAATGTGACCTTCAATTCCCTACATATTCCGCTAAACACCAAATTTGCGTACGTAAATATTTGGCATAGTTTAATTCTAATCAAACACTTAATAGATATAATAGGTGCTAAAGCTATTTAAGCACGCGGCTTTCGTTTTGGGAGGCATAATTGTTCTACGATCTATAATTCTATAGATTCTACTGCTTTTGTTTTATAATTGTCCTATATTTAACACCAATATTGCTTTATTCTTATTTATAAAATAATTAAAAGCAGATTGCAGTGTAATGTCTGACTTATAATAATATATGTTTTTTATTGTGCTAGGAAAACTAAGATTTGAGAATGAAACGGCCAAGTCTTGGCTGTGTGCTTGCAATATAATATAGACATCGCAAACCATCTCAGGAGTCGATTGGCACCGCGTGGCGATATTTTATTTTTCAACAAATAAATTAAACTAAAACAACTAAATAAGCACTAGATGTCGTAAATATAATCATAAGGCTGACAGGTCTTACCAAAATCTTGGGGCAAATATGACTCTTTGGCAAGCCATTCGCGGAGAGCCGCGATGTCTTGACTCACGTCCTGTGGCATCTGAAACAAAACAAACAATTCACCTTTTTAGAGCTTTTGTAAGTGTAAGTGTTGTGTTCAGTTGTGTCTAACTAGCTAGAGTTGTTTAATAAAATGATATAAAAACTGTTTATTCGTTCCCGAGCTCCCGTTGGCCGTATGATGTCCTGCAGAGTAGAATAGCACCAACCCTTTACACTCCTGAGTATCATATAAGGCGATTAATGTTTTTGAGACAAAATATCTAGTCTTCGTAGGCTAGAAAATAGGCAGGAGCATTTTCCAATGTTCTATTTATAAAACTGCGATCTCCAACTCGCTTGCCAAGCGTGGAGAATATGCTAATAACCTCGCCTGTCGTAGGAGAGGCCCTAAATCCTGCAGTGGACTGTTACTGTGGGCTGTGATGTGATCCCCTTGCTAAAGACTGATTCAGTGGCACAATTCTGAAGAGCCAACAATCATCAAAGTACATAATTTGAAGTTTTATTATTGTTATATAGATATGTAGTTACTTTACAGCAACTACACATTGTAAAATGACTAGGTGTTTATAGTAAATTATGCTGAAATTACTGAGTAGAGAATTACATAGGTACGACGTGTCGTATTTTTAGTTGTAAGTAGCATCCTTTGTCATTTGCACAGAGCAAATAAAAATTGTCAGTCTTAACCATGAAGGTAGATAACTTTCCAATCTGTTTAGGCATTTGTTATGAGGCATAGTCACGTCTGTATACAGTGTTAAACAAAAACGAGTTTTTCCTTAGAAAGTGCAGCCACTTTAGGAAAACTAGGTTCAGTGGGATTCTAGGTCTGCCACGCATGTCCCGGGTTCGATCCTTGGCCAAGAAATTGAAATTTTTAATTTTTATTTCTGTTACCGGTCTAAGTGTTATATGTACAATAAGTATGTATTTAAAAAAGTATATAAGTAGTTTATCAGTTGTCTAGTACCCATAACACAAGGTTTGCTTCCTTTGGGGCTAGATGGCGCTGTGTGAATTGTCCAAGCATTATTTATATTTATCATTTATTTACTACAAAATTAATTAATATATCGTGAAAAAATATATATTTCACATTATTCCGGTCGATTTTAGGTATTGTATACCTACCTATATTTCCTGGGATTTCTATATAATTACGGATTACATAGGTACATTTCCTGTAACACATCTTAATTAAAACACGTAAAATAAAGTATTAAAGTCAATATCCGTTAAGATGAAACAGTAAATCAAAATAATAAAAGGAAAAAAGGTCTATCATATTTACAAAATGTACCCTTTAAATTAAAGTTTTATTCTCCAAAGTACAACGAGACCGGTAGCGCTTACTTCCATCCTTCCGTGGCCGACAGGAAGTGACAGCATGCAATGACATTCAATAGGGCTTCTGATTTCCTGGTGCGGTCAGTTTTTACTTTCATAGATACCTACTTACATGGTATACATACATACATAAAGCTAACGCCTCTGTCCCACAGGTAGGGTAGGCGGAGACTATGGACTGCGACTTTACTATGTTCTAACGCAACTCCCTAGCCTCGCATATATCCACAATTATTTTCATACATCTCCTTTTATTCTTGCCACTTAGGACCCCAAAACATTGTATGTATCCAATTCACTTCATGTGTTTACTGGATTAGTTTTTAACTAGATGAATGGGAGGGTTGTTCAGGTTAATTTGTAAGAAAGCAAAACTTATTTGTTATTAAGTGACTGAATTGGATCCATAAATACTGGCTCGGTTAGTCTGCAGACGTCTGTACATTAGTCTACAGACTGGACATTACAATAATTTAAAGTAATTCTACTTAATATCTAAGTGCATGTTTGTTTGTTTGCAGGTGTATCTATAGGTTTCTAGGTGGTTTTGTACCCCTGTAGCATTTACGATTATCTACTACATTACGACAATACGGTCTAAAACCAATGGCAAGCATGTCAAAAGCGTCCACTAATTTGGAGAGATTTATTCTCCGTGGGTTTAAATTAAACGTGTTTATGATGTAAGCAAACATTGCCCGGTGATAGAAAATATCGAAACCGGTTACACAGTTTAACAATAAAGACAATTCTGATTATGAATTCTGATTCGGTGGTCGCGGTAAGGTCACATTGTGGGCTGCCAGCAGGCAGTTCACAGGTAGTGGATAGGTATGACTCAGAAGGTTGTCATATGAATAGGTGAGTCATCTTATCCTACTAAATGCGAAAGTATGTAAGGATGTTTGGATAGATGTTTCTTACTTCTTCAGGAAAAAGTACGCAACAGATTTTGTTGGCAAAGATGAAGTCTGATATTTGTACTTCGCAACCAGACATTGACAGCGTCGTCACAGTCCGAATATCCACGGGTTGGGTCAAATGACGGGTGTCATTATGACCTTAAAAGGCCTATAAGACCTTCGTTTGACCTGCTCCAAAAGGCAGCGAGACTTGGTCCCTACTACAGCCACACAAGCAGGAGCTGCGTATCATGGAAATGAAGATGCTGTAGTGGAGGTCTGGAGTTTCACGTAAACATCACCCACCCACATTTGCGGTAGCTTGGTCCGTGCCATAGAAAACAAGCTGCAAGAATGCCACCTTCGATTGAATGGCCACTTCTTGCGTAGACCGCCGTCTTGCGTACGTAGGGAACAAGCGTTCCTGGCCATGTCACCCATGAGAAGCACGGGAAGGAGAGGCCGGACCAAGAAGCGGTGGCTGCGTGCTAACAAACTCACTACCAAGGATGCGGAAGACCGAGCAAAGTGGACAAAGACGAGTAGGAAGGCGGACCCCGGGCCCGCGCATGCCGCACGACGCGTATCCGAGAGTAAACGCCAAGATGATGATGATGATAATGATGAACTCTAACTTAGATTGTATTTACTTTCACAAACAAAAGTTGATGAACAAAAATTGCATTCTGTTATCTGATATAAAGGAGGACCGGCAAAAATGTATTGATCCCAGCCTATGTGCTCAATAATAATAATTATGTCGTTAGAAAGAGTTTCTCATATTATCCTGCAATATGGGAAAACTTGCGCTTGGAAAAAACTTTTAATTTCATATTATACTGGACAATTTACCTTATATGACCAATAACGTTATGCGATCGATATGTGGGTCGATACACAATATTTTTTTTAAACTCTACATTGTACAGTAGTTGTAGAGTCTACAACTTATACTATGGTGGCAAATCTCGAATCGCTGTGGCAAAAAATTTCATATAAACGTTTTTAAGTTAACGACCTCAGTGGTTCAGTTGATTGACATGCCGCTCTGCCACACAGAGGTCCCGGCCGAGCAGAAATGGAAATGACGAATTTTATTTTTTGTTACGGGTCTGAGTGTAGTAGATATGTAAAATAAGTTTATTTAAAGTAATTAGTTAGTACTAACGAATCACTAGTATTTTCTCGTAAGTTAATTGTAAAATTCTTAGATAAATAAAGATTTTCTAACCATAATTATGTTAGTTAAAGTTTGTTTTATAAAAAAAGTATATTAGTAGTTTATCAGTTGTCTAACACCCATAACACAAGCTTTGCTCACTTTGGGGCTAGGGCGCTGTGTGAATTTTTCAAAGTCAAAGTCAAAGGCATTTATTTGGAACATAGGTAGGCCTACAGATTCGTTAAAATATTATAATATTTCAAGCATATTTATTTATTATTATTACTATTGTTTTTATTATTTTTACCAGATACCTATTACACGCAGTATTGGCTAAATTGTCCCGTTAATTTTACAAAATAAAACTGCTAAAATAGCACGCAAAAAAATTACAGAATTTAATAATTTCGGTAATTACCGTAGATAATTACGGAAATAGCCTTCACGGAAATAGCCGTAATGAATAACATCCGGCCTCAATTCACTGAACCATGCACTAGCTGACCTACGGAATGAAATGTCATAGCCAAATAATTAAAGCTCTAAATTTACAGTCTCATATTAACTTCGTTTAAGGCGAAGTTAATATAAATTATATTTAAACGTAACGAATCCATTCGTTGTGACACATCATGCTAGATGGCACTGGATGTCTATTAGATCCATAGATCATTTTTTATCTGTGTTTAGCTCGCGCTAACGAGGCAGACACTCAGTTTATACAAGGCTTAATTAATTTGGAGGTTCAATGTCTCTATACACGGTTCCACCGAAAGTTTATATTTGTAATTAATAATATTTCTAGTAAACGGGTTCCAAACGGTTTTAAAGTGTTTATTTTAATGACCCAGGCCACTTATTTATGGGAATTGCACAGCTTATTATTATGAATGATGTTGATGATATTGCCAGCTTTCCTACTTTTAGTCCTACACTTCGCTCGGTCTTCAGAGTCCTCATGTCGTAAAGCCAGTGCTGTCGTTAATCTTTTTCCATGGGTGTCAACAGTAAAAACAGTTTAAATATTACATTAAATAAAAACAATAACAGAATAACCAAGAAATCTACGGAACAACGAAAAAGATGGACTCTACACGTCGATAACGACATATCTAACTAAACTAATTAAACAAACAAAATGTCGAACTGACATTTAACACCTCTGAATGTTATCACTGCTACGTGAAAACAATGTCTTCTTAATTAACCTTCGAAATAATATTTTGTTGTTTACGTAAGTGTTGTTTCTATTTTTAAGCATTTATTCATCTTCATCATCATCACAATGCACAGCCCATAACAGTCCACTGCGGGACTTAAGGCCTCCTTTGAAAGGGGAGGTTATTGCCATAATCTCCACGCTTCGCAAGAGGGTTCGAGATCGCAGTGTTATAAATATAACAATGGAAAACGCTGCTCCGCATTTTACAGGCTACGGAGACTCTAGATCTTTTGCCTCGAGAACATTAGTCGCCTTGTACGACACCCACGAGTGTAAGGGGTTGGTGCTATTCTACGCTGGCGGACACCACACGGCCGACGGCTTTTATAAATACTATTAAATAAATATGTACCTATCTCTAAAATTAAAGCATGTTTTGAAGCGAGGAACGTTTTTTTCGTACCTTCTCGATCAAAATCCTCAAATTTGAACCTGTAGGTACCTGTTTTTTTTGTTTAATAACAAAAATGACCTTGATTTTGTTTAATTAAAAAACGGGTTTTATACTTTTTGCTCGAGTTGCTAGCATCGTCGATTTATCATACACAGCTTTACAATAAAAAAAGAATCCTTTGAAAAAAGTAATTAAACGCTTCAAGCGCTCATAATTTTTTATTAATGTCGTTTCCTCCTAATCAACATTGTAGCATCAATCAGACTAGTCAGGTTTTAATGTCGCAGAATAAGAGAACACTTGAACTTACAATTTACCAAATTACAACCTTACCTAAATATTTGTTATAATAGATACCTAATAAAATGATTGGGAAATTTTTTGAAGCTTTTTAGTAATTTGATTCCTAAATCAACGTCTGCGCTGTCTAACCTCAAAATTGCATAGGTGAAACAATGACATTAAATGAAAATAAAACCTAACAAACCGAATCAAGCACCAACTAAAATACCTATGTGCATTAAAATTGTTGTTTTTACCAAAGTGTAAACCAATCAATCAATTAATCAATGTATTTATTGCATTCATGAGGTTACAAAAGATTTTACGGTTTTAATGTACTTACATCATGAAACCCAACCCCGAAACCCCGCGCTGGGGCTCCATTTTTGTATCGCTCGCATCGATTCAAATGATTCTAAATTATGATTTTCGGCATGAAAAATTCTATATTTTTTAAATAACATTGGCAACACGGAAAGAGTTGGTTTCGAAAATAGGAGAAAAAAGCATAATGCATCCAAATATGGATTTTTTTTGCGGAAAATCAAACTTGAATACCACTCGAATCGAGGCAAGTGGTTAAAAAATAGAAAGAAAGAAAAGGCATTAATATATAGGCCCATAATAGGGCCTGTATTTATTAGTGTAAGTAAATAGGCATATAAAGTGCAAATGTTAGTTTATTGCCATATGGTGTTCCATGAAGCTATGTTACCAGTTTATGTAATATCGTCGTTTATGTATAATCGTCTATAATCATGTTAAAAAATACACTTTTCACACATAGGTTTACCAACAAGCCCAAGTCTACCGCGTAACACAATAAATAGATATTTTAACACTTCTTGCTCGATAATGTCCAATTATGTATCATGAAATGTCACCGTAAAGCATGGCTTTGTTAGCCGCAGCTAAATAATATGGTATAAAACATCCCTAGGGAATAAAGTGATTTGAATATGGAATGTTAAAATTCGTATAATAATTCTTTCTTAGCGAAGCCTTTACGGCTTTGTAAAGAGACTTTATTCAAAAATCGCACTATGTTTTTTCTGCAAAAAAAAATTAAAAAGGCACTATTGCAAAAACTGTGACTAAAGACTAGGCTATTAAGGCAGGACCTAGACTGCTCAAATTGTGCAAATGTAAAAAGTGCAAAATAAAAAAATGGGTTTCGTGTTTAAAAACTATAATTTTCAGTTTACATTGACACGAAAATATCGTGAAGCGATACTGATTTAATTCCGAAGTGCTTTATTTATAGTTTCACAGGTGGTATGAGAAGTAGAGTATTCACTTCAGGAATAAAGCTGTCTTAGTTTTGGGTTGCTTGAACCCCTCGCTTTTAACTCCCTCGGTACGCTCAGAAGCCAATATGCCGCCCATGACGCAAGACACTGCTTTATTCCCTTGATGTATAATCTCAATAATATTAGCTTAGAGGTAGGAAGTTATGTCATAAGTAGGTACATGTGTAGATGCGTATAAATTTAAATTATGGCGTCTATTATGGTACATATGGTGTGATGTTGATTAAGGAATACTAAGTAGTTTGCAAATATTTAACATTCAAAGGGCATACAATGAAACCACTATTGTCAAAACAATCAAGGTTTACATTTCGTATCATTCAGGCATGATTTAAGGATACATTATATTTTGTTGTTCATTTTTTGTTAATACAACTAAGGTGGCAAACAAGCTTACGGTCCCAGCAGCATCCTATGAACGTTTGCAATACCAGGGGCATCACTCACGCGTTGCCGGCCCCGCAAAAACTCTTTCAACCCTTTCTTGAAGAACTCCATGTCTCTCCAGGGAAAACCTCTCCAGGTAGTTCATTCCGCACAGTTCGCGAACAATTTGGCTCCTAGGTGTGAGCATGAAGTTCCTGTCGGGGGCGAGCGGTACGATGATAGTTCTTGAGTACAAAGACCGTTGTACACGCGGTAGAATACACGAAGGGAGGCGAAATCCCTCTGCTGACTAAGCGACTTAATACCACTTGTGAGCATGGTCATCATCACCAACACTAGGATCCCTTAATTCGAAGACTACACAAACTCCTAGCTGGATCTGCTGCTGATCACGTGCATCGTTTTAATCTGTGATGCTGATGCGAGTCGCTAAATAGACTTGAAACTAAACGTCTTCAGCTCATCGCAAAAAACAATACGTGACTTGAATAATAAGTGGAATCCGCATATTTTAATGCATTTATTGACTAATTAAGAAGGTCAAGATTATAAATACGTTATGGTTGTTTTCATTTTAATGTCTCCATCAAAAAATTAATTGAATGCTTGAACATTATTGCATTTTTCCTAAGTATCTCAATTTTTTTTTAATAAATATTGTCTAAGTTACTTATTATCCATTACAAACAACCAAAACGACAAGCAGTTAAATATTTTCTCCTAATAATTTAAGTATATACACAAATATATTTAAATTGCCGTGTTGTGTCCGGCAGAATATAGCACCAACCCTATCCGTTGGCGGGTGTCGTAATGGCGACTAATGTCATTGAAGTAGACAATATTAATTACCTCCGTAAATTTAACGAGGGAATGAGCAGCAGCATATTCTGTCTGTCTGCCATTGAGACCTGGGCAATGCCCCAATGGCTCAAGCAAAACTCTTTTGTGGGCTGCGATGTTATTTATTTATTTAACAGTTTATTGAACACAAGAAAACATAGTAACTAATAAGACTTAACAGAAAATACAGATGAGATGTTAATTATAATCGCGTCGAATATTATATTCATTAATTTTTTCTTCAAATTGAAGTTTTTTCGTAGGTGGTTCAAGTCGAACTCTACATGCGCTACGTTTTGTATTTTTTTTTTCAATTATCTACTTCGCACGATATAATACGTCTAAATAATAATTATTGATTTATGTTCGTTAATTTATGTTAGATTTCACGGTATCCATTAGTTTAATATATAATTGCTTATATAAAACACTATGGGCCTTATAAGAAAGCTCAATGTTACCCAAAGGGCAATGGAAAGATATATGCACGAAGGCACGTTGCGCGATCGAATCAGAAATGAGGATATCCGCAAGCGAACCAAGGTCACCGACTTAGCTCTAAGGATTGCCAGGCAAAAGTGGCAATATAGGGCAAATAGCTCGAAGAACAGATGGACGATGGGACAGTAATGTTCTCGAGTGCCGACCATGTACCGGAAGTCGCAGCGTGGGTTCCACAAGGACCGACGACCTGGTCAAGATCACAGGTACCAGCTAGATGCGAAAGGCACAGGACAGGCCTTTGTGGAGATATCTGGGGGAGGCCTATGCTCATTAGTGGGAGTTTTTAGGCTGATATGCTGATGATGAAAATAGAACGGGATTTGCCTGCGGTATTTATTTGCAGCTCCTATAAGATGAGCCGCTCTGTAAGTTGGCGCGAAACAAACATTTAAAAACTACCAACTCTGCAGAGCGTGCTCGCTTTCAGGCTGCTGGCGAGTGGGAGTCGGGCCTCTGGCTCCTGGCAATGCCTTCAACCTACCTATGTGTTTAATTACATTTTTACTTTATTTTCCAAGTCAAATAAGACTTTATCATTTATTGTTTCATTCTGTCAGAGGTAGCGAGAGACAAAGCGAGTTTTTAAAAATATTTACAGTTTCAATTAGGTAGTTATTGTTTAATTTTTCTTTTAGTAAATAAATCTTGTATCAGCAAGAACTTTAATTTTATCAATAAACGAAAGTATATTCATATAGGTATATGTAAATTTTTTTCTTGTTTTTTAATGCTAAATATACTTAAATCAAACAATTTACAGAATATACGTGTATTGTATCTTGTGTACAATAAATTGGTAAATAAATAAGAAACTGATAAATAACATAGAAAAGTGTCAAAATATTCCAGTAAAGCTGTCCCAATGCTGAATTTACAAATTCGGATTGAAATTTCTTCTTTACTGCACTTTAAAAAATACTAATAGGAATACCAGAGAAACTCAAAGAACAATTTCGAGAAATTGTTTTCAGGATAAAAAATATTTCGAAAACGGATCCACAAATTTTCTTTACAGACACACATGATGGAATACAGGAAAAAATAATGGCCAACCCGCTTTACGTATATTGAAATTCAAATTACTTTATTCACTTAAAATGTGATACAAAATATGTGACAGTAATATAAACGGTCAGCACATTTCGCTACACAATAGCATGCAAATATAAAATAAAAGTCGAAAAGTACAGTCTCCGTAGTCTGGAAAATGAGCAGCAGCATTTTCCATTGTTATATTTAAACACTGCGATCTCCAACCCGCCTGCCAAGCGCGGAGATTATGGCACTAACCTCCGCTTTCGTGGGAGAGGCCCTAAGTCCTGCAGTGGACTGTTACGGGCTGTGATGATGATGATAAAATAAAATAATTACTTTATAGAATGTTAATTGTGGATTTCAAATTGAATGGTACCCTAAAAAGGTAATTTTAAAGCTTTTATTTTAGAACTTTGTCGGCGTGATAAATATTCAGCACTCTAGTGCCAATAGTAGACAGACAGACAAACTTGGTTAAATGATAAGGGTTCCTTGTTTTACTGCGGAACCCTAAAAGGCTATGCGCTACAGGTTACTATTAAAAAACAATCACTTACCTTATAACAAAAAACTTCACTGGTAAATAAAAAAAACAATTTTTTTTCTTAACTTTGTACGATAAATTATTTTTACGCGCAAAGTACTTCCGCTACTTTCGGAGGCTTAACAATTACTGACACTTGACTACAGTTCACCCAGCGTCCAGCGACTTATTTCGTGCCCAGCCAAATAAACCCACGGAACTCAATGTCAATGGCGATTCGAACGTACACTCGTATACAAAACGTTTAACGCCTCCCACAGCTGCGTATATGAGACCACCATAATACTCGTATTTAGCTAGCACGAAACCAGTAGAGTTTACTGAACTTTACTTTATTGAACCGAGTTCATACCTACAATATAGCTACTACACTACTAGATAGGTAGGTATCATTAAATTTTAGGTACTCAAATATTGATTTGGATAGAAAATATTGAATAAAAATCAAACGCCTACTGATTTTTATAGCATATACAATCGTTGACCCAGTCTTGAAAACTTGGTTTTAATTTTATAAATAAAAATGACACACATAAGCACAATTTGTTTTATTATAGTAGGCGTATATATTGCCTAGTATGAGATACTAGTCAATTATTGCCATGTAAATATGAATTTTAAAACAAATTACTTAATCGTCACTACGTAGACCCTCTGTTGGTCACCACGCGAAGGTTCGAAAGAACGTTTCTCGCTCGTACGATTCGGATGTGGAATGAGCTCCCAGCCACAGTGTTTCCTTTGGACTATGACATGGGATCGTTCAAGAGGTATATTAGAGGTCTCTTTAGAGGCGGGCAACGCATTGGTGACTCCCCTGGTGTTGCTGATGTCCATAGGCGGCGGTGACCACTTTCCATCAGGTGGCCCGCTTGCCTGTTTGTCTGCTAAGTAACATAAAAAAAAAAAAAACTTAGTCTTAAATTTTTTAAATGGTATTTTAAAGTAAATTTTTTTAAACTCTTTCAACAAATAATAAAGTTGTACATTTGTAGTTATAAATAGTATTGTTTTTGCTCCCAAAACGTGAAGTTGTTGCAAATCAACTGCAAAAAAGTCCATAAAATGTATTCTGAAGCCGACTGTCTATATTAATGCTAATTATAAAGCCTGCCATAAAAAGTTATAGGCAAATAATACATGTTCATTATGAATACGTGCCTGCCTAACCATCGTTACATAAAAGGATAATCTATACCGTAGCGTTTATACTGGGTATAAATCATCGATACCTTACTTATTTTAATAGTTTTGTACATGTAAATAGGCACACGTAGTCCGTTTAAAATACAATATTAATTTTGTATGCCCTTTTGTTCAAGCACATTCAGATTTTCCTGACTTTTTCAATTATACTGGGAATTATTTACAAAATTGTGATTATAGACTGTGTAGGCGTATAGGTTATCCTATGTCATGAAGTCACAAAAGAGAAAAATAACTTTAATGTGGTCGAAAAGGGAAACTCCATGGGGAACCGTGGCTTGGGCAGTGGCAGTATTTGCCTTTTTGCTGCCAGATCAACGTGTTATAGAGGTGGGCAACGCATTGGCGATACTCTTGGTGTTGCTAATGTCTATAGGCAGTGGTGACCACTTCCCATCAGGTGGCCCGCGTGCTTGTTTGCCTACAGTTGTCTAAAAAAAACTGCAAAGAGGATGTAAGGCCGACCGGGTTTTTTACTTATGGAACTTACACAAATGGAAATGGAAGTTTGGGTCACTAAAACATTTCTTTGTATCTCTTTTGAACTCGACGCAGGATAACCTATAGGTTATCCCACAACCACAGTCTATGGCCAACTTTTAAATCGCACTACAGTCAGCTGCAGAGAGAACGGAGGCCCCCCCCCCCCCTTGTACATATAAACCTCCCAGAAGAACTAATCTAACTGATGGTGAAAACCTCATCAAAATCGAGTTAGCGGATATACAGATAGCCAGATGAGGAAAGCGATTTTATTTTGTACTAGGCTTTATTTTATTTTATAATTTGTATTTAAATAGCTGATGATTTCTTTTTATTTACCATAAATTTACAGCTAAACATATTATAATAATGATATAAATAACTATAGACTACTAATTATAATTTTACAAGTAATTAAATAAACAAGGTAAAAAAAAAAAAAAAAAAACTTACAGCATGTAATAGCTGATGTAAAATTCGTTATAATGTAGGGTATCGATCGCGAGTGCAGTCAGTCGATTTCTTCTAGTGTATTAAATGCCGTAAAAAAATTGGGCAGAAAATAATTCGGATGAATATAATATGGTTTGCCAAAAATACTTTTATTTGAGCTGCATGTGAATTGATGTAATGATTTACTCAATGATAAGTAACTTGATGATATGGACATGTTTATATTGTTTATAGCCGTATGGTGTCCGGCCGCTTAGAATAGCACCAACCCCTTACACTCGTGGGTGTCGTACAAGGCGTCTAATGTTTTCCAGGCAAAAGATGTAGAGTCTCTATAGTCTGGAAAATGGGCAGCAGCGTTTTCCATGGTTATTTATTTATACAGTTTAACAGCAGTTAATTACATGTAAAATATAAGTACATTATGGTATACATTATGGGTACATGGTGGTTATAGTTATAATACTGCGATCTCCAACCCACCTACGAGCGTGGAGATTATGACAATAACCTCCGCTTTTTAGGGAGAGGCCATAAGTTCTGCAGTGGACTGATATATGCTGTGATAATGATGATGGAAATGTTTAATAAATTATTAGGAACCTTAAAGAAATGGTTATCATCAAGATTCGACTGTTATGGCCAATTTGTATAGTGTTAAGACTAGACATTCGAATTTTCTTTAGAAATTTTGTTAGTAATAATGTTATACATGTTCTTAATTTTATTAGTGTAGATACGGGTCTGTTTTAGATTTTTTTTTTATTTTTTTTTTATGTCATACGGTAGGCAAACAGGCAAGCGGGCCACCTGATGGAAAGTGGTCAAATTTAAAATATTTGTATCACTGTTTATTTTAAAATACAGGAAATAAAAATATTTCCAATTTTAGTTAACCAGATCATGTTCTAGACTTTAGCAATCGATTGTCCTATTAGAATAGTGAACCGACCAGTTGTTTACATATAGGTTATAGAGGTGATCTTTTAGATCAAGACCTTGAGAAAATAAATAAATACAGTTTGACGATTCACACAGCGCCATCTTCTTAACTAAATCAAGCTAAGATATTGACTACATTTCTAGATTTTATTATCCTCGCGCGGAACTTACCCGTTCTAGGCCACCTTCCCCTAGGTTTGAAAGTTTGTTACTCTTGTACACAAAAAACTATCTACTATATTATTATTTTATTTTATTTTTCATTTTAAATACAAGCCTGAAACGTATCTAAGACTGGCTGAAGTCTGAGGAGTAACAGTGCGTTCATTATTGTGTTCCGGTTTGAAGGATAAGGTAGCCAGCGCGATTACAAAGATGAGTCATTTTATCTTAGTCCTTACAATCCTGCGGTTCTGTATTTCTGTTGCCTACAACTTAAATACATGAATCTTAGATGTTATGGGCGACAGTTACCGTTTACCATCAGGTGGGCTGTCAGCTTGTTTGTTAGTGCGTTGCATTTAAAAGAACTATATAATTAGGTTGATGCCAGCTATTCATTTCCCCAATGAGGCAGACCCAGACATACATTGGTATTTATAAACCTTTATTTAAAAATTTATATTTATAAAGCCGAAACCAGTGGAACAAGAATTTTAGAATAATTATACATAATTTCGTCTTTTTATCCTTCATTTATATTTTTTTATGTATTTACTTAGATATATTTAAGTACTACTACTTACTGGTTTGGTCACGTGTTGTTGGGAAATAGGTGCCTGAATCTGCCGGTATCAGGTAAGAGGCCCCGTGGGCGACCCAAGAAGCGATGGATTGACATCGCTGAGTCGGATGTGACAGCCAACGGCTTACGACACGAGGAGGCCGGGTTGAGCGCTAGGACGATGATGATGACTTAGGTATACTGACCTCATATCATGGTATGGATACCAATAGTCCCCCACAGTAAATAAGTACCGGGTTATTGTGACTAGGTATACCTGCAGGTTTTGTAAATTTGGCTATAGTGTGCACTAATTATTTTTTTACTGACAAGCATTGGGCGATTTTCTGACAGCTAATTCTTTTTTTATGCTACTCAGTGACAACCGAACAGACAGCCCACCTGATGGTAAGTGGTAACTGTCGCCTATAACATCTACAATTCTTACATTTAGGTTGCAGGTAAGAAACATGCAAAACCGCAGGTGCGTTGTCACTGTGAGGACTAAGTTGACTAATTTGACAAGAATTCCATGAAGGAGGGCGCTAGGTCTTTTCCGAAAAGTCATTCTAATTTCAGAAACAGGACATGTTAGTTTCTTTTTCCGCCACGTTCCTTCTAATCCATGTCCCATTGTTAGCGACATTCGAATTCTGTCACAGAATACTACATCCTTCCGGTGTTGCTACGTAAAACGCAGAACTAGCGCCACCATTGACAGGTCACCTCTGTCTCCGGTCCATAGAGACATTTTTTTATCAACAAGAGCAGAGAGTACATACCGAGTTTAAATACGAGACAAATTTCACACATCTCTATAAGACACACACTAATGCAAATGCAGGGACGGAACAAGGCATTCCATCTTCAGATAAGTTATATTTTGCTACGAATTTCTACTCGTAACGAACACAAACAAATCTGACGAAGTCGTCTGGAGCGAAATACGCCCTTTTTTTAACCATGTCCTTATAATTTAATATTGTCATTATAATAAAAGGTAAGATGTCTAGTAAGTCAAACCCACGCCCTGATACCTACCACCGTCTTTTTGATCTCTTGATCCTAAATACCGTGAATCGGTAGTGCTTGGTTTTGCAAAAAGGAAGGTTATGATTTTCACCAGTATGAATGTTTATTTGTTGCCTCATAACTTCTAAACTAAGTAGGTACTTACTTACTTATCGTTAGAAGTATCTTCATTATCCACAGGTTGGCCTATGTGACTTCACAATAAATTGAATATGAAAAAAAAATGAAAAGGATATGTACATAAATATATTAAACAGGCAGCATATTCTTTATTTTCAGTAAAAATTCATATAATGATGATGCACCAGAACAGAAGGGACAGGGGGGTCCTTCAAAATGTTTACAACGCAACACTTCCAATTTGCAACCCAGACATCGCCATGTCTGGTCTTTAGGAAACCTAGAAAAACAAATAAATGTAAATAAACGTAAATACGCGATTAATCGTTAAGTTGTTTCATTAAATGTCTGAACATTTAAAATGTCTTTTAGGTACATTTTTGGTATGAAACTCTAATTAATACATATAAATTTGAGGACCGCTATTTACAAGATTTGAGTGTTAAAATTTTATACAATGAATACTAAATCCGACCCTGTTAGCATCAAAATATTTTCGATCACCGAAATATTGCTCAATTTGCCAATAATTTTAATCTATCTTTAATGGCATGTTGTTTTAAGGTAAAGCATTTCAATTATTACAAATTCACACTATAACGATGCATATTTTTGTCATAATTTCTAAAATTCATTCCTGATCGCCGCAACCACGAATGAAATTACTTACCGATGAAAAGATAATCCAGGTGTATTTCCATACTTTGCGTTTTAACATAACTGCGCACTACATTACACCGTATTTTAAATGGTTTGATTTAAATTTGATTACGAAATTATAAAATTTACACCGATGTTTCAAAAGAGATGTTTGGTCGTTGTTAGCTAGAGCAACGTGGTGAACGTTCAAAACATTGCGCACGTAATTTTCCGGCTACTTATTCCTATAGATGAAAAAACGGGATAGCAAGATTCATAATCATTGTAGAGTGAGTGAACAGTGAATATTTTTGTTTTGTGTTTAGTCTGTTATGTCTGTTTATTATAAGTAATATGTTTCTTAATAAGTCTATTGGCCTTTTCCGTCTTTTTTGCTCATGTGTGTCGAACTCTTCTGTAGATAATTTTTTTTTCTCTATGGTCGAACTCAATCAAAGCAAAGTCATAAGTAACTATAATTATGTTAAATTTTTTGTATTGACTTGTGGATGTAGGTACCTAAATCACGTTTTAATAGAAAATAGAAAATGTTAAGCTGCATTATCAACGAATATCTAAATAAATTGACTTATCGTCTTACAAGGCGAGGATGCCGAAGACCGGACGAAGTGGAGAAGAATGAGTAGGAAAGCGGACCCTGGCAGTGGCCGGGATAAGCGCTAGGACGATGATAATGATCTAAATAAATTGACTTATATATTTATTTTATTTATTTAGATGGAAGATCATCAGTTTATCCAACAATTCAGTACATAACGCTATAAAACTGTTTGCTAATCTTTACACATAGATCTTGTTTAATCAACTTATCGTAAGTAAATTGCCGAGGCAAATTCCATAGGCAAACGAAATATCAAATGACATGATTAAAAAAATAGTAAACTTAGCACTTTATAAACAAATTAGCAACCCAATGACAGAACAAAACACCCACCCAATACCTATAGCGGACGGTGTACAAAGCAAATATTAATCAAAAACCGGAAATCATTTGATACCAAACACGACAAAAAATATTTCAAATGCCATACAAAAAATTTATGGCGTCATCACTGCTCCCCCATGGGAATATTTTAAGAACTATCGCCCAAAATGAAAAATAATAATAGTTTCCACCACTGGTAAATTACCTTCATCATAGCTTGCAACTCATTAATTTTGTTACAAAAAGCCGCTATACTAAACACCTGCAGGATAGTAAGAAAGTTCATGCAAATACCAATAGAATAAACTGTCACTACCACGCCAGTCGTGAACCCCATACAAACTTAAAGTAGCACCTATTTGGTCTTGGCCCGAAGGTGCTAACTACGTACCAGGTTAGGCTGAGCAAATAAAACAAACGTAAATAATAATAATAATCGTAAATAATAATAACAAACGTAAATAATAATAATAATCGTGGACAAATTCACACAGCGCCATCTGGCCCCAAACTAAGCAAAGCTTGTACTATGGGTGATAGCTAACTGATATACTACTTATATATATTTTACAAATACATTCTTATTATACATAGAACACCCAAACCCGTAACTTCTTAAATTCTGCCCGGCCGGGAATCGAACCCGGGACCTCTTGCGTGGCAGGCATGTTGACCATTGAACCACTTTGGTCGTCAAAATTATAAATATCAATATGAATGCCCGTTTCTAAAAAATTCTTACTCCCCCGAATAAGATAAATTCTGCCCGTAATTAGTAGAGGCTTGTGGATACAAAAATAGTACCTACACTACGACGACCAATGACCTTTCGGTATCTAAAACTGTAATTTATTGACTAATTTGAGACAGCCTACTGAACTAAAAGCTATTTTTAAGATGTAAAAATAAATCTCTCTCCTATAAATAATCAGAAATGTTGCGTCGGAGATCCATTGGCAATAAATGGACAGATATAGCTCAGACTTATAATAAATTAAAAGTCAATAGCACAGGTATTTTATAAACTTCATCTGATCACGTTCGAGTCTTGTTTTGTAAACGTCGTGATTCCATATTTGAGAAGTGTTCTCTAAGGTACTTCTTACACATGCGCAATATGAGACTTTGAAGGTCTTAGTGTTTATGAAATCCTGGTCACACGCGTAAGAAAACCCAATGACTTCGATGCCTTGGCAACAATACTCTCAACGTGGTTATTATAGATCAATTTATGATCTAGTATAACACTCATATGTATATTTAGATTTATTTAGATTTTTGTGGATCATCATCATCAAAGCCTAAACGTAGGGCCTCCCACACAAAAGGGGAGGTTATTGCCATAATCTCCAGCTTCTAGATGTTACTTGTCAATAACGTGATATTTTGTTATTTTCTATTAAAACGTACTTTAGTATTTTACTATGAGTAGATACATCCGCATACGTCATCTTAAGTGAGTACGTAGGTGTTTAAATAAGTATACCTTTTGTAGGTAACCGTATGTAACCCAAATTACGATTTAATTACGTATTTACTACGGACAATTGGGTAGAAAACATTATTTTGGCGTTAAAATATTAAATTCGTGTAAAATTTCAATGCTTTACTCTAACTCCCATAGATTTGGGTGGAGAAAATATTCTCCCTATAATTGGGCAGCTTATAAAACATCCTCATTTGTCCTGAAATCGACCTATATACAATTAACTACTTCAGAATCATAGAGAAAAAAAATATATACAGGCTGTTACATAATATATGTATGAAGCCGTGAACCGGATGGAGTGCTAAATGTATGAAAACGATAGGTACAAAAATTCCACGTACGACAGAAATAATTGTACCTATCGTTTTAATATGTTTAGCACTCCATCCAGTTCACGGCTTCATACATATATTATGGAACACCTGTATACAGGTGTTCAGAATTCAACACAAAGCTTGATTGGCAGTTAGAATCTGACATCCACCGCCCAAATACATGCCCACATGGTATTAATTTGTATACGAAATGAATACCATAATTGACTCTATTTATTTTTTGTGGCGTTTGCACACTTAGTTATTGCGGAACCCAAGCAAGGTTGATTCTTTACGAAAGTAAAACGATTGTGTCGGCTGGCTATTTTGACTTTCCGCTGAGACGGTACTTTGCAACCTTAGCCTTGACATACTGGCAGTGGCATAGTACTATTATTTTTCTCCATGATTGTACATTGCTAAGCGATAAATAATACTCATCAGTTAGTTAAGCCCCCTCCCTACCAAAATCTTTGCCATGACCTTATACCACAATTATTATTCATTTTAGAGAGTGATACCGGTCCAGTGTATTATATTGTTTTGAATAGAAAAAGAATCTGCACGCTGCCGACTGGCATAATTGTATTTTTACGGCAGAAAAAGGATAGCCTTTTCCTAAGGTTTACCATTACCGCGATTTACCAATTGAGACCTAGAACTTTACTTAGAGATAAAGTCAAAAATATTGACATTATGACAATATAAGAACAGCGATGTTCATAGTTCTTGTTGTCTGGCCAAAGTCCACAAATAATTTATGGGTCAATGTGTACGCTTTTCTAATAAGGTTCAAACCGATATACAGAATATACCATTGAATAAATTTAAAGTCACTATAAAAAACTAATTATGTCAAGAAAGTTATTATAGTATATCTGAATATGTATACAGGAATTTATTTAATTTTAAATTAGTATGTAGGGAAATATAAAACATAAATTAAAAAAAAAGAGTTAACGTAGGCGGAGTTTACCACGGAGAACCACCTAGGATGCGGTGTTAACTTTCCTTCCCTTCCCACACACGGGGCCTGTTGGTCGTACTGGCTGGGGGGGGGGGGGTTGTGATGATGATGAGTTGTCTATAAAAAGTAATGTTAGTCAAAATCGGACTGTTCATCGTTTACCAGATTACGTAGACATCAAAACAAATTTCTTTATTGAGTACAAACATATCTCTTTTAATCGTCAAAGATGAGGGTGTACGAAGGAGACAAAGTGTGTGTTGACCACCACAGGACCAGAACAGATCCACCTCACGCTGGCAATGGCCGGACCGTGTCCGAAAATATAGATAGAGTCGGACCGCGCCCGACATAACATATAGGAACCTATATTATACTTAAGAGAAAACCACCTAAAAGTACAGCAAGAGTAAGCCAGTCCACCAAGGTAGTACCCGTTCACGAGTATAACGAAGGGCCCGCAGCCATCGTCCAATTCAAATAATTGAGGGAAAAGGACGAACGGACCCCCACGCCACCGCCAGACAGACCTGTAATTACAGCATCTCATCATCTGCATCACAGATGATGCATGTGATAGGTAGCTGCTCCCACCCTACTATACCCCTACCCACCCTACCCTTACCCTTCCCTATCTTGGCCTACCTCTACCCTACGACTTAGGGCCTCTCCCACGAAAGGGGAGGTTATTGCCACAATCTCCACGCCTAGGTTGGAGATCGCAGTGTTTGAATATCAACATCATCATCTTGGCGTTATGTCGCGGTTGCGCCCTCGCGCGGCACGCGAGGTCCCAGGGTCCGCCTAATAACGGAATCACCAAAAAATCTATAAAACAATAAAAAAAAGACTCTACACGTCGATTACGACATATCGATAAATAACTAATTAAACAAACAAAACGTCGACCTTACCTTTACCTCTGAATGCAATCGCGCCTAAGTGAAAAAATGTCTTCTTAATTAATTCTTAAAAAAAATGTTGTTGATTACGTAAGTGTTTTTCTACTTTTAAGCTTTTATAAATCATCATCATCATCATCACAGCCCGTAACAGTCCACTGCAGGATTTCGGGCCTCTCCCACGAAAGGGGAAGTTACGCTTAGTTAGTTAGCTTAAGTCTACGCTTGGCAGGAGAGTTTGAGATCGCAGTGTTTAAATATAACAATGGAGAATGCTGCTGCCCATTTTCCAGACTACGGAGACTCTTGATCTTTTGCCTCGAAAACATTAGTCGCTTTGTACGACCCCCATGAGTGTAAGGGGTTGGTGCTATTCAACTCTGCCAGACACCACACAGCCAACAATTCACATTTAACAGACATTTGATAGACAACTCACGTTTGAATAATTAACTTATGCGTTTATTTTCACACAAAAAGAGAAAATGATACTAAGTTACCCTCTATCCTCTATATAAATATGGATATCTATGAAAACGTATAAAAAAACATGTCTTCTTTTTCAAACCATTTAATGTTGTTTATTTAAAAATATTTTACCAAAAATATGGAACATAGAAATATTTTATACATTGCTTAAACGAGCTGGGCATTTTGTGACTGTCTCATGACTGTATATTGCTATTACTGCTGTATTTTGACTTTTGTGCGTTTATTTAGATTTCTTAATAAATTTTTTCATTTTTTTATATTTGAAATTTTGTCCGTGACTGTTGCTCTCCACAGTGGCGTATTCAATTTATCTCTGAAAACAAAAGAAAACCATTAGACATCGCTTCACCTTCTAGGGTCACCTATGAAAAGTTAATGATGAATCCCTCTCGGAAATCGTTAAAGACACAATTCAAAATTTCAGTTTGGGATAGTCTCCTCCAACTTAATAGCCACATTGCCTGTGCCATAACTCGGTTTTGTCTTTTTGTACTAAAATTCACGTCAAAGTGTTCTAGATTCTAAAAGGTGACAACACCGCAAAACATACTCTTTACTTATTACATTTCTAAACATAAATTCATTTTGAAGCCAGGCGTCATTGCCTATCCGGTATGGAGGTCTAGTCAAGATTCAGGTGTATGAGTATTCCTGCCAGCGTTTCTGTCCTCGGTGCAAAGTTAGCAGTCCCTAATGCAAAAGTTAATATTAGATACTCTAGGAACTTTTGCTACGGCGTATTCTATTGAGGCCAAAAACGCTTGGCAGGTGGGTCGTCCGGAGGCCGAGCTCCCGACAAATTCCTTTTCCCAGCGACTATGGGACGAGGCTCTCTTTGAGGAGATTGATGCGAAACAACCTCTTGAGCGCATCAACCAACTCTGCAGAGCATGCCCGGTGCTGGTGAGTGGGAGTTAGATCTTTGGCTTCAGGCAAGACTTGTTACGCCACATTTAGGATTGCGACGGCTGGGGCACCTATTTAAGTAGGAAATAGGTTCTGGGCACCTTTCCAAATAGCGTGGAACTGGACAAATTTTCTGTATGTACGTTTTATGATTGCTTTATTTCGTTTCTTTTAGTTACTTAGTTATTTAGCTTCCATAGTACAAGCTTTGCTTAGTTTGAGGCTAGTAGCGTGAATATTTTTCTAGGCGTAGTCTACCGCTTTTACCTAAGCTCGTAAAAAATATATAATGTTGAACAGCATACGTCCCTCTGCAAGGTGCAGCAGGTTCCCCAACTATTAACATATTTGTCTTTAAATACCAAGGTTGCCCGGAAGAGATCACATTAGTGATAAAGCCGCCCTTTGCACTGCTTACTATATATTTTGTTTCTGTGTAGTGTCCTTTAGTGAGCAAATAATTTTTTTTTTTTATTGTATTTTATTGTATTGTAATACATTTGAAGGGTATGTTCCGGGTTTCCTACCGCGTACCTTTGTTGACGAGTAGTCCGATATTTTGACACAGTTGCATGCATCATGATCACGTGGCTACTCGTCAACAAAGGTACGTTGTAGGAAACCCCGAACATACCCTTAAAATGTGTGATAATAACCGCGATAGTTCGTGATAGCGATAGACATTATGTATTGTAATACCTGTATTCCTTGATGAGTGCTAAGAACTTCTCGTTATGTTCATCCAATGAGCCATGAGTCCCACCGAAGTCCAGCGGCAGCTCTTCCTTTGAGAAATAATTGTATAGAGTATCCGATTTAGAGCTATGGAAATGAATCTGTGAATATTTAAAAAAGTTTGTAATTAGTTTCATCATTGTATTTAACTTTCTAATACTTTAGAACAAAGCCAACTGTAACAAAACTTAACTAACTAAAACTAGGTTTAACTAAAAGTAAATTTATCTAAAACTAAATAAAACTAAGAAACTAATCAAATAAACCGCTGCCTCAGGTAAGCAGCCCAAAATGCTGGAGGAATTGCCACGTTGAATGGCAGTGCTCAATGGCATGCAGTAGTAGTGCAGCAACAGAATTAAGTACCTACATTAGGAAGCTCGTTAAGCCTGTTTCAGCTATATGTACTTGCAATAATGCAATACTCGCCAAAGAGAAGACCAAAAGAAAATTAGCCTAAAGGGACTTCTCCCTATATAAGACTTTAGGTATTTGGTTCTCACGACGACACAAAATCAGCTAATTTTTTTTATAAAGACGATTTTGAAATATGAAAAATCGTCCCAGCTCATGCGCTGCTGCTGTCAAACGAATAATCAAACCTTACCTATGAAATTGGCGTTTTATTATACAAATTACAGTTTCTGTCTTTTTCGCTATTTCGACGTAAGAACCTAATAAAACAGTCAAATCTTAATTTTTATTTTTCTACATAGCTGTTCTGCTATAGATATCTGTCATAGTTACTAACCATTTCTGTCATCTCCTTATTGAGGATTGTCTTCATCAGGGAAAATAATTTATCTATAAACCACGGTGCGTTGATTATATGGACCTGCTTCAGTCGAATCGGTATTGCTTCCTGTAATAGCATCATAGATTTTCATGGTGTAATCAACATTTCATCCTCTGATTGAAAAGCACGGAAGGGTTAAAAGGCTGGTGAAAAAAGTAATGTTTCGTAGCTGGTTCCGAAACAGTTATGAAAATGGGTTCAATATTCTTGTTTGATAACCGAGATGATGATTGATGACTGGTAGCTTCGGTGGCCGAGTAGTTAAGATATGCAACTACCGAGAGGTACCAGGTTTGAAGCCCACTGCGGCCTGTAAGTAACTGAGTTAAGTACATTAGTCATATACTAACTGATGTTCTTACGATGAGGGAAAACATTGTGATGAAACCTGCACATTCAGGCGAGTGAATGTGTAACCATGATCTAATCTGGCCAGGTTCTCCTGATAACAGGGTCACGGATTTGAGATGGCAGTCGCTCCACTGTAATTGCCTGATCTGCCAAATCCTGGAGTGTGAAGGTGGACCCCGGGCCCTCGTCCAATCCACAATCCAATCCATAATATTTTTTCTCTATGGTCCAATTATTGACGGTGGCAGACGTATTTGATAGCCTCAACCGACAAAAGAACTGGTTGTTCTTCAAAGGTCAAGTGCCTTTACAGAATACTAATTTTAAAGTTATTATTACTACCACTTTACCTGCTGATATTTCCCTATTTTCCTTGCAATTGACATATTGAATTTTGTTAGGAACTTTAATGATATGTCCTTGGCGTCCATGAGCATTATGTCTGCTTCTTGCAAATTTGTGTCGTCCAAGAGCCAACAGTCGAATGCCAATAGAAAGACCTTTGCATCTAATAAGTAGTCAAACACTTGAAGCCCTGGATCATTTAATTGCCATATCCAGAGTGACCGGTTGCCAGATAATGCTAGTTTCGCCAGCTTTCTGAAATTCAAACGGTTTAATTGATCGATATTTCTTACTTAATATCCTATCGCTATTATAAATACATTTAATGTGTATTAGGGGTGTTCATTCACTCCGCAGCTGGCTGCACGAGTCATATCGATCCAGCTGCTTAATCAGGATCTCAGACAACATTTGCTTTTTATGTTCCGTGAGGATCTGGAACAGCTACCCAGAGATTTCGCGGTTTAGTATACAGCCACGGATATGCTGATATTTGTTTTCTAAAACACAAAAAAAACTGACTGAAAATTTCTTGTAAAAAACGAGCAATCATTTTTTAAGGATAATTTGGAAGCATTGAAAAGGAAGACCTAGATGTAGGTACTTATTATCACGATAGTAATCGAAATAATTTTAAAGAAAGGTTAGGTCAAGAGTACCCTAAACCGATGAGCAAGCTTGAAAAAATGTATGAAACTGGTAAACACGAGAGAGCTTATTTAGGACCGTAACAAGTTTATGTACATGTGTAGTTTTTCCCAACAATCTGAGCCAGAAATTCTTGATTAATTATGTGCAAGGGAGGTGGCCGAATGGGTATCCATCTCGAATCCCACTATGACCATGTACCTACCTAACTCTTTTCTGAGTAATGTACATTTGTTGAATACTAACAGATGCTCTTACGGTGAGGGAAAATATCATAATGAAACCTGCACATTCAGGCGACTGAGTGTGTAACCATAATCCAATCTGGTTGGTTCCCCTGGTAGCAGGATCACGGAGGTCAGATGGCAGTCACTCCACTGTAATTACCTGATCTGCAAAATCCTGAATCATGGTCAAGGCGGACCCCGGGCCCTCGTTCGCGAGAGCACAACAAGTACATTAACGCCATTATGAGTTAGTGCATGACAATTTTAGAATAAAATCTTACTCACACAACACTTAGCATCCTCTTCATGGGCTCTGAGTCCACGTCTCTATCGTCGAGAAGTTCTGGCATCGTCTCCCTGATGGTGAAAAACAGTTCAGCCGCTGCTTGCGCCTTCTCTAAGTCGTGGTAGCAGCTGTGGAGGAATCGTATCAGGAGTTGATCATCTGTAATGTAAAATCAATAGAGATCATCACCGTCATCATATCAAGATTCTCCCCCAGAGATCTCCATGCCGTCCGCATCAAGCTGGTGCCTGCGACCTTTAACAGGTGTGCGGCTTCCTTTACGTGGTCACCCTTTGAGAACTTTACTGCCCCATCGGACATCTGCCCAATGCCATTAAACTGGCAAAGGAGATGCTGTTAAATGTCCTTTAAAATACTCTCCTTTGCTAGAAGCATTTCTGGAAGGCTTATTTCGTAAGGGCCTGCAGTTGCTCTCTATTAAAACGATTTCCTTTTAACATGGTTTTTATTTTTGGGAAGAGCCAGTAATCGCATGGTGCTAAATCCGGAGAATAATGTGTATGTGTGAAACGTTATGAAACTGGAAAAAAACAAAGACCGTGAAAAAAGCACTTCACTTCAAAGCAATTGCTTCAGCCCTATCAAGCACAAGTGCGATCCTGCATGGAGTACTGCTGCCACCTCTGGGATGGATCAGCCAAATATCAACTGGCGGCTTTGGATTCGGTGGAAAAACGTGCAAAGAAGATAATTTGTGACCCGCGGTTGATTAAGGCTAGGCTGCAGGGCCTCGAACATCGGCGTAGGGTTGCGCGTCTGTCAGTCTTCTACAGGTTACATTTCGGAGAGTGTTGTCAGACCTCGAATAAGATTTATAATAGTAAAGATGTTCCATTCCGTACAGGAAAGATACGGTGGCTTTCATACAAAACTCGCAAATTTATTATAACTAAACTGTCTGAATACATTGATACAGAAATCGTTTAGTACTTATAAATATCCGGATCTTTCCTGTACTAATAGGTAGGGTCTGTAGACGTTAAACTTACCAACATCTTTAGGTAAATGCGGCTGGCTGTTCAGCCATGCCCTCATCTGCGGAAGAAGCTCCAGGATCTCCTCAGGAACCTTGGATTCGGACATTATGTGAGGACACCAAAACTGAAAATATACAATTTTACCAAATGAATACTTGATAATGACCTATTAATAATTATTATCTGAAACATCGTGCTTCGATACGGTGGTAACTGGCAATTTTTATCAATGTCGTAATATCAGATTACGTGATTAAACTGTCCCTGTAGGTAGTACGATACCTATAGGTAATATCGAAAAAATATTGATTTGGCAAATCAGTCTTTTTATAAAGTACTAGTGGGTACTAGTGGACCCGGCGCGACTTCGTTCGCGCACACCTACTTCACCCCTATCGACCCTTTTTCTTGCTTATAAACTATCCTCTTGAATCACTCTATCTATTGTTAAAAACCCCTTTTAAAATCCGTTGCGTAGTTTAAAAGATCTAAGCGTACATACATAGGGACAGACGGCGGAAAACGACTTTGTTTTATACTATGTATAGAAAGTAGATATGTATGTATGTATGTATGTATCTATGTGTAGAATGTATTTCAATAGGAAAAGACAATATAATCTCACTAAAAACATATCATGTAATTGGTTGGCCAAGCCTCGTAAGCTCCTAATGGTTTGAAAAAGTGTTTTGGTTTCATGAAAAGCCAAGCTCCTGACTCTTCAAACCCTACATTTTGGTCAGAAAGTATGGCTTGGCCGTTTCATAACGATTGCATGACACATAGGCTGGATTCAATGCAATGTCGTCGAATCAAAAGTTGCTAGCATCTGTTGATAATGTAATAGTGTAGCTAGGTAGTATTTTTTTCTCTAAGCTTAAAGTCTCTAATAGAGCTACGTTTGCATCAACGAGATGGCCAAGATTGCAGTAGGCCTAGCACAAGTTGCTCTTGCGCGCGATAAGCAAGAAAAGGCGCGACATAGGTATTGCTATCTCTTTCGTCTTAGTATTGACAGAAGGAGACAAACGCTCTCTCGCGGCGCGAGCTTTGTGCTAGGGCCACTTATTTCCTCACGATGTCTTCCCTCGCCGTAAGAGCATCAGTTAGTGTTGAAATAATGTACATAAGTCAAAAAAAAATCATTGCTACATGGCGGCACTGGGAGTCGAACTCGGTAGGTACTTCTCGCTTAATAAAACGAGTCGGACCCTCTACCCGTTAGGGCACCGATGCTCTACATACTACTTTATGTATCTACTTAATTGCGTGGGTTCTTATCCTAAAGTTTTGTAACTACCACAGCCTGTGGCTTCCTCGGACAACATTTAGTAGCGCTTTATTTATTAAGTTTAGAACCACTACTTTAGCATTCCATCCACCTTTTTGTAGGTACATAATTAGTTCGTATATCGCCCTATCTGTAAAAGCGCGTATCATTATCATAAATTGATTATTTTCTGCATGCTAACAATGACTTGTCTGAAAATATGTATACCTAGTGACTACAACTAATCATATTTAACTTCTTAAAATTTTTGTGTTTACGGTTTTGGCAAATACTAGGCTTTGTCAAAAATATATTTGACTAAAGTATAATAATAACCTATATAGGTAACGATAGGTACAACTATTCCACGTACGACAGAAATAATTTTACCTATAGTTAGACCACCGCTTCGCTCTACCCTGCACAGTGCACACCCGGCATCATCATTGTCTGAGCGGTCAATCCCAGCTACTGCCAGGGTCCGCCTTCCTACTTTGCTTTCTCCACTTTGCCCGATCTTCGTCATCCTCACGTCGTAAGCCGTTGGCTCTCGCGTTCAACTCGGCGATGTCAATCCATCGCTTCTTAGGTCTCCCGCGGGACCTCTTTCCTGATACAGGCAGGTTTAGACACCTATTTCCCACGTATCCCCTGCACACCCGGCATAATAAATATAAATAAATAAAGCTTTGCTTCAAACAAAGCTTGTGTTATGGGTGCCAGCGAACTGATAAACTACTTATATATTTTTAAACACATATTTATCATACATATAACACCCAGACCCGTAACAGAAATTTAAATCATTCATTTCAATTTCTGCCCGGCCGGGAATCGAACCGAGTCCCCTGCGTGGTAGACCGCGATGTTGACCAACTGAACTAATCAGGTCGTCATCAACAATAAATACTTATCTATACAGAATACAGAAAAGGTTCTATATACGGGTATAAGGATACAGAACTGTTGATGATACAAAATGACGGCATAATTTCGAAGCTATTATGTTATTTGAAGCCGGGGTCCCGCTGGGGTCACGGACATGATGTATAGCCACTGATTACGATTTTACTACTTCCTCCTAGTTGCACATTACAAACATTAACGGTGTTTGGCTGTGTTATGTACCTAGTATGCACGTCCCCACAATTTCAGAAAAAAGACAAAAAGCAAGAACAGGGTATAGAATACAAGGCATTGTTGAAAACCAGGGCCCTAGCTGTTGTATGATTGGTTCTTGTGTTTATAATAAACGTCACAGCGACACCACAATACATGCAACGTTCATACAGCGCAAAAAACCTAACATAAACATGAATGGAAATAAGATTTCCAACAAGCTCGTCGTTGTCGATGCCTCCAATCAACAGAATTAGTTGTAAACTACTTGTTACTTACGTGTGTTATTATTATTGTGCGTGCTCCGATAACAGGTTGAACACGTCAGTTGAGAACAGCGATTCGTTGATAACTGGATAACTCCGGGGCCAAATCTATGTACGAACTACGTGCTTAGTGTCGTAGACATACTGCGCTAGCGTTTGTCAACAAAAGCCGGCAGAACAACTGCAATGCTTTGTATAAATACGGAGATCCGTACCTAGGATCCCGTACGTCTGGATCCGTTTAAGGATAGATATCCTTAAATACGTAATTATGTATGTGTAGGTTTGCATATGTCACATTAACAGCCCATTAGTATAATGCTGGGCTTGAGCCTTCTCCACATTAGTTAAGGGTAATGACATAATCACGCTTGGCATCGTAATGCTGAAGACATTCGATAAGAAACGCATCTGTTATTTTTAACTGAAGTTAACTTTTTTTTCTTTTTTATGTAATATGGCAGATAAACAGGCATGCGGGTCACCTGATGGAAAATTGTCACCGTCACCTATGGCCATCAGCAACACCAGAGGCGCTACTAATGATTTGCCCGCCTCTAAGGAGATCTCTAATATACCTCTTAAACGAAATACTGGCTAGGAGCTTATTCCACAACCGAATCGTCCGAGAGAGAAACGTTCTTTCGAATCTTCGCGTTGTCACCACTATAGGGTCTACGTAATGGGGATGAGTACATAGCCCGCGGCGGATAGTGTACTGTTTAACCAGCTGTAGGAACTAGGTAATTTAGTTTAATAGCCGCCTTTTAGGACACCCGCCTTCCATTTGGCGTGATATTCTACTCAGCCGGACACCCTTTGTTTTTAAAGGATACTCGTAATACTGTATAGCAACCGTACTTTTTGATAATGTTTGTCCATATCATTGTGGAATACGTGCACGTAGATATTAATATTTATGTTTATACTGATATGTATAATCGTAGATACACGGATATTGATAATGTGAAATGATTAGACGCAATTATCTTCTATTTACTACAGTGGCGACGAAGATAAATATAATAACGTGTTAATTTGCAAATATAACTAAATATCTACGAGTAAGTATTATGAACTTTAAAAATATGACATTGGAAAAATAAATAAAAATGAATTGCGACGCTTAGACGTATTCAATTAATTTGAAACGGATGTGGGAAGGCTTAGGTGCTCTGTGACATAGGCCAATTGGACTCATGATCAGCAAGGTTACAGACGATTTGTAATGACCCTCCTAACTGGTTCTGATGGAGTGCAATTTTGAAGTGACAACTGACAACTTAGCAATCTTTACAAGCCTTGTTATGGCGAATAGACCACGGCCATAGAAATATACATCAGTCTTTGACACGGCTGGATTTTTATGCAGCATCCAGACTTGCAGGCGTTTGCAGATCGTGCCCCCACCTGGCAGGAGAGCGTCCTTTTTTTTGTGTCATACGGTAGGCAAACAGGCAAGCGGGCCACCTGATGGAAAGTGGTCACCACTGCCTATAGACATTAGCAACACCAAGAGTATCGCCAATGCGTTGCCCACCTCTATAACATCCTAACTATCTTGTCGAGTAGCGGTCTCCTCTCGAAGAACTCGTTTACCTTTGCCATTGTCGATTCTTCAGCAGGTAAGGCCAGCCGATTACCACCTCAACTTGCTAATCTTGTGCCCGTATTTGGGTAACTTTGGTTCTCACCAGTTCACAACGAAATAGGTGCCTAATCCGACAGTTCGGAGCAAGCTTATTTTGGGACCAGGATCTCGTGGAAGGATGTGCTGTACAATGGTAGTTTGAAGCTGAACAACTTGGTCCGACTCTTAAGCGAAATATACCGAGTTCGATCCCCACCGCCGCCATGTAGGTACCAATGACTTTTTCAGAGTATGTTCCTATACTAGTTGAACACTAACCGATTCTCTTGTGGTGAGGGAAAACATCGTCAGAAAACCTGCTCACCCAGACGACTCAATGTGTAAGCAAAATCCAAATTGGTCAGGTTTGGTACTCCCCGCCAACGAATTGAAAGTGGTGCAGTGGCTGTGAGACATCGCCGATAAGGTGAAAGAGCTTGCCTGCGCTGGTTTAGTCAAACGTCCCGCTAGAGGCGTACGAAGCAATGGCTTGAGATCGCTAAGTCGGTTGCGAGATGCAAACGGCGGATACTCAAGATCGGTCGAAATAAAGAAAAATAGACCGTGGCAGAAGCTGGGATGATGACCACTCGGATGATGAAGATGATGATTAGAATAGGTAAATATATAATTTTTAAAATAAAATGCTTAATTTATGTAAAAGTAATTTATTGTCAGATCATACGCAACAATATTAAAAAGAATATAATTTATGTCTTTTCAATTATCTCCAAATAAATACAAACAGCACAGCATCTATCACATTTAACATTATTATAAACCTACATTCACAATATAATGGTAACAACTTTACTGTGGTCTATGACCTACCCATAGGTAGATAGAGGGTCAGTTTAATTGGATTCGACGTGTCTTGTATTGTAGCGTACCTACTATAGTGTGTAGATGAACTTCTTATTTCTTTGTTCATAGAGACGGCCAAGATAGATAATACAGTACACTTACATAGGTTTGTATAGTGGTGTAGAACAGTATTCACTGTGACCAATGACTAAACAACCCACCACTCAATAGTTTAAAATGTACTAGAACTTTAACCTTACAGTAGGTAATATTCCTTTAACTTTTGCGATCCATCCACATTGGATTAAGGGACATTTTTACTTTTACCCCGTATAAAAATATTTGATTGCCTAATAAGGACAAAATAATTGTACAGAGGTGCACCTCGCATTAATCTGGGGACTCGAAAGTTAGCTGCGATAACTAATCAAGTTGTAGTGGTTTTTATGGTTAATAGTAACTTTACAGGAACAATAATAATTTATAATACATAAAAGGTAAAATTAGGCATGTTTATCATGCCACTACCTAATGTTTTTGTAACTTTCTTATAGCGTTCACAGCAACTTCCGAGCCGCCATAAACATTGACGCGAGGTGTCAATAATGACCAAAACTGTAAACGTAGTTAAAAATGCCTAAGATTTTAATACATTCCTATACTATGGATTGTTATTTATAAGTGATAAATAGTTAATACATTTCACATAAGTGAGGAACCTTAACCTAGACTAGGTTTAGTCATACGTTGAAAGTGTTTGTCTGACAGAACTGACCCTTGGAGCAAATAGAATACCTACCTATCAGTAGCTAGGGCTAATCCTTCTTCATTCTTTATTGTACACAAACATGTCATGATGATACAGTAATTCGACAGACTAATTCGTCAAGCTGTCAAATTGACCTCGACACCTTCATAGCTAATTCTTCGTAAATACGAATGACGAATTACGTGCTTAGAGAGTAACCATCTGTAACAACACTAAATGATCAAATGTTCTTTACATGTACCTAGGCAAAAATAGACACACGGAGGCCAAATGATTTTTAAAGACGAACTTCCAAACATTGTTAGCCACATCAAACAGTTTGTCTTGAATAGGTAGACGTAAATATTTATAAACATTTTTTTTTTGTTTTACAAACATGATTTTCATTAATTAGATTTATGCATATTAGTGTAACGAAATTGCGACCCTTATATTTTCCCAGTACCTACCTATTGGTTAGCTGTCTAGCTAGTAGACAGTCTGGAACGTTGGTAATAATGATAAAAATTATTAATCGGCATAGGTGAGAATTTACCCCGTATAAAATATACACATATGATCTATTTAAACTGGCTTGTCTTATTTGGTGAACAAACAATGCCCAAAATCACGACTTGCTGTATCAATCACGCTACGTATATTGTGTATAGATGTCGAGAATCATACAAGAAACACATAGAATGTGAATTTCAACGAATGCTGCTGCAGATTATCCATTTAAATAATTTCCTTAACCAAATAAGACAAGTCAGTCTGGGCAGATTATAGATAGACCTTCAATCATCATCATTATCTTGGCGTAATGTCCCGGTTGTGCCTCCTGTGCGACACACAGACCTTCAATACCAACAAATTTTAATACCTCTAATTTCAAC
The DNA here is from genome assembly GCA_905147135.1 of Blastobasis lacticolella. Taxonomy (NCBI): domain Eukaryota; kingdom Metazoa; phylum Arthropoda; class Insecta; order Lepidoptera; family Blastobasidae; genus Blastobasis; species Blastobasis lacticolella. Next base: position 9,134,193 of record LR990053.1, read on the forward strand.
AATTAGTGCATCTGGACAAGTAGTAAAAACTTAATATTATTGTGCACATACCTACATCGTAGGTTGATATGCCGACAAAAGACTTTTTATTTGAGCTCTGAAAGTACCTCATTATAAAATAACATCCAGTAAAATCTTAAAATCTGTTTTCAATATAATTTAGATAGAAATTCCACTATTATACATTATAAAGACGGAGAGACAGCGTCGATCTTACGTTATTTAATAACAAATAAGGGTTGACCTCTGATATAGTACTTTTTCCATTATTAGTAGAGGTTAGTTAGGTGCCGTGTGGTGTCCGGCAGAGTAGAATAGCACCAACCCCTTACACTCATGGGTGTCGTACAAGGCGACTAATGTTTTCGAGGCAAAAGATCAAGAGTTTCCGTAGTCTGGAAAATGGGCAGCAGCATTTTCCATTGTTATATTTAAACACTGCGATCTCCAACCCGCCTGCCAAGCATGGAGATTATGGCAATAACCTCCCCTTTCGTGGGAGAGGCCTTAAGGCCTGCAGTGGACTGTTGTGATGGGCTGGTGACGAAGTAGAGGTTAGCGTTTCTGGACACTTAATTCTGGATTAATCTCAGATATTGTAAAGGTTTTGGTTATTAAAAATTATTGGTTATCAAATGACATGGAATTTACGGTGCTATCTCCCCTGCATAAACCCTGTAGAAGAATTTTCTATTTACAATTTTCTAATCTATAGCAAGACTCCTAAACGCGGTCGCTTCATCTACACTTTGTTTCTTCTTGGATTTTTTGTCCATGATTGTTGCTCTCCACAGCGGGGTATTCAACTTTTCTCTGGAAATAAAAGACATACATTTATTCTACAAAAGTAGAAAACGTTAAAAGAAAATTCGTATGCAGGTAAAATGGATATCACATAAAAATAAAGCTGAAATGCTTCAGGGCGATAGCAAAACTGAAGTTACCGACATCTGAACTACTACTGATCATATTAATTTTAAATCAAGAATATGAATGATATCAATCAAAATGTCTTAAAATAGCATCGTCTTGACACAAAACGCCTATACGGCGTCCCACAAGGCAACTGCCTTTTTGGTTCCAAGCAACTGCTTAGGACCAACAGAATAAAGTCAACCTGGTATAAAGAACGTAGTGGAGCGGCAATTGCCTTTTTGCTGCCGTAGCAACATGTTACGAGGATTGAGTAGCGGGCAACGCATTGGCGATACCCGATGCGATGGTGTTGCTAATGTCTATGGGCGGCGGTGACCATTTTACATCGAGTAGCCCGCTTGCGTGTCGCCTACCACATAAGATAAAAAATATAAAAAAGTAGGCATCCTAGTAACATAGATACCGACCTAAGTTAACAAAAAATTTTTTTTTCTTGAAAGTAAATTTCTATTGAATGAAAACATGTTTTGTGCTTAAGAACATACTTACTTAATTTAGTAGAATTAATGCGCTTATTACATTACCATTATGATAATTTACATTGCTCATAGATTAAGGTCCATTTTTTGTAACTTATGTTACGCATTGCTCCGGTTTTCAAAAGCTGTGATACAGAAATGGACCTTATTTTATGAGCACCACATTCCACTTTGATTTGCTCTCACGCTTTTTGCTTCTGAATCTAGGCGACTGAATTTAGCATAATATAATAAGCGCAAAAGCAGATAAACTTAGTTAGTACCACCTAGGTATTACTTAATTGAAAGGAAAGTATAGATTACCGGTGCCTCCTCAATTGTGCTAAAACCTTCGTATTATGTTCTTCCAAGGAGCCCTGTGTGCCACCGAAGTCTATCGGCAGGTCTTCCTTTGAGATATATTTGTATAAAGTATCAGATTTGGCTGTATGGAAGTGGATCTGTGAAAGAGACAACAAAACAATACTTGAGTATCTCAAAAATGTAGCTTGAGTTAGAGTGCACAATAACAGCAGTCATAAATTATTAAAATGTAACTTATAAACTATCGTGGTTATTATTAGACATTTTATATGTATTTTTCGGGTACCGCGTTCTTCGGTTTACGAGTAGCTAGAGCTACTAATATCTATTTTTGGACAGCTCGCCTCGAGTAGATTGGTTTAGTATTTTTATATGTAATACTTACTCTAAACATAATTTTCCCAAAAACCGTATCAGTAGGAGAAGGTTTTGCCTGACTTATGACACAAAAAGACTTATGAAACATAAAAACTATATTTCCAAGATTAGAAATAAAACTCTCACACTGTTCATTAATTTAATTCAAATCTTTCTACTTTAGCCACAATCATTTTCTAAACTCCGCACAAAATGGCTTTGAAATAGGACGGGGCCTTAAACGCGACGGTTTTCTTTGCATTGCTTAACAATACATTTGGGCATTTCTCAAGACGAAACAGTTTCGGTGCGACGACGACTTGCCAAAGGCAGAGTAGAAAGTAGGTCAGCGAACTATCTCCAATATGATCGATCGTCCGATCTGATAATGACGTAGGTGGGCGGGTAAGTGTGTTTGCTATGACGTAGGACCACAATATATTTTTAACACTCGACGCAAAAAGACGGGTGTTACATGTTTGACGTGTGTACCTGTGCGTCTGTCTTTGGCATCGTAGCATCAGGCACGAGGGCTTTTTTAAACGGTTCTTGATGGTCCTTATCCTAGCTTTCTTTGATTAAAATCGATCCAGAAGTTTGGGAAATATTCAGTATACTTGTCGGGGACTGTCGGAGACCTGTCGAGTAGGTTTTTTAACTGACAAGACGGTGGCAAATTAACGGAATATCCTTAAAAATATGTATTTTGTTTCTTTTTTTAATGGTGCATATAACGTGCCCAAAAGGGACGAGAATAGGATGTCAAATACCCCTCCATAACCACTGCTCTTGTTAAATTTGGTGGCGTTGATCATATATTTTTGTAGGCCATTTATATAGTTGTAACAGATTGACAGTGATTCTCTATAGGTCGTGGCTCCATCTATGCTGTGTCCAATATATTTGATAGAATACTGACCATATCGGTGATCTCTTGCTTGAGAATTGTCTTCATTAGAGAAAATAGTTTGTCTATGATCGGCGGTGCGTTGACTATGTGGATCTGCTTCAGTCGAATCGGCATTGCCTCCTGTAATAATACATTTCATCACATTAGTTCTCTGACGAAATTTAACTTCATTGCATGTTTTCCATTCTATTCTCCAAAAAAATTGTCAAGTCATTAGGTAAAGTTATTGGCTTTATGTACAAAAATACTTTAAGATCAAATATTCTCTGAATGTTCTGCACATTCAGGCGACTGGATGTGTAACCATGATCCAATCTGGTCAGGTTCCCCTGGGAGCAGGGTCATGAAGGTTAGATGGCAGTCGCTTCGCTGTAATTACCTGATCTGCCAAAGCCTGGATCATGGTCAAGGCGGACCTTGGGCCCTCGTCCGCGACAGCACAACCGGGACATTAACGCCAAGATGACCATTCTCTGAATGTTCTCTATAGATGCATATCCGGCTCATGAATTAAGTTTTACCTACACGTATAAACCATAATTAAAAAACCAATACCACATTACCTCCTGATATTTCGCTATCTTCCTTGCAATTGAAATATTAAACTTGGTGATAAACTTCAAAGATATATCTTTCGTATCCATGAGGACTATGTCTGCTTCCGGCAGATTTGTATCTTCTAACAGCCAAGAGTCAGTGGACATTAGAAAGACCTTTGCGTCTAAGAGATAGTCGAAGACTTCAAGCCCTGGATCATTCAGTTGCCATATCCATAGGGATCGGTTGCCAGATATCGGTAGTTGCGCCAACTTTCTGAAATAGATTCAACGATACTGTTAACATTATAATTCGAGGAAGCTTTTTATAAATAGGATAGGTAATAGTTAATACAAAATGGACGAATGGTTCCTGAGAAATGTATAGAGGTCACCATTTATTTGTTCCTTCATCCGTTAAGTAGGTAAATAGGTAAGTAGAGAGGTAGTGTGTAGGTATGTAACAAACACTAAATTAAATATAATTCCTTAGAGACCTTACTTAACGTTGTCTTGCCTGACTAATGACCTTAAGCCCGACCAGAAATTTAAAACACAGTCTGTTAAAAAACAATTGTTATATATATTAGTTATAAATATTATATTGTTTGATTATGTTAGCTTCTGTAAATGCATTCGCAAATATTTTGTGTTTTACATATTAAAAACAGATAATACCTTCTTTTGTATGATATTCTATTAATTATTACATTTTTACACGACTTTATTTATGGACTTTACGATTTAGCTACTTTGAGAATCTGTATGAGAATCTACGAAACGGCTATTTAGCGTATTTGATATTATGCGACTAATTGACAGCCAGGACGTTAAGCAATGACTCAACACCGAGTTTTGATACTCAAGGTCTCGCCCGAGTACAAGCTAATACCTACAGCCGTAGAGACCGCTATGAAAAATGTTTATGAAAAATCCAGATGTTGCATATTTCTGGTCAAGCTTCAAAAGCAATATGCCCAAAAGTATGTGCCCAAAAAAACCAACGCATACATGCAACTCACAGAACACCTAACATCTTCTTCATTGGTGGTGACTCTAAATCTCTGTTGTCCAGCAGTTCTGGTGACGACCCCCTGATGGTGAAGAACAGCTCAGCGGCCGCCTGCGCCTTCTCCAGGTCGGAGTAACAGCTGTGGATGAACCGTACCAGGAGTTGGTCGTCTGGAAAAGAGGAGTACCTTTAATCAGTAGGGTTATGAAGGTGTGTATGAGTATTAGCGTATACAATTCTAGGGATTTCATTAATAGTGACCTAGACTTATGGGGCCGTTTGCCGTGGGGTAAAGTAGCCTGTCATACATAGAACATCCTGAAAGTTCTGCGCTCCTAACCGCTAATACATGTTTGAATTTCGAATGTTCTATTATTTTTTAATATTAGAATTGCAATCTTTGATTTAAAAAACAATTGGCGGTAAATCGCGTGTCATTTGTTTTTTATCACAAGTTTAAGTTTGTAGTTCGCAGCAAATATGGAATTAACGCGAAATAATTTTAAACCAAATTTTTTATGATTTTGAATATTCGCGGCGATAATTTTAAAAGTTCGCTGTCTCCGCAAAACTGCACTGCTCGTCTACAAAATGATTTTGGGAGGGACGAACCTCATTTGAGATTCATGGGGACTATGGCAAAACCTTCTATTAATATGACGGAATCTCGTCTCAAGTCCAGCAGTGGACTGTTACTGGCTTTTGATGATATAATGCATATATACAAAATATTTCGCTGTCAAAACCTAAAACGATATCACGCTAATGAATTTACTGTAGCGACTGTAAGTCGACACTTCCGTAGGAAAGAAAGAAAAAAATGGGTAACTAGTGTATGACTACCTACTAATATGTAGGTACACAGAATGACTTAAAGCAGCTAAACTTATTTCCAGAGATGTGACGATGAGACAAGACGATATGAGTCATATGAGCATGTCTCTTCTAATTCTCTGTGTATGTATGTACATGAATAGCACCAAGGATAGACTCAGCATCATCCTCCGCTGGCGATTTATTTATTTTATTTATTAAATCTTTATGCACTAAAGGTACATTGGCGGATTTAAAGCTAAAGTAGCCTTATCTACCTGTCAACCGTGACAAAAAAAATATCGAAAACCGTAGGCGATCTGATGATCATCAATTCATCATCAATCATCAGCATCTTAGCCGTCTAGCTGACTGGCGGGAGGGGTCTCCCACGCCAATCGGCTTTATGCCATTGGCCTTCGGCTCCCCTCGACCCTCACAAGGTCGGCCGTTGATCCCGTTGGGGGATACGCTGCACTTTCCGAGTCGGTTTACAGAATGTTTCAAATGTATTTTTTTATATCATTCGGTATTAATAGTTTTAATAGACATATCCTGCTAAATTGAACTTGAAAAATATAAAAAAAGTAAATTATTATTGTCCTTTCGTAGGGTCCCACAACCCCTGTAACAAGCAGAAACATGAAAATTCGAAAGCTCTATACAACTCACCGACATCTTTAGGCAGATGCGGCTGGCTGTTCAACCACGCTCTCATCTTCGGGAGTAGCGGCTGGATCTCCTCAGGAACCTTTGATCCCGACATGGTGTGAGGGCACCAAACTGGAAATAAATTTTATTTTATTTTATAACGCTTAGTATTTTAATACAACTTGTGCATGTAGCAACGGAGTTCTTATCGCGGTTCTTATATCAGATTAAGTTTTTTTTTAATTATAGATAGCGTCATCGATATCCTAAAGGTTTAGTAACTGAGTGTGCATATTTGTAAGTCCATCAAATTGCCAAGATTAAATATGATAAGCAGTCTGACCCCGAATATATGGAGGTGCAGGGATATTGCGTAATTTTTTATAACTCATTTCTTCACTGCAGCATAGTAGCCCGTGATACTCTTCACAGTACTCATAATTCGTCAGCCTTTACTTCCAAAACTTATATCAACACATGTACAGACAGACACTAACCTGGAATTGTATATAGGCGCTTCGATTCATTTTATACAGATTGCGCGAGGAAATGACATTCAAAAGCCTACATAAAGTACCTAGGTAACTGATTGTTTATCATGCCATGCCAAACCATAATGGAATTATTGATTCAAATGAATACCGACCTACCTGTCAATGCCTACCCATTCGTTTCGACAAACAACTGTGACTGCTTGTGGGACAATGCATTCTTATGGTTCACAAGACACTATTGACTACAATGCTTTGATACAAGCAGTCCACTAACAAGATTTAACTGCGTCGTGATAAGAAACAAACCACCGACATGAGTTGAGCCTACCTACCTATAATAATAGAGAAGTTTCTTCGCAGAAAATTGCGAAAACCAAAAGACAACCACAAAATCAGAACAGAAAACCCTTGTCTTCTTTTACCGCTAAGGTACAACTAGTGTCAAATAAGAAGAGACTTGGCGGGTCACGTGGTTCGACTTGCGCTGTATACGATTACCTGCGCGAAATCTTTCTCATGCTAAAATTTTCCTCATGCAGACTTTAGTCTTACCTATTTTAGACTACGCAGACGTGTGCTACCTTGACCTGAATGAAGCCTACCTCAATAAGCTTGAGCGCCTGCTGAATAACTGCATTCGATTCATCTTCGGCCTGAGGAAGTATGACCACATCTCTGAACACAGAGATAGGCTGGGCTGGTTAACCATCCGCGAGAGAAGGAAGTCACGTATTCTCTCCACACTCTTTTCTATTTTTGATAATCCTTCCTCGCCTGGTTATCTTAGAGACAATGTAGTCTTTTTGCATTCAACGCATGAGCGTGAACTTCGATCTACAAATAACTTGCGACTAGATATTCCCCTCCATCACGCAGCACGTCTTTGGAATGAGATTCCTGATGATGTGCGTAAAGCACCGAATCGCTTTATTTTTAAAAAACAAATTAAGAAATTTTTTATAGATAAAAGGCCATAAAGTCAATATAAATAGTATAAAGTATCTTTATTTTTAATATATGTATAGTATTTATTATAATATAATATATGTTTATTCTATCTTGATGTAGTTAGTATTGTATTTTGGTAAGTTACAATCTATCATCACGCTTTATAAAGCACCTACTTACTCACTTTCTGCATTGTCTACTGGTTGACTGGAAGATAAAGCCTTAATGGCTTTAAGTCCGCCAATTGTATTATTGTGCAATAAAGTTTTAAATAAAATAAATAAATCCCGTCCACTGCCATTTGACAAGTCTCTTCTTTCATGACGCGGGTTATAGCAAACGAGCTCACATTTCGAAATACCTTAATATTATTTACCTACTTATTGTATATGGTAGGTGCTATAGCGTCAAATCCTTATATAGCTTGGATTATTGAGTACGAAAATTCAGTTAGGAATTTTCTTACAATCTTGGATTTTCGCGATATTCTAAATTTTTGGGAAATTATTTAAGAGTTACGACATAGGTACTAACCTAAATAAGTAATTGATGTAACAGTAAAACCGAAATAACCATCTACCTATTATACTTCGGTCCTTCAAAAAATCGAACTAATTAACCCCATATTTGTACCTTGTTAATGCAATAAAAACTTAATAACTCTCACAGTTATGAAACCTGACCTACTTTAGTATTGCATGGCACCACCTTGCGTTTACCTATAGTGTTTAGGTAGGTAGGTACTGGAAGGTTAAGACTATTTACGTCCTAGTCGTAGCTACTGTCTACAACAGCGTATCATGGGCATAAATTGCTTATTTCCTGCAATGCTCCGTGCTCCACATAATGATAAAGCATGCATGAAAATAATCATACACTAGATATCGTTTATCTGTGTTGTAACCTAGAACTACTTTTTTCTTCTGCAATTTATTTTACTTTTTATTTTACAGATTTATATTTCCATGACCAGCACGGAGTCAAATTTGATTATTGCCGGCGTTGTCCTAATTGGTTGCGGTCGTGCGACCAAAGCCTTACGGCGAACGTCGCCCGACCAACAGGATACCTCAAAACCGCCTGTCGTAGGACCAAGGTCGCACGACCGTTGCTAATCAGGGCAGCGCCGCCGAGTTTTCAAGGCCTTGCTGCAAAGTACTTATTATACTTCATGCTTCGTCCTCGAGATTGGTACCTAGAAATAAGATTTATCGACACATGTAGTTACGCATAGGTGCCACCACTCGTAGTTGAGGGTAGAAACGAATGTTTTCACACGATTTTTAAGTTTTTGTTTAATTGAGGGTAATCTGGCTCTGTTCACGCCCGGAGGTCTGGCTTGGCCGGTCGTCATTCGCAATTTAGTGCCCAACCACTCAATACGTTACCAAACTAACAAAAAATTTCCTAATATTTTTTTTTTTCTCCAAATTTAATTTTTACTTTTAAAATAGTTTTACAATCTTTTAGATTGTTCAGTAAAATAGTTTTTTCGACAAAATGCCGAAAAGGAAACGCACCAAATCTTCGAATTTGGATACAATTTACAAGAAATTAAAACGACTAGAAAAACAAGTTCAAGAAGAAAAACATCGACGTCCGTGCCGGGCACGGGTCATCGAGTCATCTTCATCTTCGTCTGCGTCGTCACGGGAGTCCTCACCTGTACATAGGAGTATAGAAGGTAATCACTTACATAATTTTAAACATAATTGTACCTACCTACATGGAAAAGTAAACTTCCTCGTAACTTACCTGAACATGGTTTGCGTTTAATTCTATGGGAATTATACCTTACCTACCTACCAATACATATAATCTACATTCTTGGTTTGCGTGTATCTCTATGGGAGTTACATCTTACCACTATCATGCACATGGTTTGCGTGTAATTCTGTGGGAATTATACCTTACCAATACTTACCTGAGTATCCGGTTTGCGTGTATCTCTGTGGGAGTTACATCTTACCAACACACACGGTTTGCGTGTAATTCTGTGGGAATTATACCTTACCAATGCTTATCTGAGTACCTACCCGGTTTGCGTTTGACTCTGTGGGAATCATACCATACCGATCAATTTGAAATTAAAGTCGGCTTGCGTCTAATTCTTTGGAATTTTACCTTGCCTGCCCACTTATGTATTTAACGCGACAGCTTTAAAGCAATGAAAATTGCTTTCAGATGGATACTCGTACTCAGACGACCGTGCTGCGTCGATAGATAAGGAACTGCTCGAGATCCTCGACCTACCTGAACCCACACCTTTGGAGACCGCGCCGCCTTCGCTGCACGCGGAGGTCGCTCGCGCCGCCGCCAGTAGCACGGCCGCGCCCCCGTGCCCCCCGCCCGCCACTGATCAGGCCGCTATGCCCGCCACTGATCAGGCCGCTATGCCCGCCACCGATCAGGTCGCTTTACCCACCGCCGCCACCGCCGCGCCGGCCGCCACGCCTGCCGCCGCTGCGCCGCACCCGCCGGACGCCACGGCGGCGCCCCAAGCCGATGCTCTCGACCTCGACCCGCTCGATACCCTCGATCCGGATACTTTGGAGATCTTGGGAGATGATCCCACGGCCAAAGTGGAGTACGGCGCTCCGATTCACCGAGAGATCGCGAATCGATTCGAACATTTTGCCCTCACGGGGTTGGATAAAGAAATGCGAAAGGATTTGGCAGGTAAATACCTAGTACCTGAAAATTGCGTCCGAACGGGAGCACCAATTCTCAATGATGAAATTCGAGCTGCTTTGCCAGAAACGTTAATTAGACGGGACAAAATACTCGTGACGAAGCAAAAACAATTGAGTACAGTTATATCATGCGTCGCAAGTACTATCACCGAACAGTTAAGTTCGAAAACCAAAGATCACGATCTTATAAAAAAGCTTATGGACATGGGTCGTCTTCTCTGCGACATACAACACACGGAGTCAATATCTAGACGACAGTTTCATCTATATTCACTGAAAAAAGACATGAACGTTCACCTCGTCAACACAAAAATAGACAAATTTCTGTTCGGTGAAAATTTATCGGACACTCTAAAAACTGCAAAAGCAGTCAATAAATCTGGATCAGACCTAAAAGTGGGATCTAAGCAGCCAAAAAAGACGCAACTGCATGGCGGAAAGCAGCAACAGTCAAAAAAAACTGGAAGCACCCGGCCCCAGCAGCGCGCCGGCCGCCGCCGCCGCCGCCGCCGAGGAGCCGGGATACTTACCGGCGCGCGCCGCCCGCTGCCGCGTCCAAGCCGTCGCCGCCGCTGCCGCGCGCGACCCGCCGGCGGTAGACCCGGTAAGGTACGCCGGCCAATTGGCACGTTTCCATAGGCAATGGTCTCTGATCACGAGAGATCAAACGATTCTCAGTTGGATCAATGGGTATAAAAACCATATACCTAAACCTACGGTATATACGGGTGTTGAAAAATTGCACTTTGAAGAGGCCATACTCGAGCTGCTCGCTGTCGGTACAATATCGGAATGCGAGTCGCACGAAAATCAATTCTTGTCTAGTGTATTTTTGCGACCTAAACCAAATGGCAAGTTTAGATTTATTCTAAACTTAAAAAGTTTAAATAAATTCATTGACACACAACATTTTAAATTAGAAGATCTTCGCACAGCCATCAAGCTAGTTACGAATGACTGCTATATGACAACACTGGATCTTAAAGATGCATATTTTTTGATAAAAATACACGAAGATTCGAAAAAGTACTTACGATTTACTTGGGATCATAAAATATATGAATTCAATGTTTTGCCATTCGGTTTAAATACCGCACCATACATTTTTACAAAAATCATGAAACCTGTAATAAAATTACTGCGACTATGCGGTTATATATCCACTATTTATCTCGATGACATTTTCTTAATGGGTCAAACTTATAGTGAATGCTTGGACAACGTCAACACAACCAAAAAGTTGCTCGTAGCCCTAGGGTTTAAAATAAACTTTGAGAAAAGCTTACTAACACCGACCACTTCATGTAAATTTCTGGGGTACATAATCGACTCCCATGCTATGCAAATCGCTTTACCTGTTGAGAAACAACAAAATATTATAAAAGAAATTCATAAGTTCATACAGATCAAACGCTGCAAAATTCGAAGTTTTGCGCGTTTACTAGGATTACTCGTATCGGCGTGTCCCGCCGTGGAGTACGGTCTTCTCTACACTAAAGACTTAGAACGGTGTAAGTACCTCAATTTGCAACCGGACGAGGACTACGAGAAATATATGAATATACCTGATTATCTGTTGATTGATTTGCAATGGTGGCTGCTGGCATTGGAATCTCCTATCCATAGAATCAGGGACGACACGTTCATCAGAGAAATTTATTCTGACGCCTCAACAACGGGATGGGGTGCGGCGTGCGAGGGCGACACCGCCAGCGGGCCATGGTCCTTCGATGAACGCAGCCAGCATATTAACGCTCTAGAATTATTAGCTGCATTTTTCGCTCTTAAAACATTTGCGAAGGATTACACCAACTGCCAAATACTCTTACGAATTGATAACTCTACAGCAATAGCATACATCAACCGCATGGGCGGGGTTCAATACCCCCACCTCACAGATATTGCAAGGAGTATTTGGCAATGGTGTGAATCTAGGAAAATATTCGTTTTCGCTAGTTACATAAAATCGGCAGACAATCATATCGCGGATGCTGAGTCCAGACGCAACCATCCTGACATTGAATGGGAGCTGTCAGATCGTGCGTTTAGGACAATTGTCAGTGAGTTCGGAAAACCCACTATTGACCTTTTTGCCAGCAGGTTAAATAAAAAATGTATCATTTATGTATCTTGGAATAAGGACCCCGACGCGTACACTGTAAATGCATTCACTATAAATTGGTCGAATTATTTCTTTTATGCATTTCCGCCTTTTTCGGTGGTTCTTAAAGTTTTAAGGAAAATAATATTAGATGGAGCGACAGGTATCGTTGTTGTACCGGCGTGGCCGACACAAGCCTGGTACCCGGTATTCATGAAGTTGTTAGTATCAGAATGCGTAACCTTCGCCCCCTGTGACCACGCGTTAACTCTCCATTCCAGCAGCCGCAGCAACATCCACAGCAACCTTACCCTGGTGGCCGGGATATTGTCAGGGCGGCAATGCTCCAACGCAAGGTTCCGCAATCTTCAATAGAAATTATGTTAGCGTCCATATCCCGCAACTCATTTAAACAATACGATTGTTATTTTAAAAAATGGTATGAATTTTGTAAGGTAAATGGCCTAAGTCTATTTGAGGCGCCAATTCCTAACATAATTGAATTCTTAACAAATATTTTTGACAGCGGTGCACAATACGGTTCTCTGAACAGCTGCAAGGCAGCTTTAGCTTTAATATTGGGACATAGTATCTCCGAGGATGACAGTATACAGAGATTTTTTAAAGGGGTATTTAGGCTACGCCCCCCGGCTCCCAAATACAACGTCACTTGGGACCCAAATCAAGTCCTTAATAACTTGGCCACGTGGTATCCAAACGAGGAACTGTCGTTAGACCAACTTACCAGAAAATGTTGTACACTCTTAGCGCTCGTAACAGCACATAGAGTGCAAACTCTGTCGGTAATCAACATAAAAAATATTGAATATTCTTCCACACAGATAATAATTAAAATTCCTGACTTGATAGAAACGTCTCGCATTGGATCTAAACAACCAATACTGTACCTACCGTACTTCGTAGAAAAGCCAGAGATCTGTCCAGCTAAATCCTTAGTTTCTTATTTACATAAAACCTCACGTCTCCGTAAAGATGAGACTCTTTTTATCAGTTCTAAAAAACCGTATAAACCTGTGACGACTCAAACATTGAGCCGCTGGATTAAAAATACACTCAAAGAAGGAGGAATTGACGTCTCAATATTCTCGGCACACAGCACCCGCCATGCCTCGACGTCCCATGCTCTTCGACAAGGTGTCAGCATTGACCAGATTAGGTCCACTGCTGGCTGGAGCAACAACTCAATAACATTCGCTAAGTTTTACAACAGAAATGTAAATAGCGTGGACGGCGGAGCACTGGCGAGAGCTGTTGTCAACCGATAATAACATGATTACAATTTTATATACACTAAAAACAAAAATATGTTTCACAATTATTGGGAAATAATACCCGTTTTCTATTTTGAATTATCAACATGTACCCATATTTATAAGAATATTTATAAGGGTAAACACATTATGTGACATGCATAATATAATTTCTGATTATCATAAAACGTTGTTTATATTTATATACTCAGAAACAATTTGATTAATGATTGACGTTTCCAAAACACTCTCAAAGTCTATATGTGTCGATAAATCTTATTTCTAGGTACCAATCTCGAGGACGAAGCATGAAGTATAATTAATGATTAAACGAACTTACCAAGTGAAGTTCTATCATAATTATACGAATGCTTCGTCCGAAGAGATTGGTTACACCCTCCCGCCCTGTCAGTTTCCCCAAGTTCTGGAAACATCAATAGGGGTTGTACTCCAAACGAATGACGACCGGCCAAGCCAGACCTCCGGGCGTGAACAGAGCCAGATTACCCTCAATTAAACAAAAACTTAAAAATCGTGTGAAAACATTCGTTTCTACCCTCAACTACGAGTGGTGGCACCTATGCGTAACTACATGTGTCGATAAATCTTATTTCTAGGTACCAATCTCTTCGGACGAAGCATTCGTATAATTATGATAGAACTTCACTTGGTAAGTTCGTTTAATCATTAATTATCCCTTAAACTCTGCTAAATCATGTATCAAGATTAAGCCACGGCCAAGTCAACCAGTGCAATAACAGATAACTGTTACACCGAATTACTCGTATGTTTAAACTTGTGATTCATGTGTGTGACGTGGATTAACCGCAAATACTTAGGCGTGGTGCTTATCTTTAATAGATAACTGTCAAGTTCTGCTCTACAAGATTTTTGTAGTATGGAGTACTGAAACTGACTTTTACATGTAACGGGCACAATTGAGAGATAATACATTTAAATTTATAGTTGTGGCTCATGATCAGCCTCCTCCACTCTATAATATCTTCCCTATTGTTAATTGATTTCAGATAGCAGTATAACTGCGCGCTGCCTCCCACTAATGTAGCAAACATTAAGCACAAAGGCTGTGGGGTCCTATGCAGCATCTCACGTGCCGGAGCCAACCTCAGCTGTCCGTGGGTCGACGGACGAGGCTCTGGCTCAACTTTTCGTAAACGGATTGTAACCAGAAAAGGCAAAAAGCCGACACCACAACATAAGAATGTAAAGGTCCCGTAGGAATGCATCCAGAAACAGGGCATCGTCGTTAAGGACCGGCGATGCGGGATTGGAAAACTGAAAGAGTCCGTATTGGCCACTTAGATAATGATTTATGACTAAAACGGCAAACAACTGATGATACCATAGTCGATGTAAGTTTGCAATATGAGTGTTATCACTTGCTCCATGTCATACTTCCCAGAAAACACTTCCCAGGAACTCAAGCGTAGTGGGTATGAAGGAAGACCTAGTCAAGCGAGAGGTGCGGTGGTAGAACATGGTCGTGGGCACATCAAACTATCCATTGGAATCAACACCACTGCTGAATAAGATAGAACACACAAACGAGGTAAAAAAATCTGGGGTTCTATTCTTGAACCGCTCGCCTTGAGTCAAACGGTTTTTAATGTATTTTGATGCAAGACTAAGCATCCATTATTCCAATTTAAAACAGTTCTCTTTCAGTGCTCCCAATGTAATTTAAGGACAATTGTCTTTTCTATGCCGAAAATCAATATTGAAAACCGTTCGACTCTACGCAATCGGTCCAAAAATAGAGCCTTAGGTCTTCATGAGCAACGAGCCCTGGGATGTTCGTTCCGCCACTAGGAATACGACTGGTTCAATAATGCAGTTCCTAATTAAGGACAAATTAAATAAGTGCCTAGTACCGATAGAACAATAAACGTATTGCCTCTATGCGAGCTGGCTGTTTGATGCCAAGAATCGTTTTGTCTATAGTTAGTAATTACACTGCCCCCACCTTGCCCTTTAAAGCAGAAAACAATAACACAATGCCTTCATAATTATTCGCTAGAGACCTTAACATAGATCAACGCTTCACACTTCACTTATTACTAAGAACTTGATAACTACTTGCTAAGAGACTTGCCATTCTGTTGACTTGCGGATTAGAGGTAAAAGCGGAGTTTAAAAAAAAGTTTCCAAACCTTTGGCTTATCTAAACTGGTGCAAAAAACAAAGGTACCTACTTGTGTACGCAGTAAATATTTATTTACTACCATAACAAACATAACATACAACCATAACCCTAAACCTAAATACTATATTTACAGATAGAAAACCTCCTCCAGAGCATCCTCACGAGGCATGGTGCCCAGAAGGCTGGTAACATTTACCTACCTACTTTCACAACACTTTTTCTAAGGCCTGCTGGAAGAAATTTCTTTTAGTAGTAATAAGTAGTGCCTGTTGTGCCATTTATTACTTTGTCATATCGTGTACCTATGTATTTTTATGCACAATAAACTGTTAACTAAATAATAATGATATAGGTAGATTTCAATTCTGTACAATACAATAACAAAAACATAACTTTTTATCTCGAACCCGGAACTATCAACTAACCTGCATGACCTATTATGACACTTTAAAACACAACGTTTATCAATATGGGGGCCATATTTGTGTGACCAATAACTTTTGACATAAGTTGATGAATCGCGCTTGTATGGATTGATACCATCAGGTAATGCCTACTTATTGCATTATAATTACCTAAAGTCTTTACGAAATACTAATGACTCCGTCGGGCATGATATTGCAGACGATAAGCATTTATTGCTTAGCAAACGACGGGTAATTTGGTAGTACCTAAATCAATTTTTATTCGAAATAATACTGACAAGCAATGTGATTCGTTAATTTAAGAGCATCGGTGGCCTAATGGCTAGCGGATCGGCCACGTAAGCCAGAGGTACCGAGTTCGTTCCCCAGTACCTACCAATTACTTTTTCTGAGTTATGTGCATTACTTGAATACTAACCGATGATCCTACGGTGAGAGAAACCTGAATTCAGGCCTCTCAATGTGTAACTATGATCCAATCTGGTCAGGTTCTCCTGTTAACAGGATTACAGAGATCAAATAGCATTCGCTTTATTGCAATGCCTGATCTGACAAATCCTAGATCATCATAACGGAACCCGGGCCTGCGCGTGAGCACAACCGGGCTTTTGACAGCAAGATGGTGTGATTCTTTACATTTGCGGCCAGATGTACATTCTTATCTACCCATATGATAGCACACGATATGACACAGGAAAATCGCATGTTAATTCAGTATATAGGAATGTCCAAAGTACGTATTTTTTGCTAACTACTTCCGCAAACTATGGCTAAGTTTACTTGCATTGTCAATAAGGAAAATAAGGTACGTACACCAGCCACAGTAGCAACTAAAGTGCTCATGGACAATATTTCACTTAGTGATAAGAGGTATATGGTACTTGGAGAAACGTTTACCTACCTAATACTTAACTCTAATTGACCTTTATGATTAGTGTTGGTACTTAACTACCCAAGGTAAAAAGGACAATAGGTACGGCAAGTTTGCGATCTGTATGCCGATGCTCTAGTGAACATTCATAAAATAATTGTATGGTTATCTGAAAATTGTACCTAAATAGTAACTAGTTTGCATAGTAGCTGTAATTTATTACCTAATTAACTGTAATGTTGTACAAAGAATAAATAAATAAATAATAAGGTTTAGTTTATCTCATCGTTACTCTGTATTGAATATAAGCTACAAGGTGCGGTTGTTCAAAACTCGTTATTAGGGTAAAATAGGGTTAGATATAGTTAAAGTAAAATTCAGTGGAATGTTCTCTGGTGGCAGTTAAATTTAAAGCGTTGTTGAGCACCGGTTACTGAGGGAAAATTACCGATCGTTAACTTTAAATTGAAGTTAAAATTAACAATAGTTATACTTGTGTAATGTAATACTTGTGATGAATTTTAATTTCTGTTACGGGTCTGGGTGTTCTATGTATAATATGTATTAAAAAGAAGTATTATAGTAGTACATCAGTTATCTAGCACCCATAGTACAAGCTTTGCTTAGTTTGGGGCTAGATGGCACTGTGTGAATTTGTCCAAGAATATATTTATTTTATTTATTTAACTTTTAAGCCGTGTGGTGTCCGGCAGAGTCGAAAAGCACCAACCCCTTACACTCGTGGGTGTCGTACAAGGCGACTAATGTTTCGAGGCATAAGATCTAGCGTCTGTGTAGGCTGGAAAATGGGCAGCAGCGTCCATTCTTATATTTGTATCACTGCGATCTCCAACCCGCCAAGCGTTGAGATTATGGCAATGACCTCCCTTTTCGTGGGAAAGTAAGCCCTGCAGTGGACTGTTATGAGCTGTGTTAATAATGATACTTTAATCTTTACTTTACTATAGTATAAGAGCAACCGGACCTTAGGTAGCTAATATCCACTGTTCAAAAAGTTGGATAACAGCTTTTAACAAGGCAATAACATCTATATGCATAATATTTAGCTGCTATCTTTACTACAGCCACAGTTAACATATAATTATTCTAATACTACAATATTGCCCCGAAATATTAAAATTTATCATAATAAGTTTCGATCGATCGATGTAGGTACGTGGGCTGATTTTAAGCCACCGCTGTGTTTTGGCAAACAACATACTTTTTATCACACTTGCTCGTAATTTGAATGTTATTATCAGTATAACTTTTATGCAAACAATCCAAGATATAACGTACTCGTGCTTTTTACTTTATATGTATTTATACTTAACATACTTTAATATGTATTTAGATCAAACATTATTCATCTCATAAATCTACAGTTTTATTGGAATAATGCAAAGGATACTTTTTACACCGAAATTGTGTTGTTGTTTGTGTTGTGTGTGTAATGTTTAGATCGCATGGGAATAACCAAATTTTACGCGGATGAAGTCGTGGACAGAAGCCCAAGAAAATGTAGGCCGAGAAAATTATGTTTTTTTCCTAAGACTATATCATTTAAAGAAAGGACATTCAATACATATAATGTTGCTTAAGATACACGTAAAATACATATTGCCATTTATAGTTTTAAAGTACTAACAATGGACATAATTTATATGTTTCTGTTTCGCTAGGGACATCTATTTCTGGCATACGCGGCTACGCTTAGTCAAATTTAATAACAAACGATGACGAGGTTGGTACCTACGCAGGTTCTCACAGCTATGCCATCTAACATGCCCGGATATGAAACCAAACAGGTTTTTCTTTATGTTCAAAGTACCTCTCTACACGAAACAACTTCGTGCAATCGAACTATGACCGGCGCTTAACTACATTTAGCACTGAAATGGAGAACAATGGTAACGAAGGCTGTTAAGTAGTTGTAAAACAAAAGAACTCACATTTCGCTAGCAATTCCTCGAATTAACTGAACCAACTGTCAACTGTTATGTTGCGCGCGCGGCGGCAACAGGTTTAGCGAATGCGTCAGTTGAGAGCCGCGATCTGTTGATAACTGGACACTACCTACACAGCGGGCCGCCGTCAGCCAACCGGCGCCGATGAGCGAAAAACGTACTGTCGCAATGCGCGAGAGTTTGTCAACAAAAGTCTCGACAATGCCTATCTATCTATAGATACCTACAACGCGATAATCCGGTGTATATTGGTGCATGAGTAATAAATACGTATGTAATTATGTTAGATACGAATTGAGTAGCAAGGTATACCAAAAATTCCGAGCACACCGAGGTTTTTGTTATATTTAGGTATCATGTTCACCCCGAGTCAATTGAGCCAAAATTGGAAAAATGTCGAGCTCGCCACGCTCACTTATTTGTCATTTTCCACCAGAACCACCAGACCAGAATAATATATAGTCTGTAATTTATCCCGATATTCAATGTGGTTCCCGTGGGAACGGGTCCTGAACGTTATAACTATATTTTATAGTGTATCTATAATCAGGTAAAACAAATGTGGGCTTGATATAGACCTACCATCATATAGAACTTATCTTTTATTACGGCTTCAGACCGGACTTTCATGAGTGCTTGTTCTATTATCTTTGTTGCTCACACATCGGAACCATACCCAGTCGTTCCCCTATTCGTAGTCAACGAATTATATGCAAGTTTGAAATGTACATGTCTGTTTCGCACAGCTGATGAGGTGCGTTTATTTATAGCGTCTACAAATATCGTCTATGTATCCGAATTTCACACAACAAAAACATATTTAAATTAAGGTCAGTGACTTACATCTGGCCCATCAGCGTTTAAATTTTTCATAGTTTGCATAGCCTCGTATCTTTGTTGCATGCATTTGTCCCTATAGTCTCTCTTTGAAATTACTAATCTTCTTTCGCACAATCAATCATTATCGTCAAATGCCATTTAATATTAGGTCGGGGGCTTTACCTTGCCTTTTAACTGTTTAAACTTGAATGTTATAACAGTATTAATCTACGTCCAATAAATACATATTGTCATTGAAAAGTCAGATGTAATAAACAAAAAATTATCAATCGTTTTAGGGCAGTACCGTAGTAAATGCCTCCAAACGAGTACGAGTACTATCTTCATAATTATCATAATGATGTTAATGACACCTACATATCGTAGGTACATGATGTCGAAGCGTGTGCGTATGGAAGGTAGGGCGGCTTGTTTTCTTTCATCTTCTTCAGTTCTTCTCTACACTCTTGTCACTTAGCACGACCTCATTAATCGTCAAGGTCGGGTGGACAATCCGTGTCTCAATTAATGTCTTGGATCTACATCTGCTTTTGATGAATGGATTCCCATTTGGAAGCTGGCCTTCAATTGGGAATTCCATTACGTAGTTACCTACGCATTTTGGATACGAAATGGGGGGAATGGAGCAAACTTCGTATCGTTAACCTGTGTTGTCAACCTTAACCTACCCTATACGAGACGTACCTAATTTACCTATCATCAGGTGACATGGCGATACCGGTAAAAAAATAAGGTCATCTTACCTTCCAGTCTCCATCACATCACCAAAGCAGCGGGGAAGTTGTGCACAAATAGAAGGAATTTTGTGTTGATGAAAGGAAGGAGTTAGATAAATGCTGATAAAGAAAAATAAGAAGCGGAGATGCGAAAAATCAAAGTTCGAATGATTCATTTTGTATTAAACATTCAGAACTATGCTATTTACCTATCTATGAATAACTTTGTGTAAGGTTTTCTGTTATTCCTATCTGTGATCTCCGATTACTACCGATATACAGAGCCTACGCTCTGTATACGTATCTAAGCCAGTAATTGTTATTTATGCTGTTGGTATCCCTAACAAACAAAATACTAAAAAACACGTTTTTAGGGCAAATATCTTACTTACTTATAAGTTCTCCCAGATTATTTATAACTACGATCCAAAACGAACAGGCAATCCAGCTGATAAAAACTATAACTGTAGCGTCGCCATAGAATCTACGATTACAGATGCTTTGCGTCTGACTCATCTGGCTGAGTGTGGATACTTCTACTACACTTAATAACAAACAAGTTTTTATATTTATTATTAAAATTACCAAATGGCAAAAAAATTACACTCTGATAATTTAAAACAGACTTGCGTCGAGATCATTATCGGTATCAGCTGACTATTACTATTTAAGATTTTTATTTAGTTGCCTAGAGATCCTACCTAGCTTGAAAACAGACGAATTCCCATTCCTGGCAATTTTTACTGCTGATTTATCGGACGAAGTGAGCTATGATGGATACTGTGTAACGTATAGGTTAACCAAACAGGTCTACCTATGCCTAACAGTTACTTAGTATAACAGGCGAGCCAAACCTCCGTTAAAAAAACAAATAAAGAATAAAATATATATACTAACAAACATTCATATAAAAGACATCAACGTCCCCGGCGTCGCTCGCGTTGAACTCTTTTGCTTGCCGTACAGTTCGGTAGGTACAATGAACAATACGGCAGGGGGCATTAGGGTAGTCATTTCGAAACAGAGGACATTACGGTATAGTGAATGGGGGAGGGGGGTATTTTGATACGTTTTTAGTGGCCGTTTCTGTAGGGTAGACTTTTCCAGTTTTGCCAGTCTTGAACTCCACCAAACAGAGACTAGCTTGAAGGCTTAATTCAAACGACAAATAATGGCCTCTCGACAAGACTGATTGTCATCCCTGTTGGTTTTTGCGTCGTCGGTATACCAAAAGGTACCCAATATTACAAGCAGGTCGTTAATATGCAGCGGGAAAAGAGTCGCAGATAAAACCGACCCCTGAGGAACTCCTGCGTCGACAGTCTCAAGAACAGACGAGTAACCATCAAAAACTACGTGGATTGATCGTCTACTCAGAATATTCGCTATCCAAGTGCAAAAGC
Source organism: Blastobasis lacticolella (assembly GCA_905147135.1). Taxonomy (NCBI): domain Eukaryota; kingdom Metazoa; phylum Arthropoda; class Insecta; order Lepidoptera; family Blastobasidae; genus Blastobasis; species Blastobasis lacticolella. Next base: position 9,156,083 of record LR990053.1, read on the forward strand.
CAGCAGGAATACCAAATGATTGAAGTATGCTTAGAAGGTCTGCATGCCAAACCCTGTCAAAGGCCTTGAAGATATTAAAAGATACAACAAAGGCCTCGACATGCCTCTCAATGATTCACGCCATAATACATGGGGTATACACTATATGGTCCGGAAGTTGAAGGAATGTTCCGAAGAATTATTTAACTTGGTGCCACCGTCACTTTTCCGCCACCGCACCCTCCAACGATTTCATCCACACTATCTAGATACTTGGCATCCAACAAATTTTTTTTATGTTATCCGACAGACAAATAGGCATGCGGGTCACCTAATGGAAAGTGGTCACCGCCGCCTATGGACATCAGCAACACCAGGGGAGTCACCAATGCGTTGCCCGCCTCTGAAGGGACCTCTAATATACCTCTTGAACGATCCCATGTCATAGTCCAAAGGAAACACTGTGGCTGGGAGCTCATTCCACATCCGAATCGTACGAGCGAGAAACGTTCTTTCAAACCTTTGCGTGGTGACCAACAGAGGGTCTACTAACGTACTAACTAACGTACGGAAATCGCGAGTCTCTTTACCGCGCCTGTTGCACTCAGCACTGAATCATAGGCGAGACTTGCCGTTCATCGCCACATCAGAATATGAGATAATAAATTCCATACCCTGTCGTAAAACCGCGGTATTAGAAAAGGCACTCCTGATGGTGGGCATTGAAATCTCCCAAGATAACTGAACGCGGGGTAACGTTCCCTAGCTTCATCCGCCATTTCATTGAGAAATGGTCACATAAACGAGTCGCTACTCACTCTCAAGGTGGTGGTAGAGATCCTCGAATATTAGAGATATGCATTTTTAGTAAATGGACATGCAACCGCTGAAATGGTTTTTCCTTTTTGTCACTTTCATGATGTAGGGAATGAATAAGCAGTAGGAGCGAAGGAGGTGGTGAATAAGCGTTGGCACCTATTTAGGACTATTTTGTCATAAAAATGATCTTTTTTTTTATACCACCAATGTGGCAAACAAGCTAACCGCCTGCCTGATGGTAAGCAGTCTGATTGCAACACACAAAGAGGTTGGCTTAGAGAACGCGGGGACGCCCGAAAGGTTTTCCCGGCTTCGGCCGCTTTCCAACTCATTTTTCTCCACTTGGCCCAAGCTTAGATATTCTCGCGTCGTAAGCATTATTGACATTCAGGATTCAGGTTAAAAATAAAAAAATACAATGAGGTACAACCTCATTGTTTAAGTTAATGACGTAAGACTTACATTGTTAGTAGGTATGTATCTAGCTTTATCATGAAAAGAGCTCTAGTTGTAAATTTCTATCGCCCTATCTTGACACAGAATGAGTTTACCATTACCGCTTGTGGAGGTACTGTAGGTACTCGAACATACCTAGCCGGTACAACAAGATGGTGAAGTAAATGTTTACATTTAAATTATCATTTTCATGCACAAGGACATAGTAATAATACGGTTTCAAGGCTTTTACTTACTACTACATTAATCAGACAAGTTTAAATACCTAGGTAAATATTAAGATCTTAAAGAAAACATTGCTTTTTCTTTACATCAGGCGTTATCGAAGATTAACCTGTAAGAACTACAGGCCCATGCTAGCATTAGTAGTTAACGCACGTAATGCATTTTTTGTAAGTAAACATGGCCGATTAATAAGGTAAAAAAATATCAAAGTATACATTACTCATAAATATCCATCGATCGTCCCAGGTAAATGGAAACTGAAAGTACTGAAACCACTGACCCAACAACACAGCTGACCTACTGAAACTAAAGATTCACACAGTCATGTGGTACGTTATGATGCTAACAGATGTCGCTAGTTGTTAATGTAAAGGAAGGAAAATGTTGGAAAACCCGGAAAATCAAATAAAATCCGAATGAATCCAAATAGGTGCTAAATAAACTTGTGACTGAACGCATCCCAAACGCTGTGGTTCGGTATTGCCATATTGCAATATTTATTTTAGTACGAAAAGATTTATGTGAAATTACTATTATATTTTACAGTGGTACTACAGGTATCGTTAATTTAAATGTAATTGTAATTATGGATGTACAATATATTACAAAACAATATGGTTTACTCAGAAAAAATATCCTTAAGAAGAATTTGAATATTTTGAACTGGCAATACAAACTGCTGCAAGTTTGCGCATGCGCCGAATGGCGATTATTCTGTGACTGTTCTTTGAGTTAGTTATTTTATAAATAAGAAATTTAATCGTTAGTCGGTAATACATTTATGTAATTGTGTAAATTATTAGAATAAATATATTATCCTGATATCAAAATTCCAAAATTGTACGAAAAAAGTGTTCAAAGTGTAACATTGGTGGCCATTACAAAACCTAAACTTTTTTATCAGGACAAATGTCCATTTGATGTTTCGGCGACGTTGTGACTAATCCTACAGAAAGCTAATTGAGAATCGCGTACCATGCCTTTACCTGCTAATTAGTTGGGATTTTGCAAGTGTTGTGGAGTTGAGAATTGATAATCCTTGCAGTATTTCGAAACCATTTGTGCCGACCGACGATTTTATTGGGGTTGACTCTCTTGATCCCACCAGGAACTGTCAATTGTTAGAATTTCCCAATTCATTTATTTCGTTGTCGACATCAGTAAACAATCTTTATTAGTTCTACTCGCTTATGCTGCAAGAAGAAGCAATTTGGCATTGGTAAAAGTTGAAGCAGCTAACACCCACATTGCATGTTGTTACTCTTCAATGAGCATAACATTGGCACGGCGACCTCTATTCATTCTGGTTCCCTTTTCTAGTAAATTGCATTAGAATTATCAACAGACATTACTGCTTACATAAAAAACATATTTTTGTTATTGTTGGTTACAATATTTCAGTAATTGGAAGCAACTGTCGTCGAAACATTCCATGCTAATCGTATAATTGTGGTTTGCAGTGTAACAAAAATGATTTTGAGATAAAATTCTATCAGTGAAGTGGTTATCAGTGATAGACCAAAAAAATAGCAATATACAAAAGTGTTAGTGTTGTGAGCTGTGGTGTTTTATTTGGCATGGGTGGCGTAGTCCGAGAGGCTCCGCTGTGGCTGTGTTGACATGGGCAGGGGTGCAACCCCCACTGCCGCTTGGCTTTGGGAGTGATTTGGTGCTGGCCTAGTGCCCGCACAACAACTCTAGAATAATGAATAAGCGTGACAGCAAGGACAAGGAACGTCAAAGTGAAGATAAAAGAACATCCAAGTAAGAACCTTTATCAGACCTTGCTTTGCTTACCTCTTTCTTGATTCTGTTACTTGCACTAGGTTAGTATGATATGTTTAGTACTAGTATTTGTTTAAATGTAAGATTGGTTTAAAGACTTGGGCTTTGTTTGTTGGTAAAATAGAAATATAATTAACCATTCTGCTTTTATTGTGTGCCAAGCACACAGAGTTTAGTTTAGAATTTTGCATTATTATGCTCAGTTGGGCTATAATCCTGATCATGTCAGACACATATGGTAACTGTAGCATTATGTTTTTATATAAGTCAGTGACAACTGCCCTTTATTCCTTTGAAAGCAATACTTGTCATCTATAAAACTTCTAATACACACTCTTAGCTTTCATAACTTTAAGGGTTTCTAAACTGCAGTATGTAACTACACTAAATAGTTGTCTGGAAGAGATTGCTTCTTATAATCTTACAGAATCTGTGATCATTATACTGTTGATGTACAATAAAGTGCTAAATAAATAAATGCTTATAAGTGGCTGGCCTTGTAGGTCACCATTGCCATCTATTTTTTCTGTTGTTGTTTTAGCCACACTCAAATGTTGTGGCATAGTGCATCATTTTATTCCTTTTCCAAACAATATTAAGTTTTCTGTAAGTGGTGAAAATGACAGTATTACAATAATTACACAGACAGTATTACACATACAAATATATGGCCTATTTAGTAGCCTATTTACAAATATGCAGAAGCACAGGTGTGTTGCCACTATGAGGACTAAGACACCCCTCATGCTTAGCTTGTTATTATGCTGGCTACCTTATCCTAACTGTAACACATGCTTGACAGCAGAAATAGATAAGGTGGTGGTACCCACACACACAGTCTCCTCAGGCTTGACAGAGTCCCATCACCTCTGTTGATATTTCTAGGTATAATGCAAAAAGTGTGAAATTATCAAGAAAAGTGATAATAAGCATATAGGTAAAGTACGGAGCTTAAAAATGTATTTGTTTTATAACCATACATACTTTAGAAATCTGTCTCTTATTAGTGGTGCAGAATTATTATCCTTGGCATAAAACTAGGTTAGTGTTATCGAAATCTAAAATACCACTTGAGTGAATCACAGTTTGTACTCATTTGGTTCTAGGACTTGTCTGATGAACTATGTCTTGTTAAGGTCATTGACTTAAATGTGGTTATAATTATACACACAAGCTTTGCTTACTTTGGGGCTAGATCGCGCTGTGTAAATTTCTCCAAGCATGTTTATATTTTACTTAATTATATCCTCATAGACTGGTATTTCTGTATTAAGATAAGATCAACCCCTCTCTTATCTTTAATTTTTGTGTTATCTACCTTTAGGCACTAATAACCTCTTCATACTTGCATATACCTAGGTGTTTTAATTTGTGATGGGATATGTTTTCAATTACCTACTAACCTTTTCATTATCAATGTTGTACATTATTTTATTTGCATACTATTTCCAATATTATAACAATCACTTATAAACTTATTGCTAGTGAATCACAACCGTAAACATCTTATATACATATATATCTTCACATAATACTCATGATAACACTCCTTAATAAAAACATAAGTTATCATTCACAATTTCTACATAGCTATTGACCATTGTATTACATTATATTAATACAGTCATTTCTTGACCAATGATCTTGTGATCTAAAAGTAAACTTGTTTTATTAGTATTTTACAATGCTTTTGAAGTGTTTCAATTGTTCAACTAACTTCATTGTCTATATATTGACATTTATTTAGTAACTATGTAATGTGCAAAATCAAGTGTGCTCAGAGGGGATGTCGACAAATTTGACAAGTGACTGAATAACATACACAATATAGTAATATTTACAGCAATAATGCATAAGGAACCCATTTACTGCCTATGCATTCATTATCCTTCCTGAAATGCATAGAAAGTTGTAAGTAAGAGTAAAAGTATGACCTCCAGTTTTGTGCATAACAACAAGTCACTTATTCTATCTATGTATTGGAACTGTGTTGATATACATACAGTGTCCTGTTTTTAGGTCATATTGCATTACAGCCTGTGTGTATTTCGTTTAGTAAAAGTTTTCATCTACCTATGTTTATTTTCACCGTCATGCTTCTAGCTATCAAAACACAGTACTGATGGTAAAATTTGGCTTTTAAAACAGTAATTGGCTTACGTTGATACATATGGGATGCTTCCTTGTTTATCCTGTGATATTTTTATAAGATGTTTTATTTAAATGGGAATGTGGGATGGAGGTGTGATTTTTGTGGTTTGCAGATTTTGCACTGTAATAGTTTTTGCCATGCTTTTGGTGCTGAAGTGCATTAACTTTCACTTTTAGACTCAATGCCAGTAACGGTCTGTCTGTATGATTCACTCACTGCTGACAGCTAAAGGCTGCTTCTACACCATGTAGATATTAAGTGACTTTACTAATCATTTTATTAGGAAATGGTATACTGGTTTTTCTAGTATTTTCATACTATCATTAAGTAGGCTACTATTAAAGGTAAAATCATTAGTTATTGTTATTAGTTTACCATATAAATATGTTCAGACAGTGTTATTTGTAACATTTCTAATTAGTTAATCTCAGATTTGCCGAAAAATAATTGGTAACAAGATTAAGGACTTCTTTCCAATGTGACTTAAGATTCTGTTTGGTTAATAAGATTAGGTTTCTAGTAAATGTAATACATGACAGTGTTACACTATAATCTAGTTTTAGTTTTATTGAGACATGAGACATCAGAGCAGTAGTGAGATTGGTGACTGTTATATGCTTTTCAATCATAAACAGCTAGAACCCTTCCAGTAATTTAGGAGTAAACACTAGATGAATTAAATAATTGATCCTCCATAATAGTAATTAGGTAATTGAATTTGAGTTTTTATTTATTGAAACTACAAGCACCTTTGCTTTTCCCTAATGGTTTGTACGAGTCAGATGGTAGCTGACTCGCTGCACATAAAAAGTCAAAACACCACAATTTTGTAAGGAAATGTGGCATTGGTAAATCTGAAAGCATTTTCCTACTAGGAAAGCTGGTCCTAGCAGCCGAGATTGACGGCTTGCTTCCCATCATAACCTATACTAAAGCCGCATACCCACAACAGCTCAATACTAAAGTGGCGTCCACACTTGCAGCGTGACCGGTCCGGTGGGCGGCCGCGGCGGCGTGGGGGGCAGCAGCGCGATGCATACCTCCCGGCACTCCGTGACCTCGTCCTCGGGCGTCCTGATGGTGGGCCCCAACTTCCGGGTCGGCAAGAAGATCGGCTGCGGCAACTTTGGCGAACTGAGGCTCGGTGTGTACACGCTCTTACTTTCACTGGCTCTGGTGTGGTGTGGTGTTATATTAACGGGTATAGACCGTATGGGTCTGTTTCATCTTAGGCGTCTGTTTCATCTTAGCTTTTGAAAACAATGATCGATTGCAGTGCGTTTTTTAACCCTCGACGAAAAAAAGGGGTTTTATAAGTTGACGTGTGTATCTGTTGCTTTGTGTATCTGTCTGTGGCATCGTAGCACCCAAAATGGACGGACAGATTTGGATGGGCTTTTCTTTATTTGAAAGCCAGTTTAATCGAGATGGTTCTTAGCTTTGTTTAATTAAAATCTGTTCTGTGGTTTAGAAAATATTCGAGTTTAAGTAAACTCGGTCCGGGATTATCCGATTTTTTCTGTCGGTTAGATTATTATTTCGTTTAGTCTCAGTTTAGAATCAGATCAGCAGATTGGAATATATTTGAGTTGGTATGTCGATTTAAGGGTGTATTTATCCCAAAGCAAAGACGCCCAGCAGAAAGAAATTCGTACATTGACCTGTTAACCTGTCTCTGTTGCACCCGCGTAAATATATTTGCATCACGCTCGCGTGATTCAAGGACGCGACTCTGTGTCGTAGAAATAGGTCAATGTACTAATTTTTTTCTGCTGAGTTTCTTTGCTTTACTCACATGCTCTAACTACGCTCATACCACTACCCCATACTAGGGGTTCCGAGTGTTATCATCTTCATCATCATATCAGCCGGAAGACGCCCACTGCTGGGCATAGGCCTCCCCAAGATATCTTCACAAAGGCCGGTCTTGTGCCTTCCGCATCCAGCTGGTACCTGCGATCCTTACCAGATCGTCCGTCCACCTAGTGGGAGGCCTACCCACGCTGCGTCTTATAGGTATCACGATGCGTCTTCCTGGTCTTATAGGTGTGTTATAGGTATCACAAATACACAGTCACGAAGACAAGCACACAAACACTAGACACGGAAATGAAAGAGATTCAATTAAGATATATCCTAATGACCAACAAGCGATAAGCCATCCGATGGAAAGGTAACTATCGCACAAAACCTTTACGATTCATGCATTACGCTCCATTGTGTGTTCCAAAAATGCAAAACCGTAGGTGCGTTGACCCGATGATGATCCTAGCTCATTGCCCTGGCCTATAGGTTATAGCAGATGACTCGACCGATTTTTGCTATTTCATTTCGGTGGGTGATTATCTAATTATGTCTTTATATAAGTACCTGTTTAACATTTGGGCTCAATTCACACTGGAGTGGCTGCGGGCGGCAGCGCAGTGGCTGGCAGTTTTACTGTCATACCGTTTTAGGCTTTATTTCCATTAGGATATGCATAGTATCGCTTGAAAGCAGGGTTCGAAATTATCAAGATAATAATTTTGTTTGGTAATGATTTTGATAATTATCGGATATTTATCAGATATTGATCACAAATAGGTATCTCGTGATTATTTGAAGCATCTCGCTCACAAACTGCTGTTTTTGTTGCAATTCAACTTCAGTCTATTCATAGGCATTTTCGTATAGACCAAATTTGTGACCGTTATTTTTTTAAGTTTGCACTTATGGTACTCTCAGTAGTAGCAAATCGCGTCCTCCATACACGTAAAGTAATTTATGGTCAAGATAATTATGACTTCGAACCCTGCTGGAAAGACTCCGCGCGGACTCGACAGCGATACGAATGTTGCTCTCCAAGTCTCACTTGCTGAGGTATTGGCGACTGCGACTGCCGACCGCAGTCACTCAGGTATAAATTCAACCCTTGGGACCTACGTTATAAAGGTCACGTTCGCGATCATAGCAACGCGTAACCCCTTCGACTTGCGGGTGTCGTATACAAGGCGTCTTAGGACCGCCCAGACAATGAGGAGCAGAGTGTTCTCTTGTGCATTTTAAACAATGCTATGAACCCACCTGCTAACCCTAGTGATTGTGGCAAAATCATCCACTGATGCAGAGAAAGCTAAATTCCTCAACCCATCTGCTAACATTTTTGATTGTGGTAGAATCGTCCACTGATACAGAAGAAGCTAAATTCCAGCAGGTTACTATTACGGGCTGTTGATCTAATGTGATAAAAATTTGAATATCGGTAGCGTTGGTCAATAAAGCCAGGGTTCTGATTAATCTGGTTAAGTAATCTATGTTTGAGCGTAGAGTATCGTTGCCACTGTCATCGTCCTAGATAACGGGCGGACTATTTTTAAAAGTCCTTGTATAGTTCATCGTATGTAACCAACCAAGTGTATGTAATACACTAATTTATTGAGATTTTTGTCACTTAACACTAGCGAATTCCCAAATAGCTTTCTCTTTGCTAAAGATTTTTTGCAAACTAAGTCTAAGCGTGCCAAGTCTTATGCCGTGTGGTGTCCGGTAGAGTAGAATAGCACCAACCCCTTACACTTGTGGGTGTCGTACAAGGCGACTAACATTTAGAGGCAAAAGATCTAGAGTCTCCGTAAACTGGAAAATGGGCAGCAGCGTTTTATATTGTTATGTTTGCAACACTGCGATCTCCAACCCGCCTGCCAAGCGTGGAGATTATGGCAATAACCTCCCCTTTTGTGGGAGAGGCCCAAAGTCCTGCAGTGGACTGTTATGGGCCGTGATGATGAAGTCAAAGCGGTGTCAATAGTGACAATCGAGCGGATTGGCTTGTTTCATTATTTTGTCAATATTGGTAGTGGAATATTGTATTTTGTAAGAAAATCGTGTTACAGTGTTTTAATAAAGTTGATGATGAGAGAGTGAGATGCTCTGCAGCGCTTAACTTTCTATTTAATAAAGGCTTTATATACATAGCATGCAGGTATTAAATGGAAAGCCTCACGCCTATTTAATACAATGTTGTCGATAGAAAAGCTTGAGAGTGTAAAATTTTGTTCAAGACTTTACTGGGGCTCCAAACCAAAACAGCAATTCTTTATAAATTGTCAAAACAAAAAACTTGCTCTGCGTTATGGTCAAAGTGGAACATATCCTTGTCGTTCTATCATGTAAATACCAAAGAAAGTAAATACCTACGAATTTAAGATGTTTTTTAAATTTCCTCGTATTTAAACCTGTTAGTCGTTTATTTAAATCTAGGATACAAATACAATACGAATACATTTCATATAAATTCCGATAATTTGATTTTACCGACGAAAGATATAATGGGACGTATGATTCGCACCCGTGTGCTAGGTGCCATAGAGCCAGGAGGATCGGGATCGATCGTACGATTCGTACGAATACAGGGGCCTAATTCACGCGCTGTGACATCTCAAATTAGACATTTTTTCTACTTAAATATATATATTACAAATGTAACATAAAACGATATTCGACAATGTAGGATTAGCGAAAATCGTTGAGAATAAGTTATTTGTCTTGCAATAGAGATTCAGTGACTTTTTAATAAATATTTGTGGCTGGAGAGAATGCCGAATTCTAAAGTCAAGAAAGCGCAAGAATCGAATCTCAGACAGATCTAAGTGCGACAGACCTTCGACATTAATCGCGTTGTACCACCCGGCAGTGGAAGGGTTGCCATATTCCGCAACACCGCCTGTGTTACATCTGTCACGGTTTATTGGCCACCGCGACCGCGCGATCGTTGTGAGCATTGTTACGATTTAATTAGGGCGAGAGCCACCGGCTTTATTTCCACTCGGGGCTAAAAATAAACACCTATCTCCGCTCCAAGCCCTTACTCTCATTCAAAACAAATCGTATTTTGGTTTAACGGAATAACACACGTGGCGAATGTCCGGGCGTTTCGGGGCAGGTAGCTGTTTGGCCAAGATAATTAGATATCCGAAGTACTTAATTGTAAATCTAATTGGATTTTTTCATTATGAGTAATCTCTCAAGTTTTGCCTAATTGTCATGGGATCGGTCGGTATTGTTTACATAGAATAAAACAAAGTCGCTTCCCGCCGTCTGTATCTATGTACGCTTATATCTTTTCAACAACAAGTTTTTAATAATAGATAGAGTGATTCAAGAGGAACGTCTGTAAGCAAGAAATCACAGAAATCAAGATGTAGAATAGGCATTTTACCACACACACAAACGGTAATAATAATTCGAAATATTTGTGTAGTAAAGAATATTAAATAATCTGATTAATTCTACTCGTAGATACAGATACTCGTTCATCAGTAGATACTGATAATATAGAGTGATCGAAACCGTGTAGGTATAAAGTTTTATTTTTACGTAAGAAACTTAAATTATCACGATAATTATCACTTAGCAAGCATTTGAAAGTTAATAGATTGTGTGCCAATTTGCAGCCCGGCCGGAGTAACAGTTCACAACAAAGACACGCGATATAGTGGAGCACTGTGACTCATCTATTGAATGTCAGTTCCCCGACGCACTTCGGAAAGAGTCTTTTAGTAATATTCCCACAAGGTTAGCATTCAATACACTTTACATTTACGACACAGTTTAGAATCGTAAAAATAAGTAGCCGCCGCTTAAACGCTAATGTTTATGAGGGCAAGAAGTGTAAAACGATGCTTTACTATTTAACGAATTTCGTGTAATGGATGGATCTATACGTAATTGTGGCAATAGGGTATACAGTAAATGATATGACAGCGAACATATGGCGAGCGCCTTTCTGCAAGCGGGAAAAGAAAACTTGACGCACTGTAAACAAGTAGCGTTGAACACCTAACGAAAACAATTTAATAGCAAGCTTTTCAACAGTCATCTGCATACAGCCAAGGATCTTCGCAAGGTTTTACCAGCGCATAGTTTCCTCGAGATGATTCCTGATGGTTGTTTACCGACGCGGTAGGAAAAGATGACATAGTATGACTTTACTTTTCCCTGTAATTTCTAATATGTCATTGGGTTAGTTTGTTTCCATATTTCAACTTTCTATCACGTGCACACCGACATCTGATTTGAAAAAGTGTAGGTATCGTACTACTTACTCCATAAAATGTAAGTGTAAAACACAGCTTGCCCGTTGACAGATAAACTTAAATATTTGATGAGTCAGAGTGGGCATCAAAAGAGCAATGTTTTCTAATGCGTCCGATGGCACTGAGCCTTGTTCTGTGGGCCATAGGGTCGCGTATAGGGTTTCTTTGTGAACTGTCACAGATATTATATGGCTGCGGGAGTCGGCTTCACCGCGTCACTGAATATAATGTTATCGCCGTGCGGTAGTCCACGTGTGACGGTCCGGACTTTAGGGCAGCCTATAGGCTATACATAATTCACTTTCCAAACTGTAGTGAAGGTCGAAGCGATTACCCGCCGACTGCGCGGCACATGCGATCTCTTAACGGGACATATGGCCGCTCTGAATTGACTCCGTATTGAGGATGTAATAAAAATGCTATGCGGCAACACTTTCCATCTGGCGTCGGAAATTAAACGTTAACGTAACACTTTTTGGGACGTATCTCGAACTGCATGGATTGGCGAAAGTTTAAGTAAAAACTGCTTACATTTGCCAATTATATAATGTAGGCAGGATATCAAACGTCATTCGTGTTATTGGCGCTACGGATGTTCCCAAAGTTCAGGTTTCCCTTGCTTAGGAATCAGCTTGAAATAAAACCGCTATCTGCTCTCACGAAAATATAGCAGCATATTTTACAGTAGGCAATAAATACATTAATGGTCACTTAAAGTTAAAACCAAGGCGTGAATAATGTTTGACGTATTACCTTAGTAACAAGCGTCATTACTGTATACACCGTCGCCGTAGCCTTTGTGTAGTCCCTGTCAATCGGTAACAATAAGAATGTATGCCCAGAACTAGTTTTTGTCGAGTGACCCTCGCAGGTGCATTGAGAGAGCTCAGGGATTAATATAGTTGACGTATCAGCTCCTTATCGCACGCTACTCGATAAGAAAGAGATCAGTATCCATCAAGCCGATAATATTTCGTGAAACATCACAATTACATTTATTTCTGTATAGGCTTTGGAGCCGTATTCATTATCAATCTTAGTGCTTACCTCTGTCTCCCTCTCTCTGATGAATCATAGTACCTAATGGACAAAACCAATCGTCCGTAGTACATAACACTGTAACTGTAATCATATCTGTGACTAGATATGGCTCTTGGTTAGTTAATATATCAGTGAATTAATAATCGGCGAATAGGTATATAATATTTTTAGGTATTATAATAACGAAAAGTAGCAGGCAAAGCAAGAGCGTGCACTCTTTCGACTATGAGAGAGATAATTTAAAAAATATGTTATCGTTAATTGCAAAATACAAAGAAAGTCGGAAAAAGTTTAGTGGCTATTACAGCGTTAAATAGATCACTCCAAAGAAGGTCAATGTGTCTGAAGGAAGACATCCAATTAACTTTAATACCTGATGAATGACCAATAAATGTGTGACATTGAATGTGTGGATGTCAATAATTGAATTAACCTCAAACGTTGTCTTAAGCGGACTTTGGGAAGCACTTTTGCAAACTACGAAACAAATTATTAACAACAAAGCAAAGTATAACGAAAGCTGCAAATCCATTTATGGCGACGCCATATCCGACCCGCGCTGACGAATCCGTTCGCGAATTCTAGCATCTGTCAATAGCCATTGTCTGTTGGTAATTTAATTAAGACTTGACGGGAACACTGAATACCTAATTAGTGACTAAACTAGATAAACCTTACAAGTGCTGCTATTACATGCCAATTGGGACAGTAATTGATTACCTGCTAGTTGCCACTTCACAATCGTGCGAATGCAATCTGTGCTATTAATGTTAGATCTTTGAGCCACAGTATATCTCAAATAAAAAAAAATATCATCTTGGCGTTAGGACCCGGTTGTGCTCTCGCTCGCGAGGGCCCGGGGTACGCCTTGACCATTATCCAGGATTTGGCAGATCACGTTATAACAGTGGGGCGACTGCCATCTGAACATCTATGACCCTGTTTACAGAGGAACCTGACCAGATTAGATTACTTACACATTCAGTTGCATGAATGCAGATTTCATCACGATGTTTCCCTCACAGTAAGAGCATCGGTTAGTGTTAAACTAATGTACATAACTTAGAAAACACTCGCTTATGAGTGACCCTCGTACCACTAAGCCACCGACGCTCATGGGCTACAAAATACATTGATATACACAATTGCCACCGATTGTGTCAGAGTTGATCTATAAATATTGTTGATACCAACGTATTCAACAGTTTAATTGCTCCAGACGCCGTCGTGCGGTATCACTTAACATGAGCATATCAAGTGTGCGTCGAAACTACCTCAACGGCAGCTGATCTCAATAGATTACACTGGCAACGAGTCAGTGTAGCCAGCGATATATAGTTGATAAAGGGAACAATACCGATTGTTGCGTCACACGCGTATCATCTCGAAATCTATAATGAATGGCGGAAATATGCGACAATAATTCATACCCGGCCGATACCTGCGTCACTGTATCGTGCCACTCGATAAAGTTTACGGCCAGGGAAATGGGGAAACGCACGTTCTAAGCACCTAGGCAGTCGCTTTTCTACCTGCCATTATAGCATTATAGTAATAGGTTTAAAACATTTGTATTAAAATATACCATTGACCTCAATAGGCTTCTGATATGTTCATGTTTTGCGGCGACATTGAGGTTTTGTGCAGATATTATCGTATTTCGCGTTCTTGGAATTTTATAAATCCTTCCAATGAATCCGATTTAATAATTCTTCGTCGCACGGGGCTTATTAGTGACTCAATTTTCATTATCATCCATTTCAATGGCGCATTACAGTCGCCTGCTACACTAGCGTTCTATACATCCGTGGTGGGTTTTACCCAGACCAATCTCCATGCTTCGGCTTGCAGATCGCAGAGACAACAGTAAATGCTGCTGCTCTCTTTTCTGGTCTACGAAGGCCCTAGCTCTGGCTCGACCGCCTTACTCAAATTCTATCGCTTATGACTTGCCATCTTGTTCACTCACGAAAGGCACCTCGAATGGTGCAATTGAGATGAAGTGATAAAGCTATTGTTTGGGCAGTATGGCTCCTTGTTAGCCTTTAAGACATTGGTCGCCTTTTTTGAGACGTCGAAGCTCGAACCCATTATTACAAAAGTGTAACAATATGGAGCGGTATGGGGGCAAAGTGATGAGACTTCCTAAATAAAGATAAAAGAAGTCGAAGCTGTTGATGTACTTCTACTCTCATACGGCTAACTCAATTTTGACATTACTTCTATATTCTACATGCCGTAAGAGTCAACTGTTGGTCCCAAGCTTCCTTCAAATTTGTAGTGTTTTAAAGGATTGATGATTCAGACTATTTTAGTGATCTTCTTCTTATGCGCTAATTACACATTCCTAAATTCAGTGACTGAATTCAAAAACAAAAAGCGTGAGAGCAAATCAAAGTGGAATGTATTGCTCATAAAATAAGGTTCATTTTTGTATTAAGTCACGCGTCACTCCGCTTTTCAAAAATCCGAATACTATAGCGCATTAGCAGGAAATAACGTAGACTAGTATATTCACCCGTTGTTGTCTACATATGTCAGGTGTTTACGCGGACCTTGGCGTCTCGCGTGCCGCGCGAGAGTGAAACCGGGATTTAACGCTATTTACATATACGTCATGCATTACATATGGCCGTGAGTAGAATAGCACCAACCCCTTACACTCGTGGATGTCGTACAAAGCGACTAATGTTTTCCAGACCAAAGATCTTACGTCTCCGTAGGCTGGAAAATGGGCAGCAGCGTTTTCCATTGTTATATTTATAACACTGCGATCTCCAAGCCGACGGCCAAGCATGGAGATTATGGCAACAACCTCTCCTTTCGTGGGAGAGGCCCTTAGTCCTGCAGTGGACTGTTATGGGCTGTCATGATGATGACATACGTCAAAACGTTGTTTTTTCCTTCCGGCATTATTACCTAATTAGGTTTCCGATGATTCACGTAGGTAACTAACGGTACTGGTGTACAGTTGTCTAAGTGCAAAGTGCATCATTATATTTTACTAACGTAAATCATCCAACTAACATGTATGATTATAAAAATTGTATAGTATACTACTACTAGGACTAGGTATACGAGTATATACACCTCTTGAACTATACTTGTTATACCAAAGTTACAATAAACTGTGTTCCACTTTACCTGCTAAAAATAAATTATTAATTTTAATTCAACTGCATATTTTAAATGTAATACGTAAAGTTTCTTTTTTAGTTGATAATTAAAATACTGCTTTCTCGTTTCCAGGGAAAAATCTCTACAACAATGAGCATGTGGCGATTAAGATGGAGCCGATGAAGTCGAAGGCTCCGCAACTGCACTTAGAGTACAGATTTTACAAGCTGTTGGGAACACATGGTGAGTACCGCCACACACGCATCACACACCACCACACACGCGCCACACACCACACCACACACACACACCACAAGCACCACACACACACCACATACGCTATAGGGTTCGCCTCAGGCCTACTATGAATGAATATTCAATTCAAAATTACCTAAGTGCACTTCGCGACGCGAATAGTTCCAAGAATGTTCAAGAAATCGTTAAAACCCCAATGACTGTAACACATTTTTGCTCGAACTGATGTATTAGCTATATATAGGTAGGTATCTAGGCCGTTGCATTGCATGTGTTTATTTTAATAATAAAGCTGCGAACCGCCCCGGTTACAAATGTAGGTAGGTATTCAGTAACCGGCGGTAATGCACTAAACTTCAGGCGACGCCTAAGTTACTTCAGATATTACAAACGAGAAAAGCGTTGCACCAATCACGAACCTTGGTGAAAACTAAACTCGCCAAGTCACTCTTAACTTTATGACATCGATTTTGTGATGCCTAAATGCTTAGGAACTTAAGTGTCGCCTAAGTTAAGTGCAATCGGGCATAAGTAAAGCATATCTGATAGTTTCGGCTTTCACACACACACGTGCGACAGAGAGGACGCTGTACAAAGCCGAACTAGATGTGCATTGCTTACCGCTGACATCTGTACGGGATGACTTACTTGAAGGTGAAATAATGACGATGACTTCGGTTTCAGTCTGTACCCATTACACAACGTGGTGACACGTAACCTCTATGTTACCAAAAGATACTCGAAGTACTATGATATTCTATTTTTGTTATCTTTATGGACATTCTATTCTACTAACTGTATTTTTACCAGGTTTAGGTATCGTATACCTAACCCTTCCTAAAGTGCAATAAAACAAATATTGTCATTATTGTATTATGTTGCACCACACTTGCGTTTTATGCAGTTTCTACTATAAACTACAATTGCAGAATTTAATAATAATATAACAAAACTTAAATTGCATATAATGCGTTACCGATTCCTCAATAAATGTTTCATCGTTATTTGCATTAAACGTCGTAAGACCACGTATGACGTCACCGTGCATACTCTTCCTCATTTGAGAGCCTATTCGTAAATGAAAACCCGGACAAAATAGCTCACATTAATTCCGTGGCCAATCGCGCGCATACAAACAAACAGCCATGATGGTTGCATTGTTCTATAACTCGAAATGACGAGTCGATGTGACAAATGGCTTAAGCATACAGTAGCAAACTGTACTTATATTTATTTGATACACATAGTCGCATACTCATACTAAATCAAAAAGTAAACTATATAGGTTCGATGATTATAAATATCGGTTGTAAACTCTCTTGTCCGACATGCATAAACACACGTTAGCATTTTGCACGCGCCGGATGTGTCCACCTCCACAGACGCCAGAAGAGTGCTAGGTCACTTTTTACGATGTCAGACGCGCGAAAACAATGCACTATACACAGTTCGAGTACTAGAATACGTCTGGAGGACAGCGTAGTAGCGTTGGAGTATCGTAGTTTGAATTATTTCAGAAATACATTCATGATACATAGGCTGCGGTGACTGCTTACCATCAGGCAGGCCGTAAGCTTGTTTGTCACGTTAGTGGTATAAATAAAGAAAAAAAAACATTCGAGTGGTCTGTCCCGACTTCTGCCATTTTAGAAAAAAATACATATCACTACATACACACATAGATTACAGTTTCAGAAATCCTCACTGATAAATCGCCACTATAATCGCAATAGTGGGAAATGTAATCAGTATTTAATTATTTTATTTTTCCCAAAACCGCTGCTATTGCTTGGTCTTTTGCCTCCCACTAATGTAATAAAAATCCCTTATTTATAGACTTTTTCTTTAGGTCTGAAAGGGATATGTCAGTGGGAATTTCGTGAACAATTCTATAGTTTCAGCTATAAACCTAATTTAAACATAATTATAATAGATAGTTACGCTGAATGAAGATTCTTAGGCCTAGAACATACGACACAATTAAAAACTAGCCTATTCTACTATATGAAACCACACGTGTCGCAAGTAGTTTTAAATGCATCAATTAGTCGCGACATGTGTCGTTTCGTGTAAGACAATAAAGGCATGTAAATTGTAATGTATGTTTAAGACATACTTGGGTTGCTATTACATTTGTTTTTTTATTTATTCTTTTAAGAGTCGTGTTAATCTAGGCCATCCTTATGCTAATAATTGGAAGAAGATCGGTGCGCTAAGCGGAGATCCTAAAATTTCCATGCGTTCGGTGTTTTTGAACAAAATCCTAAGTGCCTAGAAAACCGTAATAAATCCTTTTGCAAAACCTTTAAAATCAAAGACCAGAGGGCCTAGTGAGAGTTCCGCTTCGATTTTACTTAACTATCGCGTTTGCGTTTACGTGAAAATTAGTATGAAAAAATATATAGCGCCGCCTAGTGGTACGTAAATGAAGTTTTTTTCTTCATACTAATTTCGACGTAAACGCAAACGCGATAGTTAAGTAAAATCGAAGCGGAACTCACACTAGGCCCTCTGGATTACAGGATTAGTATGGCGCGAACGTTCAATCCGAGAAGATGCCCATCTTTGACGAAAAATATTGAAGTAGGTAGCTGCGGAAGTGGTGCAACTTTATAAAGCCTTACAGAATACCGCAGCTAAACAATACTCTTTTAAATAGTATTGTGTGTCTGCCGGTTAGTAAAGGTCTCCAGTGCTCCATGGGGTGGGGATTTGGGGAACCGTGATTTTGGCAGTGGTGGGGCATTTGCATTTTTGCTGGCAGAGCAACGTGTTATAGAGGTGGGCAACGCATTGGTGTTGCTAATGTCTATAGGCAGTGGTGATCACTTTCCATCAGGTGGCCCACTTGCCTGTTTGCCTACCGTATGACATAAAAAAAGAAGCTCTGAATGAGAACAATTATTAATAAATATTTACAAATAATAGCAGGTTTCATAGACAATGTCACTAAAGAACGAAAAATATAACTTTCAAAATACAAACACCCTTAACGCAGCGAACTTCTTACGCTTTAGCTAACAATAATGTGACCATATTAATATGATCACACGAAAAGCCGGGCCAGAAATATAAAGCACCCGGATGTTATGAGAAAAATTTTTTTTACTCCTCATTTATGCAGGAGTTAGAACATCGATAGATTTTTTGCTACTATACTAGCGTCACTGACAGGTTTTTATTTATACATATACATAGATGCCCGATCGATATTTACATTTCGAGTGATTAAGTAGGCAGCCGGCGTAGCACGACGTCTCGCTTACTTCAAATCATCGAAAGAGAGGAGTTATCTCGTTCACTCTCGCGCGCGACAAAGTCATGCTACGCTGTTTCATTCAAGTCATTTCCTGTATGTGTAAGTGGTACGGACCGTGGTGAAATCTGACGTCACAGTACGTTCCTGCCCGACTGACTTCTCGCGGTAATAAATTGACGTCACCGCCCCTCCCGTGCCGCTCCCATAACGTAGATGTCAGATGTCAGCGATAAATGATGCCCATCTGATAGTTCGGCTGCGTAGAGCGTCGTCTCTGTCGCACGTGGTCGCGTAAATACGCAGCCGAAACTAGCCGATGTGCATTGTTCAATGCCGTCGTAAGAAAATACCTACTTAGTGGTTCACATGTAATTTTATGCCATATCGTGTTTTAATATTAGTTATTGCGGCCGTCAAGACCACTTTGGAATCCATGAGACAGACCGAACTTACATATATTTGGCTGTATCATACCTACTGTGATAATAAAAAAAACTAATCATCTTGGCGTTAATGGTTGTGCTCTCGCGCACGAGAGCCCGGGGTCTGCCTTGACCGTGATCCAGGATTTGGCAGGTCAGGTAATTACAGTGGAGCGACTGCCATCTGACCTCCATGACCCTGCTACCATGGGAACCTGACCAGATTGGATCAAGGTTACACATCCAGTCGCCTGAATGTGCAGGTTTCATCACGATATTTTCCCGCACCGTAAGAGCATCGGTTAGTATTCAACTAATGTACATAACTCAGAAAACAGTTATTGGTACTTGGCCGGAGCGGGATTCGAACCCGGGACCTCTAGCTTACGAGTCGTATACTCTAACCCCTCGGCTACCGACGCTCCATCATTAGCATACCTAGAGTTATAATAGAGTTGGGCACCAACTTGGGTACATTGCTCTAACATAATGGCATGTACGTTAGTTTTGTGCACAAGAAATTAGGTATCATAAGTTAATACAATATTGACAATAAAATTTGCTCAGAGGGCATACCCAAAGTTTACTACTTGGGAACATGTGGCGGCCGATACAACGCCATGGTCATGGAGTTGTTAGGGCCCTCCCTTGAAGACCTATTCGTGCATTGCGGCCGAAGATTCAGGCTGAAGACGGTCCTTATGATTGCTATGCAGCTCGTAAGTGACAGCAATCGATACCTAATGGTAGATCAGATGTCAGATAGCACCGTAGCCGATATTCCAAATTGAGAAGCGACGTTTGGCGCTCGTCGCCCACAGTCGAGTAAACCGCGACTCGACACCCGTCGACACGACTCCGCACCGCGAGGGCAATCGCTCGGGCCGTGGTCGTTGTAACGGTCTGCCAGTATCATCTGCGTGTCCTCTAATCGGGTTTTATTGGATCGGATTAATTTGCGCGTGCATTGCTCTCGCTGTGTTTGGTTGTGATTGCGTTTTGTGATATCGGCTGCAGTGTAGTGCGTTCCGGATGCGACGAGAGCAATGTTCGCTTTGCGCTGTGAGTACTGAATGTGGTTCTTTGTCCCTCCCCCCTCCCCTCGCCCGACTCCCTTGAATCCCTTAGCGCCGTCGTCCGCGGAAGGCATACCGGAGGTGTACTACTTCGGCCCCTGCGGGAAATACAACGCGCTGGTGATGGAGCTACTCGGGCCCTCACTGGAAGACCTGTTCGACCTTTGCGGTCGTCGGTTCTCTCTAAAGACTGTCCTTATGATCGCCATGCAGCTGGTAAGTCCTCACAGTAACACCGCCGACACTTTCTCTAATACGTTGCGGGCTCAACCGTGAATTTATTGGACCATGTAATTATAATGAAAGAAAGTCCCGTTTAACCTGGGTCCATTATAAACGAACGTTTCCTGTTCTGTAACGTGATGGGTTGTAAATTGCTTGTCGTTTCTTTTTTCAGTTACATCGCATCGAGTATGTCCATACGAGACACCTAATATATCGAGATGTAAAGCCTGAGAATTTTTTGATAGGTAGAACTGCAACTAAAAGGGAAAAAATCATCCACATCATTGGTGAGTAGATATGCCTTGAGCCGAGCATGTATTATAAAATAGTACAGACCCATACTTCAAACTTGTAGAGCAGTCATTAAGGATTAGTGTGCTGCGAATAAAGTAGCAAAGTAATTCAATACCCACTTCAATATAACAAGCTCTGTGGTTGGACTCTGCCACATCCATATAACGTTATACACTCTGAATAGCATCACAATTTATTCATATCAGTTGATGCGAATGCGTATGTGTAACTTAATCTTGCAGATTAAACTATTGATTGGCTGAATTTGGATTATTATTATATCATTTACGACGCCTTTAGGCATATAGAGTTTCGCTCGCGAAGAAGGATATGTAGACCACGTTTGTGCTTCTCCCATCCTGGAATTGTATATCTGGTATCAAAATACTGAGTCGTCATTCGTTTCCTGACAACGAGTGAGGACGGAGCGTCATATTCATGATCATCAGGCTATAATAGTCCACTGCTGGACATAGGCCTCCCTATTGGGCGCCAGTGCACCTTGTCCTCGGCTTGCCGCATCCAGCACCCACCTGTTAGGGTTCACAAATCGTTACTCCACCGGTTGTGCTCTCGCGCACGATGGCCCGTGGTCCGCCTTGACCATGATTCAGGATTTGACAGATCAGGTAATTACAGTGGAGCGACTGCTATCTGACCTCCGTGACCCTGCTACCAGGGGAACCGGACCAGATTTAATCATAGTTCCACATTCAGTCGCCTGAATTTTCAGATTTCATCACGATGTTTTCCCTCACCGTAAGAGCATCGGTTAGCATTCAACTAATGTACATAACTTAGAAAAGAGTCATTGGTACTATGACCATAGGGTGCAGTGGGATTCGAATCTGGTACCTCTCGCTTACGAGGCTTAACCGCTCGGTTACCGACGCTCCTGAAGCACTTCCATAAATGGCATTATCGGCCCATAAATAGGTACAGTCGAGTTCATTAATATGTGAGCATTTCCAAGGCTTCAAATATAAATGTACATGGAAGGGTACTTATATATCTGAGCAGATGTACATATGTTTGATTGATGAATCTGCTCAGATATATAAGTACCCTTCCATGAACATTTATATTTGAAGCCTTGGTAATGCTTACATATTAATGAACTCGACTGTACCAACAATTTTAAATATTCCCTTATATAATTCCTTATAATGTCTCCATTACAGATTTTGGTTTGGCCAAAGAATATATAGACTTAGAGACAAACAAACATATTCCATATCGGGAGCACAAGTCGCTCACTGGGACCGCGAGATACATGTCAATAAACACACATTTAGGAAAAGGTAAGGACATCAGCTAATCATTTATCTAAAACTTTACATTATAACTAATTATCTTTTATCTGAATGCATTGGATTATTATTTATTTAAGACCTGAATTGTTAAACTGTGTTCATGCAAATAAATTTAATATGATGATTATGATTACCTAATTAATACTAAAATGTACTTTTTCCAATTTCAGAACAATCTCGACGCGACGACTTAGAGGCTCTCGGGCATATGTTTATGTATTTTTTACGTGGTTCCTTACCCTGGCAGGGTTTAAAAGCTGATACACTCAAAGAAAGATACCAAAAAATCGGTGACACCAAGCGGGCAACACCAATCGAGGTCAGTTATTTATATTAAAGTAACATTTAATTAAACATTCAACTTATTCGTAAGTAATATTCATATTGCTAAGAAGAACAACTTGATGTGGATACCAAACGCGGTGTTTTCTGTCGCGTATCTGCGTGTCTTAGTCTAAGAGCCCATGAGGGCCAGACCTTCCTATTGTTCGTAAGTATGAAAGTTTTTCCATGTGTGTCCCCAACACAGGTAAGAATGATCCCCACCCATGAAACCTGGATCGTGGTTCCTTTGGCAGGTAACAGGTAACAAAGGTGTATAAAATCTTATCACCAATTTCTTAAGTTAGCAAGCTCAATTTTTTTGTATTTTATTCGTAACAGCATTAATACTCACGATGCTCATTGCCAGACACATAGTATGGTTACAACCCTCCGCCGGACACCCCTAAACTATAATTCTCTGTAATTATACTTACCTTATATTAGGAAAGCTGAATTTTATAAATGTTATTCAGATAATTATTAAACTGAGTTATCTTAGTAGCCAGACAGTTTTATGGGTTCTATAATCCTGCCAGACGCATAAAAAGTGTCTCATATGCAACAACTGGTGCGAGTGAGACAGAGCGCTCAGTTCATTGCAATGTTATGCTAAACATATACTATCGTTTATTCCAAATTGTTTAGTGATTTTTTTTATAATTCTTCAAGAAATTTAATAAAATAAAATTATTACAGTCAGAATAATAAATTTTTTAATCTATAATCAGTAAAAATTTTCTAATATTCACATTTAATCAGTAAATTTTTTCTAATATTCACATTTTTAAACTCGTGATATCTCTCGAATGGAATGTCTGAATTGCATAATTCAAAAAGTTATATAAAGGTATTGAAGCAGTTGTGAATATGAAGTAATTGATTTTGATAAGGATTAATAGCAAAGTACCAATAAATAGCGTTTTTTAGCGGCGGCATTTCAATTAAATTTTGAAAATAAAAGAACACATGCATACATGTGACATAACTATAATAGTTAGACATATACTGTCGTGACACTTTTTATAGATAATGATGTGTTCTGCAAAGTCGTAGTACATTATTTTGTTCTATCATCAATAGTTTTCGCAGCACACGCGATGTAAGGAATTTTTTGGGTATTTTTTTACACCTTGGGTTACATTATTGGAGTTTTATTAATGAACCGTAATTTTTTAGAAAATTACGCTCCCGCTCCGGCCATGTACCAATGACTGTTTTTTGAGTTATGTACATTAGTTGAATACTAACCGATGCTCTTACGGTGAGGGAAAACATCGTGATGAAACCTGCACATTCAGGCGACTGGATGTGTAACAATGATCCAATCTGGTCAGTTTCCCTTGTTAGCAGGGTCATGGAGGTCAGACGGCAGTCGCTCCACTGTAATTACCTGACCTGCCAAATCCTGGATCATGGTCAAGGCGGACCCCGGGCCCTCGTGCGCGAGAGCACAACCGGGACATTAACGCCAAGATGGTCACCCGGGGATAGTGTAGCTTCCCAACGGTGAAAGAATTTTTGAAATAGGACCAGTAGTTTCGAAGCCTGTTCAATAAAAACAAACAAACAAAAAATCAAACATTTCCTTTTTATAATATTAGTATAGACGACAGCTGATGCGCAGTAAAAGATCGCACCGAACCGAGCGCTCTGTCTCACTCGCACCAGTTGTTGTATATGAGCCCCACTCTCGCAACTATTACACTTTTAATGCGTCTGGCAGGATTATAGAACCCAAAAAACTGTCTGGCTACTGAGAAAACTCAGTTTAATAATTCTCTGAATAACATTTATAAAATTCAGCTTTCCTAATATAAGGTAAGTATAATTACAGAGAATTATAGTTTAGGGGTGTCCGGCGGAGGGTTGTAACCATACTATGTGTCTGGCAATGAGCATCGTGAGTATTAATGCTGTTACGAATAAAATACAAAAAAATTGAGCTTGCTAACTTAAGAAATTGGAGATAAGATTTTATACACCTTTGTTACCTGTTACCTGCCAAAGGAACCACGATCCAGGTTTCATGGGTGGGGATCATTCTTACCTGTGTTGGGGACACACATGGAAAAACTTTCATACTTACGAACAATAGGAAGGTCTGGCCCTCATGGGCTCTTGCTCTATCTGTCGTGATTCGGTCGGACGCGATCCATATGACCTAAATCGGAAAAAGACATGGAGCAATTTTACCCAGTGGAGAATCATACGCTTTGACTTGACATCAATCAAAGCGTATTGTAGTCAGCGACGCTGCGCTAATGCGAGTTCGAAATTCCACTAGATGGCAGCACTGGCCGGTAAGGAACGTTGTCAAAATACGACGCGCTATTGGTCAGAATAAAAAGTTCAAAAATTGAGAGTTGGATTTCAGCCAATAAAATGGCGTTATTTTGACAGTGACAAGAACTTACTCGCCAGTGGCGCCAACTGATGACCTCAAAACGGTTGCTCTTCCCACGCCGCAAATCGGTGACACGTTAAACAAAAAGGTGCTGATTCTCCCTCCACTGGTTAAATTACCCCATAGTAGGAGACGTCATCGAGTACAAGAGAAATTCCACTATGTAGCGATAGTACACGTTTAGGCGCTTTTCTCTCTTTTGTTGATTCTATAAGTAAAAAGAACCGGTCGGCCTCACATCCCCTTGGCAGTTTCGCTTTTCAGCCACATTAAAGTCCCTTTTCTTTTTCATAACTATAATGTAGCCGTGCCCTCACAGTCTACACTAACCCCGTTAGGTGCTATGCGAGGGCCACCCAGAGGAGCTGGCGACGTACCTGCGCTACGTGCGGCGCCTAGACTTCTTCGAGACGCCCGACTACGACCAGCTGCGGCGAATGTTCCGCGACCTATTCGAGAGACGCGGCTACGTCGACGACGGCGAGTACGACTGGACCGGCAAGACCATGGTAAACAACTCCTCTGTCTCCTGAATGTTAACCTTGTCTAGTGCCGCTTCCTACGACACCTTCACGCTCCGGACAACCTCGAACACCCGGTGCGCATCCGGCCCGGGCTGCATGGGACAGTGCTCCACTATGCTCCAAGGCGTGAGGAGTCTCCTCAGCAACTGCCGCTTGCGACATTTCTTCCCGTGTAGACGTGCGATCGAGCCAGCCCCTAGCAATGTTCGAGCTCTGGAAGTTAGCCCGTCTCTGCTAACGGCTATCGGCACGGACGACTCGCTAAATGACTCGGCGCAAACGATTTGAGTCTCTTTTCTGCCTGCGATTTCGTACGAAGTGCCCGTATGTTGTGGTGGTATTCGTCTCTTTCACTCGCGAAACTTGATCTTAATGATTCATTATTTATAAGTTCCAAATTGTGGTTATCCACCAATTGTGGTTTTCAATAGACCTTTTTCGGATCTATACTAGCTTTTGCCCGCGGTTTCGATCGCACGGAAGAGAGATAAAAGGGTAGCTTCTCCGTCATGGCTCGCTTCAGGCCAACAGGATGTACACGCTTCGACGTGAAGGGAAGACAAGCAACTGCACATTCGCATTAATTTTAATATTAGTTAGGATTTGTTAGTTCTAACTTGATTTGGGGTTTGGGGTTGAGCGAAATTATTAGTTTATAGATATGACTTCTCGTAATGTCCGTACCTTACAAACAGTACGTAACCTACTTATTATTTAATGATAAGTATTATCTAGCTGGGTGCTGTTCTTTCACGGACTGGAGACGTAGGGAGCGACATTAGACTGCCACGGCTGGCAAGGCCGCTGAGCCGAATATTCACTTATGTTTGTTTGCACGTTGACTACAACTTAATTTTAAAGATTTTGTATAATCAGAGCTTACGCTTCGGTTTTCCACCTGCTATTTTTGTCTGTTCGCACAATTAACTGCTTCAAAATCGAGATAGAATCTGAAAATGTTCTAAGTATATACGTAATTACTATGTACGATTGAACTTAACCACATTCTATCTAGATTTTTACGATTTCCTTTAGCTCTCACTGTGTTTATGTGTCATAGGATTAGCCCGACTTTTGCACTCTTATACATGACATTATTTTTTTCAACGATTGAGATGTAATCTTAAAAAACGGTCCAATTTTTATTTTTTCTCAGGGGTTAGATATTCTTGTGAGTAAAGTCAAGTAGTCCAATTATAAATAGCTAACCAAATATGAATAGAGTAAATACAGTATCAAATATTAAATAGTGTAGCGTTTGGAGTCTTATAAAAATGGTATAATACCTACATACAGTTGTATGCAAAATAGACAATACAGCAAAACAGTGCATCTTGGACACCAAGAGTGCATTCCAACGAAGTATAAATAAGTACATAAAACTTAAATGGGCTTGTGAAAATCTAAATAAGGTCTCAGTAGAAGTATATTTATAGCCCGAAATACAAAAACATCGCATAAGGTTTCTTTTGAATTGAATGTCATATCAAATTGGCCATTAGATGTGAGCAAAATCTGCATCACTGCACTCACTTGCGGGCACAGAGAATCTACAGTCTTTTCCCCCGAGAATGTATTGTATATTTGTGTAAAAGTGTGCTAATCAGTGCTTTTGGTGATTTTGGTGCTACCTAAAAACAAAGCAAGCTTTAGTTAACCTTTGTAAAATGGCGCAAATAAACTAAACGTGTGTTTTATACTAGTTACCATAATATGTATTCATACTAATTTACCAAGACTGATAAATAATTCCATTAGTTTATTTACGGCTTGTCAGCCTACATGTAAATAAGTAACATCGTGCCTTTCTAGACATGGATTTCGAAAAAGACAGGTCGTAATAGGAAAAATAAGAATGTATAGTCACTAATTTAATAACAACTGAATTCATCTTGTTGTGATTAAGTATGGAGTTGTGAGCTTGGAATGGAAAAAGCAAAAATCTCATGCTAATTATTTACTTTTTTCTTTTAATTAAAAATTTCATAATATTCCATGCATATTATGCATAAGTTTATATTCGATGTAGTCCTGATTTCGATATTTTCATTAATTCTTTCTATATTACTTTCTTTTGACGTGTGTGTGTTTTGTGATGTGACGAAACTGATGTTCCTTTTTTATTTTGTTCATGAAAATTGCACTCGTACATAATCGCAACAAACACGCTTTTTCTTTTAAAGTAGGTACTTAAGTTTTCCTATACATATTTTATGTGGGCCCAATGCAAGTATTACATGCAAATGTTTGTAAAGATATTTATGAGATATTTACACTTATCGCCGCCTCTCGTTGAGCAAAATTAATAGTTTTCACAAGTATTCCGTCGGGAGACTTTTCGGCGGATTTGTAAATGTGACATTAACATTTTTAAACCGCACAGCAGGTTGATGCCATTTTATTTTATGCCAATTTGGTAATTTTTTTCTTTAACTTTGTTGCAATTCTTTTAATTTCGATTGTAAAGTTTTTTATTTTGATTTTTGTCAACCCAAGCTAGGTTTGTAATTGAAAATGATTAAATGACGAGTTGGATAAATTAGTATATCGTTAATTGCTCGCTTTTAGTATAAATTACATGATATTTATTATATTTGTTTAATAAAATTTATCCCCTGAATGTGTGTGTTTTTGTGTAGTGGCTTGATTTTGTTTCTGTAGATATCTGCAGCTATACAGATGTAAGAACATTTTGCTCTAAGTTTACGGACTGCCAAATGTCAGTAATAGGTACCTAACTAAAATTTAGGGTGTTTATTCCTTTCATACACAATCAGATATCATAGGACTAACACATAAATATTTTTGTAATAGCACAGAATTCTAATACACTAAGTCACACTTAATTTTTCTGTTTTTTTCCTTCCATAACAGGCAATATAACATTACCTACTTCTTTGCTTCTGTTTTTAGGGTATTGGAACAAATCTATCACCAATGTATCAGTTCTAGTTGTGTCATTAAATGTTGTAAAAAAGCCAGTTATTGCGGTAACATTTGAGATAGATTTATTCCCGCAAATTGCATTTAGCTTATGTATTGTGATTGTCGAATCTTGACGCATGCCTATGGGTTTCGCATGCCGCATACCGCGCTTTCGTCGCAGCCCTCTAATATCCATGTGATGCGGATTTTGAGGAACGCCCCGCCATCCAACATTGCTAAGACTAAATCTGCCAAGGTCAGTGCTGAATCTGGAAGGTATAGCGGCTAGGGTGTGAAAGCTGTGCCACTGGCAGTTTGTGGTAAATCTTGCTCGGTTTTCTTGTATATTGGTATACTAGATCAGGCTTGCGGAGTGTTTTTGATAGATATTGTAGAGTGGTATTTAGATTTAAATAGTTTTCAGCACATAACAGTTCGTGTCTGTCTAGCTAGAGTAGACTTGCACAGTGATCCTAAAGAGATATTCCATAATCATGTTTATCTGTTTGCGGTTACAAGTTTCATTTTGAAATTAAAGTAGTTATATCTCATATAATCCATCCCATTAATTTTATTACAAAGTATGTATTATTATCACATAACAGTATCATCAAATCTTATGGCTACAGTTATCAGATCCTCATATTCTGTACTATTGACGATTTCACAGCGTTACGATAGAAGTGTGTAACTATTATCTTTCGTAAATGATGTTTTCTATACTTCTATGTGTTTCAATGATTTCAGTCCACCCCAGTTGGGTCCATTCAGACCGGCCACGAGATCGTTGTATCGCCGAATCGCGACAGACACCAACCCTTCCACAAGGTAAATAACACCTTAATTCCTGTTACATAGAATAAACTTTACTTTAAAAACTGTTACACATTGTTATACGTTTATAAAATTTATTATTTGCTAATTGTAATTATGTTTATTTAGGTATCGATATTTTCCAAAAATTAAAATTGGATCCCATTTGACTTTACAATTAGAGTTGCTTTGTCAATATTTCTTTGATTCAGTTTCATTTTTTTACTTTGCTTTGATCTGAAGAATCACCTGGTATTATTTGAGAAATCGAAACTACTCTTTTGGGTACGTGAAATTCACGAATGTAGAACTTGGTTTTTAATCAACCAAATTTGTCCTGATCCTTTTGAGCTCCATATACCGTCGGGTATATTTACTTTTCAATCATTAAGGCTACGGCCTCGCTGTCAGGTGGCTAGTGAGTACCTAGCTAGTAGAGAAACCAATAAGCGAGGCAATAGCCGTGACATCAAGCGAGGGACCAAGCGCGCATACTTCGCTGCCTCCTAGGTGCCTACCTAGGCTCTAGGCTCTAAGCAAGCCACCTGTCAGTGTGGCCTAGCATAATTACAAGAAACAAAAGTGAATGTTGACAATCCAACCATATAAGTGACTCACAGTGCTTTTTTTGTCGGTGCAGGATGATTTGTGTGATTATATGATTGGTTTGGTTGAGGACGATGAGGCGGCGCTTATTACCGGAGAGGTTTGGTCGGCTTCCACATTTATAATGTTGCCATTTTAACGACGAGACCCTGGTTGTTGTTCACTAAATGTAGTGCGGGAGAGCGCGGTAATAATACACTCACAAAAAATATGGATTTAAGTTTTTAAAAGCGAGTTAGATTTAATTTAGTTGTGCGACTTTGAATTTACTTTCCGCCCTGGCTGAAAGACGCTCAGAGATCGTTGACTTTACGATGTTATAATTACTTCTCTGTATTTGAATAGATTTATCTGTTAGAAGACGAGCTGCAGTTATTACTGTTAGAATGTAAGTACAGTGTCTGCAACTTAAAATGTAGTAAATGTAAACGTATAAGGACTGTATTATTGTGGATAGCAAAGAAAACATAAGTTAACCTTGGTAGACTCTGTTTAAAAAGTAAAGCGACATGGGAATTTATAAGATTATTTAAATTCAACAAGTAAGAAACGTGATTTTGAATAATGGAAACTTAAAGATAGGAGCTAAAAGATGGATGTCTTCATTATTCAAAATCAGGTTGCTTACTTGTTGATTTCTATCGATCTTATAATTTCCCAAGTCTGCTTACTTTTTAGACAGTCTAAACATACATTTCTACTACCCACCTGGTTGTGAAGAAGTTATCGAATTTATGAACGTCAGCGACGCTGACTCTGAAATGGAAACTTACCATTATTAGATCAATTGTATTTTAACTGTTATTTTAATAAAAGAAGTCGTGACTTCCGTAAAAAATTATCAAGCAGAAATTTTTTAAGATTTTAATACGTACGCCACAGGAACGTAATTTCTTTCTTGCAACGCACCTTCATATAAGATGAGCTATTGATTTTGCGTCGCACGTAAAGGTTTTGTTTTAATCTATATTCAGCGCAAATTACACGACCGAAATCACGATAGTTGGCCGTCAGACTAACTCTGAATCTTAGTTTTTTTGTGAGTGTACCTATCTATATTTTTTAGCTACGCTCTCCCGGACTAACGCATTAGTTCGCTATCCCTACCATGTCATGCGCCACGTTCTCAAATCTCTCCATTTACGCCATTGTTACCCTGATTTTGCTGCTTTGTTTTTACATTGATTAATTACAATGTTTTTTTTTTGAAAATAATGCCAATTATATAATGCAAAAATCAATATTAGGTGTAAGACTAAATCTGAAGCATTCATAAAAAATAAGTTTGAAATTATCACTGAATGAGGCTACACTTACTCGTTATGATCGCTGAATATATTTAGTCAATCAATATGTAAGTATATCTAATAATTCTATTCTAGATACTTAGATACTTTTCCGAAGTGTTCTGTTAGTATGTATAACAGAGCAGCAATTGGCAGATGTCTACTTATCCGAGTGACCCATGTTTCTAGTATCCTAAGCTTATAGGTTCATTTGGTCCCTAACCGACACATTGTGTTATCAGTTTGAGATTGTAGTGAGATTTACCCCTCAACCCTGGAGATTTGAGATACTTCCCCATGTTTTTGTTTGTATTTTTTTTACCCACCTATTATGTTTGTTATGGATTGTTGTTTTATGCGAGGAACTGCGTATTTGAAAAACTGGTTTAGCAGATAAAGTAAATAGGCGTCACTAAACTGTATATAATATGAGCTAAGCTTCAGTACAGCAACTACTGTGGATGGCGGGAAATACCTACACATCGGAGTCGGCCCATTGAACGACTGATTAATGAAACTGCACGGCAAGCACAAGCGTACTCTCACGCGCGATTAGCCAGGGCGCGACAGAGATACTGCTATCTCTTTTATCTTAGTCTTGAGAGAAGGAAATAAACGCTCTCTCCCGGCGCGAGATGTGTCGCGGGCATATTTGTGTTAGCCGTGCTAAGCATTTACGAATTGTTAAACGTCGAAATGTAATATTTCCCGCCAGATACAACTGTAGGTACTTAATGTTAGGTTGTTGATGGCCAAACCCGATTTCAGGCCAAAATAGCATGTCTTAGGCTGAACAAGTCATGACACACTAGTTCATGCTTTCGGTTCATGTTCGGCCATAATATTAGGACAAACTAATTTGGTCTAGAGCTAGACCGGATTATTAACCATTCAGGAAAAAGTTGTTTGACCGGAAATTGTGTTTCGCCATTAATTCACCATCAAAGTGTATGCTACTTATTTGGTCCCAACTAAACCGTGCTTTATTCTAAACTAGGGTGTGAAAGACAGCGGCACTGGCGGCACAGCGAACACTGGAAACTGGCCGCACAGTGGCAAGGCCACGCCGATCACGGCCGGCCATCTCACGCCCGCGGACAGACACGGTTCTGTGCAAGTGAGTAGACACAACGAAAGTGCAAGAGCAGGGTGGAGGGCCCTCCCCTTCACAATGATATAAGAGGGGATCCAAAGTTTAGTTTAGTTTATTTATCTATCATTGAAAATGAAATGTTATGTACATACAGCATTAATTGTCAATTCACAATGATATTGTCAACAACAACCTGCGCAACAAACTACGCCTGCACCAGCAATGAGTGTTTGTAATTTCAAAATTCACTAGATGTCGTTACTGAGGTGTACAGCTATAAAATGACGGATCCATTTTACACCAGCCAGCCTCAGCAGCCCCACCTGGTGGTTTTTGGAATTGCATACATATTACAGTAGGAACGTTAGGTCTGTTTTCAAAATATGTCGTGCCAAACCCCGTATTGGTCGGAAACCAATGCCCGTAGTTGACAGTTGGATACTAGCCAATAAAACGACTAAATTTGAATGTGACAAGACCTTACTCGCCAGTGGCGCACCTTTTGTTTAGTTTCAATGCAAGCGCTATAAAAAACTGGCTCACGTAATGAAATACAATACTTTTAGGTATAGAGGATTGTGAATTAGTTAAATTTATTTGCAGAGTCGAAAGTAGCGCCCTATGATTCTCAGTTCTCTGTCGAAGTGTAGTTCCCATGTGTAATTATTTTGCTAAAAGAGGTTTTCCACAAAACATAAACTCCCAAGTGTAGTTATTTTGCTAAAAGAGATTTTGTTTTCCACAAAACATAAAATAAATGCCTGAAGATGAGTAATTCGAAACCGGTTGCAAAATAATAAAAATGGTATAATAAAGTGGAACTAGTGTACAAAAAGTGATTTAATTCATAATAATGGAGTTCCATCATGAAGTGACAACACAAAGTGTTAAATATTTAAAACAGAACCACTTTGAAGTCGCAGTAATCTGTCTCCATACATCTGGTGGTACAGTAGCCATTTGGTTTAAAAATAGACTACGGTACTATTCTAGCAACTTTTGGCGGTAAATGATAGACAGGAGTTTGTTTCAATTTATCGTATTTCATTTATAGTTATATGCATGCGATGTAGTTGTTTTTTAGTTACGTGTGTAATATTTTCCATGTCGAGTTCGTACACATTTTATTTTTTGTCTTGTGTCAAAACTGTGAATGTATATTGGTGTATTTATTTTTTAGCTGTTGAAGAATAAGCATTTTCGGTATGTCAAATTTCCGGGATCCGTGTCAACGGTCAGTTTAAATTTTGCGACGTAATTTTTTGTGAGCGTCTGCATGGTGCTTTGAACGGCATTCGTCACTGTACTGTTTGCAAGGCTCTCGATCGTAGTCTATAAAAACATCTTGGCGACAATATTCCATCTCGGAGGTGCTATCGCGCGCGAGGAACCGGGATCCGCCTGAGCCATGATCCGGGGGGGGCGACTCTCGTGTTGTGACATCTTAAATCCGACATTTTCTTTGGGCAAGAAACTTTATTAAAACATTACTGAAATTGATCTTCGAGAATATGCGACTGTCGAAAATAATTGGCAAAATATGTTTGGCTGCAATAGACATTTCGATGTCATTATCAATTGAGATATGTAGCTAGAAAAAATATAGAATTTGAGATGTCACAGCACGATAATTAGGCCCTTGGAGACTCGTAGCCTGTGTGGTCGAAACTAATATTAATAATAATATACCGTCGTATTATGCCAACCGGCCCCTGATACTGTTCAAGCAGTCTCAGGGTTGATCCTTACACCTTGAGGTGTAGGTTGAGGACTGACTTTAGAGCATGTCTGCATTGCCCTGAGTTGTGTAAGAAGTAATTCAGAAGAAAAAAAGCATAATAACCGGTGTTCTTATAATTTTATGCTGTCTTTAGCAATTGCAAAAGGCCATAGGCTGCGGTGACTGCTTACCATCAGGCAGGCTGTAAGCTTGTTTGCCACCTTAGTGGTATAAAAAATAAATTATGTTGGGTCTAAAGAAGAAGAAATATTTTAAGTATAAGTTTAATAAGTAAATATAAGTTTTCCAAATAAGATTCTGATTCATTCTGACGCCAACTAAACTTCTGCCGCAAGGAATATTTATCTCCTTAAAATTATATATGTAATGGGGTACAAATACCCACAATTATTAGTAGTAGAGTAGCATGGTCACGTAGGTTGGATGGCAGTCGCTCCACTGTAATTACCTGATCGGCCAAATCCTGGATCATGGTCAAGGCGGACCCCGGGCCCTAATGCGAGAGCACATGCACATCCAGGACATCAACGCCAAGATGATGATGATGATGATTAGGGGTAGGACAACATGCGAACGAAGTCGCACCGAATGAAAACGAATAGGCTTCTGCAAACAGTGCTGTGACTGCACCGATTTTAGATATGTGTGCTTCTGAACGCTTAAAAACACTGCCAATATTCATTCATATTATTATTAGATTGGTGTGATGGCTGAATAGGTAAATTCTAATATTACGTAAACTTGGAATCTCCAACCCGCCTGCCAAGCGCGGAGATTATGGCAATAACCTCCCCATTCGTGGAGAGGCCCTAAGTCCTGCAGTGGACTGTTGTGGGCTGTGATGATGATGATGAACTTGTAAATTGTAGTAGACTGTGAGGTCACTTAAGAAAAGCTCATCTCTGGGATACCATTATATACTCTGGCGTATCTCTGGGATACCATTATGACAATCGGTTGCATTTCAGAGGACAGCGGTTGAACCACTCAATTAATTATTTCATACAATTTGTTGAATTTGTATAAATGCACGTAAATTGAGAAAGTTTGACCAATGTTTTGGGTCTCCAAAACTTCAGCTGTACAGTTTTATTTCTCTCCGTACAATGAAATTATCTCTGCACAAAACAGAGTCGACCTTTAAAAAAATTGCAAATTCGTTTTTAATGTACGAATTGTATAACACTGTACACTTCCTTCTGAAACACAACCGTGCTTGGTTGCCAGACTGTCTTAGTGGTGGTCCAAACACACGTCAGAAGGTCAACATTTGATGCTATCCCCTAGTCTATAACATTATACCCATCAGCCATAACAGCAAGATCTTAAACGGAATAAGAAATAATTAATACATGTCACCTTTCAAATTAATTACGTCATATTTCTTTGAAAACAGCTAATAAGCCAGTGTAAAATATTACTTAGATTTACCTTGTTTTTTTTTTAATTTAATTCTTTAGACTTATATTATTATAGCTTCTACTCTCATTTATGAAAGCATGAGATTTAGTTTTCATTAATATTACTGCTAACTAAAATGCTTAACAATCGTAATATCGCTATGTATTTATCATACGATTTTCAGTGAGTCTATTGTCTAACGTCCGATTTCTAGTTGTGTATATAAATAGGTTATAGAATTTAAGACTTTCGGGGGTTTTTGACTACACTTTCACTGCTACAACCAATGATACTAACTGTGGTAACAAACCCGATAATATATGTAGTGAAAGTGTAGGTATATAATATATCGTTATATCTGTATATAATTTTGATTAAATATGGTGAGGTTCCCCTTAACAGGGTCACGGAAATCAATATTCGCTCCACATACAAGGAATAGTCCCTGCCTAGGATGATCCCCGATCAAAATTATAGTCTTATAAGGCAATAGTGGATAGGGTTATTAGATTAGGGCTATGTAGCTTTTTTTTTTATATCATACAGTAGGCAAACAGGCAAGCGGGCCACCTGCTGGAAAGTGATCACCACTGTCTATAGACATTAGCAACACCAAGAGTATCGCCAATGCGTTGCCCACCTCTATAACACGTTGCTCTGGCAGCAAAAAGACAAATGCCCCTCCACTGCCAAAGCCTCGGTTACCAAATCCCCACCCCATGGAGCACTGGAAACCTTACTCACCGACAGAAACACAACACTATTTAAAAGAGTATTGTTTAGCTGCGGCATTCTGTAAGGTGGAGGTACTTCCCCAGTCGGGCGGCTCCAATTCGAACGGGATACCCCGCTATGCCCTACCTCTCTTAAAATTTATCTAGTAATAACTCCAACTAGCGGAGAGTGGAACATAACGTCAAATCTTCTTTTGACGGAAGGGCAGCGTAGGTGATCCTACGTTAGTTATCGAGTATAGGAAGAAATCCTACTTTGTAGCGATAGTAGAAGTGTAGGAGACCCACGTTTTGCTCGATGACGTGGGATACCCTACGGTGCCCACACAGTCTAGTACCGCTCAAGCTGTATAAACATGAAACAAATTAGAATCTGATTCACACTGCACGAACAAATACCCATAGGCATTTTGAATGTAGGCATATAGAATAGGGTTTAGACACCGTAATAATATTTGACTGAGTATGTAAAGAGCGCTATATTAGTATTGTTTACATTACACAATTTCCTCATTAGAGTATTTATTCATCTATACCAGAATTGGTGTTTCTTTTACAAATTATACAGTGATGAACAATCAACAAAATAAGCAGTAAAACTGCCAACAAAATATTTGTATGCTGTTAGACTAAAATAATATCTCGATTTTCGAACGTTTCATTATGAAAGTGAAGTGAGTGAAGTGAAGGCCTCTCATTACTTCTAATGTGTCCCAATAATGGAATAAATACTACATAATACGATGTTCTCTCCAGATAGAGGGTGAATGTCTTCCATTCCATACTATTATGAACCCTATCACCTTCCGCACAAGATAAATCTGTATATAATTGTCTACAAAGAAAACATCCCTGCCCTAAAACCTGTGTACTCGTAAGTATGACTATAAAATTCCATATTTTGACATGCGATGCTCTTGCGCAGGTGGTGAGCTCCACCAACGGGGAGCTTGGAGCGGACGACCCCACTGCTGGGCATAGCAATACGCCCATAACGCAGCCCCATCACGAGGTCGACGTGGTTGACGACACCAAGTCAGTGTTCCAACTGTATGCATCGTATTTCGTTTCTTTTCTTTTTTAGTTTAAGTTCGTCTGCACATTTATCACGTTTTTCCTTGTGCTGATAAAATTTAACAGACATGTAGCCAGCAGCAATAGTAGGTATTCATTTTGTTACCATGTATCAATTTCTGAAGCTTTGATATATCAAAGTTATTGTGGGATGGTTCTCAACATCCAAACTAGCTAATGTGTCTCATACACGTTTAGATTAACCTGACATAATGTGGCAGACTTACCTCAGTAAAAACTGCACAGTTTAAAACTTATAGTTAAAAATGAATGTGTAGCTAAGTAGAATCCTTTGCAAGATTGCTAAGATATTATGTTTTCAGTACAGCGGCTTAAATTGGAACTTAATGTCGCCATTTGAAATGTTATTTTGTTGTTAACTAATGCGTCACCGTCATCGGGTCTGCCAATATAATAACATAACTGTTTAATTCTGCAAAAGATTTCAATGTAATGAGCTAGTTTTGACGCTAACTTGGCATTATGATTGCAATTATGTATTTCATCATTTATTGTTTAACAAAAGGAAAAACGTGGTTGTAACCTGATTCGTTGGTGGGTTGTGTAACTCCTTTTCTATTTCAAAACACTGTTTCAAAAACTCATGTGACGACCTCGCCGCCGAATCGGTAACGTGCAAATGTAATTTTATGTTTCTTTATTGTCACTGGCTTTTCGGTGTAACTACTATGAAAGAGTATTTTTGTACCAAGTCTCGTTGGTTTTGTTTATGTGAGTAATATAATATCTCATTTCCTATCAATTAATTATTCTGTTATTACCACATATATTTTGATATTTCATAGTATGTTCCCAAAGCCAGAAGAAAGGGAAAGCTTTTTCTTTAAAAAAATATCTGTTTCATCTTTTAAATGTTAAATGGGATATTCTTACATGTTATGTAAAAAGTATGTCAAATCTATCTGTGCATGATTTATGTCAACGTCTTCTTGTCTTATCGGTTACGTGTTCTGTTTTCTTATAACAATATGACACAAAGAAAAATATTTAAAGGGGTGACTGTGATTCCAAAATCCATCAGATGCCGCTACTGAAGCGTAAGGTAAAGGTATAAAGCCTTGTCATTGACTGCAATGGGTACGTCAGTTTTAATCTGTCGTGTCTGCCGACAGTATTCTGACAGCAGACATTTGACCCGGGGCTCTGGGGCCAACCACTATCTCATGGGCCCAAGCCAACCTCACCTGCTCGTGGTCCCCCTGCTGGCATATGGACGAAGTTTTCGCGAACCGGCTTTTCTACGGGTAGTCACCATACGTAAAAAGCCAAGTCACCGCAAAATTCCAGCATAGAGCGTTGCCGTGTAACAACGGCGCGTAGGTACATCGGCAATTTCTGTTGCAATTAGTTCCACCTCGATGGATTTTGATGAAATTTGAAGTTCCACCTCTAAAACTATTTCTACTCCACTATTATTGTACCTATATAATTTTGATATAATTAAGTAATAAAATTGTCGTCCTAACTTACTTTCTACCACCACATCCGGTCCGACGGCAGACGTTTTAAATCTTCATACAGGCAATCCGTCTATTCCAGATGTTGTTGCTTCTTCAAGCGCAAAAAGAAGAAGTGCGCCGCGCGCGCAGGCAAGTGACGCGTGTGTTCGTGACCCGCCCCTCGCCCCGCTGTTCGCCCCCGCATCAGGAAATACCCGCAGAATTGATAGTTCACCCAGACTTGCAAGTGTCATCAACGTATTCACTCGAGCCACACCGGCGGTATGTAGCGGCGTTACGTAAAATATGATTTTCGTAGACGTTATTTGGATTTTTGTGAGGACTTGTTGAGGCCGAATCCTCGTCATGTTCGAGGTTGGGTTATATCGTACCGCCGGAGTACTAGTAGGATTTATTTGTAAGCACGTCCAATTCTTAGTACACTGGTAGAGGCCCGACCGTTATCTGAACACGTGATGTCTCAGTAGCTCATGTTTTATCGTGTGACGTGTCACTTGAAACTACGCTGTCACTGACAAGTGAAAAATTGTTCATGTGTTGACTATCGATTTTTCGGCACCACAAGCCAGCAATGCACATCCAACCCAGATAAATTGAGTTACAATTTCTAACACGACTATAAATTCAATTCAATGCTCTTCAAATACTTCTGTCAGACTTATAAAACAGCCTATTAGTCACTGCGACCTTGGTTCCGCGTTTGGTGATCACTAAAAATATTGTAATTAGAGAAATTTATGCTATCAGTTCACACTGTTGAGGCTCACCATTGTCATTGTAATTATTCCAACTTGCTATGCTATAACAAATACAAAGAAATATATAAATATACATACATTAATATTGTTATAAGCTGATTTGGAGTAAGCAATAGAGAAGTTCGTTGGGTGCCTGCAATTGCTGCGATACTCAATAAAGCAGACCC
Organism: Blastobasis lacticolella; assembly: GCA_905147135.1. Lineage (NCBI taxonomy): Eukaryota > Metazoa > Arthropoda > Insecta > Lepidoptera > Blastobasidae > Blastobasis > Blastobasis lacticolella. Next base: position 9,195,906 of record LR990053.1, read on the forward strand.
ACATTGCTAGAAGTGATAATAAGTGTTAAAGCCATGGCCCAATGTTCATTAAGGGTGCGGATAGCATGTTTCATTTTATGTTCCCGTCCTTAGTAAATTATGTTTCGTTTTCACCGGTATCTTCCGAAAGCTTACTGTAGGTGGTCAGTTTCATTCAATCTTCTATAGAATGTAGCTTGCACAGCTCAGTAAACGCGAATGCATAAGATGCAAGCATTTTAGTACCGTACTGATCCTAACTAGGCTATAACTATATCAGAATCACGACGTCTTGGTCACCAACTCACTCGCATTATTATTTGTGTCCATTCCAACACATGTTTTGTTCGAACAAATCCGCTGATTTGTGCATTAAGTCATTGATCATTCATTATCATAACCAACTGTAGTTTTAAAATAAATACTTGAGCAGCTCCAGAATTAAATTTAGTTCATCAAACTGTTTTATCAGTTATTATTTTGTTGATAAAACATGCCTTTGGTAACACTAAGTTTACTTCTTAGAATAGCGCTTACTAGTTATATTATCGTCTCGCTTTGTCCCATTAGTGAAGCAGTGAAACGTTATTTTTTTACGCCCTCGATGATTTTAATTTCTACGAATGATGTGTATCTATGATTCCTTGTGTAACGCCTACCATAACATAGGAAAGTCGTGACTATGCTAAGTTGTTTGTCGAGAACTGCCCAATGAAATCTAAAATGTTCGACGAATACAAGAGAGTGTATTGCGAGATATATTTTCATATATCGTCAACTACGGAATGTTTGTACTGTAACTCTGATAATAAGTGACAATTTTGGATTCCATAGTGCGTTCGGTTCGATGCGTTGAGTGCTGCGAAGGCGTTCCTTGCAGTTATAATTTCGATGACAGGTTGTGATTGCTGGATGCTACCATTAAAATATTTAATATACTGTAAAGATCTGTTACATGTTTAGTGTAACATTTTAAGAGCTTGTTTTATGTATTTATTCGTCTATCTACTATTAGTTACTTGTAATGAAAGTGTTACGTGAAACGCACCTTGCAGCATTCAAAACATTGATAGTATGAATATTGTAGGTTATAATTTTATTTAGTCATTGTCTATACCTAAGTTCAGTTTGTGCGAGAAACAAATATGATAATAATAATTATTTAAATTGGCTTCGTTCCTATAGTGACGCCACGTACCTACTTTCCTATCTTTATTTAATGCCTTCTATATTGTTATAGATATTAATGACTTCATGCAATTTTATGCAATAAGTAAAAGTTAGAAATAACAAGTTAGTGACGACTACAATGTTCTTTTGCAGTATGAACTTAAACATTGGTTAATCACTTGTCGAAAGAAATATGGTATGTTATTTATTAACGTGCAATAATTTATGTAAAAAATTCATTACAATAATGTAAATTTAATTAAAAAATGACGTGTTTCAATTGATGTAACCCGTCGAGTCCCGGCTTCTATGTATCTTCTACAAGACTGATTGGAACATTTCAAATTGTGTACAAACCACTACGCGGTTCTGGGCTCATGTCAATTTAATATTGTTGCAATTCGATTTTCTTGGAAGGCCGTGTCTGCGGCGACGTTATATCATTATTAGAGTAGGTGAGGCATGATAAGGGTCGGACGGGGCGGTCGTTCGCACTGCAGCCTTTCTAAGTATTATGACGCCTCGTCCATACAACTCCTGGGACACGCTTCACGACATACCGACACTGCTGAACTACGCAGCCGGTATTCCAGAGTTGTGGACCCGTATCGCCGGTCTAGTAGTTTATTGAGAGTTTGAAGTCGAACTGCGAATAGACTGAGTATTGAAGTGATCGGTAGGCGCGTCACACGCTGCCGCGGGCGCCGCCCCGCCTCCCAGGCGCCGATACAACGTTGATGGTGTAAAAATTGTACAGCTTAGGGAAAACATTTGTATATTTTTGCTTGGAAATGGTTATGCGGCAAGGATCGAGACGCGAGGGTAGATGGCTTTAAGGATGCCATGGCACCGGCCACCCGGAAGCGGATACGAGAACGGCATTTTATAAGATATTTCGGATTAGTCACAGATAATGTAGTCATCACAAAATTGTATCCCCTGCATTAGGAATTATTCGTTTGGGCTAAGTATGTTTGAAGTGTTCTATAACATAAAAAACATCTTGTTGTGTCGTTTTCATATTTTTAGAGAAAGTATAAATAATGCGAATATTGTCGATATGTAAAAGGGATTTTTAAAATGAACTCCTTAAAAATGTTTTTGATAAATTATTGTGAACAAATAAAAGTATTCTCCTCGTTAAAAAAATCGTTAAATAAATACATAATTGTACATCAATGCAGTATAATCGAATGTAATAAATAAACCTAAGTTTTAAAACAAATGATTAATACCATAGTTGTACCTAATTGTTACTTTCTATTTGCTAGATAGAATAATCAAATTAGATGGAGTATTGAGAAGTGAATATTCGTGATCATAATACACCTTAACGATTCGGTCAAATGAGTCTTTAACTATGGATAAGTTAGAGTTTGTGCGGTACAAATCTCGTGGGTGGCGGTCGTCGACCGGGCGCCGCGCAGGGACTGGAAGCAGGCGAGAGATTTGCGACAGACCATGTTAAAGCTTGATCACTGAACATTATGGAGCACCGTTGTTTTGTTCTTGATTTGAAAATGCTGCTATGTAAAATATGTAAGGTATGTTGTCGTGAGGCGCCGCAAGCCTCGCCGCGGACGCTCGTACTGTGTAGTTAATTTAAATTATAATTTTTAAAGTTCGCTTACTGAGTAAGGTCATTTCAGTCGGCTTGAGGACGCACGGGAAAGATTTTTGAGCTATAGTTATTATTAACTTTATGTATGATAATACAAGATGCTTTTGAAAACTGAATTGAATTCTTATTGTAAGTAATAAATACATAATTAATATTCATAGAAACAGTTCTCAGTGTTTATTTTCTTTTCTGTAAGATGTATGGTAAAAAAAAATTTGCATAACGCAATTTGACTTGTATTCAGTTAAGGTCACAACCTGTTCGAAAATACGAAAATATTTGTTAACTCATAATTAAATAAAGCTTATTATAAGAAATTGGTTTTATTCTTTGCGTGTGACGAAACCTGTTATCCCTTTAGCAACCGGTTTTAATGTCCGGTGCTTGTTTTCGCGAGCAGCCTGTTGTGTAAAGTTCAATGAAATGGAATGGTAATGCGTGGGTGGGTAGCTGACGTATGTACATGGTAAAACCTACGTAGGTGACGCTTTATCGAACGTGCAAGTGATGAAGCGATTTCGTAAAGGTCAATGATATGGGTCCACGTCGTGGCTAAGATACACGTTTTATAGTGAGGCGTCAAACGATTGCTTCAGAGTAATTTTGTTGGGACATAGAAGAATGGCTTTTGAAATATTGTAATGAGAATGCGACGCTATCATATGCGTTCATGGGATATTTTGTAGCACGAACCTAAGACCTATTATAATACGGGACGGAAAGTTTAAATAAATGAAAAGAGTAATAACGGTATGTTATGTATGTCCCAATCTAAATACTTACTTATTTGGTTTTTAAAATGTTTGCAATAAACTTTACAAAACCTTTCTACGAGGGAAAATCATTATCTGTTACTCTACACTTTTTGAGTCTTTTTGTCAGACACCTCACCAGAGTTGAAATACTAGTTAATTAATTAATAGTTTTAATAACAAGTCATATTTGTAGTATAACCCTAAAAATAACAGAAGTATTTATCATGAGTAAAGAAATTCCATTTGCATTAAAAAAAATTTACTAGGTACGCTCGTCTAGTCTAAAATGACGCGCCCCACTACTAAGTTGATTTCGATGTGTGAGTGCAACCAAACTTGCAATGCAACTGTGCAATCAAACGACGCGTGCTCCGACGTTGCGCGTTGGTGTCTCACCGGCAACTGAATGACCAATTACAACGGCATTTGTACCTATATGTATTGCGTCCATATTTTAAACTTGCTTGTGTGCGTTAATGCGATAGTGGGGCGCGTCATTTTAGATTAGACGAGCTCCTACCTACTTACATGATGGAAGTTCAATACTTACGACCAACATCTACAATGGTGCTTTTGGTCCACGTTGTAAAATATCAAAGTGGGCGTTTTGGTGGGTCAGCGCAGACTGACTGAGTGCCGAAGACTAGCCCTAGGTCGCACGTAAAGCAGCCAAGACCCGAGATTCCCAAAATGATTTAAATAATTTTTAGACTATTATAGCCTCTTCGCGGCAGATTTTTTCTGCTCCGCCGCTCGTCAGTGTGGTTTTGCTCCACAATAGATACCTTCGTTAAACAAATTTCAATTTCAATCACTGCAATGTCAAAACTAAACGAAATTTCATGAAAATTTACAATGTTGTAACTTACATCTAGGGTTGCCACCCGTACTATAATATATAGTATCGTACTATATTTTAGTCATTTGTACTATATATTATAGAAAAATAATATAGTACGAAAACTGTCGAGGTTTTTTATTTTATTTTGTAACAGGAATGCATGTCCATTGCCCAGCGCAGCATAGATATTTTAATATGAATTTAATGAACTCAACAAATTGAAAATTTAAATTAAATATTTATTTGTAAATGTACTTATTAGAAACCAAATTTTGTTTTCTGTGGATATTGGATAAATTAACTGATGGACTAAATTGAATTATCGTTTTGTTTACACATGAAACTAGGTTACTGTATAGAAGTATACAGAATTTTTGATTTTCAGAAGCACAAGTTTCCTTGCTCGTAATTTCTTATTTTATCTCCATTCCTGCAACTTCCTACAAACTACAACATTTATGGGAAGTATTTTTTCTGTAATGAATATAAAATCAAGAGAAGAGAGGAATAGAGCATCGATTATTTTAATAAAAATGTAATTTTTTAAGTATAAATATTTCAATAGTGACTAAAAATAAAATAGGTAAAAATAAATAGTTTATGAAAATATGTTTATGAACATAGTTTATGTTCTATGTATAATAAGTATGTATTTAAAAGTATTTAAGTAGTATATCAGTTTTTGCCGTGTGGTGTCCGGCAGAGTAGAATAGCACCAACCCCTTACGCTCATGGGTGTCGTACAAGGCGACTAACGTTTTCGAGACAAAAGATCAAGAGTCTCCGTAGTCTGGAAAATGGGCAGCAGCATTTTTCATTGTTATATTTAAACACTGCGATCTCCAACCCGCCTGCCAAGCGTGGAGATTATGGCAATAACCTCCCCTTTCGTGGGAGAGGCCCGAAGTCCTGCAGTGGACTGTTACGGGTTGTGATGATGATATCAGTTATCTAGCACCCATAGCACAAGCTTTGCTTAGTTTGGGGCTAGATGGCGCTGTGTGAATTTGTCCACGAATATTTATTTTATATTTATTTAAAATAAATGTGTACTTTTTATTGAGCAAAATTTTCCAATAGTACCTACTATATTTTTTGCTATTAGATAAGAAAAATAATATATCTCTCCAAAAAAAAGGTGGCAACCCTACTTACATCCCACAAGCAACATACCTATCCCAAAATTCAATGCCATATTGACCGAAGTGCTGATTGATACACAAATTCAAAAGTAACAAATTGTAACGGTGGCGATCAGTTGTTTTCGCTTGCAATTAGGGGTCGCAGTGCCGGTATGTCTTTTCAAAACCGGAATTTTCGGTATTAACATGAGGTCAATACCGAGATCCCGGTATTTTCGGGATTTGGAGCCAGGTAATTTTTTTTTATTAAAAGTTTATACTTTTAATTATTATATTCTTTATTGCATAAAAGTTATAGACAGACTTAAATAGTTAAAGGAATTCATACGAAAGGTTATTTTCTCATTGATAAATATTTTCTTTTGCTATACCTAGTGTTTAAAAAATTTAAAAGTAAAATAAAAAAAGTTTAAAAAAGATTAGAATACAAAATTGATTCTAATAATGCAAAAGTAATATATAATATTATTTTAACTGAATACCGAAAAACCCGGTTTTTCTAAAATGGTATTGTCAAGGCGTATTTTTCGTCCGGGATCCCGGTATTTTCGGTATCCCGGTTTGCGACCCCCTAGTCTGGAGAGTAGTGTTGTTCTGTGGTTCTAATTCAGCTTGCACAAGATTTGCAAGAAGAGACTCATTCCAAATATACTTATAATTTATAATATATGACAAGGTGGTCTAGTACATAGTAATGTACTAGACCACTAGTTCACCAAACAAAAATAATCAAGTAATTACAGCAAAGCGTTAGCTAAGCCATCTGACCAGGGTTGCCAGATGTGTTTTCTCATATTTCCCCAAATTCATAATTATTTTTCCCCAAAATGATACATTATTCAGAAAAAACCCCAAACTTGATTTGGGTAAATAAATAAATAAACACATTATTTCTTCGTTTTCTTTAATAAATGAAAGGTATTTAAATTTCACAAAACAAATTTAACATTTCAATGTCTTCGTCTTCGGTTGAGTAGACGTTTTCGCTATTGAACCGTTTTATCATTTTGGCATTAGGTTCACGAATTTTTATTTATTTTTGTCTATTCATATTGATTCGAATCATCAAGTCGATTAGAGTCATAACATCAAGGGTTAGGTCGAATCATGATTCGAACTTTTGCCGGATGATTCGAATATTAATTTTCGATTCGAGTCCCATAACTAGTTTTTGTTCAAGGGTTTTAAGTAGAGATGTAACGGATATCCGGCCATTATCCGGTATCCGGCCATAATTTACTATCCGGCCGGATACCGGATTATGCGTTAATATCCGGCCGGATACCGGATAGTAAAAAATGTATGAACAGCCCATAAAAGTGATTTTACTTATCGCAAAGCCCTTCTGTAGCAGTCGAGTAAAGAGGCAAAATTTGGTGGGTTAGCAATAATTTTTATTTGTTTTCTGGTCTCTTCTTTTTGCACTATGCCTTTTCCATTAGCTGGAGTCAGCTCTCCTTGTCTGCTTCCTCCATTTCTTTCTATTTTGAGCAGTAGCAGCGTCAATAATATTGTCCTTCAGGTCCCGTTGGTCCGCCGTCAGCCTGGTGGCGTGTGGGTGTCTTCCGCGTCAGCGACTCGTCGCCAAATTTAGAGCTACTTGCACTAAGGTGATCTTTGGGGCGGCGGAGCACATGCTCACACCATCGCATTGAGCGTTCTTAAATTTTCTCGGGCATGGGTGTGACTTTGTAACTTCCACGAGTGTGGACATTACGTACTTTGCCCAACAGGGTGACACCCGCTGATCAGCATAAATTCGCATTTCTGTCGTGTGTAGTTTTGACAAGTGCTGTTTAGTATTATAATGTACTTAGTGTAATAATTTAAAGTCAATCAAGATATATATTATAGATATGAAAAAATATTATCCTGGATTAAAATATGAATTTCTTTATATTTAGAGATAGTATACGATGTCGTTTATCCTCTACGATGCTGTGGGCTAATGTGTAAGCTCGTATTTTGAAACTATCAATCCGTAGATATAAGGAGGGAAGAATGGTTCAGTTCAACCTTAAAATTATTCACATTAAACGAAAACTTTAAATTACATAAACACATGCAGTCGTATAAAGTCCCACGCCGCGATTACAGCTTGTACAAACTTGTTCAGAGACTATGAACTGTGAATATCCGGCCGCCGGATATCCGGCTATCCGGCTAGGAGGCTGGCCGGATATCCGGTATACGGTATCCGGCCAAACAACTATCCGTTTCATCTCTAGTTTTAAGGCACTGGAATCAAGTTTTTTTTAGAACTTGTATTAAAGGTTCATAGATTTCATTTCATCATCATTCGTAAATGTAATTGGGGCTCAATATTTTCCCTAGATCTTTTTTCCCCAAAGATTCTGTCTTCCCCAGCTTTTCCCCAGGAGTAGGAGTGGACGATATACATCGATGTATTAAAAACACTCGATGTATAGTAACGATGCATCGATTCAAACCGATATATTGTTAATTTTTCAACATCGACTATACATCGATGTTTTTTTATTTGATGCATCGATAATTTTATTTTTAATATTATATTTAATAAGCACTCGCACGGTATTTCGTTAAAACAGTTTAAATTTAATTTTTAGTGCTGGCAACATCGGCCACTGGCTGCACTCATAAAAAATAAAATGTAAGTGGCCGATCGACCCGACGCGACGACCTCTTCACCGGCTTTACAGAAAATTTCTGTAATAATTTAGTGAATAAGTTACTCAGCTTGATTCAGATTCAGATTCAGACGACTAGTCGTGCATGTAACTGTGTCGAAATATCGGGCTACTCGTCAACAAAGGTACGCGGTAGGAAACCCGGAACATACCCTTAAAATGTGATACCTAATTCTTCCAAATCCGTTCAGCCATTTAGAAGATGGTGAGTCAAAGAAACTTAGATGAACTCTGTATGCATTATACACTGCTTTTTTTGTGCAATCGTGTATCTCTAAACACATTACTCTCCTCTTTTGGGCAGTCGTGTAAAAACAATCGATGTTTGGAAAACATCGATGTATTTTTTAATATATCGATATTACATCGATACCACTATCCGATGCATTACATCGAAAAAAAAATCGATGGTATTTTTTTATGTCCATCACTACCCAGGAGTCAAATTTTTCCCCAAAATTGCGAAATAAACCCCCAATCTGGCAAGCCTGCATCTGACCAGGGATAAAAAATGTTCGTTTGCCTACATCTTAAGGGAAGACGTATTCGTTACCGCGTTTTAAAATACTATCAGAGACATCTAGTGAGTACGTAAAGTATTAATCTGTAACCTGCATGCATTAGAGCAAATATAATACTTATTATCTATGCCAATAATAAAAAGCGGAAAAGTTTGTGTATTAGGGGAAATATCCGAAACTACTGAACCGATTTTTCAAGTCGGAAATAGTTGAATGTTTACGAGACTATATTTTTTTAAACAGCTTGCATCCACGCGAGCGCTTACTTGCGCTATATATCTCTTTCACACTCGTGGTAAGTAGCTAAACATAAAAAACACAAGCATTAGAAGGCGAGCGCTTGCAATATGTGGATGCAAGATGTTTCAAAAATAGGGCCGTTGAACTGGCGCGGCTGAAAACTGCGGATGTCGGCTAGTGTATAAATAAATCGGTGGTTAACTTAACAATAACATATTACATATGATCTCAAAAAGTGGTTCTAATCTCGGGAGAGTAGTATTATTCTGTGGTTCTAATCAATTCAGATTGCAATTTTTGTGTTTGACTCACTCAAATATAGGACAGGTGGTCTAGTACATTACTACTAATTCACCACACAAAAAAAAAATCAAGTAATTACAGCAAAGCGTTAGCTGAGCCATCTGACGAACGATTAAATATGTTCGTTTGTCCACGTCTAATGGAAGTGGTAATCGTTACCGCGTTTTAAAGTACTATCAGCGACATTTAGTGAGAACGTAAGTTAAGTATGTATCTGTATTCTGCATGCATTAGAGCAGAATATAACATTATCTATGCTAATAATAAAAAGAGTTTATTAGATAGTGAGTTTATATGTTGAGGTAATCTCCGAAATTACTGAACCGATTTTTCAAGACCCGCGGGATAATTAAACGTTTACGAGACCCGTACTGGCGCGACACTATTAATACGCTAGCCAGGTGACGGTTAGTGTATGAATAAATCGGTGATTTACAAACAATAACAAATTATATTTTAGCTTAACTTATAAAAAAAATAAACTTCCCATTAAAAGAATCCCAAAAGGCTTTATTATACACATAAAATATTCACAGTTACAATACAAATATATCTATATACATAAATATACCTATCACTACATATACCAATTCGCTAATACATAAAATATATACTAAAAATAAAAAAAGTCGTTCACACCGTTGCCCCCCCTGAATGGTGCCCAGAAAGCTAGCTGCTTGACTTGAAAAATCGGTTCAGTAATTTTGGAGATTATCTCAACATATAATCTCACTAGCAAACAAACTTTCTATAATTATAGGGCTCAGAATATGCAGTCTATTTGGTTGGGTGGATGGAATGTTGTAACACCATGCTGTTTGCCTTTTTTGGAGGGGAAAACCCAGTCCCGGGAACTGAATGGCCGGAATATTCATATTTCATATTCATATATTTATTCATAAATAATAATATTTACATGTCATTTTTATAGTAATATCAATTAGATAATATATTGGTATAATGTTTGTCTATTATTATAATTAACTAGCTGCGAAACCCGGCGTTGCACGGGTTAAAATATACACCGTATGTTTAATGGTGTAAAAAATACATGATAGACATTTTCAGAACTTTCCCGAAGTTCTAATGAGTTAGAAAAGGACAGATATATATCTTATATTACATTACATTTTTGCCTCCCACAACCACCCACTTCCACCTACCGCACCCAAACTCCCTTACTTCCTTCTAGGACCCAAGGGGTGTCTACCACCCCAATGGGGTGTTGATTGGAATTGGTGGTGATAAAGAAAACCGGTCACACACGTACCCACACAAGCATTTTATATATATATTAAGAATTAAGATTAAGATTTTAATGTCATATATCGTCTCGTTTAATTACATTAAATTCGATTCGATTTAGGTATATACAGTTTTATCACTTGATTACATATAAATGTGTCAACGCATTTGAATTAAAGAAGTAAATAAAGTTAAAAATTCGAAATCATGGTTTCATGACTGGGTCAACGATTTTATGTTCGTAAAGAACTCGGTTGAGTTTCTTCGCGAATACCTTGTCTGAGATGGCATCCTTTACGTCACAAGGTAAGGAGTTATAGACCTTAGGACCTATAACATGCAGGGAAGTATTTGTTTTGGTTAATCGCCTTGGGGGAACAAACAAGTGGTGGCGGAATGGAACAAGTGGAATGAATGTAGCACCAACCCTATCCATTTACTAGTATCGTAAGGCAACCTAAAGGCAGACCATTTTATTATTGCCCGTAATCAGAAAATGGGCAGTTTCCGACTAGTATTTTCCAATACCTATTCCCCCAATCCGTCTGCCAAGCCTGGAGATTACGGCAATGCCCTACACAAATGTGAAGGAGCCTTTAATTCCAGCAATGGACTGTTGATGATAAAACTGAATCATGACTCAGTTCGACGTCTACAACAACTTTGTCAGAGTAATTGAAAATAAAAAGCTGTGACTGTTCATGCGAATGAGAGATTTTACAGTGACAACAAAGTTGTTCAAACTTTTAAAGTGGATCATGATTCAGTTCTTGCGACCATTAGTTTCAAAATTTCTTGATGATGTCCATGTTCTTCCTGAATGAGAATTCTATTTGCATTCGAATTTTTTTACTAGGTACATACATGATGGAAGTTCAATACTTACGACCAACACCTACAACGGTGTTTTTGGTCCACGTTGTAAAATATCAAAGTTTGCGCGTTTTGGTGGGTCAGCGCAGACTGACTGGGTGCCGAGGATTAGCACTGGGTCGCACGTAAAGCAGCCGAAATCTGAGATTCCCAATATGATTTAAATAATTTTTAGACTATTATAGTCTCTTCTCGCGGCAGATTTTTTCTGCTCCGCCGCACGTCAGTGTGGTTTTGCTCCACAATAGATATAGATACCTTCGTTAAACAAATTTCAAGTGCACTGCAATTTCAAAACGAAATTTTATGAAAATTTACAATGTTGTATTCAATGCCATATTGACCGAAGTGCTGATACACATTTTCAAAAGTAACGAATTGTAACGGTGGCGATCAGTTGTATTCGCTTACAAGTAGGGGTCGCAATGCCGGTACATCTTTTCTAAACCGAGATTTTCAGTATTAACTAAAGGTCAATACCGGGATCCCGGTATTTTCGGGATTTGGAGAAATAGCACGTAATTTTTATATTTAAACTTTTAATTATTATATTCTTTATTGCATAAAAGTCATAGACAGACTTAAATAGTTAGAGGAGTTCATATGAAAGATTATTTTCTAAAAGAAATCTCTAATTTTAATTTTCCCTATTCCCCATCGATAAATATTTTGTTTTGCTATAGTATTTGAGAAAATGATATTGAAGCAAACTATAACGCGTTTTGTTAGTCTAGCTAGATGGTGATTAGAATATACAATTGATTCTAATAATTCAAAAGTAATATATAATTTTATTTTAACTGAATACCGAAATAACCGGTTTTTCTAAAATGAATACCGGTATTGTGAAGGCGTATTTTTCGTCCGGGATCCCGGTATTTTCGGTATCCGGGATTCCGGTTTGCGACCCCTAGTCTGGAGAGTAGTGTTGTTCTGTAGTTCTAATTCAGCTTGCACAAGATTTGCAAGGAGAGACTCACTCTTAATATACTTTTAATTTATAATGTATGATAAGGTGGTTCTAGTACATTACTACTATTTCACCAACCAAAAATAATTTACATCAAAATCTGACCAAGTATAATAAATGGTTGTTTGCCTTCATCTTCAGGGAAGACGTATTCGTTACCGCGTTTTAAAATACTATCAGCGACATCTAGTGAGTACGTAAAGTATTAATCTGTAACCTGCATGCTTTAGAGCAAATATAATATTATCTATGCCAATAATAAAAAGTGGAAATGTTGTGTGTTTGTGTATTAGGGGAACTACTGAAACTACTGAACCGATTTTTCAAGTCGGAAATAGTTGAATGTTTACGAGACCATATTTTTTTAAACCGCTCGCGTCCACGCGAGCGCTCACACGCGCTATATATCTCTTTTACACTCGTGGTAAGTAGCTAAAGATAAAAAAGACAAGCATTAGAAGGCAAGTGCTTGCGTGGATGCAAGCGGTTTCAAAATAGAGCCGTTGAACTGGCGCGGCTGAAAACTGCAGGTGACGACTAGTGTATAAATAATTCGGTAGTCAACTTAACAATAACATATCAGATCTCAAGAAGTGGTTCTAAACTCGGGAGAGTAGTATTATTCTGTGGTTCAAATTAATTCAGATTGCAATATATGTGTTTGACACACTCAAATATATGATAAGGTGGTCTAGTACATTACTACTAGTTCACCAAACAAAAATAATCAAGTAATTACAGCAAAGCGTTAACTAAGCCATCTGACAAACGATGAAATATGTTGGTTTGCCCACATCTTAATGAAAGTGGTAATCCTTACTGCGTTTTAAAGTACTATCACCGACATCTAGTGAGTACGTAAGTAAAGTAGGTATGTATCAGTATTCTGCATACATTCGAGCAGAATATAATATTATCTATGCTAATAATGAAAAGAGGTTTGGTCACGTGTTGCGTAAGCCTCAGGGATACGTGGGAAATAGGTGCCTGAATCTGCCGCTATCAGGAAAGAGGCCCCGTGGGCGACCCAAGAAGCGATGGATTGACATCGCTGAGTCTGATGCGAGAACCAACGGCTTACGACGCAAGTAGACGAAGACCGGGCAAAGTAAAGAAATATGCGTAGGAAAGCGGACCCTGGCAGAGGCCGGGATAAGCGCTAGGACGATGATGATGATAATATTATCTATGCTAATAATGAAAAGAGAGTTTGTTTGCTAGTGAGTTTATATGTTGAGTTAATCTCCGAAATTTCTGAACCGATTTTTCAAGTCCCGCGGTATAATTAAACGTTTACGAGACCCGTACTGGCGCGGCTGAATTTAAAACGGCTGCGACCATAGAAAAATAAGTAGTTAGAAAAGCTAAGTAGGCGGTGCAGGCGCGCCACAACTATGAGCAAATGGGCTTCTTTCTTCCAAACTTCTTTACTCCCACTAGTGACCGATGGACTAATCACAGCGTTCTGTTTTACTTTGCGTGTGTATGCGTAAGCCTGTGCATATTAGGTTGCTTGAGTAGTGGTAAACATAGTGGGGTCGGGAACGGCGGCATCGGTTTTGGTACTAATGGCGAAGATGCCCTTTGTATCGTGTTCTGTGGCTGCGACGCTATTCATGCGCTGGCCAGGTGACGGTTAATGTATGAATAAATTGGTGGTTAACAATAACAAATTATATTTTAGCTTAACTTAATCGGATATCAAGAAGTGGTTCTAATGTCTGGAGTAGGGGTCGCAGTGCCGGTATATCTTTTCAAAACAGGGATTTTCGGTATTAACATGAGGTCAATACCGGGATCCCGGTATTTTCGGGATTTGTTGAAATTGCTAGTAATTTATTTTTTTGTTAAAAGTTTATACTTTTAATTATTATATTCTTTATTGCATAAAAGTCATAGACAGACTTAAATAGTTAGAGGATTTCTTACGAAAGGTTATTTACTAGAAGAAAAATCTACTTTTAATTTCACCTATTATAGATCCCCCATCGATAAATATTTTTTTTGCTATAAGTATTTGAGAAAATGATATTGAAGCAAACTATTATGCGTTTTGTTAGTCTAGATGGTGATAAGAATATAAAATTGATTCTAATAATGCAAAAGTAATATTTATTTATTTTAACTGAATACCGAAAATCCCGGTTTTTCTAAAATGAATACCGGTATTGTGAAGGCGTATTTTTCGTCCAGGATCCCGGTTTGCGACCCCTAGTCTAGAGAGTAGTGTTGGTCTGTGGTTCTAATTCAGCTTGCACATGAATTTCAAGAAGAGACTTACTCCAAATACACTTTTAATTTATAACATATGATAAGGTGGTCTAGTACATTACTACTAGTTCACCAACCAAAAATAATCAAGTAATTACAGCAAAGCGTTAGCTAAGCCATCTGACCAAGGATAAAAAATGTTCGTTTGCCTACATCTTAAGGGAAGACGTATTCGTTACCGCGTTTTAAAATACTATCAGCGACATCTAGTTAGTACGTAAAGTATTAATCTGTAACCTGCATGCTTTAGTTCAAATATTATATTAATTATGCCAATAATAAAGGTATTGTGAAAGTGTACTTTTCTTCCGGGATTTGCGACCCCTACTTCAAGGATGTAAGGTGCGTGCTGGTGGCCAGTAAGTACTATTCGGAGAATGCACTGGTTCGATCAGACCTTTACATTATGAAGAGATCCACGCATGCGGCGTAATGTATATGACTGCACCAAGGACATTTTTTACTAATGACATTACAACCGGTATTTGTATAACTAAAAATAAATAATTTGAAATAACAACATTTGTATTAGCATAGTACAAAGTCGAAATGGTAAAATTATTTCGCAAGGTCCGGTCGGTGTTTTAGCTAAATATTATGTCATCCATAGTCTTTGCTTACTGTGGGACAAAGGCGTGAGCTTTATGTATGTATGTTATCAATGAAAAACCATTTTCACTTATACTGTTTATTCGACTAACATTGCATTACCTACATCCAAACGTTCCCAAGGCGATGTTCGGAAATAAAATTAATAAGAAGGCTAAAGGAACGAACAACTTCAAAACAAACCCTATGAATTATGTGCTATCTGTAACTAACAGTGACGTAGAGCCTTAACTAATTGCACCTCAAAAATACGAAAATGCTTAAACGTAACATAGCCTTAACCTAAGACGCAACAATTGAATGCAAATAAATTCAAGATAATTATATCTTATCTTTCTATATATTAATTTTGAAGTCTCAAATAAATATAACATTTGACATCTCCCTAAAACAATTCATACTCTGAATTAAATTAATACTATCTTAAAAAATAAAAGTCATACAACATGATCTCACTATTTCATAGAATATTTTAAATAATTATCAATGAACCGATACATAAAATGTATGCTCAGTATTATAAAAATATATAATGTTATTTTATTTCTAAAACACAATTTCGTATAAAATCTAATGGAAATAATTTCAGTTAGCCAAGGTAGGAGTAAACAGTCTGTAATATAGTGTAAAACAAGACAAAAATATACATTTGAAAAAAAAAAAATTGTAAAAATAAAAAATAACAATATACAGAGCGAAAGTGGTGTTCAAGAAATTATATTTCAGTGCCGTGTGTGTCGACGACGAAGCTCTTGATTTCCGTTATGTTGGTGGTGTCGTCATAATCTGATACTTCTTCTACGAGGATGTCTTCTGTTTTTACTGGTATAGGCGGGAACACACTCAATAGTTCCCCCAGCTTCCGGCCGGTGGACAGCAGTGTGTTTGCGAAGAAGCTGGTGTCTTCGCGGTCGAGTTTTGGCTCTACTTTGTAGAAGCTCTCGTATTTCTCCTCTTTGATGATGGGTGGGAAGTAATCCTTCCCGTCGTCCAAGTCGAAATGTACCTGTAATAAACGTATATGCGTTAGGAAATAAATTCGAATTTTTAACAAGTAATTACCACAAGTGGTACGAAATTGGAGCCTTCAAAAAACGAGCCTACACTTTTTATGTCACAGTACGAGAAATAAAGAAAAAAAGAAAAAGAGGACCCTGGTGATTCGAATGTCTATGGGCGGTGGTGATCACTTACCATCCTGACTGCTTGTTATTACTACTTCTGTTTTTTTTTGTCCTCGACTAATGTATAACGGTATAATTGAGTTTCCCTCCACTGTCGGCGTGGGTTAGGCGTGCTCTGGCTCTCGGGCGGCCAACGGCCAATATGTCCCTGTGTATTTCCTTCCTACTTTACTATCACTATTCCATTTGACTATTGAAAGAAATATTATCCTCAATAAAGATTATTTTTGCTATTTTGACAATTCCTTGTTCCGAAGCTAAGGCCTTATTCCAGAATCCACACTTATTCAGTACCTTTTTCATCCGTTTCTTCAGATTCGGTGGCCAGTCCTCGTCTATTGGCAGGTCCACATAGCCGCCGGACAGGATCTTGGTGTCCATGTTCTTCACGACATGATATTCGTGATCCGAGTGTGGGCGGTTGAACGTGATCAGCTCGTCCATGTTGAATTCGCCATCGTCGATCACGGCCTCGTCTAGGACCGGCTCTGGAAGAAGAATTTAAGGGTTACTTCAGCTGGTTTGTTACAGGAGGAACCGGTTATTTTGGGGTGATCTGTTACAGGTCAGGAGTACCCTCAACTGGTATAAATGTATAAGAAGATGATTAAAAGGAATATCATCATCGTCCTAGCGCTTATTCCGGCCTCTGCAAGGGTCCGCTTTCACACTCAATCTTCTCCACTTCGCCCGGTGGACGTTGAAAGGATACTGTATGTTATTACAGGTCTAGTGCTGAAGGCATAAGATTCTCCTACTACAAATAAGTTAATTGACGACCATAATAAAACTGAAACGTAACTATAATAGGACCACGATAAGTCCGTATTGACTGACAGTAGTAGAAATTATAAAATGTGGATATGGCAATAACCTGGGGATAATCTGTCCTTGTCAGTCCTTCTTGTAAACATTAGTTATTTGGTCACGATTACCTTGAACTTTTGTCTAAATTATTAATCATGCTCAAAATTATCTCTCTCACTCCTTTTTAATTGTTTTGCCCGTGGTCTTATTATAAACCTCACAATTAATTAGTAAGTAAGTGACGTTCGAAATAATATTAAATTCCTTCAAACTAATTACATAATTATTCCAGTATTTGTTAGGACCTCATAGAGAACTGCTATTTACTAAAGATTGCTAGTATATCATTATTTATCATCACAATCTGTCTTAATATAGTTATAAAGATTATATCGCTTTTGTCGTAATCTAAACCAATTCAAGGGCAGCACAAGCCCCAATGACTTCCATGACAGCTATAGGTATAGACTTAGACTTGATTTATTCCCCCGAGTAATCATTTTTAGACGGTGGCGTCCTAGCATGAACGGTCTGCGGTTGCGAGACATTAAATCCGGTGACCTGGATAAATTGGCAACATGGTAAAATAGTTACATAAGCCGCTGTCACTCGGCCGGCAAGCATGGACACGAATGAAACAAGATTGAAATTGCGTCACCAGATCGTTAAGAAAAGAACCAGAACTCGTTCAGAGATAGGTTTGAAGCAGTTAATCTTATGACAATAGCGGTCTGACAACACAGTTCTATTGACGGCTACTTTCTCTGTATGTTGTTTTGAATGCGTATAGGAACGATATTGTTTCAGAATTATTATTGTTATTTTATTTAACACTTTATTGTACATTAACAGTATAATTATCACAGATTCTGCAAGATTATGACAAGTACAAGGGCGGTCTTATCGCCAATAGCGATCTCTTCCAGACAACCATTTACATGGATTAAATTAGTAGGAATTAAAGTAGTTGCTGCGACTTCTATTGTCAACAGCCATCTTCAAAGCTGGTTCACGACTGTTATGGACAAGTTAATGAAATGCCATTTATGTTTAAACGATGATTTGCCCATGTGGTTGTAGGCCGTAGAAGGCTAGTAGTTTCACTGATATAAAATCTATTTTTCTTTGTTGTATTTCAATTTAAAAACCAAACCTTAAAAAAAAGACATGTACTACCACTAAAAGTACCATGATCCAATCTGGTCAGGTTCCCCTGGCAGCAGGGTCAAAGTCAGATGCCAGTTGCTCCACTGTAATAATCTGATTTACCAAATTCTGTATCATGGTTAAGACAGACCCTGGGCCCTCATACGCAAGAGCACAACCGGGACATTAACACCAAGATGATTATATATTATAATGCAATTTATGGCAGTACTTCAGTGTTGAGTAACAAGGTTATTCGCAAATCGCGGTACTGAACCGACAGCACCGAGACAGTCATTGTAACAACAAAATTAGCCTCATCCCAACAAAAATGTGAGAGTATATTCGTTTTTACTACAATACTACAATGCTCGCTCGTTTTCCATCAGGTGAGTTGAGGTCAAATGCAAGCCTATTTGACAATAAAAATTAAAAAAAATGTATGAATCAGGAACTCACTGGCCATACTGGCGGCAGACAGTAGGGTGCGTGTGACCGCCGACGCTGGGGGCGCGGGGGGCGTCCTCCGCGGGCCCTCCCGCATGGAAGGCAGCGCCACCAGCGCAACGGAGAGAAGCAGAACTAGCAGACAGGTGGCTGGCTGCGCGGATTTGCCGCCAGAGGCTCCAGTCACGCTGTGTAGCACGTTCTGGGGGACGAGAGGTTATTAGCTATTTCGTTTATTGAATAATCTTTGTCTCTAATGGACCAGCTGTCTGGATAGTTGATAGTTATCTGCGGGATATGGGCGCGAGTGTGTCACTAGTTAGAATTTACCGTAAAATATTATCAACCCCCCCCTCACTTCTTGAGGGGGTAACCTATAGTAGGTCATGCGTGAATAGTATGAGATTTTTTAGTGTAATTAAATGTGAACGATTTCTCGAATCCGTCCAGCAGTTTCAGTTTTTTTACCAAACAGATAAGCTTTGCTTTCTTTTTTGCTGTTTCTCATTCAGAGAAGATTGGTGCGTGCGTGTGACTGCTACTCTTTATTCAGAGTTCTGTATTTGTACAAGATATATAGAGATAGGGCAATACTAAACACATTTGCATCTATAGTGACGTGAACTAACAAAACCGGTTGTCATGATAATTACATTAACTGATAACAAATTATATAATCATTTCTGCAGGTGTCTTGGAACTCTACCAAAATATCACAAATACTACTTATAGCAGTAAAGGCAATACATTTAATTAATGGCTACCACATTCCTTATAGCCTATAATTTACTATAGTTTGTTTTCCTTACAATGACCTATTTGTTACACTAACATTTGATTTATTTACACATACTTAGTAGACAAGTAAGGAATAATATAACTACATGAGAATCGTAAAGTGTTATAGGAATAATGATAATTATACACACAATACCAATGTAACTTAAAGTAGGTATTTGATACCGATTTAGTCTTGACCTATTCCGGACTGCGAAATAATTCTGTTTATTCTAAAGATAAGACAAGACTGCCTACCTACTGTACGTTATCATCGTTGCTATTGTCACAGGCGACAGCTAAGTTACAGAAATAATTACCTGTAATTTCTTCAATTGTGCCGACAGCGACTGATTCTGCGTTTGTAGCATTTTTATCCTCCTTATTAGAGTCTGGTTGTCCGCTGTGCATTGTTTGACCCTGTTACGGAAAGAAATGACAATAGTAGAAGTATGGATTGAGATTATATTTCATATTAACTCTTTCTATACAAAAATAAAACATTTTAATTTTACGCTACCATCTAATCTAGTGCCTGAAATCCTGATGAATTGGTTAAGAGACAATTACATTGTTGCATAATTGGTCAGAACTTTAATAAAACTAGTAGAATAATAGTTTAAATGCGTTTTTTATGTAACCAGTTGACGAATTTGCTGCCTATGGTAATGATATATCTCTGTAAGATTGAGTATATGTTTGACTTGTTGCAATGCAGTACATTAAAGAAAGCACTGCATTGCCACAAACCATCAAAAACCGGGTGGTGAATTTGTTGTGGCAATCGATATGCACGGACGACCTTGGAAAGGTCGTGAGGAGCCGAAAGACCAAAGAAGCACAAACCCGATATGTATGGAAGACGTGGAGAGCTGAGGGCTATGTCCAACAGTGGGCGTCGCACGGCTTAGATTAAGTGGTCACAAACGCGTTGCCCGGCTCTAATGACACCTCCAATATAACCACCTCCGCCTCCGCCTCTAATAACCATATAACGACACCATGTCATTGTCCAAACTGATAAAGAGTCAAAGCGTTCTCACCTGTCCTCAAGCCCGTCGACGTACTCCTTCTTGCGTTTGCGCGAGTCCTGTGCGGAGATCTTATTCCTGATCTTCCGCCGTATCCTCTTCAGCTCCCTCTCTTCATGCTTCGTCAGCGGGTAGCTCGTCGGCAGCTTGATGCCCTCCTTCGTGAGCAATCGCCTCTCCTCGGCAGTTAGAACGAGACGGGGATACCCGTTGCGGCCGTCGTTTACTTGGATGTCTTTGTGGTCGTCGTCGTCGTCGCTGTGGTCGCTGCCGGAGTCGTCTGAAAGAGGGATGCGAGAGATAAGAGCTGTCGTATGGTATGTATGCGTTGAGGAGGTACAAATATGATTGTTTGGACTTTCATTGGTGAATGATGAGTATATCGGTCGGGG
Source organism: Blastobasis lacticolella (assembly GCA_905147135.1). Taxonomy (NCBI): domain Eukaryota; kingdom Metazoa; phylum Arthropoda; class Insecta; order Lepidoptera; family Blastobasidae; genus Blastobasis; species Blastobasis lacticolella. Next base: position 9,216,899 of record LR990053.1, read on the forward strand.
GAAGAACGAGACGAACGTCGACGATCTAATTGTTGACATTTTAAAGAAAATTCAGATAAGAGGACCCTAAATCTACGTTCACATATGAAAAGAATAATGAATGTGGAAGAAGCGAGAGAGAACTGTTAGGACCGTAGCAAGTAGTACGAAGTCTCTGCCTACCCCTACGGGAAAAACACGTGGCGTTATGTATGTACGAGTATGTAAATATTCTGTGTTCTGCAATTGGGTATAGACGTGTCTGCGCCGCGTCCACGCCCGGTCTTTGCAATGTGTTTTGCATGGCTAAGCTTCTATACATTTTGTATGAAAGTTAATTAAGTAAATTAAAAGGGCGCCTTGTCTGCGACGTGTCTGCGTCTTACGTCTTTTCTGTCTGGCCGCGGGCTAAGGTTTCGACTATCTATTAAGGCAGAGGTCAATGGCGCGTAGCTACCCGCTGCTGTACTGAAGCTGCGTCCAAAATTGGAGAAATTTGTGATACAGATATGCATCAGTATAACAAATTTCTCCATTTTTGAATCATGCGGTCCTAGTCTTTGAAGATTGCCTAGCCGATCCAAACTACGACATAAGTCACCTTGTACGACACGGCCAAGAGTTGTTAGGGATATCTAGGAAGGGTTGTTTGGGGCTAGATGGCGCTGTGTGAATTTGTCCACGAATATTTAGAATATTTAGAATTAGAATATCTACTATGCCTTGGTAGCATTTAAACTTCGTAACCCATTGTCACTACATATTAAACAGGCCCACTCCGCGTCTGTCTATCTGTCTGTTCGCAATAAACTCAAAAACTATTGAACGGATTTTCATGCGGTTTTCCAGAATACATGAGTAATACACAATATAATGATTTATGAGGAAGGTTTATAGGGTAAGAGTTAGGACAACACGCGAACAAAGTCGATATAATTACTTTGTTTACTATTATAAACCAGTACATATTAAATTAACCAACGAAAACGATCATGCTTATTGTTCCATTTGTACTGGTTCCATGCACACCGGTGCAACAACTTTTAGCATAAGTAATTTAGGACAGAGAGTGATAAAGGTACTTTTTGTCGATGTCTGCGCGAACGAAATAGCAGGAAAAAACGTGTTGCGAACATTAAATCGCTTAGCAAATTAACGTTGCTTGTTACATAAGTCGCCGCGAACGCCGGCATCGAATATTTCTATAGTCGGCATCGCTATATTGCATGCGATTTTCGCTCTTATGACTTTGAGTCAGAGACCATAGTATCAAAATTAATGACCCAATGTCTATCAACGCATCGTATCGTTTACCCAACGCACTTATACGTCAATACTTGGATCGTGCGTTTAAAATGAAGTAACTATAACACCACGACAATTTAAATGTTAGCCAGTCGGCCAAGTGCTGACTTTTAAAAAGTGAAAGGTTCAATGAAAAGGCTGCACGGTCTGCTGCGTCTCCTTTCATTGACGTGCGGAGAGCAAAGTCGATATCAGCAGATACTCTGAGCAAATTTTGACGAGTAATTTTAATATTGGCTTTAACGTAATTTGCATATTGGAGGCAGCGGGTGTGCGAAATTATTCAAATTATCCTCCATGTCGTCCGCCGAAACGACGCAAAGCGTGTCAGATCGGATCTGTAGTTTTCCAAGTATTCAACTCCGTAAATACCTACCTAGTGTAGACTAAAAATAGTTAAAGTTAAAGGGCATTACTTCGACAAAACCTTGCCCATTAGGCATACCATTTAAAACACGTTTCATACGAATAATGTCATGCTTCTAACTGAGTTTAAGAATCATTACTATTCGCAACAAATCCGGTCTTTATAGATAGCGTTTCGTCGGTAGATTACCTATTACCATCTCAAGATCAACGTCAGGGACATACCAGAGAGCCAGGTTATCCGCCAGTGTCACGAAATGTGTACGTAGAATTGTTTACGCTTAAAGAGTATAATTCTCCGATAATAATTTCATTTACGTAATTCGTTATTCCCGATTACTAATCGCGCGTTTCTGTGTTACACATTATTTTATCATGGACCTATTATCATTTAGTGAAACGGGGACTTCATAACATAATAAACAATTATAAACATACATTGGAATAGGTGCGAACATACACAGAATCACATTGAACAATTAAATTTAAATTCTAAGTTTCAGTCACATCGTAGACATTTATTTCAATGACACAAGTACATAATAGATATAAATTATAATATTATTATCGTTGTGTTGTCAAAGCGTGACGTTAACATTCTCATACACCTGTACCGATGTATGAAAATTATATAAACACAGCATTAAGATAAACATTCAAGGGTATAAGAGTGCAAACAATGTTGTATAACAAATTGCCTGCCAACTATCTTGAGACAGTCTAGCAATTGCGTCAGGCATTTATAATTCCAACACTACACTTTCCAATGATGGCTCCGTCGACCCATCTCCATTGCGATCACCCAATTGCGTCCAATAATTTCAATCAAGTCGGCAGTAAACATCAATTAGAAGTGATCACATGTAAATAGAACGTATAAACGACACTTACCACAGTTGTTATCATATTCGTAGTCACTCCTCTCTAGTTTGAAATCCTTCAGCTTACTCTGAGAGAGCAGGTTGGCGGCAGCGAGCTTGATATTTGAGGCGTTTTTCAAGTCCGCAGCGTTGATTATCTTTATCGACTTGAGATCCTTCATATCCTTTATGGTGACTGGAAGGAGGATAGATCTCGGATTGCCGTTCATGGGGGCAACTCTTATGACTTTCCTTTGCGGCGCGACAGTCTCTACTGGTTTGCAGTACACCCTTGGTTGGGGATTGATCACTTGGATGTTGGATACTCTGACAGGCTTCTGTGGTTGCGCTTTCACGATAAGTTGCGGTTTTTGGACGGTTGCAGTGGGCAGCTTCACAGTCGGCCTCTGCACTTTCGATTGCACTGTCATTGGCTGGGGCTGGGAGAGGCGCCGCTTTCGGCCGCCCTTGCCTGCAAGAGATGACAATATTTAGCAATACTGACAGTCACAAGGTTTTGGTTAGGTAGGTCCCCTAAACCGATGATGTAGGAAAAGACGGATGGATGTGGAAGAAGCGAAAGATACTCCAAAGCCCAAGAGAGCGAGAGTTTGTCAAGACTTCAGCGATGTGGTCTCAACTAAGGCATACGGTATGAGACGTAATATATATAATCGTAATATACTCAACAAAAAACCGGTTAGTTTATGAACAACGTGTTAAGCAAGATTATGTATGTAATTTTGTATGAAATGTACCTTAGGAATGTATGCCAAATGCTCAGACCGAATCCTGCGAACAACATATTGACGCCGCAAAACTACGCCATGCTCTGTGTACATACACGCGGTCACACGCACACATTGACAGCAAATACTACCTACGCCAAAACTATCTACTAATTAGCCGATTGACAACAAAACTACGCCATGCACACATGTTTACGAAGCCGGCCTTTCTCTTCTTCCATCTTTATATCCTATTTGATCTGAGGCCAAATGTTATATGTATATTATGTTATGTTCTACGGTATGAGCAGTTACAATGAGTCTCCTAATTACAGACCTAATTACATAGAAAGTATCCAACAATGAATAGGGATGATAGCTGGGTGAACATTTTAAAATTCAAATGAGTCCGTTAGGTAGATTATAAAAAAATTTTAGACACTTATTTTCATATTTATCAAATCAAGGCTGGTGACGTCACTTTGGAGTAAAATTTGACCTCAGGCGTGACGTCACGCAACATTTCAACGCACTGTTTTGGCGTAATTTTTTTATTTAAGTAACAAAGGAGAAATTACGTGTTCAATATTTTTGATAATCTACCTGACGGACTAATAATTTTTTTCAGTCATCATCCCTATGGCGACGGATTTCTTGGCTTCGGTACAAACTAATGTAAGTAACCTACACAAATTTTCCTTGTAAATGTGTCAATGAATGATGAAAACGAAAGACTCATGATGAAAATAGAGTGACTTTATCGTGTTTAGTTCAGACAGTAACTACTAATTGTAAGTATGTATATCTACTCATTTCATTTTCCAAAAAATCCTTTGTTATAAACTCACTAAATACCATCAATTTAAAATATATTTCGTCATCTATCTAAACACCATGCAACATTTCTCTACCTAACCTAAAAATACACAACCAGTACCGAAGGACAGTAGGCAGTGCCTTTCAGCATTCACGAAATACAATAACGCGTTGTGCAATACAATCAAAATCAATTGTTCCTAAAAATTCTAGAGACAATTAAGTAACGAGATATGAAAAGTATCCAATAAAAGACAAAGTGTATTTGTTTTTGAAATACCAATATATGTGGATATGTTTAATAAAGTATGTTAGTTTGTTCAGTTGTGTAGGACTGGAGTGAGTCACAATAGAATAGATCTGAAGGTCATTCCTAGACAGTCTCAACTGGAAACTTAAATACTATCAGTTTTATAATAAAAACGTGAGTGCTACTCAATTTAAGGCGCATGTTTTGAAGGTAAGAGATAATAATAATCGCATTGATAACATTGGTTATTAAAATCCCACTTTTATTGTTATGTAGGATGTACTTTATTCGGGCATGATAATTTGGCGCATTTATCAATTACATAACACCTGCAGATATCTCAAAAGAAACTAGAGTATATGTGTAGAAGTCAAGCTAAATCTACAAGTAGTTAGGAGTCATCAAGGACTCCTTAGTCCAAGGCCAACTCTTTTAACACACAAGTGTGTTTACCGAAATTTGGGAAGAGGGGTCCTGTTGCTCAACAATGCAAAGACCATATGATAACACCTTATTTTTTCCTGTCTAGGTGCTTTCATCGCACCGTATACTGCACTCTCTTAAAGATAAGATCGTGGAAATTACATCACTATTCCGTTTTTTACGTAACGTATGCTGTGAAGTCATTATCTTACATTACAGAATATGGTTTTGTTCCACACGGAGTCTACCACTTGGTTCCACAACAAAACGGGGGAATGAGTCATTGATTCCATCGGATAACCGTCTAAATCTACTGGAACATGACTCATAAAGAACTAGAAAGGAAAGGAATTTCTCTACCTGCGATAATTAAATTTTACTCGGATCCTTAGCGAATTTACGTCGACATCTACGATAACGGACTGTGCTTTATTTAATGCGCACTAAATTTAGTCTAGCGTAAGATGTTGGTAAAATTTTAATAGAACGTATAGTCGTTTGTCGTATAAGCGTAGAAGAGAAAGTTTTAAAAATGTTCTGATTATTTAATTTGTAACGTGAGGTAACGTCAGCGTGAAAATGACAACGCACCTGCGCTTCTGCATTTTTGTTACCTGCAACCTAAATGCATGAATCGTAGAAGCAGGTGGGCTGTCCGCTAGTGTGTCATTGAATAGCACAAAAAAAAACTACACACCTACATCATATATAACTGTACATGCACGATTGAGCAGCTCACGAGATGTAGCTACTATATGTGTTAACATAAAATAAACACAATATCTCGATAGGAAGTGTAGTAACTACAGTAGGGCTGTTATCTGTATCTAATAAAGTATTATTTGTTGAAACAACGTGTATCCACCTGGATAAAAGATAAAAATCACGTTCATAAAGGTAGTCAACAAACTGCGCACATCATTAAAAATGCCATGCCGTTGACGTTAGAGGGCAATGTACCTAATATAGGTGTGGTGTATATGTTTTTAACTCAGCTTCCAAACTACAGACAATATGGTCAACGCCCTAAATGTCTGATCTCATAGTACCATATCGCAGCGACAAAAAAATATGTTAAAGAAATGGGCTGCTGCGTCCCATGTAGCTTCTGAGCCTGGCCTACCTACTAAGGTAACTTAGAAGGGTACAAGTGTTATTATTTAGGTACTAGGGCAGTTAATCTAAAACCGTCTTAGTACTTTTGCTTGCCTACACATTTTTTTCATTGGTAAAGCAAAGTAAAGGCATGAAAACTGTCATTTATCACAACTTGATATATACATACTGGGGGCAGAGTCCAAAAAAGGTTGACTCGTGTAGCTACTTCACCGTTTTTTCTATCGCAACAGTTATTAAGCAAGCTTAATGTTACAAAAGACCTGCCCACTATGAAAATAATAAAACTGAAACAGATATGTAAGTCTAAAGTTCATACGCATCGGACTAACGACCAATACATATGCGTACTGCACATTGCATTGCAGTGTCTCATTCATAGACAAAGCGTCGCAATTGGTTCAGATTTCCGGCGGCTCAAGCAATACTGACCGGCAAGCAATATGCATTCGACTGAGATGTGACACTAAACATGTAAAACAGACGATTACAGGTTGCAGATGTGACACTTAACATGTGAAACAGACGATTACAGGTTGCAGATGTCCAGTACGACGGTGGCCGCTTTCCATCAGGTGGACCGTCCGTCCATGTGCATCCCTAGACAATAAAACAACCATCTTATGCAGTCCTTTAAATAAAAAAAATATACATTCAAAAAATGGCGCGCTGTGTCGACTTAGATCATCATCCATGACTGTTCGGTAGCTATCTAATCACGTGGTTACCTGGTTGTATGTCTAAAAATGCGTTGGTTGTAAAAGAAAGTACAAACTACAGTCATCACACTCACCGGGGCTCTGGAATGTATTGTCGTTGAGGAATCCGGGTACCACGTTCTGTTCGAAGTCGAGCGCGTCGAACTCGGCCGCCTCCCCGGAGGAGTCCATATCCTGCACCACCACCTCCGAGCATGGTGCTGATTGGACAGCATCCTCTTCGCAGGAGTTTTGGATAAGGAATGGCGACAGTTGCTGCTCGAAGTCGCTGCAACAATTTTGATAACGTCAGGATGCTGTATATGTAATACGGCAGACAAGCAGGAATGCGGGCCACATGACGGAAAGTGGTCACCGCCGCCTATGGACATCAACAACACCAGGGGCGCTACCAATGCGTTGCCAGCCTCTAAGGAGACCTCTATTATACCTCTTGAACGATCCCATGTCATAGTCTAAAGGAAACCTATCACCGAATTTGTTAATTATAGTCAAGGGGGCTTGTATTAGGGGGATTATATTAATTATAATAAATTCAGTTCATCGAGAATTTATCAAAATTATTGTAATGCCTCTCCCAAACAACTCTACAATTATCGGCATTCAACTTGTGGCATACTGGTGTACCACGGATTTCCAAAAACCTCACCAAGGCCACACTATCTTTCGACATTGCCGATCAAGGACCTTTCGGCCTTAACGACCTTCGAATACGCACCACACGATCTCTGTGGTCCACATAAGCAATCTTTCGGGCTATGTCCGCGACCTTGACTCTCTCCTTGAAGTGGATTACACGGAACGAAGCAATCTCCACTTCGATCAAACTAAAATTCTTCGAATACTTAACATCGACACACCATAACCATAACACGATAATAGCTTGGTTAGTACCAGTAAGCGAATGCCACGCATGGACCATATACGCAAGAATGTAGGGCGGGCAAATTTTATGTTCTGTTTAAACTGGGTCCCACAACACCGAATATTCTATTTAAAGTTACACAAGAACAAATAAATCCCTGCGACTCGGGCGAGAATTCGCCGGTTTGTCGGAAATATTTGTTACGGGACAGTTGTAGTATCTTTGTTCAAACTCGGCGACGCTATATCCCCAGCGCGACTACTGCACTGGAAAGTTCTAGGAGGGCCATAAATTTTACGATAAACATGTTAGCACAACGGTGCAGCGCAAAAGCGGATTTACTCTGAAACGTCCTTAAATCAACAGCGCGGTTGCAAGGTGAAGAAAGGGCGGTAAAGGTCTACTGCTTCGCAACATGTTCCGCGTATTAATGTCATCTCGTTTTCAACATCAAGTTGAACGGTGTACTTCAGCTGACCTCAATTGGACTGATAATGACAGCGTTTCAATAAAATGTCTCAAGCGAATTCACGTGTTTTCTCGCATGCCCATGCGAGAAAACACGTGAATACTGCAACTTGTATGATGTAGGTAAGTACATAGTAGAACTAGATCCATCGCCTTATGTAAAGGAAAGTTGTTACCAAGGTAGCAAAGTAGGTATTGGTTTGTTTTGAATTCGATATGCACGCCGTATGTAATCGCGTATTTAGCGCCGAACAATGTGCCTAGTACTACTGCTTGTGTGCAACAAAGGCAAAAAGCGTGATAGCATCACCGTAAAGGTATTCACATTTTTTTATTAATTAGCTCCGATGTTTCGACGCCGAATTTCTGATTCTCTGTAATAGATTGTTTACCGTGATTAATGTCATGATGCAAGAAGGCATACCGATAGCATTAATATACTAATATGTTTATAATAAAGCAGCTTTTCGCTTGCGGCCACGCCTGCATGGACTACTGTACCTATATCTTGAGCTTGCGAGTGGAAGGGAATAAAATTATTGTCAATCCTGAGTTGCTCTATCTTTAAAATTACTGTCAATCATCAGTTGCTCTATCTTTATATAACAAAATTGATGCAGTGGTGCTGTGAGAGCTTCAAAGTCACAGGACAGCCCAAGTTACTTTCGCATTTATTAGGCATTTTGCATTAATTTATTAGCAAGGAAGCAGTAGGGATTGCGAATGTTAATACCTATACCTACATAGAATGGAATTGAGTTAAGCAATTTAAATTTTAAGCACTTTGTGTTGTCACTTCATGATGGAACTCCATTATTATGAATTAAATCACTTTTTGTACACTAGCTTCATCTTATTATACAAATTTGATTAAATTGCAACCGGTTTCGAATTACTCATCTTCAGGCAGTGGTGCTGTGAGAGCTTCAAAGACACAGGACAGACGTAGTTACTTTCGCATTTATTTGGCATTTGCCTGAATATGAGTACTTCGGAACCGGTTGCAATTTATAAAATTAGTATAATAAAGTAGAACTAGTGTACAAAAAGTAATTTAATTTAGCAATTTAGTTCGGTAGACGTCTTTCACCTGTGGTATCGCCTGCGTGCAGTTCGGTTATTACGGAGTCCCGCGGGGACTATTATCATTAATTCTACGTTATCATCATCATCCTACCTTTTTACCCCCATAAGGGTAGCCCAACATGTATCTAGGAGTCAAGCTATAAAAAGTTGAAAAAGGTTTGGGCTTAATGTTTTATGACCGGGCCCGGTTACCCGACCATCAGTGACCGATCTGATGTTCAGAGTGAGTTGAATCAGAGTGTTCAAATTGAATTCTCTAGGCAAGAGCTTTATTCTTTATAATAATGAAATGTTATATTGTGTTTACATCACATGGTTGAATTGAAATAGGAAGGAAAACGAAGCATTAAATATCTACAAGTAAAATGGCGATCTTGGCGTTAATGTCCCAGTTGTGCTCTCGTGCACGAGGGCCCAGGGTTCGCCTTGACCATGATTCAGGATAAGGCAGATCAGGTAATTAAAGTGGAGCGACGCAAAAAATGAGTTGTTAGAAGTTTGTTTTGTATCTTAGTCTTTACCGTACTACGCACCGTAGCTCCCGAACGGATGGACTGATTTCGATACAGTTTTTTTATTTGATAATCAGTTTATACATATGTCAGTGTTATTAAAATCGGTTCAGTACTTTGGAAAATATTTGAGTATATATTGAATTTGAGGGGTGTTCCGTCGGCTATCGGTTAACTTATGTTTCTTACTTGATAAAGATATTCCATATTAAAACGTATTATTGAAAAACTACATAAACGTTTTAGATTTTTATTACCTGCCTTTTACATTTTACTTTACCATTATTGTAGGTAAGTACGTAAAGTAAACTATATTTAGATCGTACGAATTGCAAAGAAAACTGCATAATAATTTTACCTTCGAAATCCATACGCGATTCCAACCACTCGATCGTAAAATCTAAACTTCTCTTTAGGATAAAGACTCGGATCCTCAGCTATAACTAATAGCTCATTCTTTCTTTGTAACTAACATTTAGTTACAACTACGGTCGGAGTCTTCATACAGTCTTATCACGATTCTGTCTGTGTGATTAGAATACAAAATGAAAGTTACACCGTTAGCGTGGTCTGCTCGACTCCCTTAGCTTCTGATAGTAGTTGCATGGCTACTCTCGCATTCAAAGTCACTGAGTCACAAGCGTCGAAAGTTCGCGTGTTAAATAAACATAACTTATCTGACGAACTCTAACTATTTCAAATTATAGAAAATATTAGTTAACAGGCAACAAGAATATCTTTCTTTACCTATTATATTGTATCGTAATGGAATGTGATTCATACTCATACCATGCTAAATTATGGACAATTTGTTAATGCAGGCTCAGTAACGAAAGATTAAACAATTATTCTTTCAAATAATAGCCATAACCACCTATATATTATTATTATATAGGTATGAAGTTGTGCATTAATGCTCTACTTCAGTGTTTCCCAAAATTTATTACGCCTTGGCCCGGTTATTTTGAAGTTTCCCGTGACCCTTCAAAATAATTACCCTTTGCAGCCCGTCTGATGGTATGCAGTTACTACAGCCTAATGACGTTTGCTATACCAGGGGTAGGTTCAGGTTATTGGGCTCTTTTATGCAATACCACTCCCGTGTTGCCAACCCTGTATAAACTTTTTCACCCCGTCCTTGAAGAACTCTATGTTGTAGTCTTCAGGGAGCTCATTCCACAACCTTAGTGTTAGTGGGAGAACTTTCTTTTGGAACCGCAAAGTTCCAAGGTCATAAGGACCAAGCTGGTATGTTAGTGCTTTTGCGGTCCGGTTATTTTTTTTCGCGGCCCGCTGCCTGGTCGCATCCTACCAAAAGGCTCGTCTGGCCTATGGTCCATAGGCTGCTGTGACTGCTTACCATCAGGCAGGACGTAAGCTTGTTTGCCACCTTAGCGGTATAAAAAAATGGAAAACGCTGTTCTACTTGGTTTTATTAGTAAAGTTCAAGTTAGGTTTTGGCTCTATACAAGTCCTAACAATTATGAAATACATTTAATAAGTTATGCAAGTTCATAACGAGCTGAATGACCTTGAACTTGTTGGGAATTACAAGTCACACACCTATCTCACTAGAATATAGATGAATAAAGAAAATGCATGCGTTAAGACTATTATAAACCAAAACACGTAGATACACGAACTAGCTAACATAACAAAGTTTTTTTTAGATTGTGAGATCTAACTTCTTTATTTTCCTTTGGGGATATGTTGCCGCCGATAAACCAGAGACGACAGACCACACAATAGGTGAGTTATTATCTAAATACGGCCGTTTGCAGCGAAGTGTGTGAAAGTTGGACGTCCAGATTGGGCTCCCTACACGCGCCAGTCGCTACGGCCCCATGGCCGAAATCATATTTAAACATAAATGGTATTTCATTAGCTTTCCAATAGAGCTAGTTTCACTGATATTAAATATGTTTACCTGTGTTATATTTCACTTTGAAATCCAAAGGTTTAAAAAAAAATGTTATGTACCAAGTATTAATTGATTGTGTCTCTGCAATCCAACGAATAAGCAGTTTCCTCTATTATCACTAAGATCTAATATGATGAAATACTTACAACTCAGCTTGGTCACTGGAGAGTCCACTATCTGAACAGGAGCTACTGGTACTGACTCCCTCAGTCTGTTGGGACTCCGCCTCAGGGCAAAGGAAATCAGGTATGGCCTCCTCTAAGAAATTTAACGACCCCTGCTCCAATGAGAATATATTCTCAAAGAGGTCATCGGCCGCTGGCCACGGATCCGACTGAAACAAATCGATATATTTATCATAACATATTGTATCTTACAACTGAACGTAACAGGTAATGGGCAGACATTTTGTTTCAATTCTGTGATCTCCAACCTATGTACCACCAAGTGTTAGATGTTATTACGGCAAGACTCCATTTGCGGAGAGGTCCTTATCTGTTGTTAGAGATGATAACAGTACTAGACAACAACAGAATAATATTGATTAAATATACAGTTCGGGCAAATCATTCTTCTATTGTCTTTCCATTGTTATCTATTATGATAGTACTAAGATAGAAAGCGCTAGGAATTTAAGCATACCTATCTGAAACAAATGATTATTTAGTTCAACCTTTTGTATTATAATTTATGATGACATACAATACAAAATTGCAAACTAAGGTAGACTGATGCAATTTGCATTTTCAAGTTGTGCAATTAATTATTTTTACTTAATTGACAGATTATTAGATATCATTATCTCTCACAATAATATATTTGTGTATTTCGTATTAGTTAAGAAAAATAGTAATTCACAGTAGAATGGAATATAATATTTATCCATCCTTTGATAAACAACACCAAAGTTTTGTTGTTACAATTGTAAAAAGAACAGGAAAATGATTATATCTATTGTAATCTGAAAGTACTCTCAAGGTGCTTTTCTCCTATCATGTCACCCGTTACTTTCATTTCATTACAACTTCATGTGAAACTTACAAAGAGAAAGGTAGAAACTGAAATAAATTTTATTTAAAGAGAATGTTGTGAGCTATTTATAGTATGAAATGTTATTTATCAAACGTTACATACTTAGTAAATGCAATATTATTTAAGACATTGCCTTAAAGTTCTTATTAAATCATGTACCTAACTATAACGCAGTGATAAAATTTGGTAACCAGATTCAAATTGGATCTAAATATTAGACAAATTTAAGAAAAATACTGTTGTTGAAATAGTAACAAAACACAAATATACACATCAGTATCACTAGCAAAGAAGAGTAAATTACCTCAAACAAAGACATAAGGTCTATTTTTTTATCCATTTTGGAACGTCAGGTTTGCTCAGAAGTTACAACATCGAAATGTTTATTAAACTAGAACATTTATGAATCACTTTCAATATATTAATAGTCACTGATAACCGTTGAGAGTTTTGGGACACTTTTACAAACATTCACTGTGAGAAACCAGTCTTGTTTGGGTTGGAAATGTATTCACCGGTGGAAAAATTAGATGGCATATGGCAGTGATAGCGACCGCATGGTGCCTAGCTGGCAGTATCCTATGAGAAGGCACAATGTTTACGTCGAGCGCGCACCGCCGCACTGTCGCACTGAATATCGCGCACCTGCCGAACTATGTCAGCAATAAACTCGTTAGGGATAACTGAGGAATTTACTATGTAATTCACTAATTAGATCAGAGAACGCCGGGTGATCGTAAGCGAAGCGGCCAGCGAGCCACGTACCGAAAACGAAATGAACGGATAACGGTAAAAGTGGGAGCGTAACCACGAAAGCCGTTCTACGAGGTCCATTCCGCGGCGATCACTATTACTTGAGCGGGCGCCGACCTGACCACTCGTTGAGTTTGATCTCTTACATTGTATTTAGGTTAGATTACTCGTTCGCGGCCTCTATATGTCCGCAGTGATATGTTATCTGGTTGATAGAAAGTGACATTCCTAATAAGAGAAATATTGGTGCTTACCACTAAACTTTCCGTTTGGAAACTATCCATTTTGTCAAGCTTCACGTTCACAGTGCCTAGGTCCTGGTCATTGCGTAAATACGCTAAGATCCTGTTCATATCATCCTCGTATTCATGACTCATTTTTGCTATCAGTGAAAATCCACGCAGAGGTCATTATAAAAAGTTACAAAAACACTACACTCCACGTTACATTTGCATCGTAAATAGCCGGTACTATTTACTTTTATCAATAATGTCGCATTATTACGAATAATTTTAGTTTACAAAATAAAATAGAGACATGACATTTCAGGACAACTTCCAACGTGGAAATAATGACGTCACGAAAATAGGCCACTTTGCGCAATATGATTGGTAGAAATTTGGACTATACTGCTGCCATCTGTATCTATAACTCGGAACTACGTTGCAAAAGCGGCACGTTCCGTTACATGCATTCTAACAAGACTCGAAAAAGTCATTTTGTTCTAAGAAGGCCAAAAGAAGTCTTAAGCGTTGAATTAACACAAAAATTATAATGAAATAATAATAATTAACGGTTATTTAATTTAAGATGGAAGAGGCTAGGAATGATAGCGACAGTAATTCATGTGTTCGGGCAATGTAGCGGTAGACGCGGGTAATTTGAACATGTGACCATGGAACTTATTATTATAGGTATCTTAAATATTGTAATTAGGTACGTACTGACGCCGATAACTGTCTGTATGATAGACCGTCTTGTTTTTCTATAAATCTTCCGTGAAAAATTATCTCACTGATTGCTAATAGCTCAGCAAAACCCGTGCTAAGGTAAGATATCGAATAGGTACTACATAACAGACTTTTAGATTATGTAGCGATTAGCGATCCGCCCCGGCTTCGCATGGGTTTTCTCGGAGTTTCTCTACTATAAGTACCTAACATCCTTTTTAACATGGCCGTGTGGTGTCCGGCAGAGTAGAATAGCACCAACCCCTTACACTCATGGGTACATGGCGACTTATGTTTTCGAGGCAAAAGATCAAGAGTCTCCGTAGTGTGGAAAATGGGCAGCAGCATTTTCCATTTTTATATTTAAACACTGCGATCTCCAACCCGCCTGCCAAGCGTGGAGATTATGGCAATAACCTCCCCTTTCGTGGAAGAGGCCCTAAGTCCTGCAGTGGACTGTTACGGGCTGTGTTGATGATCCTTTTTAAATTAAATTTTAACTTTTCGGTTTAAATTAAATTAATTGGCTCTCGGGAGATTTTCCGAGAGCCAATTAAACAGAAAAGATAGTTCTAATAATTGTAATAGATGGCGTTGATTCGATACGATTCTCAATAATGTATCAAAACGAGACCGTTAGGTGTATAAAAATATACATCTAAATGTTTTGCGATTTCTACTCAGAAAAGGTACTAAAACTAAGTATCTGTTCACGAAACAAGTAACTTCAGTTACCAAATTCAATACTAGAGAAGCCTAAGTAGCGCCGTCTAGTGAGAAACGCCGAACTACACTTTTTACTTATTTTAATAGCTGTCTGAAACTCATCTTTCAAAATCCGCTGCGTGAAAGGTTTTCACGATTCAAGACGGCGGAAGGTCTGTTGTCAAAATTCTGTCATGCTATTGGACAGAAACAACTGCTGAAAGATTACGAATCTATTAAAGACAATGACAGGGCTTTATTGTGAGAGCAAATAAAACCTTACATAGTAGTAATGCCATCTTGTGGATTTTGGAATCGTGAAAACTCTTATCGACAGACAAACAGACGTGGAAAACGTATTCATTATATAGGTACTATAATCATATGTAAAGGAAGGACACTTTTGTTTCGGGTTTGTAGTTAGGTATTTACCTATTTATTACTTACCTTAGTTTTTTTACTGTGCTTATAGAAACCTTGGAGTTACATAAAACCGAAACTTTGGGAGAATAGAGTAGGAAGATAAAATTATAAAGGAAAAAAGTACTACGTAGGTAGGTAAAGGCAGGTACTTAAATAATTGTTGTCATACCTACAGAAAATGCCTCAATCTTTGTAGGTAGCAAACGTCCGGCGGGCAAAGCAGGGCACTAACTATAACATACAAATTGTAGCAGAAATAGTGGTTGAATTTTTGTCGAAAGCGCACTCTGAAAGGCCTTTGTGCTCTTTGTGTCCCATAATAATATGGTCCATTAGGAGCCTGATGAAAGGGAGCAGTGTGTTATCAAAGTGAGACGCGCAGGGCGGTATTCAGTGGCTAGGGTAGGTATGTAGTAACCCCGGTCGATACCGCCTACCACCGGAATAGAACTAGGTACTCTTTTGGCAGCACTTGCGCGATAAATTCATAGAAGCAAGTAAATATACTACCAAAATAGATTTCGATGAGATTTAGATTTATTTACTATCTCATTTTACAGTCTATCTATAAGAAAATTTAGAAAATATATTTTACTAACACGGACTCGGTATATATATTCTGTTGAAAAAAAAAAACCAACAATCCCCACTGGTGGGGATTTCTGAAATAATTCATATTAACGTACCTATTTACCCAAGTCATTTACTGAAGTCATGTCCTAAATGAATAATTGACAGTAGCAAGGAGAAAACGGTGTGTCGACTTTCCCGGATTTTCCCCTTCCTAAATACCTTTCCATCGACACTTAATACATTACCAAAAAAGAGAGATTATAGGTGTTCTGTTAACCTAGATGTTACAACAATGAATTCGGGTAGGTTTACTCTAACTACGGCTCTGTATTCCATACAATATGCAGGAAAAGTAGAGTAGACTACTTGTCTGAGCGGTCAGGTAATATTTTATACGAGTCTGTATCTTTTTCACAAGTAGGTAAGTAGCTACGATTACCTAACTACCCACATTAGGCAATGGACACCCACCCCTATATTAAAGTTTTACGGTGCTACTATAATGGCAGTGGAGTGGTCGGTCATATTTGCCGTAGGTAGATCCTTTTTTTTATGCTAGGTAAACAGCAGACAAACAGGCAAGCGGGCCATCTAATGGAAAGTTGCTGATGTTGATGTCTATAGGCGGTAGTCAGCACACTACCGCCTATAGACTAGAGATGAAACGGATATCCGGTTACTATCCGGTATCCGGCATATCCGGCGTTAATTTACTATCCGGCCGGATACCGAATAGTGCGTTAATATCCGACCGGATAGCAAAAAAATTATGAAAAGTACATAAAAGTGATTTTATTCATAGGAAAAGGTAATTCCAAAAAGTATAAATATTCCATTATCAAAGCACTGTTGATTAGGTACCTACCCATTGTTAATTTGTTAGGTAGATTAGCAAAAAAAATTTTTTTTTTTGCTTTTAAATCTAAGGTAAATTATTATAAATTGGGTTAAAATACAAATTGCTTCTACATTGAAAGGTAGCATGCGGTTTCGTGTGTCTTTGTATGCAAGCTTAAGAGAATGTATCACTACACTCTGGTCCATGATGCTGGGGCTAATTACCCGTAATTTGAATCGAGAGTACCGCCGAGGTCGGAAGAATTGTTCAGAATAAAGTTGAAATTATGTGTATTTAACGAAGATTTGAAATCACGTAAACACATACAGTTGTCTAATTTCCCACCCACCCTCATAGCTTGCATATATTTGTTCAGAGACAATGTCCAGCCTAATATCCGGCCGCCAGATATCCGGCTATCTGGCTAATAGGGTGGCCGGATATCCGGCATCTGTAGCCGTATTCACAATGATTCGAAACCGTTTCCGAACTATTCGACACGAAATTCGTGAGCGGCGAATCCGTGTCGATCGATTCGAAAACTGTTATTCAGAATCCCGATAGATCCCACGGAAACTCTACTCTCTATAACATATGAAAATATCATCAAAATTAACTGAAACCACATTTTCCTAAGAACTTTTGCGGGGTCCTTTGTCGATTCCGTATCCGAATCCGATTTCCGAGCCATTGTGAATACGGCTACTGGTAACCGGCCGAACAACTATCCGTTTCATCTCTACTACCTATAGACATCAGCAACATCAGGCTGAGTATCACCAATGCGTTGTACCTATACCTCTAATATCACGGAGCGCTGGGCTCATTTCGGCCTATTGGGCTCATACCTGTATTCGGAAAACTGCTGGAAAAACTGTTCATTAAACGAATTACACACAAAGCCTACGCTGACGGGCTGATGAATGCCCGCCAGTATGGCTTCAAAGAACAAGTCAGTACTACCAATGCCATCCACTGCGCAGTAGATACCATAAAAAAAGCGAAAGAGGCAAAACAATTAGTGGTCGCGGTCTCACTCGACATAAAGGCCGCCTTTGACAACGCATGGTGGCCGGCAATGCTCGAGCGGCTCAGGGCTGTCCGATGCCCTCGCAATATATTTAAACTAGTTCAAGACTATATCATTGATAGAAAAGTAATTTTAGATCATGCCGACGCACGGGTACAAAAGTATATGACCAAAGGATGCATCCAGGGTTCCACATGTGGGCCTGTGTTATGGAACTTTATACTCGACGAGTTGCTTGATCTGAAGCTGCCCCGCGGTTGCCACATCCAGGCGTTTGCAGATGACGTGCTCCTCATCGTTTCCGCCGCGAATGTGGCAGATCACCAGGAAACTGCAAATAGAGCGTTGAGCGCGATACACGACTGGGGTAGCGGGGTCAAGTTGAGCTTTGGACCTAGTAAAACTCAGGTTGTAGCCTTCACGCCTAAGGCCAAGGCGGCAATATTAAACTTAAATGGACACGATCTTTCATATGCACAGGAATTTAAGTTGCTCGGAGTCATCATTGATGAAAAGCTGAATTTCAGTAAGCACGTCAAGCACGTAATTGCAAAATCGAACAAATTATTTGGTAAACTCGCTATGTACTGCAGGGCCACTTGGGGCGCTCACCCAGAGAATATAAAAACAATCTACAACATGGTTATTCAACCCACAATTACCTATGCAGCAGGAGTCTGGGGACATGTGGCACTAAAGAAAGGTGTTGCTAAAAAGCTTATTAGCTTACAAAGAGCTTTTGCTATTAGGGCAACCCGTAGTTTCCGCACTGTCTCTGCCAATGCCGCGCTGGCGCTCGCGCAATTTCTCCCCCTGGACCTCAAAGTCTTGGAGGTCTATGAGATTGAGAGGACTCGCCTGCTCGGCGCCTCTGAATTCCTCCCGGCAGACATCTTGCTAGAACGGCCTACGCCGATGAGCGCTCTACTCCACCCCGCCTTTAGAGTGTCACTTTCCATTCGCACAACGTATAGTCAACAGGAGGTAGATGACCTGTGCGGACCAGTGGCCGTGCGAATTTTCACCGACGGCAGCAAGCAAGAGAACGGATCAGTGGGCGCAGCGTTTGTCAGCTATAGTGGTGGATATCGTGAGGACACAACTAAAAAATTCAAATTACACAGCAGCTGCACTGTCTTTCAGGCGGAACTGCTCGCAATACTCAAGGCTTGCGAGTGGGTGCAGGAAAGACAATTGAAAGAGGTTGTGATCCTCACCGACTCCATGTCGTCTGTCATGGCCATTGGAGACAGGAACAACGTGCACCCGTTAGTGTCCTCTATTCACCGACATATCCACAGTCGCACAGGAACAGGTAGGCTGGAGATAGCCTGGGTAAAAGGCCACACCGGTATAGCGGGCAACGAAGCTGCTGACCGAGCTGCTAATAGCGCCGCTGTTCTCCACAAGACACCGGATTATCTCTGCTTCCCTATGTCCTATGTGAAACACAAAGTGTGAAGCTTCGTAGCCGTGAAACCTGGCAGCGCCGGTACATGAGCGCGGAACAAGGCTCGCACACCAGACGCATTCTCCCAAGTCTAGACGCCATAGATGCCCTGTGGAACCAAACCTGTGTAAACTTTCACTTTACACAGATCCTAACTGGACACGGTTTCCACAAGGCCTATCTCAAAAGATTTAAAATTACAGAGAATGACGCCTGTCCTTGTGACAACTCCACCTGCCAGACCCTTGAACATCTTATTGAAAACTGCCCAATTTTTGGCCGAGACCGATACGACTACACCGAAGGTTGCCGTAGTCTGGGAATAACATCTCCATTCGCGATTACGGAATCTTTAAAGAAAAAACGTAACATTGACTTGTTTATACACTACACTAGTCACATAATCAAAACGATTAGATTACTAAATGGAACATAGTGTTTTTTTTTAAATTGTTAATTAATTGTTAGTGATTTCGCTGGTCCTAAATGTACGGAAAAAAAAAAAAAAAAAAAAAATATTGAGATATGTATATAAAATAAAAAAAATAAAAAATAATAATTATAATAAAAAATGCTCAACACATGGACAACAGCCCAATACTTAGCTCAAGTACCTTAGGTGCATCATATGTTATTTAACGTTATATGTATAATATATTTTATCTTGTTATAGCTTTAAGAAACCTGTATACACCGGGTGCATGTATCCAATGGCACGCCCGATGTACACAGGTACCCTCACCTTAACCCACGCTCCCTTTCGCGAACTCACTACACCACCGAAAGACTCTGGCTTCACCAGAGGCTTTCGAGGGCAGGTAGGGGTTTTAGCCGGTAAGAGTCCGGCACTACCTGGGTCCCCTTCCCAGGTGTCCATGACGGATTTCCACTGCCTACCAATTAAACCAAAAAAAAAAAAAAAAACAAAAAAAAAAAATACCTCTAATATAGGTAGCTGTTTCCTCTTGAACGATCCCATGTCATAGTCCAAAGGTCTCACCTGGTGGTAAGTGACGATGCGGCCGAAGACGGTGCATCCAGGAACAGCGTATTCACTCTAGATGGAATGGCAGTTTGACAAGTTTTTGGTAGTTTGCTACAATTGAAACTGCCGTTGAGTTACTATTGCGATACAATTACAATTCAATCGAGACAAGTACATTAATGGATTCGAGAGCCAGATTATATAAATCAAATCAGGGACCATAGTCGCAAATGTTCCAATCGCAACGTTTTACTACAAATTATCATCTAAGTACGTTTTTCTACCCAATCCAAAGCGGTCAGTTTGAATTTGGCTAATCAAAAGGTGGCATGCAGGTAGATGTCAGTGGAATAGACGAGTTGTCGAGTGGAGATCACAAGATTGGGCGACAGTAGTGTTGGACGTTGATTAAATAGAGCGCCCAGCGACGACCTACCTACGCAATACGAAGAAGAGGGGTGCCTAAGTCCAGCAGTGGACTGCAATTGGCTGATGATTATATTGATGATCTTCTCAAGTTATCTCATTATCTTGGCGTTAATGTCCCGAGTGTACTCTCGCGCACGAGGGCCCGGGGTCCGCTTCGATCATGATCCAGGATTTGGCAGATTAGGCAATTACAGTGGAGCGACTCCCATCTGACCTCCGTGACCCTGCGACCAGAGGAGATCATGGTATTATAGGTTGGTAGAAACTTACCACACGGAGGCCGTGTGGTGAACGGCAGAGTGATCAAGAGTCTCCGTAGTCTGGAAAATGGGCAGCAGCATTTTCCATTGAAATATTTAAACACTGCGATCACCAACCCGCCTGCCAAGCGTGGAGATTATGGCAATAACCTCCCCTTGCGTGGGAGAGGCCGTAAGTCCTGCAGTGGACTGTGACGGGCTGTGTTGATAGGAACTTACCTACTGATGTAAAGATGAACTTTTGCAACAATAGAACGGTTGGGTAATACTGTGTATTTTCATATTTTGGGACATTAAAATGCTGAGTCCTTTTGTTGGCAAGGAGAGGAACAAAACATAATTCCGGACCGTTTTATTTTTAAATATTTTAAATGGGAGAGCACATACACAGTTTTGAAATTTGTTTATTTTTAATGTTAGCTAGTAGATTATAATTCATTCATTCATGTGTATTATGGTCAAGGCGGAGCCAGGCCGAGCCCTTGCGCGCTTGAACACAACGGGGATATTGACGCCAAGATATGTTGTCAGACCTATCTGTGATCCTGTTAAACAATAAATTGTGATGATAACGTATTTTCCATACATAGAACGTGAGGTATTAGAATCAGAATCAGTCAGGTAGTTGATACTGAATAACGGTACATATGTAGGCATTCGGTTTGGTCATAGTTTGTTGGCGTTAACGGGCCACTAACAAAAAATCAGTGACATAAAAACTAAGGCCAATGTAATGGTTGGTTTTTATGAAAGTTTTTGTTCCCTTTGAAATGACATCTAAGGTTGTTGCCACAAGCCATTGGCATTTGCCATTATTATCTAATATCTCTACAGCGGAAGAATCTGAACGATATTTTGTTTGGGGCGTTTGGATGTGTAACAATAGTGTTCGTTTTAGCAATGCTCTTATGAAAATGACATGACATGGTACCCAAGCAAAACTTTTTCGCAAAAACCACCAAGCTGCTTCTTACATTTAACTTGTCTGGTAAAAGCGCTGATACGAATAAATTCATGAACTATAGCTACACCTGCCTCGGTCTATTTCACGTGACGCCGGATATTTTATCAGTAGCAATATTGGCTAGCAAGCCGCGGCGCCCGAGATATCCTGCTACACAAATCTCGCCCAACCAAAAGCTATTTCCCGCTCGGCGATCGCGTCTACAGTTACTACACCCCCCCGGAAGAGGGAGGGGGCTAGTCGTGTGAATCCGAACGATTTTTGCAGGAATTGTAGACAGTAATGGGTCAGTAGACAAAATGCCCGTCTATTCTGCTCCGTGGGGCGGGCGATTGTGGATTTTCTTCAGAAAATCAATCTTGCCTTTTCTATTGTTGTTTGCTCAGATGAGTTTGACGGCAGACGGGAGATTCTGATTTGTATAGGCATTTTCTTCGGAAATTGTTCGTTGGGTACGACTTATCAATAGCCCATAACAGCCTCATGAGCCATATTTTGAACTTATTGCCGTTCTTTTATTGTTGGAGATAGCTAAAAATGCTCAAATGAAACGCTGCTTCCCGTTTTCTTTTGCTTCGTGCTTTTGACCGAGCTCTATGCTATGACGTTTGCATAGAGCTCCGTAAAGAAGAGAGACGTGATGCTCTACGGCAGCGAAACCTGGCCGTCGCTGACGAAGCACGTCTGCGAACTCCACGCCAATAAAATGAAAATGCTGCGATGGATGGGTGGCGTTACGTGACTGGATCGAGTGCGTAACGAGTACATCCGTGGCAGCCTTGGCGTAAGAGATATCGCGGAAAAGATCGAGGAGGCACGGCTGCGCTGGTATGGTCACGTGTTACGTAAGCCCCAGGGATACGTGGGAAATAGGTGCCTGAATC
Source organism: Blastobasis lacticolella (assembly GCA_905147135.1). Taxonomy (NCBI): domain Eukaryota; kingdom Metazoa; phylum Arthropoda; class Insecta; order Lepidoptera; family Blastobasidae; genus Blastobasis; species Blastobasis lacticolella. The sequence goes on from LR990053.1 coordinate 9,239,589, forward strand.
TGCCGGTATCAGGAAAGAGATCCCGCGGAAGGCCCAAGAAGCGATGGATTGACATCGCCGAGTGGGACGCGAGAGCCAACGGCTTACGACGTGAGGATGCCGAAGATCGGGCAAAGTGGAGAAAACAAAGCAGGATAGCGGGCCCTGGCAGTAGCCGGGATTGACCGCTCGGTTGATGACGATGATGCTATGACGTTAGTGGCCTTCTAAGACAACCGTCAACGGAAGGGGTTGACGCCTTGTCGCTGTTCTATTCTAGGTACATGTTGCCTTAGCTTATGTTAAATTAGACGTAACACGGTTACAACCGTGTTACGTTACGTTGTTTTGCTACCTAGGTACACTCAAGTAGCAAAACAACCTGACTAATGTATGTTATAGGCAGCAATGCTTAAGTAGGTACTTAAATGTTTCCTTAGCCAATAAGCCAATCTGGCCAGGTGCCCTTGTTTTTTTTTTTATTTTGATTTTGATTTATTTATTCACAAAGACATTACAATCTTCAATACAAAACATTGGTAAACCTCTTTGAGGTTTGTCTCAACGATAATTTCGCCTTCGCCATCACACATACAATATTAATAAGTAGGTACTTATGCTGTTACTTCATTACATAATTTCAACACACCTACAATATTACTATACACAGTTACATACATACTGTCACGCCTTTCCCCGTATTCAGGTACTTTGCATACACATTATCATAGGAAGTTTCCTATGGAACAGGGTCAAGGAGACGGAGGTCAGAAATGGCTGTTGCTCTACTGTTATTTCCTGAGCTGCCAAATCCTGGGTCATGGTTAAGGTAGACCACAGGCTCTCGTGCGCGGAGTACAACCGGGACTACCAACCCAGCAAGTTAGAACTACTGGCTGACCGCTCCCTGAAAACTGATATATACATACAAGCAAATTTTTATATTTCTTGGAAATGCCAATCCGATTACGATGAAACTTTGTAGGTATAATTAGATAATATTTCATAACTACCCTTTTCATAAAATTATATCTTGTTAAAGAGGCAAAACTGACGACAAATGAAAAGGGATATTTTCAGTCTTATAAAAATTTGAGAACATATTTTTTATTTTTTAAGGGACTTACTGGCATCATACTCAATTTTCGAAATCAAGTTTTAGTTTTGAATCAGGTATTGCAAACGTCCATAGGATGCGGTAACTGCTTACCATCAGGTAGGCCGTAAGCTTGTTTGCCACCTTTGTGGTATAAAAAACAACCCTTTTGCCAAATGTGTTTATTATTGCAAAACCTTTCAAGACAAGATAAATACGGCGGACTGGGACTAGGCTTGATGGTGATTATTTAGAACTCGGTGACCACCAACACCTGTCCGGATGTACAGTCAGTTGCAATGAGATCTGTGATTGCGGTAAAACTGTGAAATAAATAAATTATACGTTTATATGTATGTCAGGGGGTCCAATCATTCTGCAGCTTACTGTACGTACTAATTATTATAGTTCAACAACGTACGTTCCTACTGAAGCACGCCAATTAGTCGTGCCAAATGGATTGGCAATAGCGGACATAGATATCTCGGTCTCGCGGTCAGATCTAATTTGTAAGCGGTCAAAGCGATAGTATAGCTGCAAGGGTTCGTCCAAATTTCGCGATCGTGCCGCGAATGCGCAGTTGCAGCAACGGCTTGCGCCGCTCGCGCACCTCGTCGCGTGTCGCGCCCGCACAGTCGTCGCGTCGCGCCCGCCTACTCACCGCGTTATCGTCCGCGCCAATATGGTAGGCTGCGCGTATCCTGTCCTATAGGTCGACAACTTAACTGGTATATCGCCTGCGGTAGGTGGGAGGGTGAGTTTTCGTGGATGTGGGAGGCGCGGGGCAGTGAGCATTTTCTTCCGTGAAACGTCAGTTGATGACGTTCCTCGGAAAAATAATGCACCCGAGATTATGCCCGAACTTGTCCCATGATTAAGTATAATATCCCGAGACGAGAAACCTAATCTTTGCCAATGGCCTTTAAAACTAAATCTCGATTTTTAATGCGGTGCAAAAATGAAAGTTTTGTTTCATATTTATTTTATGGTTCACTGTGGGCCTTATAAGAAAACTCACTGTCACCCAAAGGGCGATGGAAATGGCTATACTTGGAGCGTAATTGCGCGATCAAATCAGGAATGAGAATATCCGCAAGCGAACTATTGCGAAAGATTGCCAAGCGGGCAGGGCACATAGCTCGCAGAACAGATGGCCTATGGGGCAGGAAAGTTCTCGAGTGGCGATCATGTACCAGAAGACGCAGCGTAAGTAGGCCTCCCACTAGATGTGCGGGCGATCTGGTAAAGATCGCAGGTGTAGCTGAATGCGGAAGACGCAATACGTCGTAATTTGGAGATTTCTGGGGGATGCCTATGCCCAGCAGTGGGCATCTTACGGCTGATATGATCATGATGATTTAATATGTACAAATGAACATCTAAGTTTAGTTTCGACGAGAAGATGGGAGCGCCTCACAGCGCCCCTTCTTCCTCTCCACGGCGCACACTTTGGAAACCCCTGTGCTTCTATAATTTTTTTTAGCAAATATTTTCAATTCTCCACCTCGGGATTTATCATCGGTAAATTAACCTCATATGCGTTATTCCGAGAGTCCGTAGCAAAATAACCAGCCGCGCTGTGCGGACTCCGCGAGCGCACTGAGAAACGTCCCTTGTGCTCCCTGCCCCGCGCCCCCGCGCTCAGCCCCGAAACGTCACATGGCGTCACCCGTTCTGCCCCCCCTCATACTGCAGGCGATACACCAGTTAAGTTGTCGACCTATAGTTCCTCTGTTGATTTACCGTAATTTCATATTCTGATTGGAGGTTTAAAATATATACACAACTGGAAACGCTATCATTGGCCGTGTGGTGTCCGGCAGAGTAGAATAGCACCAACCCCTTACACTCGTGGGTGTCGTACAAGACGACTAATGTTTTCGAGCCACAAGATCAAAAGTCTCCGTATTCTGGAAAATGGGCAGCAGCATTTTCGCTTGTTATATTTAAACACTGCGATCTCCAACCCGCCTGCCAAGCGTGGAGATTATGGCAATAACCTCCCCTTTCGTGGGAGAGGCCCTAAGTCCTGCAGTGGACTGTTACGGGCTGTGATGATGAAACGCTATCAGCCGGTATCAGAAAAGAGGCCACGTTGGCGGTCCAAGAAGCGATAAATTGACATCGCTCAGTCGGATTCGAAAGCCAACGGCCTACGACGCGAAGATGCCGAAGACCTGGCGAGGTGGAGAGAAGTGAATCGAAAAGCGGACTTTGGCAGAAGCCGGGAAAAACGCGAGGATGCTGATGATGACACAACAGGAAACGCTGTTACCTATTTTCTAGTCCAAGGTGCGAGGTCTGTTTCGTGGATGTATTAAATTGAAAAAAAAAACCATAGTTCACATGCCATAACAATACATCGCTTGAAAATTACAATATTTGAAAACGCAGTTGTTATAAGTAGGTATTATTATTATTTGCCACAATCATGAATACACATGTTTGTTTTGTTTTAAAATTCCATTACATTCGCCGGCAATCAATACGATTTTTTTACATTTCGTCATGTTTCCGTAGCTTTCTACGGAAAAGAAAAGTTCCTCCGTAGCTGACGCAAAAAATAGTGAGAGGTCCAGGTCACCCTTAAGGGCTTCAGGCGATGTGTAAAAATGTTTGATTTCACATTAAAAATTGTGAATCGCGGGTGCCCCGCAAACTTATGTTGACACTGTAATGATGATTAGGCAAATTCGTAGCCAGAGTAATTTGCATGTTTATAGGTAACTCATTCCTGTAATTATGCTGCATACTATATCCTGAAGGTCAGGAACATAATAACGCAAACGCATCGTTTATTGTGACAGAAATAGAAGAGGTTATGGTAGATACCATGACCGTCGGTGGCCTAATTATTAAAAGGCCCGACTTGTACGCCGAGGTACCGGGTTCGAACTCCAGTGCGACCATATAACAATAACGCTTTTGTGAGTTGTGTATATTAGTTGAACACTAACTCATTCTCTTACGGTGAGGGAAAACATCGTGAAGAAACCTGCACATTCACGCGCCTGAATGTATAACAACCATGATCTAATCTGGTGAGGTTCTCCTGTTAATGACTGACTGAGGTCAGATGGTAGTCGCTCCACTATATTTACCAATTTCTGGATCATGGTCAAGGCGGACTCCGAGCCTTCGCTTGCGAGAGCACTAACGCCAAGATGACCACAATGGTAGGTTGAAGAGGAATTCGTATAATCGAGACACATTTGACAGGTATTACAACGATTTCGTAGCGGTACGGTGCCCTACCAACATATCAGGGATTCAAGTCAACCTCACCTGCACGTAAGTAGACAGACGGAGGATAAGAGGAGGAGGATCACCCTACTCTTGTGTTAAGACTTAAGGCTACCGCGTCGCGGCACGCCCGGATAAAGACCGCTTCGCGACTGGCCGATGTACTCGCCAGGCGCAATATTTCAGTGGCGTTCCTGCAGGAGACTCGGTAGTGAGTCAACAGGTCCTGACACATCGGAAACGGCTAAAAGGTAATGTATGCAGGCTCTCCAAGCCGAGTACGCCAACATTGGCGTGTTGGCGTATTCTGAGGTCGATGAATTCCAGGACATCGTCTTGGTCGGTTGTAGCGATGCGGACAGGCGTTGTTCTGGGAGCAAATCGAGGAACTTTCACATAGTATTCTGTTGTCGCAGGGTATTGTTGTGGGTGGCGATCTAAATGGTCATGTGAGTGAGAAGTGTGAGTAGTTAGGGCGTGTTCACTGGGTTTGGGTTTTTGGAGCCGTAACCGAGAATATTTTCCGGGTGTGTGGCTGCTGTTCATTTTTCACCAAAAGAAATCCGAGTATCTGAACACCTACAAGAGTGGAAGGACCGCCAGCCAGATGGATTACTTTCTTACTTCATCGGCAAAGTAGGCACCTGTATAGACACAGGTGGTAGTGATGGATCTGCGCATGATGCCCCGAGTCAAATAGTACTTGAAGGAACCACGTCCCATGAGTTCGTTTCTGCTACGGAAATCTTCATTTCGGATCCTATAACTAAGAGAAACTTCGAGAATATTTCTTTCCAGAGTCGCAAAACTGAAGTGGCAATGGGAAGGCCACGTAGCTCGCAAAACCGATGGCCGATGGAGCGGAAAGAATCTCGAGTAACGCTCACAAGCTTTAGAAAATAATAAAAAAATGAAAATGTAAATGAACTTTTTATTTTAAACGCTGAAATATTTTTTATGTGATGTCCGGGAAAATAGCTCAATTCCATCCAAATGTCCCAGGGTTTTAAAAGTTTTTGTCCAGCGTCAGCAATTTAGGTTATGGCAGCCCTATCTTGCCGATAGATAATCCGATATCCAGGTACAAAAATAAGCAGGAATTCCGTATGAAGGATTTACGGCCTGTGACAGTAATAAGGTTGGAGATATCGAGAGACACGGCAAAGGTCTCTCCTTGCTTCTTAATGGCTTTTCTCTATAAGGTCCCAGTCCACCGATCACGACGGAATCCGTATTCGAGGTCGCTGATGAGATCGTGACCTTCAAGGTACTCCTGGAGCTAATACGTGTTTCAAATTTATTTATTTTGTTTCACCAACAGCCTGTACACAATATACATTGGTATAATCTATATAAAATAAATTTTGTAGTCTAGTAACGTAAGTAATTAGGTGCCTATGTAGTAGGTAACAACTTACCTTGTAACGTTGGTGATGATAAAATACCCTGAAGATAATAAACTATTTCTTTACGCATTGAAAGGAACCCCGTTGATGTCTTTTGTATGGTAATTACGTAAACCACCATATCAAAGACATAAACGCGCTTCCATAGTAACCGGCATGTATTTTATTTATTATTCCTACTTTTAAATGTACCTACGTAGTCTGTGTAATAGAGCCATATTCAACCCAATTATCCTATATAGGTCACATAGGTCAGAACCTCTTATTTTGGCCGAAGCACCTGCGCTGCGTTCGCAAAACTGGTGCCATTCGCTTATGGACGTTAGCAACACTGTAGTCAAACACCAAAAATTCCCGCTAAATTAGTCAGAATACCGTGTGGCGGCAACATCGGCTCAGTTTCGCGGTCCAATCGCAGCGGGGCGGGCGAGAGCAGGCCGCCCGCGATCCAGTCAGCATCACGTGCTCGCCCGCGACGGACGTGCCTGTAGCCCTGTCGCGCGTTCCCGCGCCCACTTACACACTCGCGTCGCGCTACATTATGACAATAGTGATACAACTAACAACATAGTCGATGTTGCCACCCAACACCAAGTGAGGATCACTTATTCTCCAGGGCCTACACGCCCGAAATGACAACGGGATGCGAGAGGTGAACGCTCGTCGCAGCGGCGCCGACTCTCACCGGCCGTATTGTCTAAGTGCCACGGAATCTTGGTCCTTCTCATCGGATTCCGTCGACGAAACATCCGTCTGTCACCGCAAATGACAGCTCAATGTTTACATTGCGATCCGAAGGAAACATAGATAAGATTAAAGTTGTGAATCGTGAAGTTAGGAAAGTGCCCTCGGATAAACAAATATGCAAATAACTCGTGCGGTATTCGATTGGTTGTTAATTGTCAGCGGTAACTGTAAATAGGGTAGATGGTCGACCCGTTGCGTGACAGTTCAATTTGCACGTGTGTAGGTGACTGGCCTACTTTAACTTCTTGTTTACTTACATGCGTTCGGTAAGCCTTTTATTAAAATCACTTAAATATTTTGTAATTACTATATGTATCAATCGATTAATCAATCAATATAAGTGGGCATTACTAGTTACTTTTTATATAAGCTACGCGGAGGGTCCCTGGAGACCTGCGATACAGGGTAAACCTACTTACTGTATTCTCTATCCTTACTCTTATCTAAAGAACGATTTTTAGTTCAATCAATTGTTCAACGCGTTATCTAATCTCAACCTATTGATAATTCTGTGTCAACAAAAACTGACATGTTCATAGTAGTATTTTTAGAACAAGAAAGCATTCCAATTAATGTTTATAAATTGAAGTTTACAAACAAATTACAAACGGCAGACCTTTATACGTCTTGTGAAACAACAACAACGAATAAACCTAAATAAGTATAACCCCACTATCAAAGCAGGTCTGTATGTAGGTATATTAATTTTGCTGCACATTGGGGGTAGGTACCCAAATTATCGAACAATAATTATGATCTAGCTCCTTAACCATTTACATTAGATATGACGTAAAATGTGTCTTATCTATGTAGACTGTTCTGTGAAGTCTGATATCATTGTTTACTGCTTCTCTCATGGATATTCCCCGACCATTTAACGTATCGACGATAAATATTAAGGCACATAAAACTCGTCCAAAACAATCAAACAACTCCATATAGCAGAACATAAAAATACAAATAAGGAACCAATTTTCTTATTTTATTATAAGCGAAAAGTGTATTCTGTTTATTTGACTGGCTTCAGATAAAATAATAAATTAAACATGATAACATTTGGATAGGGACCGTAGAAAAATAATATATTTTAGCGCACCAATATTTTACAAAGGCCTTACCTTGTATATTTGATTACCTTTTAAGTGATATATACCAACGACCGCCGTTTAAAAGAAAGGAGCATAGAGTTCGGTACACCGCAATCCTTTCTCAGAAGAGTTGTTTGTTTGTTGTAAACAAGAAAAGAAACTAACGAAAATTCCTGATAACCTCGCGTGTTTGAGGGCAATATCTACTTCGATTAACTTCTTCAATGAAACAATTAGTTATAACAGGTTTTCGCCTTCTTTTATGCAATTTTTGTTCTAGGCGATGTATAATAATAATATTTAATGCAAAGCTGGTTTATTGTTATGTAGTAGTACGCATAGTAAATCGTCTGAAGTGATCTCTATAAAGCGATTTGCTGTTTCGTTCTAACTAATATTTACATGATGAGAGATATTCTGAGTGTTGTTCTTATATAAATAATACCCACGGAAGAATCAACGACAACAGATAAAAAAAAATACTTGTACATGATCTTGCCACAAGATCAATATTTACTGTGTATCACAAATGTAAAGAAATTAGATACTCACTCATATTGTTTTTAAACAAATGTCATATTAGTAACCTTTTGTGAGCGATTATGCCTTTTATGGAATTAGAATACAAGAGAAAGAATAAAGACGCAAAAACTGTGGCACGCCAAGCATTATGAATTATTGAATACTTGATGAAACACAGAATGGAGCTCATTCCGGCAAGCGGAAAATGATTTGCATTCATTGTTTATCAGAAAAGGGTCGAGCAGCAGCGTTTGATATTCTTTTAGGCGAAATAGGTTGAAGAGTATCGATGGAGTGGGTGATTAATAGCTGTCTAGTGATGGGGTAATAAAGAGTTACAATATAACAACCGCATGGAGTCCCGGGTCCCGGGCGGGCGCCCGCCCCCGATGCGTACTTGACCCACTTACTGCGGAAGTGTTGCCAACATTGATGCTCGTCAGTTTTTTACTGCACGCCAATATCGGGAGACGCGATTTCTCCTCGCGTCGATCCCCTTTGTCATATTGCCCACCCGGGACATAAACCGGGACGCTGATGCCGTTGGTCAAACAATATCCTGCCCTGATTGTGCAATCTACAACCACATACATACATATCGGACCTTTTCTTCTCAAATATATTGAAAATCGAGGACGGTTGTGTCTCGGACCGGGGCATTGGGAATAAAAATATCTAAATATGAGCGACCTTTCAGATCATTTTGTTAGACAAAATGATATCCATTAAAATGTAATCAGAAATTGGTTCCACTATACTTTCTTATAAATTCAAACACAACAACGACAGAGTCACTGAATTATCGTACTCCGTTGATATCTCCAAACCATACAATACGAGTATATGATCAGGGCGAAGAGAGTGCACACTACAATAAAAAAAATCTTATCTATGTTTCCTTCCGTCTACGTCGAGACGAGTACCACATCCTAAATTAATCAGCATCCATTTATAGAACAGTGATTAACAAATGAGGGTAAATTTATGATAAAGGGCAGCATCAGCTACGTTGCGTGCCTTCGGAACGGCAATCTCCGGTTGACATTGTGAGTGCCATGCTGGCCAGTACTAGCTAGTGCGTGTGAGTGCGATGGCGGGCCTGGTTGCTGCGGTGGCGGTGTTGGTGGTGTTGGCGGTGCGGTCGGCGTGTGCGCACTTCACGCCCACCTGGGCGGTCCACGTGCCGGCGGGCAGGCACGCCGCGGACGCCGTAGCCAGGGACCACGGGTTCATTAATCTCGGAGAGGTAGGTTTTTTGCATGGGAAACAAAAAATGAACTGGCCATTGCTGGTGGATGCCTGACGCTTTTTAGATTACGTTCCGAGATATGGATCGTGCATTCGGGCGACTTATTTTTGTTTTTATTGACGATTTTGTTTTATGTACTTTGCAATTTGTTTTCTTGTCCTGGCGTATAGAATATTGTTTTATTTTTAAGTAGGCTGCTCTATATTACGGTTGCAATTTTATATGTTAGGTAATTGTTGGTCTTTTACTTATCAGCTTTTAGGTACTTTTATTTATGATTAACAAGTAAAATTGCTTTCTATCGGAATGCGTTTTCATTGTTGTTCTGATTACCTACTTACGTTTCATTGTAATTATGGGAACCTGTTCGCGGAAGTAGCCTGGTTACCCAGTTAGCTCACAAGCCATTTGTCTTTAAACCTAAGTTGGCAATTAATGTAATCTATGAGCTCGTTCAGGAAGACTATAATTCAAGTTCGTGTTCAAGTTTCTGCTCGATTTGCTGCACGGGACAAACCCCATCCCTTTATTTATCGCAGATAATCCCCGAATAAGAGATAAGGTTTTGAATAATTCTGAAAATTTATCTACCAAATTAATCGCACTTGTTCCCGGTACGGCATTAGCAAACGAAAGTTAAGAATTTAATAAAGACAACAACTGCGATTAAGTGTTTAAAATAAGAGAGTGAATAAGAAATAAATTATTTATTATACATATATATCTTTAACAGCAACGCACTACTATCATCTTCAAGTGATCTTAATCTCGAACAAGAATGGAAAACAATAATTGTATCGAAGAGTCCGTCGATAACTTCGTGTTAAAAACCAATCTTTTAAATTTTGAAAAACCACGTCGCGCTTCGGCGCAATTATTTAATTATTTTTCCGTCACAACAATTACAGCCGAAAGGGGCTTTTCCAAAAAGTTAAGTTATGGTTTTTATGTTATTATTTTTCGATTGCAATGTTAACACGTAATTTCTCTGAAATAACAGTTTTGGAATGCAAAAACCAGCTCTAAAAAGCTAGCAGTACAAAGTGAGCAAAAATTAAAAAAAATATGGTCAATATTTGTTGCTAATTTGTGGCTAATTAGTTGCCGAAATATCGATTTTGTTGCTCTTGCCGATTTCGGGAAATCGTCAACAATGCTAGCTTCAACATAAGCTGGCATGGACTTTAAGATAAAATCATAAATGAAATATACAAAATCACTACAAATTAGTTGCTAATTAGTTGCTATAAAACCGAACTAAAAAAAAGTACAAAAAAAATTTTTTTTTTGCAAATAAAATTTTTTATTTGCTTTGCTTGCTTAAATGTCGATTTTTTTATAGAAAAAAAACGAAATAAATTTGTTGCTCATCTCAGAACTGTTAAGTATCACTTGGAGAACCAGCAACTAAATAGACACCCACAGATCGGGTGTCTATAAAATTGGTGGCTAACAAACCGGCCATGCTTGCTTGAATGTCGATTTTTTCGGTGAAAATTAGAGAAATGAATTTGTTTCTCGTCTCAGAACTGTTAAGTATCACTCGGAGAACCAGCAACTAAATAGTCACCCGATGATCGGGTGTCTAAAAAATTGGTGTCTAACAAACCGGCCATGCTTGCTTGAATGTCGATTTTTCCGGTGAAAATCAGAAAAATAAATTTGTTGCTCATCTCAGAACTGTTAAGTATCACTAGCAGAACCAGCAACTAAATAGTCACCCGATGATCGGGTGTCTAAAAAATTGGTGTCTAACAAACCGGCCATGCTTGCTTGAATGTCGATTTTTCCGGTGAAAATCAGAAAAATAAATTTGTTGCTCATCTCAGAACTGTTAAGTATCACTAGCAGAACCAGCAACTAAATAGACACCCACAGATCGGGTGTCTAAGAAATTGGTAGCTAACAAACCGGCCATGTTTGCTTGAATGTCGATTTTTCCGGTGGAAATCAGAGAAATGAATTTGTTTCTCGTCTCAGAACTGTTAAGTATCACTCGGAGAACCAGCAACTAAATAGTCACCCGATGATCGGGTGTCTAAAAAATGGGTGTCTAACAAACCGGCCATGCTTGCTTGAATGTCGATTTTTCCGGCGAAAATCAGAGAAATGAATTTGTTTCTCGTCTCAGAACTGTTAAGTATCACTCGGAGAACCAGCAACTAAATAGTCACCCGATGATCGGGTGTCTAAAAAATTGGTGTCTAACAAACCGGCCATGCTTGCTTGAATGTCGATTTTTCCGGTGAAAATCAGAAAAATAAATTTGTTGCTCATCTCAGAACTGTTAAGTATCACTAGCAGAACCAGCAACTAAATAGACACCCACAGATCGGGTGTCTAAAAAATTGGTGGCTTACAAACCGGCCATGTTTGCTTGAATGTCGATTTTTCCGGTGGAAATCAGAGAAATAAATTTGTTGCTCATCTCAGAACTGTTAAGTATCACTAGCAGAACCAGCAACTAAATAGACACCCACAGATCGGGTGTCTAAAAAATTGGTGGCTAACAAACCGGCCATGCTTGCTTGAATGTCGATTTTTTCGGTGAAAATTAGAGAAATGAATTCGTTTCTCGTCTCAGAACTGTTAAGTATTACTCGGAGAACCAGCAACTAAATAGTCACCCGATGATCGGGTGTCTAAAAAATGGGTGTCTAACAAACCGGCCATGCTTGCTTGAATGTCGATTTTTTCGGTGAAAATCAGAGAAATGAATTTGTTTCTCGTCTCAGAACTGTTAAGTATCACTAGTAGAACCAGCAACTAAATAGACACCCACAGATCGGGTGTCTAAAAAATTGGTGTCTAACAAACCGGCCATGCTTGCTTGAATGTCGATTTTTCCGGTGAAAATCAGAAAAATAAATTTGTTGCTCATCTCAGAACTGTTAAGTATCACTAGCAGAACCAGCAACTAAATAGACACCCACAGATCGGGTGTCTAAAAAATTGGTGGCTAACAAACCGGCCATGTTTGCTTGAATGTCGATTTTTCCGGTGGAAATCAGAGAAATAAATTTGTTGCTCATCTCAGAACTGTTAAGTATCACTTGCAGAACCAGCAACTAAATAGACACCCACAGATCGGGTGTCTAAAAAATTGGTGGCTAACAAACCGGCCATGCTTCTTGAATGTCGATTTTTCCGTTGGAAATCAGAGAAATAAATTTGTTGCTCATCTCAGAACTGTTAAGTATCACTTGCAGAACCAGCAACTAAATAGACACCCACAGATTGGGTGTGGCAACAAATTTATTTCTCTGATTTTCACCGGAAAAATCGACATTCAAGCAAGCATGGCTGGTTTGTTAGCCACTAATTTTTTAGACAACCGATCTGTGGGTGTCTATTTAGTTGCTGGTTCTGCAAGTGATACTTAACAGTTCTGAGATGAGCAACAAATTTATTTCTCTGATTTTCACCGGAAAAATCGACATTCAAGCAAGCATGGCCGGTTTGTTAGCCACCAATGTTTTAGACACCCGATCTGTGGGTGTCTATTTAGTTGCTGGTTCTCCGAGTGATACTTAACAGTTCTGAGATGAGCAACAAATTTATTTCTCTGATTTCCACCGGAAAAATCGATATTCAAGCAAGCATGGCCGGTTTGTTATTCACCAATTTTTTAGACACCCGATCTGTGGGTGTCTATTTAGTTGCTGGTTCTGCAAGTGATACTTAACAGTTCTGAGATGAGCAACAAATTTACTTCGTTTTTTTTTCTATAAAAAAATCGACATTTAAGCAAGCAAAGCAAATAAAAAAATTTATTTGCAAAAAAAAAATGTTTTTTGTACTTTTTTTTAGTTCGGTTTTATAGCAACTAATTAGCAACTAATTTGTAGTGATTTTGTATATTTAATTTATGATTTTATCTTAAAGTCCATGCCAGCTTATGTTGAAGCTAGCATTGTTGACGATTTCCCGAAATCGGCAAGAGCAACAAAATCGATTTTTCGGCAACTAATTAGCAACAAATTAGCAACAAATTTTGACCATATTTTTTTTTAATTTTTGCTCACTTTGTACTGCTAGCTTTTTAGAGCTGCAAAAACCCGCATCCAAATCGATACAGTAGTTTATTAGAACTCATCAAATTCCGACTTATCAGGCTGCGGCAACTTGGTGGTCTACTGCTACAAAACATGTCTAAGAACGTGGTCTGAAATTATACCTTTTGAAATAAAAATCGGCCCAGTAGTTTCTGTGAAAAATGGTAACAGCCATACATACAAACACACAAACAACGTCTAACCCCAAACGCAAATACCGCCTCAATAAACGGAGTTCCGTCCGTCGTAGGTTATTAGAAACTATAGACAATTAATTAATTCTACATAATTTCGTCGAGGAAGCATTCAATTTGGGAAGCCATTATTAAACCTTGATAATCCCGGTGCCTTGTTATTAGCCCATTTGGGTTATTGTGGTCAAGGATTCGAAATATGTACATAATTTCTTTCGATATTTATTACTACTAATTTCTAACCATTTTACCTTTGTACTTTTTCATTGTCAAACAACAAAAGGGCTAACATTCACCTTGTATCACTTGTAGCGGATACTTAGCGATTGTTTTTTCTAAGACAATAAGCAATTATGCCGTGTCAATTGTTAATTCAGAAAACGCCTTTACCTTCGAGGGCTTCAAATCAATCAATGGCAATGGCCCAGTATTCTCATTGCCAGAAAATTTCCTTTGAGAAATTGTATCGTATTACACAAGGTATTTAGCCAAATTAGCGATTTGCATTCAAATTGATAATTACGCTCTCTTGGGCGGCAATTTAACAAGGTAAGCAATTTCAACGTACCTAAGTAATAACACAGACATGCGTACTCGAAACTCGTGTATGGAATTCACGTTAATATAGATAGATAAAGACTGTGTTGTACAATCTATGGTCTATTACAAGGAAAGTAGGTCGGTATTTGAATGGAGTTTTAAAAATGCCAACACTACCAGCTTGAAATAAAAACACATCAAACCCGTTTTGCCTTCCAATTGAGGACGAAAATTCGAAGGTTGCAAGAAAATTTCTCGCTTCTGTCCCCATTTCAAAGGAGATCGGATTCCGGTGTAATTTTCCGACGTTTTGTATTAGAAAATATAGACGGGGATATTTTTGTTACTTTGAAATATTGTGGCGGGCAACTGAGCAGCATTCGGTTGCACCGGGGTAAAATTAGCAGGTTATTTTCGGGTAAAGCACAGAGCTTCACATGAAGACACTGGAAGCTGGAAGGACCAACAAGTGGGTTTTTGTCTTTAAATCTGTAGGCACGTACTTACTTCATTTAACAGTGAAGTGTCTGTCTATGATTTTATTTTTCAAAAACACTTTTTCTTGTGTGTAGCAAATGCCACAGTCGCCTGCAGAGTGATAGAATAACTCTTTTAAATATTTGTTTTATTTTTTGTTTTACTAACTTTTGGTAACGGTTTCACCTATTTATCTGGAGTATTCTATGTAATTCCAGAAAGAATGCAAAATAGAGGAGTGTACAGTTAACATTCAATATATCACCTTTACAATGTACGTACCTTATCTGTAATTGTTACAACCAGGGTTGAACAGGGTGACCACCAGTCTACTCGTGACCATGACCCATGCAACTGCATCGAAATACCGTGGTGAAACCAATACCAACCGTGGTAACAAACCCGTTAATATGTGTGATGAAAGTGTACTGAATAACCACGTAAGTCTTAAAACCTAAAGCCAGGGTGAAGACCTTGGCGATGTTAATAGCTGTAGATAGAAGTAGCTGTTTAACTTTTAGTAATCTAGTACATAACTAGTCCTCTCATTTATTGTCGGAAAACGATTATTGACTAGATGGAAGTAAAATCCCAAACAGAATATCCACCGAACCGTACTACTCCATGCCAATGTGTTCACCGAACGAACGTACAATCCGGACTCCTAGAGGATTGAATGATAAGACTGTTTTTAAAGATGCATGCTCTGTCTTCGACTTCGTCATCACTAACATCAGGTAACTAATTACGGTTAAATATCTATGATCTAAGATATGGTAAGAGTAGTTCGATAACACATTTCTAGTCACAATACTCGCTTTCCTTTAATGCGGTCTCATGCAGACGGAAGTAGGTAAGCTATTTATCCCGCCAGAGGCGGCCATGTTATTCAGTGTTGCCATAAACATCCCAAATTTGCAAATAAATTACGCGCACGACTCTCTAACGATAATACGGGATCTTTAAATGTGGACGCTGAGGATTTAAATATCTACTTATTGTTGTTTCATTATATTGTCGAAGTAAATTGAAATTATACTAATTCTCGGGTGAATTCACGTTTAGCGTAAATTTCTTGGCCCAGGAGTTTTAATTTTGATTTATTCGACAAGGTTCCATATCCAATTCTGATCGCAAGCGTATCACATGATAAATGATATAGTTTTAATAGTTAAGATTTGTGTAACATGAGGTGTTCATTTATTAGAATGAGGTAAACCAAACAAATTGCGGATTGTAAACAAGTTAACTCTGCTAATAGGTAATATTCACATAAATAGAACTCCAGACACCCTGATCCCTGATCCCTGTTCTGATTGGACGATTATTATAGCTACTGAACTACATTAATTACCCAGCAGTCAATAGGGAGTTCAGAGTAGACATTCGAACACAAATTGAACTTCGAGAGCTCCTCGTAATGGTTATTGTTGCTAGATAATAGCTGTTTCTACTGAGATTTGCAGGATCAAAGAGATTATTGGAGGCGATATATGTGTGTCCTTATATCTCTAGCTAATTTTCCTCATTGGTGCTCTCTCGCGAACATGGGGGAACGAAAATAACCTGAGAAATTAAAGTGGGCACGGTTTATTTAGAGTGACAACTGGATCTTGTCTCCTGACGGCACATTATTTTTCAGCCAAGAGAGCATTATGCTGTATGCTCTCAAAACAACATGTTGGATAAATACAATTTAAATGCCTTTTCAGATTGTGAATGATGAAAGCTTGATGGTGCTGGTCGTTAGAATTATTTAGATTTAGAACAATTTAAAAGTAGTTAAAATAAACTATTTGAACTGACTGAGTGTAACTGATTAAAAATAGTGATCAGTGATCGTAGTAAAACTACCTACCTACGATATTCTAAAATTTAATTTATTTAAAATTTAAATGTGGAAGAAGCGAGCGGGATTTGTTAGGACCGTCGAAACCAACCGTAAAGACCGGAAAAGGTGTGACGGTTTTAATTTTAAATATCCAGCCAATGCATTTCAGTAAGTATTTGTACTTATATAATGTAGTCCCGTGTAGTACTTATATAGTGTAGTTGGTAGTAATAAGGCTTGGTAGATGACTGACCGCTCAGATGATGATGATGATGACGATGAGATTGGGAAGAGATACGTATTGAATTCTTCGAAATCTAAAATATTTTTTAATTAATTATAGTTTATCCCGTCAAAAGATTCAGAATTAAATACTCGTATACAATTCTCTACGTAAGAAACATTGTTTATAGAAGTTTAATTCATATTTCCTTATAATAAATGTAACTAACAAGAAACACATGACGTCATATATTTAATGATATAGGTATGTGCTATATCTATGCTTCAAATCGAAGTTTCAAGGTGCTCAACTGAGCGTAAAATGTGGGAGCTGATTGCAACGAAGTTTTAAAATGTTACACCTTGTTCCTGGAAAGTTTTATTCCCTACGATGTTTAAAAGGTTGGGGATTTTATCGAATTTTCGTTTCCAACTATTGGCAGCTGAATATACCTGTGACTAAATGTGTAACAATGATTCAATCTGGTCAGGTTTCCCTGTCAACAGGCTCACGAAGGCCTGGTGGCAGTCGCTCCACTGTAATTACCTGATCTGCCAAATCCTGGATCATGGTCAAGGCGGACCCCGTGCCCTAGCGCGCAAGAGCACAACCGGGACATTATCGCCAAGATGAAGCTAAAAAACTGTATCTTTGTTCAATATAACGTTCTCAGTATCAATAAATTTAAACTAATCAAAGCCCAATTCACTCTTGTAGTTCTTCAAATACATTTACAATTACGGTTAAAACGACTGTTAGGAACGAATGGAAATTATTTTCCCATGATATTTGGTTCCTAGTGGTGACAATTAGCAATTAAACGCCGGAAAGCCATGGAAATCCATGGAAAGCCATGTACTGCCATGGAAAGTCACAGCGCGCTGTGCTCAGGCTATAAATTATAGAAAACTCTCCGTTGCATCACTGAAATATCAAGGAACTACGCTACAGTGACGTCACAAGCCAATATTTACCTACTTAGTTTTGCGTAGACGTTCGCAACTACATAGGCACATGACACAACAGGACAAATTAATTCTAGGAAGGAATATCATATTTGTGATTTACCCACAAATATTTCTATGATAAGGAAAAAAATACTTACAAATAAATACAATTTTAGGAAATGCATGCACGTTGTCCGGCAGGGTGGAATAATATATATACTATCTGGAATTCCTAAACCGATTTCGAAAATTCTTTCTCTATTAGGAAGCTGCATTATTCCCGAGTGTCATAGTATCCTGCGCGATTCTGGAATGTTAGCAGAGTTTGCACACAGGTGGGGGACCGCGGCAATCAAGAAATAAGCAAATATTCGCGAATGCGAACGCGAATATATGTTATTCAATTTTTTAAAGTATGATTTCACTTACCGCTGACAAGTCGGGAAAGCAGAAAATTCGGATTTTTTAAAATATAGTACAATTTTTATGTAGTTTTCATACTAAAACAGCTGCAATCGGAAGCCTATGAAAAAATTGATCTACTGATAAAAACGGTTGTATTGAAGAATTTAATTAAACACAGAGATAATAATTGTCTTAATGCCTATCAAACCGGGAAAACCTAATTGTTGACGAAGTTGATTTGTGACGCCAGCAATGTAGCGTATATGGAAAAACATGAGGTGGACCGATAGTTTATTTTTTAAATGAAATCGTCGGGTCGGATATAACTTATGTAAGTATTAGACGTTCCTATTCTTAGTACGATTTTTTAAAAAGAAAATCTTATTACCTCTCATGCCCCCATCCCAGAGGGGTAAGTAGAAGACTATCGAGCATCACAATTTACGCTACTGGATATTAAATTAAACGTTTTTACTTTAAATTTTTTCACAGGTATTCGCTTTATTTCTAGAAAGCCAAAAATACTGCTGGTCCGCAAACCTACCGCCAAATGAACTCAATATTGATAACGTAGTTTGCGCTGCACTCGGTTCCACACAACGGTTCCATTCACACGTGACGCAAAATCAGTCAGTCATGTTCTGTGAAGGTAGAAAACTACACACCGTATACTAATCAGAATACTGATAAATAAACTTATATCAATATTCCGTAACAGTCCACTACTGGATTTGAGTGTTTTCCCGTAATTTCGTCTCTTGGCAGGCGAAATACTCAAGTTAAAACGCTATTGACCATTTTCTGGTCGACATTCGTTTTTGGTGCTTTACCTATGTTCTACACCTATTCACCGGGAAACACGATCTCTACATCCATACGTCGTGGATCTACCAGCTATAAGCGCTAGCCGCTTTGGTATGAATGTATGTATGTAATCTCCTTATTGCATCAATTTATAACATTACAGGAAATAAAAATACAGTTTATAATGCAAAGGCGAGCTTATCCCACAACGGGATTTCTTCCAGTGAACCTTTGATAAGCCGAGAAGACTGATGAGCGGTGAAGGCAACGTTTGGTTCAACGTTTATATTGCGTACGGCCAAGGAATGGAATACGTTGTCTGCTAGTGTGTTCCTTTATAATTATAATGTGGACGCCTTCACGGCTATAGTGAATAGGCTGTCCCTAGAAAGGTATGCTCAATTTTAGGCCGCATTGTCCCTTAGCACCAGGTGCGATGGCGGCTAGCCTATTTAAAAACAAACAGTTTTGTTTTTTGTCATACTATACCACACGGCAACACAAATTTTACGAAGATGCCAACAACCATGTGTTTATACGCGAACTTTTTGCTTGCCTCTTTTTTACTTAGGTACTTCTATGCGGTAACAGATTCGCTTGGTTGCTCGAGCGTGGTCGTTGCGACTTTGTTCATACTGTCACTATTACTTTCCCAATGTCTCATTATTCTCCTGCATTAGTTTCTGTTGTCCATTCGCCCTTTGGTCGACCCACGCTGTGCTCGAAGCAGGTGAAGTGAAATATTGCTGGAACATCGTGAATTGTTTCGTGTATTCAAGTAGCAAAGAAATACGTGGGTAGGAATAGGAAGTTCTTCGCCGAAAGTCTATTTTATTTACGTATGTAACTTTATTTATATTTTGTCGGACACGATTACAATTATTGTGAAATAAACTAAATGACAGGTAGATATAGTTGCTTTTGAATTTGTCATTGATACTACCTTATGTAAAGTTATGATAATTAGAGAGAGAACATAAAACTTATATTCCATAACGACACGAAATGCCTAACAATAGAGAGTGTATAAAAACACACACACACACATTGAATTTCAGAGCATCGAAATTCATGGTAGGCCAACATTAATGAGTCATAAGGTGTTAACGCCCCGAAAGCGTTACGACATAACTACACAATAGGGCAGCAATAGGTTACCTAGTCTCTCGACATTAAAATTAGTAATAAAGCAAGCCCTCAATTTACACATATACTCCGCTATAGCATCACCCGCCGTGGGCTGGGTACTCATCATTTAGGGTGAAAACGTTGGGACCTTGGGGCCCTAGCACCAAAAAGGTGTTCCAAGAGATATCTCATCCACTGCAAGATTAAGGGCCTCTTCGACGAAAGGGGAGGTTATTGCCATAATCTCCACACTTGGCAGGCGGGTTGGAGATCGCAGTATTATAAATATAACAATGGAAAACGCTGCAGCCCATTTTCTAGCCTACGGAGACTCTTTTGCCTTGAAATCTTAAGTCGCCTTTTACGACACCCACGAGTGTTAGGGGTTGGTGCTATTCTACTCTGCCGGACACCACACGGCCAAGATATATCTACCCGACTCATAATCGACTCTACCGGTGACCCACGTGCTGGCGCTTACCTCGGTCAGCGTATAAATCTGACAATTCAGAGAGGTAACGCTGCCAGCTTTATGGGGACACTTCCGCAAGGCAGCGATTTAGCGTCTGTTTTTTTTTGTAATCTTTTTTATTTGTGTACCATTTTTAATTAGTCTTAAGTGTATATGTACTGTATTTAAGGAATAACAGTTTATTCGTTTAAAGACTTCAATATCTGTATTATTTGGTCCCACTTGTGACCGGTTCTTCTCTATTGTTACTAATTAATTACGTAGGACCCTATTGTCTCTCGGATTTTGAATCATAATAGAGGCTTGTTGTCGATCTACTCCTGTTTGTTAGACTAAGCAATGTTTTGACCGTCCGTTACAATAATATTCCTGTATAATTTGTCAGTTGACCCACGTTTTCACTTTAGGCTGCGGTACACCGAAAGGAATTGACTCAGGTGGGTCAATCAAAACCTGTAGGTCAATTACGTAGGTAACTCTGTTGCCAACAATTCTCTGATTTCAATGATTAAAATTGCTATACAATTCCGTATCATCGATTTCATGGGTTCAGTTGCTAACAGAGTTACATTGCAATAAACTTTCAGTTTCCTCGACCTAATCTCAAAAGTGACAATTTCAATTATTGGTATCAGAGAATTGCTGGCAACAGAGTTACGTAATTAGCTGAGCTATTACAGGTACCAAAGTACAGGAACTCTAGGATCGTTTCCTACTTTAAGGCTAGTCGAACTTCAGTACCGCAACGAGCTCGACGCTCGTTAAGTGTGCTGTATACAGTTGGCGAAGCTAGATTGACCAAGGTCTCCTGCTGGTTCCCTGCTGGGTCCCTGAGATTGATTGAACAGTCTCGAGAGCCTATTGGCACCCCGTGACGGAATCATCATCATCATCATGTTGGCGTTAATGTCCCGGTTGTGCTCTCGAGAACGAGGGCCCGGGGTCCGCCTTCACCATGATCCAGGATTTGGCGATCAGGTAATTACAGTGGAGCGTCTGACCTCCGTGACCCTGCTACCAAGGCAACCTGACCAAATTGGGCCATGGTTACAAATTCAGTTGCCTGAATTTGCAGGTTTCATCACGATGTTTTCCCCCACTGTAAGAGCATCGGTTAGTGTTCAACTAATGTACATAACTCAGAAAATAGTCATTGGTACATGGCCGCAGCGGGATATTATTATTATTACTTTCTATGGGATCGTTTCACTTTCCATAGGCATCGCTAAAAGCAGATCAGAATTTGAGTTTTCAAGTAAGTACGTCGTGTAATCACTAAATTTAAATAAAAAAACTTCGTTGCATCATGTGTCTGCATTTAACAGTTTGCAGTTTATTTACATTTCGGATGTACTTACCTACACTATACAGCTGTTTTGTAAGTAGGTCACGGTGCACAGTGCTTGTTTCCTATATTTGGTGAGTCGATGCCTTGTCTTTTGGTAACTTTACCAACTCCTGAAACGATCCAATGTATCATCATATCAGCCAGAAGACGCCCACTGCTGGGCCTCCCCCAGAGATCTCCACAAAGACCGGTCCTGTGCTTTCCGCATCCAGCTGGTACCTGCGATCCTTACCAGGTCGTCGGTCCACCTTGTAGGAGTCCTACCCACGCTGCGTCTACCGGTACGTGGTCGCCACTCGAGAACTTTACTGCCCCATCGGCCATCTGTTCTTCGATCTATGTGCCCTGCCCACTGCCACTTCAGTCTGGCAATCCTTAGAGCTATGTCGGTGATTCATTTCTGACTCGATCGCGCAAAGAAACTCCGTGCATAGCTCTTTCCATTGCCCTTTCGATAACAGTGAGCTTTCTTATAAGGCCCATAGTGTATCCAATGTATACTTCTATTAATACTCTCAGTGTCTACCACGACTAGGTCTGTGAAATTTCCTATTCCATATTATTATGTTCAGTAGTAAACTTGGTATTTTACACACTGTTTACGTTATTATTCATATTCTGATACATTAATAAAATATTACATAAACATTATGAAGTAACAATGAATAACTAGCTCTTCGAGCTAACCTTATATATGTAAATTAGTTTCTTCTTTTTTGTACTACTCAGAGACAAACCAGCTTATACTACCTACTTGTAGGTAAGCGGTAACTGTTGCCCTCAGAATTGTACTTAGTGAAACCATGTAGGTATAATTTTACCAAATTGCAGGTTCATTGTGACTAGGGTTGCCAACTTTTTTTAGACCAAATATAGTAATTTCGGGTTTAGAAGCCATAAAAATATAGTAGGTAGGGAATTAATCAAAAAATATAAATAATATGTACGTACCTATATTATTTTTTAAATGTATATTTTCTGCTACATTGAGCTTATATAATATTCGATTTCCAACAGTTTTTTTTTTCTTTTGAGGATCTTATGGACGCGTTCCGTTTTGCGGTAAGTGGTAATGTTGTGCTAATTAAATATAGTACTATAGTTTCGCCTACTATATTTTAATTATAGTTTATAGTAGGTAGACTCCTAATATAGTAGGATACTATATTATATAGTAGGGTTGGCAACCCTAGTTGTGACTGCGATGATTAATATGAAATGTATCATACCTGCCTGTGCAATAGTAGATATCTACAGTATCTACTATTGCACAGGCCTGCACTATCCTCAAATCCGAACACAACAATGCCAACATTGTTGCTTGGCGAATATAGATAAGATTAGCCTGTGGCACTCACCCAGGCGGACACCGTAGGCTAGACAGGTTTAGACCGGTCAAAAAGAAAAAAATAAATAGTTTCGGATTTAACGTCCCGGTTGTGCTCTCGCGCACGAAGGCCCCGGTCCGTATTGAGCGTGATCGGCCGAATTACATATAAAAAAAAAAAAACATCGTGGCGATAATATTCGGGTTGTGCTCTCGAGCACGAGGACCCCGGGTCCGCCTTGATCATGATCCAGGATTTGGCGGATCAGGTAATTACAGTGAAGCGATTGTCATCTGACCTCCGTGACCCTGCTACCAGGAAACATGATCAGATTGGATCATTAAGTGGCCTGAATGTGCAGGTTTCATCACGATGTCTCCCTCACCGTCATAGCATCGGTTAGTGTTCAACATAACTCAGGAAAGAGTCATTGGTACGTGGCTGCATTAGGGTTCGAATCCGGTAGATAACCTAACTAATTTATAAGCCATCTGTCAAAAAAAGGTTAGGTTAAAAGCGGGATGGAAAAAGGTGTAGATATCTAATTGTGAAGACAAACGGATAGGTGACAAAAAATTTACATATATATTTTTATGCTTACGTTGCAAACAAATACTCCATGAATAACAGTTATGTATCTACCGTAGCAACACCAGAGTACCTATCGCTGTGCGTTACTGACCCCATTCCTAGTTTTAGCTGTTCCACGAAAGGTCCCATTGTCTGAAAATGGGGTTTGAGTATTCGACTTCCTTAGGGATAAATTTTATTGTTAAATACTCCCAACTGTGTCAGCTGTTTGGAAACTGCGAATTATCGCCGTTGCTCAACTTATCTTCCTAGTGGCCCGAAAGTAACAATATAAATATGTGCTTAATCTAAATTGTATACGTACGTACAAATACCATAGTCTAAACGAGCGAAGCCGCAACAGAAAGTTAGGTTAGGTAGTTATTAGGAAAATATATTGTTTTATTATAGTAATCCATAATAATGCCAAATAAACACTAAGTTTTCGGTTACATAAGAGTTAGATCAAGGAACCTTTTTTAAAATGATAGTAAAGCAAAGTAAAGTAATGGAAACATTTATTGTTCATGAACAATTATAACATTGATATTATAACACAATTTTGTTATCCCAAATTGACTGTCTACCATAGAATTCAATCTGCCCACAGTCAAATCTAATTATATGCGTATTCCAGTCATTAATCTGCATTGATAAATGTAAATTCAATTACATTAACTGGGCGATGTTCATCCATTAACTCAGGCTAATCATTGTTCGTAACAGTAGCTACGTCTGTAGCTAGCTACATTTGGTACCGAAGTGTATCTAATTCAATATCCCCGTTGTACAGTAGCCTACACAACAGGATACAAGGCAAGCGATTATAGCCCCTAACACGATTGTTATAGATGCTCTTAAGACGCGACACAGTGAACACGTGTAGTTGGAGTTTGCGCATTCTATGCACGAGTTGTCAGTACATTTGCCACGGTGCCAAATGCTACGTCAAAATTAATACGAGTAATTGTAGCTTGTAAGAGGGACTGTTGATAGACGATAGATAGACGATGTAAGTAAGTACTTGGTATTAATGTCTCGGTTGTGCTTTCACGCACGAGGGCTCGGGGTCCGCCTTGAATATGATCCAGGATTCGGCAGATTAGATAATGAGCAGTTTTCCAGTAGGTATTGATAGTTGGTTTCAAAAAGGCGCTCCTACAATTTTGGTAATCTTTTTTTAATCTATATGATGGTTGCAGTGATTTCATGCAGCCAACTAATAATAAACTTAAAAATAAAATGTTTATTAATATAACCATAACTGTTAAAGGTTAAACGAAGTGTAAAAAGAAATATTTATAGAAGTTGGCACTATGTTCCATTATTATTACAACCTCTAAAATGGTTGAAAACTATTGACAAATACAATATTATCCAATACAACGTACCCAGTGTTTATATCCTGTTTGCTAAGAACCTATTTCAAGCGATTATCAATTACCAAAATTGTCGGGGCGCCATCTAGTGAGTGGTTAGGAATGCTTTAGATACCCATTGGAAAACTGCTCATTACAGTGGAGCGACTGCCGTCTGACCTCCGTGACGCTGCTACCAGGGAAACTTGACCATGTTGAATCATGGTTCCTCATTTAGTCGCCTAATGTGAAGGTTTCATCACGATGTTTTCCCTCACCGTAAGAGCATCGGTTAGCGTTCAATTAAGGTACATATCCGCAGTGGGATTCGAACCCGGTACCTTTCGATTACGAGTTGAATACCTTAACCACTCGACTACCGACGTTCCTATCTCTCTGATATGTAAGTAAAAACTATTTATTACATTCATTATACATAACAGAGATAAGTACACAAGAAAACAAAATTGCGCGCAAAGGCGATCTTATCGCTTTTAGCGATCTCTTCCAAAGTACCTTTGGGAAGAGGTAACCATCACGTGTCTTAAGTAGGCCGGAGTAGGTACAGGTAAATATAACGAAAATAATACTATTATTGGATCAGACGTGGAATTTTAATTAAAAAAATAAATTACTTACTAACCTAAAGTTTATTACAATTTAGAATTTTTACAAATTAAGCCAAATAAGGAAATCACCATAAACACACCAAGAATAGACAATCAAGATCAAAGCAACGATACCAAAGTCCAGATCACACCGTACGCCGCCGATAACCTGAGGTCCGCACAACGCGACTCCCGCTAAAGGAATGCCCCCGACTCTTTTTCTTTTTTTTTTTAGCGCCCAACGCAAAGGAAATGGGCACCCTCCGGTATAGCGGTTGGGAGGGAGGAGGTGAACTCTCATGAGTACCAGCCGGCCGGCCGGACTGGTTATGCACGACTCGCCAAAAACACTAAACACCCCCTGGGAGCACCTGTAGCCATTAGGGCTTTTCAGGTATTATCGGATGCTATACCCCGTAGGGACGGGGTGCGCTCAACGTCACTCCTTACGGAGCATACGCTGGAAAATTTATAGCGAGACCCCAGAAGGGGGTCCCGCTGCTGTGGGTTGGGATTGGGGGCCTACGGGGGCCGCTGAAACGGCAGGGAGGGGCTTTGTCGAGTCGTCCCGAGCCTCCAGGAGGAGGTTCAGGGCGCTCGACAGTTTGTCGTTCTTCGGTGCGCTTTTATAGACTAGCCCCACCACAGCCCAAAGCAGGGTAGTTAATCCTTAACACTATATATTGATTATTATATAACTATGAATACATAAACTACTCGGTACTGGAACTCGTATATTATAATTATAATATGACGAGAATAACAATATGTACTATATGTGTTATATGTTAGGAACCTCTACCTAGCTAAAGCAGGAAAATTTCCATTCGTGGTTGTAGCACGGTACTGCTTATTTATTTTTCTATGAGCACGGTAATATCCCTAAGTTGAGCGTTTGTTAGCAGATAGGTATTTTGATAAGTAGGTAGCTGACCCGTTGCAGGGAAACCACATTTTGCATTAATTGAATCCTAATGTCCACTACAGAACTACCTGCTTTTTAAATTTTTTTACATAGACAGCGACTCGTACTGGCTTCGAGGCTCAGTTACTTTCTTACCTTTTTTTACGCTGGGATTGCATTACGCACGATACCCTGCGTATCAGGGGATGGAGGGCCTGTGTGGGACTCCCAACAGTCGTCGGTATACCCACTAAACCCCGCGGACACTAGGATACTTAACTGTAAGTACAGTTGTTTTTATTTTTATACAATAAAACAACGTGTGATTAGCTTATCAATGTCTACAATAATACCTTTAATCAACTTATTACTATGTAGGTACTACAATACTGCTCCGTTGGGTTCATTACGAGAACTTCTACAGGAAATCACTATTTACTGAAAAAGTAATGCTGTTCCAAAATAAGGTTAAGTGCCTTAAATGTCTCCTATTATAATAGCTCTGACGTACTCGTAATATACCTACGTATTTAAGTATGATAGTCTCGTCTCCTACGATTTTTATAGACTCCATCCATCAATCTGACTACGCTATGACCTCGATTGTCTACATCATTTAGTACGTGAGCAATTCCATAATACAGACCTATGTCAGCGAAATCAGAGTGCCTAACGCTTTAAGCAAGATTTATTGCAGCCAAATAGGGCGTAAATCACATTTTTTTTATATACGAAAGAGGCGTGGTGACAGTAAATTTCATCGTGTAAAATTTGTTGGTCCACTGTTCCGAATCGTTGGAAATATGAGTATTATATTCGGGGCAGGGTATTAAATCATCCCCCCTGCCCCCTTGCCCCTTCCGTGCAAACAGAGGATAGGACGTGCACTCATCAAAACTGCTGGTGCGATGCCAAAACATGTAGATGAAGGAATATCAGTAAATGCGACTCAGAAATGCACATACGATAACGAGGTAGGTACTTTATTTTACTTTATTGGCATAGCACAGATACTTACGCGTAGAATGAATATGTGCACAGTACACAGTACAGTATTATGCATGTAGGTATTTCACAATTTCGATACAGTGTCAATTTACATACGATGTTTTCATAAAAAGCACATAATAGGTGTTAAGGCCTACTTTTATCAGTCGTAGACTTCAGGGTAAGCAGGTTAAAATGAAGAAGAGCGGACTGTTGTTGAGTTTGATGCGTTGAGAAATGAAATACAAAGTTATCAAATCCTCATGAAAGGTAGATGAATAATGAAAGGCGAATACGTTTAGATATTTGAATTTTAAATAAATTTACCATAGGGTTATGCAAAGGTAGTTACAATTTACAGCCAAAGTTTGTGTACAAGAATGTATATAAAATTAAAAATGGAATTATTAAAATAAATTAATAAGTTTGCTAAAATCTGAACAATAGGCCTTGTATTTGTATCCATACAAATATCCACGAGGCCTGATCCTAGTCACCAAAACACATACTCTCTTTGAAGCTAGGTTAACCACTTTCCATCAGGTGGTCCGCTTGCCTGTTTCTCTGCCGTATAACATAAAAAAATTAAAAAATATATACTTAGTTGAGTTGCAAGAACTGCCAACTCTTGGCCCCGAGCTGCGGCTTGCGACTTCGTCTTTCCTGGAACTGTGTCATGTCTTTGCCCTCCTCTAACCATTCCAAATAAGTTAGCTAATTAGGAAGCGAGTGTCATCGCTCCCGCATATAAATTAACACACACGACAGACGTGATGTGTAAAAACTAAAATGGATGAAAAAGTACCGCACGTTTTTAGTCTGTATTGAGTCACAAATTTTCACAGCGTGGATATGCCAGGAACATGATAATTGGTAAACGACAATTTCCTGTGACGTTTGGGAATTTGATAGAGAAATTGTTTATTAATTGTAATTACAATGATGTCACTTATTAAACTGTAACCTTAATGTTATCTTTGTTGTTACTAGCTGGTGCTCTCGAGTTATCATCCTAAGTGAAAAAGTTTTATAAAATTTAACTAAATAGTTGTACACTGACATGAAGGCAGTCAGATGAAAAAAAAAATAAGATACTCACCATTTGTTTCATTTGCAAACACGGTTATTTCTAGTTATTAAAATTTAATATAGTACAAGCATAAATGTTATTAGATTACTATAAGTATAAATATTACTGCACTTTTACAAAGTAGTAGAATTAACATTTCTAATATTTTTGCAAACGGTTCTAAACAATTGTGGTTGATTGCAAAAATATAAAAAATATACTTTAAAAATTAATTGGCAAAAGTTGAAAAGTTAGTATTGAATATAATTAAACAAAACGACTGCTGGGACAAATTCACACGTACATTAACATATATTGTAATCTTAGCGACTAGCTCCACTAATGCAGTGCAGTGCACTGCGCGGCGCACCACGCAGTGCCACGTCACGGTGACAACAAAGAAAACGGTGGTGTTATTCTGGTTTTTCACGTTAGGCAATGATCGCACGAGAGATTTACGAATGATTGTGAGTTAGGCAACGTTTGCACGAGAGCTTTTTCGACGCTTTTACGCGCGTTATTTTAAACGACTCGCATGATTATTGACCTTATGTCGACCTTATGTATGGAGGTCAGTTGGCAGTCGTTCCACTGTAATTGCCTGATCTGCTAAATCTTTGATCATAGTCAAAGCGGGCCCCGGGTCCTCGCGTGCGAGAGCACAAACAGGATTTGACGCCAAGATCATCATTATCATCGTCTTGGTGTTAAATTTCGGTTGCCAGGAGTCCGCCTTCCTACTCCTCTTGGTCCACTTCGCTCGGTCTTCGGTATCCTTGGTGGTGAGTTTGTTGGCACGCATGTCGTTCTTATCGACGTCTAGCCATCGCTTCGTGAGTTGAACTCTCCTTCCCGTGCCTAGCGGGCTGGCATGGTCAGACATTATTGTCGCCACGTAATTTGCCGTTTAATTTCCTTACTATCATTATCCGCATCTTGTCTCTCACGTTCCGTTTAGAGTAATCTGATCGATTATAATCGTATGGTGCAGGATGTTTTTCAACAAGCTCATAAAACATTATATTGAAGTCAACATCATCATAATGACGCCACGATGATTATTTAATTTATATTATTGTCAATGCTACATTGACATTACAATTTGTGTGCCGTTTTTGTAACCTTGATCTGGCTCGGGTTAATATTTGATTATAACATAATGGTGACATCCTGAAAACCTGCTGAAAACGGCCCGGATACATTTCCAGGTTTACCATCAACTGGTAAGTCTATTTTTACACCGGTATTCCATATAGGGTGCACCCAATAGTAACGTCGAGGTCGTCTACATTTTTGCATATTAACCATCTGCAGTACGGCCAACATGTCTTCATCCCCGGAAGAAGACATAATTTTACTTTAAAATCTTTGAAAACGAATTTTTCCTTTGGATGTTTACTTCTGACAGGTGTCCATAGATTCACCATCTGTAGACCGTGGTAAGTCATTCCATATTTTAACTAAAAAGTATAACATCAGTAATATCTAAAGAAATTGAACCATGCAATTTCCGCGAATACTATACTATAAATGATTCTTTTTACCCGACTACGATGGAGCTAAGGGAGGGTAATGAAGTTAACAATCTATGTATGTAAAGTTGATAAACGTGGAAGAATCGACAGAGATTTGTCAGGACCATAGCAAGTGGAACAATGTCGTCTCTGTCGTATGTCGTCAATGTCGTACTCTTGCGGGGGAAAGGGGTTTGTGTGTATGTATGTTTATATGAATGTTTGTATGGATGTTTATTCTAGCTCAAAAACTACTTGGCCGATTTTCGTTAAAAGCGTATTGATTGTCCGATGGTTACAGGCTCTATGATAATACATTCAATTAAATTATCTTAAAGATATAAGAACATAAAAACTTCAAAATTTTTAAATTCAGAAGATTGATTCGGTCATGTTAGGAATTTTTATTCACATTGATTGATTCTGTTGTAGGATAAACCGCACTGCTTAAATTTGTCCTCAACTGGTTGAAGACATGATTTTGGGACAATATTACGACAAAATGTTTTAAAACGTAGTAATTTTGAATTTCTGTCCTTTACGAATGTTTACTTAAACTGAGTGTATACCACGGTGGCTCATTCAAAACTATAACTACAAAGTATAACATCAGTAGTAAGTATAAAGAGAGTGAATATAACTTAAATTACTCGGAAACCATTGCTCTTAGAAAACTGGATCCTAAAAAAAAATGATAGTGCCCGTCGATATCTATAAGTATTTGCTGTTCTAGAACAAGCGTTTTAAGGCAAATAGTTTCAGAGTTATTACAGTTTTAAGATTGACAGCTGTCATACGGAATGTAGATCTCGACTATCATTTCTCTTCAGGAACTAGTGTTCAAGGAGCGATAGTTTCAGAGTTATAACAGTATTAAGTTTGACAGCTGTCAACCGAAATGTAGATGTCGACGAGCACTATCATTTCTCTTTAGGAACTAGTATTCTAGCACCAATAGTTTCAGAGTTATTACAGTTTTAAGTGTGACAGGTGCCATCCAAAATGTAGATTTCTACGAGTACCAGCATTTCTTTTTAGAAACTAGTGTTCTAGAAACAAACATGCCTTATTTATAATTCGGGATGAACTGAGAAGAGAATGACGACAGGATCACGAAAGCGAAACAACTTTGATAATGTTAAAGAATCAGAAAAAGGGGAGGGGCTTACGCATCAGCTGTCAAACTTTCTTTGACAAGGTCGGTTTCCTATTTCATTCACACGCGTTGTATCTGTACTAAAAAAAGTAGACAGATATATGTGTGTCAACTGTGTCACATAAAGAGGAAAGATTCGAACTGTTGGTAAAAAGAAACAGTCAGATGTGACGTTTCATGTTGACATCTACTGACATCGCACCGCACGCTGCACGATGGGGTCAAATTGAAAAACGTAGACAAAATTCATACAGAACTGACATTTCGGGCTTCAATTGCGGGTGTTGCCCCATCATGCAGTGCGCCGCGCGGCGCGTTGCACAGTGGGACATTCCGCCATCTGTCAATGTACTTGCATACAAATTGCTCGGCGTGTAACAAGTTTTGCCACATCGTGCAGTGCACTGCGCAGCGCACTGCATGAGTGTGCGTTCAAGATTAGATACGCGGTTACTGCTGATATTTTGATAATTTGTCTAAATAATTTAGCGTAATAATATTATTAAATTACATTGAATGTAAGTTGGTACTTAAATTTTATTAACTGTTATATTCTGACTGAGATATTTCTTAAAGCGCACAAATAATACAAATAGGTAAATCCCAAGGAGTGATTTTCGACGTGAAAGTTGTATATACCTATTACCTATAGACTGTAATATGCTATATGCACAATAACGAGCACTGCTCGCTCCGTACTCCATACAGCTATGCCGATGACAGATTGCCAAAACGCAAGAGATTGCCGTACGGAATAGTTCGGCCGGATTGTAAAATTGAAAAAGCAATAGTGAAAGACTCTCAAACAATGAGCGCCGGTACGGAATGAGATTCCGTTTTCTTTCCGAGTCCACCCGTTTCTGTGCAATCTAGGGATGCGCCTTTCCTATTCATACAATCCGTCCAAGCATACGATCAAGCAATTTTTGATTCTGTTCAACGGCATACGAAAAAATTAGAAATTCAGGTATTCAATATTAGGTTAATAAAACTGCGTCGACTAATAAAAGTGCGTAGGTCGAAGATCTAAAAAAAGACATCTATGAAAGAATAGATGAATTTTTTTTATTGCTCATACAGAAATATAACAAAACAAAAGAAAAAAGAAAAAGCAACCGGTGGCCTTATCGATTCAAGCGATTTCTACCAGGCAACCTTAGACACCTAGTAAACAGAATATACTCTAGGATACTTGTATATTATATTTATATGTAGATACTAGCGGACCCGACAGACGTTGTCCTGTCTACACGTCTTTAATTTGAAAATTTCAAACTTTTTTTACAAAATTGTGAATCTAAACCATTCCCAGATCCCCTTGAACACACACAAAAAATTTCATCAAAATCGGTCCAGTCGTTTGAGAGAAGTTCAGTGACATACACACTCACAGAAGAATTATATATATAAAGATATAATTTCTTATAGAAATTTCATATACAAAGAGAATTAATTTCTAAATTGATTGTATTATATTCATACGATGTTCAATCGATCTTCGATAATACCTTGGACAAATACACGGATTAAATGAAGTCATTTCGACCCATAAAACGATTCAATTAGTCCGTTCGACGCAACCTTAGTGCAAGGCCGGGTGGGGGCGCCTGCCTTTTGTTAGGGCAATCGTCTTGAGCTTAAACGTCCTCCCTGGGAGCCGGCGGACCCGGGGGTATCTGCCATTGTGTGTCGCCGGGTTTATCTTTGCCACAAACACAGTACGCAGCCTTCACTGAGCCAATAGCATTATGTAAGGAGGCTCTTGTGCCGCTTGTCGCAAAACAGTCTTATTAAAACATAGTATTGGAAGGTATTACATATGATTCAGATATGTTATCTAGTATTTTATATATTTTGGGTAACACGTCTCCGATAATTAGTGGTGCTGGAGACGTGATTGTGTGTAAATTTTCCTTTAGAAAAATCTGAGGCACATGCAGAGAAACTGGCATGACGGCGGCTAGTATAAAATAAAGTCGCTTTCCGCGTCTGTCTGTCTATATATCTGTATAACTCCTAAACCACTTAACAGATTTTGATGTGGTTTGTGAGAATTTCTTCCGGAAGTTTATATGTTAGATCAACTAAGTATATGGTATCGTTGATCTATTTATAATACATGTATATTATAATAGATAAAACTAAATATCTGATCTGCCAAATCCTGGATCATGGTCAAGGCGGACCCCGGGCCCTCGTTCTCGAGAGCACAACCGGGACATTAACGCCAAGATGATTATTATAATAGAGAAAACCCTAGAACACCCGCGCATAGCCAGGACAAGTCTAATAAAAGTCTAAGCTTTACATAATACCCATCTACATAAAATAAAAAAATACTTAAAACCCGATAGCATCCCGTCACACCGTCAGGATAATCGAATACTGATTTCCATTAAAAGCTACTCGAGACGTCCAGATAACCAGTTCCATGCCCTCCAATCGACGCGGGCTAGAGATTCCAATTTAATTTGGATCAAAATAATTTCCCGCCGCAAGCGAAGACAACCGCAAAATGAGTTAATTGAATTTCTAAAACTAATTTGCGCCCCTGTTTATTTATTCTGCTGCGCCTGTTTGTCATTGACAGCTTTGATGACGACACGCAGGCAAGTTTTTGTTTTCGCCGACGAGACCAGACGGCCACAGTCGATGTGAGAAATTGGCGAGATCGCTTGACGTAGTACTTGGGTATCAATAACACGTATATCTGAAAGTTTTTCGCTATAGCGAACGAGAATATCCTGCCTAAGAAAAGCCTATAACGCCCGAAAGTACACCCATCCATCATGGAAGTTGAATGTCTATTTTTATGATCCTAATAATCGGGTGTTCAAGAAAACTGCTAATATGTGTTGAAGAGATTTCGGATATAATAGCGAGATCGTTATAGTGGTAGTTTTACCAAGTTTGACTCAATATATTCCAGTAATGACGTAAACATTATAAATACGTAGGTATACTACGTAAAGATATTACTATTAGAAAAGATAAACATAAGTACAATAAAATCAATCAATGATGGCAAAACACCTAAGTACAAAATTTTTAACCCAATTTGTTATCGAAATCAATATTTGGTTGCTACATTGCTAACTTTCCCCTTTTTACCTTGATTTCGTCTTTGAAATATCTCGAGCGTAGCGACTAAGGTGTTGGCAAACTTGGCTGGATTGCCAAGCGTTTGCATTTCACTGATTATTGCTTGGACATGCAGCGCCTTGGCATAAAATTGAGTGCCAAATCTTAAAGGATTCCCCCTATTACACGCGATAACCCAGTGACCCAAATTCGAGTTTCGTAAGAAACGGGAGAGAAGCAACCGTGCCAAAATTATTACGTAGTTCTTTTCTATACTTTGAAACTGTTTATTTATTGAATACTTAGTGGGACCTCATTCTAGTCGTAAGTATAAAAATGAGGTTAAAGAGAAAATGAGAACCTCTCAGACTGAAGCTACCTACTTAAGGTATGCGGGGAAAGCCAGACATACCTATTGTCCACGACAAGTTGACATATAATTTTTTTTGTATGACATCACGTACCAGGTACCTAATCGATATCGATATTTTAACGGTTGTCACTACGCATCGCAAAGAGCCAGCTTGTTTCGAAAAGGCTGAACTGAATTCGTCCTAGCTCCGTTGACCCGAGAAATTGTCGTCTTAGCTTGAGGGAACCATTTGCGTTCAGTTCCGATACTGGGCCTGTCTTATATCATGCAAACGAGGTTTCATTCGCCGATCACGATTGGACCCTTCCGGGCTATCTTGACGGCAGCCGAATCAAAATAACCCAACGAAGCTGTTTCTTAGGCAATTTCCTTGAATGGTTTTCTTCTTTTTTGGGACAATCATGGTGATTTAGATAAAATTGCAGGTTGGTATTTATAGATGCAGTGAAGATTCAATGACTACTAGTAACTATATTATCAACATCATTAATTTTGTTCTTGTCTATGGAGTAATTGCCATTTTGTTCCAGCGTCTGCTTATATTAATATTCTGTGCTAAAATATGTTTTAATAATAACAAAATTCTTTAAGTGTTCTCTCATTAGGCGTAGCAATAGAATATTAGTATCATGGACTACTAAACTCAACATTAGCTAATAATGAAGAATTTCTAAATATTACGTGCCAAGTTCTAGAAATTTCTCGCGCGGGGATTTTATTTTCTCATAAGTAATATTAAGCTTTAGGCCTGTCTGGCTTTCTTTGTTAAATAAAGTTCTTAAGACACATTTGATATGAAATGCTCAAGGTTTTTGCCAGCTTTCTGTTTTTTGATATGTAAATACGCTATATTTTCTATGAACAAAGCAACTTCAATAAATTCTTGATCATAATATCTCCTTTTGTATATATGCTGTTGTAGTCAAGAAGGGTATAAAGGTTATTATGGGGTCGGTAACACATGAGTATTGCAAACGTACATAGGCTGCCTAAGCTTGTTTGCCACCGTTGATACATGGGTATATAAAAAAAGTTTTGTGATACGTCGGCTGTGTGGTCGGGTTGAGTAGATTCTGGAATTTGCAGCATCTGTCAAAGTATTTCAAATGACGGGTGTCGTAGAAGGCGACTCATATAGGCTGACAATGTATTCTCCGTAAATCTAAAGAAGACAGTGGTTACGGCAATATCCTACACCAACGTGGAAGAGGCTCAGTGCAGCGGTGGACTGTTATTGGCTTTTTATAGACATGGAAATGATTTATTTTGACATCACAAGAATCCCTTAAGCAGTACATATTACGACAATTTTAGAACCAACGCTAAACTAAAACAAATGTGATGTGATGTAGATGCGTTGGATGGATGATTATTTATGGTTTTATTTTCCTCTTTTTCTTTCATTGTAATTACCCTTTCTCGCTTGTTTATGAATAAATGTGTATGAAACGTACAAAATGTGTTTTAATTTATAAAAGACCATTTAACAGTCAATTTGCCGTCCAAAAAGAAGAAAAATGTGACCATAACTTTTTGAAAACAGTATAAATACCAGTACAAAAGCTTTATTTACAGTGGGGCTATTATGTGTTTTTTGTTCCTACGGTACTAATGAGTACCAGGGCAACATAGTTAAAGAGCCATGGTTGGGGAGCGATTGCCTCCTAATAATATAGGTGGTCGGGTCTCGACGCCGCGGGTTGAAAAAACTTGTACCTGTGCTTGTCATAATGAAGGTCACAGGAGTATTATTATCCTCATGGGCCCATTGGGCGAGTAAATGAGTTAATCATTATTGGTAAAAGCACAGAAATGTCGGATAGAACGAATTGTTATTCAATTTTGAACGTCTTTTACATACTTATTTATAACTACCTAAAAATCTATTGCATTGCATTATGATAAAAAATAATGGACGACTAAGGACCGATTTTTCAATCCTCAGATTAAGTTTATCTGCCCGATAAAGTAATACACTGCCAAATTAAAACAAACTATAATCTTTTACAATTATGAAGTAAAGACACAGTTTTGTTTAAGTTGCACAATAACTTATCAAACTGATATATTTTATCTGAGGATTGAAAATCGGCCCTAAATCACTTCTATTTAATAAAAGAAAGAATTCAAAGAGCTTGACATCAGTCTTCCTATAAGTATAATTTTTAACTATTTTCTATTTTAATTGCATTGCAAAGATGTGGGTTATTTGTAGTATCTACCTACATAAATGAAAAGATAGTTTATGCTTACATATACACTATAATATAGGTACTAATAAGGGGTGAGGAGAGTGCACACAATATCATTGAAGACCATTCCTATCTGTTCTACGAAATAAACTCTAACTGAGCTGAGCTGAGCTTCTGCGTCGAGTCAACAAACTCAGATAAATTTCAATCATGTTGAAACATGAATGTGCAAGTTAATTGTATGTACCCAAGCATATGTAAGTTAAAATACAGTAATTATATTTCGTATTCTTAATGAGAACTTTAGACAGTGGGGAGTTGTATTAGGAACTATTGGTTA
Organism: Blastobasis lacticolella; assembly: GCA_905147135.1. Classification (NCBI taxonomy): domain Eukaryota; kingdom Metazoa; phylum Arthropoda; class Insecta; order Lepidoptera; family Blastobasidae; genus Blastobasis; species Blastobasis lacticolella. Next base: position 9,276,823 of record LR990053.1, read on the forward strand.
AAATCAATTCTAAAATGGGAACCTGAAGCTACAAAGGCATTTTATTTATGGTAATATTATAAAATAATTATGTAAAATATTTTTTTTTGGGTAGGTTAGGTTAGTGTCTTTACAGTGTCTAATCACATTCGATTGAATAAGATAGGTATATCGTTACATTAATACAAAACAAACCACTTCAACTGAGACCCAAAAAACTATAGGTATATTTGCGAAATCCAGAAATTGAACAAAGGAGAGGAAATCCTTATGCAAAATCGAAATTAACCTTACAAAGTTGCCAGAGTAACAGATAGGAGCCCCGTGTCCGATCACAGAAACCCCAGAGTAATGAGATGACCAAGGGTCCAAGCGCGCGTGACTTCGAAGTTGGTAGTCACAAAAAATGCCCACGATTGTTTGAAGAAGGATTAGCGGTTGCATGCAGACCTGTGGTAGGCCGCACACAAACTCCATAATAAGTCCATTTGAAACAATCCTCCGTCTCTTTTATTTTCCCCCCAAGCCGCATCTCGCTGTCCTCCTCTTTTTACTCCTTTTGGGACCACGTCTCGAACTTTATTTTTGTCAGATTTTTATCAGTACACAACTCCGCTCCGGTAATTTAGTTCGGAAACAAGATTTCTGAGCGCGGATGTCATTCGTTATTAGTCACCGTACGTCAGTGAGCTTCTTTTTTTTATAAATTTTAAACATCTGGCCACTTGTTCGATAAATATAGTCGTAATAAAAGACTACGTTTGTTGAAAGGTCAATCTATTATAATTTCAACGATATTATGATGGAGATAAGTGATATTTGGGTGCATCATACTTTATTATTTACTCTTCTCTTCAAGTTATTGCCTTCTTATCGTGTTGCCTTGAAAATAAGAGCGGGCATAAGAAGTCATTGCTTGTTATTGATTGGACAAGGTCGCCGTTGTTCACGATTGATGAAGGTCTTAAGTTAATTTTATATCGCTTTGATGTAGATATACGTAGGTACGTACGTAGGTATCCTCCTCGTCTTCTCCGCTCGTATTCTTCATATCTGAGGGTCGTGACCTGTCTCCCCCATAATCCTGTCACGGACAAAGACACGCCATCTTCCCCTGTCCTCAGCACAGTGCAGAACCTCGTGGAACGTAGTATGTAATGTAGTACGGATCTGATCTTTTACCATCTATCTTTCCAGTGATCCTGGTGATCTTTCGAGGTTTTCCCCATCCTTTCTGGCAATACGAACGTATAAATATAAATAATCATCTTGGCGATAGTGTCCCGCGTGTGCCCTCGCGCTCGAGGGCCCGGGTCCGCCTTCACCATAATCCAGGGTTTGACACATCAGGTAACTACAGTGGAGTGACTGCCATCTGACCTCCATGGCCCTGCTACCATGGGACCTGACCAAATTGGATCATTATTACACATTCAGACGCCTGTAAGTGCAGGTTTCATCACGATGTTTTCCCTCACCGTAAGAGCATCGGTTTCTGTCCTTTCTGGTAATACGTACCTACGTATATTAGGTACTATATCATTGCATCGATCGAATCGCGAACACTTCACAAGGTGGTCGTCGAAATCACTGTGGTATTAATTAATATTAAGAGGTCATGCGACGAGTTCCAATATTAATAAAGGCTGTGCCTGACACATCTCTCCCGCTCACATATATTAAATATTCACACGATAATGAAAAGCGGAGTCTCCAAAGTGGATTGTACGTAGGTATTAGTACGGCTTAATATTCCTTGTTAATAGCTCTTTGGTAAATAATTAGTTGGTAATCCTTTGGTCTTGAACGTTAAAAGGGCAATCTTGGTAATTCAGATTATGTAATGGGAATGTACATCGCATAGAGCCGTGTATACGTATAATTTGTAAGATTAACGTTATCAAGACAAGTGGTTGTCTTATTAACGAGGTAAAAGTTAGAAAATAGTAAATCTTGCTAGTTTTAGTGCACTAGTTCCTTTTGTATACGCGTCGATTGTGCGTACTGCTGCATATTTATAGAAAACTACTGCCTTTTATTCCTCGGACAGAGGATAAGCATTGCTATCCAACGAGGCAACGCAGTTAGCGTTCTGGGCACCATTCCGGGGGACAACTGTGTAGATGAATTTTTTAATATACAGGGTGTAAAAAGACCGCTCCCTAGTTCCCGAAGTTCTCCAAGAAACATACCCGCGGAATTTCATTTTTTTAATTTTATACGGCAGACAAACAGGCAAGCGGGCCACCTGATGGAAAGTGGTCACCGCCGCCTATGGACATCAGCAACACCAGGGGAGTCACCAATGCGTTGCCCGCCTCTGAAGAGACCTCTAATATACCTCTTGAACGATCCCATGTCATAGTCCAAAGGAAACACTGTAGCTGGGAGCTCATTCCACATCCGAATCGTACGAGCGAGAAACGTTCTTTCGAACCTTCGCGTCGTGACCAACAGAGGGTCTACGTAGTGAGGATGAGTACCAAGCCCACGGCGGGAATTGTGCTGTGGGCACCAGATCAAAAAGTTCCTCGGAACACTCCCCATTGTACAGCCGATAGAACACACACAGGGAGCAAAAGTCCCTTCGGTTTGCCAGTGGTTCCTACTTGCAATTTCTGAAAAAATATCAAGTATCCTGTTTAATATTTTAGTATTAGTGTTTATTTATATTTCCAACGGTAAATATTTTTTCTGTAACTAATTAATTCCATAAATAAAACAAAACGCTATGTGCCAGAAAATAATATATTTACACCTACGCGTTGATTGTGTGTACTGCTTCATACTTATAGAAAACTACTGCATTTTATTTTAAAACCGCAACCACTTACTCCCTTTATCATGCTAAAATTAAACTTGTATTCGGACACAAATGAGCAAAGTTACAGCAGTCTGCACTAATTCAGTACAATGCGAGCAGTGGCCATAATGAAAAGGGAACACAAAGGCTGATTTCGAATTGAATTTAATCGTTGTGGAGTTACAGTGTGAGTCCTTGGAGGAACTCTGGCATAACTGCTGCTGGATAGACGCTTCAAACCTGTCTGCAGCCAAGGCTTTGAAACGCTTTTGCATGGAGCCTACGTCATTTCGTGACGCGGGTGGGCGGGCTTGAACTGCATTGTTTCTTATGAATTTGTTTAAGTGGATTTTGTATCACGATTCATGATTTATCTGGCGAATTGGTTATGATGATACTAACAGGTATTTGTGAGGTATTTGACACGTGGTCATCGCCATATAACATATGCATCTTCGCTGTTATTGAATCAGAAATTTAGTAGTGGCATACTGTTTCTTGAGGAAAGGATTCTGCAAGGTCAAAGCACTTTATTGATTTTCGTTGCTCAAAAACAATGTTTACTTTGTTGTGTTGCGCTTTAAAGAGTAATAACCTAACCGAAAAAAAAGACGGAAAACTCCCGACCAATTTTACTTAAACTCAAATATTTTATAAACTACAAAACTGATTTAAAAAGAGAAAACCGCATCCAAATAGGTCCATCCGTTCGGGAGCTACGATGCCACAGACAGACACACAAAGACACAGATACACACGTAAAACTCATAACACCCCTCTCTTTTCGTCGGCGGTTAATAACCCGTGTGCACTTTCGTTTCTTTAGTTTAAACTTAATTACCTGCCGCACTTAAATGAAAATGAAAATGAAAAAGTATTTATTGAATTAGGATTACGTTAAATGATGGCTGATTATCGCAGTCGCAGTCGGCGGTTTACCACTTTGTCAGTGGTAAATAATACCCGCCGGCTATTTCGCCTTGGTAGAGCGTCGTCCTGTCGCACATATGTGAGTAAGTACGAACCCAAAACTAACCCATGTGCATTATTCACCGCCTGTACTGTAATAGGTCTGTTGCTCGTACGTTATTCGTTCAAAAAATCTCCCTCTAACCAAGAAAAGTCAGTCACTGAGCATACAAAACATGGCAGTGCAGGAGTTTCCGCAAACAGCGCCCGCGAAAGCCACCTCAAAATTTGAAGAGGCATCTTACAGAACGTGACCAATTTACATTTTAGTTAGGTACTACTTCTCTGGTCTACGAAGTCAGTTCTCCAAACAGAATTCTCCTAGGTACGGTCGCGTTCATAAGTGTATGACCACCTTAAAGTTCGTATTCCTGTGCAGCTGTTGAATGGTTTTATAGCATGTAGTTTGGGAGGGAATAAAGTAGAACACATTTTAAAATTAAAATAATACCAAAATCGCTTGTACATTTATTTTTATTACTATTCAGAATTAATCACTTTTTCAGTTTTCCTTTTTTTTTTTTGTAAAATAAATAAATAATCGTGGACAAATTCACACAGCACCATCTAGCCCCAAAGTAAGCAAAGCTTGTGCAATAAACTCAATAAGCAATAAACTCCTTATATTCTTTTAAATACATAGAACTCCCAGACCCGTAACAGAAATTTAAATTCATCATTCCAATTTCTGTCCGGCCGGGAATCGAACCCGGGACCTCTTGAATGTTTTAATTTATTGTAACTAGGTGTATTAATGTATATTAATTAGAGATGAAACGGATATCCGGTTGCTATCCGGTATCCGGCCAATCCGACCTTAATTTACTATCCGGCCGGATACCGGATTGTAAAAAATGTTTGAAAAAAACATAAAAATGATTTTGCTCATCGGCTTCCTTCATTTCTCTGAGCAGTAGCCGCGTCAATGAAATTATCCTTCAGGTCCTGTTGGACCGGCGTCAGCCAGGTGGCGCGTGGGGCCTTCCGCGGCAGCGCGTCGTCATCGACAAATTTAGGGGTATTTCTGTCGTTTGTTGTTTTGACAAGTGTTGTTTAGTATAACATTTTTTCCAAAGTCAATCAAGGTTTGTACTGCAGAAAAATACAAATGTCTCTATATTTGGAGGTAATATACGATGTCGTTTGTCCTCCGATATGCTGGGTGCATGTGTAAGCACGTATTTTAAAACTCCAAATCCTTTCGAGGTCGAAAGAATTGTTCAGTTTAACGTTCAAATTATTCTCATTGAAGGAAGACTTGAAATCACGTAAACACATGCAGCCGTCTAAAGTCCCACGCCACGATTACAGCTTGCTCAAACTTGTTCAGAGACTAAGTTCAGCCGAATATCCGGCCGCCGGATATCCGGCTATCCGGCTAAGGGGGCTGGCCGGATATCCGGTATCCGGCCAAACCAATATCCGTTTTATCTCTAATATTAATATGTACTTACTAAATTAAAAATAAAATTTTGAGGCTGTATTATCAAAGAGTATTTTAATTTTTACAAATAAGAAAATGTATGAAAATTCATAAAAAAAGCCTCTGTAGTTTCAGAATGAGTTATTACTGTTGTAGGGACAGCTGATAGGCCCTTCTTTCAGTCAATTCCATTTGTTTACCTATACACCTAATACTCTATAGGTATGTGGCGGCAGTAACAAATGATTTTTTTCTAAAAGTGGTCACGACTTATGGACGCGTACTGTACGTACGTACGAGTACCAATAAACTTAAGCGAGTTAATACTAGTAGATAATAATATCTAGTATTTTATTAGCTTAAGCTTTATCTTCTCGTAATTTACTCCCTTAAGCATATTGGTTCTCGTACCTACGTACAGTACGTGTTCATAAGTGCATGACAAATGTATATAAATAAGTTTAATACACATTATTCCCTTGCAGGTTGTAAAACGCATAATTATCTCCTCCATCCATAAGAACAGTGCTAGTTGTTTCGCGTCCCTCCCTCATAAAGAGACCTTTCATGTGAATGGACAATAAAACTCAAGGATACAGGACTGTTTTCATTATGGTGTGCGTTTATATTGTAAAGTACTATATTTATTTCGAAAGTTGTACCAATTATGAGTGTTAATGACGTCCTATTGTCAATGTCACGTTATTTGTGTGTATTTCGTTAACGGACGCTCTATTTCACTGATATTAAAATATTTATTAATCGTGTGTTCCTATGTATTTATGTAAACTCTTTATTGCATAAGACTGTTGTGTGGAAGTCAGTACTGTCTGACTTCACTGGCAATTTAATATGGTTTGGAGCAGTGAAACTCTTTTGCATATTAACTCTTAACTATATCCTTTTTATTCAACATAAATTATAGACTGCGTAACGGGTATGCTTTTTTATATCACTGATGACAGACAAGTAAGCTTACGGCCAGCCTGATGGTAAGCAGTTAGCACAGCTATGAATGTTTGCAAAATAATTATTTGAAGCTCTTTTTGAAACATTTTCGTTACTTTTTCTTTTACACAAAATAAGCCAATCATTCCATGCGATAGTCTCAGTGTCTCTCAGTTTAATAATGAGTAGAGTTTATCTATCTGAACTATTGGCAACAGCCCGTATGAGCACTTTGTACTTATTGTCGGATGGGCGATAAGGGTACTCGTGGGTTTGTTGGATTTTAAGTTATTGTAAAACTCGCTAGTGTTTTTTTTATAACAATTTGACTAGCCAGGTATTTGACCGCCATCTCACCTGGTGGTAAGTCACTATTTATTTATTTATTTACCATAAATTTACAGCGTTACAGTACTTACAAATTACTAATACACTGCAAATATCAATAAATATACAAAACCTTAAATTAAAAACTTAAGAACATCATTAAATTAAAACAAAATTAAATACATAATCAAATTAAAGAATTAAGATACACTCACTCATCCATCAACTCACTAAACCTCAGACATGCAGTTCGCGCTTCCATACATCGACTCACAAATATGTCTAACTTGTGTCTATATGTCTAACAACTATGCGGCCAAAGATGGAGCCTGTCTAAGAACAGCCTATTCACTGCCATGAAGGCGTCCAGATTACAATGATTTACTAATTATATAACAAAACGTTGGCCGAACTTCCTGGAGAACAAAATCTTCACACCCTCTAACTAGCTCCCGCTGTTACTACCTACACAACTAGCATTGCGGTACTGCGGTTATCTTAATAATGAGAACGGCGCGAACTCATTGTGTAGATTACGCGATGAATGTGTGTATGAATTCGTATTCCGACCCAGCGTTATTGGGCTTGGAGATAGGATGCCTAGACTGGGGATATGTCTAGCTTTACAAGTATTACTGTTGCTTGGATAAACAGTTTTAACGAGTCTGGCTGGATCTTTATGCGTCTTTATGGAAAATGATTGGCTTTATGTAACTTTTTCTCTTTTATCTATTCACCTTTCTGACCTGACTCTGTAATAATCTTGGCGTCAATATCCCAGTTGTGCTTTCGCGCGCGAAGGCCCGTGGTCCGCCTAATGGGCAATAATTGAAGTTTCTAAGGCCAAGGACCCTATTTTTAAATCGTTTACGTCGATTCGAATGTTTTTAATTTTGATTTTCGATATGGAAAATTCGATTTTTGATGCATGATACACAAATTTTTCCTTTTTGTTAACCGTACTCTTTTGAAATTGCCAAAGTGATTGAATAAATATTGAAGTTTTCATGCCGAAATACAAAATTGAAAATCGTTCGAATCGAGGCGACGGATTCAAAAATTGAGCACCTTCAACTTACAAAGTGACCTTCCTGAACCTTTTTAAAATATGAACAAACCTAGCATTTGACCGTCCTGATTTGGTAAGTAACTATGTGATCCAATATCGATACCCGCCTAGCAACAGAATATCCGCTCCAATTCCCATTTCATACACACAGATGTGGCGAGTAGGTTGTTACGTATGCACTATGGCACATAAATTAGTATTGCCCTCCCAAGCGATGCCTATAATTACGCCCTCGTCATTCCGGTCGAGAATTTCAGTAATTCGGTTAGGTATTCAGGCTGTCTAATTGGGGTTCGGTGCCGTTGCTAGGCAACGCAGAGGACACTCGACCTCTCATAAGGGGACGAGGTTATAATGAGCGAATGTTGCGGAATTTTTAGCGGGGTTTATGGGGTTCGGATAGGTTACATTTCTCCCAAAGTAGTCCTTTAGAAAGAGGCGCTGGTGTCTCCTTATAATTTATATTTCTTATAATCATGGTGGTAGTTCCGCTGATTACTACCGGAGTTTTCGTGAAGCGGTCTTAAGCGTTAGCATTGGTTCCACTGGGTCTACTATTTTCCGTTTGTTCAAAACTATGCTGTTGGTCATGCTCCTTTGTTATTGCTCTTTGGTCGAAAAGATATTTACATGTTATATAGGTACCTACTATTCCTACTAACTTTTCTCTTGAATCCAACTTTGTGGCGATATGTTCTTTCATATTGAACCAAAGCTGACCTTATCGACTTATCTTTTATTTCTTCTTGCCTAATTGTAGATTATAATTAAACGGTAGTCGTTCGTTCCTTGAACTTGTACTAATTATATCTTGAACTTGTACACTAGTCCAACAACTATGCCAGTAACATACATTCATAATAACTGACTTTTATAATGTAACCTACTTACTTAGAATGACAAGCAAATTCTTGTAAGACTTCTGAATTATCAAATGTCGCGTCCACACCGTGTCTTCTGTAGGTATTATTTGCATATAGACAGAAAATTTCACGTTTTTTCTATAATGATTACTTTAGTTGGGTTCTGCTGTGTTTCTGAACTACATCGTGACTGACAGGTTACTACTCTGACGCGCGATTGTGTTTCAGAGATGAGCTAAACTTTAGTTAAACTTACACATTTTTGTCATAGTATGAACCCCACTCTGTCATACTACGGCCCACCACGACCCATGGTCCTGCCGACCTCTCGGTCATACCGACAGCGTCAGACCGAATCACGGGAGATGTGCGCAGTAGGTACTTTCCAGTGGCTCTTTTCCAGACGCGTAGGTACTGCTTGATTCTCTACAACCACTCTTCCAGACTGTCATAATCTTACATGTCACTGTCGTGTAATTTTCAAACAGAAAGCGGTCACATGGGCAGGCGTTCCGCAATCCACGCATATCGACTAAAGTTCTATGAGAGCGTGAGAGCAAATCAAAGTGGAATGTATTGCTCATAGAATAAGGTTCATTTTGTACAGTCGAGTTCATTAATATGTGAGCATTACCAAGGCTTCACATATAAATGTACATGGAAGGGTACTTATATATCTGAGCAGATTTATCAATCAAACATATGTACATCTGCTCAGATATATAAGTGCCCTTCTACGTATATTTTTATTTGAAGCCTTGGTAATGCTCACATATTAATGAACTCGACTGTACCACGGAAAGCGGAAGAACGCGTAACAATTAGGTATAGGTGATACAAAAATTTACCTTATTCTAAGAGTTTCAACATTCCACTTTGATTGCTCTCATTCTTTTTGCTTTTAAATTTAGACGGTAAAATTTGCCAAATGTAAGTAAGATCTCTAAGTCCGTTGACTTAGTTTAATACGATTTTGCAACACAAACAAAATTTTCCAAATTTCGTGCTGTATCTAATCTCTCATTCCCACGTATACCCTTGTATCCTGAAGGCATTATTTGCTTACGGTAGCCAGCCTTGTACCGTGTAATCTACATTTTAATTAGGCATTATGAACAGCGTCACTGGCTCTGTTTAAACCCAATTAGGACAAGCCGATGCTGTGCCAGGTTTGTTCCCGGCTACGGCTTATGGAACATATACTGGGTTTCGGATAAAGCCCTGTTTGCCGACTTCATGTCGCCCGGTTTGGATTACCTGTCATGACTGTCTTGGGGTTTGTGATAAAATATATATTTTATTTTCAAATATATTAAATTAGATTGTACCTACGTCTGAGTGCCTGACAGTGTTTGAACTTTCAGCGCCTTTGTTTTTTATTCAACTAACGACACCCGTCTCGTGGAAAGAAGTAAGTGCATAATTGATGATGTTGTGGGTGAATTGGCTGGGTTTGATTGAACTCTGTAATAATTATTAGTTTATATTTTTATGTTGTTCAGAGTGAGGCTTTTTATAACAGCCATTAAACTATCAAAACCAGGATTCGAAGTGATAATCATCTAGATAAATATCATGATAATGATAAATATCCAATAATTATCACGTACCAAAGGAGTAAAGTGTCACACCCTTGCTGTTATTTATTTGCTTATCTGTTCTGTTATACTTATACTGTTGGACTTGAGTCTCCTCTACTTTACTGAAGGGCTTTTAGAAAGAGCTAATAAAAAAGTTCCGCCTCGATACATGCCCAATAAAGATTGCGGGAGTATTCAGGCGTTTCGGCTTGGCCGAATTGGCTTGGTATTGGCCCACGGGCCGAAATAATTGATGCATTAAAATTAATATTTTTGCTCAGACGTTTGGGCCCACAGTTGCCCAGTGGCCAAATAGTGTTAAGACAGTCGGGGAGAAAATGTTTTATAATAAATATTTTAACTGCGGGCCCAAAAGCCTGAGGAAAAGTAATATTTTTAATTAATTAGGCGTTTCGGCCCGCGGGCCTAAACCAGACCAGGCCGAAACGCCTTACCACTCGAGAGAATATTCCAGTTAAACCCAAATTACATTTTCTTCGCGTTTTCTTTTCATTCAACCTTCATAAAGGCTATATTCGAAAGCTTTGAGCGCTTACATAGATTGAACACTAGAATAAACGGCAAAATAAAATCTCATGCGAAAATATAGCCTTATACAAATTCGCAAGTAAACGAAGTGTTACAGCACTTAATTTGCTGTAAGAGCACTTTTTACTTTAACGCAGTAATGGTTTTCAGCGTTTTCAGTCGGCGTTTTTGTTGCTTTCTTTAACATCAAGCGTTATTGCTTGGCCGAGGCCCAAATACTTAAACGATTTTCTAGTATTATGAGCAAACCATTACCTTTGTTCGAGACAAACATTAATAAAGTGCTTTTATGTTATCTTACATTTACATACGGAAGTTAACGATTTCATAATTGGAAGTAAGCTTTACATAAATGTAAAACTTCCATTATATTATTATGTGGCACACCATGCATTCCAGTTCTCAAATGTTAATGAACTTAATGACGTGGTGTCTATTTGCATTGCTTACCATGTCATCATCATCGTCCTACCGTTTATCCCGGCCACTGCCAGGGTCCGCTTTCCTACTCCTCCTCCACTTCGCCCGGTCTTCGGCATCCTCGCGTCAGGCTGTTAGCTCTCGCATCTGACTCAGCAATGTCAATCCATCGCTTCTTGCTTTCGCATCGTATTGCTTACCCTGTATTATGTCCCCAATCTCAATTAATTGCAATACTAAAATGCCCTATTTTATTGCAGGTACGTACCCGCCATTTCAAAAGGCACTTTCAGTCAGCAAAGAGTAGGTAGCTACTAACTACCCTGTTGTGAGGTAAGTATGTATGTAAGTGGTGTAATTTTATATTATATTATTTTAATATTATCACAAGTAAGACAATGCTCTTATGGTGAGAGAAAACATAGTGACGAAACCTGCACGGTTGCATGTGTAACCATAATCCAATCTGGTCGTGTTCCCCTATTAACAGGGTCACGGAGGTCAGATGGCAGTCGCTCTATGGGTAATACCTGGTCTACCAAATCCTAGATCATAGTCAAAGCGGAACCCGGGCCCTCGCGCAGGAGAGCCCAACTGCGTTATTGACGGTAAAATGTTTATTTATCGCAGTTTTGATTTATGTTTCTGACGTCGAGCTGCTGAGGGTCCAAATTGATCAAAAAACTTGTAAAATTAAAAATAATGTTATTTAAAAAAAACTCAAACTCTGCTGCTTTACTTAAGTGATTTTAGTTTCTGTACGTCTAACACACAAGACCATAGGTACCTATTAATAATTCGGTAGGCTACATTGATAAAAAAATAGATTAGACTAGACTCAAAGATCTAAATGACCAATGTCCAATAGTCTAAATGACTAAGCTAAATTATAGTGTTCCATATTTGTCCTTCAATACGGTAAAGACACAAACAAAGCAGTCGTTGCTATTTTTAGAAAGAAGAAATAAACAATGTTACAAATACGAGTCCAAAGGTTATATTCGCGTAAAAGCATCAGGTTTAATTAAATCACGAACTGATAACGGTGTTCCCGATTAGTGTGCCTTGGTAAATTTGGTTTACCGTTAATTAAATGAAGCGACAGAATTAAATCACTATTTGTTTGATGTAAAATACACAAGAAGCGTAGCTGATGGCATAATGCAATACAGATTTGGTTCAGACTGACGTTATCAATAGAAAGTTTTCGTTTATGTAAAATTTGATTATTGAAACTTACTAATTGCAAACTTTCTAAATTAAGGCGTGAAGAGTTTTTACTTTGAAGACTTCATCTGATCAAGAACATTTTTTTTTTTATGTTATACTGTAGGCAAACAGGCAAGCGGGCCACCTGATGGAAAGTGGTCACCACTGCCTATAGACATTAGCAACACCAAGAGTATCGCTAATGCGTTGCCCACCTCTATAACACGTTGCTCTGGCAGCAAAAAGCAAATGCCACTCCACTGCCAAAGCCACGGTTCCCCAAATCCCCACCCCATGGAGCACTGGAAACCTTACTCACCGGCAGAAACACAATACTATTTAAAAGAGTATTATTTAGCTGCGATATTCTGTAATAATCATCATCATAATAAACATCTAATAATTTAAGGATTCTTCTTAATTCAGCGCGCATAAAGGATATCTTTGGCTATTCTGATAGCATAATGCAGTATGGATTTGGTTTATTTAGGCTGACGTTATCAAAGCAAAGTTTCCATTTATTTATAATTTGATTATGAAAACTTGGACTTACTAATTGGAAACTTTCCAAATTAAGGTGTATTGAGTTTTTTACTTTGAAGACTTCATCTGATCAAGAACATCTAAGGGTTCTCAATTCGGTGCGCGTAAAGGATATCTTTGGCTATTCTGATAGCATAATGCAGTATGGATTTGGTTTATTTAGGCTGACGTTATCAAAGGAAAGTTTGCATTGATTTAAAATTTAATTATGAAAAGTTGGACTTACTAATTGCCAACTTTCCAAATTAAGGCGTATAGAGTTTTTTACTTTGAAGACTTCATCTGATCAAGAACATCTAAGGGTTCTCAATTCGGTGCGCGTAAAGGATATCTTTGGCTATTTTGATAGCATAATGAAGTATTGATTTGGTTTATTTAGGCTGACGTTATCAAAGGAATGTTTGCATTGATTTAAAATTTAATTATGAAAAATTGGACTTGCTAATTGCAAATTTTCTAAATTAAGGAGGAGTATTAAGTTTTTTTTGAAGACGTTAGCTAAGAGTTCTTTTCAATTCGGCGCGTATAAAGGATATCTTTGGCTATTCAATAAGGGCCTAACTTCCTTATACTTTCGTTTGTAATTCGAATAAATCTCCCGGGTATAGATCTTGCAGCTAACTTGTTTGGCTCGGGAGACCGTACACTGTACTGTGTACACTTCGGAGATAGAAAACAGGCGAAGCGAGGATTTTCCTCTTATTTTTCACCTTTCTATCTGGAACCTTTATTTGCTTCTGTTTACGGATTCTAACTGAAAGTTGGTCGTTTATTTCGGATTTTTGTATTCAGTTTGTTCGTTTGTTGGTGAATAGGGTATTGTCAAAATTTAAAAATTTTGTTCTACTTCAAAAACTTCAAAATTTTTCAGTTTCATAATTTCCATTTTAAAATTTCAAAAGTTTGTCTTCATTTACTACGTATTGCATATTAATTAAAATTCCTGGTTTAAGTTAAATCTTCCTAAGGCAATACTTATAATGAACAATTAAAATTACCACGTACGGTATACATTTCGCCCGCGTTCCCGTAATCCTATTCCAATTTAGCTCGACACTCAGCTCTTAATGAAGCTGCAGCTTGAAGCCTCTTTTTGGTCTACATTGCGAACGGGGAACTAGTTTGTACCCAGAGCCAATTGTTGCAGCCAACTGAAGCCCTCTAGAGAGCAATGAAACAGTCGTTTTTACAGTCAATCGCCGGAGTATCCAATTACCTATCCAATGATTACATTATAGGACTCTCTTCTATTATACTGAACTAGTGGTCCCGGCTTGACTTCGTTCGCGTAGCGTCCTACACTTACTTTACCCCTACATACCCTTTTTTTCTTGCTTATAAAACTTCCTATTGAATCACTCTGTCATTGTTGAAAACCGCATCCGTTGCGCAAGTTAAACTATCTAAGCGTACATAAATACACAAATAGATACATAGGGACAGACGGCGGGAAACGACTTTGTTTTATACTGTCTATGATGGTATATCTATAAATACCGTTACGTACATGCATTGGTTTTTAGTAGCGAATTAATACTCCCTAATAGTGTAACTTACAGGACACCGCCAACCCTGAGGAGTCCGCGGTACCACAATCTTAACAATTTCTACTTTAAAATTTAATACTAATGATATAAATGCTCAGTTCTCTACAAATATTTACACGTCACGTATTATTTACATACAAGTTTACCTCATTATATCAAATATTAGCACTAACAGCTTGCAAATATATATTAGGTAGGCAAACATAAAAATAAATTCCAAATAAAGTGTCAACATTAATTTAACAATCATTTATTAAAACTTGTGGTGAATGAAAATGACTGCGAACTCTGAAATTGTAACAAAGAACTATATTAGCATTATATTTCTATTCAATCCTATTTTTTGGCTGTGTTGTTCTTTAAACTTTTACGTCTCCTAGACGGTGCAAAGAGTAATGCGATCCGTGTTACGATTAGAATTTTTAGTGAGAGCATAACATTTATCTTCTTTCTCGGTCCTCTTCTCAATGAAGTCGATGTATATTGCCTTGTCAGCACAGCACTGAATTCTATTGCCAATATCGTGGAAATGCATTTAGAATCTACTAACGTTTTCCTCTTCGTGCAAGATGTGTCGCATTTCTTATTTGACTTTTAAAAAGTCGTTGAAGGTAGGAAAATCAGTATGGGGAACTACATTAACTTGGTACTAACACCTATAACTATATTTAGCTCATCATACATTATCTAAGTGGGCGATGGGGCGAGCTATACTCGGCATATCCCTAAGGATCTGGAGCGAAGTTTTTACATTAGATTAGACAGAGAAAGAAAGTGCACCGATATAGCTCAGTGTACCTATTTTCGTGGCGGTGGGCTGGTCACAAATATTTGTTGTAGAACCAAAAACCGATTCGGTAAACGTGGTGAGACTACGGTAATATAAACTTTATTTTGACGTCCTGTGGCATAACAGGCAATGATCTGCGTAATATTGAGGAACGGTCTAAGTAGCACGTCTAAGTAAGGCCTATGTTTAGGTGATTCTCCGAGCTGCTTTGTTTTGACCTTTATAATACGCACGGCTTAGGAATGGAACACGTTGCCTGCGAGTGTGTTCCTTGATCAATATAATCTGAGCGCCGTCAAGGCTAGAGTAAATAGGCTGTTCCAAGACGAGGATGCTTCCTCTTTGGCCGCATCGTCACTTACCTACAGGTGAGATGGCCTGTCTTGTCTAATATAAAAAAATATTGCGGTGGACTGATAAAATGTCTCTGCATCCATTATTGTAAATAATGTAAACTCGCCTCGAGTCACACCATGTCACATCAACACATCTTCATTTAACATAATCAGTGTTCAACTTTTAGAACCAAAACGGTCCCGTACTGTGTAGTTTTTAGAATAACTTTCTTCTGCGTAATCTCAGGGTGTGATAAGCTTTTTCTTATTATAAACTAGTCAGGCATTGGACATTCATCTCACCTGATGTGAAAAGGTTTTACAGGGTCGGTAACACGCTAGCGGCATCCCTTGTACCTATTGAACCCGTCCATCAGACGGGCCGTACCTTATTCTTTCAAATTGGGGAAATAAAAAATTTTACCTATGGATATGGCGCTAAAAATTATAGAAATCCACCTCATTACCAAAAAAAAAAGTTATCACGCCCGTGTGCCAACCGTGGCTACCGCCGAGAGCCGTTCATTAGCGGAATTGCCATGTCTCGGGCGCTGTTAATCTCGCTTATCGTGTGTCCATCAAAACGAGCAACCCACCCTGCCGAGTTTGACATCCCCCTGACGAGTTTTGCCGTTTCCTCTCTAATGAAATGGCATGGCGAAATTTCGCCATAAATGAAGTGTTCGCGGCACCGAGTTTTGAAGAAACGATGCTTTGTTATGAAGTAGATAAGGTTTTCTCGTTTTTCTTTTTTTCAATTTGTTTTTATTTCTTTCGTTGGCCCTTTTACTTGTTGGTCCGTGTATAATTCTACTGGGTACTTCTTCGAAATTAGATTTAAATTAGTTCACTTATTTGCGACAGACATTGTGAGAGACAAGGTATTAAGTAATGTAAGCAATAAGTAATTGTCCACAATTATTTATTACATTCATTGTGATTTTTGTATGTACTAATAATACAATACAATACAATACAAAACTCTTTATTGCACACCATAGAACACAAGTATAGATACTAAAAAATAAATAAATAATAATAAATAGTTTATTTTTTAGGAATACATGTTATACTGCACAGGAAAGACTTCGGGTCCCGCTCATTGCATATCTTGTATATATCTTGCATATGTGCGCGGTAAAAAGTCTCACGATGCTCATACGTTACTTTGATGTCAGACATCTAAATGATGTGTATGGTATCTATCTCATCGTCGGAGAGGTGACGGTGGCACCAAGCTAAACAGTTCTTCAGATCAAGCCCCGTTGTACAGACTACACGATTGTTAGGCATATAGGATAATTGTCTTGCCCGTGACCTGTCAGTGTCACGGTCTGGGACCGCAAACTCAGTGAAATAGCAGACGCCCCGTTGTTGCAGAGAAAGTTGAACGTTGCGATGAGCAATGTCACGTCTTGTAACGTTTAAGTTCTTTTTTAATGTTCTCGTAATCTGTTTTACGTTGAATCCGTAGAAAGTTAGTTAGAAGAAGGTAATTGAAAAAGAAAATAACTTTTGTGACTTTTTTTTTATGTTATACGGCAGACAAACAGGCAAGCGGGCCACCTGATGGAAAGTGGTCACCGCCGCCTATGGACATCAGCAACACCAGGGGAGTCACCAATGCGTTGCCCGCCTCTGAAGAGACCTCTAATATACCTCTTGAACGATCCCATGTCATAGTCCAAAGGAAACACTGTGGCTGGGAGCTCATTCCACATCCGAATCGTACGAGCGAGAAACGTTCTTTCGAACCTTCGCGTCGTGACCAACAGAGGGTCTATGTAGTGAGGATGAGTACCAAGCCCACGGCGGGTGGTGCGGTGGCGGAATTGTGCTGTGGGCACCAGATCGAAAAGTTCCTCGGAGCACTCCCCATTGTGCAGCCGATAGAACACACACAGGGAGCCAAAGTCCCTTCGGTTTGCCAGTGGTTCCAACTTGCGTGTTTGTATGGGATAATCGACAATTCGTACGGTGCGTCTCTGTACGGAGTCCAGAGGATTAAGCAGGACTAATTTTGTACCAAAGAAAGTGACATCACTTTCTTTGGTATGTACATATGTGTTTGGTCTCGTTGTTTAAGATATTTGTTAGTTGTATAATAATTAAGGTTTCATGGGTAACATGGGATACGATAGGGCTCGACTTCGACTGTACTTCTTTAATATTTTATTAGATTAAAATTAAAGCTTAATTTAGAAAATTTTAAGAAATATATCGTTACATAAAGCTCATGCCTCTGTCGCACAGGTGGGGTAGGCAGAGACTATGGAACGCCACTTTGCTCTGTCCTGACACAACTCCCTATACTCGCATGAATCTACAAGTCTTTTTGTATTTACATCTCCTTTTGATTTTGCCAATTCGGCCCCTAGAATATCACTGTCAAATAGATCCATTGCCCTACATATTCCCAATAAACAATCATACTTACCTCTTTTTTATTTAGTAGGTATATGAATTACACTTCCAGGTTTCCAAGTGTACAAATAATACGAGTGTTGCACGTAGGTAGATGAATTGCATTTATAAACGTTGCGTTATATTAAATGAACTCAGTCAACGTGCCAGAATCAACTAGTTACAGCAAATTTTTAAAACATATTTATTTATCGCTTCCTCCCGTCTTGAAAGAGCTGAGAACGTACGAAATAAGAAATAAAAATGCAAAGAGCTCACCTTGCAGTTTCAGCTCGTTATAAATGTGTATTTTTTGTGTATATTTATGCCAGTTTTTCTCGTAAATAGCTAAAATAAAATGCTCTTCACAATTTGCTGGCTGGCATACTGTCTGGCTTTTTTTTTCAAGCCAGCACGTCATGTAGCATAGCAAGGAGTTTCGAGCCGGAGTACATCTCCTTTAAGAATAAATTTGAATTTAAACCGAATTTCGCTATTCAGCATTCCAAACCACGTAAAACTTAGGTCGTTAACGAAGCCGAAATAAGCTTCAGAAATATTCAAATTGCCCCTTGAGATATATTGGGAATATTATTTAAATAGCTAACTGGCTGAGATATGTATATTAGACCTCACAATTTACAATTGGGTAGTAGAATTAATTTAGCTAACAATCTATATTATTATTTTTATCTACACTCATAGCATAATGTTCCAATTACATATTCGAAATTGCGCCGGGACACGGCGTAATGTAGGCTGAATACTTAGATGTCTTTAACAAATTCAAATTCAAAATTTAAATTTTCCTGTTTATATTCTGTGTAATTATTTTCCCGCTACAGAATATTTTTTGTAATTGTTGTAATTTGTGTTTGTGAATGTTTCTCCTTATTTTAAGCAAATAAATAGTTAAATGTGAAAAAAGTTAGGTGAATTGCCCGCCGCTTGATATCCTTGACGCGTAGATCCAACAGAACTGACTCGCAGCTTACTTCCAGCAAAGTTGAGAAAATTATAGGTACGATATTTTAACATAAAAATATGAGTGTAGATGAAGTAGTGTATGAAACTGCATATAATTAGGTATTAAAACACTCGTGTCAAACTATTATCATACTCGGCTACGCCTCGTATAATTAACAGACACTCATGTTTTACTACCCCATTTTATGTGACAGTTGCATAAACTACTATTACGTTTGTAGTTAGGAGTGGTTAATACCCAATTCGACAGTTATAATTAGATATGTGCTTTAATATTTGATTCTCTAATATTATGTCACTTTTGTTATCTGTGCCTAGAGAGCTATGCAGACTGTCATAATTTAACGATTTTGTTTTATACCACTAAGGTGGCAAACTAGCTTACGGCCTGCCTGATGGTAACCAGTCACCGCAGCCTATGGACGTTTGCAATACCAGGGCATCATCCACGCGTTGATTGTTTATACTAAACAATCAATAGTGGCGCGGGTTGGGTAAGCGATGGTTGGTGTCCACGCGAAGGTTCGAAAGAAGGTTTCTCGCTCATACGATTCGGATGTGGATTGAGGTCCCAGCCGTAGTGTTTCCATTAGACCATGACATGGGATCGTTCAAGAGGAATATTAGGGTCAGAGTCGGGTGTTGCTAATGTCTGCGACGGTGACCATTTCTGCATCAGGTGACCCGCTTGCCTGATTGTCTGCCGTATAAACTAAAAGAAATATTAAAAAGGTTTGTATGTCTATAAGTTTTAACTGATTTCGATACGAAATTCGTTTAGGTATAATAGCCTTTGAAGTCAGATGTTGATGATTCGACATTGAAGTCTAAACCTGATTGCGAAGCATTCCCCTTCCTTCGTATATAGTCGCGAAACGTGGGCATACTACTAGCACAAGCTATGTATTGTACTAATGAAGTGCACTCACATGGTCAAATGGTGTCGGACAGCTGTTTGCGAGAAAAACATTTTTAAAACCTAACATCAAACTGCGATGGATAAACCTAAAGGTTGCGCTACATTAGAGTGATGTGATGAGACGTACGTGATGCACGGGACATCAGCTACATGTACATGTTTGAAAAATCGCAATTTAGCAACGTAATTGTCTTAGTAGACGTCACTGATGTGACCAAATCCCACGGCGTGTGCGTGAGACCACGTGTGTGACGTGTAATTTCGCATTCTGACGCGTTACGCTTCCTTCAGCCCGCAAACATATACACAGACAGGCCCGTTTACACGTATATATCGCGTCACTCTCGCCACACACATGGAATCACGTGGCGTAAGTCTAGTGTAGCGCTATATAGTATAACATCACAAAATATCACATCACTCTAATATGGCGGCACCTTAAGTGTAAAAAGTGTTGTATCCGACTTCGTCTCATGCTAGGGAAATAAGAACATCTCTTTCATGTCTCAGACCTACTTGTGACTAGGTTAGACTATTATCTAGGTACAAGTCACGCCTCGAATATCATTTAGGTATAAGTTAGCTTCGTGGGTTGACTCATATATGACTTTTTCGTATTCTTGGGTACCATTATTTATTTTGTATGTACTTAACTCTTGCCTTAATTAATTGGCAATATTGTATGTATGTTTAGTATTTTTGTATCTATAGTTTTAATAGTATTTTTAAATATGCACCAACGTGTCATTTCGCTTTCAGTTTTTGAAACATTGATAGTTCGCTATACAAAGGTTGTCTGGAAGAAATCGCTTTAAGCGATAAGGCCGCCTGTTGTTTTCTCTTATGCTACCGATCCTGTAGGCATTTATGCAATAAAGTGTTCATTCATTCATTCTTAAGCAACGAGTTAATACCAAAAGTTAACATCATATATTGCATTAAAAGATAACGTATTGTGCCACTTTGCACACTGATTGCGAAAGAACCCACCCATCTACATATTCAACATGAAAATTCATAATCTCCACCGTGCATTATATCCCGAGATAACAATATCTTACGAAAGATGCGAAAGGTAGACACACCTTAATGTCTTGCATTTTTTCTGATGACACTTGAGGTTTTTTCCTTAGCGAGGGGTAATTTCCCGCCCAAAGAAATATGAGAAAAGTAGGTAACTTTACAGTGTGCTTAGTCATCACTTTTGGGAGCAGTAAGTGCCTACCTTTCTATATCAACCGTGACTCAGCGAGATCGGGCATCCATGCGAAACTCGCACGGTTGAAATTAATTGTATTAAGTCGTACCTAAAAGTAACTAGTTTAAACATATAGGTATCTGTTTCACGGAAACTAAATCATGATCTACTTTGAACAACTTTAATGAAGTTAATAGTTTAAACATATTAGTAGGTACCTGTTTGTACGGTTGCGAAAATTAAATCATAATTCACTTTGAACAACTTTAATGAAACCTCACCAACATAATCAGCATCATCAGTCATGTGATTTTATTTTTAGGACCCGGCGCGACTTCATTCGCGTATACCTACTACCCTTTTTGTCATTTATAAACCTTCCTCTTAAATCACTCTACCTATTGCTAAACCGCACTAAAATCCGTTGCGCAGTTTAAAAGATCTATGCGTACATACGTACATAGATACATACGGACAGACGGCAGGAAGCAACTTTATTTTATACTATGTGTAGGTGACCCTAGAGTTGATACTTAAAATAATCGTCAGAAATTCAAATGACGGCTTAGCTACAGTCCGTAGTTACGGTCCTATAGAGTAGCCCTCTACCCTGCCAGCCTACAAGAACAGGCAAATTCGTCTGATCTCAACGCCCAAATGATTATGATATTAAATAAACATAGCGTACCTCTTACAAGGGCAAGAAAAGCAGCATTATATTATTATTATGTCTTTATGTCTATGAAAATAGCGCAAGAAAGTAATACGAAAACGAGGATCCGCAAAAACAACATCGTGGCCACTCTGCTCTGCCTCTTTTTTTTCTTCTTCGCAGAGGGCCCTCGACGTAGCTGTCAAATTAGCCGCGGCCAAGATGGCCGTTGCGTCTGCGGCGGGTCTTGCTATCTCTCTCAAATGTGAGAACTAAAGGCCTTGCCACATACAAAGCTCGGCGCGAGCGCGGCGTGAGCGCGGTGCGATATTTGCTAGGCAACCACCGCGCGGCGCGATAGTTGCTAGGCAACCATCGCGCGGCGCGTTATTTGCTAGGCAACCATCGCGCGGCGCGATGGTTGCCTAGCAAATATCGCACCGCGCTCGCGCCGAGCTTTGTATGTGGCAAGGCCTTAATACTGAATTTAATTTGCCGTGAGACAAAATGTAAACAATACAAAAAAAGGTAATTTTAGATGCCATTTTTTCATCAATTGGTAATAGAACATTCATCAAATAATTCCTATTTTAAACAAAACATAAAACTGCTTAATTAAGGTGTTATTTTTTCATCTCAAACTGAACATTTATGAAAATAAAACATAAAATACTTTGAATATTTATCATATATACTTGTTATTCGTAACATAATTGTTGCTCTTATAAAATACCTTAAAACACAGTGAATATCAAACTATGAACGCTTTTACTACCAAACTGAAGCCAAATGAAGATAAACTGTTATTTTATATAATGAACGTAGAATTATCATCTTTCGTATTTAGCTTAGCTATATCCGCCATTTTTACTCTTGGTCAACTTGTTGACGCGAGTGTGTTCCTCTCCGATTAATTTCGTATTTTCTTGTTAATCTCTGTTAAAGTTATTGTTGAGTTTCTCTTATCTAAACGTTGATTCGGATGAAAATGAGTGAACCTTGAATGAAAAGTTTGACAGCCATTGTTTTCTTTGTTATAC
The DNA here is from genome assembly GCA_905147135.1 of Blastobasis lacticolella. Classification (NCBI taxonomy): domain Eukaryota; kingdom Metazoa; phylum Arthropoda; class Insecta; order Lepidoptera; family Blastobasidae; genus Blastobasis; species Blastobasis lacticolella. The sequence continues at coordinate 9,299,376 of LR990053.1, forward strand.
TTTGTCTCACGAAATTTTGATTTGAGTTATAGGTACCTATACGTGTGTTCCGTTGGGATATTTGATGAGGAAGACGGAACAGTAGACGCTACCTCGGCAGAGCCCACCTCCGTAGCCTTGGCTCTGTTCCACGGAAGTGCGGAACTCTGCGATTTTTATTTGACAAATATTGGCAAAATTTATTTTATAACTTTATATTGTTACCACGGAAACAATACCACTGATATTGTGATTTTGTAAAATTATTGTTTCTATTGTACATAGTACACGATCTCAGGTAGGTACTACACTTTAGAATGTCATATGTAAATGTACAATAGTTTACGTAGTTTTACCACGAAGTAACACTTTACATAAGTATAGCGTTCGTATAAAGAATTTTGTGGAATTGAATAGAATCATACTCATTTTTTAAAGCGAATAAAAGTAAACTACAAAGCTGGACTTGTAATGAATCTAATAATGTATCATAATAAACGCTGATTTAAAAACTATCCGTACCTAATAACTATAACGTCGACCATCCACAAATGACTACACCATCTTCCAAAGTTCTTCAACGGCGAATGTGGCGTTTAATCCTCCGAAATGCTTTCAGTATTTTTATTTCCATTCGCTTTTTTCAACTGACAGCTTACTAGCCGAGCTATTTCGCGGCCGCCTACAAAACAAGCCGCCATAAACAAACTATTATTCCCAAACTCCGCCGTTATCTACGGATTAGCGCGCGCTTTGATCTGACAATAGACTAATTATGTGGACAATTTTAGCTCAGAATTGACATGCGTCTGCCTCTAATGCACAATGTTAACCTTTCATCAACGTTTGAATGAAATCGCTATAAGAGATCGTCCCGCCTGTTGTTTATTGTTATTTAAGCATAAATTTTGCTTCTATTGTATTTGTAACAAAGTGCTCTCATTCAATTACTCATTACGCAGTTCTGCGTAATCGTCCGTGACTGGATGTTAGTAAAAATATTGATTCACGTATTGTATTTATCATTGATGAAGTTTGTTTTGAGCGAATCGCGCCAATTCATTTTCATTTCCAATCCCCGGGTACCGTATTTTACGGCACTGACATATTCTGTATTCACAAATAAAATTGGCGTTCAGTCATCCAGGTTTTTTCCAACATTTAGCCGGAGATAGATAGCTGCGGGGACCAAAAACAAACGTTTGCCTGTGCGACCGACCGGCGCGGATTTAGGGTAAATTAAATTTTAAACCACCGCAAATATTTTGAGTGGTCAGTGTGCCTCGTGTGCCTGTCTATTGCAAGCATCGTCTAATTCGTTTGTCCGGATTGCTTCAAACTGTTTTTTTATCCGTATTTCCTATGATTTGAATACGTTTTAAGTGTGGCATGACATGGGATTGACAAATCCAGTATTTTAATAATGTCTAAACTGTAAATAAATTCGTATTATATTGATTACTAGCGATCCGCCTCGCACTAACGTTAAAAAATTATACACCATCCCCATCACTCTGTCAATATGGGAAAACCGTATGAAAATTATGTTCTGTAGTTTATGAGTTCATTGCGAACAGACATACAGATGCGGCGTGGGACTTCGTTTTATAATAAGTAGTGATACTGAAGACTTAACGGTAACCACATTTGTTGGTTGGCAATTTTATAAACATCTAGTTCCTGTTGAGTCAGATTATACTCATAAGAGATCTAAAACTATAATTTCTCTGCAAATCATCATCTGCGTCTTGTCCAAAGAAATGGCTAAGGTGCAAGTTAGTTTTTATCATCATATATTTAAGAGTATAACTCTTGTCGGTAGAGCAATCACCAATGCTCTTCATTTCCTTATAATCCCCAGCGCGCATTTTTTCCTTCACCACCTTCCAATATTCAATCTTGGCGTTCCTCTTGCTCTCTTTCCTTCAACTTTGCCTTCTAATATCACTCTTAAAAAGTTGTCATGTCTTATTACATGTCCTAGCATTTTTCCATAAATTACAAGTTATTTTATAGATAAGTATTTTAGTCCAAGTAGGCATTGCTAGTCCCTAATCATTGGGTTGTTGACTCCTGTCTATCTAGCATTAGATTTGTGATCCATTGTATTGTAATAATAGTAAAGTTATAATACCTGTGCTATTACTTACTGAACAATGGAAACCACAAGAGTGACGAAACCATATCATGGGCAGCACCTGTGCGATTGATTTACATGAGATAGATATGTTAACAAGGTCAATGTCGTTGTCCTTGAATTTGTCTATTATATTGTGTATGGATTGTACTTTAAGGGCGTGCCCTTATACCTATTGTTCGGAGTAGTGCAGTACTGAGTAGGTTAGGTAGTTTGTAGCATTAGTAGTTACGGGCATTACTCACATGAGTAGTTAGTAGTTTGCGCCGTATGTTTTCATATTATATGATTAAGACTTAGGTATGCATTAAATCTTTAGATTCAAACTTTTTATCGCTTTATACAAAAAAAAACTAAGCAGTAATTTATTACAGAAAAAGATGTATAAGTTCTGAAATAAATTTAAATCGATTTATTATTTTAGTATTATTATTTGTTTTTTCAATAACTTTATTAATTATTAGACCTAATAGTAGCGTCTAACAAAATATCACAAATCACCAGTTTCTCTTTGAGTTGCTCTGAACTATGTAGATCTTTCCTAACTTTAAGTCTAGCATTGTAGAGAAGTTCTGAGCTTCCAATTAAAAACAGCACCAATCATGACAGCACTAAGGTATGATATGCCATGCACTGTAAACCAATACTCGTCTAGTATCATACCTATGTATCTGTTTAGCAGTAGTAAATTAACTATTCGGTCTGCGGTTGAATTAGCAATATATGCTGTCTGCTGCTCATAAATACGCCGCCGCGTGCGTTGGACAGAGAGGGGTGACAATATATCACACAATGGACGAGTCGCGGTGCTCCTGCGGTTTTTATTGTCCCGTTTTCGGGAATGGTTGTACGTCAGCATCAACCGCAGACCGGATTCGGCCGAACCTTCGGGTATGGTATTCGGCCAGTTAGCGAACCGATTGTTGAGCACCCCTGGTTTATTTATGGGCCCTTTGTCTTCACGATTGATTTAGATGATAGTTTTCGGGAACCATTTTTCAAGGTTTTTCTAAGAATTGCTCAGTGTGTGTTGAAGGTTCCCATGGCTTCATCCATGGTCGCCAGACTCTTAGGTCTAACAAAGCAATCGCAATTTTTTAAATCAGAATTTGTTTACCGATTATACCAGGGGGCGACTCTCGCGCTGTGACATTTCAAATTTGACATATTTTCTAGCCAAAAATGTGAAACTGAAATTGATCTTCGACAACATATGACAACGTATGAAGATGGTGAAGAAAATATTATTTGGCTGCAATAGACATTTCAATGTCATTATTAATGGAGATACGTCGCCAGAAAAAAATTTCGAATTCGAGATGTCACAGCGCTAGAATTAGACCCCAGATAAACAAAACATTCTTACAATTTAAAACCTACCTATTACCTAAAAAAGTGTAGGTATCCGGTTAATCAACGTATCTATACTAGTAAAGAAGATATATCAAAACAGAAGGCTTGTAAATCTTGCAGAACAGTGAACTAGTTCAGCTTTAGTTTCCCTCATAGCAAGCACATTGAGCAACTTCTTGTTTAACCAGACGAACATTCATCATCTTCCGAAAAGCAGGTCATTTTTACGAGCTACAATCTACTGTTATCATCGAGAGCGTAATGCACACCTTTTTCTGATGCATAAAAACGGGCATTCTTTCAGAAGGCGAGGTAAAATTTAAATTAGGGTCGGGTGACTCGAGATTTACATAAAGATGGGATAATTTTGCAGGTCCGTCTGCGAAAGGACATGCTTCCTCTCGGTAAAGTATCCGACTCGTAAGCGAGAGGTACCGGGTTCGAATCCCGCTGCGGCCATGTACCAATGACTCTTTTCTGAGTTATGTACATTAGTTGAATTCTAACCGATGCTCTTACGGTGAGGAGAACATCGTGATGAAACCTGCAAATTCAGGCAACTGAATTTGCAATCATGATTCCTGTTAGCAGTTTTACGGAGGTCAGATGGTAGTCGCTCCACTGTTATGACCTAATCGCCAAATCCTGGATCATGGTCAAGGCGGACCCTGCGCCCTCGTGCTCGAGAGCACAACCGGGACATTAACGCCAAGATGATTTTTTTTATTTATTCTTTCAGAAGGCGAGGTAAAATTTAAATTACGGTCGGGTGACTCGAGATTTACATAAAGACGGGATAATTCCGCAGGTCCGTCTGGGAAAGGACACGGTTCCTCTTGGCTGCGTTCGCCCCTACAGTTTTTAAGAGCGAAAAGGTAAAAAGGGGCGAATCTTAATGTAGGTCGGCAGGTGGCCGAGCGGCCGGCTCTCGCGTTTGCATGTTAATAACACATTTTAATAGCAGTATAAATAAACATGTAAGAATGTTAATAGGAATGTTGTGCTGAGTAGGTAAGTGCCTTCAGTTAAACGCGTGGTGGGTAGATTTATTAGTTTTGCCAAACAAAATGAGTAGGTAGCTTCCGTTTGACGCGTTGTCGGTTGATATATTTGTTTTACAAAGAAAACCATTGCACACGAAAAAGGTTGGCGGTGATCAAAGACTTCTATACTATATGGACCGGTTCATTGTACAAATGCAATGAGACCACTTCACTGGAGCTAAAACTGCAATGGAGCTCCAATGTAGTCTCAGTGACGTTTCGGCCATGTATACGAATGGTCGTTACTTCACAATCTAAGAATGCCGAGTTGCGTAGGAAACACATGCACTAATTTCGATAAACGGCAATCAAAAACAAGGATGGAATGTTTTTTCCGTAAAGTATAACAAACATCATGTATTACTTGTAAAACGTATGTTTTTAGCATTTCCAATAAATATTTCATTGTTTATTGCAACATTATTAACCAGCCATGATTAGTTGGTATGTTCAATCAAATTCAATCCATCTGCTTGTTTTTGATTTGGCCGTCTTACATGCATGCGCACGATGTGACTTCGCACTGGCGGTATAACACCGTGGATTTAGTTCTGACCATTAAATGTGGGTAGAACAGAGATTACTGTGATATGTTTAAACAGCATAACCCGGGACGGACTAATATTTGGAACTAGTGAAATGTGAAATAGTTACTTTTGTTCAGAAAAATGCTATCAAACGACGTATTACACATAGCTATTGGAATGGTTACCACTGTCCATATAAATTCTTGTACGCGTTAAAAATGTTATATCTGGCGGCTTGACAAGATTGTTGACAAACCTATTCGATTCGGCCAAAACCGGAACTAAGTGTTGCTGTTTTGAAATGTCATGTCAATGCCAACAACAGCGACGCTGTCACCCGGTCAGACATGTTTGTGGCACTGTAGATGGCGCTGTTTTATTGACTACGGTAACCGTCAGAGTTATTTGTTCGCTCAACCGCATCTAGGTGTATAATAAATCTATGGCGGTGATCTATATTTTGATAATAAGTAATTACATGAGATAATTACATGAAATAGTGTGAAAGTGAATTGATATTAATAAGTATTAAGTATCTTGGATTTAAGTATCTCTGAGTATGTTTAAGTACAAGTATGGAGTAGGATTAAATAATATTATTAACTAATACACTTTTATACACTAGTTCCACCCAAAATGTTATATTTATAAACGTATTTGCGAAATTGCGACTGGTTTCGGACATCATAAGAAGATAAGATAATGGAGTTCCATCAAGAATGCACAACAAAAGTGCCAACTACTTATTAAAGAATAGTTTCCGCGTAAAATGTTTAAAGAACGACTTATAAACAGAAACAGTATGCCTTTACTCTAAGTACTTAGTCATGCTTATCGCGCATTTAGAAATAAACAACACAACCCATTAGCTCTTAACGTACCCGTTGTCAGACGCGATTATAAAAAAGAGAGTGAATTCATAAAATCGTGTAGGTAAGTACGAGCTTGTGCTCCTAAATCCGTTTCCGTCCACTGCTAGCGAGATGATGAATGACGTCATTACTGAACCTGCTGAGTTCTTTCGCTCTTTTTGTACAGCATTAGCCGGGACCTTCCCCGGTTGCGCTTTGATCGTCGTTTTTTACGAGTCAGTAATTTTATTATCGCTCTCATTGTTGTCTGTTGGAGGCTCGGACCCGTCACCATCACCTATTGAGACTTCAAAGGGTTTGTGTCAAGTTAAGTGCACCTTTTGTTGGTATTCTTCAAGCGTTTGTAAATATTAGGCGCGGTGCTGTCGCTGTTGTACTGGCGCCGTGATTTGTGGCATTCCTCACTGCGCGCTGCGTAAACAGAGTCTGGCTTCTACCAGGGAGTGTTTGTTTTACGTAATAACGCTAATAAGTATATTTTTAATCTTTCGACACAACTTTGTCGTTATTTTATTGTCAACTAGCGTCACGTCACGGCTTCGCACAGGTAGTGACCTTAATAAATGATATAGCTAAAATTTCCTCATGAACCACACTGTCTATTAAAATAGCGAAAACTGCAAGAATAGAATTCAGTGGCGTTACTGTCATACAAGCCCAAAAGCCGGGCTTGCCTTATAAAAATAATTATCGATAAAAAATCAAAGATAATGCGAGCGCGAACTATTTAAAGTTCGCGCTCCTAATGCTTTTCAAACTGCCGCGCCGCAAAGCAGCGCCATCGTGCGCCTAGGTTACGAAACACGATCCGAACGCACACGCAAGTTGAGGAAATTGAGACTCGGTCAGTCATCTCGCTCGCATGCACTGGCTTGTAAGCGGTCTTTGATTCCGGCCGGTATGTCTCTTTCTTACATATGAAAACTGTCCTATAATGAGATATAACTTTTTGTTTGTTTATATAGTAAATTGTACGAGACTTTAAGCCCTGCATGCGTATGAAGTTGTACACGGATCTTTGAAAATGGCAACTTCGCGCATGTTCAGTAGGTACGTTTGTTGAATGCTGTAATACGTACCAACTTCACTATTGTTTTGTTTGAGCCGTTTGGGCGGATAAGTAATTAGTTTTTTGTTGTGTTTGTGTTGTGTTTTGTAGTAAAAGTGATTTAATTAGATTGATCAACAATAGACGAAGTAAAGTCCCTTGTGATGGTTTAAAATGTGCACAAGTTTTGATTTGCATGGAAAAGGTAAAGTTTTTAATCATTTCTCAGAAAATAACAAATTATTTCCTTATATGTATTCCTATTATACCTATTTCTCAGATTAGTAAATCGCTTATAAGACAATTTCATAGATCGGTGTACCAAACTCATTGAATTGTTGGTTGTATCTCTCACAAGTTATATTGCTGGTATAAAACTGAAGAGTGATAAATGAGGATTGATCAGTAATGTGGCAAGGGGATGGATTTATTTTGAATAACCGTAAAAACTACACAAACTTCATGTCTCGGCTTGCCTTACTCTGAACCGCTAGGCACGCCACTGATAGAATTGACATATAAATGTAATGACATTGTGTTATAATAATTATTAAAGTATTGCATGCCTCATTGGATAGAACAAAAGTATCTAATATAATAACTTGTAACCTTTTATTTACTATATTCAGGCAATAAAAATGCAATGGCGTGGGACTTTATAATATGTAGTGATGATATTAGATTAGAATACGCCCACAGGTCTATGCCTTGTTATAATATCTGTCTACTTATATTAATACGAGGAAGGATCTCTCTCATCAAGGTTTTTGAGAAAAGGCTATTGGATTAAGGATATTGGGACAATAATTATAGCACGGTATTAACGATGGTGATTGGCTGTTATAATGAAACTTAATCAAGCTGCGCCGAGAAATTTTGGTATTTTGAACACCAAACTCCACATTCCGCCTCACTCTTTGAAAAGTGCTTCCAATCAACATAGGAAATCGATTGATTTACTACTTTACTTATGTTCATACTCACATTACAACGCATCATCAATAGTCATTCAATATGCATCTCGCGTAAATGTGATGAATAACAAGTCAAAGCGATCGCACCGTCAGGAAGTGACGCACCGTCATTTTGCAATCTTTAAAAGAGATCATTTGTCCCAAGATGCTACCTACTGTAGCGTCGGTGGCCTAGTAGTTAAGGGGTCCGACTCGTATACCGAGGTATAGGGTGCGAATCCCAATGCCGCCAGTCCGTACCTATGACTCTTTTCAGTGTTTGTACTCACATTAATTGAACACTAACCGATGCTCTTACGGTGAGGAAAACATCGTGAGAAAACCTGTACATTCAGGTAACTGAATGTGTAACCATAATCCAGTCTGGTCAGGTTCCCTGTTTACAGGGTCACGGAGGTCAGAATTGGCAGTCGCTCGACTGGACCCTAAGCCCTCACGCGCGAGAGCACAACCGGACCATTAACGCCAAGATGACCAAAGGCCTACCGACTGGTTACTGGCTTATGCGCTAATTACGAATTCAGTGACTGAATTCAGAAACAAAAAGCGTGAGAGCAAATCAAAGTGAAATGTATTGCTCATAGAATAAGGTCTATTTTTGCATCACTTATATTAAGTCACGTGGCGCTTCGCTTTTCAAAAATCCGGGATACAAAAATGGATGGTCATTCCACTTTGATTTGCACTCACGCTTTTTGTTTCTGAATTCAGTCATTGAATTTATAGAGCAAGAGCCCATGAGGGCCAGACCTTCCTATTGTCCGTAAGTATGAAAGTTTTTCCATGTGTGTCCCCAACACAGGTAAGAATGATCCCCACCCATGAAACCTGGATCGTGGTTCCTTTGGCAGGTAACAGGTAACAAAGGTGTATAAAATCTTATCTCCAATTTCTTAAGTTAGCAAGCTCAATTTTTTTGTATTTTATTCGTAACAGCATTAATACTCACGATGCTCATTGCCAGACACATAGTATGGTTACAACCCTACGCCGGACACCCCTAAACTATAATTCTCTGTAATTATACTTACCTTATATTAGGAAAGCTGAATTTTATAAATGTTATTCAGAGAATTATTAAACTGAGTTTTCTCAGTAGCCAGACAGTTTTTTGGGTTCTATAATCCTGCCAGACGCATTAAAAGTGTAATAGTTGCGAGAGTGGGGCTCATATACAACAACTGGTGCGAGTGAGACAGAGCGCTCGGTTCGGTGCGATCTTCTACTGCGCATCAGCTGTCGTCTATACTAATATTATAAAAAGGAAATGTTTGATTTTTTGTTTGTTTGTTTGTTTTTATTGAATAGGCTTCGAAACTAGTGGTCCTATTTCAAAAATTCTTTCACCGTTGGGAAGCTACACTATCCCCGGGTGACCATCTTGGCGTTAATGTCCCGGTTGTGCTCTCGCGCACGAGGGCCCGGGGTCCGCCTTGACCATGATCCAGGATTTGGCAGGTCAGGTAATTACAGTGGAGCGACTGCCGTCTGACCTCCATGACCCTGCTAACAAGGGAAACTGACCAGATTGGATCATGGTTACACATCCAGTCGCCTGAATGTGCAGGTTTCATCACGATGTTTTTCCTCACCGTAAGAGCATCGGTTAGTATTCAACTAATGTACATAACTCAAAAAACAGTCATTGGTACATGGCCGGAGCGGGAGCGTAATTTTCTAAAAAATTACGGTTCATTAATAAAACTCCAATAATGTAACCCACGGTGTAAAAAAATACCCAAAAAATTCCTTACATCGCGTGTGCTGCGAAAACTATTGATGATAGAACAAAATAATGTACTAAGACTTTGCAGAACACATCATTATCTATAAAAAGTGTTACGACAGTATATGTCTAACTATTATAGTTATGTCACATGTATGCATGTGTTCTTTTATTTTCAAAATTTAATTGAAATGCCGCCGCTAAAAAACGCTATTTATTGGTACTTCGCTATTAATCCTTATCAAAATCAATTACTTCATATTCACGACTGCTTCAATACCTTTATATAACTTTTTGAATTATGCAATTCAGACATTCCATTCGAGAGATATCACGAGTTTAAAAATGTGAATATTAGAAAAAAATTACTGATTAAATGTGAATATTAGAAATTTTTTACTGATTATAGATTAAAAAATTTATTATTCTGACTGTAATAATTTTATTTTATTAAATTTCTTGATGAATTATAAAAAAAAATCACTAAACAATTTGGAATAAACGATAGTATATGTTTAGCATAACATTGCAATGAACTGAGCGCTCTGTCTCACTCGCACCAGTTGTTGCATATGAGACACTTTTTATGCGTCTGGCAGGATTATAGAACCCAAAAAACTGTCTGGCTACAAAGATAACTCAGTTTAATAATTCTCTGAATAACATTTATAAAATTCAGCTTTCCTAATATAAGGTAAGTATAATTACAGAGAATTATAGTTTAGGGGTGTCCGGCGGAGGGTTGTAACCATACTATGTGTCTGGCAATGAGCATCGTGAGTATTAATGCTGTTACGAATGAAATACAAAAAAATTGAGCTTGCTAACTTAAGAAATTGGAGATAAGATTTTATACACCTTTGTTACCTGTTACCTGCCAAAGGAACCACGATCCAGGTTTCATGGGTGGGGATCATTCTTACCTGTGTTGGGGACACACATGGAAAAACTTTCATACTTACGGACAATAGGAAGGTCTGGCCCTCATGGGCTCTTAGACTATTAGGAATGTGTGATAAGCGTATTAAACTAGTAACAGACGTTCCATTTTGGCTAGAGTCGACCAACCGTCATTTGCAGTTGATGCAAATCCTTACGCTGTATAAAACGCTTTTGGGTGCGGCAGACGTGGTCGGACGTCCGACCAAGGTCGGCTCGCCCGCGCATCCGAATTAAAAGCGACTTTATTTTGTACACTGTAAGGATTAGTATCGCCTGCAACTGACGTTCAGTCGGCTTTAGCCAAATCAGAGCGTTTGTTAGTAGTATTAAAGCTAATTAAGAAGACACAAACACCAACAAAATGGATTTGTTGCGTAAGGTAATGTTGGGAACAAACATAATTACAATAAGCGTTTAGGGACACCGTAGATTTTCTCTGAATTTACGATTTGATTACGTAACTTAATATTCTGTTATTCTTCTCTATACCTATCGATATGTAGGTACCTACAGTAAAACAGCGTTCATAACTTGTTTACCTGTTTATGTAATGCGGTACCTGACATGTTATTCGTTAATATTAATTTAAATGTCTATTGGTTTCCAGGTACGTTTCTGTCGAGCTGATGCTGTAATTGTGAGTACCTCACATCAACAGCCCATAACAGCCCACTGCTCAAGCATTGCCACTGCTCAAGCAAGCCCACTCCGCATTGGTGAAGAGTTTCCATAATCGAATCGCCACGCTACAGATAAAGTGAAAGCAGATGATTAAGTACTAACGAAGTGAAGAGGTTAGCAGATGGGAGAAAAGAGTGGCTATTGCTTCTACCGACAAGAGTCCAGAGAGTCAGCCAATCATTCATATTAATTTGTCACAAATGTTGTTGTCAATGAGTTGACACTTCAAAATGGAATCATTTAGTTCCATTATGGCCATCAGATATATCATCACTCTAATATTAATCATAATATGAAACGCTAATATGGCCTTTTTAGACCCCTAACTCTCAAATTTATGACGATGATCTGATATGATAACAGTCCACTGTCTTTAGAATTACGGTTGTTAAAAGATACATAAACCAAGAACACAGATTAATTAACAGGTTACTAGGTAAGCAAGATTATCAAACATGGACTGTGCCGGAAAATTACATAGCCAATTAACACATATTTTACTTACGAATAGGCATAATTTGTCAGCGATAATTTCCATCCACACAGTCCTTCGGGGAGCGTATATATGTTGTCTATCTACCCTCTTAACGGTTGCTAAGCAATTACGAAGTGATTACCGCCAAAAGATCTGACACAGCAGCGAAATAGGTGGTGGAAAAATCCCCGTGGATCTCTCATAATTCAGGCATCGAGTGCGCAATAACTCAGCGCGCAGCACCTGTTCCTATTACAAACAAGCAGGTAGGGTTGCCACTGCGAGATTGCCATAAGTTATCCTACTTCTTCGAGTACACTTTGTAGCGTTAGCGGAGGTTGAGGAGCCCTTTCCTACCATAAGAACTCGTCAGTAGAGCGGACACTGGCAGAACCGGGTTTTACAGCAAGGATAAGGATTAGGGTATATCAATTATTGGTGGCGCCCCTGGAGTTGCACTTTCCATCAGGTGGCCCGCTTACCTGTTTCTCTGCCGTATACAGTTACTTAAAAAACCAAACTATATCCAAAATCAAACTACAAATACTAAAGCAGTTCTGACTTTATGTTACGTATTAACGCCCAATCAACTGAACAGATTTGCATAAAATTTTTCAAGAAGATGAGTGACATAGGACTAAAGCTCGTGTAGATTAAAATATGGTCTAAAACATATTACATTTAACTATTACTTTGAAAAAAAAATAATGATGAAGTGAACCCACCAGGATGACGAAAGCGGCAACCCTACACGTCGTGATAGCAATTCATGCTGAATCGGATACCACCGCGACAAAAGACTGATGGAGCGCCAAGAGTACAGTTGGAAACAGAGTAATGACACCTAAGTTCTCTACTAACTTGTAATAGGGTCCAAAGGCCCTCAGCCCCTCAGCAGCTATATTTCAGATCGTATAAATCTTGTTGTTATTATATAAAACAATACATATAGCGCTGTTTTGTAACGCTAGAATTAGGGGAAGAGAGTAGGTTAAGTACTTAGGTTATTTATTATTTATGTATGATTTATAGTAAGTGTAATTGTTAACCCAAGTTATAAATAATTTAGAATTGAAAAAAAATTAAGCTATCTCTCGTACCTACAAACTTTAAGTCTGTGCCATTGAGGTCAAGGTCTGAGTAAACAGGTGATTTCCAGGACAGGCATGTCCTTTGCTGTTAGTCAAATTCCTGGCCATTTAATGATTTATTAGTTAAAAAGTAGAACGGAATGTGGATTATAGTCAGCGGATTGGGATGAGTGGAGGAAGAAAACACTGTGTCGACCCCAAATGAACGGGATAAGGGCAGGCAAATGATGATAGTAGACTCACCATATTTCCCGAATATTTTTTGACAAGTTGTATCCATGAATGAATAGAAAAGTAGGAGTTACATAACCCTACATAAATGCGGTAGAATAGAACGGCATCGATCCGATCTACACATCGTTGTCATCCAAGACGCCAAGCCGCCTTGAATCTCCTCATACCTACCAGAATATTGGCGGCAGCGTATTTCTTTTATTTATTTCCAAATACAAGCTCCAACTCGAGTGCATGTGAATTTGTTATTTGGGTTGTGTGTGCGTGCTGTTGCACAACCCTACAGAAATATGCTTTTATCCAGGACTAGCGGACCCGGCGCGACTTCGTTCGTCTACCCTTTCTTTCTTGCTTATAAACCTTCCTCTAGAATAATTGTTGTTGTTGAAAATCGCATTAAAATCCGTTGCGTAGTTTAAAAGATCTAAGCGTACATAGAAACATAGGGACAGACAGTTTTATACAACCACCAACTCGAGTGCCAAATAACAACCCTACAGGAAGAGGCTTTTATCCAGGATACCTGCACCACGAATTGTTCTTGAACAACCTGTCATATAATTGAATGCAATGTTGCAATATCCATCTTAGGTTGCAATATACGAGCTCGCAACATTACCAAGAAATATTGGCATTCTATTTGCAAACCCTTTACTGCTGGAACGTAAATATCCACTCTCGAAAACATCAACAGTGTGACATTAGCACGCTGCTTGCATGGGGTACCTATTGGCTGTTCCTATGCCAAGCTATAATGCTCGTCTAAGAATAGATCCTAGCTGGATGGTAAATTTACTACTTTAACGACCGCCCATAAACAGCTCGAAAGAGTTTAAAGTACGATTTGTGCGTACCACAAATAGCGCGGTTTATTGTTCCGTGGTCACGGAGCAGGAGTAAAAGCTGGAAATCACCCTAAATTGGTAAACAGAAGGGGAGCTGGTAGTATTTCTCTCGTGAACAATTAATGTCGTTCCACATCGAGGTTACTGATAATGACTATAGGTCCGCTCCGCCTGCAGATGGCCTGGACGACGGTGGCCGCTTTCCGTTAGGTGGACCGTCCGTCAGTATGCCTTCCTAAGCAATACAAAAAAGAAAAATAATATGATACCTGTAATTTTCACTCACTTCTTTAATATTACGACATAGAGTCTATGTTTTTTTTTATACCACTAAGGTGCCTTATTTATACCACTTAGCAGTTAGTTACCACAGCCTAAGAACGTTTACAATACCAGGGGTTCATTCCTGTGTGGCCGACTCTAAAATGTTATAATTATAATACGATTAGTAATTACGAGAACAGTCATTCTACGCACCCTATTTTATTCGAGTAAGATAGCAAATCTAAGTAAGTACCTACCTAATTGGTTCATTATTGAAGTTCGCAGAATTCCCCAACATTCGATAGGTACCTAGTTATCTAAAGGAACACGATCGCCCGGCTTATCGAGAGCAAAAAGTTCCAGCGAACATTTTATTAGGGCCATAAAGATGTTCGAAGGAGGACCACAAACAAGCAAGTTTAGTACGGACCTCGAATCAAATCGAATAAATCGGCAATTTTAGCCAGTTGACGATCGCTGCCTTGTAAACACGATAATCTACGTAACCAACGCGATAGGAGGCCAATAGGAGGCAGACTAATAGCACAATATATAAGCATCTATTGTGTGCTAGGGAATTGAAGCGGAATTTCAGATTATTAAGGGCAATATTATTAAGTTGATTGTTGTGTTGATGTTGAGTCCCAGTAGCCGAGCGGTTAGGGTATCCAACTTGTAAGCGAGTGGTGCCAGGTTCGAACCCCGCTCCGCTACAGCCAAGTACTAATGACTCTTTTCTGAGTTATGTGGTTTAGTTAAATACTAACCGATGCTCTTACGGTGAGGGAAAACATAGTGATGAAACCTGCACTTTCAGGTGACTGAATGTGTAACTATGAACCAGTAGCAGGGTCATGGAGGTCAGATGGCAATCGCTCCACTATAATTATCTGATTGCCAAATCCTGGATCATGATCAAGGCGGACCTCGGGCCCTCGTGTGCGATAGCACAACCGGGACATTAACGCCAAAATGATTATTTATTTATATTGACAACATTATTAAGTTGAATGTTTTTTCCTTAATAATCGAGTACAAACATGAAAGAAAATATATGGAGGTTGAAATTGCGGACTGAATGAATATCAATTATTGATTAATTAACAGCCAAAGATGAGTTCATCAAGATAAATTGTATGTCGTAAATACACTTTGTTCTCCTGAATCAGATTTTATATTAACCAGTTTATCTCGCTCGTCCCACAGCCGTGAATATTAATAAACTTATTCGTAATTCAGCACGGAGATTGCAGCGGCCTTTCGTCTCCTTTATTCTATTACTGTATTGTATTATGCACTCTTTCGGCCACCATTTCGGCTTTTGGATAATTTCCAAGCCGGGGAAGAATTGAATTTTCTAGCATTGCGAGCGTGGCGCCGTGAAACTGTTTTGTGTTTCCGAATATTTGCTGGCGGTTGCTCCTGCTTTGAATTAATAAGACCGACCAAGGTTCGAGAATCATATATGGAAGTGAATTGTCTGTGTGTTATCATTTACTTACTATTAACTATTTTAATTTTTGTTGTTTGTTGTACTTTATTCAGTTTATTCAGATACCATTATTCTCTTTCATGTTAATTACACAGCATTACAATTTTGCCATATAAGCTATTCAGTATTCGCTGCGGTGAGTGAGCGCTGATTTCGAAAGCTATGGACTTTAGCTCGGATATATGTTTTTTGGTTGAGTGGCTGAATGTTTTATGGGTTTAATTAGGTAGAATACATAATTGGTACTCTGATGATGAAATTGTTGAAATGCATCCTATAAATACCTGTGAGTTCAAATAAAATATGTTTGTAAATATAATTATTTCTGATAATAAAATTGTGACTAAAATGCACCTGTATCTGTGAGTTCAAATAAAATATATTCTTTGTTTATTTGGTTTTCCGTCACCCATTCAAAAAGCACATTATCATGAATTTGTTTACAATTTCTGGCACACGATGTAAAATCTAAGTTCCTATTCCCGTACTTATTTTTTCAGCTTCGCGTCTTCGTCGCCAAAGATTCCAAATTCAAATGAATCGTGAAAGCCTTAAATTTGCGAGTACAGAAAGAAGCGGTACGACATAATGAGTACTCACGAATTCGTTCTTCTTGATCCAGCCCCACTTCTCCCCAAGGAGGCAATTAATATCTCTGATATAACGACAGTAATGAATTCCCGGATGTAATGAATAGCAGATGGGAGAAAAGAGTGGCTATTGCTTCTACCGACAAGAGTCGAAAGAGTCAGCCAATCATTCATATTAATTTGTCACAAATGTTGTTGTCAATGAGTTGACACTTCAATTATGGCCATCAGATAAATCATCACTCTAATATTAATCATAATATGAAACGCTAATATGGCCTTTTTAGACCCCTAACTCTCAAATTTATGACGATGATCTGATATGATAACAGTCCACTGTCTTTAAAATTACGGTTGTTAAAAGATACATAAACCAAGAACACAGATTAATTAACAGGTTACTAGGTAAGCAAGATTATCAAACATGGACTGTGCCGGAAAATTACATAGCCAATTAACACATATTTAACTTACGAATAGGCATAATTTGTCAGCGATAATTTCCATCCACACAGTCCTTCGGGGAGCGTATATATGTTGTCTATCTACCGTCTTAACGGTTGCTAAGCAATTACGAAGTGATTACCGCCAAAAGCTCTGACACAGCAGCGAAATAGGTGATGGAAAAATCCCCGTGGATCTCTCATAATTCAGGCATCGAGTGCGCAATAACTCAGCGCGCAGCACCTGTTCCTATTACAAACAAGCAGGTAGGGTTGCCACTGCGAGATTGCCATAAGTTATCCTACTTCTTCGAGTACACTTTGTAGCGTTAGCGGAGGTTGAGGAGCAGAACTCGTCAGTAGAGCGGACACTAGCAGAACCGGGTTTTACCGCAAGGATAAGGATTAGGGTATATCAATTATTGGTGGCGCCCCTGGAGTTGTTCTTTCCATCAGGTGGCCCGCTTACCTGTTTTTCTGCCGTATACAATTACATAAAAAACACAACTATATCCAAAATCAAATTACAAATACGAAAGCAGTTCTGACTTTATGTTACGTATTAACGCCTAATCAACTGAACAGATTTGCATACAACTTTTCAAGAAGATGAGTGACATAGGATGAAAGCTTGTGTAGATTAAAATATACTCTAAAATATATTCAATTTAACTATTTCTTCGAAAAAAAAAAACATTAAGTGAACCCACCAGGATGACGAAAGCGGCAACCCTACACGTCGTGATAGCAATTCATGCTGAATCGGATACCACCGCGACAAAAGACTGATGGAGCGCCAAGAGTACAGTTGGAAACAGAGTAATGACACCTAAGTTCTCTACTAACTTGTAATAGGGTCCAAAGGCCCTCAGCAGCTATATTTCAGATCGTATAAATCTTGTTGTTATTATATAAAACAATACATATAGCGCTGTTTTGTAACGCTAGAATTAGGGGACGAGAGTAGGTTAAGTACTTAGGTTATTTATTATTTATGTATGATTTATAGTAAGTGTAATTGTTAACCCAAGTTATAAATAATTTAGAATTGAAAAAAAATTAAGCTATCTCTCGTACCTACAAACTTTAAGTCTGTGCCATTGAGGTCAAGGTCTGAGTAAACAGGTGATTTCCAGGACAGGCATGTCCTTTGCTGTTAGTCAAATTCCTGGCCATTTAATGATTTATTAGTTAAAAAGTAGAACGGAATGTGGATTATAGTCAGCGGATTGGGATGAGTGGAGGAAGAAAACACTGTGTCGACCCCAAATGAACGGGATAAGGGCAGGCAAATGATGATAGTAGACTCACCATATTTCCCGAATATTTTTTGACAAGTTGTATCCATGAATGAATAGAAAAGTAGGAGTTACATAACCCTACATAAATGCGGTAGAATAGAACGGCATCGATCCGATCTACACATCGTTGTCATCCAAGACGCCAAGCCGCCTTGAATCTCCTCATACCTACCAGAATATTGGCGGCAGCGTATTTCTTTTATTTATTTCCAAATACAAGCTCCAACTCGAGTGCATGTGAATTTGTTATTTGGGTTGTGTGTGCGTGCTGTTGCACAACCCTACAGAAATATGCTTTTATCCAGGACTAGCGGACCCGGCGCGACTTCGTTCGTCTACCCTTTCTTTCTTGCTTATAAACCTTCCTCTAGAATAATTGTTGTTGTTGAAAATCGCATTAAAATCCGTTGCGTAGTTTAAAAGATCTAAGCGTACATAGAAACATAGGGACAGACAGTTTTATACAACCACCAACTCGAGTGCCAAATAACAACCCTACAGGAAGAGGCTTTTATCCAGGATACCTGCACCACGAATTGTTCTTGAACAACCTGTCATATAATTGAATGCAATGTTGCAATATCCATCTTAGGTTGCAATATACGAGCTCGCAACATTACCAAGAAATATTGGCATTCTATTTGCAAACCCTTTACTGCTGGAACGTAAATATCCACTCTCGAAAACATCAACAGTGTGACATTAGCACGCTGCTTGCATGGGGTACCTATTGGCTGTTCCTATGCCAAGCTATAATGCTCGTCTAAGAATAGATCCTAGCTGGATGGTAAATTTACTACTTTAACGACCGCCCATAAACAGCTCGAAAGAGTTTAAAGTACGATTTGTGCGTACCACAAATAGCGCGGTTTATTGTTCCGTGGTCACGGAGCAGGAGTAAAAGCTGGAAATCACCCTAAATTGGTAAACAGAAGGGGAGCTGGTAGTATTTCTCTCGTGAACAATTAATGTCGTTCCACATCGAGGTTACTGATAATGACTATAGGTCCGCTCCGCCTGCAGATGGCCTGGACGACGGTGGCCGCTTTCCGTTAGGTGGACCGTCCGTCAGTATGCCTTCCTAAGCAATACAAAAAAGAAAAATAATATGATACCTGTAATTTTCACTCACTTCTTTAATATTACGACATAGAGTCTATGTTTTTTTTTATACCACTAAGGTGCCTTATTTATACCACTTAGCAGTTAGTTACCACAGCCTAAGAACGTTTACAATACCAGGGGTTCATTCCTGTGTGGCCGACTCTAAAATGTTATAATTATAATACGATTAGTAATTACGAGAACAGTCATTCTACGCACCCTATTTTATTCGAGTAAGATAGCAAATCTAAGTAAGTACCTACCTAATTGGTTCATTATTGAAGTTCGCAGAATTCCCCAACATTCGATAGGTACCTAGTTATCTAAAGGAACACGATCGCCCGGCTTATCGAGAGCAAAAAGTTCCAGCGAACATTTTATTAGGGCCATAAAGATGTTCGAAGGAGGACCACAAACAAGCAAGTTTAGTACGGACCTCGAATCAAATCGAATAAATCGGCAATTTTAGCCAGTTGACGATCGCTGCCTTGTAAACACGATAATCTACGTAACCAACGCGATAGGAGGCCAATAGGAGGCAGACTAATAGCACAATATATAAGCATCTATTGTGTGCTAGGGAATTGAAGCGGAATTTCAGATTATTAAGGGCAATATTATTAAGTTGATTGTTGTGTTGATGTTGAGTCCCAGTAGCCGAGCGGTTAGGGTATCCAACTTGTAAGCGAGTGGTGCCAGGTTCGAACCCCGCTCCGCTACAGCCAAGTACTAATGACTCTTTTCTGAGTTATGTGGTTTAGTTAAATACTAACCGATGCTCTTACGGTGAGGGAAAACATAGTGATGAAACCTGCACTTTCAGGTGACTGAATGTGTAACTATGAACCAGTAGCAGGGTCATGGAGGTCAGATGGCAATCGCTCCACTATAATTATCTGATTGCCAAATCCTGGATCATGATCAAGGCGGACCTCGGGCCCTCGTGTGCGATAGCACAACCGGGACATTAACGCCAAAATGATTATTTATTTATATTGACAACATTATTAAGTTGAATGTTTTTTCCTTAATAATCGAGTACAAACATGAAAGAAAATATATGGAGGTTGAAATTGCGGACTGAATGAATATCAATTATTGATTAATTAACAGCCAAAGATGAGTTCATCAAGATAAATTGTATGTCGTAAATACACTTTGTTCTCCTGAATCAGATTTTATATTAACCAGTTTATCTCGCTCGTCCCACAGCCGTGAATATTAATAAACTTATTCGTAATTCAGCACGGAGATTGCAGCGGCCTTTCGTCTCCTTTATTCTATTACTGTATTGTATTATGCACTCTTTCGGCCACCATTTCGGCTTTTGGATAATTTCCAAGCCGGGGAAGAATTGAATTTTCTAGCATTGCGAGCGTGGCGCCGTGAAACTGTTTTGTGTTTCCGAATATTTGCTGGCGGTTGCTCCTGCTTTGAATTAATAAGACCGACCAAGGTTCGAGAATCATATATGGAAGTGAATTGTCTGTGTGTTATCATTTACTTACTATTAACTATTTTAATTTTTGTTGTTTGTTGTACTTTATTCAGTTTATTCAGATACCATTATTCTCTTTCATGTTAATTACACAGCATTACAATTTTGCCATATAAGCTATTCAGTATTCGCTGCGGTGAGTGAGCGCTGATTTCGAAAGCTATGGACTTTAGCTCGGATATATGTTTTTTGGTTGAGTGGCTGAATGTTTTATGGGTTTAATTAGGTAGAATACATAATTGGTACTCTGATGATGAAATTGTTGAAATGCATCCTATAAATACCTGTGAGTTCAAATAAAATATGTTTGTAAATATAATTATTTCTGATAATAAAATTGTGACTAAAATGCACCTGTATCTGTGAGTTCAAATAAAATATATTCTTTGTTTATTTGGTTTTCCGTCACCCATTCAAAAAGCACATTATCATGAATTTGTTTACAATTTCTGGCACACGATGTAAAATCTAAGTTCCTATTCCCGTACTTATTTTTTCAGCTTCGCGTCTTCGTCGCCAAAGATTCCAAATTCAAATGAATCGTGAAAGCCTTAAATTTGCGAGTACAGAAAGAAGCGGTACGACATAATGAGTACTCACGAATTCGTTCTTCTTGATCCAGCCCCACTTCTCCCCAAGGAGGCAATTAATATCTCTGATATAACGACAGTAATGAATTCCCGGATGTAAGCGGACAGAAAATTTGTCTCATAACAATTTACTTTGCAATTGCGAGCAGCTTCTTGGTCCCTAGAGTTTGGGTGGTTTTTGCAAAACATCGTGAGTGGGATTTAGGTCTATGAGTTGCTAATTACTTCTTATTAATAATAATCGTCATTTTTGTTGAAGTGTAACCAACCCGAGCTAATCTATCTAAAAGTAAGTAAATTGAAATTTTATTTAAATTTAACTTCAATTTACATTTAGCTGAATCTAAATACCTAATTGAAACTTGACGATAAACAAATCTCGTTGTCGATTACTTTGTTTTTCTTTCTAAAGCAATACTTCTGAGAATTCGACTAATTTTATTCTAGTATAACACTACTCACTGAGAAGACTTTGATATTAGGTTCGCTGAATAGTCATTTTATTTACATTAGCAGATGATATTATTTCGATGATATTATTATTATACAGGTACCTACCTGTAGATGCGTATCAAGAGGATGAAAGAGGTGTCGTTGAAGACCCAAGAAGCGATGAATGGACATCGCTGAGTCGGACGCGAGGCTTACATACAAGTCGTAAAGGTATTACCCGAAGACGGATCTAAAAAAGTTGGAAATGGAGCCAGTAGAATCCTGGAGTGACCTATAGGATAATAATGATTGATATTAACGTTCACGTGCACACGGGCGTTATCAATATCGCTTTTATTTAACGTTCGTCCCAGCGGCAAAATCCTGTGGTACCAATTTGGCGTCCTGCCAGTTAATTGTGTTATAAAATGTGATCCTATAGAATATATGCAATATAGGATTACATAATCTCGCTATAAGTAGTAATACGGTTGGCAATAAAATTTTAAGCACCGCTAAAGCACCGCCAGCGTTTCGTCAATCCGCCCTTTGTATACTGGTACAAACCGGACGAAAGCCGTCAATTCGGAGACTGAAATAATCCCCAAAAGGAAAGTTATTCGGCTTTTACAAATCCCATTTGTTTATCGGATAACTTTTGGCTTTACTACTAACGATAAATCTATCGGTGGAGCTTATCTCGATTCACGTGAGCGCTGGGATCTTGATCTTACCGTGAAGGTTGTCTAGCACGAGGATCCTTCTTCAAGTCGGAGGAACTTAGTCGTCTGTTCGTGTCAGTTTGTATTTATTCTAGTTTTTGTTTTCGTTTAATCGTTGATCTAAGTTGGCTGTAAAAAAGAGAACGCCAAGATAACAGCTTGGATACTCTACCTATATAAAATTTTCGATAGAGTCTTATTTTACAAATTTTCTGACTTACTCTGTTCTATCTCTATGGCGTTTGCAACGTTTTCTTATCAATGTTGTATAATTTTCTATGACCCAAACCATGATATCACATCAAGTTTATATTGAGTCATCGTTTTCATAAATAAAACAATTTTAAAACGGATTAAAAAGTTCCTTCCTATCTTTCTTATCCTTCGAAGTCGTAAACGTGTAACTGTTTTGCTGATGCGGTAATTTTAATATTCAAATAAGTTTATAAGTTTTAAACATCTTGTTTTACTTCATAAAAAATTAGGACGTGTCTGTCAATGGGCAGTATTAAAAAAAACACAGATGAGAAATTCTTAGTAGGTACTTAGTTATAGAAATGATAAATAAATTCCAGATATGTATTACGGTGATTTGAATGTGGAGAATCGGTGGCCTAATGGCTGAGTTTGAAACTTTACTTCGAATGACGTTACCTCAATATATTTCACCGTCGGGTCGTTACCTCGAAAAGTAAAACTATAAACTCCTAATGGCTAGTGGATCGGACTGGTAAGCGAGTCACCAGGTGATAATACCTACTGGAAAACTGTTCATTTGTTCGTTAATTGAATTTTAATGTAATTAAGGCCTAAACATAAGATATTCTTAGAGGATTCTACCACCGGAAACCCTTAACCGCGGCGAAGGGGTGAAGGGGGCCGTGCGGGCGGCTGGGTCGGCCGGCCGGCCTTCCTTCACTTTGCTCCTGGCGCTCGGACGTGACGGACCTGTTCTCTAGAGCTTAGTGTTCTCCCTCGTAGTACCAACTCATGTCAATTTTCTATTTTCAAATTGCAATAAATAACGGTCGATTAGTATATTCTTCGTTTATTTTTAAAAATCAATATCACTTCTGGTTTATAAGAATATAGATATTGTAGGTTCTATATTATGTAAAAACCTTAGGTTCATCACCACAGCCCATATCAGTCCATGCGGCGTGTTATCTCCACGTAGCGGGTTGGAGATCGCAGTATTATAAATATAACAATGGAAAACGGTGCTGCCCATTTTTCAGTCTATAGAGACTTGATCTTTTGCCTTGAAAACATTATTCGTCTTGTACGACACCCACGAGTGTAAGGGGTTGGTGCTATTCTACATCGAACACCACACGGCAAAATCCTTAGGTTAGTACATAATAACAAATAAAAGTCAATGATTGAAATACAGAAAAATCGGAACACATAAAAGCCATAAAATATTTCAGAACAAAGGCATTCCAGCAAAGTTTTAGATCTTTAAAGAAAACAAAGTAGCCAAAGTACACGTGCCATTATTATTATTCTTGCTAAGTAAAGAGAATATTCTTTAAATGTAACTTTTGAATTTTGATAAATGTAAGAGGTTTTCCAAGCGGATTGTGGGCAGGGCTGCCGAGTGCAAGCTTTTAAGGTACTTTTCTCATAGTATTAATGTTCTTATAAGGTTAGTTATAAAATACGAATAGTATGTGAATAAATTATTTGAAGATGTGTTTAATAAGGTTAATAAAGTGTAGGTCTATATTTTCTTGAGCACTTGTCCTATTTTTTGTTGACGACCTGAGTGGTTCAGTCAGAGGTCCCGAGGTTTGATTTCCTGCTGGGCAGAAAATTAAATGATAAGTTTTAATTTCTATTTCGGGTCTGGGTGTTATATGTAAAATAAGTATGTTTTTAAAAGTATATAAGTAGTTTATCCGTTATCTAGCACCCATAACACAAGCTTTTCTTATTTTGGGGCTAGATGGCGCTGTGTGAATTTGCCAAAATATATTTATTTTTATTTATTTTATACGTGTACCTAACTGACCTGCCACTTGGATTCCATACGTATAATCCGAAATAATGTGCCTATAATACCTAAAATAGGTAAATAATTTCAAAACCTCGTAATCTCGAGTTTAATTTAAAATTTTCCAAATTCTATTGCAAATAATTACATGACTGTCTTGACTTACTGGAACCTAAATATAATAAATGCCTAAATATTAAACTTCTCGTGTAAATTACAGTATATCGCTTTCAAATTGTTCGTTGTGTGAGAAACTTTGACGTATAATTAATAAGTATTGGTTGTCAAAAAGGATCGTCATCGTCATCGACAGGTGGCTGGACTGGAGGGTATTGATAATGTTATCGCATAATCCTGAATATAATCTTTTAATCGTCTACTCACTGTTGGTCTTAGGTATTTTTCCACACTACTCGAGTGCCCTTAAATCAAATCAAATCAAATCAAATCAAATGTTTATTTGTAAAATAAATTTTGGGTTACATAATCTTCTTAAGTAATACAATTTTGTCCATGCCAAAATTGGCCATTAGCGGCATACAAATATTATATCAGTACTTAAATTACTAGATTAGCAGTCACTACAAAAGAAATTAATAAATTAGCTACAATAATTTAATACAATTAATAATAAAGATAAAATGTCAAGATATAATGTCAATCTGGGCCACGCGTCAAAAACTCATTTACACTATAGAAACAACGGTCAGTCAGCCAAGAGTGTAACTCTCGCTTGAACATCGGTCCATTTAGAGCCCGTATCCTATCCGGTAGCTTATTAAAAATCCGTGTCGCCATTATATAGCTATTCTTGTGAGCTAAGGTCAGCCTGTTTTGAGGAACCAACAAAATATTTTCAGGCCTCCGTCTCAGTCGCTGAAACGTAACTCTTAACTCAAACAACCTTGTGCATCTATCGGCATTCAATGCCTGTCATAAGTGAAAAACTATAAGTATACACCGTAACGGGGTGCCAATCGGCTCCCGAGACTCTTTAACCAGTCTTAGAGTCCCCAGGGTAAAACGTGGAGATTCTGACAAAACCATCCACAAAATGGAGGAGGCTCAAATCCATCAGAGGACGGTTGATGCGTGGCGATTATGTATGAGGACCAATTTGGTGGCAACCCTATTTTAAGATGTAAGTGTAGGTAAGTTTTATTAAGGAATGCCAGACTCGCGTTCCGCGGTATAGTGCGGCACCTAATAAAATGGGTTGATATAACTCCGGGGAACTTCCCAACTTTATCGCCTTACAAGCAGTGTCTGGCAAGTTTTATCAACTGCGTCTCAAAAAGTTCGCAGTGTCTTTAGATCTGAAACTTGCTCAAACACTAGACTTCACTTGATTGTGGTTGCGATGAATCATCCTGTCGGGGATCGGGATCGCCTTTAGAAACTGGGGCTTTATTAAATTCCCCCAGTTCCGCGTTTAAACTTCATCTGGTTTAATCAAGTCACTGTTAAATGCTATCACGGACTGTAACTGCTGTGAAAGCGAAACTACTGTTCTTCCGATTTAATTTCTTACGATGGAAGAGGAGATATGGGCGTAAGGATGCCGTTAAGTTAGTTTTAGGTTATGTTACATGAGATTATAAAAAGGAATCCGTGTTTGACATTATTTCCTACTCTACGTCAGGGTGTTGGACACAGGTCTCCCGATCCTATCTACAGAGAGAAAATACAAAGTTCGCGGAAGGGCACGGATCCGCTGTGATTTAGGTTTAGGTAAAGATACTTTAGGATAGATAGATTTAACCCTAAATCTTTCTATGTACTAGTTTGTCCGCGTAAAATTCGGTAATATATATGCTAGCTACGACACTGCAAAATGTCAACAAATTCTTTCAGTAGTACGGTGACAAATCCATCTAAACATCCAGTCTTAAAAACTAGTAGGATAGGGTAGTCATCATCGTCTTAGTGCTTATCCCGGCCTCAGCCAGGGTCCGCTTTCCTACTCATTCTTCTCCACTTCTCCCGGTCTTCGGCATTCTCTCGTCGTAAGCCGTTGGCTCTCGCATTCGACTCAGCGATGTCAATCCATCGCTTCTTGAGTCGCCCACGGGGCCTCTTTCCTGATACCGGCAGCTTCAGGCACCTATTTCCCACGTAGCCCTGAGGCTTACGCAACACGTGACCGTATTGTACACGTGTCGTATATAGTAGGATAGGCTAGTGCATGCTGTTAAGTCACCCTATCGGGCATGTCATGGGAAATTATCTCCCTGTACCATTTCGGCGAAACGTTACCGTTCGCCATACCGTTGAATATTGCGTAGAAACGCGATTTCAGGGATAGCTTTGACAATTTGCGATGCAGGTATTGGATTAGCAATGCTTTCGCTCGGGTCGTGAATAGTCTGGTGTTATAGACCTCAGTGTTGCAGGTCGATAATCCCCAAATATGTACCTCTTTACTTCATTTAATGCAGGGTCAACATATCAATCTCACGAAGTATATTTGGCTTTGGTTGTAGTAGTGACGAGTTCTGATAAGCATATTTTTATTTGTGTCTGATGAACATTTTGGCGCGGACTCGTAACAATGGGTAGCCCCTTTCCGTCAGGTGGACCGTTCGTCCGCTCTGTCGAGCTTACGTATTCATTCATAATCAAACGTACATCGTCACAATAGAATTTTCATTTGGTATGAAGACAAACTAAAAAGAAAATTCACTATATAGGTACCGTTTTTGTCCCCTGGTTGACAGATCGTGATCCCTTTGAAGAAATAGGTCGAGTTACCTGTCATCCTTTTCCATCTGTAGGTATAGGTAGGGAAGATTTCCGCTCAACCACATTTAAAACCAAATACGAAAACAGTCTTTTGACCTTTACGAACAAGGACTTTATTCAACCGCAAAACATAAAAGGGATTGTTTTTACTTTGTGGTTTATCGTTGAAAACACGATTTTTTGTTATTTCTACTGGTGGTTTAATTTAGATATTCGTCTGGATAATATGGCAAATAGTTATTTTATCACACAAGTTCTATCAGTAGTATGTGTGCTTAATCGACCCCTGAAACTGGTAGGACCATCTAAACTTAATATATTGGTAGATATTCAATTTTTCTAAGACTTTCAAAAAGTACAAGTAAACATTAAGACTCAACTAACAAAGTGGCGAACACCACAGCTGAAGTTAGATTAGCTTCAAAGTACGAAACGGTTATCCATCCAGTTACCGGCATCGGCATCCGACCTTACTGTTGTTATCGGTCCACAATCCGACACTAGTCTGGGCCGCTTTCCAGATGCCCTACAGATCTAGATCTGACTCAACACCCCAGTACCCTGTCAGCTTACAGTGAACGCCCGGGCGTGGCCTCGGCGACTGACTAGCTGCATCCAGCGACACAGATCGCGATTGTAATCGCTTCCATTGTACGCGCCGGATGCAAACCGCACGCTCCGCTCTCGCGACCGCACAAAGCGCACGTGTTACACGTGGACACATACACTACACCTGCAGTTTGTGAGCCGGGAAGTGTTGGAAACCGTGTTACCGGGATATTGGCCCGGTAAAAAATTGAGTTGTTGTTGTGTACAGATGTTTCAAAGGGAAAACTGGTCGCGGTTTTGTAGCTATAATCGCGACGCCATAATCACTTCTAAATCCTAAAGTGGCTGAGAGACGTGCGAATAGCTACGCGAACTGAAAAAGCGCGTACTTTAAGTTCGTACGTGTGTCGCCTACTTAAGAGATTAATTCATTTAACTCCGCTTGCACCAAATTCTTAAACATTTTTAAGACTGACGGTTGACGTGTTTTTGACGGGCTGTTGATGAGACGCAATGGGGATTATTATATACACGAGCGTTAAAGTTATTTAAGCTACAGTGCGGGGAAAAGAAAGCGTACAAACTTAACTAATTACTGCAGTTTTCGTGCCTGAAAAATCAATTTCACAGTGCTGAGTCTGCACGCTTGAAATTGCATTGCATGCTGATACTGTTTCGAATTTAATATTTCTCTGTCGTGACCGGAACTTGATGGTAGTGTGACAGCCCTACGCGCGCAATGACATTATCTAGATGCGTAATCTAATATTCCGTAATACGTGAAAACCGTTGCACTACACGCGATGTATATACTTTTGTGTTACATTTTAACGTTACGCAGCCTAGAAACATACATTTTACAATCTAGTGATTTGAAAACCGTAAGACTCGTATCGTTTTGCTTTTTAGAGAATCTAAGTCAGAACATCGATATTTCAAGGCTAGTTTGCCGAGCGCTCCAATGATGATCAATCTATTTTCAGGTGAAAGTAGATTAATCATATTTTCAATATAAGGCTCCCAATGTCAATGAAGTTTTAGACATAGACATAGTATATATGTCATGTACATACAAGTATATATGACAAGTTGTAATAATATCAACAATGATAGGTATATAATATCAATAATGATAGGTAAGACATTGGTTTCTAGATATTGATCTATGCTTGTAGTGTGTCAGATTTTTGTTAAAATATATCATTTCAAAGTTGCACGGGATTTAAAATTCGTATGGAAATCTTAAATCACGTGTAACTTTGAAACGATATATTTGAAAATATTACCATCAAATTACGTTTGTATGGGCGCGCTGAGAGACACTCCTTTAACATTTACATTTTTTTTTAATTTTTTTATGTCATACGATAGGCAAACAGGCAAGCGGGCCACCTGATGGAAAGTGGTCACCACTGCCTATAGACATAAGCAACACCGAGACTATCGCCAATGCGTTGCCCATCTCTATAACACGTTACTCTGGCAGCAAAAAGGCACAGTTCTGTTGTACAGTTCTGCTTATCCCTCCACTGCCAAAGCCACGGTTCCCCAAATTCCCACCCCATGGAGCTCTGGAAACCTTACTCACCGGCAGAAACACAATACTATTTAAAAGAGTATTGTTTAGCTGCGGTATTCTGTAAGGTACAATAATCAATTTTCGATAATAATACAATAAGTAGGTATTAGCTTTACCAACTCACAACTTTATTAACACTTTCCTGAGCGTTGAATATTGAAATATTTCCCCTAAAACATATCGCATTATATATTTATAACGTAAAGGCTATACAGATGCATAAAAAGTTTGTTCAAAATTCACTCCCCTTCCTTGCCTCGCCAGCCAGGACACAAGTGCCTTAGTCTTGAAAACCAATTTATTTTGCAAGGGTACCCTTCAGTAGCTGGACGGCATTCAATAGGTTAAATTTATTTGATTCACCGTAGTTCTTTCCGTTTACCTTTATCGTATTTTAACTTTATTTATTTTTGCTTCATATTTCCAGTGCAGTTTTAAATTAAATTGAATTTTTATGTCATATCGTAGGCATGCCTACAGGTAAGCGGGCCACCTGATTGATAATATTCACCGCTGCCTAAAGAAACACTTTAGCATTAGCAAGCATTAGAAACACTAGTAAGCTCACATAACTCTGTTGCTAACAATTCTATGACTTCAATTATGGAAATGGTTACTTTTGCGATTACGTGTTATCGATTTCATAGGTTCAGTTGGTAAGAAAGCTCCATTGCAATTATCTGAAACTATTAAATCGATCGTATATACGCAATTTCGCAAAAGAAACAATTTCAAACATTGAAATCAGAGAAAGAGTTACGTAATTAGCCTACAGGTGCCCTAGCGCTTACATTATAATGCTTGTCTTTTCTATGTCTAGCTACTTACCACGAGTGTGAAAGAGATAGGTAGCGCACGAGCGCTCGCGTGGAAGCGGGAGAATTCAAAAATAGGACCCCAGGGTAAAAACTGAGCTGAGTCTCCGTAAATCTCATTTTAGTGAGTTTTTAGGCTAAAGTATTTATGATAAGGATATTGTACAGTTCTGCTTATGTGATTTTAACAGCCACTAACAAAATCGCAATGTGGCTACTAGATTGGTGTAAATTTTCGTTTTGTATTGTACATGGGTAATTGTATTGAATATGACAAAAATGGATAGGTTGTGTGATGAGGGATATCAGTGAGCGAAAGCTGAGCGTGGATATGACAGCGGATGGGGATGAATAGAGAAAGTTAACAGACTGTGCCGACCCCAAATGATTGCGATAAGGGCAGGCAAAAGATGATAAATAAAGACAAACAATACGCAGTTAAAATGATTGAAACAAACATAAGACACACACAATACCAGGGGAACAAAGTGGCCAAGAATACCGTATCGATAATTTCGCTAGCTTAGCTATAGCAGCGTCGCGCAATAGGACATTTCTGGATAGTCTCGGTGCCGATAAGCGCAATGTAATAGTAACAACGGTGGTGGCGTCGAGCGCTAAATCATATTGGCCGGTGCAATTGAATTTGAACTAATTTACGACGGGCTGAATTGCCCACATTTGAATACGTAGCACCGATATGCCAGCTATGTTTCGGGTACAAATGTAACTGATATAAATTATAAGCGACTAGACCCGGCTTCGCACGGGTTTTGTCGGCTTTGCTATACTTATAGGTACTTTGCTATATTCATAAAAAACCTTCCGGAAGATATTCTCTAGCTGATGGTGGCAACCGTATCAAAATCCGTTGCGTGGTTTAGGAGGTAGCGGGTGTACTGACAGACAGACGTGGAAAGCGACTTTATTTAACCTAGTATTTAGATTTTAACCTAGGACGAAATAGAGGGGTGTTATGCGTTTGACGTGTGTATCTGTGGCTTTGTGGCTATGTTTGTCTGTTTGTGGCATCGTATCTCACGAACGGATGGACCAATTTGGATGCGGGTTTAATAAAGGTGATTTTTAGCTTTGTATTATTAAAATTGGTTTTGTAGTTTAGCAAAGATTTGAGTTTAAGTTAATTTTGTCGGGGATTATACGGTTATACGATTTTTCTGTCGGACAAGGTTACGCAAAGTGCAACTTTGAAACCGAATGGTAAATATGTAGCCAGCCATAGTAACTTCATTAATGTACCTTAGTAGGTACACATCCTAATATCTTCTAAAATATAAAATCAGACAGAACCATCACGGCTTTTGAAAGTGTCAGTAAATTTCACTTTGCGACACTTCGGTTCGAAATGGAACATCTAAGATATGAGTACGATTTGCTTTTCAGGAGCACTTAAGTTACAGCTATTCAAACGTCTCCGCGACTTACGATAGAAGGGAATAAGATCACGGAAAGACAGAATAATAATGAATCTCAATTTGTGCTCTTCAATAGCGAATCGCAACGTACAATCAGCTGCAGAGAGAACCCCTACCAAGTTTGAAATGTGTGCTTGGGGGGTCCATTCATTCTGCAGCTCAGTATATACAATCAATCATGCCTTTAGTAGCCGCTTGATGACCGGCAGAATGGAATGTAGCAGTTGTACCCATCTATTGGCGGATGTCATATGTAGCGACTCAGGCGCTGTCCGCTGTCCTAATTGGCAATGGTCGTACGACGGGCTCCCCGACCAATAGGAGACCTCCAAACCTTCCGTCGCACTTAGAGACTGTATATAGAAGTCCACGATTTCTGCAAGATTCGTCCCAGTTCATGCAATTTTGTTTTCTTTACAGAAAGCTTGTTTCTTTTTTGTAAACAAACGCGCAGCGCCCGTATAATTTCCACTCAGTAATCATGCGCACAATTACCGCGTCAGTTCGTCAATCAGCCGTAGTTTACGATGCAATTATTTGTACGTTTCAAACATTTTAGTATAGTAGACTTTGTCTTTCTAACATAACTAAAGTAACCAAGCCATGTAAGAAATAAGGCTTAAAGTTGATATGACAGTTTAAATAAAATTTTAACCGGCCAGTTTAAATGCAAAATCATCTCTCCCTATCGCATTAAAGCTATTAAAGTTTATGTTGTGTGAAGGAGACACCTACGGAGCGTTTTGCTTTCCAGAGTTGGCTACGTGGGTAACCACCATTATCTTTAACGGCAGCCCCGGTGGTTCCTATCGAGTTGAAAATTGTTATTGCATCCAAAATTTGCATATACCGGCCGTTTCTACGATAAAAGTATCGCATTGAATACATTTCGCTACACCTGTTCTTTGTGCTAACGCAATAAGGAACGAATTTGTTGCTATTCCATAAGCAAGTTAATGTCAGTTTTTTAACGATAAAATGAAAGATTACGGTTTTATAGCATAGTTTTTCATAATAGAATATATTAAATTAACGCCCTTTATCTTTCCTACCTAGCCATTTCCTTTAGGGTCATCTTTTTTGGACTGTTTCATTAATTTTAGGAATCGCATACTTGCCACCTTAACTAGTTAGTTTTTAGTCAATCAGCAACGTCCAAATTGAGATAAGAAAGAACTTGAGCGATTCCTAAGTTTAATGAAAACGGCCATTTTCGTCGTACATACGTACATACGGTTTTGGGTCATAGCACTGGTTAAAATAACTTAGGTACTAATTTAAACCGTAACTAAAATGCATTCGATTTACTTACAAAACGAAGTCAACACGGCTCTCAGAATACATTAAAATTATGCAAATACACACAAGTAAAACTAATGTTTGCTCTTTTTACCCAAAATCGATTTACACGGTAGGTATTATCGTCTATAATAAATATGTAAATTTAATTATTATGAACAACAGGTAGACATAGTTATTGTTAATAATAATGAGAATCAGCCGGATACCAATCCGTCAGAGTAGAATAGCACCAACCCCTTACACACGTGGGTGTCGAACAAGGCGTATAATTTTTTCGAGGCAAAAGATCTAGTCCCCGTAGGCTGGAAATTGGGCCAAGCATAGAGATTATGGCAAAAGCCTCCCAATTTGTGGGACAGGCCCTTAGTCCTGCAGTGGACTGTTATGGGCTGTGTTGATGAAACATAGTTAAGTGGATTGAAAATACAAAAAAAAACTTTTTCAATTTAAAATTGAAAGCTGTTCGATCGCCGCGCGTTCCCGATGAAGGCTTAACCAGGCTTATAAGTATATGTTTATTTCTAGGTCCATCCCACCAAACCAACAGAAACTAATCTTCCAAAATGGTCGAGTAAAAACCGAAATTGTTTCCCTTATGAGGACTAATCCCTATGAAAACGTGGGCTCTGTGATTTTTCAATTAATATGTAAATCGCCAGTTAGCCGGGCCTTTGTTTACCGTCACAGCAATTTTGTCAACTGTGTCTGTCGATAAAGTGATTGCATTGTGTTTTAACATTTTATTTATATTCAAACTTCTGCCGGATTATACTTTAAAGCTTTTAAGTCAACTGGAGTGTATGAAATTGAATTTGTAATTCGATCGAAATCTAAAATAATTTTGTGACAGGATGAAGCTATTTTGTGTTTTGGAAAATTTGAAACTGAACACGAGCGTAAAAATACATTGAATATACTTTATATTGGCTTGAGGTTAGTCTATCGTTGAATTCATCGTTACTATCATCAACTTCTAGACTTGAGCTTTCTTTACATTAGTGGAATGTTTTTCCGTAATCTCCACGCCTAGAAAATACAGTCCTCACAAAACACTACAGAAAACGCTGTTGCCAATTTTCTAGTCCACGGATATCCTAGGGATCTCTTTTATTCGTCTTTTTTATATATAGACTAGACAAGCATTTGACCGCCATCTCACTTCTTGGTAAATGACGAATCGGTCGTAAATAAAGCATGCCTGTCTAGGAACAGACTATTGACTTCGCCTTACTCGCCTTTCGTTCTGACATTAGAAGACGAAGGCATTGGTGCATTTCTACTCTTAATATGTTATTCTATTCTTACTTCTTCTTCTTATCGAGTCGATGGACTAAAACTCTCACTTATACTTTATTCGCCCAGTATTCGGCGACGGATACAGCGTTTGAACTGGCCTTGTACAAGTCCTCCATGGTACAAGTTTTAGGGCACGCCGAGCAAGAAACGAGGTAGTCCATAGTTTGCGGAGATATGCCACAGTCGCACTGAGAACTGTCATTTGTATATCCCCACTTAATGAGATTCTCTTTGCATCGGCCCACCTGGGTTCGCAGCCTATTTAACGCCTTCCAGGTAGGCCACGGAAGTTTGTTTCCGGGTGGGAGCTTTTCAGTAGGAGGGATAAAGGCGGGATTGGAAAATTTATTGATCCACAGGTTTCTTCTGGCTGTGGGGGCGTCACTTTTACAGGCAGTGGTGGTCGTCAAGAAACTGGATCGGCTTTTCAATCTCTTGACAATAGGTTCTTACTAATTTTCAGTTATAATTTTTATAGTGACGAACCTACAGAGGGAAGTACCTACGGGCAGGTAGACAACATAGCTTTGTTAATACAAAAGTAAAAAAAAAACTGTCGTATTTTATTTGACAACATATATACAGGTACCACAGTTCTCTCCATGCCTACATCTTCACAATGAAACCAAACAACCGGGACGACACCGAACGCTGTGCACATCTTGAAAGGAGTCATACCGACCAACGAATAGATAAATGTATCCTTTCTATTAACGAGTGATTCTCGTATTGTGGGTGGGATGCCTGAGATAAATATGGGTTGCCTTGAGAGGGGTCTTGCGAGTTATATATTGAGAAAGAACACGCCACCTCAATGCGTGAGAACCGATAAATAGGACTATTGTAGCGTAGCCCTTCCGATATTGATACCGCTTTCTTTCCCGCGTCCTGAATTCTAAAGCCCATTTTTGGGTAGCAGCGGATGTAAAGCTAAATTCGGTGAGATACGGTAGATGAAGGCATCGGTTATTATAGATGTCGGCGGTAAATGAAGAAAAGGATCGGCTTCGTATTTATCATCTAGTTTGGCCGATTAATCAGCTATCGCCACAATCTTCGATAGAAGCCGAAGATAAAGGCTTAAACGCTCTAAGAAATTATGTTCAAGATTGACAACAAATTTCAAATAAAAATATAAATGAATTTGAAACTTGAATATTGAAGGCTTATATTGACTGTATAATATAGAAAGGTAATTTAAACCATCTATAGAAGTTGATCTAGAGATGATAAAATAATTACCTTGCAATGTATTTGTCCAAAATTATAAAAAGCACCTTCGGTGCAACCTTCGGCTTTGGAAGAGTTTCGGGCCGAAACCGAAGTTTCGGTCGAAACTACTAATTTTATGAAGCCGAAACTAGCGATGTCCATTATTTACCGCCGACATGTAACATCATGATAGATTATTTTTCAGAAAGTACCATAATTGATTTATTTATTACGAATTTGTAGATTTTTGTTTATTCTAATGCGATCCTTTTGTGCTTCAATTCAAGAATTGTAAAGATGGATTGATTATCTTATCAGTGAGCTCGCTCCAACGTTGATTCTCAAGGGCAAACTCGTTTACAATCCTTAGCCTTAGTATATTCATCATAATCATAGATTTAGGAGTTGGAATCTTGTTGGTGTTATTATATTACATAGTATAAAATAAAGTATCCGCTTTCCGCGTCTGTTTGTCTGTCTGTATATCTGGTAACTTCTCTTAAATCAAGCAACGGATTTTGATGCGGTTTTCAATATAATTTATGTAATTCCTCAAGGCTTACCTAAATATATGTATAAATGCATGTAGTGAAAACCCGAGGACACCCGTAAAAACCCGAAACATAGTCAATATATTGTATAACTAGTCAATGTATTTATTGCATTTATGAGGTTGTACAGGTCTTACAAATTATAGTACTTACATTATGAATGAAACCCATGCGGGTATGACAAAATATGTGTACTATCAAAGTTAATACTTTGTACTCAATTGGAAACAATTTTATAAAAATTGTATTTATTGTATTGTTTTAAGACTTTCGTGGTTATTCACTACACTTTCACCATACAAATTATCGGGTTTGTTACCACGGTTACTATTCATGTCATCTTATAACGAAAAGCTTTGTTTCGTTATCACCGCACCACACAACTACACAAGTAAGTCTATGATTCCCGATTTTGGATATCTGAGTTGCGATGCTGTTACGAAATTCGCAGGCTTGAGTTAGGAATAAGTTTCCTTCCAATAAGTCACGTTCAGAGTCGTACTCGATATTGATTTACGTAACTGTATATGTTCATTCACTGAGGAAACTATATGGAGGGAGAATCCACTGCGGTTGCAGAGCACGTTTGACAATAGGCAAGTTGACCGGATTTTTAAAAATTCCATCGAACGAATTTCACGTAGCGAATAGCGAGTACAGAGACAAAGCTATGCGTTTCTATCGCTATGTAAAATGCTTGCACCACGCCGTTTTGCGAGTGACAGCTAATGTATATAAATCGTAGCTATTTAATCATTTAACCGATTTGGGTTTTATTATATTTAGTACTAGTGGACCAGTGTTGGGCGCAATCACTAATTTTTTCAATTGATTGAGTAGTGAAACTAAAAATGTTGTGACTAAATTAGTTCTACTAAATAAATCACAACTAAAAGTCTTAGTTTTAGTTATAACTAAATGTTTAGTCATGAATTTTAGTTTTCAGTTAAACTAATTTTTCTATAAAATGTTCCAAACTATAAAAATATTTGAATTTAGAGTTATCGATAAATGGACGAACAGACAACCAGCTTAACTGTAAGTTAATTGTTCTCGCTAGCGATATCTGTTCAAAATCAAAATCTAACAGTAATAAGTTATTCGTTTTATATTCGGTCAGTACATACTTACAATAGTATTTCATAGTACTTATATCTATGGAGGAGTATCTCCGACACAAAAATCGTTTAAAGACCAACTCAGGTGAGCTTACTTCTGGGATCACATTATTCTCGGAAATAGGTATTTTTTTGTCGTCTTCACCACACCACAGTTAGTAATACTAATAGTATTAATGATATAATATTTATACTGGTAGATATATCTCATCTCATGCAATCTTAGAGCAACGGAGCTCGATCGCACTGCGTGGGCCAACTCAATTTCTATATTTCAACACTAATAATTAAACATTATAATATTTTCATAATACCTACCGGAATTTACCTACCTTTTATTTGTTTCACTTACTGGAATTTTAATCAAAACTATCAATCATGACTAAAAATTAAAACTAAATAAGTCAACACACGATTGAAACTAATTCAATTTTCAATGGTTACATAAAACTAGATTTGTTAGTTTTAGTTTTTAGTCGTCAATCAAACTAAATTTTGCCCAACACTGTAGTGGACTTAGTTAGCGCCGCGTTCTACCCTTACATACACCTAC
Source organism: Blastobasis lacticolella (assembly GCA_905147135.1). Taxonomy (NCBI): domain Eukaryota; kingdom Metazoa; phylum Arthropoda; class Insecta; order Lepidoptera; family Blastobasidae; genus Blastobasis; species Blastobasis lacticolella. Next base: position 9,336,888 of record LR990053.1, read on the forward strand.
TTTACCTCTACATACCCTTTTTTTCTTGCGTATAAACCTTCCTTTTGAATCGTCTTTCCTCCTTGCGTTTAAAAGATCTAAGCGTACATAGATAGATACATGTGGACAGACTGCGGGAAGCGACTTTGTTTTACACTATGTATAGATTATATCTATTCGAATATTTTGTTAATAGGTATGCTACATATTTAGTATTGGGTTGAGGTAGTCGGCTAAGTCGTCCGCTGGGACAGTGGTTAAAAAGTCTCGGGAACCGGTTGGTATCCGGTGACGGTATGTTATATATTTAGAACCAGGCAACTTCCCTATACCTATTAACTCAGGTTGGTTTCTGGGATTGTCCCAGTTTCAAGTTTACTTCGCTGTGTGAGTAATAATGATGTCACAAATCACCCACTTCTTTAAAAAAGTAAATTCTAACACGGCGCTATTTTTTGTATGTTATCATTAAGAATATCGCACTTTGTAAACATAAATAATACAATACTCATTGAATATTCATTGTGTTGTTACGGTTAACGAAAATATTGACATTATGTTTTGCTATTTCATAACATTGGAGAAAACTATAGTCTTAGTAACTAGCATTTTTATTGTTGTTTTTATTTACTCATTGTGTGATGAACGTACTTATAGATCGCAATATCGCCTAATTGATTGCGTCTTGAGCATTACTTTTTCGTAGTTTCTACCTCTCTGTTAGATTTTTTCGTTTGGATGTTCAGTGAAATGTATCCTATAGCACATATATAGAGACAGGCTTACTAAGAAACTGTCTCTGTAAGAAAGATTTATTTAATTTATTTAATACTTTATGCACAAAATAGTACAAAGGTGGACTTAGAGCTTTGTAGCTTTATCTACCAGTCTACCCCGAAAACTGGTAATAAAAATTGCAGGCGGAAAAAAATACTGATGAATAAGCTATTAAAGATTTCATATCAACTTGACAAAACATTTTATTTTACACATAGAATTAGTTGGTACGGTAGTTCCGTTAGTAGATGATAAAAATAATGAGCTTAGTTAAATGGTTGCGTAAAATTGTGCTTCTATACATAGTATAAAACAAAGTCGCTTCCCGGCGTCTGTTCCTATGTATCTATGTACGCTTAGATCTTTTAAACTACGCAACGGATTTTAATGTGGTTTTGAACAATAGAAGTGATCCAAGAGGAAGGTTTATAAGGTTTTTTAGGTTTTTACGGGGTCGGCAACGCGTGGATGATGCCTCTGGTATTGTTTGCCACCTTAGTGGTACAAAAAAATTCAAGAAAGAAATGGGTAGATAAGGGTAAAATAGCGGGTGTACGCAAAACTCCCGCCGGGTCCACTAGTAACATTTAAAAGATAACTAGTTCTCTTGATTTAAACACAAGTCCTCACAGTGACAACGTAGTGGTTCTACATTTATGCTGCCTACAACCTAAATGCATGAATCATATATGTTATGGGCGACACTTGCCGCTTACCATCAGGTGGGCCGTCTGCTCGTTTATCACTGAATAGCAAAAAGAAAACGTAAAAAGAAATATCTGAACGAGAAACACCCGCCTTCATTAACGAAAAAGCAGGAGCCACTGAATCGCGCGACCTAATCACTGTGTAACGCAACCATCACTCTCCCCATTAGATAAATCAGGGTTACGTCAATAAATGCGGAGCAATGTAACGGCTGCCAGAGCGTAGGATCCCCAGCGAGCCAATTTAGAAGCGCGAGAGGTAACGGGAATCATTATTGGGCAATTCGCATACCCTTATCAAAAGATCGCGGCGCGTGATGAGCGTTATAATACCTACTGAAATCCAGAATTGCCCTCGAGCCACATTTGACCCGACATATGAGGAGATGTGTACGGAGTCTAAACGTTTATAAAGTTGTTTTTACGGTGATCCTGCATTTTTTGTGATACAGGTGAAATAAAAAGGTGAGCGACTGGCTTTATCTTAGGAACTGTAAGCTGGACTTTTGAAATTATCATAGAATAAGTGTTAGGTGCTATGGCCGCAATAAATAGTCAAAATACTTATTTGTAGATCACAGGTATCTACAATTAAGGTATGCACAATAAATACTTTAATAGAGTACTATTGTACTGTAGGCCAGCTGGAATAACTTTCTAAATAGAAATAAGTACCAAGACATGTTGCATGGGCCTGATGTGTATTCTATGCTTTTTGTCATTTATATTTTCTTGTATCTTGTGTGCAATAAAGAGTTCAATAAAATTAAAAAGAGCATTTAAAGAGGGTTTGAAAAGGTTTATTACGCCTTCGTATTGCAAACGTTCATATGTAAACTACGGTAACTGCTTACCTAGCTAGGTACCTACCAATAGTAAGTACATTCTCGCCCGACTGATGTATAAACATACGAATCGAATCGTGCTGAAACTAGCCACTACGATGCAAACCACCCCTTAAAGGATTTTAAAAAATGACAAGGGTAAAGAGTGAAGATAGAAAATTAAAGGCATAAACAAAACCTAATATGCGAGTAGTACATATTCTAGCACACAAAATATACGTGATCAACGTTTCTGTAGGTTTCTAGAAACAAAAAGTAATATCGTTTATTTTACATCGCCACATCGTTAGCTTTGTGTCTAGCCGGTGAAAAGGCTGCTTGAAAATGACGTTTTAATTAATTAGTTAATCTTAAGATCCACTCATATTTCAGCCGCAATATTATTCTATCTGACGCCTTCGTTATAAAGGCTTTTAAGGAAAAAGTGCCCTTGAAAAGTGTGAAGATTGAAAAAATATATAATTCAAAATTGAATTAAAATGTAGAACGTCGACAACAAAATAGGCGTCTTTTGGTTTTAGAGATCAATTTCCCTTTAGATCTCTGAGTCCGTGCAGAAGGTAATAATAAAATTGTTTTAATGTAATTTTAAAGGAAACAACCATTTATACCCAGTCCTACCCACAGGGTGCGGACTGGAAATAGAATTCCCAGCCGTTCCTAGAAACGTTCCCAGTGGGGACAATCGGGAATAAATATTCCCTCGCAAACGTTCCTAGCTAGAATTGGCACGAGTAAGTGTAGGGGACGTATACGGTGACAGATGTAACAGAGTTACACATACACATAGTTCTTCCTTTAAAGTCATGGACTTACACTAACAAAAGAATTTAAAAAGTTCCATCTCTGAATAAGTTGAACATGAAGGTATTCAAGAACTGTTTCAAACAACGATGTTACGTTTCAATTTAAGTTTACCTCGTTTGAAATATAAACAAGTGCTGTTCATTTTGTCAGTACAACGTAGTTTCTTGTCGCTGGTTAACCGCACGCTTCTACTGAGTAAGTTGAGAACGTAAGTAGTTCTCTCTACCTTTTAGTAATATTATCCTCGAGTGACAAAAGTACTCATAGTCAACTCCGTAGCTACAAAGTCTATCTGTACCTTATAAATAATGTATGTATGTATGTAATCTATTTATTGCATCAATTTATAACATTACAGGAAATAAAAATACAGTTTATAATGCAATGTTCTTCTCGGCTTTCGCGCACGAGGACGCGGGGTCCGCCTGGACCATGATCCAGGATTTCGCAGATCAGGACTGCCATCTGACCTCCATGACCCTGCTACCAGGGGAACCTGACCATGGTCACACATTTAATCGCCTGAATGTGCAGGTTACATAACGATGTTTTCTCTCACCGTAGGAGCATTGTCTAAACAAAGTACGTTATTTAAAATAATTACTGAAGAGTTAGGGGCTCTATTTTGAACCGTTCGCCTCGAGTTGAATGGATTTTGATTTTTGTTTTCAGAAATGTTAAATTCAATATTTTGAAGATAAAACCGCTCTTTTCAGAGCGACTTCTAAGTTTCATAGACCAAATACGATTCGCGCTCAAGATTGTTGAAGATAAAACCGCTCTTTTCAGAGCGACTTATAAGTTTCATAGACCAAATACGTTTCGCGCTCAAGATTGTTGAAGATAAAACCGCTCTTTTCAGAGCGACTAAGAGTTAAAAGACCAAATACGCTTCACGCTCAAGATTGTTGAAGATAAAACCGCTCTTTTCAGAGCGACTTCCAAGTTTCATAGACCAAATATGATTCGCGCTCAAGATTGTTGAAGATAAAACCGCTCTTTTCAGAGCGACTTCCAAGTTTCATAGACCAAATACGATTCGCGCTCAAGATTGTTGAAGATAAAACCGCTCTTTCAGAGCGACTAAGAGTTTCAAAGACCAAATACGCTTCACGCTCAAGATTGTTAAAGATAAAACCGCTCTTTTCAGAGCGACTTCTAAGTTTCAAAGATCAAATACGATTCGCGCTCAAGATGTTGATTTTCCATATCTTTGAACCGTCGTTTTGAGTGTTGCCAATGTACCTATAGAGCGCGCACGAGTTCATGTTCATCAAGCCACTCGTTCATACCGCAACCTAGTGACATGGCGATGTTTAGATCCTTGAATAATTGCTATTCGCGGTGACATGAAATCGCGCGCGCACATTAATAAAAAAATGGTTTTCTATTTATTCCGAAAATCAAAATTTAAGACCGTTCGACTCGAGGCGAGCGTTCCAAAAATAGAACCACAGGGATGTTCATACAAAGTATATAGGCCTTACAAACTTAATGTAACAAAGCTTTATGTATGAAGCTTTGTTAGGACTTGTAGAAAGAAACTATACAGGTGTCTTTCTTTACACTCCAGCGCTTGCAAAGTCCTGAAGAGCACAATTTATAATTTCATTTAAGTCTACGAATAATAATTTGTAGATTTAAGTAAATATATATGTACATATTCCATTTAACTTAATGTTATTATAAATCTGCTTACTTCTGAAAATTTTGTCTGCGAAGTTTTGAATGAATAGTGAAAGATACAAATGAAATTCAAACAGAATACGAGTACAATAGTAAGTTATTGAAATAAGCAATAAATATTTAGATCGTCATTATATTTATTTTACTAGCCATTTATTTGCACAATAAAGAAATACAAAGAAATAACAAACTTGCGTTTACACTTTACAAATATAGCGCAAAAAAACTAGATACGCAAAACAAAGCAAGCATTGCGGGGGAGGACAAACCTTTTCAATAAAAAATTTACAAAGAAGCTAGATTTATTATTAGAATTGGCCAGGACTGTTCACCGCCATCTCAGCTGGTTAAATACTTAAAATATGGAGAATGTTCTGTTTTTAGGTTTACGTAAAAGAACTAGCAGTTCAAAGATCAAAATTATTTATTCACCGTTGGTATACATTATACACTTGTTGACGTCAACACATATGATTGATTTAAATTATTATTCACTCTACAAACAACTTGTAAAATACTGATAGGTACCTATGAAAGTTAAAAGTAAACTTCAACTCACGTTTATAAAACAAATCCCTAATATCAGTGAAATAATTAATACATTGGCCGCGTGGTGTCCGGCGGAGTAGAATAGCATCAACCCCTTACACTCGTGGATGTCGTACAAGGCGACTAATGATTTTGAGGCAAAAGATCATGAGTCTCCGTAGTCTGGAAAATGGGCAGCAGCACTTTCCACTGTTATATTTAAACACTGCGATCTCCAACCCGCCTGCCAAGCGTGGAGATTATGGCAATAACCTCCCCTTTCGTGGGAGAGGCCCTTAGTCCTGCAGTGGACTGTAACGGGCTGTGATGATGAATTAATACATTAATTTCGATTGTATTAATTATTAGATAAATAAGTATTATCAATTCGTTAATTATCAAGTACTAGTGGACCCGGCGCGACTTCGTTCGCATGGCGTCCTCCCCCTACCCCTACCCCATATCTACTCTACGTCTACCCTACACCAATTTTATCCCTACCTACCCCTTTTTTCTTGCTTATAGACCTTCCTCTTGAATCACTCATATGTTGAAAACCGCATTAAAATCTAATCGTACATACATAGAGTCAGACGGCGGCAAGAGATTCATCCATTAAAAATATATATTAATACAATTAGATAGGTCAAATTATTAGTAAGAAACATAGCCATACCGAAGCACTAAACTACTAAACCTATTGACTAACTTATAGATAGATAGATAGATAAATCCTTTTTTTTATTGTCAATAGGCTTGTGTTTAACCTCAACTCACCTGATGGAAAGCGACGAAGAGCTCATAAAACATAAGAATACTAATACAATTACAATAACAAGGAACACATATGAGCAAAGGCGGCCTTATCGCTACAAGCGATCTCTTCCAGGCAATCTTTACAAAAATTGAGACAGGAATTTTACCGCAGGTAGTGTTGAGCCATAGGATACAAGAGAATACGTTGTACATTTATCTCATCTTGGCGTTAATGTCCCAGTTGTGCTTTCGAGAACGAGGGCCCGAGGTCCGCCTTGACCATGATCCAGGATTTGGCGATCACGTAATCACAGTGGAGCGACTGCCATCTTACTTCCGTGACAGGGGAATCTGACAATTGGATTATGGCGTTGTGCATTTATCTAAACCTATTTAAACCCACATACACTACAACGACAATTTACCTACATATATGCTCACCTGTGGGTTTTCAATAAATTAATCACGCTCCAATTATTATACCGTGCTAACTCCACCGTTAGCGTTATAAATGTATTGTGTAAATTGTCACACGGCACACAAGCGATGGATATCGTGATAATATTGAAATAAGCGATATTAAAGTTTACTGGGCTAGCCGGGTATTGTTGTGCTCGTAACACAATTGTAGTTTTGAGTGCATGAATTGGTTATTAAGTAATTAGTTGGAAAATGTAAGGTGTGTTCTAAATATAGTTATTATGTAAATATAATATACCTACAGACGTTCCCCGCGGTTTTCACCCGCGCATAGTTCGAAACATTCAACTGTCGCGGGATCAAAATTACTCATCTCACTGCTAGACAAAGGCCTCCCCCTATTCTTACATGTTTCTTGATCACTCTTAGTCGACCCAAATAAGTTCTGCCATATAATTTCATATCCTAACAACCTACACAACTTACACGTAACCAATATTTAGAATTTCAGCCAAGCAGGTACCAAGTTTCATATAATAATATCTCACAGACTTTAAGGCTTCTGTGAAGACTTTCGATCATAAAGGTAATTGAAACTGCTTAACATTCAACCAAATAAGCCTAGTTATGAATTCCCTCGTATGCCCTGTTAACTTGAGCTAAGACCATCCCTAATAGAGCCCTGGATATTAATATCTGTATACATGTAAGCCCCAAAGTAATGCTTCCAAATTTGTTGTTTAATTAATTTACACTTGCTCCTACTTTATGCCTGAAGATTTCGAGGCTACATGTATTAATTAATATTTAAAACAATAGCTGGTCTAACTTTGTGCAGTTTTGATGATGTAATTGTGTCTTTACTAGTCTTGTGACTTCGTTCATCATCAGATCATCTCGTAATAGTCCGCTTCTGCACTTGAGCCTCTCCACATTACTGGGGAGTTTTGCCAGAATCTTTATCCTTGGCAACCCACTTGGGTTGGGTGGAGATCGCAGTGTTAAAACACACAAGGGAATATCTGAGATGGATTCCTACCCTTAATAATATAATACATTAGTCGTCTTGCACAGTTGAACAAACATAAGCCTACAAACAAAGAGGCTCTAACGAAGTGCGTCATTTTGCATACAACGCATGTGTAAGTCCTTATATGGGGCAGGCTCGACGAGCCGTCAGTGTATCCGCGAGCAATCAGAATTGGGTGGACCTAGTCGAAATATACCGAAATGAAGGTTGATTTACACAACACTGCGTTGCATCGCCACGTAAAACGGCGTCGCACTGCAATAAAAAAAATATCAATGCAACCGCATCGTACAAGTTTCCAGTGAGACATACTAGTACCTATTCCAAAGGACAGGACTTTTGCCAATTAAAGAAATGAAATCATCGGTGTCGTAATTAGTCATCTTGTTCTGAATTACGTGCGTGTTCGGAGTGTGGATACTGATTGAACGATAGAGCGTCATCGCATCGCAGATTCGTAGTGCGTCAGCGCATCGCATAATTTCGCGACGTCATAGATTTCTTTCACGCAACACAGTGTCGTGGCCTCGTCCTTACTTCAACAAGACTCCATCCCATTGTTATTGCGCAAGGATTATACTACATACTACCACGGGAAAAAAGTACTACGTACAAATACCACTAATAAAAATAATAATAATAAAAAGTTTATTAAATCTTGTAAAATACATTTCAATTTTAGATGTAAAAAAAAAAAAACATATTTTTGCCTGAGCTAGGATAATATGATACCCTGTGAATTACAGATCTTAAATTAACAAAGAATGGTTTTCTATACATATTAAAATAATCACTAGTAAAATATGACGATTCTATTTATCTTATGATTTAAGGTTACCACTGAATAGTAATAGATTGTCTGCTACGACACGGCCAAGATATATAAAAACACGCACGTTATTCCGTACACTCTAGTACATATTTAGACGAAAATGTAGTCAAAATAAACACAACTGTAATTCACTTATATGAACTTTTCACTGAATAGAACATGTATCCTCAATCCCAACCTATTGCAATACTAAAAGGTTCTATTTTGTTGCAGGTATGTACAAACACACAGCGTTTCAAATGGCATCAAGTGACTCTTCCGCCTCTTTCAAGTTTGGTTAGTCTTCGTACAGCACAGAGCAAAGGTACCTACCGTGTTGTGAGGTAAGTACGTAGTATGGTAAGTCCAGATTGGTTCCATTGGTGTACAATGCATGTCCATTGTGTAGTGATTCTAGTTGTATGTACTTACAATGTATTTTTAGACGACCGAGGATGACCAATAGCGATAGGAATGATATTTCATTTGACTAAAGGGTAAAAAAGGGTAGACACAACTCGCAAGGGCTCATTCATACAAGACAAACGCTTATCGGGAAAGAATAACTTCGTAACTAAAATTTAAATATAAATAAATTTTCAAATCACTAGATTTAAAAGTAAAATTGACTCCCACGACCAATGCCCAGAGGCTGATTGTCTACTTCCTATAAATTCCTATTAGTAGCAAGAATCGACAAAGATAACCTGATTTTTTTTATCAGATAGCGACCAAGGTCTTTAGGAAAAGGAATACGGGACGCTCCCTCAGTGTGACATTTAAATCCAATTCCGCATAATATCAAGCACAGTCTGTACTGCAAGTTACTGTGAGTAAAAGTGGTCGCAATGAAGGCAAGCGGCAGTAGAATGCCACTTGTTAGCGCCCGGTTCTGTCTGGCCTTGATCAACGGTCGTCCTTTAAGTACTCTTTGTAATGCTCTTTATCTAGACACTAGCTTTTGCCTTCTACTCTTATAAAAAGTACATCAAATCACTTTTCAAACTATTACTGTGTAAAATATCTCGCCGATTTGCCTTTGCTCCGTCCCATGAAAGAAGGACAGACCATCAAACACAGTCACTTCGCTTTTGGTTACGAACGAATTATATTTATAACCGAATTTGCGTCTCTAGTATTTTTTATAGATCGTTTGAATTAAAAATATAAATACGATAAAGTTACGTCGAAGCAACGTACCTAAGTCAATGTTAATATATTTGTTATTGGATATAGTAGAATAATCGTAGGCTAGACTGATTAGGCTGTTCCTAGACAGGAAAGCATTCTCCATCATCGGCCTTATCGTCACTTATCACTAGGTGAGATGCCGATCAAATGCCTGTAAAGTCTAATTATAAAAAAAAAGGAACTGTAGAAAAATTTGCAGGTTCTTCTAGGAATTTATTATTCTGTGGAGTAGCATAATGATAAAGCGAATAAAAGAAATCGATCTGTACCGTGTATACCTATCTATAACCCATAACTTTTAACTAACTTCATGAATTTCTGATGGCTCAGCATCAGCTTTTGGTAATTATAAGAACGAGTAATCATTCTGATAATTACCAAAAACTTCTTCCGAACTAAAATTTCCAAAACTTTCTGGATGGCATTAAATTTAAGGACCATCCTAATAATCTTAGTAGCAGTAAATACCTTCTGGCAGCTATAATTTTGATAGTAGGTAATAGTAGGTATGATACGGCTCCCTTTGATTTCTGGATATCTCAAGTTATGGAATATTTAACTGATTCAAATTAATTGTTCTCAGAGCAATTGAACAACTCTTGTTTTAGTGTTTTCAGGTAAAGGTATCTAACGGAAGCATTTCTCTCTCTCAAATGAAATATCATAGTAGATTAACACCAGGTTATTTACGCAACCACAAACAACATATCCTCCAGGGCTCCAGGCTATTCAGCAAATAATAAAATTGCCGGCAATTTCCAAGGCGTCCATGTTCCGGTTGTACTCTCTCACACGAAGGGCCCGGGGTCCGCCTTGACCATGAACCAGGATTCGGCAGATTAGAAAATTACAGTAGAGCAACTGCCATCTGACCTCCGTGACCCTGCTACCAGGGGAACCTGACCGAATTGGATCATAGTTACAAACTCAGTCGCCTGAATGTGCAGGTTTCATCACGATGTTTTCTCTCACCGTAAGAGCATCGGTTAGCATTCTACTAATGTATGTACAACTCAAAAAAGAGAGAGTACATGGCTGTAGTGGGATTCGAACCCGGTACCTCTCGTTTACGAGTCGGATACCCTAACCACTCGGCCACCGCCGCTCTCCAATAATGACTACTTTTCCATAATTCTGTGATTAATTTAAAGATATCATTGAACTCGTAAAGTCGGTCCCTTACAGGAGGGATGGTCGACCTTGTAAAGTTTGTGAGAAGCCAATTGAAGCAAGAGGCACGAAGTCTATAGGCGTAGACGGCTTGAAAGATGATGAGATGATGGGATGTTTTATAACCTTCGTCGTAAGCATTATAAGTGTGGTCTGAAAAGATCGCCCTTTCCGCCTTATCGACAATTTAAAGGTCGCATATTATTTTATCTAGTTTTAAAATTCCACCCTTGTCCTTTATCCAGGTAAGATTTAAAAATAAACTCTAAGTGAAGCGCTAGAGGCGACCGGGATCGCTTGGCCGCCGCTCAATGGATACTTGGAAGAGGCGCGGGCGACTGTAAGCCGGCGTGGGGTGGCCATGCGTGGTGTTTGAAATAAAAACAAACATTATAATGTTTTAAACTATCGGGGTTATTATCACATATTTTAAGGGTAAGTTCTGGGTGTGTAGAATATCTGGAACATACCTTTAAAATGTGGAAAACAAATATTGCTTTCAACAGTCTTTGACAATAAAAAGGATTGATCGATGTACAACACAAACGCAATTCTATCTATTCGCGATTCTACACAATATGGATTCCGCACAACTGACATATACTATACTCGGATAAAAAAAATTTGATACTCGTTGTTTTACTACAAGCCCGAATCTTTCGTCTTCATTCCTCTAATAAAATCTATCAAAATCTTTAGAATCAAAGAACGATAATTGATCATAACTTTATTTTTCAATTACCTTTTTTTCAAGAAATTTTTGAATTTAGAACGTTAAAAACTGTTTGTTGTACCTACATGCTAGTGTTATGGGCACCTTTGCACCGGGAATGGCAAAGAGTGGGTTAAACATCTAGTTTATAAGTTATAGTTTAGAAGTTATACGGATATCTAGATTTAAGTTTTTATTTTGACTATGTAAATTATGTTGACATGTAATAGAATGAAAATGTTATAAAAAAAACAATTAAAATTTGTACCTACATTATTTAATATGTTAAATAATTATGTTTTCTTATTAAAAGTGGTAAATAGTTACCTTACTATTCACAACTTTTGCAGTTTTCTATCTACCTACAGTTAATTGGAAGGTTGTAGCTAAGCTATTGGCTGTCTTCTTTTAAATAAAAAATGTATGTAATGTCTCTTTGTGATTTAATAATGAATAAAATAAATATTTAAAAAGTAGTACAAAAAAACCTCTACTGCTATTAAAAAACTGAAAAGTTAGATCAAGTTAGTAGGTAAGGTAGGTAGTTAGAATGGTGTTTAATTTAAACTTGATAGATGGCTTATATTTTTCAGATTTGTTTCTGTGGTGAGAATAACTATAAATCCCAATGAACACTATGTGAAAACTTTCATTAAAACTCATACTAATGGATAAAATCCATTAGCTAAAACAAAATACTGCGCAAAAAGCAAATTCACACTCAGACTAATCTAGCATTGTATTGAAGAATTAAGTATATTTTCATTAATTACTAAGGCCCCAGACGAGTCGAGGCAACTTTTTGAAGAGGTCAAATTGAATGCTTCTAATTTCAATTTATTTATTTGCGCCCATGCGCATATTATGTAATGTTATGTTATGGCGCTAAATTAGAGTTATGCATGTAATGCCAACAAACTACTCTGTAGTTTAGAAGTTTACGTCAAAAAAATTACCTATTCATAAGCTCTTATTGAATTAACTTTTCATTTTTTATTTATTTAAAAAACGAATTCTTCTTGTACGAATTTTGACGTAAATTATGGTTACACGGTCACAGGTTTAAAGACAAGCAAGAGTGCTCTAGAGAGCGCTTGTGAAGGATTTAACGATGTCACACTGATCGATAAGAAAGGCTCCACGCTTGCTTTAACGTCGTATAGGAAATATGAGGAGGTTAAATAAGGGATTATGTGGCTGATAGTGTGATTAGGTTAAGCCTGTGTATTATTCAGAGCTCTTTTCTAGAGAGAAATCTCTTGTTACACCCATTTTCCCATTTTAAGTTTAGACTCTGAAGTAAAGTAGCGTAAAGGTCCCTTACATGTTGGCTATGCAGTAGGTGTATAGTTTTACAACAATCGTGATGAAACCTGCACATTCAGGCGACTGAATGTGTAATCATGATTCATTCTAGCCAGGTTCCCATGAGGTCAGCTCCACTGTAATTATTTGATCAACCAAATCCTGGATCATGGTCAAGGCGCACCCCGGGCTCTCGTGCACGACATCATAACCGAGATAACCGGGACGCCGAGACCATTATTATTATTTATTTAGTATAGGTAGTGTTACAACTTCTTGGGATTCATTACTTACAACATTCATTTCTTATTAGACTATTAACTAGGAATGTTACGGAGCTTCGACTCCGACTCCGATAAGTCGGAGCTTCCGATTGATCTTACACCTCCGGTTCCGACTTCGGTTCCGATACTTTTAAATCGGAGGTTTTAATCGGAGGTCGAACCATAGCAGATAGCGGCGGCGGCGACGCACGGCGGCTGCGGTCAACGTGTACGAACTGTACGAACAGGTTAATGCATGTCGTTGGAAAAACACGCGTTCTGTCATCGGTTAATATTTCACTTGTTGTTACGCAATACGGATGGTTTGTTTTGTTTTGTGCGGTGTGTCAATTAAAGTTATCTGTTTTGATTTGGAACTAGTGGAAAGTGCATGGAAATACAAAATTCCAAACCGATTGCCCTCCAATATTTATCGTGTCCACCAGGTTCAGTAGCAGGCGTACAACTTTTTAGTGGTACTCGCCTAATCTATGATCCGTAAGAAATAGATTGGACGGAGACAAACCTGCAAAGCTGTTGTTTATTAAATATAATTTGCTACTTCTGGAGTCAATTAATTTGATTTAATTTGCTAACTGTAATAATAATGTGTTGATTTTTATTTGTGACACCTATATGATATAGGTTTATTACTTTTTAATTGAAATTAAAGAGGCTGATTGATTCATCTTTCTTCACCGTACTATCTCCAACTCCGCCTCCGACTCCGCCTCCGACTCCGATTCCGCTTCCGATTCCGGTTCCGACTCCGGTTCCGACTCCGAAAAACCAAATTTAGGAACTCCGACTCCGACTTCGGTTCCGATAAAACCACCTTCGTAACATCCCTACTATTAACATTCAAAATCTCTTCCTTGTCTTGTGTTTCTTGGCATCTACAATTAGATATTTCAGTCTCGAAAATATTATTCCAACTAAGAAATTGAAGGTAAAATCGAGGTGATTGCTAGAAACACCCCCTCACCGTTCTATTTCCAAAACGTTACCTTATCAATGGCCAATAATAGTTACAATCCATTTTGTTACCCTTGGACTTTGGCTTTGGAGTATCGTGTAATTTTGTTTTGTTTTATTACTTACAACATTAGTTCTACTTAACTTATTATTATCTAGACTATAATATAAAAAAGGTCTTTCTCAGCATAATTCAGGTATTTCGCCTCGAAAATCTTATTCCAACTAAGAAATTGAACGAGGAATCCATGTGATTGCTCGAAACACCCCCCTGAGCGTTCTATTTCCAAAACGTTCCCTTATCAAGGGGCAATAATCTGACTCGAATGTCATTTGTTTCACCTGATTACCGCGTTCCATTATTCCGCCCCGCGTACTCTTGGCGGTCTTATTCCCTGCAGTATTCGTCTACAATGATTCTCATAGCGATTGGTATCGTGATTCTCAGTTATTGGGAATCCATATTGTTATTGCACTTTCGCCTGGGTGAGTACCCCACCGCCTTATCTATTTCTGCCGCCAACCAAAAATGCTTGCATTGTTGTGTTCCGGTTTGAAGGATAAGGTAGGCATGAGGCATTTCATCTTAGTCCTCATAGTGACACGGCACCTGTGGTTCTGCATTGGTGTTACCTGCAACCTTAGAAAGAATGCAGTGACGCTGCTGTGAGGACCTGACATGCATAATGCTTGGGGAACTTAGCCTTCAGGCCAGGAACATAATAATACAAGCATAATTGCTTTCCAGAAATAGATAAGGGCGATATACACCCATCGAGATAGACTGCTTCTGGGTTTGTTAGTTGATTTATAGGTTTTTCATGCGGCAACATAACTATTCGTATCTGAGCTATTATTGTTGGATTATCTGCGAGGGGTAATAGATTAATCTTCCCTGAAGGTCTCGTCAGTCCTCCAAATTACGATAAAGATCGTGCATTGTCGACATCGTATCAACGACGTCACGTAAATGTATCCCAAGGGCTGTCGAGCTTCCTATGTTCCGGGATTGTCAAAAGAGTCTACAGAGCTGTTACGAAGGCCTCATACTCGGCCTTGTACATCCAAGACTCGTTCTCTAAAGATGCCGCATTAGCTAGTGAGGAGCTGCTATCAAGGATTTACGTAAACCGCCAGGTAAAATGGGTCAGCACTGTTACAAATGACTGACTGACTCACAACAGTAATAAGGCTTGGAACACTAGCCGGAAACTCACAACTGACCCATATCCACCTTCAACCCATAACCAATTTACCACAAATCGGATAGCCCACCAATTACTCCTGAATGGCAAATAGTCGGCTCTGTGAGTACGAGTGACCATATTAGCAAACAATTTAACCTAAACGATGTTGTTAATGCAATCAAAAAGCTAAAATTCCTAGAAATGAGAACAATCGACAAATAATTATACACATTTTCCAAATTATTAATTATTGTATAATTCCTAGATATAACACATTTCCGGTAACTCATAAACGATTTAGTGTTGGCGTACGCCACATCGGAAACCGTAACCGGAAATCCAATAATTATTTCTTGGGAAAGGAAATAGATATTTGGTAAAAAAGTCACGTAAGAAGTAACAAGAAGTCACGTAAGAAAATCATTTTTTCAAAACCAACTTTGTACAAATTCACTAAAGTCATAATACATAAACACTTGACTTTATATTCAGTAATGACGATACCGATCGGCCTTCAAGAATAAGGACGCTGGTGGTATTAGTTTGTTTTTGCCAGGATACCGTTCCCTTGGCTTGCTTTCTTGGCCGTAATATTATCGAACTTCCTGCCTCCGGAGTCAACGGCCATTGTTTCCAAACGGATAACTGAATTGGTGTTTTGAATATCAATTCCTGTAGTATTAGGCACTGGGCTATTTATCACTGGGACGATGTGAATCTGTAATGGATGGTTTTGGTTTCACATGAGCCGTAATGGACAATGTACATCCCTAATGTTAGTTGTATCAGATTTTGATGAAAATATTAAAGTAAGGAGCTCTGTTTTAGCCAATCAGAAAGTCAATAACGGAAACATGGTCTTCCAGATTTTCCTTTTTAGATGTGGTAAATAAAATAACATAATTTAAAGAAGACTATTTTAAACATTTGACTTAGATTGTACCCTCTCTCGCTGATCTACTACGAGTTTTATTTTAGAATCTTTTAATTACTAATTTCTTACCATTATCAAACGCCGAAATAAATTCTCACCAAAAACTTATACACACCTATTACCTTGCTTCTTAAAACGGCAGCGTGTCACAGAAGATCCGTTGATTACACGTCACAGGATACTGTTGAATCCAATTGCCTCAATCACCTCAATGTATGTGGTGGGCCGCAAACCCATGTGGCTAATTCTCATCAATTAGTTCTGCACCGTCCAAGGCCTTACTCGGTTGACCGGATACCGGAGGCGTACCAAACGGGATATTATGCAACTTCCTATGATTGCGGTTATATAATACTGCGAATAACTATAGCTAGAGTATTACCAGCTAAACACTATTTGTCCAGAACTCCGTCAATGCAGATTCATAGTCATCACGTCATATGCTCACGCGTACGAGGGTCCGGGGTCCGCTTTGACCATGTTCCAGGATTTGGCAGATCAGGTAATTACAGTGGAGCGACTGCCATCTGACCTCCGACAACCTACTACCAGGGGAACCTGACCAGATTGGATCATGGTTACATATTTAGTCGCCTGAACGTGCAGGTTTCATTATGTAATTTTCTTTCACCGTAAGAGCATCGGTACTATGTCATGCATCAACTAATGTACATAACTCAGAGAAGAGTCATTAGTACATTGCCGCAGTGGGATTCGAACCCGGTACCTCTCGCTTACGAGTCGGGTACTGTAACCACTCAGCCACTATAGGTACGTAGAGTATTACCAGTTAAACACTAAAATTTGTCTAGAACTTACTCAGTGCAGATTCATAATAAAGCAGCTTATAAACCATCCAATGTTAATAAATACCTCTGCCAAAATGTTTACACGTGTAGGCAGTAAATAATGCACAACGTCTAATACAGCTTCGTAAATCGAAGTCGAAACTAGCCATATTTATCGCTGAATAGGAAATTACTTCATCAACGTGTAAATTTATGTGTTTAGAAGATAATAATTAGGGTGACCTAGTATTTTACCGAAAACTAAGAGTAGACCCTGAATGAAATAAGAATAGGGCAAATTAGTGAATTATAAAATTACTATTCATTCAGGACAGGAGAAGCTTATTTAAACGACACAAGATTCGTTAATTATTTCTGAATCTACTCAAACACTAAACATCGTTCAACAATCTTATACTTTCGTTCAGTAAATGATTATGAAATTTTTTTTTTTATAATCTTGCAATCAATCCTATGATTATGAGCAGATGAGGTGAAGGACAAGAAGCGTGCTGAGAACATTCCCCAATGGTAATGCCTCGTCAGTTAGTCTAACTGTCGTCGATTTCTATTATTTTGCGTCTCTTCAGACGTCTCATATCATCCAAGATGGTGAGCTAAATCGCCAATTTATTAGGATGCCTCTCAAGGCGAGCTTTGTATTTTAAGGATCACGATTTTATTTACTCCTGCTCTGTTCTCACTCCCAAGAGCTTGTGGACTTCCAGATTGGTGATAAACCAAGAAGCGTTGGATATTTGATTTAATATGCAGACCTGAGCTCGTGGAAACTTTTAGGCAATATTATTTATTATTAACCACGATTGTCAAATTTTAAATAACAATTAACAATAGATAAAAATACCATATAGGTGATCAGACGAACACTTAATCCTAACAGTGTAAAACCAAAAATTTGTTTTATCACATTCAAACAGATGAATCTATGTTTCACTATTTTTAAATTCACGTTTTCAAAAATTACCAATGCGGTAGCTGGGCCTTAGGCTTGCTAATTCATAGAGTTCTACTTATCTACGTAGAGTTCATACGGTAGAGATCAGTGAATTATCGTGCGTTATCTCTACCATATCCTAACAAACACAAGTCGGCAAGGCGTCGAATTGATGATATAGTGTCTCAAAACGAAGTATAATGTCAATAACCAGGTAAACGAGAAAAATCGTATATCCATTAAGATGTTTTAGGCTTATCAGGCAGACTAGTGACTGGTTTGTACTGAGGAAAAGTACGAATTTCGGGAGTTGGTATGTTGAGTGTTACCTCAGGAACAAATGAATAGATTTCGCAAATTCTTTCTTTAAAAGGAAGTAAAATAACTCCTGCAAATCATAGGGTACTTTTGGTCCGGGATAAATAAAAAGTTCCCGCAGCATTATCGAATCTTCGCAGAGTCCCGAACAGCTGGTGAATACAATGGTTGACGGCTAGCAAATTATGGAACTCTTTTCATTAAGCTCCTTATAAAACTGACGTCATTAGTACTATATTTTAACTTTGTTCTTCTTGCGATCAACTCGGCCACATTGTTCTACCTATCAGTAGAAAATGGGATTAGTAGAAAACCGTCCGTTGCGTAGTTTAGAAGTCATTATGTGCCTAAGTTTCCTCTACAACTACAACAAAAATAATCACATCGAATCAACGGTACATAAAAGTCCACTGCCGAACTTGAACCCACTCCACCTTGGTAGATTGTTTTGCCATAATCTCCTTGCTTGGCAGGCGGTTGGAGGAAAAAATTCGACAGAAAATGTTGCCCATTTTTTCTGGTCTACGAAGGTCCTACCTCATAGGCCTCTTCCTAGTCGAAGCACCTACGTGCTATTCTACTCTGCCGGAATATGATGTATCGTTATTGTTGGCGCCACCTATACGATATATGTGGAACTACGATGCGCCGTCGCAAGATTAATAAATACAACCTTTTAACCGGAGCGCGGAGGAAGGTGGCGCTGCCAAAGCCTATAAATATCGATGCACAGAAGAAGACGCTTTCTGTTCTTATTCCACCTACCTATCTTCTTTCTATCTGTTTCTTCTTTGCACTTACTCTGTAAATTTTTTAAGTAGTACAATTAAATTTTGTGAATTTCAATTCAGTTTATTTAAGCCAAACCTATTCCAAATTACAAATCGCAGTAACCACCAGTTATGGAAAAATGTTTCATAAATATTGAGTGCAATAAATATCTCTTATTATAAAAGTCTGTGTCTATACCCACTACAGTTTCCAATTCATAATTAATTTGCTAGTCAACAAAACTGAAACCCAATTACATGGAACCATTATACTGCGTTTAGCCATGCTAATTGGTAGACCATCTTTATTACAAAATAGAGTGCAGTGAGTGAAAAATGAGTGCACGCACTAATAGACGATATACATAATTGATTGCCCGAATTAATTTATCGTGAGCACAAAAGAGCTTTTCAACCGAAATTATAATAAAAACGAAGCGGCGACCGTGTCGGTTAACAAGTTTATTTCAACGTTCATTTCGTAATTATATCCGAATAATCTGCATTCGTTTGTACTTTTGCAACGAGAACGGGCAAAATACTTTTTTTATATTTGTATAAGACTTTAAACATATTTTTTTATTTATTAACACTTAATAATAATCATCTTGGTGTGAATATCCCAGTTGTGCTCTCGCACAATAAGGTCCGGGGTCCGCCTTGACCATGATCCAGGATTTGGCAGATCAGGTAATTACAGTGGAGCGACTGCCATCTGACCTCCATGACCCTGCTACCAGGGGAACCAGACCAGATTGGATCATGGTTACATATTCAGTCGCCTGAAGTGCAGGTTTCATCACTATGTTTTCCCTCACCGTAAGAGCATCGGTTAGTATTAAACTAATGTACAGAACTCAGAAAAGAATCATTGGTATATAACCGCAGCGGGATTCGAACCCGGTACCTCTCGCTTACGAGTTGGATACCCTTACCGCTCAGACTTCACGGACCTTATTTATTACAACTTATTGCACAATATTGTACACAGGCGGATTTAAGCTACATAGTAACAAGTACTATTGGCGAAAACTATAAATGAAACTCTCCCTAATGTCATTTCACGCAATCAATCTCCCATAATGCCATCATCTGCCAAAACTGTCTCTAACACAATAAACTGTTGCTAGTTCTGCCGTTCTAAGTTTGAGTAACTTTTTCAGAGCTGTCCAGTAGGGACAGTTTTCCACAAAAGTTGTTAATCCTGCCCCCGGGGGATCGCCAACTATCACGTGTCATCCCTTTGTCCAGGGCCGTACCGGACACGTAGTAAATTAGTAAGTTATCAACTAGTTGAGCAAGTTCAGCTTTTTGTTCCCTTAAGATCTTACCATTGTTTTATATATACTTAGTTGTGATTAACAGTAGTGTTACTTCGGTGAGTTCCGGTTCAGAAGGCGCGTCGGAAGTTTTCACTTTCAAAGCTCTGAATATTACATCAAAAGATTCTTCATATGGCCATGTGGTGATCATAGAGTAGAAGTAGCTGCAACCCCATCCATTACCTAACGAGTGTTGTAAATGACGACATAATATCATAGAGGCAGGCTGCCAAGTGTAAGATAATGGCAATGCCCTCGCAGACAATCCAGATGAAATGTCCATGTATAATGATGTAAGGAGTTTCTTATCAAAATTGCTTATTTCGCGTTTTCATTTTATTTTAAACTGGTAATACCATTTTATTCTACACATAACCAGACGTGTTTTCGGTCTTCAAAATATTTTTCGATTCGTCTTTACACATCCAAAAAGAAAGTTTAAAAGTTGAAGTTCGCGTCAAAACAGCTTAAATCACGTAACCGAACTAAGTTACCGTACTAAGTTACCGTAATCAGTTTTCTGTAATTTCAGAATAAGACGCTCGTATGTTCTTCGTAACACGTCAGTAAACATTGCTACCGTACACGATGCCTTAAAAATCGAACAAGAGTTTCTTACCTTGCATATTCCCAAAAAGAATCTACACCAAACTTCTTCAATAAATTACAATATCTAAAGAAAGCACTTCACGTTGTTTCCTCTGCCAAGTACCTTCGACGTTGAAGCCAATAAGTTCGTTTGTATGAAATGCTTCCTTGCTAAAGGTTATTAGGTGGAAGAGGAAAAGGTTAATTGAAATTTACCGGTAATCATTTCCCTGCCAAGGCTTGCTTTCAACTGCTGATCAAATTTAATAGAGACAAACCGTTCGAACCGGTATGGGTTCCTTCTGATCGGTTTTCAGTTAATGAACGAGACGTATTTATCAATAATTGATTGAAGTGAAGTTGTTTGTGGAATTTTAAATAACTACGGCTTCGTTCGCGTGGATCTGTTGTTGATTTTTAAGATATTTTCTCGGGACCGTCTTAGTCCTACTCAGAAATTTCGGGATTAATATCTTAAAATTATAAGTTATGAAAAACATTAATAGATAAACTAACCTACAGAAAAATGTAATAAAACCAAAGCTAAGAACCATCTCGAATAAACTGCCTTTGAAATAAAGAAAACCGCATCGAAATCGCTCCATTCGTTGGGGCGCAACGCTGCCACAGTCAGACACACACCTATGCACAGAACCAACAGATACACACTTCAAAATTATAACACCCCTGTTTTGTTCAGTATACGAGTAAGAACTCATAGGTACCTATTATCCACCAAAAATATTGGAAAGTTAGGTACCTACATGGCGGGCAAATTTTTTTTGCTCTGTGGTATGCTCGGGCGTCACGTTGTTGACGGCAGCCTTTGCGATCCCTTGGTGGTCGGCGGTTACCTTTTTGGTCTAATTTATTATTGACGTACTTTTATTTCGGTAGAATTGAGGTGAAAATTACGGTCTGCCACGCAGAGGCGGGTTCGATTCCTAACCGGTAAGAAATCGAAGTGATGAATTTTAATTTCATCATACCAACCGAAAGACGCCCACAGCTGGGCATAGGCCTTCCCCAGAGATTTCCGACATACGACAAAGGCCGGTCCTGTGGCTTCCGCACCCAGCTGGTACCTGCGATCATTACAAGGTAGTCGGTCTACCTTCGAGGCCAATCCCTAATTTTAATTTTCTATTTCATTCCTACCAAAGTAATATGTTACGCGACACCATTATAACTTTAGTGCACGGTATTCTACCCATACGTTTTAGTTTCCTGGGCTGAGTTGAGACGTTAATTCCGTGCTATTCCCGGGAGAGCCCTCAGCAAAAGGGTCGTTAGCGGCCCAGTGCAAGCTGTTTGTTAATTTGAAAAGGCCCACCTTTTAGCTAGAGGATAGACCAGTTTACACTGGCTAGTAATTGACACCGCAGATTTTCCTTAGCTTAATCCTAAATTCGTATGTATAATATGTTACTTGTTGTGAGACAAAACGACGGCGCTTTATGATGTAGTAGTTTTATGTTCAGGCCACATGAACTTTAAATATTTAGATGTTAGATAGATGTTTACGCCTTTTAATAAAAAAAACTGATTTGCTGAACAATTTACAACATTCATAATTTTGAACGGTAGTTTTGTAGGTTAAGTACGTATATGGTAGGTTAGGTTAGGGTAGCGGTAGACTAGGGTTGTGGTAGGATATGCGCAGAATAGAGTACTGGTAGTATAAGAGTAGAACACCACGCAAAAGAAGTTGTGGCGGGCAATTTATAATCTTGATGACAATATTTACATCGATTCTAATCATATTCCTCTCGTTTCAGGTACGTAACATTATAAGAAGAGAAGCTAAGAATCAGTAAGTAAATAACTTCAAGGACCTCGAATTGAATCCGAAATCTGCCTGTCAAGCCCATAGCTCAAGGTTTCCAATAAAACAATGGTACAAATCAAATCTAACTTCAATAAAACACTTCATTGTACTATTTGTTCTGTTATAATAATTCCTTTGCACTCCCACTCCGTTGTTCCAGTGAAAGCCCCCGTTCAAATGGAACAAACGGAAATACTTTGCGAACTGGGAACGATTTTAAACTTATTGTGGATGAAATTAATTGTTACGACCCCAATGGTTGAACTTTTTGAACTAGATTTACTTTGGATCTACGTTCTTCATATATACCTCCTAACCGAAATAATGGATTGCTGAAAATTTAAAATAAACAAGATTATGTTACAAATTTGTTTTCGTTGTTGCTTACAGCGGGTTTCCGTCGGAATGAACGCTCTAGGTATAGTTATTCATTTGGCGAAATCTTTTTTACGTCTGGCAAGTTACTGTAATTTACATAGGTATTAGGTATTGTTTGAATGTTGACTACCTCCGGAGGAGGGCAGAGACGATTGCGGATTGACTGCTACAAGTTTGTGCCACGTTTTCAGTGGGATACAACCGTGAGTACGTGTGTTTGTATGTAATTTTGGTTTATTTTTTTTATGCCGCTAGGATGGCAAACAAGCTTACAGCCTGCCTGATGGTAACCAGTCACCGCAGCCTATTCCATGAAAACCTTCATTTGTTGAAGCTTCAAATGTTTGTTTTGTTATCGCTAGTGAATAATATGAAATATTTCTTGTTAATAATAGTCTATAATACTATTGTTTCTAACGTATTTAAACATATTTTATTTTAAAACTTAGCATTTTCATTATCAAAAATGATTACCGTACGTATGCACCTACAAGCAGGATGGGGCACATTAACATGGAAAATCCGTACTGGCGTATCTGTTACGAACAATTATTTCTGTACAAAGAGCGGAATAATGGCTACCCGTATCACTCATGCAATTGTCACTTCCATGCCTCTGTTAGGAAGTGATGAAGGGTTTTTTCCATACCTACAGATATGCGGTGTTATTCAGTGTTATGGCAGGAGATTGTCCGGTTCATCAGGTGTTTGGTCGATACAAAAGATATTACGCGATAGTGAGTGAGTCAGAAGCCTAATACTCAGCCTCAAAAACAAAGTCATTCTACCACCTGTTTTCACTTTATCTTTGTAGACTTCGTAACTTCATTATCGATAAATCGCAAACAAATGGCCATCTAAATATTAATTTGAAATCGGATTACTTATTTTAATAATTTGCTTTTCAAACAATTTGTTAAGGTTGAAAGAGGTTAATTATAAACGAAGATAGGAGCACAACTGTGTACCTACGTACATCACCAATAATAATATGATCACTATAAGATTAATGTCCAATCTTACCGTGCCATACTCGCAAGCCCATATATAGCTCCATATTCCGCAGAATCCATAGAAATGACTTCCATTATTCCCGATAATGCCGTATTATGCGTTGTCTTATTCCCCACCCTCGGTTGGGGCTCAGGGGCCACCCTGAACCCCAACTAAAGGCCCGTCGCGGGGCGTCCCCTGCGCATCTCGCAGTTATGTAGCCCATTGTCGAATAGCAATATCGGTAATCGAGAGCTTGTTCCGACGATTGTTGAAGCTAGGAATGCTGCTACGTTTCAGAATAATACACATAAAGTTCACGCCTGTGTCCCACAAGTGGGAATCAGAAAAATAAATATAATAAATAATTTTTTTACCAAAATTACAACCTTACAGAGTATGGGGTTACAATTATACCTAACAGTCTTTAAGAACAGACAGATCTCAAGTGATGTATTAAATTACAATGCAGTTGTGTTCATATTGGGGCGGATTTTCTGCCTCCTACCTGACAAGGATGACCTGTATTGTACGAGACAGTAATTCCTCAATTTAGAATCTGGTTTTTGTTTTCAGCCATGAGCGGATGGTAAAACCCATCGGCCGTCGATTGGTGAAATACGTGAATTGGAGCGACACGCGGAATTCGAATGATAAAAAGCCGCTTCGATTGCCGCCATGAGGTCGTACAAAGCGCGACAACAAGCAGAATTCCCGTTAACCGATGGTTGAGCTGCGGTTTTATTGAATTGTGTACTGAAAAGCTTTTTTGTACATTTAACCTCTAGAACCTAACAAACAATTTTTTGGATCGGCGGAGTGAGCTACACGGAAATAGTTGCGCTGAAAAATCGAGCAGCAACACGTTTTCTTCGAGAACTATTTCAAATACATATATATGTTTTAAATAACTAAGCGGACCCTGGCAGAAGTCGGGATAGTCGCTAATCAACTAAGATGAATATGATGATGAAATAAATAGCTGGCCCGCCGTAACTTTGTTCGCCTGTTCTTCTGCCCTATAAACCTTTCCGCTTGGATAACTTTATATAGTTGAAAACCGCATTTTAATCTGTTGCGTAGTATAAAAGATCCTGATGAAGATACCTAAATATAACTAGCTATTTACTTAATACTAAATAAAAATATTTTTTTTTTCATTTTCATTTCATTTACCCGCGGTTCTACACACGTCCATGGACTTCCAAGTACCTAAACAGAAAGTAGTATACGTAACCTATATTATTTAAAAATAATTTGAAAATCAATTACACGAATACTGCAACAAACTTGGGTAGGTTGGTTTGTTTAATTGATAAAGCAAATATATCTTCACCAAATCATCAATTTATGGAAGGAAGGCATTCCGATTATATGCATATTTTCTAAACCTAACGAATTAATAAGTGAATATTAGTCACCCAAGATTATTTGCTGCCATAATTTTAGCTTGGACTAGAACACTCTTATGTATATTCATTATAAATATACATACACACATACACTCTCACGCCCGTATCCCATAGGAGTAGGCAGTGACTATCGAGTACCAAAAGCTACTCCTATCCTGACACCTCTGTTCTCTCTTCCACATTCATACGTCTTCTCATATATTTAGGTACGCCAGCTTAGGGCACTCCTGACCTGCCCTTTTTGGAGCAGATCATTTATCTGATCAGTAAACATAACATCACACTATTTTCCTCTAGAGCAAAGCATTAGAGCATTAGAACACACTGCTTTTGAACACACTCTCTCTACTTCATTTGTTTTGGGCAAATTGCGTCTGTCCGGTGGAACTGCTAGACTAAACCATTGCAAATGATGCGAAAACTTAGTCGAAACTTGCTCTTTGCTCTGCGACCGAATTACTTGATGTAGTATATCTAACCGGTGCTTGAGTTGAATATTGCATATTGTCAGGCATAGCCTTGACGTCATTACCCTGTAGGTTCAGAATAATGACGTTTGTACCAATTCGTAGATAGCTAACAATTGGGGTTGGAAGTAGGTGCAGTATTTTTTAAATTCAATTTTTATTTACGAAACTTTGTACCGAGAATTTCTCTACTACCAGAATTAGTAAGATGACAGTCAAAGGATTGCCTAGCATAGCTTCCTATTGGTGATACATTACCATCTGCTTGCTCGTTTGCCTTCTTCTATTAGTACCTATATAACGCACAGGCGACTGAGACATCAAAATAACAATAGTAGGTAGGTATAACACTGCTTTAGTAGACGGCAATAAACTTCGCGTCTATTTTAGTTAACAAAGGGGGCGAGTATTCTGCAAACGTATCCATTTATTAGTACCAAGAATAATATCCAGCTATTGATGGTCTAAACAAATCATCAACTCTACTCAGCATTAACGACTCCGAGCCTCGAACAAAGTCTCCATATCTTAATACAAATAAACATCCAAATTTTATGGCAGAACTTTAGTTGAATCTTGTATTACGGCTATAAAACAGACATGTTTGCACATCGTGACGAAAGATAGGCGATGTCCGAAGATTTGATATATGATACTTAACTATCTATGTGTCCTCCATTTATAAATAGCGTGGATCGTTGACCGCAACTCGTTCTTGCAGTTTTGTTCTCGGAAAATATCTTTAGATGATTCGCTATGGAATTATGATGTTTTCGTTGGCAAGTGGCAACCATGTCGCAGGGGTCTATGGTTGGTATTATTTACGTTAAACTTTGTTGATTTACTGGTGGCAAGAGTGTAATCAACAAAACCCTGTCTGATTCGTAAAGGTTATTGTTGATTTTTTTTGTCCATTCGTACAGCTATTCGAGATTTCTCGCGATAGTAATAGAGCATAAGAAATCCCTTCTAAAACATTATTGGTCATATAGCTACGCTGAATTATCCAGCCCTCTTTTGTCGATTTGAACCGGAAACGGATACGATCGTTGAGTTGATCGTTCGATAATAACCTAAGGATGCCTATGCACGGTGCCAATAGCTGGAGCAAGTAAATGCGTGGGTTATTCGCACGAGTGGTATACATGCACGAGTTAATCGCTTGTGCTTGTACACTGAATTCTATTATAATCATTAATTTGAAATTTGATTCTACCAGTGGAAAACGTATTAATATAATAATTATTATACTGTCGGAACCTGCTCAAGTAATTCGCGCGGCAAGTATACTTCAATAATATTTATTTTAAACTTTCTTTCGTCTTTACTTTCCAGATATATGTATTGAACGAAAATATTCCTGCGACCCCAGCGGCTTATTGCCTATTTTTTACACCATTAATCTTGTTTAGGGTGCCTAATCGAAGACTGTTACGCAAGAACTGTGCTTCCCTTTTTACAATATCCAAAATGTACGGAGGGTTTCATTTGCGCCGCCGCTGCCCTCGGATGGGGTCCTTCGTTTCGTTCTTTATGGCTTTAATATTGTTTCGAGAACGTCTCTTCGACGAAATAAATATTTGCACGGACTCCTGGGACCTTAGGGTAGGTATGGCGAGAGATTGGGAGAATGGGCGCTAGGGATAGCCTGCGCTGCATGATAAGACTATGTTGCGCAGATAGAATTGTATCATCCTTCAATTATCATCCTGATAGCTGAAGTATTTAATCTCATCTCAACGTCTCATTGGCCAGCCAGGAACCTCTCATCTATAAGGAAAGCACTTCACATTCACTGAAAGCGGTTTCCTTCCCGAATCCCTATCTAAAAAGTGGTCTTTTGGCATTCACGTGACACAGTAAGGACAGTGGCGAGTACAAGTAGAGTGGCGAATGGCGAGCGCCCTGTTAGTGATTGTTTGCAGTACAGCCAGTACAGTGCCATTTGTACAGTACAGTGGATGTGGAATGGGATCCCAGCCACAGTGTTTCCTTTGGACTATGACATGGGATCCTTTAAGAGGTCTCCTTAGAGGCGAGCAACGCATTGGTAGCACCCCGAAGTTGGTGATGTCCATAGGCGGCGGTTACCACTTTCCATGAGGTGGCCCGCATGCCTGTTTGTCTGCCGTACCACATAAAAAAAATTCGTCGATAAATGGCACTGGACTTGCTGTATAAAGACCGGGAAAACTATTGGCTATAATGGAATACTTATCATTATTTCAAGCATGTGGCTGAGATGACAAACTGTTGGGAGGGATCAATAAATACTTTAAAGGGCAGGCAAAGGCGGTGTTTACATGTAAAAGTTTTTGTTATTAGTTGTTTTTTTATTGATTTATATTGTTGAGATTCTCATGTCGTGGATTAAACGTTTCCTCTTCTGTACATCACGACTCGAATACACTTTTACTTGTCCTCCGGCCGTGGCCTCGATTTGTGGTTCTCTGGAATTAGCTCAGGTGGTTGCTCAGTAAACCCGCCATCAAATAAATAAGCTATCAACGGCGAATTGTTCTGTAAACACTCTTTGAATACGCTTACCTTCTCTTCAGGCATTTGAACGTAATGATCAGCTGTCTCACACATTTCCATGATACTCATCAGGTTATCTTTGTAATAATTAGCGGGAAATGGTTCCAACATTTTATCTTTATCGATGTTCCCGTTCTTATCGGAGTAACCTAGCTTTTTGAATACACAGAACATGAATTTCTTCCCGCTAGTGAGGGTGGATGGGTCTCCCATAAAATTGGGATTTGCACGGGCTTCCATCATGCATTTGATACCGGCATCCAGGAATTTCTTCTTGTCTTTCTCGGATAGCTCAAATGACTAAAAAACGAAGTTTTATTAAGGAGGTTATAGAGTTTACTTTTATCATAATGTTTTAAATGTTATTTTTTATCGTTATTCATCGAGTAGGTTAGGTATCAATGTCGAAGTTTCGATCTGCCTACGGGGCCTCTGGCGTGGCTTATGACGACTGTTGACTGCCACTAGCAATCGATAGCAACTATATACCGATGTTAACGAATCACTAACGATAGTAGCCCTGTCTCGTCTTTTATGTAACTCTACCCTCTTTGCATTTAACCAGACGATAAACAAGGGGTTATCATTACTTTGGTCTAATTATTACTTTGGTCTACTTATCTAATAAATACTTAAATAATAATCTCATTTACCTGTGGCCCGTCGAGTGTCCTCAGAACAGCGTTGCTGAAGAAGGCATTAGTAGTACCATTGCCGGCAAACCCGGTGGTAAATTTACTGGTAACCTGACCCGTAAATAAAATTGCTGGGTACAAAACAGGCACGCTAATAAATTAAGGATGCGGATTATGCGATAACTTATGGGCATTCCATGTTGCTTACTGCATACCTACACATGTCTTTCAGACATGACTAAGGGAACTTGTTTTATTCGGTAAATATGTATATATTTCACAAAAAGTTGTCCAAGTGCCTATGGCAAGTAACGAAGTTATTATAATAGGTGATGTCTTGATGCGTCTAGATTTCAAGGGACTTCTTTAATTTATTTAAGGGGTAATTTGTGATAACATTTTTCTTGTATAGGGTACCAGAACTGTTTTCAATGTTGATCCGAGAGGTACGATTAAATTCTTTATAACCGTTTTATTAAGTTTATTTATTGATTATTGGTCTATGAGTATTTCTGTTAGTCTGTTATGCTAATGTGTTATGTCTGTTTCTGTTGCCAAAGTTGCTCAGGCGCTCTTCTTAGTTGATCAGAAGCAGTATCTATACAGTCCGTCTATTATCTTAAGATTTGCACTTTAGAGGTATCGTAGGACAGAATTGTATGCACAACGGAAGATAGAAGTACACCTCCGCCCGCGATTTTGAATATTTTGTCTTGTCTTGTTGAAGTAGTTTATCAGTTATCTAACACCCATAACGCAAGCTTTGCTTACTTTGGGGCTAGATGGCGCTGTGTGAATTTGTCCAAGCATATTTAATTATATATTTATTTAAATCGCTTCCTGACTACAATTGAGGACAGGCGGAGGCTTCAGACGGTGCATGAACAACGAAACATTGCCGTAATTGGACGTAATTTACGTACAAGGAGTCCAGTGTGAGGGCCAGTACTCGTGAGGGACGTAGGGCAGTCTCTTTCAACGTAAAACACTTTCCTCCATCCTTCATGTGGTCTATTCACTGTCAATGCTACCAAATGCCGCTTGAAATCTCCACCCGTAGGCTAATAACGCAACTCTGTTACTAACAATTCACTGATTTCAATAATTAAAATAGTTACTTTTGCGATTACGTATCATCAATTTCATGAGTTCAGTTGCTAACAAAGTTCCATTGCAACAAACTGAAACTATTAAATCGATCATACTATTATTTCATCAATTAAAATCAGATAATTGTTAGAAACAGAGTTACGTAATTGGCCTATTAATAACATAATTAGATTCAAGTGTGATCAGAAAGCGATTTGTCTACAATTACAGGGCAACAGTTCTAGCACTGGCCGTGTGGTGTCCGGCAGCGTAGAATAGCACCAACCCCTTACGCTCATGGGTGTCGTACAAGGCGACTAATGTTTTCGAGGCAATAGATCAAAAGTCTCCGTAGACTGGAAAATGGGCAGCAGCATTTTACGTTGTTATATTTAAACACTGCGATCTCCACCCCGCCTGCCAAGCGTGGAGATTATCGCAACCTCCCCGTTCGTGGGAGAGGCCCTAAGTTCTGCAGTGGATTGTTACGGGCTGTGATGATGAGTTCTAGCACAAATTGTTATAGAAAGTAAGTTATATAACAAGAATTCCCTTGTGTGAGCAGAATATAAAAGTGAATCACCCTGAAGACACCCTGTAAGTTGTTTTCAAAAGACAATTTTTTTTGTAAAAATATTTAAATGCCTAGTACGCCTAATTTCTCGACGTAGGTACCTAGAATGTATATAGGAACTTGGTGGGTAAGTGTGTATATCATAAATAGGCAAAAGATTATAATCTTTGTTGTTTATTTCTCAACAAATCCCAAGTTTTATGTCTCAATAAAGTTTGATGGCAAGTTTTGTCTGATACAATCATGAAATGGGGCTGCTTTTTCTTCTGGCGAACCAGCGAAAACGTCACATTTCATAATGAGCTCGCTCATTTTTCGTTTATGCCAGTCATCCGGGAAATAAACCAATATGTTTTCTTTATTGATGTTCCCATGTGCATCGATCCACTCCAAGCGACGAAGCAAACATAACTCGAACTTCGGAATTTTATCATTAGGTACTACATGATTATGTATACCTAGCAACAAATAGCAAATTTCGGTGGATTTATCGTACTTTTCAGTGAAGTTTGCTGGCTAAAAAAACCGACAACTCCATTAATCCTTACTTACAGACTTAAATACTGTCACCAACTCATTTGTTCAGTAGACAGCCGCGCCAGTGAGGCTAGTGGAATGATATTTACTAAAACGCGTCTGCTAGTTTTGCTTTTGTCCACTGAACAGATCACTTGGTGGTACTGTGAGTAAGTTGGTCTTCATAATTATCTACCACGGAATAACTATTATTATTAGAATAAATGTTATTATTTGAAGTACTGCTTGACCAGGAAGTTTTGGCACATTGGGGAAAAGTAAAAACTGTTGCCTGATAATGTGTTCACTCATCTTTAAAATCTGGGGCCTTCAAGGCTAGAGTGAATAGACTGTTCCTAGGCAGCCATACTCCATCTTCGGCCGCATAGTCACTTACCACCAGGCAAGATGGCGGTCCAATGACTGCTAGATGGTTTAAAAAAATTATCGCCACATTTGGTAGGTCACCTATGTTCCTGGTCGAGCTTTTGAGACGGGCTTGTTGTTTTATATTATTTATTACTAAACCACAATAAAATTAAATATTTTTCGAAATATTCTATAAATGAAATTACATGAGATAGAACGCATTACGTGGCAGAAAGACTAGGCACCGCGCTAGAGAATTAGGTACAAATAAATAAAGAACGTTTCAATAGAAAAAAAAACAAAAGTAGAGCTGGACAATAGTATGCATTAATCATAGAAATCGAAAAATATGATTTAATAAATCAATTTATTTAGATTTCTGTGGAAAATACTTATCGTTATCATCATTATCATCACATCCCATAACCGTCCATTGCAGGACTTAGGGCCTCTCCCACGAGAGGGGAAGTTATTGACATAATCTCCACGCTTGACAGGCGGGTTGGAGATCGCAGTATTGAAAATATAAATAATAGAAAACGCTGCTGTCCATTTGAAAAGCCGCCTTGTACGACACCCACGAGTGTAAGGGGTTGGTGCTATTCTACTCTGCCAGACACTACACGGCGGCTAATCGTTATCATGTTCTACTTACGTCGTTTTCTATTGAAACTTACTTTACCTAATATTTAGGTATCGCATAGCGTCGCCGTTCTACCGCGAAATGTGGTCCCACCTTAAATATTATACACCTTTTTGCTAAAAAACGGACACATGTGAACTTTTCATAGAATCGAGTCAATTTGGAAACCTTGAATTTCCCCCTGGGAACTTTCTGGGTGCAATTTGATTATGCACATCTAGAGCATGAATGAAGGAGGTCTGGAGTTCCTAGCCGATTGAAATGATCGTTTACGTCACAGCTGAGAAGTTTGCGTCGGATATTTGATTTGTATGCAATGGTTTCGGTTGTATGCAACCGATGTATGAAATCGAATTTTCGACGTAACTGTGGAGTAAACGGCCTTTTAGAGTAATAAGATATTTTTTACTGAAAAATATTTTTATGTTTTAATTAAATTATATATTTAAAATCCTTACTTATGAAATTGCCATAGATATGGAGAAAAAAATTACCGTTAATATACCAAAAATACGAGGAAAGTCATGGTAATGTAAAATTTAATTACCCACATCGATATTTTGAAACTTTTTTCGTCATTATACAGATACCCAGCCAATGACACAATAAAGTAAGTAATATTTTTAAATTAATTTATAATTAATTAATTATTTACACAAGCTTCATGGATTTAAATAGATAAAAAGGTACTCTATGTTCGTATTTTCACATGCTAACATGCATGCTAGATACATACGTACAACATATAATTAAAATATTACAAGCAAAGCGAAAAATGCAACTATGTATTTCATAGGTAAGGATCCCCCCAATCACAGAGCAAAAAAAAATTGCCTGTCTATGAAGGTCACTAACTTTCAAATCTGTCTAAAGCTATCTAGCAATAATACTGTTATTTTCTGCTTATACTTACATTACTTTGATTGTAAATATTAAATAAAATAATTTATTTACCATTTTAAATCTGCGAGCGTTTCCTCCGAAGTCACTTGTGGTAACATTTTCGGCAAGCTCAGCGGTAACGTTATTGGCCACCTAATCCATAAATAATTATTTTAAATAAAACTACATAGTTACTACACTCACCGACAGAAAAGGTGGCCCAAGTTCTTATCGCAAAATTGAGAATTTGTGAGGATGTTTCCAGTGACCTGTTAGCTGATTTAAGTGGGTAATAGAAGAAATAACTGCTTTCAACGGTAATCCAAGAGGTAATGAAAAAATATTAATTTAAACATGGGTCTACCAAAAAGACTGTGTGTTTTATTGGTTGCTGCTTTATTCTGATTCTAGTATTGATTTAAATATGCCAATTACTCTCCGCGACGTGCAATAAAAAGGAAAACGTTATTGTGGACCCATGATTAAAATAATGGATTTTTAGCTACCTTTAGGATGATTACGTTATTATTAACGATGAAAACAGTTCTGACACCCATATTGCTAAAAAAAGTTAGTCGTAACACAAGTTGATATAGCTTGAGTAGCTACTATACCAACTATAGTTGATGTAGCTTGAAAGCTATCACCATCAAAACATCGCATAAATAACATTTTGTTTTTTAATTCGCTATAAGCTCTTGGGCCATACTTTTTACCGCTAAGTGTATTTTACATGAACATATTCAGAAGAGGATGTTGAGGTTGGCTAAGCAAATACCTAATCAAACATTTAACTGACACCTCCGGTGCTACTGTCATAGAGAAACACATTTTAGTTTACAGTGTTTGTTAGAGCACGCGCAGGACAAGTTTGTATTTATATGTCGTTGCGGTCTTTGTTTTTGTTGCGAATATTCTTGTTGGAATGTAGTTCCATTTTCAGTCGTCAGCAGAGTTATCATGCGCGCACTCTACAGACTATCCCGTAACGCAGTATAATATGTGGCCAAAAATTTGTAGAATTTAAACAAGTATAAAAATATTAAAAAAGAAAATAAACATATTTACAAGTTGATATAGGGATAGAGATCACATTCTTTCACTTCTACAATCCTGACAAACTGACACTTCATCAACCTTTCATTTATCCTATGTACATGACCAAACCGACAAGCATTGCTCTCTATCTATCTTCGCTCCTACATCTTCCTCCATTCCAGCACGTCTGCTTAACAAATTATGGAAGCTTATAAATTAACTCAGAGGAGGATGAACGCAATAACAGATCTCTACCTCATACGATGAATAAATATTTCTGTGCTATATCTCACACACAACTCTGGAGTGACAAAGCTTACTCTCCGATAACAACTTCACTTATTCATGGTGTAAAGTATGCCATGTCCATGTAGGTGGCTGTGGTCTAAGGAAAATTTCACCGGTGTATTATCAGGCCTGAGAAGTCTGCCTGCATGACTACCGCCAGGATTCCGAGTGAAATAAAATTGACGTATTAAATATTATTATTTATTAGAGCTCTTAGTATGAATGCTATCTATTAGAACTCTTAATATGAATGCATTAGAGAATAGCAAACAAGCGCCTGATGCTTTTTGCAGCCTTTAGTATCCTGTAAATTTCACTAGATATCTACTTACTCGTTAGGGACAACTTATTTCTCTCACAGGTATGTAACCAAGATTTTTCAAGCTAGGTTATGTACGTGAATGCAGATGTAAGATTACATTTACAGCCAGTGTATGATTCGTTATATCGTGATTTATTAGGAATTGTAGGAATTACTCTCATTATGATTTACCTATTATATGCGTAATTCTGGTAGGATATAGCTGTAAGTGAGCATTAAACATAGTAATTAAACAAAAGAATATACTATTGTTTTATTTAAAATTGCAGAACCGTAGATCAATTAATTTTATAAATACACTGACGACCAAAAATTACTAGGTCACTTACAAAAACGACTAAAGATCGCTTAATGGGACAAAAAGACCGTATTTGACACATTTGAATTCAACACTTAATGTTCCTTTAGTTGTTTAGGAAATATCATAGTTCATGTAAGTAACCTAGCTATTTTTGCTCGTCAGTGTATTAGTCTAAAATGACATTAGTTCAAAGCATTTAGCAAAAAGTGGACTTACTTTTGCCAGTAGACAACTGTAATGTAATAAAAAGTGGACGACAGTAGACACCCATATTGACTGCTTTGAACTAGTGTCAATTTAGTCCATCATATTACCCGGGGAGGAACTTTGATAAAAAGGCTACTGGCGAGTAATCCTGGAGACACTGCTTGAATGTGTTTACTTTCTCCTCAGGCGCGCCGAGGCGTGATCCTAGGTCTTTGGGTGCGCCAACCTTCAAAGCAGTTTCGCACTTATCCATAACGGCTCTGATCTTGGGTTTATATTGGTTGTCAGGAAACAGAGTCAACATTCTCTCCTTATTGATATTCCCGTTCACATCGGAATAACCTAGCTGATTGAACAGGCACAACACGAACTTCTTCGCTGAGTCTCCAGAAGCTCCAAACATGAAGGGTGATAATCCTGTCAGCATCGTGCATTTGACGCCGGCGTCGAAGAATTTCTTCTTGTTTTCGGATGATAGTGATATATTCTATAATCGACGTTTAATGGATGTGTACATAAATGAAATTGGGTCCATACTTGTAATGTTATCTGAATTTTGTAATTATAAGTCTTTGGATAAGACAGGCAACACCTCCTACTGAATGTTTGCCGTGTACTGTTTATTTCGGTTTAAGGATAAAGGAGATAGGGAAGAACTATACTTCCAATATCTAATCACGCTTAACGAAAAATACTCTTAAAGTCAACTACTATTAAAGTTTTTTTAGATTTCATAAACCTAACTTTAACCTTAAATAGAAAAATTTTAAATGATATTTTTTTTATTACAACTTATCCCTTTGACAATAACATACGATCTTCATTAGGACAACTCAGGTGCATCTTACTTAGACCTTGCACCTGCATTATTAAATTCTTGCAAAAAATTCATTCAAAATTACTTATCTTAAAGGCAATATCTCACAGTCTATTTATTTGTAAATACGACTAGTTGAAAGTATACTTGTTTTAACGGTTTAATCTTTCAAAAAAGATATTTTTTTTTAATTACTAGCTATGTAATTTTACTATTTCAGAATCACTACTTCGCAATGCAAACGTCCATAGGCTACGGTACCTGTTTACCATCCAGCAGGATTAGTTAACGCAACGTAGGTCTTTTTATTTTTAATTAAAATCGGCAGACTGCTTGAATATTAATTAATAAAAAAATATGTATTTACCGGTTTCTCGACTCTTGAGAGTTCTGGCAGTTTTGGAAGGTCCGGAAGTTTTGGAAGTTTTGGAAGTTCCGGAAGTTTTGGAAGTTCCGGTACCTTTGGAAGTTGTGGGCGTTCGACCTGTCGCCTGATGTTGGTACTGTTTCCGGTAAAGTCACTAGTAAAGTTACTGGGAACCTGACCCATAAATAAACTTGTTAAAAGACCAATCAATTGTCGATGTGCACATAATATTTTACAAAGACTTATCGCGTTTCAATATTTTACATAGAAAAAAGGCTTTTATATGTGACTGTTTGAAGGTAAATACGGTAATAGACAAAAACGGAAGAAGTGTGACGAAAATTGTGTATCGTGCTGAGTCCCGTCTTTAAGTAAGAACCTCCATTTTACTTAAAACAGCTTCCACCCTATATCTTCTATCAATACATAGTATAAACGAAAGTCGGTTTCCGCGAATGTTGAAATATTTCAATGTTTATGAACAATATTCGTATTATCACCCGTTATAGGGATTTCATTCATTGAACACCATCATCATTAATGGCCCTTTCAGTCATCATTTTGGATAATAATTGATAATCTTGGTTATAATATTTACTTAGATTCTGATCATATTCATTTTGTTTCAGGTACGTAATACAAGAAGAGGCAGAGCTAAGTGCTAAGAACTAGTAAGTGAACCATCATGGAGTCTAAATAATCATCTTGGTGGTAATGTCCCGGTTGTGCTCTCGAGCACGAGGGCCGAGGGTCCGCATTGACCATGATCCAGGATTTGGCAGAACAAGTAATTACAGTAGAGCGACTGGCGTCTAACCGCCGTGACCTTGCTACCAGGAGAACCTTACACATTCAGCACGATGTCTTCCCTCACCAGAGCATAGGTTCTACTTTAATATTTATGTCACTGAGCATTACGAGGATTTTTGCTACGCACATGCGCATTTTGGAATGAGCTATCCCGAAGTTTTTCTTTTGCACGATAAAATGGGGTTCTTCAAAAAGCATGTCTACAAATACCTCAAAGACCGGCGCCGCATCCGCTCCCCTTAGATTGCAGATGTCCTGTACGACAGGGAGCGCTTTCCTATACGACAGGAAGCGCTTTTCATCAGGTGGACCGTGTCCCTCCCTAGGCAATAAAAAAAGTAACAGCGTGATATTCGAATGTCAGCAGAGTTTCGTACTAAACGTTGATAAAAACTGCGAGAAACCGCTAGTATTTATAATATGGGATAATTTAATTTAGGTTACATAAAGGCTCAAAGCTAAGCTGCCATATCATGTTTATGGCTGAACATATACTTACTTATTTGGCGATCATTTTAAGTATAGTTGCGGATCTAGTGTTGTTGCTCATTTTTTTAGTTTCCTCCCAACGAAAACCATTTCAGTCTGATAAAATTTACTTCCATACAGGATATCTTCTTTTTTCATTAAGAAGTTACTTTAATTCCTTTAAAGTAAATACTTTAATTCCTTTCTAACGATACACGGTACCTACGCTTAAATAACGTTTCTCAACTGCGAATATGATTTTTCGGGTCTTAATGCATTTATGCTCTTGTTTTGAAAACATCAAACAAATGTACAGCGGTCCGAGTGATTTTAAGCTAGATCTAGTCTTTGGATGTTTTCAACCTGCGAATTCTATGTTGTATCTACTCAAATCTTCTCAGCTAGAGGATCCCTCGTGCTAAGTTTGCACTTTAAAAATATGAAGTAGGGGATAATGTTTATTTAAACCACAAGTGAGTACTATAATTGATAACGGATAGTCCATACTGGTTATAAGAATCTTATAAAATTATAAAATCACCAATTGCGGACACAATATACTAAAAAGTATTACATTTATAATCTCTACAAGAGCTTAATACATAATTAAACAAAAATTATTAATTTTGTTTTATTTATTTTTCATTTTAACTTGCCCTACATCGCTTCCACTCAAGTCAACATGGTGTACGTCGATCGTCAATCAATCAAATAAAAATGGTCCTGGCACATTATCCTCGATACACCGCTTATATGAGTATACTCTGTCCTCAGGCGTGTAAATATCGTAATGGATACGTGGTGGTCGATTTGTCGTGCCGTTTCTTAATATTGCTGTCGTATTGGAGCGTTCTTCGTCTTCAGAGTCTTCATACTCTTCTTCTTTAATCACGTCAACGCATTTTTCCAGGACTTCCTTGATCATCGGTTTATAATCGTCATCGGGAAACAGAGTTAGCATTCTCGCCGTATTTATGGTTCCTTCCTTATCGGAAATATGTAAATGCTTAAATACACATGACATAAACTTCTTCGTTCCAACCTCAGGTCCCGCAGGATAACCACCCAAATAGATGGGAGGTGCCCCCGTCAGCATCACGCATTTGAGACCGGCGTCCAGGAACTTCTTCTTGTTTGCAGCTGATAGCTCAATTCTCTAAAACCGACGTTTTAATGATGAAGTTGTAAAACGGCTTCAAATTTGTTATATTATCTGCAGTTTATGAGTCCCTGGCAATTTAAGAGTGGATACAGACAATATTGCCTGGAGTGATGACATACAGACTATTGGATAACAACGGTTGCCTTTTTATTCGTTGCGATGTAAGGATAAAATAGACAGAGGCTAGAGCTTTTATAGAGGGACTAATGATTCTTATCGGAAAGTAAAAGCATAATAAAATTAACTGATCTAAAAAGTACAGTGCGAAATAAATGGTAAATGATAATTACCTAAAGATGTCAAAGGTCTAAAGGTAAGCCCGATGAGCCGAATTCGTATAAAATAGGCCGAACTACAACCGGCTGTTGTCATTTTATTTCATAGTATTTAAGAAAAACAATTAAGCAGGCTTTTTGGAAAAAAGCAGGAAAAAGTGTTGCTCCTGAACCAAAACACAGGGAATTTTTTATATTCGCCGACATTTCAGAGTTGCGGTCTGTTTAGGATTACTTTATGTAACATTACGAAACGTCTGAGATAAGTTTCATTTGCACTGGGCCTGGACATCCCATACCAGTCTCTTTACGCTACTTAATATTTTGCTTTGTATATTAAATTAAATTTACCTAACCATATCGTAAATCTGTCTATGATTTGCTGCTATTTAGGCACTTTTATGTTCACCGTTTGCTTCATACTTCTGGCTTCATATTTCGGAATTAACGTCCGTAGGCCTCGG
Source organism: Blastobasis lacticolella (assembly GCA_905147135.1). Taxonomy (NCBI): domain Eukaryota; kingdom Metazoa; phylum Arthropoda; class Insecta; order Lepidoptera; family Blastobasidae; genus Blastobasis; species Blastobasis lacticolella. The sequence continues at coordinate 9,376,555 of LR990053.1, forward strand.
TAACCGCTTACCATCAGGCGGGTCGTAAGCTTGTTTGAAATCGGCAGTATGCAGTACTACTTTGTCTGTAATATAATGTTTTGCATAAAAGTAAAATAAGAAACTCCTTTTACCGGTATCACGGTTGTTCGTTCTGTTGTTGAGGTTCGGCTCGGGCTGTTTCGCCTGACGTTACTGATGCTACCAATTCCGGTAGACTCATCGGTAAAGGTACTGGGAACCTGACCCATAAATAAAATAGATGAAATACAAATAAATTGTCGATAGGTTTTACCTGCGAGTGCATAATAATTTTAAGGGTCACAATAGATATTTTACAAAGACGTCCGGCAAGACGTCAGGTATGATTGAGGGTCTATCAAACAATTTTGGCGAAAATTGTGTATAGTGCTGAGTAACCATTTTGTCTCTCATCAATATTTTAACTGGCATCTTAAACCTTCCATACCGCTTTCATCCTATATCCATAGAGAAGGTCCACGGGAGGATAGTCAACACGTCGATACACAAATAGCCTTACTTATGTACATATCGCTTGAAAAGCTCGTAAATAATCAGTTTGGATTTGCTGTCCCAGTTGTGCTCGTGCACACGAGGGCCTGGGATCCGGCTAGACCATGATCCAGGATTTAGCAGATCGGGTAATTGTAGAGGAGCAACTGCTATCTGACCTTCGTGACCCTGTTAACAGCGGAACCTGACTAGATTGGTTCATGCTTGGTCGGACACTCTCGAAATTTCAGCTCTCTAGTCCGAGGTGAACCGTTTTAAATACCTACTTCATATTTTTACATATTAAATTGCCTTATAATTCCTGAAGTGCACAACCATTGTGATCAGTTATTATACTGTTCACATAGATACTACACATATTTAATACTATTTAAGTATCGTTCATTTTTCGTAACAATTAGTTATCTGATCTAGCGAAGATCACAACGAGTGTCTTCAGTTTTAATACTGTTAGGTAACATACCTATCATCGATTAATATATGGGTATAAGCATTAGCTTTGCAAGCAACAGTTACCAAAAGTACGACTATCGCTTAGACTACAAGTATACTGCGTTTGTTAGGCACAAATACTTAGTAAAATACTATAGCTAAACAGGGTCGGTTCATACTAGAAATTGTTTGCCTACGACATATTATTGAGGTTTATTTACTTAATTAAGTTGTTAGTGAAATCGGAACAATACAATGCAAGCATTGATGCTCAGGCTTCAGAGTCCATGAATACGTATTTAAAAGGTTACGAGCTGTGAATACGAGTATGTCTTAATTCGGCCTAGGTCGTCCGTAACCTCATATGATTATTATTATAAATCGCACCACGGGGACATCAAAATACACGACAAAATGAAATTAGGAAGACAGGCTAATGCAAATAACCACAGTAGGATAATTACGTAACGCTGTTGCGAACAATTCTCTGATTTCAATTATTGAAATTGCTAATTTTGCGATTACGTATCATCGTATTCATGGATTCAAAATGCTTAAGTTCGATACATCATTGCAAAAATAACAATTTAAAAAAATAAAATCAGAAGATTGAGGCAACAGAGTTACGAAATTAACCTACAGGTCTTTTCAGAATTCTCTTCATTTCTTCTTCTTCTTTCTGCAAAAAAACTTCATCGCAAGCTTTTATAACATTTAATGATTGAAGTCCGGTGGTACGTCAATTTATCATATGCATTTACCTAGCATCTAGAAACTTTACGAATTGTTGTGAGGTGATTTGGATATTATTATCGTACTACCATCATCTAGGCTCCCAATAATTATTTTATCAAGAACCACATATGTATGAGATTGGTTTTCTTAGGTATATAATATGGGGCGTAACGTAAGACAAGCAAAACAGCTGGTAGAATAGTTAGTAACGCACTGACACGTTAAGCCAGGAATATATGAGGGTCCGCCATATTGCGGAATTTTATATAACTTAGTGCAACAGTAAAGTCGCGCCTCATTTGAGTCTGCTTTTAGGTTATGGCGAATCCTGTATTTATGGCGTATAATATATATCAACATATATGTTGTTTCCTACGGTTGTTTATGTGGTGAGTTGTTCTTGTTGGCTGTCTTTCAAATTAAGTAGTTCCTTTGTCATCCGCGAGCAATATTATTGGACAATGTATCTACAGACCTACAAATATGTTTTGGCACTTGGATGAGGGCGTGATTGTTGAACATCAACTCCAACTGTCTGTCAAAGGCGACTCTTTACAAGATGTGGACGTTAGTTGTGATTTCGGCCACGTGTCAAAAGATCCTTGTAGGTCTAAATCTCCCTCTTGGTAGTCCTCATAATATTTTCCTCCCAATTTCTTTGGATTTAGTTATACCATAAAGCTACTATACCCTGGTATAAAAAATTCTTTGTTTCATACTCTCACGTTTCGCAGATACGAGTACTTTCGTCTTACACAAAAAAATATCCCTAATTTTGCAAAATAAGTGTTCATTTTACACAATATTGGTATGCTTATTATAGAAGTGAGTACCGAGATGACAACAGATAATTCAAATAATTTGGTAAAAATCCCCCAAGACATATAATCGAGATCGGCTCGAGCGCCATGTCTTATATATTGGGTGGTAGTAGGCTGATAGTTTTCATATTGCACGCTCCTTCCATCTTGCCCTCCCTTCTCCTATTTCCTTGCATAGGTGCCATCAAGTGAAGACAAACATTTTGAATAGCGAGAGTTTGAGCATTCGACAGCATCACGCGTGAAAAAATGACTATTTCCAATTTAGCTCACTTATATGAACCATGACGGAGGTCCTACTAGTATTAGACACTCACAAAAGGGACTAACATAAGAAATAGACAAAAGACATTTATATAGTTTTATTTATTTTTCATTTTGATTAGCGCTCCTTCACATGGATTTAAATTTACGTGTTGATCAATTTAATACAAAGGCAACTGGCGCTTTTTCTTGGAGACATTGTTTGAAATTGCTCACTTTTTCTGCAGGCGTGCCAGTTTTCAAGGTACTTTCGCACAGATCCATGACAGCCTTGATCTTAGGTTTATATTGGTTATCGGGAAATAGAGTCAACATTTGCTCCTTATTGAGGTTTCCGTTCACATCGGCATAACCTAGCTGATTGAATACACACAACAAGAACTTCTTTGAGTTGCTATCAGTTTCTTTATTTCCCGTTAAAGATGCTGTTGCACCCGTCAGGAACATGCATTTGAGACCGGCCTCCACAAATTTCTTCTTAGTTTCCGGGGTAAGGTTAAGCGTCTAAAAATGACCGTTCTTATAGTGTTTGTATTACCAGTTTTAAGACGAAATAGTCAGATCATAAGAATAGGAGCACTTTCAATGATATATTTCCAATATATATTAAAAACTTTATTGCACCAAAATAATACAATTGGCGGACTTACAGCCATCAAGGCTTTATCTACCAGTCAACCAGTAGGCGTAAAGCGAATGAGTAGGTCTGTGCCAAGAGCGGAACAGAGAGCAAGTATACTGAATTGTCTTACGTACCTACTTGTACAAATGTGCCTCAGAACGGTCGCTCTTTGGAATCGCTTCCGTATGGTTCTCACTCGTACCTCGTACGAACGAATTGTACGATCCCTATGTGACCGACACGAATTACTGTTTTACACACCATTCGTACGAATCTTTCGCCTGATTCTATCAATTTCGGTAAACACAGCGGTGAAGTTACTGTGAACCTCACCCATAAATAAAATAGATAAAGTACCAATCAATTGTCGATATTAACCTACGAGTGCATATCATCTTTTATATGGGTCATACAATTTTACATAGGCAGACAATTTGATGAAAATTGTGTATAGTGCTGAGTCAAACATATCAACATTATAACTATCCATACAGCTCTAATCTATATCTTTCTATCATACACACAGCACAACAAATGCACAGGACAGTTAACACGATACACAAATATACTGCGTTAATTGGGCTCAAATATACTAAAAGTAAAATATTAAAGACATTCTTGTATCCATAAGATACAAGAAATTTCATAACAATACATTATTTAGATTTTATTTACTTAACAAAAATTCAGAACCGCAAAATACGTTGTTATCCAAATCGGAACAAAACAATGCAAGCACTGATGATCAGGGTCGTACGAGTCGATGAATTAATTATACGTTATTTATTAAGTACTTTCAACATTACGAGTAAGTATGTCTTTATTTGTTTAGGTAGTCTGTGACATAGTGCACCGGTTTTTTCTTTGTGCTTCGTGTCAGTATTATTTACGTGGCAAGAGGAATTATGAAGACCGGCTAATGCAAAGAACTACAGGAATTTTTCAGAATTATCTTAATTTCTTTCCAATGTTCGCAAAGCTTTTCAAAGCGACTTTGTCTGCGAAAGCGAAGCGGTCTGGGAAATGATTTAAGTTCGATGGTTTGTCAATTTATCGCAATCAATTTTTATTAGTTCAGAAACTTTATGAATAGTTGTGAAGGGATTTGAGTGGACGAGTCTCACTATTATCCTATATTAACTAAGTATTGTCCGCGACAAGTCAACATGGTAGTTTTCTAGTGATTTGATGTCAATATTGCTTTTTACCATATGTACGAATCTTCCTCCTCACATTGTGTCATAAATCACATAATGAAGACAGCTCATGTTTACACAAACTCACACACGTTCAACACTATTGCTACTATCTATCGTATTGATACAGACGGACATCTTCATTAGTCAATCAATGTTGCTAATAGTAATGAAGATGATGCGATATATGTGTGGAGGTTCATGCAAAGATCGCGTCCGAAACGGCTATTATCGCTGTAGCCTAATCTCCGTGATATTGCAGATAAGCTGCAAATGTGCCGCTTTCATTGGTATGGACAAGTCTTGTAGGAGCCAAATGAACCTGGCTACCTTCTAGGACTAGTCTTGTTCAAGGAAAATCAAACGAGTCACAACTCAATAGAATTGCATTGATTTATTTAAATGTTCCTTTGGCCGCCTTCCGTCTCCATCATCAGATCAGCTTACTGACACCATAATATTAAATGGTCATCTGACGTAAGTCTGAGATATATTTATTAGTAACTATTTAGAAATGTTTAAGAATGATTTTTAAGTTTTTTAATTTTAGTAATTAGCAAAACAGCGGGTAGTTTGTAAATTTAGGTATACACTAAAGTGATTAAATATTGAAGTACGAATCAATAAAAAAGACAAAAGTAGAGCCTCAGATCAAATAAGAAATAAAGATGGCGCGCTGTCAACAGTTTGGATGTCAATGTGTGCGTGTGACTGTGTATGTACACACAGCATGGCGTAGTTTTGCGTGCGTAAATATGTTGTTCGCAGAATTCTGAAGAATAAATAATCTTATTTGGTTTGAGAGTAGATCACGACAACGATAACTATTATTCACATAAATTAGAAGTCTGTGGATTATATTTAACCTTGAGTCGTGTTTAGTTTTGTTTTTATCTATACAACGCACTTTACAAAACTTGGTTCGTTTATATTTAAAAAATGACCATGCAGTTTTTCAAATTAAGAATACCCAAGTAAAATTCCTCCTCCTTTGTTAGCATTAGCCCAAGAAAACTCTGCAACACTCAATATTGTCGTAAAGACAGCGGCGCGCGGGTCGTCTCCAGTTTCGGGTTAGTAGATAGATAGTTTTCGTGTTGCCCACTCCTTCTGTCTTGCCCTTTCTCTTATGTTCTCTTATGACAAAATTAGGATTGCCACGCCTGAGCCGACTAATTCTAATCATGACGTAGGTCCTACTAATTTTCCACGCTCACAGAAGGGACAATAAATAGACAAAAGACAATTATATTGTTTTATTTGCTTTTCATTTTGATTAGCGCTCCTTCACATCAGTTCCAATCAGTAATATCTACGAGCAGTATGTCGATAAATTCAGTATAAGATGCAATGACATTGATTTACATGTACAGTACATGAGCAGAAGTGCATTACCACTATAAGAAATTTTTCCTTTGCAGCTACAGCAACATTTAGGGTATTTGGTCCATCTATAGCAAAAATCAATTGCTAAATGAAGGGGAGTTACTTGTCCTTTGTCCTTGACACACAGGGTATTTTTATTTTATAAATACAAATTTATTTATTGAATGCTATAAAAACCTTCTAGCAACTGCACAGCAATATGATTCTTAAGGTGGTCGTGCAAGTGCAAGAGCATAAGTATGCTCTTGTATTGTACGATTTTATAATTACCTAATGATTTCATCCATGCAGACTGCAGACTGCAGAGTTTCTATCGACCGATAGTTTAGTCGGGTACTTAATAAGTATGAAGATGTATGCTAGTGCGCACACTATAATGAGTAGGCCGATAAATAAGTTTTATAGGCGTCCCCATTTCCTTCACACTAAACTATCTGACAACTATCGGCCGACCGGTAGTTGGCGATCGTTTGATTTAACCAGTATTGGATCCCTTCTACTCGTGCACGCACATATGATGATTGTTTAGTCGGCTGACTCGGCATGGCAGAGAGGTAGGGCATAGCGGGGTACCCGTTCGAATTGGAGCCGCCCGACTGGGGAAGTACCTCCACCTTACAGAATACCGCAGCTAAACAATACTCTTTTAAATAGTGTTGTGTTTCTGCCGGTGAATAAGGTTTCCAGTGCTCCATGGGGTGGGAATTTGGGGAACTGTGGCTTTGGCAGTGAAAGGGCATTTATCTATTTGCTGCGAGAGCAACGTGTTATAGAGGTGGGCAACGCATTGGCGATACTCTTGGTGTTGCTAATGTCTATAGGCAGTGGTGACCCCTTTCCAGCAGATGGCCCGCTTGCCCGCTTGCCTACTGTATGCAAAATTGCAATTTTAGTATGGGCAAATCTGTACTTTTCATAAAAACAAATTTTTCAATTTCTTAAAAACGGGTTGTCCAATTACAATGAAACTTTGTAGGTATAATCAGACAATATTAAGCTTACTTACTAATATTTATTTTTTTAATAATTGACAATTCTCACTATAAAATTACATCTGTTAATAAGGAAAATATGACGACAAATTATTTTTATATATATTTAAAATGACATTCTATAATTTAGACATACATTATTTTCGAAATCAATTATTAGGTTTTATATGTCATGTAAAATAATAAAATTCGAGCAAATATGCATATGAGCGGAAAAAAACGGCAACTCCACCACTTTCTATCTAAATTTCTTGCGCGTTAACATATAGCAGCATAATAATGATATATTTGGGATCAAATGTCACATGTCAACAGTTTAAAGGTCCAAAATACGCGGAAACTATCGGTACCAGAATACTAGTTAATAAAGAGAAATTATAGTACTCGTCTAAATCTACATTTTAGGTGACAATTGCTGTAAAACATAAAACCGTTAGGTATAACTCTGAAACTATTGGTCGTAGAACACAAGTTACTAAAGAGTAATAATGGCACTCGTCAAGATCTATATTTCGGGTGATAGCTGTCAAAGTTAAAACCGTTGAAGCTCGGAAACTTTTTTTCTTTAAGAGAAATAATAGCACTCTGCATATCTGATATTTCGGATGACAGCTTTCTGGCATACTGAACTATCGACCAGAAGACATCTGCGGGGGGTCTAAGGAAAAGGCTACTGGCGATTTATCTTGGAGACACTTTTTGAAACCGTATACTTTTTCTTCAGGCAAGTTAACATTCAAGTCTTCTTCGCATTTATCCATGACATCCTTGAGCTTAGGTTTATATTCTTTAGGAAACAGACTCAACAGGTTCTCCTTGTTGACGTTTCCTTTCGCATCGGAATAACCTAGCAGTTTGAATACACAGAACAAAAACTTTTTCGCCTTGCTTTCAGAAGGACCTTTATCTGCAAACGTTGAACCCGTCATAAACATGCATTTGAGACCGGCATCCATGAATTTCTTCTTAGTTTCGTCTGATAGGTGAATCATCTAAAAACCGAGATTTTACTAAAGGCCATAAATCGACATTGAACTGGATCCATCTAAAATGTTATCTACATTCGCCTGGCTTTCTAATCAGTAACCGTTCTTTCAGTGTTATATTCATAATCATATATTACTAGCATACTACTACCACAGCATAATATATACCAGTTTAAAGATGAAGTAGTGAGGTCTATTTAGGCACTATGAAAGATATATTCTCTATATCTATCGAAGGTGGAATTGTCTTTCGTGTTTGTGCAAATGTGCCTTAAACGGTCGCTCTTTGGATTCGCTTCCATACAAATCGTACGATCTCTATGTTACCGACGCGAACTACTCTTGTTCGAACCATTCGTACGAATTTAGGTAAACACAGCGGTGAAGTTATTGTAAACCTCGCCCATAAATAAAATAGATAAAGTACCAATCAATTGTCGATATTTACCTACGAGTGCAAATCATCTTTAATATGGGTCATAAAATATTATATAGGCAGACAGTTTGATTAAAATTGTGTCTGAGTCAAACATATCAACATTATAACTATCCATACAGCTCTAGTCTATATCTTTCTATCATACACACAGCACAACAAATGCACAGGACAGTCAACACGATACACAAATATACTGCGTTAATTGGGCTCAAATATACTAAAAGTAAAATATTAAAGACATTCTTGTATCCATAAGATACAAGAAATTTCATTACAATACATAATTTAGTTTTATTTATTAACAAAAATTCAGAACCGCAGAATACGTTGTTATCCAAATCGGAACAAAACAATGCAAGCACTGATGATCAGGGTCGTATGAGTTGATAAATTAATTATACTTTATTTATTTAGTACTTTCAACGTTACGAGTAAGTATGTCTTTATTTGTTTAGGTAGTATGTGACATAGTGCACCGGTTTTTTTTGTGTGCTACGTGTCAGTATTATTTACGTGGCAAGAGGAAATTAGGAAGACTGGCTAATGCGAAGAACCACAGGAATTTTTCAGAATCTGAATTAGCTTCCAATGTTCGCAAGCTTTTCAAAGCGACTTTGGGTCGGGGAAATGATTTTAGTTCTATGGTTTGTCAATTTATCGCAATCAATTTTTATTAGTTCATCTAAGAAACTTTAGGAATAGTTGTGAAGGGATTTAAGTGGATGAGTCTCACTATTATCCTATATTAACTAAGTATTGTCCGCGACAAGTCGACATGGTAGTTTTCTAGTGATGGCACACCGATCGATATTTGATGTCAATATTTCTTATTACCATATGTACGAATCTTCCTCCTCACATTGTGTCCTAAATCACATAATTAAGACAGCTCATGTTTACACAAACTCACACACGTTCAACACTATTGCTATCGTATTCATACAGACGGACACATTCATTAGTCAATCAATGTTGCTAATGGTAATGAAGATGCTGCGATGGATGTGTGGAGGTTCATGCAAAGATCGCGTTCGAAACGGCTATTTTCGCGGTAGCCTAACCTACGTGACATTGCAGTAAGCTGCAAATGTGCCGCTTTCGTGTGTATGGACACATCTTGTAGGAGCCAAATGAACCTGGCTACCTTCTAGGACTAGTCTCAAGTCAAGGAAAATCAAAGGAGTCACAACTCAATAGAATTGAATTGATTTATTTAAATGTTCCTTTGGCCGCCTTCCGTCTCCATAATCAGATCAGCTTACTGACACCACAATATTGAATGGTCATCTGACGTAAGTCTGAGATATATTTATTAGTAACTACTTAGAAATGTTCAAGAATGGTTTTTAAGTTTTTTTATTTTATTAATTAGCAAAACAGCGGGTAGTTGGTAAATATAGGTAAACACTAAAGTGACTAAATATTGAAGTACGTTTCAATAAAAATACAAAAATAGAGTCTCAGATCAAATAAGAAATAAAGATGGCGCGTTGTCAACAGTTTTTATGTCAATGTGTGCGTGTGTCAGTGTATGTACACACAGCATGGCGTAGTTTTGCATTCGTTCGCAAAACTACACAATATGTTGCTCGCAGAATTCTGAAGAAGATCTTATTTGGTTTGAGAGTAGATCACGACAACGATAACTATTAATCACATAAATTAGAAGTCTGTAAATTATATTTACCCTTGAGTCGTGCTCTAGTTTTGTTTTTAGCTATTCAACGCACTTTACAAAACTTGGTTCGTTTATATTTAAAAAATGACCATGCAGTTTTTTAAATTAAGAATACCCAAGTAAAATTCCGGATGGACCAAATACATTAAGGGTATTTGGTCCATCTATAGCAAAAATCTATTTGCTAAATGAAGGGGTATTACTTGTCCCTTGTCCTTGACACACAGTGTATTTTTGTTTTATAAATACAAATTTATTTCTTGAATGCTATAAAAACTTTCTAGCAACTTCACAGCAATATGATTCTTAAGGTGGTCTTGCAAGTGCAGGAACATAAGTATGCTCTTGTATTGTACAATTTTATAATTACCTAATGATTTTATTTATTTATTTATTTAACATTTATTATGCACAATAAATAGTATACAAAATAGACATACAGACTGCAGACTTTCTATGGACCGATAGTTTAGTCGGGTACTTAATAAGTATGAAGATGTATACGAGTGTGCACACTACGAGTATAGTGAGTAGGCTGATAAATAAGTTTGATAGGCGTCCCCATTTCCTTCACAATAAATTATCTGACAACCGGTAGTTGGCGATAGTTTGATTTAACCAGTATTAGATCCCTTCTACCCGCGCACGCACACATGATGATTGTTTAGTCGGCTGACTCCGCCGATAGTTCTTACAGTGTTGCCAGATTTAGGGGGTATTTTTCGCCATTCTGGCAAAAGTCTTCACATCAGTTCCAATCAGTAATATCTACGAGCAGTATGTCGATAAATTCAGTATAAGATGCAATGACATTGATTTACATGTACAGTACATGAGCAGAAGTGCATTACCACTATAAGAAATTTTTCCTTTGCAGCTACAGCAACATTTAGGGTATTTGGTCCATCTATAGCAAAAATCAATTGCTAAATGAAGGGGAGTTACTTGTCCTTTGTCCTTGACACACAGGGTATTTTTATTTTATAAATACAAATTTATTTATTGAATGCTATAAAAACCTTCTAGCAACTGCACAGCAATATGATTCTTAAGGTGGTCGTGCAAGTGCAAGAGCATAAGTATGCTCTTGTATTGTACGATTTTATAATTACCTAATGATTTCATCCATGCAGACTGCAGACTGCAGAGTTTCTATCGACCGATAGTTTAGTCGGGTACTTAATAAGTATGAAGATGTATGCTAGTGCGCACACTATAATGAGTAGGCCGATAAATAAGTTTTATAGGCGTCCCCATTTCCTTCACACTAAACTATCTGACAACTATCGGCCGACCGGTAGTTGGCGATCGTTTGATTTAACCAGTATTGGATCCCTTCTACTCGTGCACGCACATATGATGATTGTTTAGTCGGCTGACTCGGCATGGCAGAGAGGTAGGGCATAGCGGGGTACCCGTTCGAATTGGAGCCGCCCGACTGGGGAAGTACCTCCACCTTACAGAATACCGCAGCTAAACAATACTCTTTTAAATAGTGTTGTGTTTCTGCCGGTGAATAAGGTTTCCAGTGCTCCATGGGGTGGGAATTTGGGGAACTGTGGCTTTGGCAGTGAAAGGGCATTTATCTATTTGCTGCGAGAGCAACGTGTTATAGAGGTGGGCAACGCATTGGCGATACTCTTGGTGTTGCTAATGTCTATAGGCAGTGGTGACCCCTTTCCAGCAGATGGCCCGCTTGCCCGCTTGCCTACTGTATGCAAAATTGCAATTTTAGTATGGGCAAATCTGTACTTTTCATAAAAACAAATTTTTCAATTTCTTAAAAACGGGTTGTCCGTTTACAATGAAACTTTGTAGGTATAATCAGACAAAATTAAGCTAACTTAAAAAAATATATTTTTAAATACTTGTCAATTCTCTCATAAAATTATCAGTTATTAGTTTTTATATGTCATGTAAAATAATAAAAATCGAGCAAATATGTATACGGGCGAATAAAACGGCAACTCAACCCCTATCTATCTAAATATCTTTCGCGTTAACATAGCAGCATAATAATAATATATTTGGGATCAAATGTCAGATGTCAACAGTTTAAAGGTCCCAAATACGCGGAAACTATCGGTACCAGAATACTAGTTAATAAAGAGAAATTATAGTACCTACTCGTCGAAATCTTCATTTTGGGTGACAATTACTGTCAAACTTAAAACCGATAGGTATAACTCTGAAACTATTGGTTATAGCACACTAGTTACTAAAGAGTATTGATGGCACTCGTCAAGATCTGATGATAATGATGGCGCTCGATCATCTATATTTCGGGTGATAGCTGTCAAAGTTAAAACCGTTGTAACTCGGAAACTTTTTTCTTTAATATAAATAATAGCTCTCTTATCTCTTCTTTAAGAGAAAAAATATCAGATATCGATCTGATATTTTGGATGACAGCTTTCTGGTATACTGAAATACCTACCTGGCAACCCTTTCATTCCGCGCACTCATCACCAACCAAACTGTTAAGCCTAACCCGACTAAACTATCGGCTGATAGAAAAATCTGCGCCCTACCCGACTAAACTATGGACCAGAAGACATCTGCGGGGGGTCTAAGGAAAAGGCTACTGGCGATTTATCTTGGAGACACTTTTTGAAACCGTGTACTTTTTCTTCAGGCAAATAAACATTCAAGTCGTCTTCGCACTTATCCATAACATCCTTGAGCTTAGGTTTATATTCTTGAGGAAACAGACTCAACAGTTTCTCCTTGTTGACGTTTCCTTTCGCATCGGAATAACCTAGCATTTTGAATACAGAGAACAAAAACTTGCTTTCAGAAGGACCTTTATCTGCAAACGTTGAACCCGTCATAAACATGCTTTTGAGACCGGCATCCATGAATTTCTTCTTAGTTTCCTCTGATAGGTGAATCATCTAAAAACCGAGGTTTTAATAAAAGCCATAAATCGACATTGAACTAAATCCATCTAAAATGTTATCTTCATTTAACAGGGTAAGATTCGCCTGGCTTTTTAATCAGTAACTATTCTTGCAGTGTTATAATCATAATCATATATTACTACCATACCACTACCACAGCGTAATAAATATTACCAGTTTAAAGATGAAGTAGTAAGGTCTATTTAGGCACTATGAAAGATATATTCTCTATATCTATCGAATATGGAATTGTCTTACGTGCTTGTGCGAATGTACCTTAGAACGGTCGCTCTTTGGATGCGCTTCCGTACGGTTCTCACTCGTACCTACGAATCTATTGACGATCTCTATGTTATCGACGCGAACTACTCTTTCACAAACCATTCGTACGAATCTTTTGCCTGATTTTACTGATGCTACCAATTTCGGTACTATTATTTTAGGCACTATTCGTACGAAAATGTATTCAAGGATCGGCCACCGCGGTGGCGGGACCTTGGGGTGGCACGAAATTGGCGTGGCCTTCCGAGTTGACATCTAGCCAGAATTCACTATAGTTTCGCGACTTTTTAATAAGGTGTTCATCAAATTAAATATGCTAACTTGTGATGTTGCAGACTTAGGTATAAGTGGAAAAGCCTGACAATTTCGCCTGGATATTGAAAAACAATGCTTACAGTGTTATATTCCGATTTATAGGATACAGTATTGACAGTAATTACAAGTTTAGAATTTTTCATTCTAATCTCGAAACACGCGTATGTTTAATGAAATATTGTAGATGAAACTGCATCTTAAGCAGTTGTAAGGTCAAAATAAAACTTAATTAAGTATTATAATATTATTTAAGTGCGTTATTTCAAAACCAGCAAACCAATATTTCGAAAGCTTGTAATTTAATACTTACCGGTCTGTCTTCTCTTGTTAATAAAAGGTTAGTGATGTTCTTTATGATTCCATTTGCAAACTCAGGCTCAGCCGTTAAGTTAGTGGCAGCCGGTACTTGAACCTAAAATCATAATTTAAAGTCTAAATACTGATCAATTCCGAAAAATATCTAAAACTACAATTATAGATCAATTCTGTCGATATGCTATTACGAATACAACGATATTTGTGTAGCTTCATGAGTCTCATAGTATTATCATTTCAGAAGCGATCTACTGGAGCTAAATTTTGGGAAGTTTTTACATCGTCTGGCTTTATGTAGCTTGTGTTCTACCGAATTTCTATCGAAATCGCCGTCTATCTCGTGTGGCTGTCTCATGCCATTATACTAATCCTCTGTGCTCATGCTGCGCTTAGCGGTACATGGTGCCTGATGCACCTTTTAATTACCTGCTTATGGACTGTGAGGGTGCCGTAGGTTGTTCTACGTTATACAAGAAAAATTCCACTTTCTAGCGATAGTAGACGTTTAGGAGACCTACAAAACGTCGGTCGGACCGTGCACAAACAGGCACAATTTTTTTTGATATCCCAATCTTGGACTTTTCGTAGCGATAGTACTTACGAGTATCCTCGTGTGTGGGTTCTATAAGCAAAAAACCGGTCGGTCTCGCATCCTCTTGGCAGTTTCGCTTTTCAGTTACATTAAAGTTACTTTTCTTTTTGGGTACTATGATGTGGCTGAAAACGGCACCCTCACAGTCTATCATATTAGTGACTACGCAGAATCCTGTTTTGCAGACAAACCCCACATAGAATGGTTTGATAGTTACTTTTATTTCGATAGATAGGTAAGTAAATAAATAAAAATTTTAAATACTGTAGGTAATCGATACAAGGGAACGAAAACTTTAGTTATGATAATACGAAATTAAATTAAATTGCTGTAAAACTGTATGGAAATAAAGAAATAAAAATGTAATTTTAAGTACCTGTAGCTTTTGAATATCGCTCTTACTGGTGACAGTTCTAAATATCTTCTTACTAGTAACCTGATTAACAATTAAAATGATTGAAAAAACCACTTTCGACCAAAAATAAAAGTTCATTTTTATTTTTATTGTATATTTTTAAATGTTCGTTTTACTCAGATTCAGAAGTGTATGACTATTTTGCCATTCATTTTAAAGGTAGGAAATACCTTTAAATTTTTTTAGTAATCGTTACAGTTCTGGGTCTAATTATTTTTATGAGGTAGGTTTATAGCACATGATGCATGTAAAGTATAGCGATTAAAACGTAAGCGAATTAATTAATTTTTTAAAGTATACCTATTAATTACGTATTTGCTTTTATATCAACTGGCAAATAACTTTGCCAATACAGAAAAACTATTCATTCTGTTTTGGAAAGTACTACAATTATACTATTCATGAATATCTTGATGCAACGTTTTCCAGTCCATAATATTTTTTAAAGAAATATCTACTCGTATAGCCAGGCATTATACACCTGGTAATAAGTGGCGATGCGGCCAAAGTTAGAGCATAACTGTCTGTAAACATCTGTCCATATAGCTTGATTTCTGCTTTTATTTTACTTTGACCTGGTTTCTGCACTTCTATGCTGCTAGTAGTCATATTATTTATATAGGTACCCATTATTTTTTGTACTGATTTTATAGAAAGCTCCTCCACAACAGTATAAATACCACCGCGGATATGATTTATCCATTCGTTGTCGCTCCACAGTTCCAGTACGCATTCCCTTACCATCTCAAGAGCATACATGTCCTGAGTGTCTATATCTCCAATGACGTCTAGTTTCGCAGCCTAAGGCGCTGTCTTAATTGGCAACAGTCGTGCGACCATGGTCTTACGACGTCCGACATTGGATACCTCAAAACCGCGCGTCGCACGACCGTTGCCAGAAGATTTGGCAACTGGCAACTAAAAAACTGCTTAACAGATCGAAGAAATACTTCACACCGGTGAAACGACTTCTATATAAGGCTCAAGTCAGAACCCATTTAGAGTATTGCTCCCATCTAAGGGCGGGAGCACCGGCTTACCAGCTTAATCCTTGTGACTCGATCCAAAAACGTGCTGTGCGAATTGTGGACGATATGCTCACAATTAGTAATGAGCCGCTTAATCAGCGGAGGGACTTCAGCTCCCTTTGTGTGTTCTATTGCTTGTACAATGGTGTTTGTTCTGAGAAAGTGTTTGACATGATGCCCACAGGCATGTTCTATCATCGCAATGCTCATTAACGTCAGTCAGGTAGTTCATCCTCACACCTAGGAACTAATTTGGTTGCGAACTATGCGAAACCTGGTGAGGTTTTCCTTGGAGAGTGTAACATAGAGTTCTTCAACAAAGGGGTGAAAAGGTTTTACGGGGTCGGCAGCGCATGGGTGATGCCCCTGGTATTGCAAACGTCCATAGGTTGCGGTGACTGCTTACCATCAGGCAGGCCGTAACCTTAGTGGTATAAAAAATAAATAATAATAACAAGCTAAGTTTCTTCACCAAAGGCATTGAAACCGAGTCAGATCATTTACAGTTGAGCGACTATCGTTTATAGAGGTGGTTACTTCAAGTATTATCAACATTTTGATGTGTGTTTCCATAAAAAACATACTTCGAACCTTCAAATAAAGTTAACCAACTACAGAGAGGTGAGCAAATTTGTTTGTGATCGTTGGCACTCTTACATAAGGACATCCGTTGAATGTTCTTTCAATTGAAATAAGTATTGACGTCCGATGTTTAAATAAGTAGACATATTGCTTTTACATTATTTTAATTTTTATTTGCCATGCACTGCGTTAATTTAATTCCATAAGTATTTTATCTGGCGTGTTATTAAAGACACACTGGTTGTAATATCTCACTCTTTCCGCGGGCAAGAGAATTTTGACAAGTTCTTTAGCGCATTTGTACGCGATTTCCCTTGTTGTGAAAGTATTTTCATTTTGGGGATATAGAGTCAATAATTTTTCCACGTTGATGTTACCATACCAGTCAGCATAGCCCATATGAACAAATTCGCAGAATACTGCCTTTTTTATATCGACTTCCGTGAAAGTTCTTCTTTGAGGTAGCGGCTCATAGGATTTATTTATGGAATCATGTGAATCCATTCTTCTTTCAGGCAACTCAGTTGGCAGCTCATAGGGTTTATATAAGGGATCGTGTATGCCTAACGCACCAGAGCATCTATGAACGGCTGCCAAAAATTTTTCCTTCTCAGCAGGAGGTAGCGCAAACCGTCGAATTTGATTTTGATTCTAAAAAGAAACAGATCATTTAATCGATTTTCATTAAACTGTAGCTGAACTAGTATTCTACTTACTAGGGCCTTTGAATACGCTCTAGAATTGCAAATAGACCACGATGGCCGAAAGCACCTCGCAAGACGTAGACCACATTTTTAATAATTATGCAGAGACAACCTCTTTAGCCCTGTGATGCAGGCGGCACATTTAAAAGAGTATGGATGTGGAAGATCTAGTCTAGCGGTGAGTACGTACCTAACTCTGAAAAGTTTGTCAGGATGAGTACTACTAATTGCCAAAGGTTGCAGTGTTGCATTTCGATTTAAGTTGCAAAGTACTTGTTTAAAAAAGTAATTGTTTATATTCTGGTATTTTAGATATCATTTAAATTAGCAGTAGACTAGTATAGGATGATGATGAAAGAAAGAAAACATTGGCAGGCGAACGTTTTTTCGTAATTAAATTTAGAATTTACCGGATTCCGTTGAAAGCCGTCGTTACTGGTGTCATTGGACGCCATCATCATCATTAATAAGGTCAAGTTGGTTATTCTAACATTTTCGACAATCTTTGTATTTACGTTACTGGTAACCTTATCGCTATCCAGCGGGGTAATGCGGCCAGCATGCGGGCACTTACCCGGTTACTGGAGATTTTTTTAAATCTTTAATTAAGTTAACTTTTTGTGTATTTTTCTATGTTATACTCATATTTGTTACAATAATTTTATATTATGTAAATATTGTAAATATCTTTTTAATGTAAATAAATTTACTGTGACCTGACTAATAAATAGAATATTAGAATATTATTTGTTTTGTGGTGGTTGTCATCTTGGCTTAATATCCCGATTGTGCTCTCTCGCGCGTAAACGTCGATGATCTAGTATTTGGCAGATCAAGTAATTGCAGTGGAGCGCTGCCATCTGACCTCCGCCACCCTGTTAACTGGGGAACCTGACCATATTGAATCATGGTTAGATGGTTTTTTGTAACCTACATCACGTTGCACAAAACAACTATTTGCTGATTGCGGCTCTTGGTTGCTTAGTTTATTGGAGTTATATTTGTTTTCGAGTAGGTACACAATAAATACAATAGTGGAAATGATTGAAAATATGAATGAAGCGGCAGCCAAATATCTAAGTAACCAAAAAGTACACAAAGCAATTTGTGAATCCCCACACCCTATACTAAATTATGTACCTATTTACCTATGTGGGTAATGTGTTGTGGTCAAGTTAACGCAATTAACAGTCATCGGGTGGTAGGACTCTATCAAGCCTGAGGAGTCCGCCTGGGTGAGTACCGCCGCCTTATCTTTTTCTGCCGCCAAGCAATAATGCTTGCATTATTGTGTTCCAGTATGAAGGATAAGGCAGCCAGCGAAATTACAGGCATGAGGCATTTGATGTTAGTCCTCACAGTGACAACGCACCTGCGGTTCTGCACTTTTGTTACCTGCAACCTAAATGTATGAATTGAAGATGTTATGGACGACAGCTACCACTTACCATCGGGTGTGCTGTCTGTTGGTTTGCTTTAAATAAAAATGCGCCTTTAAAGACGCATACAAACGTATGTAAGAAAATAACAGGAAAACACGGAATGCTTACAAGTTTCATATACTTACCACAAATGGTAGTCTTGTATTAATTTAATATGAAAACCTATTGTGTAGTGCCTTTTATGAGTATTTGCGTCCTACAAAGTCCCAGCAGGAGCTAGCTAATCTATACTAATACTCGTAGTATAAAGAGATAAAATACTTGAATTTATTTTTGTAAGTTTGTGTTATTGCATATGTAAACTTAAAAACTACTGGACCGATTTTAAAAACTTTTTCACTAATAGGAAGCTACATTGTTCCCGAGTGACGTAGACTCCTTTTTAACATGGAAAAAACAACCGGGTTGCGCTAAAGTTGAATGCCGCTGGGATTTACTAATAATATGTTATAAATAGAGAAACGACAAGCATATTGATTCATATATGTATTATTTTAATTGGCTGTCTATCTTTAGTACGGCAATATTATACAAAAAATCAAATATGAAGCTTACAGCCGGTTTTTTCTTCTCACTGCAATGTGAAAATAAAGTTTACTGGGGCCTTTTGCGCTATACATATATTGTATTCAGCTATTCTCTCCTCAGGGAGGCTAGTTTTGCTTTCCCTGATTTTGCTGTCACACAAATCCACGGCTTTTTCCACCTCTTTTTTCAAAGCATGGTTAATTGGGAGCAGAGTCATAAAATTTTGCTTTTTAACATATCCTTTGTCATCGGCAAAGCCTAGATGTTGATATACACACAACGAATACTTCTTCTGTTCCTCTGTAGACATTTGTCTTTGTAGAATCGGAGATACGCCTGTTATCATCATGCATCGGATGCCGACTTCCATGAATTTCTTCTTATTTTCCTCAGTAAGCGGAACAGGCTAAAATCGATGATTTTATGTACATAATTAGATAAAAAGAAAAAACAATTCGAATAAACATAATATTCACTAACGGTACAATACCGGTGTCAGATAAAAGATGTCGCTGTTAGGAACTCAGATAATGTAGTATTCTAAACCCAAAGATAAAGATAAAGATATTGGAGATATGGATGCTCGACTTATAGAGAATGTATACAGTCAATCTGTCACAAATAAATACAAATGACTCAATGTCATACAAAGGAGCGATCATATTAGGTATTGATCATGTTACATGATTGTATTATCCAAAGGCTAAGTAGATACAAAGGCAATCTAACTGACAACCAAAAATTCTCGCCATATTCTGATTGATTGTATCATAAAACCATATTCGATCGATCAGATCGAATCCAATTAGTTGACCTAATATTTTGCTAACCTGCATATTTTGTTCTGAGCGTCTAAATTAAATTATATAGGTACTATTTATACAAAAACTAAGATAAATTTTTGTTTTTGATATCGATAGGGCAAAAATCCAAGCTAATAATTTAGCTAAGATTATTTTTATTTCACTAACATTCGATGTCTTGTCTCATCAAAGCTGCATCATTTATTTATACCAATAACTTATTTTAGATAACATCATTAGTCAGAGAGACTAGACTAGACTCTATACCTAGTTATTTCTATAAAATGGGTAGCTTGCTTATATATTAATAGAATTATAATATAAAATCATATTTTACCGGTCTATTATCTCGTAAATTGCTGGAGGGACTCCAGAAGTTGAAACCATATCCGGCAAACTCAGCGGTAAAGTTACTTGTAACCTAACCCACAAATAAAAATTTTAAATTACAAATTATATACTATAGGTATAATGCATTTATTTGCTATGAAACAGACAAGAACAATAAATATATACAATAAAAGAAAAAGAGAAAAAAAATCATAAAAAGGCATTATTAGTTATAGTTGTAGGTATAGTTTGTATATGTCTATGTCTATAATTACATTGCAGAAGATGTGCGTCTAAACGCGTAAATTGTTCTATAGCTGATCAAATGTTTAAAATGAGAATTTCTAAACTTTAAATGAATAATTATAAATCATCATATACCTATGTCATGGCTTTGCAATAGTGATTTATTAAAAAATCTATTGCCGTTATAAAGAGAAAACTACAAGTCTCGTTTGAAATCAAATATTTCCTTCTTATTTTATAACTACAAATATCGTCATTTACCACCAGGCGAGAAGGCGGTCAAATGCCTGATTTTTACCTGCGGGCAGTTTCCACGGAAATTTGAACTATCCTACTATGTAGCCTATGTTACTCGAGAATAATGTAGCTTCCTCTTAGTGAAAGAATTTTTAAAATTCGTGCAGTAGTTTCGGAGATTACCTCAACACAAGCATACAAACTTTTCCTCTTTATAATATTAACTCCTTCACACGAAACACTAATCATAATTAAAAAAAATAGTAAAGTAGTAATTTCTTTGACCCACAGCTCAATAAAACAAAGATACGAAGCAAAGGTCATATTTTGTAGGCCACTGCAATGTCAACAGTGCCGACGCCAGGCCGACGCTGTGGCGTGGGATGAACGAGATTTGATCTTTACTTGATTACTTCATTGTGTTGAACCAAAGCTGAAATTGGACGTCAGACTGAATAATAATATAAGTCCGAACCCTTAGCCAGATCAGGAGCAGCAGCCATTTCTGTTGTTCACTTTTAAGATAGACATCTAAATAAAATAATCTAAAATCTTTAAAAGTAAATATTTGAAATTAAAGTAAGAAATACCGGATTGCTTTGAAAACTGTCGTTACTGGTGCCATTAGTCAACATCGTCAACATCAATGAGGTCATGTTAAATATCTCAACATTGTGGACAAACTTTGTGGTTACGTTACTGACAACGCGACCAATAAATAAAATATTGAAAACAGCAATAGCTTGCACCAACCACGAGCTCATTTTAATTTCTCTTCATGGTACCTATACTTTCACAACAATAGTTTCAGACGTCTTAGGTAATTCAAGAAAGTTTATAGGCAATTGGATAAAACATAATTAGTAATCATTACAGATTGAAATACTAATTGATTTTTTAGAGGCACGTAAGATTAAGTACGTACTTCACATCAACGGTCCATAATAGTACATTGGAGGACTTGGGTCTTCTTAACTGTTTTACTAAAACCTATCGTGAACCTAAATTTGAAAAAAGGATGAGTATAGGACTCAATAGAGGTCTATAATTTCGGATTGGTTTTCACAAGCAGCGGGACATTAGAATAATACGTACTTATCTGCGAAGAAAGATTTTGTTTTTCTTAATCATCTGAAAGTACCGCACTCGCAAAAAAAATGTTTTATGTAATTTTTTGGCGAGTGCGATACTTTTAGATGTCTGGTCGTTTGTCATTTAATTTCAAACTCGCTTCAATCCCGTATTTTTTAGGTCTGCCTTAATTTGCTTCCGAATATCCTAATTCACAGATTGTATGTGTTATCAAACATGCTTGAACACTGAGAACTGTGAAAAGCTATTTTATATTGAACAAGCAAGCGGGAAACTAGTGGTGTGTGGTGCCGCCACCTCAAAGGTGGTGTGTGGTGCCGCCACCTCAAAGAATAGCACCACCCCATCTCTTCCCGTGGGTGTCGTAAGAGGCGACTAAGGGACAAATCCGAAAGGTGGGCAGCAGCATCTTTCTGGGTAGATTTACATCAACTGCACTGCGATCTCCAACCCGCCTGCCAAGCGTGGAGATTATGGCAATGACCTCCCCTTTCGTGGGAGAGGCCCGAAGTCCTGCAGTGGATTGTTATGGGCTGTGATGATGATGATGAAGCGGGAAACACCAGTGGGGTCACGAATACGTGGCCTTTTAAGTGTAGGCTTATTTCATGAAGTACTAGTGTAATGTCGTACTAGTTCCAGAATACCGCTGCGGTAAGCTCATTCCATGCAATGGGAATGGTTCAGGGTCCTTCTGGCTTATTCTAGAACCGCTCGCCTCGAGTCGAAAAATTCAATATTCTGATGCAGGGCGCTGATGTTCCATATGTTACAATGGTTCGCTTTCGGTGTTGCCAATGAAACAATCTTTAATTTATACATTTCCAAACCATATTGAATTTTTCATGTATATAACCAAAATTGGAAACCGTTAGACTATAAGTGAGTTTTCAAAAAAATGTGCTTTAGGAAGTTTCTTGAAAAGCGCACGATAGCGCACCATTTCTACAAGTGATAGGGATATAACTTTAATTTGTGGCGTATTTGGAGCATTTTAAGATACACAAAATATTTAATTTAAAGAAAAATACGGAATACTTCCAAATTCATATAGGTACCTTCTTACTTACTGACTATAAATATTTCACAGGGTTTCCATCATCAGATCCTGACCAGATCACAATAGGACCGCCCCAGAAGATACACTTAAAAAAAAGGAATTTCCAAATCGGTCTATTACAATATTGAAGTTACGAAGTTAGAAGTTACGGTGGCCTGTAATCGTCATCCTTAGTTCCACTTGATACTTTTCTGCATGCAAATGCTTGACTTGTTATAGAAAATACTGAAATTGCTATATGTGTGCCTATAATACTGGAAGAGATCACTCGATTTCTCGAGAATCCCATCCTTAGATCCTGACCTGATGACTATGGGATCACCTGGGAAGCATACCCTCTCAAACAATTTTCTAAATCGGGCCAGGCATCTTCGAGTAAAAGGGGAACATAAATTAGAAAAAGTTCCGACGAATTGAGAATCAGCTCCTTTTTGAAGTCGGTTATAAATGTGGTGTGTGCCTTTTATTAAATTCGAGCGCAGTTGTTATCAGAAGCTAGCGTACAATAAATAGAAAAACGACATTATATTTTAATTTATTTTTCACTTTAATTTGCTCTCTGTTATTAAAAACTAAAGAAGACTATAATCTACAGACTACAGACTTCAGTCTACAGACTACAGACTACAGTTACCTGGCCTATGCTAACAAAATGGTTACTGGCGAGTGTTCCTTGATACACAAATTGAATTCATATATTTTATCCTCAGGAACTTTAACAGACCTGACTTTGTATTTACATATAGCCACGGCCTTTTCAACCTCTTCTCTAAGTTTATCATCCGGTATAAGAGCCAAGTAATTATGTCTGTTAATGGTTCCTTTCTTACTGGCGTAGCCTAGGTGGGTAAATAAACAATACGCATACTTCTTCTGTTCCTCTTCATTTCTATCTACTACTTGAAAGGGCGTTATGCCAGTCACCATTATGCATTTAAGGCCGGTTTCCATGACTTTCTTCTTGTTTTCCAGGGATATCCTAATCATCTAAAACGTATGTTTTTTAAATATAAAGAATGTTAATAAAACCCGCTTGCTTGATCACCGAACGATTAAAAAAATATTATTTACCGGTCTTTGTGTTGTAGTGGTGATGTTTTCAAGTAGGTTTACTGGGGAGTATTCCGCCACACACAAAACGAATGAGTGTACCATTTCCTCATACCAGCCAGCTCTCCTCGGCCAGAACGTACCATTTACTTCACCTTTACATATATGCACGACTTGTGTAACATTGTAATTAGTTGGTAAACGATACAAGTTATTGTCATCGCGAGTGATTCCTTTCTCATCGGTATGGCGTAGATGTTTGTATATACACATCGCATACTGCTCCGCGTGCTCGTCAGTTTTTTCTCTTAATTGAAGGGGGGTTATGCCTGTCAACAGCGTGCATTTAAGGCCGGCTTCAATGAAATTCTTATTATTTTCCTCGTATATCTTATACCCGACCTTAAACGCCAACACAATACAATATAACATAGACCTTATTGCTTTAAGTTAAGGTTTTAAATGGGAAGATGCTGTTCTGCAGTCGAGTCCGAGAAAATGCCGCGTACGCCGCAACCACAGCCACAATACAACAGCAAAGGACATGGTTTTCGCGCCCTTTTAAAATAAGGCTTCCATGAAGGTACATCAGCGTAACTTACCTTCATATCTCATTTTTTTAAATCATGTGCTACATAATAGAATGGATTAAACTGAAATTAGAAACGTGATCACATTGCTTAAAGGATTAGAGAATACCGCAGCTGCAAACAATAGGTTCTATTTTAAAAAGCATTATCTCCCTGCCGGTGATTAAGGTCCTCCACTTCTCCATGTGGAACCGTGGCTTTGGCAGTGGAGCGTGAGCTACGTCTCGGGCTTTTAGAGGTGATACCCCTGATGTTGCTTATATTTTTCATCAGGTGCCTGCTTACCTCTTAATCCAGTGATTTAATAAAAAATACATCATTTACCGATTCTTTGTTTCATGCAACCTCAGCGGTAAACTTTCTAGTATCTTGAGCCATACATAATTTTTTTTTAAATGCCATTCAAATTCGGTATGGAACAGGTGCGTTACATTTCGCATGAATATGATTTAATACCTATTTATTTCGGAGCGAATAATTAAAAGACGACGCTTTCAAGAGACTCGTGCTGTAGGAGTCCCGTATCTCTGCTCAGCTTGGTCCTAATAGCGGGAACTCACGGTTGTCATCTGGGACCATAAAATCTCGATCAAGCTCAAGAGGCTTATGTACAAGAAATTCATTGGGCCTGTGAAGCTACATGGCTTCGAAACCTGGCCGGCGCACAGCACATCCGTGAAGTCCACGCCAACGAAATAAAATGCTTCGGTGGATGTGCAGAGTGACACGACTTGACCGAGTATTTAACGAACGAGTACGTCCGGCAGCCATGCGGATATTGAAGAGATGCCCCTGCGCAGGTTCAGTCACGTGTTGCGTTAGCCCCATCGGTACGTAGGAAATTGGTACCTATACCAGCCGCTATCAGGAAATAAGTCCCGAGGACGACTCAAGAAGCAATGAATTAACATCGTTAAGGCGGATGCGAGAGCCAACGGCGTATGTCACGAAGATGCTGATGCACGAGCGAAGTAGAGAAGAAAGTGTGGGAAAGCGGAACCTGGCAGAAGCTACTTTAGACAGACGGGGTTATTAGATACTTTACAAATTACAGGACGAAGCGGTAACCAAAGTCCTACCACCAGCAACAGCCAATTCTTGCAATACAAGGAATTCCTAAAAAAATAAAGTAAAAAATTACCGGATTGCTTATAGAGCCACTGGAGTTTGCCACTGTGACCAATGAGGTAATTCTGGTAATTGTAGCATTTTCGAACTTTGTACTTATGACTAAATTACTGGTAACCTGACCAATAAATAAAATATTAGAAATAGCAATCACTTGCGGCAAATACCTCATTTTCATGGTATATTCGTTTTTATGAAAAAAATGCTAAAAAGAATTTCAGACGCACATAACTATTTTTATGAGGTAACCAAATTTCACTTATCCACGGCATTAATAACCACCGGTTTTCATTTGTCATTTGGAAACAGCCAAAATATGTTTTCTCCCAAATGGCCATTTTAACAATTCTAACAGCATTTTTGTTTACTGTAAGCTATCTTGTCAAAACTTTAAAAAGGCATGAGGACTCAATATAATTATGTCTATAGTTTTGGATTGTTTTTCACAAAGCGGACATTCAGAATAATAGGTGCCTACTTACCTACCTAGAAATATTTCGTTTTTCTCAACCTACATCTTAACGGTGTTGCATAAAACAAGTTTTTGTTGAGTGCGGTACTCTTGTCGTTGATCGTTCAATTTCATACTGGCTTTGGTCCTGCATTAGGTAGCTGCCTTGATTTGCTTCCGAATATCCAAATTCACATTAGGCTTTAGTGTATAAGTCTTATTACTCGTACAACTTTATAAAATAGGCTTGTCTTAAATACCTGCGAACTGAAAGCAATTTTTTAATAATTTAGCGAGACATACGAGTATAGTATGTGATCACCGCCGACCATTGACATCCGCAATATAAGCATAGGCTTATTTCTTGAGTACCGCTGCGGGAAGGTCATTTCATAGAATGGTCGTATGCGTCAGAGGTCATATTTATGAACCTCTCGTCTCGAGTGGAACGGTTTACAATTTTTATTTCCGGCATGAAAAATCAAATATTTTGATGTAGACGCTGATTTTCCAATGTTTTGAACCGTTTGCTTTCGGTTGGCCAACGCAATTAAAACAATATTTAATTTTACATCCAAAAAATCAAAATTAAAAACATTTAGTTTCGAAGCGACTGGATCAAAGAGCCCTAGGAAGTTTCTTGGAAAACCTTTCGTCCAGGTGATAGGGATGGAACTTTAATTTGTGGCGTATTTGGAACCTTTAATTGTACATACAAATAATTAAAAGAAAAACACGGAATGCTGTCAATTTCATAAAAACACTTACCTGCTATAAAATTAAATCAATCTTCAAATCTAGGAATTTTTTTTTAAAGAATTGCTCTGTGCCTTTTAGGAAGGCCTGCTCGTGCTAAGTTGTGGGCAGAAGCTAGCGCACAGTAAATAGAGAAACGACGATGTTGTTTGTACATTCACTTTAATTTGCTCAGCTATCAACACCTAAAAACTAAAGAAGATTACAGGCGAATTTACCTAGCCTATGAGAACACAATATTTACTGGCGATTGTTCCGAGATACACAAATTGAATAGGTGTATTTTCTCCTCAGGAATACCAGTAACCCTGGCTTTGTCTTTACACATCATCACCACGTTTTTGATATCAGCTCTAAATTTATCATTCGGTAAAAGAGTCAAGTAATTATCTCTGTCTATGATTCCTTTGTTGTCGGAGTAGCCTAGGTGGGTAAATATACATAACGTATAACTCTTCTGATCCCAACCAGATCTATATGCTACATCAAAGGGCGTAACGCCTGTCATCATTATGCATTTCAGGCCGGCTTCTGTGAATTTCTTCTTGTTTTCCAGGGATAGCTTAATTGTCTAAAATCGATAAAGCGTTTTATGTAAAGGATGTTAATAAAAGTTAAGTGAATATTTAGTGCATAATTGGTTACTACTAGCTGTTTTGCCCACGACTTCATCCGCGTAATATTCGGTTAGTCCGTTCCGTTCTCGTGGCCACATTGAGTATCAGGAAAAACTATGTTACCCCCTGATAATGTAGCTTTTTTTAGGTGACACAATTTTTTAAATCGATTACCTAAGTGGTTTTTGAGTTTATACATTACAAACAAACGATCAAAGAGTTTTAAATAATGCATTTAAATGTCGAAATATTTACTACGTATAAGGATTGCATTTGCTGCTAAGCCACGTGTCTCTGGGTTTAAGAGGCCACCGCATTAGCGATACCCCTGGTGTTGCTAATGTCCATATGCAGCAGTGGTAATTTTCCATCAGGTGGCCCGTTTTCCTTTTTGTTATATAATATAAAATATCATCATTTACCGGTTTCGTCATCCGTAGCGTGCTAGAGTTACTAAGCAAGTTTACTTGGGGGTGTTCCGCTATACACAAAATGAATTCGGACATTATCTTCTCATACCAGCCAGCTCGGTTCGCCCAGTTCATCGTTTTGACTTTGTCTTTACATATATGCACGGCTTTTCTGACCCCTGCTCTAAATTTGTTATTTGGTAAAAGAGTCAAGTAATTATCCCTGTGAATGATCCCTTTCTCATCGGGATAGCCTAGATGTTTATAAATACACAAAGCATACTGGTTCGTGCGGTTTTCATTTTTATCTCTTAATTCAATGGCGGCCATGCCCATCAACATCATGCATTTAAGGCCGGCTTCCATGAACTTGTTCTTATCTTCCTCGGATAGCTGAAACGTCTAGAACAAAAACCGAATTAGAATACCAATAAAATAAAGACCTTATTGCTTTACGTTAAAGTTTTAAATGGGGCGAAGAAGACGTTGCGATACAGCCGCGAAAATGGCCCGTATGCCACAACCAACACCGGACGACATAATATTCCAAAATAAAAATTCTCTGCAGGTAAGTAGGTAGGCGTATCAGCGTAACATACCCTCATACATCAATTTTTTATTATGGACTATAGAATATTATAGAATGGATTTAACTGAAATTGGAATCGATGATGATATTGCTTAAAGGATTACAGAATGATGAACCTACATTATGTCCCTGTCGGTGAGCAAGGTCTCCAATTTTATATTGGGAACCATGGATTTGGTGTACTATTTGCTTGTTTATTGCCAGAGCTACGCGTCCCACGCTTTTAGAGGTGTGTAACGCGTGTGTAACGCGTTTTGCTTGCATTTTCCATCAAGTAACCCGGCTTATCCACTGATTTAATACAAATAAAGTTACTTGTTGTCCCACCAACCATTTCTATAATTCATTTTTAATATTGCGATTAGGGCATGCAAATATTCGAAAATTTTAGTATTCGAATATTCGAATATTTTTACTAGTGATATTCGAATATTATTCGAAATATTGTAAAATCCGGAATCAGGGATTTAAACTACGTTTTTAATGTAAGTTTGTGCAATTGGCCCTTAGTAATTGTATCCAAATGAGCGTAAAATGAATTTTTCTATGTTAATAATATAATTTAAAGCAATGAAAAAGACAATTCACTAAATCACAAAACAACACCATTAAGCGGCGAATTGTACTTTATTTTATTTTCACACCTTTGATTGCATTTATTAAGAGTCATCATCATCATCATCATCATACATTTACTAAGAAATTTACTAGAAAGGATGGAAAAATAAATTTAGCATGGAAATCGAATAAATAAATATTCGTGGACAAATTCACACAGCGCCATCTAGCCCCAAACTAAGCAAAGCTTGTACTATGGGTGCTAGATAACTGATATACTAATTAAATACTTTTTTTTTTTTTAAATACATACTTATTATACATAGAACACCCAGACCCGACACAGCAATTAAAATTCATCATTTCAATTTCTGCCCGGCCGGGTATCAAACCCGGGACCTCTTGCGTGGCAGACCGGCATGTTGACCATTGCACCACTCAGGTCGTCTTAACTCTCGCAATAATCGGTCGCCTTGCCTCCCGAGTAGTCCCGAACACCGCACAATACAAAGTACCTGCCCCACGAGATACCGCCTCGCCACTTGTCACGCCACGCGAGGCTGCCTGGCCCTCGTGAGAGTGAGGAGGTAGCATTAGATCGGTCAGATCCTAAGATTAGGTATTTTACGAGATTAGGATGCTAATCAACTTTTTACTTAACAAGAAAATGGAAAGAATTTTATATTAGGAGATCACTGATACTAATTAAAATCAAATTATATGTAAACCAAATATTATATCAGACAAAATGCATCTCGCATTCTACGCTGAGCAGAATACTCAGGCGGGCAGGAGTCACCGAGACTTCGGTGAAAGCGTTCTCACGATCCGTTTGATTAAATACCCAAAAATGAGACGCCTGTACGCAAATTCAGATGATTTAAAATATTCGAATTTTAGCTAAATAACTATTCGAATATATAAATGAGGAGAATATTCGAATATTCGACTTGCAAGCCATAATTGCGATGCAAAGTATTCTTAAATAAATAAAGTGAAAAATTACCGGAGTGCTTCGAGAACGATCGTTGCTTGTGTTACCGGAGGTTATAGACAGAATCAATGGGGTCATGTTAGCTATTTTAGCATTTTCTACAAAGTTTCTAGTCACGTGTAAATGACTGGTAACCTGACTTATAACTAAAATATTAGAAATAGCAATCACTTGTGGTAAAGTCGGCCTCATTTTCATACTATATTCGTATTAGACGTTTAACTTGAGCAAGTTTTAACGAGTCCAGTTGATAAAAAAATGCTAATAATAATTTTAGACGCACATAACAATTTTTATGAGGTAATCCAATTCCACTTATTCACGGCATTAATATAACCACTGGGTGCCATTTGAAACCTGACCCAAAATATTATCTATGTCCGTATTTTATAGATGAAAGTTTAGGGCTCCAGTCTCACACTCTTGTACCTTGTTGTAAATTGGAATTATGTAACCTACACACTGTAATTGAAAACATATTTATTTATGTAATATTTCCAATCTTTTTTATGTCTTTTTATGTAATACGGCAGGCAAGCAGGGCGTTGCCCGGCTCTAAGGAGACCTCTAATATACCTTTTGAACGATCCCATGTCATAGTCCAAAGGAAACTCTGTGACTGGGAGCGCATTCCACATCCGAGAAACTTTATTTCGAATCTTCGCGTGGACACCACTAGACGGTCCACGTAATGGGGATGAGTACCCAGCCCGCGGCGGGTGGGGCGATGGTGGAATTGTGCTGTAGGCACCAGATCAAAAAGTTCCTCAGAACACTTCCCATTGTAATGTACAGCCGGTAGAACACGCACAGGTAGCCAAAGTCCCTTCGGTTAGCCAGTGGTTCTAACCGGCTTATTAGTATGGGATCGTCGACAATTCGTACGATGCGCCTCTGTACGGAGTCCAAAGGATAGCAGGTCGGCAGTTTCGCCGGCCGAAAGATGGGAACAATACTCCATATGTGGCCGCACCTGTGCCTTATACAGCAACAGGCACTGCTCTGAGGTGAAGCATCTCGCCGGTATATCCTCAAAGTGTAAATATACACACTGCAAACTTCTTTCAAACTCTACTTCTTTCATCATCATTTATTATGCATTTGACTCTGGCTTCAAAGATTTCTCATTTTCCTCGGACCTACTAAAATTGAAGTTTTGGTGATGAGGTTATAAATAAAAATGAAGGAAAATATTAGTTTCAGCATTATTTATTTGTGAATAAAATACTTCTAATAAATAATACATTGGTAAATACATCAAAAATAACATTGTTCTTAATTAATTTTAATCATAATATATATCTTTTACAAGCCAGGCCTTATACTCAAACTTTACTGGCGAATATGTCTGGAAACAAATAATCCAAAGGTAAACTGTCTCCTGAACAGTGAGTCCGTCCAAGCTACTGCAGTGATCCATGACTATCTTAACTTTGTCTTTGAACGATTCAGGTACCAGCGTTAGGGCTGCTGCCTCTTTGATTCGCCCGTTTGCTTCAAATAGCCCTAACTCTTGACTAAATGTACAGTACATGTATGTCATTATCTTGCCATCACCGGCGTCGGTTACATTGTTGTCTCTTATAAAATAGAGCATGTAAGGATCGACGCCTATCTTGTCTGAGCATTTCTTGGACGATCTAACGAGTTTGTACGTCGCATCATCGGACAGCAGACATTCCTAAAAATTCAATTTAATCAGTTTATTAATATTTAACAAATGGTGTTTAGCAAAGTTTTAAAATTGTGATACCAATAAGAGACCGTCCGGGTTGAAGGATAAGGTATCCAGTGCAACAGGTAAGAGGTATATCATCTTAGTGTCACTACAACACACCTGCTGTTGTGATGTTTTATTGATGTTATTGGCGACAGTTACCGCTTTCCATCAGATGGAATATCAGTTCGTTTGTCACTGAAAATTGTAAAAAGTACAAACATCGTTGTTCTTCAGGAACTGTTTCATGTAATGCTTACAGTTATGTTTGTGAAAAGGCAGTCACACGCTAGTTTGTTTATGGCGCAGCAGGTTTTAGATGACCGACGCTCTTAGCCCATTTTTTCTAAGCCCAGTTATTGCCCATCGTGATGCATGACCATGAAAAGACGACCTGGTGGTAGGATTCTTTTGAGCTTTAGATTTCCATCTGGGTAGTTACCATCTATTTTCGCCACCAGGGAAATGCTTCCTTTATTGTGTTGCGGTTTGAATCCAGCGGTCTGAATACCAGAAAGGTATCCAGCGTAATCACGGCATGAAGTACTTAAAACTAGTTAGTACAGTAAGTGCATGAATCATAGATATTATGAGAGACAGTAAGCAGTTTCCATCAGATTGTCTCAGAGTTGTATAAAAACAACGGCCTCTGTATGTTGAAGATTGCTGGAGACAATCATAATGGGCAATACGATTGCCCTTAATTTGTGTATAATGGATAAAGTAGGTAGTATTTTTAATACAGTAGCTATGTGGTCAATAACCGTAGCATAGTCTTCGTCTACCCTTGCGGAAAAAAGGCGTGACCTAAATTATTACTATATTAGTTTTTATTTACCCATTTTTCGTGATCTGGTACTCGGACTAACTTTGGTGTTGTGGTTATAATGTTGTTTAACGGCTCTGCGTTATCCCATTCTGGAGGATTTGGATAGTCTGGAGGAGCTCCTCCTTGTGGCTCCATGTGTCGTCTTAAATCTGATGTCGTAGTTTCAATGTGGTCCAACGATTCTGGGGTACCCCAGTCTGGACGATTTGGATAGTCTGGAGCACCTCCTTGTCGGTTTGTTTGGTCTATACCAACCCTCAAGTATTTCTCTTCTACAGCTCTTTTCTCGCTAAGACTGTCGTCAACTTTCGTCGTTGGAGAATTTAGATAGTGTGGAGCACTACCTCCATGTATGTGTGTTTGGTCCATACCAATTCTCATGTATTTCTCTTCTACTGCTCTTTTGGCGCTAAGACCATCAACGTTCGTCGTTGGAGGATTTGGGTATTGTGGATTGCCACCTACTTGTCTGTGTGTATGGTCTACACCAATACTCATGTATTTCTCTTCCACTGCTCTTTTGGCGCTAAGACCGTCAACTTTCGTTGTTGCAGGATTTGAATAGTGTGGAGGTCTACCTCCTTGTTTGTGTGTTTGGTCCGTACTAATACTCAGGTATATCCCTCCAACTTTTCTTCCGGCGCTAAGAGTATCATAAACTTTATTCGCTGCAGGAAGATTACTTCCTTGCCTGTGTGTTTGCTCCGTACTAATACTTATGTATTTATCTTCAACGTTTCTTCTGGCGCTAAGACTATCGTCAACTTTCAGCGCTTTAGCATTTGGATAGTGTGGAGGGCCACCTCCTTGTTTGTGTGTTTGGTCAATACCAATACTCAAGTATTTCTCTTCAACTTTTCTTCTGGCGTTAAGACTTTCGTCAACTTTTGTCGCTAGAGGATTTGTATAGTGTGGAGGGCCACTTTCTTGTCTGTGTGTTTGGTGCATACCAATAGTCATGTACTTCTCTTCAACTTTTCTTCTGGCAGTAAGATTTTCATCAACTTTCGCTGTTGTAGGATTTGGATGATGTGAAGGTTTACCTCCTTGTCTGTGTATTTGGTCCGTACTAATACTCATGTATTTATTTTCAACTTTTCTTCTAGCGCTAAGACTATCGTCAACCTTCGTCGCTGGAGAATTTGGGTAGTGTGGATTGCCACCTCCTTGTCTGTATGCTTGGTCCATACCAATACTCATGTATTTCTCTTCAAATTTTCTTTTGGTGCTAAGATTATCATCAACTTTATTCGCTGGAGGATTTGGATAGTGTGGAGGGCCACCGCCTTGTCTGTTTGTTTGATCCATACCAATACGAATGTATTTCTCTTCAACTTTTTTTTTGGCGCTAAGATTATCATCAACTTTATTCGCCGGAAGATTTTGATAGTGTGGATGGTCACCTCCTTGTCTGTGTGTTTGGTGCATTCCAATAGTCATATATTTCTCTTCAACTTTTCTTCTGGCAGTAAGACTTTCATCAACTTTCGTCGTTGTATGATTTGGATGATATGAAGGTTTACCTTCTTGTCTCTGTGTTTGTTCCGTTCTAATATTCATGTATTTTTCTTTAACTTTTCTTCTGGCGCTAAGACTATCGTCAAGTTTCATTGCTCGAGGATTTGGATAGTCTGGATTACCACCTTCTTGTCTGTATGCTTGGTCCATGCCAATACTCACGTATTTCTCTTTAACTGTTCTTCTGGCGCTAAGACTTTCGTCAACTTTCGTCGCTGGAGGACTTGGATAGTGCGGAAGTTCACCTCCTTGTCTATGACTTTTATCAATACTACTTTGTATTTTCTCTGTCCATGCGTTTCTAGTTCCTATAGATATATCGCTAGTTATAATTTCTGTACCCACGCTATCCATACTATGTGACACAGCGCTGGTTATAATTTCTGTGGCGGCAGTGTCAGTCCCACTAGCCTTACGGCTAAAGGTTATAATTGGTAAGGCTGCGATATCAGTTGCTTTGGACATACTAGTGCTTATAATTTCTAAACTGGCAGGAACAGTTTCATTAGACACACTGGTGGTTCTAATTTCTATTCCGTCGGCAGTAACAGTTCCGACGAATACACCCAAAACAGTTAAAATATTTATCATTTCCGATATTCTTACCTTTACATATTCTTTTTTAGCTATGATATTTGGAAGTATTCGCTTCACTTTACTCAGATTTTTATAGCATTTGCTTTCTAAATCGCTTGATAACTAATATAATTAGGTATGGTTAGTAATTAGGGTACAAGTTAATTACCGAACATAATTTCTTTAAAGCGAGTTCTACTTCGAGATAACCTCAGTCTCAGCCTGACCGACTTGTGGTAACTGGTTTGATTTCTCATTGCCACGATGTATTTTAAAAATAATATTATTCAGGTAAAGAATAGATGGGTAACAGTTTCTGGTAGAGTTACCTCGAACATCGCATGCAAGAATCTGAAAACATTGTTTTAGCAATGTTATAGCAAGCTTTTATGGAGAAGTTTACGTTCAGCAAATTGTCTTACAGGGTATGGTATACTTTAGAGATGCCACGAATATTCGGCTACTATTAGGTATTCGGTTGCATAGGCCGCTCTCTTGGCCCGAATACCGAATAACAAATCATGAAAACAGGGAACATATTACTCATACGAGTAGCTTTATTAATTTAAACCGACAATCAATTTAAATTTTTCAATTATTCTATTCATATAATTTATCAGTTTGCCTAGAGTTAGACTAGAATAGTGACCCCTTCAACTTACGGGTGTCGAACACGGTACAAGGCGACTAATGGCTGAGAGGCTAATCAGTTACGACTGATTCTAATCAGAAGAAAATGGGTAGCAGCATTTTCTGTTGTGCCCCTAATGCAGGGTATGCCTACATTGGAGGCACCAATCACTGATCTTTTTATATAATTTATGAAAGCAATGATGACTATTTATTATTATTGTTCTCTTTATTTATTTGTGTTCCCGAGACCCATACTACATACACCTAATTTACCCTAACCTACCCTTTTTTTCTTGCTTATAGACGTTCCTCATAAATCACTATAAACCGAATTACGAGATGGAATGAGCTTATGTCCAGTTTAGTTGACTATTATGGGCTGAATGCACTATATTCCACTACTCCACCTTACAGAATATCGCAGCCAAATAATACTCTTTTAAATAGTATTGTGTTTCTGCCGGTGAGTAAGGTTTCCAGTGCTCCATGGGGTGGGGATTTGGGGAACCGTGGCTTTGGCAGTGGAGTGGCATTTGCTTTTTGCTGCCAGAGCAACGTGTTATAGAGGTGGGCAACGCATTAGCGATACTCTTGGTGTTGCTAATGTCTATAGGCAGTGGTGACCACTTTCCGTCAGGTGGCCCGCTTGCCTGTTTGCCTACCGTATGACATTAAAAAAAAAAATATTCACTGCCACCGAAATATTATGTAGTGCCTAAAGATCTCAGGTACCAGTTGGATGCTTAAGGCACATGACCGGCCTCTGTGTAGATCTCTGGGCATAGGCCCAGCAGTGAGTGTTTTTTGGCTAATATGATGATAATGATATTCTGCCAATACTACCCGTGAAATGTATATAATTGTACGTGTATTCGGCGCTTCAGTCGAATATTCGGTATTTGGTCAAATCACTATTCGTAGCATCTCTAGTATACCTACTTTTATGTAACTCTCAAAGTATGACACAGGGTATTTTTAGTTCACTTTATTTAAATCTACATTCATCTGATGTACTTATAATTTCCAATCACCGTAATTGAGTATTACGGGTGATTTTTTTTGGAAACATGTGAAGATGCTGTATAGTTCGTCTTCAGGCGTCACCCCCTTCAACTGCGCAGCTTCGAAACACCATTCTAGAGCAGCCTTGATCCAGGGTGTGCGAGTATCTTGACGAAACCGAGTTAGCAATTTGTCTTTATCGACCTGCCCATTTGGCTTTATATAGCCTAGCTTGTCAAAGGTGCAGTGTAGAAACTTCTTCGTCTTCTCATCGTCGGTAACCTTGTCCTCCTTGATATGATACACAATGTTGGGATGTACGCCAGACTCGACCACACACCAACGTGCCACTTGCATGGGGTGCGTAGAATGTTTGTCGAATAGCTCAACCGCCTAAAATTATCGACGATTTCATAAAACTATCTAATGAAGAAAAATAATAAGTACGAGAATATATTTTATTACACTCAAACCTTAGTCAACATTCTTCCAAATCAAAACTGAAACAAAATTTACCGCTTTGTCTCTTAGAGCAGTCTTCTCGGTGTCGTTGGTGGTGTAATTTCCGGCAATCTCAGCAGTGTGGTTACTGATAACCTGATCAATAAATAATAAATGATGATTATATATTTTCCTTTTTTTGTTGTTGTTGTTTTAAAATGTTCCTTCTACTTAGATTTACATAGCTTTATTGTTTAGGTACTAACTACTATTATAAAAATCGAGATTTTGTAAAATAATTTAACGAATAGTACAAAATCACGATTTTGGGACTTAAATAATTAACAAACTATTATAAAGGCTCTGCTGCCGTTATTATTTTAAATAATTACTAAATTATGATAAAAAATTACCGGTTCCCTTCGTAGACCATCTTTCGTGGTAACGCTGGTGGTAAGATTATTATATTTAGTGGCGACACTGATGCTAGCACTATCATCTTTAGTGGTGACACTGATGCTGACATTATCATCTTTACTGGTAACATTTCCGCTTCGTTTAAGATCATCTTTCGTGGTAACGCTGGTGATAAGATTTTCGTTAGTGGTGGCACTGATGCTAGCATTATCATCTTTAGTGGTCACACTGATGTTGACATTATCGTCTTTACTGCTAACGTTAATGGTAACATTTGCGCCAGACTCGGTAGTAGTGAGGTTACTCGTGACCTGACCAATAAATAAAATAGTAGAAATAACAATAAGTCTCTGCGAGCACATTTCAATGTGTACGCTTTATTCGGATTGAGGTACTTATTTCATAATTACACAGCTATAATTTTTTTACACGGCTATAAATTTTAATCCAGTTTTATAGGCACGTGTAAGTTAATTATTTCAATATCGGACTAAAAAATTTTTTTATTAGGTACTTACCTACTTTCGAACTAATGAATATGTCGCACTCGCATAGAATTAATTTTAAGTTCAATTGGTCGGACTATTAAGATTGAATCTGAATTGTTACTCCAGCCTTGTCTACGTATATGGATCTATCTGTGTTGTCTGATATAAATATGATTTTAGGACAGATTTTTCAATCCTCAGATAAAACATATCAGTATGATAAGTTAT
This sequence comes from Blastobasis lacticolella, assembly GCA_905147135.1. Lineage (NCBI taxonomy): Eukaryota > Metazoa > Arthropoda > Insecta > Lepidoptera > Blastobasidae > Blastobasis > Blastobasis lacticolella. The sequence goes on from LR990053.1 coordinate 9,414,482, forward strand.
TGTGCGACTGAAACAATATTATCATTACTTCTTAAATAAGTAAAGTATTATAGTTTGTTTTAATTTGGCAGTATATTACTTTATCGGGCAAATGAATTTTATCTGAGGATTGAAAAATCGGCGCTTATTTTATTTTATTCTGATGCCAAGTAATAACGCTTGCGTTGTGGTTCAGCATGGCTAGCGAAGGTCTATGACTTATACGAATACCTCCTATCATATCTTATAAAAATCAAATTTTACAGGAGGCGAAAAAGCGTTTCATTCTTTTTTTTTCTGTTATGAAAATATGTAATACTGGAATTTGTATTTGTAATTTACTTATAATGCTATAATTTCATATTTGACAATCTCGAACCATCATGATTGATTATTATTTTAGATTTTGATTATTTTAATTAATTGTATTTTAACATTAATTATATTCTAGTACATATTTTAAATGACGATGTATGATTATTACTACAAATAAATTAATATGAATATAAATACAATTTTTGTTAGCATAACATGTCACTTTTACGGCAGCAGCGAGCAATTTTAGATGTGGGTTTGGGAAAAATATAGGAGGTAATCATCGCAAAACTAGAGCAGATATTACTTTGGAGATATTTAATTTTGTAAGATAGAAGATATTGGTCACATATTTGACCTAAAAGCTGCTTTAGTGAATCAATGAGGTATTTTCATAAATGAAAAAACATGCCGGAGCCCTCGCCAATCGCCAGTTTTCCGTCAAACTACATAGATAACTCATTTTCGTCCAGTACGTTAGATGGAAGGTATTCGTATATCGTCGCCGAAGTGAGTTCTCGCGCGCGATAAGCGAACAAAGGTGCAACATAGTCACTTCAATCTATTCAATCAATCTATTGAGAGAATATACATTTAACATAGGATCTCTCGCGGCGCGAGCTAAGTCGCGGGCATACAGTTGTGCTAGCCGGCATTAGAATGTTATGTAATCCTTTTAATTAGTACCGTTTAGCCCATTTTAGATCGGAGTTTTTAACGTCCTATATAGCTTAAGGAATATTTAATTTATCCTCTTATTAATTTTAAAACTTCTAATAATTTTCGTAGAATTAAACTTATGCTTTTTCTTGCAGTATTGGTTATTCTAGGTGTCCTGTCCAATGCTAATTCTATCGGGTGGTCCGCTTGCTTGTAAGATTCTTTCGTACTTGTGCCCTCGCCCTACTGTGAGTTTTCTTCACGTGATTGCTTATTTGAAGAATCTGCTCCTTCCAGTATCTGACCTTGTAGCGACAACAGCCAATGTTAATGCTAGACATAATTAAATTACTTAGTCTGTGTAATTAAATTATGCGTTTTCACCGATTTCTGGACTCCCCTTCCCCACCCGGACCTTTGATTTGCGCTCTTTGGAATGGGAAGACAGAGTCCCAATATTTTCTATTCCTACCTTACTACTTAATTTAATTTGTTGCGAGTTCCAAGACTGAGCTTGTGCTCGGGAGTGCCTGAGTGTTAAACTTCAGGTCCTGTGTGTGGTCGGTGGGACTGAGTAGTGGGGCAAAGCCCGGTTTGTCTGCCGTAGGTATACAGCCAACATAAAAACTATAAAACTTTTTATCAGATTTTATTTAAAGAGAAATATGACAGACTCCTAAAATGAGTAAGTTTTTCGCTATTTAAAAAGTGAGCTTGATATTTGTCGGTGAATTGCTTTGGAAGCACTTGACGAATTTGAACAATTTGTCTTCATTGGATTCGCCGCCAATTTTATCGCAGTCGTCAATCACTTTTCTGATCGCATCCTTCTTCTCATCATATTTACTCCCAATTAAAGATAGAATTTTGGCCTTATTGATAGTGCCATTCTCAATGTATTTGATTTTGTCGAAGAAGCAGTACAGGAATTTCCTAGTAGCAGGGTCATTGGACATGGAGTTGCTTTGGATTTGTAGTACGATGCCGGGAGTTACTCCTGTCTCCATAATACATAGGAGTGAGGACTGCCATATTGTTTCCGATTCAGCCTTAGATAGCGCTACAGCCTGCGGACAAAATAAGTTGTTATTAAGATTGAAGCTAAAGAGATTTTAAATAAAAACTTAAAGGTCAGTCGGAAGACGCCTACTGCTGGTCATAAACCTCCCCCCAGAGGTTCCTCCATCCAGCCGGTACCTGCGATCTTTACAAGGTCGTCGGTCTACCTTGTGAGAGGCCTACATTTGGTAGATTTCTTCTCAGCTTTGACGGGTGTCATAAAAAGCGACTAACCAATAGAGGCAGAGTATTTACTACCTCCGTAAAAGAGGCAGCAGCATTTTCTGTTGAGTATAATACACTTGAAAAAGCTAAGCTTGAAAACTGTGACACTACCCTCCAACAGTGCGAGTCAATTCCAACAGTAGCATAGAATATCTATACTAACATAAACAGTGGGCTGTTGATGCGATTTATAATAGTAGCCCCAAGTTGAATACTTATTAAGACAACAACCATAAATAGCTAACTAATAATCGGTTACAATTTTTCTCAATCTTAGGAGCCAGTTGGCATACAGTGGCTGTATATAACATAGTAATAGGACCTTTGTAAAGAGAACAAAAAAAAAAATTACAATGTAAACAAAATAGTTCAATTATTTACCGGACTACTCCGTAGGGCGCTGTGTATGGAATAATTGCTGTAGCTGGAGTAATTGCCGAGGCTGGAAAAACTGATGTCAGGTGCTATACCTGTTAACTCACTTGTTAAATTAGTGTCTAAAGCACTAACTAGAGAACCAATGCCTTTACTTATCGTTAAAGTAACAATTACGTTAACTAAATAAGTACACATTATAGGATAAACGTATACTGAAATACTTTTTCCAAGAAAAAAAAAAAAATATGATCAAATTATCCGCTGATAATTTGCTGGGTAATTATTGTTTTATGTCTTTTCATGAATGAACTAATCAATTTTAGCAATTAGTGACGTTACTCGTGACCTGACCAATAAATAAAATAGTGAAAATAACAATAAGTCTCTGCGAGCACATTTCGATGTGTACGCTTTTTTCGGACTGAGGTACAGTTTTATTATTTTAATCCAGTTTTATAGGCAGCAACACGTGTAAGTTAATTATTTCAATATCAGGCCAAAGTATTTTTTTATTAGGTACCTACTTTCAGACTAATGAATATGGAGCACTCGCAATTTATTTCAAACTTTTGTATCCCCAATGGAAGGACCATCAAGTTTGAGTAGCTCATATGAATGGATACTTCATACCTTATCTACCTCTATGGGGTTATGCTGTCTAAAACAAATATGTTATATTTAATTGTACCTCAAGGCGATAATGCTTGCGTAGTGTTCCAAATTCCAGTTTGAAAGATAAGGTAGCCAGTGTAACCACAGTCATGCGGTATACCAGCCACAGAGACAATGCACCTTCAGTTCTAAACCTAAGTGACTGATTAAGTATACACGTTACATCTGCTAGTTTATAAACGTTGCTCTAGGAGCCGAAGAAGCTGGTGTGAAGGAGATGGTTCTAATAATCAGCTTAGCGTTAAGGGCCACCGGTCGTCCTTGGCCATGATCCAGGATTTGGCAGATCAGGATACTTTGGTAGATCATCTGATACCCTTGTTAACACGGGAACCTGGCCAGATTGAATCATGATTACACATCGAGTCGCCTGAATGTGTAGGTTTCATCACTATGTTTTCTCTCGTCGTAGAAGCATAGTTTATTGTTGAGCTAAAAAGATTCATTGGTCAAGTCTGTTGCAGAGACTGTAGTGCGTTTTCCCTAATTTCTGACATGAACCTACCCATGCCTACCGTTGGCATTAATCGCCTACCTATTGCAGGTTCCAATACAGTATTAGCTAGTTCTCGCGCATGCCTAAGTGTCAAAACCTAGACCCTGTGTACGGTCGCCGTTGTAGATCCTGGGTACACAGGAGTTGCGATCAGAATGTGCGGTGGGGAACAGCGAATAGTTTCGTTCAAGGGTAATTCGGACATGCACTCTGGACTCTAAAATGAGTATTATAAACTACATACCTACATAAATAGGTATGTAGTTTAGAATACTTTGTCTTCGCCTGCGACTTTGTCTGCGGAAAATTCTTTTATATATACCATGTTCTCGCGGGAACTTCAATTTCGTTATTCGGGATATAAAGAACATATAATCTCAATATAGCGAATAATGTATACTTATATTTGATTTTATTTGAAGACAAATATGCTACACGATAAAGTGAGTAAGTTTTTCGATATTTAAAAAGTGAGCTTGATATTTGTTGGTGAATTGCTCTGGAAGCACTTGACGAATTTGAACAATCTGTCTTCCTTGGTTTTCCCGCCAATATTGTCACAGTCCTCAATCACTGTTTTGATCTCCTCCTTCTTCTTATCATTGGGGAATAAATTTGCAATTTTGACCTTATTGATACTGCCACCCTCAATGTATTTGATTTTGTCGAAGAAGCAGTACAGGAATTTCTTAGTGGTATGGTCATTGGTCATCGAGTTGCTTTGTATTTGTTGAACGACGCCGGGAGTCACGCCCGTCTCCATGATGCACAGAAGTGAGGACTGCCATACCTTTTCCGATTCAGCCTTCGATAGCGACACAGCCTGTTGACAAAATAAATTGATATTGTAAAAAGAGGTCTCAAGTAAAAGCTTATGTATGAGTGGTATGGCGCTCCTTCCAGTGTGCCATAGGCTAACAAAGTCGGAACGGTCTGTTTACGTACTAGGGCCTACCGTTTACAACAAACTGCCGGAAAGCGTTAAATCTACTACCGTCAACATCTTTAAATCCAAATTGAAGAGTTGGCTATTAGAACATTGTTTCTACGATCTTGACGAATTTGTCAATTGTAAATTGCCTTCACTTAGTTTCAAATGAATTGAAATGACTTTTACTTGATTATGACATTATTAATGTGAAATTATGACATTATATTATTTTATTGCTAATGATTTAATGGATTTGAATGATTATATTAATTAGAATTTTTATTTTTATATTTTATTATGATTAATTTAGTTAATTCTGCGGCGTTTGTATTGTAAATTGCAATTAAATGTAATTTGATTATTATTAAGGTACTTCCTAAGTACCAATTTGCTACTTTGACGTGTAACTCTGTTACTAATAAAGAGTTTGTATTTGTATGGTAACAGTGTTCATCTACATTTGGTGGCTTAATTCTTCCAAGCTTCGATCGATCATTGACGGGTGTTATAAAAAGCGACAAACTTGCGACCACATCCTACACAAATGAGAAGGAGGGTAAATTCCTGCGATTTGAAAAATAGCCTAGAATTGGGTACCTATTTGATACGACAGCAACAATAAATAGCTAACTAATATTCGGTTAGAATTTTTAGCATTCTGTTCTCAGGCTCAGGATCCAAAATTGGCATACAGTGACAGTATGAAATATATTATTATGACCTTAGTAATGAGGAAAAAAGTACAACATAAACAACAGTACAACTATTTACCGGACTACTCCGTAGGGCGCTATGTATGGAATAATTGCTGTAGCTGGAGTAATTGCTGAGGCTGGGAAAGCTGCTTTCCGATGCTATACCTGTTAACTCACTTGTTAAATTAGTGGCGGATGCACTAACCAGAGAACCGATGACCTTATTTATCGTTAAAATAACAATTACGTTAGCTAAATAAGCGAACATTATAGGATAAAAGTATCCCGAAATAATATAAAGCAACTTATTGTTTCAAAAACTTTGTCCAAGAGTCCAAATAATGTGATCAATTATCCGCTATTGATTTGCTGGGTAATAATTTTTTTATTAGGCACTTCATTTACGAACTATAATTAGGGTAATGAAATTTCCATAATTGCTAATTGTAATAAAAATCTCTTAGAAAGACATAAAACTAGAATTTTATATTCTTAACTCTTTGCTGGTTGCCCGTTTATAGTGTAAGTATTTACTTATTCTTTCACTAAGACCTTTATGGCAAAAATATATTGAATTCAATTATGGGCATTATACAATTGCATTATAATTATTTTACAATCTTTGGCCTATCTATATTTTGAATTAACGCAAAAGACTTCTAAAGAGTTGTAAGCGATTGTGGCACCGAAGTTAAATTTATGAGCCACGGGGATCATTAATAAATTTTAGTTTTCAGCCTGAAAATATGTAAATAATTACGTTATTTCACAGGTAAACTACATGATTACGTACTTTAAGCAAGCATTCATGCCTAAGAGCCAATTTACGGCCTTAGAAATATACTACTACTTTGAATATCTACATATATATTCCCAAATCTCCTGCCCACCAAGTTGGTATTGCCAAGAGAAAATTAATTCCCCATAAATACGGGAAATTTTACGTTACTATATTTTACGTAACAATTAATAATGTCCTTGTCGTTCCCATACTTATTATTAAAGTATTTAAGGAGTATATCAGTTATCTAGCACCTATAGTACAAGCTTTGCTTAGTTTGGGGCTATATGGCGCTGTGTGAGTTATTATTATTCACATATAATTTATTTTTTAGTTTAGTGTATGGGCTACAACCATTATTCTAGACCTCAACAATTTTACGGATAAGTGCCACACCGCGTGTAGTCGCCACACGTCAAATCAGGGGTGAGAATAGTTGCCTCTTAGAAACGTGTACATATTTTGATATATTATTTAGGTAATATTATTAATCTAAATTTAAAATGAAATAAATTTTAAAAACTTTCATTTGCAGGGATTCACTTATTATTAAATGGGATAGACGCCTCGAGAAATGTGACTGGTATTGAATTACTTTTTTCCTGATATTTCTAAGATTCTGGTTGGTAAAGGTAAAGGATAAAAAATTTATAAGATCAATATTACTTGATACAACTGCTAGAGTAGTTGCAAAACTACTCTAGCAGTAGTTTTGCAATATAAATAGAAAATATGTCGTGAATCCAAGGAGCATCTATCCCTAAATTTTTGATGAATAATCGAATATGTGGAGAACGATCCAGTAAATTTAATTTGGCTTAGTAGCGTGCAATCCCTTTATCAATCTGTATCTAAGCTTATTACAAGTAAGTTTAGGTAACCTACCTACCTAATGTAGGTATAGTTTCCAGAAGTAAAATGGATCACGTAAATAAAAGTAAAGCACCTTTCACCTTTAGCGCCTCAGGAAAGGAAATATAATAAATAATACTGTTGAAGAATACCGTTAATATATCACGCCATTCCGTTCGGAATAGGATATACTGGTGACGAGAAATAGAATTGAGGTAAATAAAGCCCACGTATAGGTATACAAACACGACTATTATTACCACAACAACAGTATTTAAGTGAAATAATAGTAAAATAAATAAATAAAATATATACATGTATTAGTCCACTTAGTTAACAAGACCATAGCTATAATAATCATTGTGGCGTTAATGTCCTGGTTGTGCTCGCGCACGAGGGCCCGGCGTCGCCTTGATCATGATCCCGGATTTGGCAGATCAGATGATAACAGTAGAGCGAGTGCCGTCTGACCTCCATGACCCTGCTACCAGGGCCAGATTTGATCATGGTGACACATTTAGTCGCCTGAATGTGCAGGTTTCATCACGATGTTTTCCCTCACCATAAAAGCATCGGTTAGCATTCAACTAATGTTCATAACTTAGTGGGATTCGACCCCGGTACCTCTCGCTTACTAGTCGAATACCCTAACCACTTGGCTACCGATGCTCCTTATACATAGATATTATTTTTTAAATTTGTATATTTTTGGTAACCTTCAACCTATAAATCAATCCACAGTTGGACATAGTGAACCCACATAAAGACGAATATCGTAGAGATGACTTAAAACAAACTGTTCACTTAAATGCCAACGATTTTCTCTCACAACGATCTCCGGGCCAAGAGTACTGGTTCTGCTGACTGTAAACGGCTAAGCAGCGTACCATTTTTGTTCCTCCGACTTTTGAAAAGGGTCCATGTTTACTGTCCAATGTTTGAAGAGGTCAAAGGACATGCAGCAGTAGGATTAGCCGTCCAATTACAGTGCCGTTGACGAAGCAAAAAGATCCCAGATTAATCAAAGGGACTAAAGGTTCAAACTGGTTAAAATGATGGAACTGGTGAAATAACGTTTTTACGATAAACTTAATTGGAAGTAGCTCGTATACCTACAATAAGGGATCAATGTAGGGCAACAGTTGATGCGTAACTTTTCCATCGCGCTGCCAGAATTTCACACGATTTTGTTGTTGAGCGAATCTCTCGCGGACCAGGGCCCGGGGTCTGCCTTGACCAAGATCCAGGATTTGACAGATCACATAATTACAATGGAGAGACTGCCATCTAACCTCTAAACCTACTAGGGGAACCTGACCGGATTGGATCATGGTTACACATTCAGTTGGCAGGTATCATCACGATGTTTTCCCTCGCCGTAAGAGCATCGGTTAGCATTCAACTATTATACATAACTCAGAAAAGAGTCATTGGTCTCTCGCTTGCATGAAAACTAAAATCATTGACTACTAATATAGCTACGTTATAATGAAACTAAAAAAGTAGTCACAAGTTAACTAGTGTGATACAAAGCCGAGGATTTGCCAAGCCCCAAATGGTCGCTAAAGATCTCACTCAATCCACTATCAAGAAATGGCTTGGCGCACAAACTTTTCCAATAACAAGCCAGGGGAATTTTCAATTATTAACTTTACCCACAAATCGGGATAAAGCAGTTTTGCATTGAGTTCTTCTTTGGGAACTTTCTCCGAATGAGCTCTTTATTACTTGTAGAGCCATTATAATTGGACTTAAATGTTTCGAGTATTGTCCGATTAAAGTGGAGATATTGGTTTTTCCATCATCCGAAATCAATTTCGACATTGTGCCGATTATACCTATTCGTATTTTCATATTTAATTTTATTCTTTGTTGTTATATTGCGATATAAGTTGAAAAAGGTTGTTCAGTAGCTAAATCTTCTTTTGATAAACATCTGTTACACAGGGGTTAAAAGGTTTTTACGGGGTTGGCAACGTGTGGGTGATGCCCCTGGTATTGCAAACGTCCATAGGCTGCGGTGACTGCTTACCATCAGGCAGACCGCAAGCTTGTTTGCCACCTTAGTGGTATAAAAAAAATGTACAAAAAGAAGATACTCAAAATCTTCATTTGTAATTATAATAAATATAAACCAACCATTATTTTAATGCTACCAGCGGTTAAAAATATTGTCCCTTACTTGAAAAGAAATGCCTAACTCTATATTGAATTGCCTCGTAAATGGAAAGAAGGTATTGCTGCCATCATTTCGCGTGCTTGTGTCGGTGACTTGACGCATTTTCACATGGTGTGGCTGGCTTTGACAGATTCATCAATATTTTGTATTACTTGTTGAGCGTCGTGCGCCTCGCCCGAATGAGCTGAAACCATTCGTGGGCGCAAAATATGATTACACTGTCAAGTCTGGTAATATTATCTACTAGTTTCGAAAATATTGAAATGTTTTTGAAACACTATATTTTTTACGTACAAAGCACTTATTATGAGCAAGTGCGGTAAAAGCGGCCCAACCGAAACCAAATTTCATCAATTTTTTTTATGTAATACTGCAGACAAACAGGCATGCAGGCCACCTGACGGAAAGTGATCACCGCCGCCTATGGCCATCAGCAACACCAATGTGTTGCCCGCCTCTAAGGATACCTCTTGAACGGTCCCATGTCATTGTTCCAAGGAAACACTGTAGCTCGGTTGCCTACAAAAGTCTGCAATACTAGCTGGTATTGGCGACCAATTTATTATCGTATCGTAAGGTCAGCTGCCGAGAATGTTACTTGCTAATACCGGTGAGCAAAATTTTTTTGCTGGTCACCGCTGGTGGTACATGCAAGAATACTATAAGTATCTAAAATACACTGTAACTATCTACATAACGTCGGAATATTCAAACATTCTTTCACTGTAACTTTCCAATTCTTTCCCATTCTAGTTTCCAGCTTCAAATAAAAATGGACAAAAGCGGACGGACTTCGAGTTTTGTGTCTCGAAGTAAATCTTACTCGATTTAAACTCGAGTCCGGTCTTTGTTGGTAACAACAGTGTACACTTCGCATTTCAATTTGATTAAGTGAACACCAGATTCTATCTATTCAGATATATGTATAAACAGGTGGGATTCTATCCCTATGTATGTGTAAACAGGTGGTCAAACTTTTATTAACTTGCAATTTATACCAAAGTCAAGTGTATGAAACGATTTCTTAAGGTATACAAAAATATTTACAGGTACACAATAAATAAACACTAATAAAAAACTAATTAACACTAAATGAAACTAAACTAAATTAAATAAAGAAAATAAATTTGCCCCAGGTTCCCAGTCCTAGGAAAACTGCCCAGAAGAGCATTGCCTCGCTGGATGGCGAGGCTAATTAATACGTTGACCCAAATAAAGGCCAGCCTTTTGATATAAATGCTACACAATTTGGTATTCAATAGATAAGTAACCAAATCAACACAGAAAAGTGACTGATTTACGTTAACATCTATAGAAACAAAGGTTGTGATGGTTAGATGAAACTGGGTCGTTCAGAGCGCGGATTAAGGCCGCCTCTGCATAATTTGGACGGCTCATGTAAAATTGAAAGATTCTGCGGCTCACCGCGAATGTTCACGACTCCAGTTTAATGCCGCCTTGAATAACTGAGTTTAAGGTGAAACTGGCAATGATTAAAACCCTTTTAGATATGTCTTACGAGAGGATTTGCGGAAATCGTGCAATTTGAGAATTCTATGAATTTAGTAGGTTCATGTTGATGTTCATATTGATTTAAGTTTGTTTATGGTGGGTTTATATGGATGGGTATTGACAAATTATTGAATAGAAATACATTGGGATTTATGAATAGAAATAGAAAGCTTTTATAATTACTGTATACAGAGAAATAACGGGTTTGGCAGTTTACAAAATGATTCGCGAAGCACCAACGCTCGAATTCGCGGAAATTCTCTCAGAGTAGTAAACCGAATTTATTGGTACACTAAAGCACAGAAACACCGATGGAGTTTTTGAAGAATTTTTAATAGAAAGTTTGGTTCAATTTCGGTGCAGTGAAGTTGCAAGTTACGGGGTACCTCGGCAGCGGAAACTTTCAACCGCCAATAGTTTCCGCCTAAGAGAAATTTAATTAATAAACCAAACGCGGAAAACTATCCCTTTATTTACAAACGGAACTAGTTCAAACTGAGCATTCAATTCCACTTCTACTTTAATTAATGCCGAATGTCTATTGAAAGTTAACTTTGTGGTGAAACATGGACGAAGGTAGGGTTGTTGATATGATGACGCCTCACGAAGGCAATTTTAAAGTTGTGAGTCGTGCAATTTCGTTTGGCCGCGTTTATTAAAACCGTATACTTTAAAATATTATCAGAATATATATATAAAGGTATAAATAATAAAGGAAAGGAATAAAGATTCGTGTTACTATTGGAAGCGAGAGTATCCGTTGAAGAGGTTTCGATACATGAAGGCCGAATAAGCTAATCTAAGTGCCGCTTCAGGGAAAAAAATTATATACGAAATCCAAAGTGAAAAAGTCACACCATTATCATCTGAGGACACATGTATCCATAAACTCTCCTTATGAGAATCACCCCGTAACCCTTTATAACCGAATCCGCCCGCAGCCGTTCCTAAAACCACTACAGGGTTATTCCGCATTTCAGTTAATCGGCCTGACCCGGGCTGGAGTGCTACAGGATCGCATGCAGGTGCAGCAGTTAATAATTGCGCCGACAGACGAGTTAAGTCGAGAGCGATGCCAGCTGCCAGGTACTCTGGAAATGGGTCACAGTCGCTGAACCAGCCGTTGCATAATGAATGGTTCTATTCGCCCTCTCTTAAAGCTCTTGTCTCTCGGTGTGAGGGAGCGGTGCGATTGGTCTGCTATTGTAGTGTGCCTATAAAATCCGGGATGCTATTCTTGTATTTAGGTAGTGTTAGATGAATTAAACTCTGGTGGTGTTGTTTGTTCTATGATCATCAGAATAATAAGAAAAAAGATACAACGTTACACGTGTTTTTATAAGCACAATGTTAGTGTTGCCATTTTGAGCAACTTCGAATAGATCAATCCATTTATTTTCTACGTAATGCGCTTTATAAATGGCAACACCAATCACAAATAGTTCAAGTTTGACAATTTATTGTTAATTTTTTATCAATCGAGTAGATTCTAGATTTCATCAATTTAAATACATCAATAAAACAGTTGCAAGTATCGGATCAGCTGTTAAAATATTACAGTTCATCGTGAAATATCAGTAAAGTTATTTGTGAAGGTTTGTCTTATCTTTATTACACTAATAGTAACAAGCACTAGTAGTAGCAAGTTCGACGACCTGTTTATTCATTGGTTACTATGCCAATCTGCAATTGCAACTTATTTTTTAGGTATATGTATACCTGTACTAGTAAGATATAAACCTATTAACAACAAAGAAATAAAATTATTTCCTTATAAGCCTCGTAGATGAAATAAACTTTGCTTCGTTGAGTTCATCCACGGGTATTATTTGGTGGTTCAGTCCTAAACGGTCTACCTAATTCACAATGTATGTGCCCAGCAATAAGAAGTATATTTATACATAATACATATTTAGTACACACTTGTAGGTAACTGGTAGATATGTGGTACAATAGAACTCTCGGCTTTCGCTCGTTATCGCAATACATAAATTCAGGCTGTCAACAATGTCTTCCCGATACCCCAGAATAACATGATATATTTTTATGACACTATTGTTAGGACCAGTCATGTTTTTTTCTTCTGTGCTTATTAAGGAACTTGAGAATATTTAGGTCGATTCACCTATTATAATATCTATAGTCCCTATTATAATACCGCTTCTAGAATTTCGAAACTAAACTAAAATAAAAAAGGAAGCGACTTACTTTATCCAGAGCGCAATACGTTTGATGTACAGAAAGCAGATTTAGAGCTCGTGTGTTCAAATATTTATGACAAATTCGAGAAGTTTTAGATAATAGTAAGACTGACATACGTACTCTCCATTACCAGTGTCATTAAAACGGTGCATGCGCAATTTAACAGGCGAAAGCAATAAATTATAAACTGCAAGACAAATTTCTTTTCTCGTTAGGGCAAAGAACACGACATTAATTATTCCATTCAATTAAAACTAAAGCGCCCTCTTCAGAAAACAGATTACGAGCTTGGGAATGTGCTAGCTTGATAGTCGCCTATTTAAGTTTGCCTATCTCCTAGCAAGGACCTAGGAGATGACTAGGGTTGTCGACAAGTTCTTGCAAAGTTTTTACAACTTCTTGTACTTCCTTTTACTTAGGAAGCTTCTAATCTAATAAGATGAAAGAAAACGGATGTAAAGCTGTACTCGTTGGAGTTCTAAGAGGAATGGAAAGAAAAATAACAATTCGTTCACCCACCCACGCACGGGTCGGACAAAGCTAGGTGTCTTGTAAGCATTGGAATCAATAGTCTGTTACCTGCCAAGCCCGGGGATCATGGGAAACATTTCTTTGATTTTAACAATAATAAAAAAAAAATTGGTGGTTATGTCCCGGTTGTGCTCTCGCGCGTGATGGCCCTGGGTCCGCCTTAACCATGATCCAGGTTTTGGCAAATCTGGTAATTACAGTTTAGCGACTACCATCTGACCTCCGTGATCCTGCTACCAGGGGAACATGACCAGATTGGATTGATGATTTTAACAATAAGTATGTCAATTAACAAGTTTAGTTATTACATTTATTGACTTGCTTGCACCATTTTTCACTCAGAAATACAATTAGTTACATGACTACTAATTAAATAAAAATATAAAATAAAAAACATCCAAATGTATGACAAGACTGAATGTAGGAAATGAAATGTATATTACGAAATGGCAGTTGGCAACCCTGATGCATGGTTATAGAAGTTCCCTGGTCCAAGTTCAGCTTAGGTTGCGGGATATGGCCGGTTTGCTAGATTGCAAATTGTACCTTCTCCCGCTACAACTTCGGGGATTATATGACACACCCTATTACTTGTTCGTGTAGCATCGTTTACTTGCTTAAGAAGTTGTTGTTTTAGCTTCAGCGATAATATGTAGCTCAAGCCCGGGTAGCAACAAATGCTTAAATTTACATTTAAGAATGTCTTTCAACGTCTTTGTGTATGAAATGTTGTGTTCTGTTCATGAAATATTTAGCTTAAATGCGATTAAGAGTTTCTGCACTGTTGCACTGAGACTTGTTGATATTAAGTTGTCTAACTTCTTAATTATACCTTATAGGTTTCTGTTTGGCATGTTCCTTGTTTCCTACCGCGCATTTTTGTTTACGAGTAGCCCGACGATGCATGTAACTGCGTCGAAATATCGGGCCACTCGTAAACAAAGTTAAAATATGTGACAATAATATTAGGTACCTTTTTATACATATTGCCACGATTTATTTTTGTAAATTTCTCGCTATCTAATACTCTCTGATACGTTATAACGAATACTCTATATCTTTTATTATACTTATACTAATACCTGATAATGAACACCTGATTTTTAGTTAATATCTACATCGAACTCCACAAAACTGGCAATCTCCCAAAGTTTTAAGATCTAAAACACAAACGCCAATAAACTTAACGAAAGAGGGAAAGAGGAAACTTGTTGAAGGAACATTTCCGCTGACCCATTTTAAATAACATGTCATCAACACAATCGAGGATTCTTAAGTCTCGGAGATTGCTGGTAGCGACCGGAGATTGGGGTTCCTAGGACCGATTATTTTGAAAGACTACTTATCTAGCTAACAAGTTTTGCTCTTGGCTGTTCTTGGCTCTGCATTAATGGCAATTATGTTTGGAAAAGTAGATGGTAAATTATATTAGGTAATAGGTACCTACCTAAATGCATCTTTATTATTGATGTCAATGTGTGTGTGAATAAGGAAGATCGTAGTTTTTAAACTAGTTAATTATCTTACTATCTTTGTTATTGTATTTGTTTGATTATTTTGTATAGTAATGCGAAATAATTCTAATTAAATATAATACGACTGATGACGGGCTTTTCATGAAAATCGAATTCAATTAGAAGTTGCTTGATAATTATTTTAATCAAGAACCAAGTAAACAATCTATCAAACAAATTTAAACTTTTATAGTAAGTAGATAAAGTAGGTATTGGATTGTTTTGACACTGTGATATTGGTTAGGATATTATGAGATTCTCCTTTTAACCGCCAGCGAAAAATGAGGTGTGTTATAAGCTTGACGTGTGTATCTGTGTGTCTGTCAGTGGCATCGTAGCTCTCGAAGGGATGGACCGATTTGGGTGCGGTTTTTTGTATTTGAAAGCCGGTTTAATCGAGATGGTCCTTAGATATTTCCAGTAAAATCGGTTCATTAGTTTAGAAAATATTTGAGTTTAAGTAAACTTGGTCGTCGGTTATCCGTCTTTTTCTGTCGGTTAGGTTTCTGAAGGTTCTGAAGTTCTTTTTGCGCAAACAGAATAAATCAAATATATAGGCTAAGAAAATATATGCACTTTATTCTCAGGAGATAGGGTTTAATATCAAGCGCAGGTATGAACTTGCGGTTGCCATGGCAAAGAACTTTATTAATAAACCAAGTTTCAGCCTGCGATTTATGTCCTTGAAATCTAAGCATTCATGGGCGGTAATTGCCTTTGTAGTAGGCAAATAACCAGACTGTTAGAAGTTCTCGATGAACTTGGTCAGGGTCAAACGGAAATTCGTGGGCTGCACTCCGATTTTGATACGAATCTAGGGTAACAAAAATAATTTAATCATCCCGGTTTTGCTCTGGCGGGTAGGGCTCAGGTGTCCGCCTTGACCATGATCCAGGATTTGGCAGATTACAGTAGAGCGACTGCCATCTTACCTCCGTGATCCTGCTATCATTTATCAAGAATAATATATGTTTGATAGATAATTTATCCTACTCATATTTACATTTACATACAATAATAAGAGTACCTTTATAGGAAGTTACTAGGCTATATATATAAGCCCAGTAACTTCTATAAAATTGCGATTATCTGCGTCCTGAGAACTCGATTAAAAACTCCACGATCGGACCATTAATGCCTAAAGATCGATCGAAAGCAATTTTCACTTGGCTTTCTCACGGTGTTTGAAGAAGCGAAAGGCATAGAGCGCTTTGCTATCGCTTCGTCTAGAATGAGTTTGTCTGGATTCCGTTCTCATTAATATTTTGCTGTATACTTAACAGAAATAGGTACTTAGTTGCAGTGCAGTCTGTGCATCTTATTGAGTTCGAGCTGAGTGGTTCAGTTGGTTAAAATTCCGTCTGCCACGCAGAGGTCCCAGCTTCGATTCGCGGCTGAGCAGAAATTGAAATTATGAATTTTAATGTACAATAAGTTTGTATAATTTAGTTCAAAGCAAAAAAAATCGCTTACTGCGATGATGTTTTCGTTCTAAATGGTCCTCTGTCTGTTGAGTAACAACTATTAAATTGGAATAACTATTAATATTAATAGTCTTATTTTACCTACATAACATTAATAAACAATATTAAGTAAGTTACGTATAATAAAATAAACAACTATTATTACAAGAACTATTGCGCAACTAATTTACGTTCATTAGAGCTGGGTACTTATATTAAATCATCATTAATAATTATCTCGGTGTAATTACGCGTATGATGCCAGCAACAATATCTGTTATCTTCATAGTTGCAATGTCTCACATTTGTTTGCACTTAACCTATTCTCGTCTAGAAACAACATTGACGTAGGCATGCAGATGCAGACCGTTTGCATACCTATCGATTGCAAACCTATGAAAATAGGTCACATAAACATCACACATCACAGCCCATAACAGTCCACTGCAGGAGTTAAGGCCTCTCCCACGAAAAGAGGAGGTTATTGCCTTAATCTCCACGCTTGGCAGGCGGATTGGAGATCGCAGTGATATAAATATAACAATGGAAAACGCTGCTGCCCATTTTACAGCCTTCGGAGACTCTAGATCTTATGCTTCGAAAACATTAGTCGCCTTGTACAACACCCACGAGTGTAAGGGGTTGGTGCTATTCTACTCTGCCGGACACCACACGGCCAACATAAACATGTTCGTATTAAATCAGCTAACTCAATTCTTGAAAACCAATTGAGGGATCCCCTTTAATTCGGGTTTTAAAAACATTTACAGACAGTCCCTTACTTTCTGATCTGCTGATTGCGCCCGGTTGTAAAGTAAGGGTTCGTAGAAAGGACCGGGTTGAGGAGGGGAGATCTTATTTCATTTAGATATTTAATCATGGGGGCGATTGTATTTGTAATTGGGGGTATTCATTTGATAAACAGCTCTGTGTTGTGCTTTGTTTTTACCGCTTTAATGGTAATTGTAAACGAAGATTTTTGTAAATTTATGATAAAAATAATCGCGCGAGGGCCGAGGTCCGCCTAGACTATGATTTAGAAGATCTCCTCCTGACCTCCTCAACCCTGCAACCAGGGGAATCTGACAAGATTGAATCATGGTAACACATTAAGATACTATATGGAAATAAGTCTATATTTGTCTCAATGGTCGGCATCGCATCCGCAGTTCTCAGGATGACCACCTCTTTTATATTAAAAACTCGTAAAATTTTAATACTAAGCATTTTATCTAAAATCTTTGGGCGATAGCCTTTTCAGCTTTTCTCTAATTGACAACTGACTCATTTAGAAAGACTCCTCAGACGTCTTTCAATAATGAAATTGCTCGGCCAATAAAAAGTTTCACGATGAAGCCTTGAATCAATAAACGAATTTAAAGATTTTCAAATAATCCTCGTAGTCATTAAAATCCAATTTCGTAATGCTTGTAACGAAACTACTTCAGACATCTTCAATATTTAACTGCTGAGTGATTATGAATTGATTATGAAAGTCTCTAAGTACGAAATAGAGTTGTCTTAAAGTACGTAATAAGCGGCGGGATATTCTATAGTTTGTGGTGTTGGACGAGAGTTAGAGAGCCTACCACATGTGTGCCTACGCAAAAAAACAATAATGTCTAAGGTCAATATACGCTTTTTGTCAATATACGTATCTACTTATACGATAAAAATTTACTAATTTCATATTGTTTGTTTCAGGTACGAACGATTTTCCCCAGTTTTCCCGTTCTCGTCAGATTGAGGTACAGGTTGTAATTTTAAATATCTAATTAATCTGCAACTATAATTAATTGTGTAATCTTTAATTACATCATTTTATATATTTTCAATAGATGAGTTAACTTAATACGTAAATACATCATTATCGGTGTACGAGTTATTAATACAGCAAGAGTTTCCGACATTTCCCCGAAAATCCGGAACCATTGGGCGGTGCCAAATTAAATATTCAACCGGCGTAATTTAAAAGCTTCCGGGTCACTTACCCTGTCCTACTTCGATGCTATATATGCATTTTAATCCGAGATGGTTAGAAAGTTTTCCCTTAAGGTTATTTGTACATAAATATACTATGACTTGGTGTATTTTAATTCTGATTTTTTAAAATATGTTACGTCAATTTCATGTTATTTAAGATATCACGTTCAGTTTTAGCCGTGCAGTTTTTTTAACTGTACTGTTTTTTTCTGACGTGTGTCTGTCATATACGTCAGGTGTTGCTGATAGTTGCTATGAAACTGCAGAAAATACTTTGCAGAATTTAGAACCTATGTTATTTTATGTTGGCGTACAGTGCCACAAACTGGAACTAAGTGTCGCCATTTTGAAATGTTATTTTGTTGTCAACAACGGCGCCGCCGTCACCGGGTCTGCCAACATAACAACAGATAGTAAATTTTGCAAAGGATTCTATCATAACATTGCTAGAGCTGCTACGATCACTGATACATACAGATGCATGAAACAGACATACCTAAAAACTGCTATTTAATTTACCGTGTACAGTTAAAACTATAAGCATTAGAAACCTTGTCCTTTTTACTCTCAAAAAGAAAAGTGTCTATTAAAATAATAAAGTATTAAAAATGCACTGCTATAGTAAAAAATAATTAACACTTGCTTACATCATCACCATCATCATATCAGCCAGAATAGGCTTCCCATCGAGATCTCCACAAAGGCCGGTCATGTGCCTTCCGCATCCAGATGGTACCTGCCATCTCCACCTACTGGGAGATGGCAGGCCTACCCACCTACCCAGGCCTACCCAGGCCTAGGAGATGGCCTACCCACGCTGCGTCTTTAGCTATAGATAGTAATACTTAACATATTTTTATACCTAACCAAATGCAAAGACGAAAACGAAAAATATATTTTTCAGTTAGCCTCTGAAAGAGCGCGTGTAAAATATTTGGCGATCCAGCTCCAATCGGCAGTGCTTCAGAGTAACAAAGGGTATATTTATTGGGCCTTTTCGAAAAACTAACGCCTGCCTGATGGTTTGCGCGAGCCATTTCAACTCGAACAAAACGGATTTGTCGACAGCAGATTAAACCGTAGGACAGTTTTGGAAAGAGCTCAAGTATACATTTTTTGTTTAGAGGCAAAGAAGTTGGCAGACAGCGTTTGCTTAGATGTAGCACAAACCATTTGTGATACTAGCGACCATCCCCCGGCTTTACACGGATTTGTCGACTTTTCTTAACTATAATATGCATCATTATATGCATTATTATGTAGTAATGGGTATATGTATATAGATATATTTCTATTGTAACTGTAAATATTTTATGTGTATAATAATTTATCTAATAAAACTTTCCTTCATGGAAATTGTTATCCATTATTTATACTGTTATTGCTATAGGCGAAAACTTGGTCATTATACTGTAATCATTATATTACATTTATCATGTAAAATTGTAAAATAAATAAACAAATAAATACATATAAACCTTCCAGGAGAAATTCAGCACAAAATCCGTTTCGAGAATTAGGAGTTAGCGGATATATTATATAGATACGAACAGATGCGAAAAGCGACTTGTTTTTGTACTGTATAAGGATAAGGATAATACCCAAAGAATAGGCTTCTGCCGTCTGTTTAGCTACACTGTTCAGGACTGTATCCTTGGAAGAGTAAAACCCAAACACTGGAATATTACGCAGAAAACCTTTACTAAGATGAATAATCAAAATGTTGAGTAGTCGGGTTCCATTTCTGTTAATCGAGTTTTTAGCAACACTCGCACTTGGCCGATTTTTGAGATATCTATCTGGAGTTGAAATTAATTTTATTGCTCCGCAGTAATACTATTTAATACCTATAATTATTTAAATAATTTTATTATGATCTCTCTAAACGCACAAATGCGGCTTGACCTCGTCGACGCGATAACGTTATCGTCTTAGAGACCCATTGGACTTTTAACCCAGACCTTATTGTTCATTATTCAACAGTAGTTACGAATTTCTATCCTACAACGCAAGTCTTCATAATATTCTAAATGTAGCGGAATAACATCACGTACAGGAAAATTAACTCTAGAGCGACAGGACAGTTACACAATCAGTAAACATATATTAACAAACCTCTTCTACAAACTCTGAAAGCTTACTTATAAAATTAAATTTCTCAAAATTATATTTTATTCATCCGAACGAAATCGACCAATCATAGAACGCTTTGAACGCAGTGCGTTCTAGACAAGTACTGTAAGAACGCATAGCCTTGTTATTGACGTTTGTGAATGCAGGTATAATTACCAGGCACCCTTAAGGCGTGTCCAAACATAGCGCGGCACGAGCGCGGCAGCAACACGCGGCATGTCCAGGAAACAATTCTGCCGCGCTCTAGTTAGGACTATTGACGAATGTTTGCGCGCGGCTGTTGTCCAAACAAAGCGCGGCACGCCGCGCGCGGCTGCCGCGCACACATGCCGCTCTATGTTTGGACACACCTTTATATAGTGGATTAATTATATCCTAACGTCGGACGTTGCAATGGCGGAATAATTACGGTGGCACCAAACATAACAGTTCCGCGAATAATTTCACGGTATAGAACGAACAGGGAGCCAACGTCTCTCCGGAGGCCTTGAGGTATCCAACAGTCTGTGAGCCAGGGATCGTCGACATACGAACAGCCCAGTACGGCTAGCACAAGTTGCTCTCGCGCGCGATAAGCTAGAAAACGCGCGACATATATACTGCTCTTTCAACTTAGTATTGAGAGAAGGAAACAAACTCTCGTAATATCCGTGCTGGCACCGTAAATTTAGCAAAATACAAAAACACTGCTTACTTTAGTGTAGCTGATACGTCAGCACAGTAGATAAGACAATTCCACAGCAATTAGGAACGGAACTGACTCTTATTTTGCCGTGTCAAAAATAAAAATGGCAGCGCAATTTTCTGGCGAGCACGTTATAAGTTAATGCCTTTACACGAGTCCAGTGCTGTCCTCATGGCAAATATTTGTTGGTTCCTTAATTGTGTCACGTTCACTAGAAATTATGGCGACTTGGCTGTGTGCAGGGTGGTCGATATGGCTTTGGAAGTCGGCCAGCAAGTAGCTGGCTTAGCTTAAAAAGCGAACAGCATTATTGCCATTAGGGAATCGGGAGCATTGGGAATTTGGGACTTGCCTTTATTATCTTAGCGTACGCAGGTTCGCAACGACCGATCGTTTTGATTCGGCATTTTTTTCGAGTTATTTTGGACACCAACAGCGTATTAGAGTCTACGATTGTTTCAGTTGAAAACTATCTCTGTAATATATGTGATGCAATAGGTACATAAAAATTAGAAAAAAAAAGTGCATTAGTGGGCCTGGGCGTAGGCGTTCTGCCCCTACCTACCATACACCAACCCTACACCAACCCTACACCTACCCTACACTTACCCTACAACTAACTTTGATACCTTGGTTGGTTATATTATAACAATTTTCCTGGGGATTTCAATTTTTTTAAAGATATTTTACACGCTTATAATGTAAGTTTATATAAATGAAAGAAATTTAAAAATCGGTATAGTAGTTTTTGAGTTTATCCATTCAAACAAACTACAACATCTTTTCTCCCTATAATATATAGTGTAGATAACGTAACCATGGAATTCGTCGAGTTCCCCGCGCGTTCAAACGCGTACTTCATGCCCGTATTAAAACAAAATTGTACAACCAACGGTTTACTTTATTTCTGGCTCCGACTAGCCGTGGATTTTAGTCGGGAAACGTTTAAACTGTACACTTTAACCTCACAAAGTCTTGGTCGGAGATTCCCTTTGCTCCTTGCTTGGGACTTGCAATTGCAACTAACGCTGGCTTGATTTCGGTTATGTGCAGACAACTGTGCAATATTGTGCACACAGAAGTTACAGTCCAATTCGCCAGTACTTGAATTAGGTACGGTTTAATGGTGCACTGCATGTTATGTGGCTTACTGTAGCTTTGTCTGCTTTATGTTTGGCGTTTGATTTAAATAACGCAATTTTCAAAGAAGATACGTAAAGCATTATTAATATCATTTTTTAAGGTTTGAACAAGCTTATCGATTCCATTCCGAGAAATATCCAGTTGCATAAATTTTTAAATTTTTGTTAAAATTTTGTTGTTGTGATGGAGACAGAGGGTCAGACAGACATGCTGCCTCGTTTAAAAATTTTATAAGGTAAGGCGTTATCAAAATTCCACATTCTGTTTTATCAGCACAGCCCATAACAGTCCACTGCAGGACTCAGGGCCTCTCCCACGAAATGGGAGGTTATTGCCATAATCTCCACGCTTGGCGATCGGGTTGGAGATCGCAGTGTTTAAATACAACAATGGAAAATATTGCTGCCCATTTTCAAGATTACGGAGACTCTTTCGCCTCGATAACATTAGTCGCCTCGAACGACACCCATGAGTGTAAGAGGTTGGTGCTATTCTACTCTGCCGGACACCACATACCAGCTTCTGTTTCACATTCCATATTCTGTTTACTTACTTGCAAATGTTTTTATAACGGAACGACGTTGTATGACAGAAACGGACAAATAAACGTTTCACAGGCACAGTTCTCATGTTACCAACGACTGATTAAGATCTAATGTTGTGTATGGTTGTAACAATTTACATACAAGCTCCATTATGGACTCGATCGATGCTTTGCTGGATAGACGCCAGCCCTCGTGGCTTGCTAAACCTATTACACGGAGACCGGGAGAAATTGCATTCCTCCGGGGATTTTTATCATGCGTTTATGAAAAAAGTTGTGGAAGTTTAGGTAGCGCTATTTGGGTTTACTAACAAAGTTCTAGCCTTCGCGTTCTGAAGATAAATTGCTAGTTGGAGCATCAAGAGATTTGTCTTTTTAGCTAGACCTCGACAGTTGAATGTTGACAGCGACAGTAAATTGTTGAGTAGTTTCTGCTTATACAGCGACGGACAGCTGTACAATATCAACGGTGAAATTTTGATCATAGCCATAAGTAATAAAGTTTACTAATGGACCCGGCGCGACTTCGATCGCGTACACCTACTTTACCCCTACCTACCATTTTTGTCTTGCTTTATAGGGGAAGGTTGAAACACTCTATTTATTGTTAAAAACCGTATAAAATCGCGTAGTAAGATTTAAGCGTACATATATGCATACATAGGAACAGACGGGGGAAGCGACTTTGTTTTATACTATGTATATTCATATTCATTTATTCGTAGTAATAATCATACATCGTCATTTAAAATAGACTAGTCACGCCACTGATTTAATTTGATGAAAATACAAGTATAATTTTTTGTGTTTATTATAACAAGTAAGTTATGTAGTTCATACAACAAATTTTATGTAGGTATCTTATGAATAAAGTTCGTACTTGAAAAAGCCCGCCTCACCGCATTTAACGTATGAGAGTAACATTTTCAGCGAGAATTTTCTTCCTTCCAGCTTATTTACCTCGACTTTATTAAATTTATTTCAGCCCGTCCCTATCTTAGAACGAAATTATGGAAATTTATGCAAGGCTGCGGCCATCTAGATATGTGTATTAGACTTAGAATGTAGTGAAGCAAAAAACCATAATTATAATATCGTACAAACTAAATAAAGCGTATATGGAAAACTTAAATGTTCAAACTAAGTAATATTATAAAGATAATTATATAGGCAAAACGTCTGTATGTGTGTAAGTTTGAATGCTAGAGGCAATTCGGCAATTCTTTAACTAACAGGAAGCAACACTATTTCGGAGAGCAATACATTACTTTTGATCTTGGAACAATAATAGGATCCCGCTTGTTAGTTGAACTTTTCTGCGAGGGACGACTAATAAACCTAAAACCTATAGATATGTAATTTTAATAAGACCTTTAGATAACAGACATACATACATAAGGCTTACGCCTCTGTCCCACAGGCAGGCAGGGGGTAAGCAGAGACCATGGTCCGCCACTTTGCTCCACAGACAGAAATAATACTAGTTTTTTCCCATCTAAATAGGGTAGTTGGTTTCGGATGCAGGCATCAAAATCGACCACTACAAAGTCCGTACACGCTGACAAAAGCCATGATACCGAAACGAGGTGCGCCATCAAATTCTAACAAAAACCAACATTAATCGCGTAATTGAAAGCGAGTATCAGCAATTCAGCACCCACCGGCTCCGCTAATCCTGCAGATAATTCTCAGGGCAAGCGGCTCGGAAACAATTCATCCGTTCCATTATAGAATATTTGAATTCAACGCGGCGGCAGCGCCGCATTCGTTATTCCACACACGGGCTGCAGCCGATAACAGCTTGCAAGTTTGCGGGCTTGCAGGCGTTGCAGGTGGCCAGGTGTTACATAGACCATAGGTGTAGGTATACACTGGTGGTAGTTAATTGCTTTCTCCTTCTTTATTATAAACTGTTTAGCATTAAAACTGTTTGGGGAATCTTTCGTACCTAAATGTGATTGAGAATAAAAGATCCAAGTGGTATCTACGTGTTAAATGATCTAGTAGTAGTCGTGTTGTAGTTTAGTAATTAAAAGTATAAAAAATTCACACAGCGCCAGCAATTATTATCACCATTATCTTGGAGTTACGTCCTGGTTACGCTCCCGTGCGGACGCGAGGGCCCGCGGTCCGCTTTCCTACACATCTTGGCCCACTTCGCTCGGTCTTGTCTGCAGTAATTATTATCGTAGTTAATATTTTTGCAATCCACACCGTCATCATCATCCTAACGGTCTATCCCGTCTTCTTCACGTCTTTTTCCTCCACTTCGCCCGTTCTTCAACAACCTCGCGTCGTAAGCTATTGCTGAAACTGATTATTTTGGAAATGGTAATGACGGAAACACTACACTTTTACGTTCACTTTTATTTTTTACTAGTTATACACTACACTACTACATTTTGGGAACGTTACTTTGATCTTGAACGGGTGAATTGGGAAACGGATAGCATGTTTGAAAGATCGCGTACGACACTTCAATGTCAATCGCTTTTGAGAGCTCCCGCGTGACCTCAATCCACCTTTGCCTCCCACAACCTGACAACCAAGTACATTATAATACATTATTCTAACTTAACATCTTACATTCACGCCTCTGTGCCATAGACCGAGACTATATGGACCGCCACTTTGATCTGTCCTGACACAACTCCCAGGCTCGCATAATATTTCCACAATTCTTTTCATACATTCCCTTTACTTAAATTTTAATATAGCTTTAACGTTTACCTACAACTATCGAGTGACCTAGCTGACCTGGGCTCTAATGACGGTCTTCCATAAAATATGGCCGGACGCTAGCTTGAAAATGTTGCGATAAACCGCCACCAAGTGGGGCTCCCTTTATGCGCTAGGCTGCTAAGTGGCGACGGCAATTCCAGCTGGAAGTTGCACCTTCGTTACAGCCGTTTCCACTCAAAAGTGAGTAGAAAGAACCATTTATATTAAAATGTGTGAGTTTTATTATTTATTCAGACTTCAAACGCATCGTTAGTGCTCAATGGCGGAATGTTTACGGCTTTATCTGAAAGGCTATCTGAGAGTTAGGATGGTTATTGGATAATGAAAAAGACCTATAATTAAATAATATCGTTATTATTTATTTATTTATTATGTTATTTAATAGTTTATTGCATACAGAAATGGTAACAAAGATATGGCAAATATATACATGACACAAAAGGCACTACTTATTTCTAAAAAGAAATTTCTTCCAGCAGGCCTACAGCAAAGAGAACGTGATGACTTTGTTTGTGTAAATTAGTAATTATTCTACGTAGATAAGTCGTAATATTTCTTCGTAGATAAGTATAGGATGTAAAGGATGATGCCAGGATTTGTATGAACTGGTGTGGTGTGTGGTACTATGTGTAATATGGACTCCAATTCCAACATTTTTTATTGTATCTATTATTGGTAATTTTTTAACTGAAATATGTTTAATAAACAGCTGAAAAAAATATTTACCTCCCTCAAATATATGATAAGCGCTACATAGCAAAAGAACAAAAGAACTTGTCCTATTTATCGAAACCAGGCCATGCAGGTGGTTTTAGCGGGCCGAGTAAACAACATTAGTCTAAAACCAGAATAGTAGATTACCTATGAGGCATGCGATAGACAAACGACACTATACAATGCAAAAATGTTATATCCATCATTAAATTAACTTACTTGCTTTTCTTATTTAAATACTGCTGTATAAAAATACAATAATACAAAGTCATCAATACAATGTCAAAACTTAATACTAATTTTAACAATACATATATCTATGTCAGCCAAATAACCCACCCCTGACCGCTCCCGGTGCAAAGGTGCCCATCACGCTCGCTGCATTACCTGCTGTATTGTTTTATAGTTTTTATAGTTAGAAAATGCATTAGAAACGTAAATGTATAACCTTATAGAGCACTTATGCACTGCATCCAAGTAAAGTGCGTAAAAATTAACTTCTACATATTTTTAGGTAACTATCACCTCCAATTATCAACTTTTTAAGCGGATTTGCTTGAAACTTGGTACACTCAGGTAAATTAGGCATAGACATGATTTAGTTTGACATCACAAACATTTTAGAACACTTCACTGTTAACCCATTAGGTCATTAGTTAATGCTAGGTCGTAAAATTATTTTTACCTTATGAAATGCCGAATTAATTGCCCCATTGAAATAGACGCGGAAGAAAGTAGTGCAAATAGGCACTGCAAATAGTAACTGATCGAAAACATCTGGACCATCCATTCCATGGAACGGCACGACCCACGTACAGTAGGAAAACTGAGACAGTAGAGGTCGGAATGGCAATCGATTGCGCTCGGCCGCTATAAATATTCATTACCTTCGACGCCTTTTATTGGCCCCTAATTAGATTATCCAGTGTCGCTGTATCCTCTGTTGTACATTGAAATTTACCTCAACATTTATTACAATTTACGGAGACATCGATGGGCAAATAGTATGTGTAATAATGTTCGTTCTCACTATTTCCGTAATCAATTGCCACACGTGTATGTGTCTGTGGCCGAATGGTTAGGGTATCGTCAACGTGAGGTACCGAGTTCGAATCCCGCAACGGCCATGTGCCAATGAGTCTTTTGACGTAAATTAGTTGAATACTAACCGATGCTCTTACGTCAAGGGAAAACATCGTAATGAAACCTGCGACTGGATGTGTAACCATGACCCAATCTTGTCAGGTTCCCCTGATAGCAGGGTCACGAAGGTCAGATGGTAGTCGCTCCACTATAATTATCTGATATGCCAAATGTTGGTTGTAGTCAAGGCGGACCCCGGGTCCTAGTGCGGGACAAGACTTTTTTAAATTGCCGCACTTGTCAGATGTTGAATGAGGTCCTTCCCGTAGTCGTTCCTCTGCACTACAACATGGGGTTCTCCAAAAGGCATGTCGGCAGGTACCTCAAAGGCCGGCACCGCATCCGCTCCCCTTGGGTTACAAATGTCTTGGCCGATGGTGACCACTTTCCATCAGGTGGACCATCCGTGTGCCTCCATAGGTAATAAAAAAAATCGAAGGTGTGTTGTACTTTAACATTGTTTCTTGTATTGAAATAAATTTAAATATTGTTTCATCTTTCCTAATGTAAATTATTGTTTACCTACCCAAATATTTTTAACAATTTCTTTTGGCAACTTTGCATACATGTAGAATTCGAATAATACTATATAGAAAACGCTGCCGCATTTCCTTCTAATCCAAGGTGCCGAACAAACGCTCGCCTATCGTATAAAAATAATATAAAAAGAATTAATTAATGCTCTCCCCAGTAATTAACCGGCTCGTGACCTGTTTGCACCGAGCGAACTAGGCCAGTAGAGGTCTACTGTCATGCCTTTAATCAGACTCGCGCATTCCATCAGGCCCTCCCCTTTTTGTCTCCTGTCCCCCAATTCGAAATGATTGCACGACCCCCTTCCCCCTTAACTTAGCGGCACGTTAATTTCAAGCGCTTTACTTGTCAAAAAGTTTCGCAATAGCGACTGTTGGAGTGAGCCATTTAATTTGGAACGGGACAGATATTTCAAATTCAAATTTGGAACCATTGAAAGTTTGATTGCACCAGGTTAACCTGAGGCCTTATAGTCGAATGCAAGTTCGCGGTGAGGCAACGTTTTTTCGTGCAAAAAGTCATAATCACATCACATCAAACTACACTAACAGCAAACTCATACCAAAAATCTATAAGTTAAAATCTTTTAGATCGGGATCATACTATTGTATATTTATGATCATGGTCAAGACGGACACCGGGCCCTCGTGCTCGAGAGTACAACCGGGACATTACCGCCAAGATGATTGTAAATTTATGTAAATGTGTATTATTGTTTTGGTGCAATACAGACATCAATCAACAAATCAATTATTGTAAGTAGGCAAAGTAGCATTTAACATAACGCCAATTTTTTAAATTGAAAAATAATGTCGTTTCTCTTGTCAAGTGTATGGTAATGACAAACATCGTAACTGCCACTTGTATACCTAATGATATAGATTGATTACCAAAAAAGTTTTCCCACTTTACAGTGCAAACAAACGTAAACCGACCATTCCATTTCATAGGCTTAATGGTTTGGAAACGGGCAGACGGGAAAAAAGTAAAAGAAAGTTTTTCAATTTCACATTAAACCGTCCCCATCTAGAGGCGCTATGCAATAAATTCAAGTTAGCAAAAATGAGATACGTAATTTACTCTAACTTAATTCGAAAAATGAGGTACGTAATTGAGTGTAACTTAATTCTTTCGTAGGACAAAGGTAACGCTTAATGGAAATTCAATTCAAAGTTAATGAAAATTAAAAAAAAACCTTGTTGCAAATACGTTATATGGTTAAAGGGACCGTTTTTACTTCACTAGCGACTCATCTTGGATAAGTTGGATTTTAATACTAAGAATATTACTTAGTCTTAAATCACAATATTATATGATCATAGAATACTATGATGAATTAATCTCATATTATCTTTGTGGTTAAATAAATAAATACTTTGTTAATTCCCACAGCGCCATCTAGCCCCAAAGTAAGCAAAGCTTGTGTTACGGGTGCTAGACGACTGTTAAGCTACTTATATACCTTTAAATACATACTTATTATACATATTAACATCACCCGTTACAGAAATTAAAATTCATCATTTCAATTTGTTCCCGTCCGGGAATCGAGCTCGAGACCTCTGTTAACCACTGAATCACTCAGTTCCTCATATATAATGCAAGCTGTTTATAATTCAAAAGCTGAGGGAAGCCCGCTTTGCACCAGAACTTTGAGCGCAGTAAGTATCGTACAAGATCGATCGCTTAACTATAAGAGGGCGTATGATGGAGTGAACTTCTGTCAGTTTGTCTTGTGTTTAGGGGTGTTCACTTTATAAAGTAGTGTTTTATACTCGGACTGTGTTATAGCCATGAAACATAACAGGTTTTGTGAAATAAGAAGACTACGTATACAACTGTAAAAGAAAGTATATTTTCAGTAAGGACATTTTTTAAATTTAAATACATATGCTTTTATTGTTTTGTCGATCCTGCTGGTTCGTTTATAAAAAAGACTTCATATCTATGCAAATGCTGGTATACGATAAACACCGGACAGTTTCTATCGAAGTATATTCAGACAAAATCGCGAGCATATATCTGAAATGAAATTATATTGAAACTCTTTACTTGGAAAATAAAATAGCTAACTTAAATATAATCATGTTTTTCTAGCGAAAATAAAAAGCCGAAAATAGATTCCACACAACTGTGATACCCAATTAAAGTTATCTTCCTAACGATATGTATCCTACGACTCATAAAATAACTTTACCCACTTATAAAATTATGGATCATTAACTTTGTATTCGGAGATCGTTCGGCACAGAATTTCTCATGAGCACTCTCCCGTATTCGTACATAGGGAATACCCAATTTACATATAGGCAAGAACTTTTTCGGCGGAAAGTTTTGAGACGCCTAATGCGCCCGTACGGTCCTGGGGAGAAATTTAAGGGAATTCTTTAGCGTATTTCGTGCGGTATGATGAGGGTCTTAAGTAATGTGACCACTTAATATCGTGAGAATAAAGAGGCGAAATTATTCATATAATTGCAGCGCCCTCATTTACTCGTGAACAGCGTTTAGATAATTAACTCGCAGTTGAACATAATTTCGTGTCAGCAAAATTTAAGTTCTATTGTACTGAGTTATGAGTTTTGTGAGGTGTTTGTTTCAGTAATGAAGTGTTCAATTGAAATGTGGCGTAGAGATAAAAAATATTGGATTAGTGGCTAACTGTTTACTGTACAAATGTCAAATTGCTATATGTAGTCTCGTGCTTGCATTTGTTCATTTTGTACAGTAATATCCGATTGTACAAAATAAACTACAAAAATCTACAAAATCCACTATAAAATCGCAAAACCACGGCCGTTAAATCGAAGGAATACCATCGGTCCATCAGGGATTCCATTAAAAATATTCAACGTAATCCCTGAAGGAATGCAAAGGGAAAGCTGCCTCACATTCCTTTGGACCCTTCTCCGGATCCCCTCTCTAGGGCTGCGAAAGTTCCCGACACGTCACTATACTGGCAATAAAAAGAGGATTTTGTTGGTATCTCTCTAAAGGATATTGAAAAACGCTTAGCTCGCCCTACAAACCCCTCGCAGCCTTGTAAGTTACTGCGGAATACTCGTGGTATCCTGATAAATGTTATAACCATTATACCGGTACTGTAAAATTTATCAATATTTGTTTGCTTAGTTCATAAGACCATATTTGGTCGCCATTTTGAAAATAGTTCAGGCATTCTAGCTGTAATAAAATAATGACTATGTATGTTGCTGTTGCTAGTATATTTTACTACAGGCGACTGTGCGTTACTTGTTTTGACTTTTGACTTCACTGATTGTAACATATAGACACTGGATTTTATGTCGCAAATAACAATATGAAGTTCATACTTAGAGCCAGACCGTCCTTTGCTCGACAGAGCCTCCTACTTTATTAGAGGATCAGGCCAATTGAGGACCACGATAATTTTATAGCCCACGGTGGTTCCGATAGCTTAGTAGGTACTAACTGTTGTGTAGCACTTGTGGAATTATTTATTTATTTATTGGTTCATTTTACAGTTTAACAACATTTAAATACATTTACAATAAGTACATAATGGTTGAAATGCCATTGACAAAACTGCATTAAAAAAGGATATGTAGCTTTTCAGATAGATACCTTATTGACTAACAAAAAGAACAATAAAAATAATAAAAACAAGGTAATACATGTACACTGTATGTGCGTGTGTGCGCGAGTGTACGCCTGTGCGTGTGTGTCTTCCTAAATAAAATAAAGTAAAAACCCTGACACTGCGATCGGAGATATCTCAGAATGCCCTTTATAATTTACACACGACTCAAATCAAAAACGTCGAGTGTTGGAGACGTGCCTTTTGTATAGGTCTATGGCCTTGTTCATCGGGGAGCCTAAAGCGTAACCACTGCGCCCTTGCAACCCGACAGCGGTGGTCGCTGGGGCGCACTAGTTCTATGATTCTATCAAACTATATCGTCACCATATGGCAAATGATACTGGCATTCTTTTTGTATTTAATTATTAATATCCTATGCCCTGTCTCACAGTAAACATACTAATATTGCATTGCTATTTCTCAGTGAAAATACGAACCTAACGTGTGGCTAATGAAATAAAAGACGCAATACAGCGGCTTTATGTTCTCCTCCCGTACGAAAGGTAAATATAAACGCCTTAATTAAGCTAATGAGTCTTGTTCCTACCTGTGCCTATCAAATTAAAAGTGTACGTGAGTATTTTCTTAACAGCACTAAAAATAACCCATCTTGATTACTGTTTCAGTTGATTGGTTAGGTCAGTTGGTCGGAAGACAATTTTTTAAGGATTGTGAGTGCAAATGGAGTTTTTCATTTATTGAACTCTTTATCGTACACACCCTGTTACAACGTTAATGACAGAAGTTGTCACAATGGCGAATTTATCTCTTTAAGAGATCACTTCCAGCTAACCATTCTAGGTGATATAAGAGAAATGTTATCGAGAAGAAATGCGGGATTTTGTACCGAATGAAAAGGTAGGTACTAATATAGTACAGATTGTTTGTTTAAAGTAACGATTTAGAAAATATATTTCAGTAATGGAAGGCGACCTTTTTATCTTAGCGAATAAGGACCGACCACCTCTTACTGAATTAGGCAATTTTGATTTATAGTTGTCGATCAACTGAGCTTCGATGTTGTGTAGCAGATTCCTTGCTATGATTTCTCTATTCCTGAACTCCTGACAATTTCTGAAATAGGCATAGATTTCCATATACATCCTTAACGTAATCATTGAAAATTGAAGAGCTGGCGAACAAAAGGGTATAATTACGATTCCACGAATTTTGGATCCAGTTTTAACACAGTATTAGGCCCTTTTAATTGGAAATGTGTTAAGGTTCATATTCACCAGGCCAAAACCTCCGTAATAAAAAAAGTATTTTGACCAGAAGCGTAATTATACAGTTTTGTTCGCTAGCGGCCCGTACCTACTTCGAGCAAACATTAACAAATTATACACCTTGCTCTGTCTATTGGTGAAAACCACATGAAAATACGTTCAGTAGTTTTTGAGTTTGTTGCGAACAGACAGACGCGAAGTGGGACTTTGTTTTATAGTGTAGTGATAGTGATTTTGACAGTGATCTGCGAGCATAGGTCTTTTGCTGGGGAAACCCTAAAAATGTTTGCAGTCTCGGTAGCCGATTGTCAACCCGTGACTGTATATTATTCATCATAATATATTTAATTCATCATCATATATATGCTCTTGTCGGTGGAGCAATCGCCACTCCTCTCTCCTGTCTGCCAACCTCTTTAATTCCTTATAATCCTCGGCGCTCACTTTTTCACGTCCTTCCAATATTCAAATCTTGGCCTTTCTATTCATCATCACAGCCCGTAACAGTTCACTGCAGGACTTCGGGCCTCTCCCACGAAAGGGGAGGTTCCTGCCATAATCTCCACGCTTGGCAGGCGGGTTGGAGATCGCAGTGTTTAAATATAACAATGGAAAATGCTGCTGCCCATTTTCCAGACTACGCAGTCTCTTGATCTTTTGCCTCGAAAACATTAGTCGCCTTGTACGACACCCACGAGTGTAAGGGGTTGGTGCTATTTTACTCTGTCGGACACCACACGGCCATGCCGGACACCACACGGCCTTTCTATTATTATTATACTATTATATTCAAGCATAAAACCTATACAGAATGCAACGAGCCCGTGCCACTGCTCGTTTGCAGTACCCATGTATTGTTCAATACCGCAATGGCGGTGCATTTTGATCCACTCAAAACGCGGCGTGTGCCCACGACGTCTGACAGGCGTCGGTTATTGGTGATATCCGTTGTTTGCTTGTTTTGAATTCGCAAATCTGTACTGGGAATTGGCATATTGAGTACGCGAACATTGCTCGTCATCGAAGTGAATTTGTAGGATTCGATAATTGGTTTTGATTTGTAGAAGGAGAATAGGTTTACGTTGTGATTTGTAGTTTCTCGTTTACTTATTTGCCATCATTGTAACTGCTCATAACAGTCTACTAAAGGACGTAGGGCCTGTTCCACGAAAGGGGAGGCAATTGCCATAATCTCCACGCTTGGCAGGCGGGTTGGAGTTCGTAGTGTTGTAAATATAACAATGGAAAACGCTGCTGCCCATTTTCCGGCCTACGGAGGCGGATTATTTATTTGCCATACGAATAAATAATACGTTGTTTAGATTGGAAGTCCTTTTAATTAAGTATGCACACAAAATATTTACACAGACAACAATATTTACATTTTCTCGTAATGTACCTTATTATATAATATACCTTATTATTATACTTACTAATATAGGCTAGCTCTCGCAAACGTGGGCCTGGTATCCGCCTTGACCATGATCCACGATTCAGCAGATCAGATAATTACAGAAAGTAATTTAGAAAGTACCTATACTATATTAGTACTTACCTATACTATATTAGTATAGGTAAGTATTTCTTGATCTTCAGTCTTAATGTGCAAGGAACTACTAGACCATTGAGGCAAAACTTTCAAAGATTTGAGGTCTAAGGTAAAAGGCTCAGACTTATAGCTAAGCAATAGGCGCCTGAGAGGAGTTGTGTTGGCAAAAGTCGGTTTACCTAAACGTATAAAAATTCAACCACAGGATTTACCTCCTCTAATTATATTATTTTACGATAGTTAAGTATATTGTTCATATTTATTTCCTTGCACAACGAAAAACGTAACAAAATAATTTCATTGATGTGAACAAAATCATTACGGTACATTTATGGTACTCCAAAATGTCGACCTTTATTACTGAGGGAGTAGTCACATCTACTCGTTAAGACTCAAATTGGCTTAACGCGTCACTGCACCGCCAATGGGCAGCGCAAACAAAACCCATTACTCGGTCCAAGCTAAAACGCACCGTACACGTCTGTACAAATTAACGTAGTCGTCACCTGAGGACAATTCTCATCTGAATGCTAATATTTTCCACGTAAACTCGAGCACCAAACAGAGCCGGACTGTTCACCAAACAGGGCCGGACTGGGAGCGACTATTAAAGTAACGAATGTGCTCCAGTTTTATTCCGAACCCATTATTTTGGGGCAGCTTTAATATTTTGTTTTATGCTCGCTTTTAAGTGAATGAATTATGGCAGTGCCTGGAGCGAGTATGTTAACCTTGTGCTGTAACAAATATATCTTAATTATTGTTTGACTTCTTAGCAGCCTTTTGTTTGTTTCGCACTCTTCTGCTTCTACGAGTAATCGTCTGTAATTTTTGTTTGATGGCGTAAGTTGTATGAGTACTGTCAGCTAATTATGTACTACCCATATATAGAAATTATTGGGTGTTATTCATAATTCAACTATCTACTCCTACATTCGAAAGTTTGTAAGGTTGTTTGTTCACGCAAATTAAAGGTTATTGATAAAATTGTGCAGTGCTTAATAATTTATAGGCCTTAATTTATTATATATGCGGCTATGGCTTTATACATACAGGATAAATCCCGAAATTCAATATGGCTTTCGCGGAAAGACGGCATAGGTACCTAGCCGAATTTCACGCGGACGAAGTCATAAACTATGTATTGTGTGACGTATGTACTTAAAACTACATTTACTTTGAGACACGAATTACACAGTAACTACCATATACGCAAAAATATTGGAAAGTTAGCTACCTTCATGGTTAAATTTTTTTTTGCTCTGTACATCTACGCATAGAGTGAGGGCCACGAGACTTTGCGCCCGGTTGAAAGTAGAACTAAATTTGACTGAACCCAATCGAATTATTAGAAAATAAAAATTGTCAGGCGCGCCATCACCTGTCAGTTTCATCAAAGTTTCGTGGCCGTCAATCTACAATAAAGAGTTGTCACCTAAACTTGTCCACAATCCCCGACGTCCCTATTCACACCGCGTGGAATTTCCCGCACGCCTCAGCGCGAGAACTGCCGCTAAGTATGCCACCACGACCGCGGTAGGTGCTAAATGCGATATGAGATTACAAACGGAGGCACATACTTTGGGCTTTATAATTTTATGAAATATGCGTTTTGAGAGTCGTGATAACTGGTTAGAACCCGTTTACTGATTGAGGGACTGTTTGAAATCGGGTGCAGCGACCGAACACCGAACGCGGTACTTTTTTATGTTATACTGAAGACAAACAGGCAAGCAGGCCACCTGATGGAAAGTGGTCACCACTGCCTATAGACATTAGCAACACCAAGAGTATCGCTAATGCGTTGCCCACCTCTATAACACGTTGCTCTGGCAGCAAAAAGCAAATATCAGCAACATCAGGGGAGTTACTAATGCGTTAACCGCCTCCGAAGCGACCTCACAGCACACATCAGCACCTCGCAGCTACTTAACAGGCATTTGACCGCCATCGCACCTAATGTTATGTGACGATGCGGCCGAAGATGGAGCATGCCAAGGCGGAAACAGCCTATTCACTTTTGCCTTAAAAGAGTCCAGGCTGTACGTTGTACTGTACCGGGAATACACTAGCTGTTATAGCGTTGAAACGACAATCCAGTAGTCCGGACGTTACGCGAAGGCTACGCGATGGCTACGCGATGGCTACGCAATGGCTACGTGATAGCTATGCGTTCACTTTTCGTACGCTGCACGAAGTTATAAGCTTTTCAATTGTTTTCGGTCGCTTACGCGGTGTCTGTACGGGCTCTTACGGTCCATTACTGGTTGATGGATTTGTTTATTCGACTGTATTTCAATTTATAACTGGCTTTTACGTTTTTTAACGCGGGGAATGCATTACGCACATAATATCTCAATGTGTATAACAGTTATTGACGCTTGGGTCAGTTTTATATACAATAGGTGTGTTTTGTCAAGTCGATGTCTACACGTTATAATAATTTTTAATCTCAACCCGGTCAGTACAGTGGTTTGTGATGTGCGTTGATATGTCAGTATTTTCTTTTCGGTTTATTTATTGCCACAATAATTTATTTCAAATATATTACTAAGCACCGTAGCCTAAGGCCTAGGCCTTAGGCTACGGTGACTGGTTACCATCAGGCAGACAAGTTTGTCTGCCAACTTAGTGGTATTAAAAGATAGTTAAAAACTGAATTCCTCACACAAAAATGGCCTTTAGGTTTTCTGGTACCTACTCAGTGCTAAATAGAAAGAAAGAAAGAAAAAAATAAATACACCTAGTAATTCCGAGCGTGTACCGACATAGTATCTCCATTGCTAGGTCTACACAATATTAGAAAAGTTGAAGCCTGATCCCTTCAAACTAAACGACTAAGTTCTGTAATTAGTTTCAGAGGTTTTCTTGGGATATCATGAACCCATGTGTATGTTTGTAAGTTTGTATGTTGACGATAATCTCCGAAACTCCTGAACCGATTTTGAAAATTCTTTCATTAATAGGATACATTATTCCTAAGTGTCATAGGCTACTTTTTATTCCGAAAAAATAATAAGGAAAAAGGAATAGTTAAACGTTTAAAGAGTTCCAAACTCTTTTTAGTTTTAGACTGTTAGTCTAAAATAAATCTTTATTATATTGTTATCACACACATTATGGATTGTAATTCATACCCTTTTTAATAAGATACGACCCGTCTCGGTTTCATACGGATAATTTATGGGAAGTAATTATCTATATGACAGTGAAAGCTGCATCAAAATCCCTTACGTGGTTTAGAAGTTAACGGTTATACAGATACACAAATACACAGACCCGGAAAGCGACTTTATTATATACTACGCAAGCGAGAGTCGTGACACAAAACCAAACCTAATAAAATATTCCAATACAACTGGTTGTTATATACGTACATACAATACAAACATAAGTTAACAGAAGCTAACACAAAACGTATGTGTAAATATAACCACTTCACGCTTTAGTATTTATTTATTACAAATATGTGAGATGCTCCTGTTATCGACCGGCTGTCCAGTGCGGTCAATGCACTCGTAAGATGAAATGGTTTTCATGTGACCATTATTACTTATGTATCTATCAATACATAGTATACAACAAAGTCGCTTCCCGCTGACTGTTACTATGTATCTATGTAGCTTAGATATTTTAAACTACGCAACGGATTTTAATGCGGATTTCAAGAATAGATAGAGTGATTCAAGAGCAAAGTTTATAAGCAAGAAAAAAAGGGTGGGGTAAAGAAGGTGTATGCGAACGAAGCCGCGCCGGGACCACTAGTAAACAATAAACTTAAAAAGTACTTATCTTATTTTAAAATTTCTTTCAATCTAATTTTATCAGCGCGTATAGTAAGTATTTTATTATATAGGTTATACATATAGCTTGTATTTTATTTTAAACACTTAAGATGTCCTTGCAATACTAATATATTAACAATCTGCCTATAAAAGGCGTGTATTAATGGTTTTGTCTAAAACTACCCAACTGATTTCAAAATTTCGAAATCGCTTTCACACACTTACTACACGCATTAGAAATTCACACAATTTTGTAGTGGCATGCGTCGCGTACGCTTGTTTTAACTACCCCATAATAGGAGGCTACAGTCTTCTTAAGTGTCCAAGGGATTTCCGTATAAATAAATAGGGTGCCGCGGAATAGGCGATTCAGCTAAGATCTCCGTAGATAACTACGGGTAAATGGGCAATATAAAATATCCTATGTCTCAAGAATAACATCCAAATTCGTTTATCCGTTTATTCGTGAAGAGGCAACACACACCACTTTCGCAATTATCATATTAGTAGGCTTTCTTAAGTCATCGTTATCTTAAATTATAGAAGCTTTAATTAGGGCTATAATAAACAGAACAGGCATTGTGTTGATGCTTATAATCTCACGCTTTTGCACATAAATTACAATTATGCTAAGGACGATATGTACTGGCTCGGCTGTATGTATAGGCTGTACTTATTATGCTCGTAAAATATATGTATATTTCTTATATAGAGTTTGTCCTTCATTAAAATGGAATTAGCATGGGGTCGGCTGACTCTGTTTGGCTTATATTTGGTTATAATATTCACATTCGTCTGTTAACATATAACGGATATGTCGTATATGAAAGAAATGATTGTAAATCACGAAAATACGTTAAGTAGGGAATCCTACGTGCGTCCACTCCGGACTCGTGGTCCCATCACGGTCCCACTGGTGGGTCCACTAGACATTTGCTATTTACCCGTGAACGTCCGGCAGAGTAGAATAGTACCAGCACCTTATACTCGTGGGTATCGTACAGGGCGACTAATGTTTTTAAGGCAAAAGATCTGGAGTCTCCGAAGGCTGGAAAATGGAGAGTAGCGTTTTCTATTGTTATATTTATAGCACTGCGATATTCAACCCGTCTGCTAACCTTCTCTTTCGTGGGGGAAGTCCTAACTCCTGCAATGATGGCCTGTTATGATGATACAGACTAAACGTGTGTCCACTGCGAAACTGAACACTGTCAGAGCGCCCACCACATTTTATGTAAGAATTGTGATAAAAATTACAGTAAAACAAAACTATATTACATTATTTTCAGCCATGCAGACACCTCAACATTTTTCAACGCTCACAATACTATACCGCCACTCAATTTAGCTGGCGCAAAGTTAATCTCGTGCACCACGCACCGTGTATTGCCGTGCTATGTATCATTTACCGCCACGCTGTCTACAGCGGCCGGGTGGGGAGAACAGCTGATTTTAGAAGGGGGTGGGGGTCTCCACCCCCTTGGTAAAAGCCTCGTTTACAATACCCCGCGAACGCTACGCCGCATTCGTACAGATGTTTCCGCGAATGAATTTCATGCGAATTGGCCTTGCATCGGCGCCCCCGCAAGATGAAATCGGGTGTATTCGGGTCTCTTCGGGCCGCGGGCTGACGATTGAGTGGACTTTGTGTGCAAATTTTGATTTTAGTTGCTTAAATTCAAAAAGTTTGGTAAATAGCTACCATTTCTTTTTAAAATTAGCTTTCTTGGACTGGATTGTTTTTGCTCTATGCTTATATTCTTTGTTGAACAGACTAGATGAACAGTTCAGCGCCATATGACGGTATAGTTTTTTTTATTATTCGTATATTCGATATTTTCAGTTATTCGTGTTTGCCGAGGAATTTTGTTATATTAAGTACGTCCATGCAAAATATTTTAAGTATAGTATTCAATTTCTCGAAGTTAGTAAGAAATGTAATTTGACATCCGTTCGTCGCGTCGGAGCAAAATTGCATTTCTTGAAAACTTCTAAATTTTTGCATACATTTATTCCAACGCCCATATCTCAAAGAGATAGGCAATACCTCTCTAGACTATTGAATACCACAAGCTACCCTGACACATTTCTTTTGTCTCTTCCACATTCATACATGTTCTCATACAATTACCGGTTGAGAGTGCCCTTGTCTGCCGTGTCCTTTTTCCTTTATTATTTGTTCAGAAACTCGGAAAAATCTCTTACCATTAAGAGGAAGGGGACTTGTTGCCGTTATACGACGTAGATGTCAGATCACATTACATCTACCCTACTTCAATGTGACCTCTAAGTCCTAAAAGCTCCAGGGTCTGTTGTTACGCGCCGCAGGTGGTTGCCATGACGACCGCCGTCCATTTCCGCCTACGTGCACACTCTCAGAGAAACTTTTTAGCTCTCAGTTTTAAGCGATGTCATTCTAGGAGAGATAACATTCCAACTCCTTGATGCAAACACTCGAAGTCAGATTATTACTGTGGATTTTCGCCCTTATTGTCTTAAGGGCCATTTTAATTAGTTGATTGGTTATATTATTTATACTTGTTATTTGTTTTATCGTAGCGGAAAGTACACCGGGTGAAATCAATGTTTAGCCGCTTGCAAAAATAGAAACTTCCGATTTTAAATTTATTTTCTATTGCACGAGTAGGTATATCCGACTCCCAATCTGTAAAATTGGGACTGGTACGTCATATCGACGACGTGGCTCAAAATTCATTGCAGTCGAGTGTATGGTTAAGTGATACCCCGAGGTACCGGGTTCGAAGCCCAATTGAACTATGTAATTGTACATGCGATGAACACTAACCGATCTGGTAAGCGTAAATTTCGTGATAAAACCTGAACATTCAGGCTACTGAATGTATAACCACGATCCAATCTTCTCCGGTTACCCGGTTTACAGGGTCACGGAGGTCAGATGGCAGTCGCTCCGTTGTATCATGGCCAAGGCAGACCCCGGGCCAGGGCATTAACGCCAAGATGACCAGTTTACCACGATTACAAAATTTGTAGAAAGATTCGTTTGTTTGTATTGTAATCGAAAAACTGAAAACTCTAAACTGGTTATAGCAATTCATTTACTATCCACCGGATGTCGATAAAATAGTTTGCGTTTATTTACAAAACTGGTGCACACGAAAGAAATTGCGGGGAAATTAGCTTACGACCCAGATTAACACATAACAATATTACATACGCTAATCTAATACTCTTGAAATTCAATATGGTTCCTGCGAAAACCTAGTACTGGCCGTGTGGTCTCCAGCGGAACAAAATACAATACAATGAATTAATGAAAGAAAACACAGACAAACTAGATACGTACAATATTACAGTACAAGACACAAATAACATCGAGACACAAATAATACAAATAAAAATAGAAATACAAAAAAATACAAAGTTTTTAATCTCAGTGGCATTGCTCGTGTCGTGGCTTTCAGTATAATTGGACCCCATTCAACATATTTTTGTTCCCAGTCTCTTGACGCATACCACAATGCTGGTAGGTACCTACATACGCAATATAACACTATCCCCTTTTGTTAACGGGTATCGTACAAGACAACTAATGGGTATCTGTAGACCAGAATACAGACAGACTGGCAGACAGCCATCTATAGAACACGAAATGGTTTAATCCCGTTAAAAATATGATTTCGCCACAAAATGTGAGGTTGGCTGGAGAAGATCTCTTTTAGGGATAAGCTTGAATTTGTACATTGTTTTATATTAATACGTTTAATCCAGTATTTTTTGTGCAATAAAGAGTATATATTATATATTATAATGAGATGCAGTGTCTGATATGTATTTGCCACACTGCGTTCTCCAACCCGCCTGCAAAGCGTGAAGATTATGGCAAACAAAACCCTCTGCTGTAGTGGAAGAGGCTCAATATTCCAGCAGTGGACTGGACCCAAGCCCACCGTTGAAGTTATTACATAGTTTTGCCTACTACAGGGATCTAATTGAACTCTTCGTTATTATATCATTATCACAACCCACAACAGTTCTCTGCAGGACTTAGGGCCTCTCTCACGAAAGGGGAGGTTATTTCCATAATCTCCATGCTTGGCAGGCGGGTTGGAGATCGCAGGTTTGTAATTATAACAATGGACAACGCTGCTTTCGTTCGTTTATCTCGAAAACATAGTCGCCTCGTACGACACCCAAAAGAGTGTAGAATTTGTGCTATTCTACTCCGCCGGATACCACACATCTTCGTTATAATATGCTTGATATTAAAAAAATCTTCACCAACAATCATCAATCACCGGTCTGCACTCGAAGGCCGGTGGTTCTAAAGTGAACCACCGCCTTTGAGTGCGCGAGGAACGGAAAAGATGTGGTGATATAATAAACTTAGTTGAGTATCAACTTTTTGCAGCCTCCGAGGCCTCAATTGAAGGGGGCTCTACCCCCCGTTGCTATAGCAACCGGACGCCGGTCTCCCGTCCCCCCAAGCAACCTTATACCTACACAGCGGTATTAATTTACCGAAGTGTTAACCGTTGTGAGTGGGCAAACCTTGATCTTTTATAGCCTCCGCAATGGAGGTATGAAATCTTTACGCTGTAATTTCAAATGTGGATAGGTTTAAATACTTATAGTTTGGTTGGTTGTGACTAGCGTACCCGGCGTGACTTCGTTCGCGAACACCTATTTCAGCCCTACCTAAAAAAAATCCTGCTTTATCTATAGTAGAAAACAGCATTAAAATCCGTT
The DNA here is from genome assembly GCA_905147135.1 of Blastobasis lacticolella. Classification (NCBI taxonomy): domain Eukaryota; kingdom Metazoa; phylum Arthropoda; class Insecta; order Lepidoptera; family Blastobasidae; genus Blastobasis; species Blastobasis lacticolella. The sequence goes on from LR990053.1 coordinate 9,457,454, forward strand.
GTGTAGTTTAAAAGATCTAAGCGTACATAACTACATAGGAACAGAGAGAGAGACGAAGCGACTTTGTTTTATACTATGTATAGATACTACGTTTCCAGATTCCAATTCCATAATGTACCTATTCTTATAGTCAATCACAGTTTATTTAAGATTACTACCCTGAAATCTGTTTCAAATCAAATACGATGTTTTATACCACTAAGGTGGCAAACAAGCTTATGGCCTGCCTGATGGTAAGCAGTCACCGCAGCCTATGGACGTTTGCAATACCAGGGCCATCCGTCACGCACATCCGTCCCCGTAGAAACCTTTTTATCTCTTTCTTCATGTACTCCATATTCTACATTCCAGGGAAAACCCCTCGAGGGAGCTATTTCCACAACCTTAATGTGTGTGGGAGAAAGTTTGGAACCGCACATAAAAAATTTGACAATTCAAGATAAACGCTTGATTCTTTGTAAAAATATAGGAAACATTTTGCGCTTGGTGTACCCATAAATAAACGCTTTACTTCTTCATTTTACTCGCGCGTATTCTGTGTGCGCGTGAAAAATTTAACTGACTTTCTAAAAAGAATTCCCATACATCTCTGTCAAAGGCTCTACGCCGTAGCTTTGAATAGTGCTACGGGCTACGTGATATATCTGTAATGATACGAAGGTGCTACATTATACCTTTGGTGCTAATACAGTGATTTAAATAACTCTAGTTAAAAAATAGCGTTATGGTTTTCCGAGACTACTCAACCAGTCTAAGGGACCCAAGCGGTAGATACGCGGCGGACCTAACAAGTACATACCTAAGGAATTTACTACTAAAATACTAGTTATTATAACATTGTTGTATAGTAGTAGTTAAAACAGATTTTTACTATTCAAAATTTAATATATTTTTTTATGTTTTACGTCAGACAAACAGGCAAGCGGGCCACCTGATAGTAAGTGGTCACCGCCGGCTATGGACATCAGGGAAGTTACCAATACGTTGGCCAAAGCCTCTGAAGAGACCTCTAATATACCTCTTGAACGATCCCATGTCGTAGTCCAAAGGAAACACTGTGGCTGGGAGCTCATTCCACATCCGAATCCTACGAGATGTATATTACTATTTGTTTTGTAGAAAACTGTAAGTTTGTGTACGCAGTTATGCTCCGTTATTCATTGCATATTATTAATATTAAATATCTTGAGGGGAAAATATGACTTTCCACATTCATTAAGTATTCAACAACAAGTCATACACATTACAGACCGCAAAAAGAAACGTCAAAAGACCACGATTGCGGGGCGTGCACTCAAACTCATGAATATAAGAAAATACCTGAACCCGGTAAGTGAAGGCTTACGTGCGACCCTGAATAAGGAATGAGGTAGGGAAATACAGGTTACTAACTTTTAGACGAAAATATATGTCGGTTGGTAACTTAACCAATCGCTTTTATAGATGATCTATACATAGTATAAAACAAAGTCGCTTCCCGGCGTCTGTGCCTATGTATCTATGTACGCTTAGACCTTTTTAACGACGCAATGGATTTTAATGCGGTTTTCAAGAAAAAAAAGGTGGGTAGGGGTCAAGTAGGTGTGTGTAGGGGTAGGACACCACGCGAACGAAGTCGCGCTTGGTCCACTAGTATTAGAATATTTCTAAGGCATCCCAATTCCCTTTCGGCCACTTTCGAAACCAGAAACAAACCGAATTATAACATTTTAATTATTTCTATACATATTTCAGCAATAACGTACACAAAATTAATTTTTTTCCTCCCTCGAAAAATAAATCACAATACCTCGTCTAATTTATAACTGCAAACCCGAAAACCAATTTCGCATGAAAAGTGCAACGCAACAAATCAAACTGCCTACTAGTTCTGGCAATTTGCAGAGGGCATATTGAAAGCAAAAATATTGCCACGCACGACTCGCCCGCCAGACAAATTTTACAGAATTCTGATATTCGAAATGGGAACGAGAAATTAAAAGAGTCAGTCGTGCGTGTCTAGTTCGCACAAAGTTTTGTGTGTGCGATTTTATTTTATTTAAAACTACGCGGTCTGTTAAATAGAGTCGTTTGTGGTATTGAGGTAGAATTCTCTGATGTTTAAGTTACAACTAGGTTGTAACTTAAACAACCTAGTTGTAACCTGGGGGTCTATAAAAATTTCACATTAGCGTTTCATAATATGATTCATATTAATTTTTTGTTATGTCATACGGCTTGCAAACAGGCAAGCATGGAAAGTGGCCACCACTGCCTATAGATATTAGCAACACCAAGAGTATCGCTAATGCATTGCCCACCTCTATAACACGTTGCTCTGGCAGCAAAAAGGCAAATGTCACTCCACTGCCAAAGACACGGTTCCCTAAATCCCCGCCCCATGGAGCACTGAACACCTTACTCACCGGCAGAAACACAATACTATTTAAAAGAGTATTATATAGCTGCGATATTCTGTAAGGTTGAGGTACTTCCCCAGTCAGTCCATTCATATTAATTTGTCACAAACTTTTCTACAACGTTGCTACATTGACATGGCGTCTCTTAGTTCTAGTATTGGTCACCGGATCCAATGAACACTCTGGTACTCTAATATGAATCATAATATGAAATGCTAATTTGGCCTGTTCTGACCCCCAGAGGTATTCACATCATCACATTCACATATCAGTCAAAATTCGCCCACTGCTGGGCATGGGCCAGAGATCTCCACAAAGGCCAGTCTTGTGCCTTCCGCATACAGCTTGTAGCTGCGATATTCACATATTGTAAGGGATTGTAAGTTTATAACTGACTATTGGTGCTGCTCTAGCACTTTGATTAGCTTGTCAAGCATATCCCAGTAATAATCTAGCGCAGTTTTAAAATAAAATAACTTCAACCCATGTTATGAATTGTTTAAATCAACTCTGAACTCTTTTTCTACCTACTCTATTTTTAACCTATTCTAACACTAGACATTTAAAGTTTCCAAATTTATTTCAAAACTCATGCTATTTGTTAAAATTCAACATATATAAAACTATGCTAGGCGATGTGATTCTTTAGTTTTGAGTGGGCAATCCAACTTAATTTTTACCAGTAATCTGTGAATATGGACTGCTGCTGTGAATATAATTATGGTAGTGAAAGGTGTTATTGTATTGTTGTCTGGCAATGACCAAACTCTCACAAATCAAAATTCATTATATTCAGTACAGTGCTATAAAAAAAGACGTGCTTTTACACGTCTTTTATTGAGGGCAATATTCATAAATTTTGCGCACGGAGAAATCTATCATTTCATTGTGTGAATCCTGAATTGGGGTTCCAAAAGGGTAATAAATATTATGGCCATTGTACCTTTCAGTCTAAGGTCGTAATTTTTCAAAGAAAAGTTTACAATATTGTAAAAGTTTACAATACTTTGCTGTAGGTTCTTTGAAATTCATCGTCATATGATGATGTTATGAGAAGATACTGGGCATAGGCCTACATAGACTTTGAAATTACTTTATCAAAATTATAAGTACCTATAGAGAGAAACACGTACTAAATATACGTTGCACACCATGCGACAAATTCGTGTATGGGTCTCGTACTTTATCGTTCGGGCCAGCCAATATCACAGAATCGGCAATTTTCATGAACTCGATATTATGGTAATGTTAACATCATTCACCTCCCACTTACTCATATATCCGTCCGTAATTTGAATTTTATATGAATTTTATCCTTCATTCGGTTCGGTAGCAGTGTTGCCCCCTCATAATTTAGTTGGTATAGATAATATATCAACGTCCATTACTAGAAGAAGTTGCGTGAACTGGAGCGTTGCCACTTTACTCTAGTTTCTTTTCAATATTTTCGGTTCAAAAACCTTGGCTTGTAAGAAAATGGGTAAATGGGTTTTAGGGCAAACGTATCGCCATTCAGAAAACATGGAGCGCGTATGAGTTCCTTAGCTGAGGCTCGGGTCACGATCCGCCGCGGGCAAGTCATGTGGAGAAGAGCCTTCCGAGAACCAATGTGTACATTGCCTTAGACGCCTCATTTGGGGAGGCTTATACAAAATTGGTAAAAAATCCTTTCAGTTTTAAAAGACTTCCCATGCTTTTGAGCTGTAATTTCTGTTACCGTTATTATTATATACCTAGGTTTCAAATTTTTGTTATACCCTAGTTTTGCAATATTTTGGTAGTCCGGAAAAGTAGAACAACTACTGTTACTGTATTGTAGATTGTACTAACTCCTCTAACTTATACAAATACATAAATGGTTACTAATGCCCATGGCTAGTGCCCTACAGGTCAATAAGCAACGACCTTTAAGTCAGGAAAAGGGCATCATCGTTTTCTATTGTATATTTTAAACGCTACGATCTCAAACTCGACTGCCGACTGTTATTGAAGATGATATTTTATTCAAGAGAAACGGACATCATTATTTTCTTTTCTTCCGACTTCTGTTATTCTCAATGAACAAAATGTTGGATGAACTAAATGATTGATGTTGGTTGAACAGCTATCAATTTTGTTGAAAGTGAAATGGAGCATCGTATAAATTACTGGTCCGGTATATCAAGCATATGACGAACTACCGCCTAGTTGTCTATGGGGAACGCGTACCGTTTGACAGATGTGTTTATATCTCGACTCGTATTTTTCGCGTAGGAAATAGGAGGCCGCGTGGCCTCTCCCTTGGCATGTACGGTGTGTATTTCTGCATTTACTAGTGAGGGAATACATATATCGATGGAAATATAATCTTAATTTATCTACAAACTAAAAGTGATTGAATGATATCGTTATTCGTTATCGTTGTCGTTATCGTTATCGATAGGATTCGTATCCTAAGAAGATTTGCATGAATAGACTTTATATATTGCCGTTTGCAAGATACACTTTACCTTATCCTATCACTGACAAACAGATACACTCGTCACATACTATTCTGTATTTTTTTCGCCATATTCAAACCTAATCAGACATAAAACATTAAAGGTTATGATCGACTATCTGCTCGTTTGCATGGAACGGTGGTTCCGCAAAACCGCTTGATCCATCTTAATTTGGATCCCAATCCAATATATCCAGATCTAATACGACTCGGAAAGAATAAAAATATATTTCTTTTACAATTAAAATGAGCTCTCCATTTCCTAGCCTACACAAAAACGTAACTAACCTTCCAAAAAAAGTTGCCGCGACCCTATTTCACGGGTTCTGAAGAACCTTTTTATTTCCATACGCCGCCATTTCATGGTCTACTGGTTAGCGAATACAGGCCTTCCAAGGGTCATGCATGTATCGGCTGGGTGCATAGGGGTTTCCGAGGGTGCCTGTGTATGGACCGCTACCTCCCCCGGGAGGTTGTGCCTTTTGAAACTTCGGTTGGACTGGTTTACTACCTACCTACTAAATGAACTCGGCTTGAACGGCTCTTTTTGACACGCGTTCTGAATTAGAATTTGATTATATTTTAATTGTACGGAGTTAGGCGAGTAGAGAGTTGGGTTGTTTAAGCTTTGTCCAATTCGAAGATCTTCCTAATTTCTTCGCACTATATCTTTTAAAATAGCACTGCCTCAAAATCAAAGCAAAGCAACCATACGGCTCATGCATTTCTCAAACCGACGTAGGCTAAAATATCGCTTACTCCAGAGAGCATTTCTCAGCTAGCACGGTTGAATTTTTAAAATACCCTTTCTTAAAGAAGGATGGGAGGGATAAAGTAAATCATGCGTGGAGTATTTACGATCCCACAGGGCCGCGCTTGCAACAGGATGGAGGTGAAAAATTGAAATTGTACCTCCTGCACGGAACGAATGACGCTCTTTGCTGAATAATTGAGTAGCCAACTGATTTACGAAAACCGTACTTTTGTCCGTTTTATTCTGGCTCCGCGCCTTGAATTAAATATCGTTTCGGGTACACCCGACAATAAAGAGGAACTGTTATTGGATTTTGTGGCGGCGGTTTTATATCTTGGTGGGAGGTATGTAGATTTGCGTATTTTAATTTTCAACTAGCTTTTGCTCGCGACTTCGTTCGCGTGGATATCGTGGTTTATAGGGCAGTTTATCTTTTTCCCGAGAGACCTGACCTCTAATGTATTAAAGCTAGTACTACGGAGAGGTCAATCTGTATCTCTGGTTCTACCCAACCGAATTAGATGAAACATGGTCTATATTTTAAGTTGGGCCCCTAACTACCAAACTGTGACCCATCAAAATTCATTTCCATATTTCTTATATTTTAGCTGGTCTATTAAGGTTCTTCATTAGGTGTTCCAGTTTCTAAAATCAATAATACTCTATATGTTGCCCAGGCTTACTATTATTCAAATCAGTAGTTCCGAAGATTAGCGTGTACAGAGGAACAAAAATTAAAAAAATAATATTCGACTACTTTTCTTCGTCGCCCTAAATTCTTTTTTTTGTAAATATATTCAATGTACAGACACACTTTTTTACTGTTTTATTATTGTATAGATATTTTCATTAATATAAGTATATATTTCTGTGCCTCTAAAACTATGACAACAATTTCGTACCATATAAAATCCCTTTCATATTTCACCATTAAACATATTATAGGAACATGAAAATGGTTTCATAATAAAGCGAGATTACAACGACAATTTGTCTGAAATATCTTCCAACATCAATTTTGACATAAAGAAGTAGGAGCCCAAGTTTATCCGTCATTAAAACCCACCTTGCAGTAAGCGTGAGGAAGCCAATCCTTGTTTGGCAACTCAAATAAAAGGATATAGCTGTCGTAAGGCAACGTATGGTACGAGTGGGTGGTGAAATTCATAACGTGCCTCCCCACTCGTGTCACAATGCACAGAGATGAGAGCTCCATATGATTGACATGGGCCATGAAGGTTTTGATAATAACTGCGCGTGTATGGTATACTGAAGACAAGACACCTGAGATTCGAGTCCGCTTCTTTTCTCGACTCGATTGTATTGTAATTGGATTACAAAAGCAGCTCAACTGCAGTTTTAATTGTAGCAGAATACCGAAAATCCGTAAAACTGCCATTGATCTGTGATTACGATCCAATTAAAATTCAATTGAGGGATTAGGAAGTTAGCGGACCTGAGGCCCTGTTTCGACTACCGTGCGTCATATGAGCATGACAGAGATATAGTCGATATTCATATCGGTAACTTGTGTACGACATGTTACATCGTATCACATCTTAATTCTTCCTTAAATCCCGTGCAAGTTTAAAACGATTATTTTAACCAAAATCTGACAAACCACAGACATAGATATTGGTATCTAAATCACGTTTGCAAAATGTTATTGGTTTTGATTGGATAAGATCAAACAAAACTCCTCTTAATATCCCCCAATACTATATTATAGTATGTTTATGTTTCGCAAAGAAAATACAGAAATATACTTCAAGAGATGGAGACTAAAAGGATAAATCCAAATTATTCATAATACAGAAAAGATGCCTCAGAATTCTAGTAAATATAGATAATATGGATAGTTGTAAGCCACATTTCCAAAAATTACAAATATTAACACTGACATCGATATATATTTTGGAAGTTGCATGTCTAGTTTTTAACAATATGTCTATGTTCCCATTATACACTAGAACTGAAAAATTAAGACAAAAAAACAAGCTAAATACAGCATTTACAAAACTAGAAATGGTTAGCTCAGGACCCTATGCAATGGCAGTAAAGATTTTTAATAATATACCAGGACATATAAAAAGTAATACTGAACCCCATATATTCAAACTAAGACTTAAAAATTATTTAATTGAAAAAGCTTATTATAACTTGGACGAATTTTTTTGTGACACTATTAAATTTTTATAACACGACTGACATGCATTTTAAAATTATAAGATTAATTATGTAATTTATTTTTAATTATGGATTCTTATTTTATTTTGACTTGGAAAATATATTAATATTAAATTTGAAACTTGACATTTCAATTGAATTATTAAGACTATTTTTATTAATATTGACATTTTGTATTATTTATTATATTTGTGACAATTGATTTATTTGATTTGCCATTATTTTATAATTGAGAATTTTGTATTTAATTGATTTAATATTTAATTTCAAATACTGCATCCTCTCTATTATTATTATGTAATAAATTTTTGCTATACCCGACCAGGGTATATTCCATGTCTGTACTAATATATATATTTAAGAACTTGTATTTACTAACACATGGAAACGCAATAAATGAATTGAAATTGAAATTGAAATTGATATGTTACCTATTAGGTAAGCGTAAGTGAATATTTGAAAAAAAATCAATTTTTAAAAGTCGTTTGTTGTAGGTTCAAAAAGTCTATGGTCGGCTGTAGTCTACCGACCAAGAAATAATATTTATTTTAACAGAAGTTTCCTATTTCAAATGTAATAAAAAGAGCTTATTTTAAAGTCTTCAAAACAAGAGTAACTTTCATCTAGATACTTTGTAACTTACCAAGACATGGCTTTCTTGGAAATATTGTTTGTCTTATAATATTATTTAAGTTTGAGAAGTTATAGTCCAGTTATCTCGAAGGAGGCTTATGAAAAATAATTTTGAATTTGAATTATGTGGTTGATGACTTTTCAACTTCTCTAAAGAATTTGCTTAACAGTTATCAAAATATACTTAGGCTCGGCAAAAAGTTTGTAATTACTTTGAAAAATAAATAGGTACCGTAAGATAAAATCGAATATATTTTTTGTTTTATGTCAACGGCAAACAGGCAAGCGGGCCACCTTATTGAAAGTGGCCACCACTGCCTATAGACATTAGCAACACCAAGTGTATCGCCAATGCGTTGCCCACCTGTGTAGCACGTTGCTCTGGCAGCAAAAAGGCTAATGCCAGTTTTTCCACTGCCAAAGCCACGGTTCCCCAAATTCCCACCCCATGGAGAACTGGAAACCTTACTCACCGGCAGAAACACAATACTATTTAAAATAATATTGTTTAGCTGCGGTATTCTGTAAGGTGGAGGTACTTCCCCAGTCGGGCGGCTCCAATTCGAACGGGATACCCCGCTATGTCCTATCGAGCTCTTACATGATCAAAATCAAATAAAAATACCGCCGTCTACATTGAGTGCTCAATATCGTTTTTATAATAAACTAGGCAAACATTTGACTGTTAAACAGCGCCGATAGCCTACTTGACTTTTTTCTGAGTTATATACATACATTAGTTGTATACTAACCTATGCTCTTACGGTGAGGGAAAATGTGTAACCATGAACTAATCTGGTCCCCCTGTTATCAAGGTTACGGATGTCATATCGTCGGATTCCGTAATCATTTCAATTTCTACAAGACCGGGAATCGAATCGATGGTGTGGCAGGCTGGCCACTGGACCACTCAGGTCGCATTATAAACATTCATATACATACACACATACATAAAGCTCACGTCACCTGTGGGACGGAGAAATATCCGGAGTAAACCGTATTATAAACATTTAATTATTTATTTATTTATTTAAAAGTTGTTTAAGATTGTAAATTATTATCAAGCATTATTTTGTTAAACATAGTTACTAGGACTGCAAATTGTTCCTTTTTATTTTGACGGCCATTGTAACGACCTGAGTGGTTCAGTGGTCAACATGCCAGTCAGCCACGCAAGAGGTTCCGGGTTCGATTCCCGGCTGATGTAGTTCTATGTATAATAAGTATGTATTTAAAAAAATATACAAGTAGTATATCAGCTAGCTAGCACCCATAGTACAAGCTTTGCTTAGTTTGGGGCTAGATGGCGCGGTGTGAATTTGTCCACGATTATTATTATTATTATTGTAATATTGTCTCATCTCTCTCCTAAAGTCTTTCGTTATAACTTGAGGTTCTTCGGAAGCTTCAAAGGTTTCCGATGTCGTGGACGATGATAGACGTTTTCTATATCTGACCATGTGCAGTAAAAAAAGACCCTAGGCAGTAAAAAAAGAAAAAAAAAGTTATTCTCTAAAATCTTTGTCCACAGATATTCGACCACCACTATCACTTCCATCACCACTTCGTGTCGAAGCGCTCTCTCCATCCCGCACACGACTTCCACGGGAAGTTAGAAGGAGACGACAGAGTGCGATGGGCGAAACAACAGCGCGCATTGTCCAGAAAGAAAAGGGATTACATCCCCTTACACGAATTAAGTTCTACAGGTAAGTTCCTTAGGAGTCCTTTCACATTCGTTCTCGTAAAATATGACTATTTTTAGAGATAAAAGGTTACCATCTTTCACCCATCCTTATCCTGGTTAAAAACTATCTCCAGGGCAATATTTATCCAAATTTGCAGCTTGATTTTGTTAAATGTCAAACTCGAGCGATGCATCTTAGTAACCATCGCCCAAAACATCTACGATTCATGACCTTGGGTTTTTATTGAGGACTAGAATTATATGCCTCGTGTGTGTAACTGTGTCTGTTACCCAACCCTTCGAATCTGAATACAACAAAGTGTACCCACCTACCAAGCCTCCTCAGGCTCGACTGAATCCCATCATTTGTAAATCGTGGAATAATCGAAACAATCGGATCCGGATAATCTGAGGACGATTACAAAGGATAGGGTAATTGAAAGCAATCTGGACCGGGTCTAATTCTATTTGGACCGGACATGATGAGTACCCACATGGTTCGAGGTACATTGTCACAGTTGGAACAACCTACATCGCACCTATATAATCTTGTGTATATCGGATTGATAACTTGTTGATATCCTTTAAACTCCTTTGGGGTATACCTAAAACGTGTTATAATCTCCACATTTAGTGATTTCCTGTATTGTGGGCGACATGGATTCTTACAAAGGCAAGCACACAAATATTCTGAGTCCCACGCCTAGGGCAAAAATTAAAATTCATCATTCCAATTTCTGTTAAGTCGGAAATCGCGTCGTACAAGGCGAGTAATGGCTAAGGGACTAACCACGAAGGGTTTCGAGATTCCATGAAGGGTTGCGGATGTCCATGGGCGGTGATCACGTACGTTTGCCTCCCGCTATTAATATAAAATAATTGCATTTTTTGTTCTAAATAAAAACCAACGTCGCTGAACGCCATTGGCGGATGCGAGGTTGACACAGAAGAATGACTCCGATTGGCGAAAAAATCTGTCCCATACCTAGGTATACTAAAAATAACTTAGCGAATCCCCCCATCTAGCTTTCACAACCGATTGATACATGCCTCCTTTCAAATTTATCAAGTACAAACCCCCATCCGCAGTTGAGAGCCAATGGTCGCAGCCACCGTCACCGGCGCCATCGTCGTCGTCGAAGCGCGCCGCCAAGCAGCCGAGAGAATCACCGTCCAGGGTCAAGGGCCGGCCGAGAGCGGCCGACTCGAAGTTCCAGTTGAACGACCCCAAATGGCCACACATGTGGTATCTGGTGAGTTTTCTTGTAAAATTAATTTATTGATTTACGTCTGTGCAACGAGAAATGTTCCGAAGAACTGTTTAACTTGGTGCCAGCGTCACTTTTGCGCCGCCGCACTCTCCGACGAAGGGTTATACATTTCTTTCACATCATCTAGATGCTTGGCATCCAACTAACGTACGGGCATCGTGAACCTTTTTACCGCTAACGTGCAAGTTGTGGAATGAATTCCCTCCCGAACTCTTTACTTTGCACTATAACATGGAGTTCTTCAAAAGGCTACATTATCTCAAAGGCCAGCACCGCATCCGATATCCTTCGGTTGCAGATGTCTTGGACAGCGATGGCCGCGCAATAAAGAAAAAAATCCGCATAGTATCTCACAACAGGCACAATATAGAGTAGTAAAGTCAGCTGCAGAATGAATGGACCTCCGCTATTGGTATACATTCAATGCATACTGTCGGGACTAACGTGACAGACAAACCGCCTTTTGTTGAGTGTTCAACACTGCGGTCTCCAAACCGACTGTAAATAATGGAGATTATGGAAATCCCTGTTATTGTAGAGGAGAGGAAGGAGTTGTTCGACAAAAGTTATTTCTCCTAAAATAATAATACCTCTGTGGAGTTTGCTGTTTAATTTTGATAATTAATCCAATATGACTGCGTATGTCAATAAGAGAACAGAACAAATGCCTACCGGTTAAATAGACTTAGTTTGATTTGCGGCGTGACATTGATCACTTACTTTTCTCTATCAATCAAGTGTTATGTGCATGCAAACAAAACATGTCATATATGTGACAACATTGATAAGTGGATATACCGAAAATCAGCATCCTTTCACTTAGAACTTAATCTACGGTACTGAGTTTCGGAAATTATGAGCCACACTTCTGTACTTATTAGGTATTTTATTAGATTATACATATCAGATCAATATATTAAAGTACCGACAAAATTTCTTCTAAGGTACTCCACATTTTATGCAAAAGTTACTTACTAAAGACCTCGCGTCAGCTGGTTGAATTTAATAACCAAGGGGTTGGTAGACGTTGGATCCTGAAGAAAAAAAGTCTCGTTGTTATGCGTCCTTGCTTTCGGGGTCCTTTTGTTACCTTCGACCTTCTGTTACCTTAATTTGTCATTTGATTTGATGAGGTCCCAGGTTTACTCGGTTAATGCCAAGGTTAAGTCCACTGGAGCTACCTTGTTGTCCACTTGTTAATAAGACTTACGTAACCATATCGCGTTATGAAAACCTCTACTAGTTGGTAGGTAGGTTAACTTTCATTAATACATAGATAGGACCCAATCATTATCATTATGTTGACGTTAATGTCCCGGTTATGCTTTCGAGTACGAGGGCCCAGGGTCCGACTTGACCACGATTCAGGATTTGAGCGACTGCCATCTGACCGCCGTGACTCACCTATCAGGGGAACTTAACCCGATTGGATCATGGTTACACATTAAGTCACCTGAATGTGCAGGTTTCACCACGTTGTTTTCCCTCACCGTAAGAGCGTAAGAGCACCGATTAGTTTTTAACTACTTACATAACTCAGGAAAGAGTCATTGGTACATGGCCGCAGCAGGATTAAAACCCGGTACCTCTCGCCTTACCGTAACCACTCGGCCACCAACGCTCCAAAAATACATACGTACCAAATATTCTATGAAAACTCAGATGTGCAATAAAAATCGACACCATAGCTACATGAAAACTCGTTGTAAACTCGATTCAAATATTTCCCAGCAAATGTCAAACGGCAAAGTTAGCTCGTAACTGACTGACGGCGCGAACCTAAAAAACGTGCCTTCACTGCGGAAATAAAACACAAAAATGTTACTCGAAAAATTTTTCACATAAAAAAGGTTCAAGCAAGCAACGCACATGTCTGTAATTTCTTTTCTTCTTGTACTGATTTTTATTTAATAACGAGATCAGCGCATCAAGAGCCGAGTTTAATTTTCTTTCCAGTGAACCACCCTCAAGTTATTGACGGAAAGGAAGCCAACAATTCCGCTTTATTTTGGGTAATCTGGGCCTTAAGAATTGTAATTTCGTGGAAGTTTTCCTCTAAGCTAATGGGGGCGAATAATTAGCGTCAGAAATAATATAACAGATTTCGGGTGCTGGAACGCTATTGGCGAAGTTGGCTTTTGAATAGGGTTCGACAAGACCCGGCCCGGTGACTAGGGGTATAGACAGCTAGAATGGAATTCACCGCGATAATCTTTGCACCCCACCTATTAACTATTAGGGGATTGACACTTGAAACGGGTAATAGATAACAAACATGGATCAACGCTATGAAGTGCGCTACTCGGGTGCGAAGTGGCAAGAGTAAACAAAAATGTATAGCTAGAGAGAGTTGATGCTGGGATAGAGCAAAGTATATTTGCGTAAACCCCTGTTGCTGTTTTAAATCCCTCTTGGATAAAGGCTTGAATTTTTTAATATTGTACGTAAATATATTATTATATCCTGACTTGCTTGAAACAAAAAGCACCAGCATTTACTCTTGCTTTAACATCCGTTTTGTTTATGCCTCCTTTGTCTTAGAGAAAATAAAATCTAAAAGGAAATCTAATTCAATCTGCTTCTCCTTATCGAGTCGATGGACTTAACTCTGACTTATGCTTTATTCGCCCAGTATTCGGCGACGCATACAGCGTTTGCGAACTGACCTCGAACAAGTCCAAGTCTGCTAGGAAGTATCATCATCTTTAACTTTTGTCAGTATTACTCATGGTCAAAGCGAACCCCAGGCCGTCGCGTGCGAGAGCACAACGGAGACATTAACGCCAAGATGATTATTAGTTTAGTTGGGGTTGTATGTTTTTTTATGCTACTCAGTGACAAGCGAGCAGACAGCCCAACTGATGGTAAGTGGTAACTGTCGCCCATAACATCTACGATTCTTACATTTAGGTTGTAGGTAACAAAAATGCAAAACCGCAGGTGCGATGTCACTGTGAGGACTAAGATGAAATGCCTCATGTCTGTAATTTCGCTGGCTACCTTATCCTTCAAACCGGAACACGACAATGCAAGCATTGTTGCTTGGCGGCAGCCATATATAAGGCGGCTGCGATCACTTTTTATACCAGAAACAGCCTATTCTCTCGCCTTGAAGGAGTCCAGATGCTGTTTGCCTCCTAATATAATTATTATATCAACTTGTTTATTTCCAGAACCGCGGCGGCGGCCTCGACATGAACGTGATCCCGGCGTGGCGGGAAGGCATAACGGGCCGCGGCGTCGTGGTCACCATCCTCGACGACGGGCTCGAGACTGACCATCCGGATTTGCTTGCCAATTATGTGAGTTGTATTACATTATACGAGTAGAAGGAAAGCATTTGACAGCCATCTTAGGATAGAAAAAGGATGCCTAATCGCTCTGGCCTTGAAGGAGCCAGAGATTATACTGATCAGGGCAAGAGTTGAAAAGTCGAGCGAAAGGGGTTCGTTCGTGGGAAATAAAATGTATATGGAGAGAGAACATTTGTAACAATTACGTAAAATATTTTCACAGGGGTGGAATGTTCTTTTTAATTATGAAAAATAATTGGGGTAGACAAAGTTATAGGTTACGTGCTTTTCATAATAGTACGAGTATGCGGCTGTACACATGGCAATTATTTCTTTGATCGGCCCATCATTTATACTTCAGAAGTATATAGACAATGTTACTAATTCCATTGCGTTTTTAAATGATAAGTGGATAGCTAAGTTATTTTACTATATTGAAATCTATCAGGTTCTACAGTCACTTTTCTTGTGATAATAATATTATTTGAATTGTGCCATGTTTATCATGTACGTAATAAACTCTTCATTAAGTATGTATTTGTTTGTGTACTCGAACGTGTAGGACGAATAAACCCATACCGGGATCTGTATCAAGCATCCGAAGTAATAACGATTTGATACGAGGAAACCAGTCAATTTCAATCAAAATCGCATGTAGTACTTATACTGATTCAGGACAAACTCCAGGCTTAATTCATATTTTAATGAATTAAAATATTTCTCCTCATTTTTTCAATGTGAGGCTCTGTAAAATGTACTTACTACATGTTCAGATTTAGTAAAACCATTAATTTATATAAATAATTTCGTTTTTGAATATATATATTTTTGTATTTAAACGTATTCACGATTTCACTATTCAACTACCTTTCACGAGGATCAGCAGCCTCTATTATAATTCTTGGTTCTCGTTGAACTCATTTTAATATACAGTCCATCCTTCATCATTTGGAACCTGCTTACCCTGAGGTCTACGACCGAAGAAAGTAAGCCTAATCACTACATACTTCATACATGTGTGGTGCCGGCTCAATAAGATATATACTCGTATAGGTAGGTGGGTTAGGTGATTAGATAGGTAGATAATAAAGGTATTCAGCATTAATTCCGAAAGCTATCCCGAACCGTATCCACTTGATCAACGAATTCAAAACCGATTTCCAGTTTTCATAAATACCACATTCAATTCGATGAAATTTCATCGCATTCATTATTTTTTTTTTCGAATACGATGGGTTTACTCCCCTTTCAAATCGGTGGTTGACCCTTTCATGTTCTATGGATAGGTACAGGAGTTTAAATTACGCGATTAATCTATCCAGTGGCTCGAATTCCCAATGTCGGTGTTCTGAAAAAGAAGTGTAATTGGGTCACCTTCGCCTGCTACTGTAAGCTATCCTATATACAGCGGTTATCTCCAGATATGTTGCGAAACAATAGGCTTTCATCTCTGATTACGTTCAATCTAGATGCAAGATCAATGTAAGAGGTGGATGTTTTAACTAATGCCTCCTATTAATCCCGAAGGCAATCTTCAAAGGAGTTCTCTAGATTTAGGTGTAATCGGTGTTAAGTTACTGAGAGAATGCGTGGGATGATGCGGGTAGGCGTACCCAGGCGCCTGGATGATTGACCTGTTCGAGTGTGTTTCGAAGTACGAAATCACTTCCTTCAAGGAATTGGGTAGGCTTCAAGTTGGGAACTCTCTTATAACAACCCAATTACACTTGAAGGATATATATGGTGGTAAAGTGTCGACTCATCAATTGAGGTACATTTATCGCTTTATCGGATTCCTACTTGGCTAAATTGACGTCTGATTGGAACCTTTGTACAATCACGTGTACAAATAGCAAAACTTCGTTAGTCAACTGCGGTCGTCGATTTTTATCTGGCCCTCGTAAATTGACGGGACAATT
The DNA here is from genome assembly GCA_905147135.1 of Blastobasis lacticolella. NCBI lineage: Eukaryota > Metazoa > Arthropoda > Insecta > Lepidoptera > Blastobasidae > Blastobasis > Blastobasis lacticolella. The sequence goes on from LR990053.1 coordinate 9,474,076, forward strand.
TTTGCGCAATTTCTTGTGGTTATTGGACATTTTGTATGTCTTCTTTTTAATGTAGAATGTCTATCTTCTTAGCACTTTAATATGAATTTGACATTCTTTCTTTTGGCACGGACAGACGGCATGGCATTGCATTGCGGTGCGCGCAAGATCACTATACTCGCGTCTAAAAATTAAACTAAATTTTACACAAGAATTATTCAACATCTTGGCGTTAATGTCCCGGATGTTCTCTCGCGCACGAGGGCCCGGGGTCCGCCTTGACCATGATCCAGGATTTGGCAGGTCAGGTAATTACAGTGAAGAGACTGCCATATTACCTCAATGACCCTGCTACCAGGGGAACCCGACCAGATTGGATCATGATTAAACATCCAGTCGCCTGAATGTGCATCTTGATGTTTTCCCTCACCGTAAGAGCATCAGTTAGTATTCAACTAATGTACATAACTCAGAAAACAGTCATTAGTACATGGCCGGAGCGGGATTCGAACCTGGGACCTCTGGCTTACGAGTCATATACTCTAACCGCTCGGCCACCGACGCTCAAAATTTTACACAAGAACAACCCCAACAAAAGCAATACAAGGACAGTGATTGCAAACTTATCTTATGTGCACAGCACATGCAGTTAACTAGCTTTACGAATGAAGTAGCCCGCCTGCTTAAACCATCATTACACGTGGCAAATTCTAGAAACACTTATTTCCAACGCACTTGTTCTCACAATATCTAACACTGAAATACCAGACCTGGTAGAAACATTTGTAACATGTGAATTGTTTTACGTCTACCGCTAAGTGTATAATGGCACCCTCCGGACTAACAAGGGAGGGAGGCAGAGAACACTCGTATGACTCGCAAGAGACCTAGACCTGTACCAGCTAAACTCTGCCTTGGGATTACCTATAGCCGGGAAGGCTTTTGAAGTTTCATTGAACGCGACAGTGTCGTCAATACCAGTCATCTTATGTAAGAAAATACACGGGCAGGGTCGATAGCGCGTTCTAAAACTCCTGCAGCGCCATCTAGTTTAACAACCTTCCATCTCTACCCCAACAGGACCCGATGGCGTCGTACGACGTGAACTCCCACGACTCGGACCCGCAGCCGCGGTACGACATGATCGACTCGAACCGGCACGGCACGCGGTGCGCGGGCGAGGTGGCTGCGGCCGCCAACAACTCGCTGTGCACCGTCGGCGTCGCGTATGGTGCTAGTGTTGGAGGTAACTAAGGAGTTCATACGTTCGACGAGTCGAAAGGCTTCTAATTTTGATTTTTAACACGAAAAAAGAGGTTTGTTATCATCTCTTTCCCGTAATCGTCTTTGCCCTATCGTTATTCGTGGTTTCGGCATTCGCACCCGTGTGCTACACACATAAGTTTTTTAAGTATGTATATGTGTATGGGGCTTTGTGTATCTTTATTTATTTATTTATTTGTAGGAGTACCAACAGCTGTACATTACAAAGTATAAAGTTCTAGTATAAAACAGTATGCCAATTATAGGTCCTCGCCAGTAAAGACATCATATGTAAAAAGCTACACAAGCACACAAACACGCAGAAGCGCGTACAATAGGCACTTAGGTAAATTATCAAGTAGATTTAAAACGAGAAAATAATAATAAGAAATAGAGAAGTACATATCTAACACCTACAGCTATAGTAGGTACAAACAAGAATCACACAAATAACACACACCTTGACTTCATGGAACGCCGTCAAAGAATGACCGCGTTATCAACCGCCGAATAGATTCGAGTTTACTATTTAGTTTCTGTGGTATTATAGCTCCCGAACGGAATAGTCTGATAACCTGCGGTTCTCCCTATTTCAAAACCAGTTTAATCGAATGGTTCTTAGCATTGTTTCATTAAAATCGGTTTTGTAGTTTAGAAAATAGAGTTTAAATAAACCTGGCTGGGGTTATCTGACTTTTTCCGTCAGGTTATTTTTTCGTGTGTCATTAACAGCCGAGCCTATATTAAGCTATGTTAATATACTTATGAACTATTGTATACAATCATAAATCTACCTTAGTAATAATGTAGTGTCGATCGAGGAGGCTCGCCTGCGCTGGTTTGGTCACGTGTTGCGTAAGCCTCAGGGATACGTGGGAAATAGGTGCCTGAATCTGCCGATATCAGGAAAGAGACCTAGGGGCGGCCCAAGAAGCGATTGATTGACATCGCCGAGTCGAATGCGAGAGCCAACGGCTTACGGCGCGAGGACGCCGAAGACCGGGTGAAGTGGAAAAGAATGGGTAGGAAAGCGGACCCTGGCAAAGGCCGGGATAAGCGCTACGACTATGATGATGAGTAATGGTGTAGTGTAGTGAGCTATTGATAAAGCTAATGAGTAAAATAGGTAGGACAAAGCTTAATATTCATTATTTGAGATCCAATGTATTATGGAGTCTCGCTAATTGGCGCGTAATGTGATCAGAAACCTGAATACTACGTTTCACAGGAAAATTCAATATGCTCAAAGTCTCCTATTCCTTGAAATTGTATGTAGGTATAAAACATAATATACAACCTAAACAGAGATACAATGCGTCGCACCGTCGCTCTTTGCAAATACAATCAGGTAGAAAATCTAGATCGAAATACAAGCGTACCGAAGCGCTATTTGTTGTTACTGTCAAAGTAAATAAAAACAAATAACATCAGTGAGCAATAAATACATCTTCGTCATGGCCGTAAACTTAATGGAATCGAAACTGAGTCCTATTTCTTCTTCATTAGTAGTGTTGGTTGTGTTTGCTGAATTGGACAGAATCTTTTTAATCCCCACCATAAACAGGGGTGTTATGAGCTAGATATGTGTATCTGTTGCTTTGTGTATCTGTCTGTAGCATCGTAGCCCCCGAATGGATTGACCGATTTGGATGCGATCGGGTAAATCGTGTTTTTAAGTTTGGTGTAATCGTAATGGTTTTTAACTTTGTTTAATTAAAATCTGTAGTTTATAAAATATTTGAGTTTAAGTCCGATTGAGCGGGGGTTGTACGACTACGTGAGTATCTATCTATAACGTTTCCACAAAAAATACCTACTTTAAACTTTGAACTGCTATAAAACATTATAGCTTGAATAAACTTATTTGCATTTTCACTACACGTATTATCAGGTTTGTTACCACGGTTAGTATTGTTTTTATATCGATATTTCGACGCAGTTGAATGCGTCATAGTCACGAGTTGACTGGTGGCGCTGTGTGAAGTCGCTTCTAAGGACAGACATATCGGTCCACCCTCTTTCGGATTCCGCGATAATATGTGCAGTGAAAGTGTAGTGAATAACCACGAAAGTTTTAAAACCTTACTTGCAACTGTTACCTCCAGAACTGTTATTTTATCCAAATAAAGTCCCAAAATAGCGAAATAAAAGAGAAATAACACGAAAAGTTCATCAAAAGTACTCAAGTCTCACAGGAGGCACATCGGAGACGTTTTTAATGCGTCGTAACTTTTTATGTCGCCAGTTCTTTTATTATTTCTTCAGCGGCTGTCACAGAAATCCTAATCGCCAAGATATCTTTCACTCCGGAATGCCTTCGAAACCTCGGAGCTGTTTATCATTTTATTTGTAGATAAAAATCTGTTCTTTGAAAGGGCGAATCTTTTTACCAACAAGCCTGCTAAATCCTTAGTAGCTTTGCTGGAGCGAAAGCAGCCGTATGCTCGCAGGGAGTACATATTTGTCTTAGCTAAAGCCAGGCACGTAATCAGGTTTTCTCTCAGGATAGATATCTTTTGAGATCTTATTCCACTTGTCTGGATTCTTCTTGCTTTCTTTGTTTTCTAGGACTCACCGGTTGTTGCTCGTTTGGCTCCCTCTATTATGTAAAAAGTGATAGGCGAAAGGAACATTTTAATTAAATTGATATTATATAATAATTAGGTAGATACCCTTACATACATTTAAGTACTGTCAGACTGTCAACAACGTCTGAACAACTGAACTGTTCAAAATTTGTACAACACAGTCGTTTGAGAATTTTTTTATCAGATCACTTTTTTTGAGACGATGATTATTTACTTTATTGAAACTATCTTTTGGACGCAATACTATTGACGTCGACGCGACACGTTTGGCGTCGTTTATCTCGGCGATTTCTGGCGCCCCCCACTGATTACCTCCCTGGACGCAGCGTAGGAAGTGCTTAAGTTCCAGCTCCATACGGCGCCGTTCAGCTGCTAAGTTATTATAGCTTCACGTTCGAACGGGTAATGCGTTCCTAAGTGCGAAGTCGTTATATCAGTGCGAGTATGTTAAGTAGTAGTTGGCACTGGATAAGTGCTATATCGAAGCTGTGAGGATATGGTTATATTCGCATTATGTGCTAAGTGCCTGAAGATTAAAGTAGCTCGGAATATTCATGAGCTTGCTAACTTCTAGTGTAAATTTCTAGCCGAATCCGATTAATCGGCTATCGGTACAACCTTCGGCCAAAGCAGTAGCGGAAGACTTAAAACCTTAAAGAAATTTGGTCAAGATTGGCTACAAGCTACAATTAACAATATAAATAATAACTTTTATTGGCTTATATTGACTATACAATAGTGTACAATATGGAAAGGTGCCGAAGACCGGGCGAAGTGGAGAAGAATTGGTAGGAAAGCGGACCCTGGCAGGGGCCGGGATAAGCGCTGGGATGATGATAATGTAATTTGTTTCTACTAAACTCGCGTTCTTAACACATATTATTATATTAGACGGGACTTACACGCGACGTAACGGGACTTCTCGTCTAATATAATAAGATGATGGTGATGATTGAAAGGTAATTTAAATTATCTCGAGGAGTTGATCTAGAGATGATAAAAAAGTACATTGCATTTTATTTGTCATAAATAATAAAAATTCGGTCGAATTGCTTTTTTAAGCGAAGGTGGATGAAACCGAAGCCGAAGCTTCGGTCGGACACTACAACTTCTTACTTCTTAATTTCTTAAAACTTTTATTTGTTATAGGTGTACGAATGTTAGACGGCGATGTCACGGATGCGGTGGAAGCGAGGTCCTTGAGTCTGAACCCCCAGCATGTGGACATATACAGCGCGTCATGGGGCCCAGACGACGATGGGAAAACTGTGGACGGCCCTGGCGAGCTGGCTACCAGGGCCTTCATCGAGGGGGTCACTAAGGTGAATAAATTTTTTATTATTGGTTCTTCAGCTCTATTAATTGTAGCTGGTAATGTATGAAGTGCGAAATGTTCAACAATTTTAAATAATTTAAACTAAAATTACATTATTTTATTTATGAAAGAAGGAGCTTATTTTACCCCGCGTCCATTCTATGACACTATTGTACTATTTCACCGTTAAAACTCAATAGTAATGTAGGAAACACTTATGCATTAAACGTACAAAATATGTAAGAGCTGCACAGCTAAACCATCACCTGCATTTAAAAGTTAAATTCATGCACGACAATTATTTCAACAAAGCAGAACGTGCATTCACGTCCCTCGCATTTGGTTGTCCAGCGCGTAAAACCCCCGAAATTGCGAATTATCTGTACTTAATTGTTGAAATGTGGCACTAGTGGAACACACGGACGTAAATTTTAGTGGTTGTTCACCTCAGTTGCGTATGACTATTGTTTTATTTGTATGCAAAAATTCGTTGTCAACCTCTCTGTTCACATTTGAACGGGTTCTGACAATGTTGAGGTCGTTTACGTGTTTTGCACTGATTAAAATATTTTATCTAATTACACGTTACACTGTCTGTTTGTTATTTTATTTCATTTCATTTGTATGCCTCACAGCTTACAGTAATGTACATAGGTAACATAACTTTTATCAGCCATTTACGAGACACCTCATATAAATTTCGCAATTTGACTGAAAAGAGGTCTAGTACATTGAAATGTTTAGTGTAGTAGTGTAGGTATTTACACGAAATCAACACTGTGCTAAACTTACATTAGGTATAACGTACTTAAAAATAAAGGTTAGGGAACTGGCTAGGTATCCTACAGGGTTAGATGAGCTAAAATGCAATGAGTTTGATTTATTTTTATTACGACAGAAGACAGTCTGAAGATTCCATTTCTTGATTTACGATTTATTTATTTTTATTTCTTTTATTTTAAAAAACTTTATTTCACAAATTACAGCAATTGGCGGACTTAAAGCCATTGAGGCTTTGTCTAACAGTCAACCAGCAGACCATGCAGAGAGTGATTAAGTAGGTGCTAACAGGACAACATTGACTTAAGTGAAAAAAAAAATATAAGATTAAATTAAATTGAATACTATAAATACAATTACTATTTAAAAATAATACACCTATTATATATACATTCACTAGATACAAAATGTGATAATGACTACGCCAAGCTCATCACTCATTGCCTACGACCTCTTACTCAGAATAAAATCTTTCAGTAGTTTTTTAAACATCAACCGATTTTGCGCCTTTCGTACGTCCAATAACGATTTAAAGCATTTAGCTAGATAAAACTAATTTACTTTGCTTTAATTTGCTTTTTTGACGAATAACGACAAATTTACTTATGACTTTTTCTGTATTATGTACAGTAGTTAAACACTAATCGATACTTTTGCAAAAAAAATTCTATGCTATTACCGTAAAAACGGTAAGAGAAAACATCGTCATACATCAAACCTGCACATTCAGATGACTGAATCTGTGGCCATGATCTAATCCGGTCGGTTTCCCCTGGTAACAGGGCCAAGGACGACAGAAGGCAGTTAATCCACTGTAATTTTCTGCTCTGCCAAATCTACATATAGAATTTTAATCCATGATTCGTTTGAAAGATGGAAAAAAATCCATGAAAATTTTTGGAGCTCTTTCCAAGAACCCAATTACAAAAACATACAAGGATTGCTTGTTTAATAGTACAAAATTGAATCAATTTACTTTTATAGACCTATTTTGCCGGCAATGGAGGTTGAGTCGTAAAAAGCCAAAATTATGAAACGAGATTAATAAAAATAAAAACCTGCCTGTAATATTTTCCATAAATGCCGAAAACAGAGAAGTTAAATTGTCCACTGATATATTTTCGTAGGTTTGGATATTAATTTTAAAATATGGAAAGGCAAGTTATTGGTATTTATTTTCCGAATAAGGCGTGTTTATAGCTGCACTTACAGTTTAATAGGCCTGTAGATTACAAAGCCTGTTCGTAATTTTTAACAGCCTCTGTACGCACTCTTTATACTTAAATACACAGCAGAGTTAATGAAAAGTCACAGCATCGGGCAGCTGTTAAATTCTCCATTTTGATTCGCTCCCGTTTCGTGTAACAGTTAATTTTGGACCTTGTTACTGTTGTATAAAGTTCAAGTTTAATTTAGTTAATGACGTTTCAACGGCACAGGACAGCAAGAAGGGTCTGACGGGTGGCATTTTAAGTAAATTATAATGATGAAATAAAAAAAAATTTAAATGAATGGTTCCAATTAATTTTGAAGTACATAGATGGGCAGGGAAAAACATTTTTGCATATAAGTATGAATTTATAACCATGGTTAACGGTGTAAAGCATCGGCTTTTAATTATCGAATTATAAAAATAATAGAAAACTATAATAATGGTAGCAGTGTAATATTAGCAACAGTGATATAGATATTCTGAAAATGTCCTTTGCTTGAAACAAGGACAATAACGCATATAAACGACAGGTACTTAAGTAGTTAAAAAAGTTATCTAACTGGCGAATTAAGTAACAAGCAATACGTTCGTTATAAAAATTCGTTGCCGAATGAAAAACCAACATTTATGTCTTGACCACTTAGCTTCATTACACTTAAGCTCGCGTGGACTCGCTTCAGCCAGCCTGAGTACGGCCCTGTCGAGTAACAAAGTTAGTGAAGGGTGCAACACCCGGCTCTCGGTCGTTGTAATTTCTTTAATGACGCAATTATTTCCACCCTCGCCATTTCCCGTATGGTCAAGTGTTGCCAGCGTAAAGTCTAAATAGTTTTTTTCTCCCACTCTTTCGTGCGCTGCAACACATTTTAGAGCTTTTGTTTGTCGTGCCCAACTTCCTTTTATTCGCTTTCCCATTTCGGCTTTTAATATGAGTGCTTTAGCAAACACTCCTTGGCTTGTTTCGTACAACGTCAGTTGGAAAATTAAAGTCGTAACTTTTGAAATACGAAATACGGATGCTATCACAGTAAACTCATTTCGAGTTATTTAATAGATGGAACTCTTTTTTTGAAATACGTAATACGGATGCTATCACAGTAAACTTATTTCGTGTTATTTAATATATGGTCCTATCTACTTTCTAGCTAGTAGACGGTGTGGTCTCCTATAAGTAGAACATAGCATCAACCCTTTCTATTCACGAGTGGCGTACAGAAGACAGCATAACGTCCTACCCGAAACCAGTATAAAAAGAACTAATATTACTATAAATACGCTAGCTCTTTTTATAGGATAGGTCGCTATGCTATTGACTGTAAAAGGCGCCTAATGTCAATCCAGACCATCTGGGACCTCCGGCAGACTAGAAAATAGACAGCAACATTTTCTATTGTGTGATTCTAGACTGCGATATCCAACCTGCCTGCCAAGGGTGACAATTAGGCAACGAGGCTCAAGTCTAGCAGTGGCCTGTTAATGTTTTAAACTATCGCGGTTATTATCACACATTTTAAGGATATGTTCCGGGTTTAAGGGTGTGATGGGAAATATCGGGCTACTCGTCAACAAAGGTACGCGGTAGGAAACCCGGAACACTCCTTAAAATGTGGCCTGTTAACGTTTATTTCTTTTTCGCTTCACTTTAAAGGCCGTCAAATTGCCATTCTTCGCACCGAATGTCGTGTTCCACGTGATTCATATAACAACCTAATTCTCATTTATTTAGTGACGCCATTATCTCCCTTACGTCTCTCCTTGCCTTTCTTCTCGTATTCGGGTATTCCTATGAATAACTAAACAGCATGAAATATGATTCCTTTTCTTTCACAGACACACGGCTTAGTAAGACGTTTCAAGGTATACCTACCTGTGGTTTACTCTTGTCATGCGTCTACCCGTATTTACAAATAGCTATAGTCTGTCCAAACTAACTTGTCTTATTTGGTTAAGGAAATTATGTGTTTATGGATAATGTGCAGCAGTATTCGTTGAAAGTCACATTCTATGTGTTTCTTATATAATTCTCGTACATCTATAGGCACACAATATACGTAGCGTGATTGATACGGCAAGAAGTGATTTTAGGCATCGTTTGTTCACCAAATAAGACAAGTCAGCTTAAACAGATCATAAGTGAATGCACATTTTTTTCGAAGACATTCGATTGAGCTGCAATTGGACTTCTTAGCCAGTTTGTAACTCGATGGTGGCTTAAACGGCAGTCTATTAGTAGATTTTAGAAGGCAACACCATCAAAAATAAATAAATTAACACCAATAGTTATTAATACAATCGCAATGAAGTTACAATTTAATACCAATAGCATGAAATTTAAATAAAATTAGCAGACTTAGACCGCAACTCAGTTCTCACAAATATCACAGTGACCTGCGCCTGCGGTTCATCATTGTTTCTAATCTATGTACTTATTTATACGAATTGTTCATTTTATAGGCGATTGTAACGATGTTTCAAATAGATAGTGTGTTAAGAGGTCGTGGTACCTATATTTCATAAATAATGTTATGTAGTAATATTAATTCAAACGCACGTTTCTTTTAGTCACGTTGGATACTAAACTATAAGTTTATACCTTTTACATTCCACACATAAACATCGTTACAAAACAAGAATAAATACATAAATTGGACGTTCGCATAATTGTTCAATTCAACTGCAGTTCATTGAATATGATACACATAAATAACGAAAATAAATTATAGTAAACGACTTAGTCTGTACCTGCGGGATACAGGTATGAGTGTGGATATATGTGGTACGTCTTACTAAAATGATGAAACTAAGTAGGTAAACAACTTGCTTATTCCATAACGGTTATACTTGAAGAGACTTTAGGGCTGTTATTTCTCGAAATACACTAATAAGTATAACCTAAATAATATGACTAGCTATGCCTCACAGAGATGGAAGGTCCCCAAAGTTTCAAGGACTCCTGTTTATTGTACAACAATGACTTTTTACGTTAAGGAAAATTGGACTCGATTTTTTCTTTTTTACGAGGAGAAATAATTTTGAGCTCTACCACTCTACTGTAGAGTCCACAATAACTTACCACTATTTTTCGCTTAAGTAGATCATCACGAATATTCGATATACTTTTCTTAGCAATTCACATTTTTTTCTTAGCAAGTTTTTTTTTTATACCACCAAGGTGGCATCAATCTTACGGCCTGCCTGATGGTAAGCAGTCCCGCTGCCTACCGTTTGCAATACCAGGGGCATCACCCACGCGTTGCCGACCCTGTAAAAACCTTTTAACCCCTTTCTTGAAGAACTCCATGTTGTACTCTCCAGGGAAACCCTCTCCAGGTAGATCTTTCCACAACCTTAGTGTGCGTGGGAGAAAGTTCCTTTGGAACCACACAGTTCGCGACCAATTTGGCTCCAAGGTGTGAGAATGAATTCCCTGTCGGTGGCGAGCGGTGCGATGATAGAATGTAGCTGTAGGCATGTCAAAATGTCAAATGTCATGTCGATGGCAAAGGACATTGCTATCGACATTGCCACAAGCAATTATATGTTAGGCGCCTAAAAATTTTTTTTTCAATATAATTGACCATCTTTTTCCCTCATCCAGGGCCGAAACGGCAAAGGCTCGATATTCGTCTGGGCCTCCGGCAACGGCGGCCGCGAACACGATAACTGCAACTGTGACGGCTACACGAACTCCATCTGGACACTGTCCATATCCTCGGCAACAGAACGCGGCGAGGTGCCCTGGTACTCAGAGATGTGCAGTTCTACCCTGGCCGCTACTTACAGCAGTGGCGCCATCAATGAAAAGCAGGTGGGTTTTATAATAATAAGCTTTTATTATCAGACACAAGATCCATAAGTGATAGGTACAAAAGAGTTAAAAAGGAGAAAAATAAAAACAATATCTAACATAACATCTTACCTTCATCTTATCAACACAAATTACACATTATGTATTACAAAAAATTTAATACATAGGTACAAACAAAATAACACATACTAACTTTACTCTAACCTTACCTATAACATTAAATTGGAATAACTACTACACTGCTACTTGCAGCCAGCGCTTATACATTTTTGATATATTTATGAGTGATGATGATCTAATGAGGAATCATGCAGTGTCGGGTTGTATCCGGCAGAGTAGTATATAGAATATAGCACCAACCTTTGGTGGTGCAGGATAAGATAGCCGCCAATGCTGGCAAGCGAAGATGGGGAGAAGGTGGAAAAGGGTAATTACCCACCTGGCCGGGTGTTGTGACCAGGGGACCAAGGGTCCAACAGTTGATCGTCGGAAGTTGTATACATGCCGTGGAAGTTGGCACATTTCTCTAGCGCGATGTAGGATTGTTAGCGCCATCTATGTGCGGATGCTTGCCAACCTTGTGTTCGTGTACTCGTAATGTGCGTATCGTTGAGTTTCCCTAGTGGAGCGATAGATGTCGCTACAAACCCTTTTGCGGATGTCATAGAAGGCGACTTATGTCATAGAGGCAGAGTAATACCTACCTCCGTTAACCAGAAAATGGGGAGCCCAAATCACATATCAACTTGTTAAATGGGCAAATCGACTTATCTAGATTAATCAAAATCATCGTAGGATCATCATCCTGGATTCAGCCAGGGCTCGCTTTCCTGTTGTTCCTCCTCCATTTTGCTTAGCCTTCAGCGACCTCACGTCAAGCTTTTGGCTCCCGCTTCCGACTCAGTGATGCCAATCCATCGCTTCATAGGTGACCCTCTTTCCTGATACCGAGATGTTTAGTTATCAATTTCCCACGTATCCATGGGGTTTACGTAGCGCGTGACCGAACCCGCGTAGACGGATCGCTCCAGTCTTATGCACGATATCTCTCACGCACGACTTGTCTAGGTCACTCTTGCCTTGAATTTCCCAAAAGACAACATCGCAGCACACTCCACAGATTCGGAAAACGGACTGGAGAGTAATCCCTCAGCGCTGTATTACACTCCAGTAGCCTTGGTAAATACTCTCCTTTAGACAAAGTACGTGGCTCCCTTTTAAGAGCCTCAATGTCGTGTAATATGAATAGGTAGGATTTTGTCGAGTTTTCTTTTATATAAGCAGCTTATTGACGATAGTAAGTAGGCTTATCGTTATCCCTTTTAAGAATAGGCGGTGTCGAAAAACGGCGTCGGAACCCTTTCATTTCAAGGCTACAAGTGGTTGAGTTTTACGCAAATAAGATTAAGTTATTTGAATGAAATTCAGAAAACCTTTTTGTTTGAAACTTCTTTAGCAGCCGTTTCGACTTCGCCGCAGAAAGGGCACTAACAATCACAGTTTGAGAAACTTCTTGGGGGTCATATTTTCCTTTTCCCCGTTGTATTACTGGGCCGCCCGTGCTCTGCATTTCCTCTTGGGCTCTTAAGTTTTTATTAGATTCCGGTTTGTCATCGTTCCCGTGATATTGCGGGTTGACTCGAATATCCTACATTCTTATCGCGTAATGTAATGCAAAAGGAAGCAGGTACCGCTGAAAACAGACAATACGTTGAAAGTACGTATCTATAATAGGACCACGCTTAGTCCGAATCAACTGACAGTGGTAGAAAATATAAAATGTGGATATGGCAATATCTATTGGATAATCTGTCCTTGTCAGTCATTGTCCATTATTATTTAGGCGATTCGCACACTGGAACGCAGCACCGTACAGTTGTGCGTGACGTGCGTTAGTGCGTGACATAAAGTTATTTGAGCTGTCATCGGTTTCTATGGAAATTACTCATATTCGAACACACTGAAAACGCATCCACGCGCGTTCGTGCGGATCCGTCGTTTTTTTTCTTTGACACATTTGACACGGGCTGCGGGTCAGATAAGTTTTTGGCGCTGTACTATCTACATAAAAAGGGTCAAATAGGCTGCTGCTGTGAAGTGAGGTCTCCAGGATTGTCAAATAGGTATTCCGTTACTCAGTTCTCAAATTATTTTTCGCCTAAATAATATAATTTTATGAAAAGATTATAACAGTTTGGAGAATTCCTAAATTTTTTATTGTATATAAAACAATATAAAAATTACACATATTTCCAAATTTCGCCAGACTGAATGCTGCGCTCCAATGTGCCAATCGCGTCAACAATATTTTTCAAGTCAGTCAAATTCTTTGTTATGACTTTTATGAATGACGTTCTATGACGGATAAAAGACATGGCATTAGTTGCCATACAGAGTTTTTTTTTTTTTTTTTAAATCGATTCGGAGTTAACGTGATCCTACTTTACTTGACATGCTGCAAATGCATTTGAGTGTATTTACACAGGCAGTACGTTGTCAACGGCATGTCGAACGCGGTCTGTGTAGGTATAAGCACGTTTTTTTGTAATTGCACTAGCCAGGCATTTGACAGCATCTCACCTATTATTTATTATATTGGGTTAGTATTTCGGCTTAACCGACTTTTTCTATAACAAGGTTCGATACGAAATTTATCGTTACGTAATAAATAACTTCATGTTACATATTGCCTCCGTACATACGCTCGAACCTGGTCTCTAGAGATTCATTCTTCACAGAAGTTTACAAGTCTTCAAGCCACTTACATTTACCTGTATCATGCTTGGGATTTGTTTCCTTTTGCGTTAAACCTTTCCCTGTAATGTTTTTGCCACCATCTTCCCACGCGGTTTATCCAGATTAGGAGAAATAGGCATTATATTTTTACCTCTGATACATTATGTACTAGTTATCCAAGTATTCGTATTTCATATTTGTGAGGATGATCTTTGGAAATATTGAACCGATTTTAGCGTTCGATGTATAGTTATATCAGCGAATTTTTACCTACCGATTAGGTACCTATTTTGAATATATCGGTCCAGTAGCTTACAGTATGAAATATAAGCTTATATTTGGTTGACATGGAGCGGCCTTTCTCTTTCTTACAGGACAATAAATCGGTTTAAGGACTCTTAGCGATAATGGTCTTGACCAAAAGAAAGGTTTTAGAAAGAAAGACGGCATTCAAGGCATTTCTATTTCTATTTCGCTATCGTAATCTTTCCTGCCAGGTACTGTTTATGGTAATGGTAATATATAATCGGTATTTCATAGAATACCAAAAATAATTTCTTCTACATTTTATCTAGGCATTCTATACAATACCGAATGTTTAGCTAGCAAAGTATTGAATAGGTAGGTTGTATCCCGGTTAGCGGGATGGCGGGAGAGCACGCGGGCTATTAATTATAATAATAGGACCTCTTTAAGGAAACCGAAGATTCAGTCTGTGCAATACAGGACCAGGTTGTCATGATCCGTAACAACAGGAAGTATATCCTGAAAGATGGGACAGAAGACGTGGTTAGAGCCAGTCTCCCGCCTGGAGAGTCACTCAGGCATAATAGGCGTTCCCGGGATCTCGCGCGCAATATCTCAGCCGGGATTTTGACATCTAAATGATTATTGTAGATATCCAGCTTTGATGGATGCTTGTTATACGATTAATTGACATTTAAATAATTAAACAACTTACTCATACCTATTTTATATTATTTAAATTTCTCATTTTTACTGTAGGTATAGTAGGTAAAGTTAAGTAAAGTAAAGACTATCAGAGTACCTGAACAAAATATGTTTTATTTGTATAAAATTTTATACTTTACCTGACCTCCTCGTGGCATTCCATTCAATGCCTAGGTAAAGTATAGATAAAATATTTTATACTTTACTTAACGCTGACGCTGACGACCTGAGTGGTTCAGTGGTCAACATGCCACGTCTGTCACGCAAGAGGTCCCGGGTTCGATTCCCGGCCGGGCAGAAATTGAAATGATGAATTTTAATTTCTGTTACGGGTCTGGGTGTTCTATGTATAATAAGTATGTATTTAAAAGTATATAAGTAGTTTATCAGTTATCTAGCACCCATAACACAAGCTTTGCTTACTTTGGGGCTAAATGGCGCTGTGTGAATTTCTCCACGATTATATATATTTATTACTTAAACAAACCTGGCATTACATAGAATGACTAGGTATTCTACACAACGACTAAATTATATGCTTTGCCGGTGCACATACATACATACGTTGAGTGGAGAGTCCACTCCGCCTTTCCCAGTCATATCGTTTACACAGGGACGTCATTTTGACGCGTTCCTGGCACTTGTGGTTGTACCCACATGTACCCTTCCTTTCTTGTGGTTATACCGTCATCTGGGCAACATAGGCGCTGTTTATTGGGGCGGTCGCCTGGTCGGACCTGGGTTGACTCCTTTATTTAGTTTACGAGTACGCTATATCTGTTTATATTATGAAACAAAGTCGCTTCACGCCATCTGTCCCTAGGGCCTTACACGAAAGGGGAAGTAATTGCTATAATCTCAACGCTTGGCAGGCGGGTTGAAGATTGCAGTGTTATAAATATAACAATGGAAAATGCTGCTGCCCATTTTCTGGCCTACGGATATATTAGATCTTTTGCTTGAAAACATTAGTCGCCTTGTAGGACACCCACGAGTGTAAGGGGTTGAGGCTATTTTACTCTGCCGGACACCACACAGCCAATGATGTCTCTATGAATAGGATTATTTAGATGTCCAACATCCTAGGTACCCTGATAAAAACTTAAAACATTCTTTCGTACCCCAGGTGATAACAACGGACCTGCACCACTCCTGCACGGCTCAGCACACGGGGACGTCTGCGTCCGCGCCGCTCGCCGCCGGCATCTGCGCGCTTGCGCTGCAGGCCAACAGGGACCTCACCTGGCGGGATATGCAGCATATCGGTACGTTAATTAGAACAGAGACGTGGCCGCTGACGGGCCTTATAACAAAACTCACTGTCACCCAAAGGGCGATGGAAAGGAATATGTTTGGAGTCTCATTGCGCGATCGAACCAGGTATGAGGAGAGCCAGTCCCTTGCTGTCCACATTCTAAAAAGCTCGATCTTGGATAGTCTGAGTATCGAAACTTAGCCTCTATTGCGGAAGCCGCTGTAGACTTTGCTAACAGGAGTTGCAGTGGTCAGAATTAGTAGTGACGTTGCTGAGTGTTAAAGCACGCTGTCTATTTGGATCACTGCTACAGATACTAACCTGTGAGACCTAACTACGCTTCATATAATTTGGTTTTATGAAACGAATAATATGTGCCCCGACATAAAACACATGGTTACGTAGAGCATGTTTGTTTAGTTAGTATTTTTATGTCCTAGTTGTGGTACTTTATCATAGGGCAAAATGAATACCAGGTGGTTACTAAAAACATTTAAAAAATTTAATTCATTGCTTCTTAGTTGTTTAGTATCGTGTTTTCTAATTAAACAGTGAGCAATCGGTTTATTTTTTCTTTTGTGCAAAGCAATGGCAGTTTGATAATAAATAAAAGCTTCTGAACGTTGAAATTAAAGTGTCAATATCACGCTACTAACACAGGTAAAAAGCAAGAAAAACTTAAAAGAAAGAAAATGGAAATAGCACCTGGACAGGCAAGAATTCCATTAGTGAAATCCTCTTTATCAGATCTAATTGTCCTCGTATAACATTCAACTAATGAAATTTGGGATTTGTACCTACTCTTTGTTCATGTCTCTTTATTTGTGTCGTGGTGTCTTGTGGCAATAAATATACTTATTCTTAAAATATAGTTATTGCAATGAAAACCATTGAGTATTATTACATAATAATAGCACAATTAACCTTTAAGTATTATAACATATAAACCCGTGACACAGATATTATTTCGTGAAATAAAATAGGACGTTCAAACATTTGTTCTTGCATCAAATACGGAGCGTAGCACTTATATGGCTTACTTCTTAATGGAAAACTAACAAACTCGGCAAGCAAAAAAAAAGAAAAGATCCTAGTAAAGCACAAAATAGGTACCCATGCAAAGGCCACTCTTTCATAATTATTAACTCAACATACATACCTAGATAAAGTCGTAAGATGCGGAGGGGTGAAGGGGGAGGCAGGGGGATAATTACCGCCCTGCACCAGTCTCCTGTCACTCGACCGTTCGTCCAATAAAGGTTAAACAGGCAGTACAGAGGCGCGATTCTTTGAGAAACTTCCTTGACCTCAACGATGAAATGTAGGAAAAAACTAAAATGGCACACTGGTGTTGTAGAGTATCTATATCGAAATACGGACACATACGAGTTAGAAGTATAACAGAGTACTTTTGGATTTGGAAGCATATATACTTATATATTAAAAATTTTCAACGTAGAGCTTAATAATATTTGGTCTTTACTTCATAAAAACAAAAATATAAAATTAGGTATAATGAAACGAAAAAGAAAATATTAATGTGTCTTATATATGTAAATAAATATTATATTAAGGAAAACAAATGGTTATCGTGGCTTGTTAATCAACATCAAAATAAATTCCAATCAAGATTCCAAACTTACGTCATACAAATGTTACTTTAGTTTGGATTACACTAAAATAAAGTAAAGTACATCTACTTAAGTTGTGTGAAGTTGGTGCCAATGAATCTTCAAAGAAAGATAAACAGCAAAAGCTTTGTTAAGTATACGAGTTATTAAGTTAAACCTTATTAAATGGCTGGGAAGTTGGTCGTCTTCGCGAAATGAACACGATTTTTGGATTATAACACTCAAAGGATTAAGAAACAACTTGTTGATAGACGAAATGTATTGTACGTACATGCCAAACCGGATATTTTTTTTATAGTTTGACTAGCCAGGCATTTGACCGCCACCTCACCTGGTGGTAAGTGAAGATGCGGCCAATGATGTATTCTCATTACGTAGCTAGCTAGCTACGAATTCCAGCTATGAAATGGGAGGAAAAGGAATTCAGGCCGTACTTGTTTTGCCTAAATCGAACTTGTTTATCCTAAGCGTTGTTTATCCTACCTAAAATAGTTTGGCCTGAGGCAAACGTTTTGAAAACTTCATGCTAAAGATTGTACTGCCAAAGTATGTAGTTTGGCAGTAAAAAGGTAACATAATAAATTAAAATCTTGGCGTTAATTTCTTGGTTGTGCTCTCGTGCACGAGGGCCCGGGGTCCCAATTGACCATGATCTAGGATTTGGCAGATCAGGTGGCCCGCATGCCTGTTTGTCTGCCGGATAACATAAAAAAAAAAAAAAAAAAGATAATTACAGTGGAACGGCTGCCATCTGACCTCCGTGACCCTACTACCAGAGGAACCTGACCAGATTGGATAATAGTGTAACGGATATAGCACGATTCAGTCGCGTGAATGTGCAGGTTTCTACACGATGCTTTCCGTCAGAAAAGAGTCATTAGTAGGCCGCAGTGGGATTCGAACCCGGTACCTCTCGCTACAACTCAGATACCTTAACCACTCGGCCACCGGCAACGTTCCAAGCTATTTGGCCGATAACATAATTTATGAGTACAATAGACGGATACAATAGCCACTTCAATTTTAATTATAGTACAATAATTATTGTTGTAAGTACTAGAATTAAATATGAAGTGGCTATTATCGTCTGAGTATAATGAACAAACACACTTTCACTTCAATCGGATTTGCCATCTCGTAACAATTGAATACGTATATTTTTTCGGCGTTTTCCTCGAAAACCTATTAATAAACCCGCCCCTTCGTCAAACATTTCGTCATTTTCCTCGAAGACCTATTTTTAAACATTTTTCCTCTTACAGTGGTTAGAACCGCTCGCCCCGAAAGGCTGAGCTTCGGTGGAGAATGGCGTGCGAATGGAGTCGGCCGCAACGTGTCACACTCCTTCGGTTACGGCCTCCTGGATGCCACTGGCATGGTGCGATTAGCCAAGACCTGGAGGACGGTCCCACCTCAGAGGCGGTGCGAACTGGCTGCGCCGAAGTCGACGCGCATGGTGCCGACCAGGTCTTCAGTCATGCTGCAGGTGAGGTTTCCAGCTGTTGTATGTTTAAGGTACTGTTTTAAAGTTACTTTAGGCTTTGAACGCGGATAAATACCACTGGTCTGGTCCAGGTCTACTAATCATATACCTACAATGCTATCTACCGTCTTTCTCCAACTCTTGCAATAACTACAATTATATCAAACAAGTTCTAACAATATCAACAATGATATAACATGTTAAAACTAGGATACTTTCAAATAAAATTTACGGTAAATATTACTACCAAACATTATTTAATTGTAATAATTTTATGTCAAAGTACCCTAAGATAGTTCACAATCATAAAATTACCTACCTTATTTGATTATTATTATTGTAAACTCTATTATGTATACCGTTCGATGTATTATTAACTTTTTTACTTTTTATTTTATTTTATGTATATTATTATTTACAATGAAAACATTGTAGTTTCCGTTAATTAAATCACTTATTGCTATTTCTAAGAACATATTATAGCAAAAATACCTTACGCTACTCCTATTATTTCCCCGGCAAACGGTGCCCGAAGCGTGAATAAGTATACTTATAAAAACTTAAAAGGAAGCTTGGTGTAATTTATCGTTCCAAGCAAACCTTGACTTAATGCTCCATTCCCCCTTTCTCAATAAAAACTTAAAGCAACTCCCTGGCGTTGGAGAAAGAAGGAAGCCTTTCTCGGAAATTATGAGAATATATCCACGTTCAAAGTGTCAGAGATACGACCGAACCATAAAGCAGTATCAAAGTTTCACGTATACAAATCTTGTTTGTACTGCCCAACGTGGAGTTGAGAACTTTGAATACAACAAACATGCGAGAAAGGAAACAAATTTTCCTCAACTCAACTCTTATAAGCCAGAACGTTCCTCGCGATAAATGTTGCTATTAATCTTAATTTTATGTCCGTGCTCGTTTCTTTGTAAGCTGTACTGAACTGAAAAGTAGTTGTGAGAAAGTGGTGGTTATAACTGGAATTATAAAGCATTGTAGAGGGTCTGCAATACATGTCAATTTGCTTAGAGAAAAAGTCGGTGGCGTATTAAATTATGCCCAGTTAAAACCGCATAATAGTGATTAAAAAATTTACTATTCGACCCGATCACCTTTTTTTTTTTATAAATATACTTGGTCAAGTTCACACAGCGCCATCTAGCCCTAAAGTAAGCAAAGCTCGCGTTATGGATGTCAGATAACTGATAAACTACTTATGTACTATTTTTAAAATACTTACTTATTATACATACTACACCCAGACCCGTAACAGAAATTAAAATTCATCATTTCAATTTCTGCTCAGTCGGGAATCGAACCCGGGACCTTGGCGACCGGCATGTTAACAACTGAACCACTCAGCTCGTCGTCTCGTCATTATTCCTACAGATACCTGTAAATTAAGAACATTAGGATGTTATTTCAAAATTGTCCGTAGCCCTCAATAGCTGACTCTCAATAATTTACCAACAAATAGGAATATATGAACGTAGAAATTCCCATTCGTCGTTCCATGCTTCTATGGCGCGCCCCATGTCAATTTGCCCATTAACTAAATGGGCACACAGTTAATGCCCATATTTGCATGGGTAATCCATGTACAGCCGTAAATTTCGCCTCGCTCTCCCGCCAGTTACTTGATACAATTTATTGCTTTGCCAGCAGATTTATGAGGGCGACAAATTGTCGGCGAGTCTACGATTTTTGTTAATACACTGTAACGTTTTTTGTTAATACACTGGAAATTACGATGGGCGGAAACTGACCCGCTCTGATATTATAGAATTTCTATGCCCGCGAATGTTTACCATTTCATTATTCACGTAACTCTATTAAGTCTACCATTTCATTTTATCTATATTTTACTAGCCATCCGTTTAGCTTCGCTTAGATGTTCTTGGGTTTTCTCTGATATATGATGATAAACCCACGGAAGAAATTTTCTATGACACCGAAAACCACATCTAAATCAGTAACGTGTAGGAGTTAGCGCATATAAAGACAGACATAATGAGTTTATAGATAGCATAGAAAAGAATAATAACAATATATAAATTGCATTCTAGGTATTCTTTTTACACGAAAATGTTGCCTGGCCTATGGTATATTTTATCATACCTATAGGTACATTTTCCCAATATCTTCTGTTTGGGAGGGGTAACTACATTACTGTGCCACTTATGTACCTATACCGTAGACGGCGGCGCTAGTGAGGTTAGTGGAATGACATTAAACAAATGGCGTCTATAGTTCTGATTCTGTCTACTGAACATATAACTTGGTGGCACTCAAGCCAAATCAGCTTGGGGACGTTTTTACGATATCTGACACTAACTTAATTGATATATTCCCGTCATGACTCAGTTTTATGATAGAAAAACATCAAGCAAAACAATGACCATAATTTTCCTCCGCAGTTGGACGTCTCGGCGTGCCCGGGAGTGAATTATTTGGAGCACGTGCAAGCTAGGGTGTCCATGTCGGCGAGTCGCCGCGGAGACTTGAGGATCTCGCTGACGTCACCAGCCGGCACCAGAGTCACGCTCCTGGCACCCAGGTACATTTAAACAAGTCCACACACAAATCCACCTTCGCACCACCCGTGGGCTGGATACTTATCCCCCTGCGTTGGTACTGCGACCCTCTGTTGGTATCCACGCGAAGGTTCGTAAGAACGTTTCTCAGTTTAGTTGAGACTGTCGATAAGAGCTCCGGTAAGTTGCTATTCTTATTTCATTCAAATCCGTTCAACCGTTCAGGCGTGAAGAGATAACAAACATACGCACACATACGTAAATAAATCATATTTACGATAATGTGCCGATATTGTGAGGCCCGGGGCCGCCTTGACCATGATCCAGGATTTGGCAGAGCAGGTAATTACAGTAAAAGGACTGCCATCTGACCTCCGTGACCCTGATGACCAAACTGGATCATGGTCCTTAAGTTTGAACCTTTGATCATTCAGTCGCTTGAACGTGCAGGTTTCATCACGATGTTTTCCCTCACCGTAAGAGCATCGGTTAGTGTTCAAGTGATTTGAATCCGGTACCTCACGCTTTCGAGTCCTTTATAACCGCGCCACCGACGCTCCTATTTTCTCTCACTCGTAAGTTTAGTAAAAAAAATGTAACTAGGCTCAAGTTTAACACCCGGTTTCTGAAACACTTGTCAAATCATTGATTAGCTAACAGACTGTCACATTTAACAAGCTGTTAAATCACCGTGGGTTTCTGAAAAGCCAATCAATCTATTGTTAGCTAATCGACCATTAACAAGAGATCAATTTTTTCGACTGGCTACCCCTGCTAAAATCAGTCACATTCATTCACTCATACATGTTTTGTTTCTGTCTAACGCATTGATTTGTCTCTGTCCCTAGCGGCCTTTTGATAGCGGCGGGATATTCAACTTTTAGATGAAACTGATAGCGATTGTATAGTTTTCGTGTAAATCGAAAAATCGAATATTATCAAAAAAAAAATACAGAGCGAGAAAAGAGAAAATATAACAATATTTATGTTATAGGGTCACGGGTTCCAGTGGATCAGTAATCCCATCATCATCATCTTTAGGCAGTTAGGTGGGTCCCGGTCCACTTCTGAATACAGGCCTCCCACGGCTTATACTCTGGTCGACTCTGTTATCTTGCATCCATCGGCTCCCTAGGACCTTAAAGAGGTCGTCCGTCCATCTCTTGGGAGGCCATCCAGAGAAAGCCACTGAACAACATCCGCCCCATCGGCTATCGATTCTGTGAGTTTCTCCCAATAATCCCATTAGTTAAAACCTGGTTCAAGTCCTGGACATGGCCCGGTTCGTGGTTCAGGTCCAGGTCCTGGCCCCGGATCAGGTCCTGGTTCAGATCCAGGTCCTGGCTTCGGACCAGGTCCTGGTTCAGGTCCAGGTACTGGCCCAGGACCAGGTACTGGTTCAGGTCCAGGTCCTGGACCCAGACCAGTAAGTGGTTCAGGTCCAGGTCCTGGCTTCGGACCAGGTCCTGGTTCAGGTCTAGGTACTGGCCCCGGACCAGGTACTGGTTCAGGTCCAGGTCCTGGACCCGGACCACTTCGTGGTTCAGGTCCAGGTCCTGGCTTCGGACCAGGTCCTGGCCCCGAACCAGGTCCTGGTCCAGCTAATGTTTATGGTCTACGTGCTGGCACTGTTCCAGGTCCTGGTTCTGGTTCAAGCTCAAATTGTGATCAAGGTTGCAGTTTTGGTCATGATCCTTGCCCAGAACCTGGACCCTAGACCTGGACTTTGCTTTGGACTAAAACTAGG
This sequence comes from Blastobasis lacticolella, assembly GCA_905147135.1. Classification (NCBI taxonomy): domain Eukaryota; kingdom Metazoa; phylum Arthropoda; class Insecta; order Lepidoptera; family Blastobasidae; genus Blastobasis; species Blastobasis lacticolella. Next base: position 9,497,356 of record LR990053.1, read on the forward strand.
ACCTGGACCAGGGCCAGGACCAAGACCTAGACCAAGTAAATCGGATATAATTTCCTTTGACAATCGGTTAATTGGTCGATTTTCGCCAATCAAAATAACACGGCGATAACATACAGTTAACATGAGAAAAAGCTTTCCGGAAACCCAAAATTACATTAATCAGCCGTTAATTGGAGATTTGACAATCCGTTAACAAGCTTTTAACAAGCCGTCAATTGGCCCTTTCAGAAACCCAAACTGCATTTAATCAGTGTTTAACAAGCTGTTACGTAATTTTTGCGTTGACAAGCGTTTCAGAAACCGGGTGTAAGTGATTCATTAATAAATTCACAAAACCTATTAATTTGAGAGACAAATCTAGACTTGAAAAAGTTAGCTTTAAGCTTAGCTATATTATTTCTTTTTCATACTACATTAACCTTGCGCCAATCTAGAACTCAACCAAGTTAAATCTATTTTATGATGGCCACTTTGCGCTTGTTCTGCTAGACTCTGCCAGATATGTATCAAGGAGACTAGAGGGCACATAATATTGTTTTGAAATAAGAATTCGTCACATAAGGGTACTCATTATTATCAATTTATGAGTTGGACTCTTGTCGGTGAACTAGAGTTACAATTTTCTATTGTACTTTCAATGCCAAAGGGCCATTGTTACATGTAGAATGTAGATTTCAAGACTGAAGGGCCATTATTGTCTACGCTTGGCAGTTGGGTTGGAAATAATATATAGTATTACAATATGCTTCTAAAAGAAAACGTTCTAGTTGGTTTTTTTCTCCTCATCGCCTGTATTTTTGGAAAACACAGCTAGGGACTGATCTTATTATACCTTACGGTCACATATTAGGTAATAAACCCTCTGATTTTTTTCTCATAAGTACAGACAATGAAATTACAAGAAACTGAAAAAAGTACCTTATACCGTGAGCAAAGCGAGGTTGATTAAGGTCTTTGGAGATACGGAGACTGGCTGAATAATTTAGGGTATCGCGGCGGTATTTTTTAAAATGTTTCGGTAAATTTTACAATTTATTATGGACAACTTACGTTACAGGCATCGCGGCGGTATTTTTTTTATGTTTTGGTAAATTTTACAAATTATTATGGACAACTCACGTTAGACTGATATTTTGAACTATGTCAAATTTAATATCACACAAAAATACCTTACCTAATAGTCAGGTATTTGACTGCCATCTCACCTGATATTAAGTGTAGATGCAGTCTAAGATGGCGCAAAGCTGTCTATTAAATACCTATTCACTCTAATTAACCTAGACTTCACTCAATCTCTTATGGATTCGGATACTCTGTTCAAGTTAAAAGACTCTGAAGTACTAACTTATATGAGAAGTAGGTATGATAAAACTCATATTTCAATAGCAACTTAATAAATAACAAAAGTACATACACACTATCGTTGGTGTAAACGAACCAAACAATGAGGACTGTAATAATAAATTCCGTTGAAAGTTGCTTTATTTAAAATATATAACTTGTGGATAGAACTTATAAAGCAATTTAAATACATATAACGTTAAATAATGTCAAAAATACAACTGACAACATAAACAATTCACAATCATGCTCCGTCCAAAATGAGGGTAATTAATAAACGTCAAAGAATTGGAGGAAAAAAGCTAGCCATATAATTATAGTCTGCTGTGATAAGACATCGTCAAATAAAGTTGAAAACTATTCGAAAAATAAATTATAAATTTAATACGTTATTATTGTTATGTTATCAATTTCCAACTACGTACCTGTTAATTACTTTGCCGGGTAAGTTACAGCCACGTTTAAACAAACTTACACTGCAGTAGGCAGTTTTATTTAGAGGTATAATCTCATCCGGTGTGCTCATAAATTGCTTTTCTCGCAACTAATTACATAGGTAGTTTTCCGGCGGACTGGCTACGTCCTTATTCGGGCTAACTAAGAACGTCTTGTCAGTTAGCGTTACGTAGAAGAATTATTATTCGGGGAAAAGTCCGGGGAAATAAGTGAGGAAATAAAGAGGTACTTTTTTAAAGCGAATATGGTGAAAATATTACTTGCGGTTTCACATTTTTACATTTTTCTGTAAAGATTACGATTTATGAAGTACTAGCCGTTTCTCTGCGGCTTTCACACGCGCGCAGTTCAGATATATGTAAACGATAAACATTTCCGCTTTCAACTTATTTCCCCGGGATAAAAAGTGGCCTATGTTACTCAGTAATAATGTAGCATGTTATTATATAAATAATTTTTAAAATCGAGCAGTAGGGGCAGGGGGAGGCCTATGTCCAGCAGAGGCCTAGTATAATAGCCTGATGATAATGATTGTCTGTTTAGTGAATAGCAAATAGCACTAATCCCTTGCAGTCTCGGGTATTGTTCAAGGCGAATAATTTCGTGGAGGGCAGACCAGGATCACATTGGATGACAGGTTTCGTCGCGCGAGATATAACTTTACTCCTCGTGCGGCAAAGCCACACGGGCGCGGGACTTCACTGCTATGCTATTTTCTAAGACAACATTCGCGAGAGCAAAGATGAAACGTAACAGATCGTGATCAGGTCGCAAAGCAACCCGAAGTTCCATTGAAATATTGTTATCATTAGGCAAAACATCCTACATTTTCATCGTTACAATTAATGATGTTACTTAGAAAATCCAGAAAGACTATGACTACGTATACTATCATCTGACCTTATATTTTTTACCACTAAGGTAGCAAACAAGCTTGGGGCCTCCATGCCCCTGCTACCAGGGGAACCCGAATTTTTCATACATCATGGTTATACTCTTATAATTAGTATAATTATGATCGCGTTAGTATTATTACGTCGTTAAATCATACAAATTCTCACGGTAATTTAAATCCAACTAAATAATGCCAGAGAACAGTTAAAATAGTTGCCGTAAGCTAATAAAGCTAACCACAAGCGGAGAAACTATGCGTTGGAAAATTAACACGTGTAGTTAATTTCTCTCTACGATTTAATTATTTGATTATTAAGCGAAGTATTGGATGATGGGCTTCATTTCTGCGGAATTGAATATAATGTAGCTAATATTTTGCCCTTAATTAGTTTTAAAATAGCTGTATCGCAGGAATTAAAGAAGACGGCAAATAAATTTGTTGGAATATTGATTTGTAGATGAAGTTTCAGGTATCTAGTAAGTTACGTTCTAATGAGGATCAATCATGTGGTAGAATTTTAAAGGTTTGTTGATTAAATCTAATAGTAGTTTATGCAACTGGCATATAATAAGGGGGTATAAAAACATGAGTGTCTGTTTATCATCAAACTAGGCGTAGCCGAGTATGATAATATTTTGACACTAGTGTTTTAATACCTAATTATATGCAGTTGCATACACTACTTTATCTACACTCATATTTTCATGTTAAAATTACGTAAGTACTTATAATTTTCTCAACTTTGCTGGAAGTAAGCTGCGAGTCAGTTCTATTGTATCTACGCGTCGAGGATATCAAGCGGCAGGCGATTCACTTCACTACTTTCACATTTATCTATTTATTTGCTTCAAACAAGAAAAAACGTACACAAACACAAATTACAACAGTTAAAAAAATATTCTGCTAAGCGGGAAAATAATTACACAAATATGAGCAGTAAAATTTGAATTTTGAATTTGTTAAAGACATTAAGGGTATTCAGCCTACATTTCATCGTGTCCGCGATCGACAAAAAATTAAAAAATATAAGTGTTGCATAATGATTAAAAAGTTATTTTACGTTACATATGTACTTAATTAAAATAGTATGGGAAATGCTGTATTATAAAGTAATGTTTTAAAATTATATAGACGCGTGTATAAAGTGTATCCTTAAACGACTGTTTTCAAATATGTAATTGGAACATCACGCTATGAGTATAGATAAACGTATTTTTATAGCAATGAATCTGGGATGAAACAATTTTTAAAATTTTTGAAATTTTTAAGTTATATGGGTTTGAAGGAAAAGTCAAGCGCAATGAAATATGCGCTTCATTACGTGCATAATGACGTAGAATGACGTCATCACATATGCCAAAATCACAGTGTTCTAGCGCATATATCTTCTCTGGTTTAAGAGATGGGTAAGATATCGTGAAAATTTCTTCACAGTAATTCATGTAACATAAGCTAATGGTAAAGTCACTAAACAAATATCGTGACTGATCCTCATTGTTAAGTTACTAGGTGATATCCAATTACAATTGAAATGTAATCAGATTCAATTGCAATTGAAATGAAATTACACTATTTGTAGAGCACTAAATTTTAAAGCAGTATACTGCTTTTGTGTTCAAGTCAAACCAGCTCTTTCTTGAGATTTAGGATTTATACAACTATTATTTTATTCTTAAACTTAGTTTTATTTAATAAACAAATATTCTTCGACAAATTCACACAGCGTCATCTTGCCCCAAAGTAAGCAAAGCTTGTGTTATGGGTGTTATATAACTGATTATATACTTTTTAAATACATACTTATTATACATATTACACCCAGATGCGCTACAGAATTTAAAATTTATCAACTAAATTTCTTTCATTTTATCTTTGCGTGGCAGACCGGCATGATAACCAACTGAACCACAAAACATACATATATCAAGCTTATGCCTTTTGCCTGGCTAGTTATTTATGGTTTTAACTCTAGTCCTGCTGTACTAAAATATTTCTCTAATTTGTGTGTTTTTAGAGTCACAATATGTTTAGTCAACTTCGCTGCCCATACACTCGATCTCTATACAATCCCACCCCAATTGTCTGCTATTTCTGTATCTTGTTATGTATCTACTAAAATATCTCTCTTCTACAGGGCGCACGACTCATCCAGGGCCGGATTCAACTCATGGCCCTTCATGTCGGTCCACATGTGGGGCGAGTCCCCCCTGGGGCTGTGGCAGCTGGAGGTCTCCAACGAAGGAAAATACAGCGGTCAGTCACATCATGCTATATTCTAACTGTTACAGTGATAAGATTTGACAGTATAAAATTTAGATAAAGATTTCTTAATACTCTCCGTGTCTAAAGTGTTACTCTATTTTTTGTCTAATAAATCAGCGAAGATGTCTTCGATTTTGGACGAGAAATATGTAAAATTGTATCTAATTTGCCAGTAAAGGGTGTCTATTATATATCCCTGGTGTGATAACCTAACAACCTCCATATGAAATCAAACTTTATTGTCGCTACCTCATGGTCGTAGGTTGCAATCATAAGGTTTCATCAGTCCATACATCCGGCGTTGCCATACTTCATATACCTTTATAAACAGACAAGTAAACTCAACAAATCCCAATTTGGCACACGTGTAGGTATTTCGAAATAATTTATAACGCTCACGCAAGGAAGAAATGTAATAACGACGCAATCTCACATCGTAATAATCCCAGTTACGCGTATTTGTCATTGAACACGCTTGCCGTATGAAGATTAAAATTAGATGATTAATGATACCCTATTAAGGGCAGAAGATTTGGGTTTATACAAAATCTCTTGCACATGTCGCTAATATTATGTGTGAAATTAATGTTATTTTGTACGTTTACCTCCTATTCTCTGTTGTAAATTGTCATACGAGATCTTCTGATTTTAAAAACGAACTTTGGGTCGATATGAATATTAAATATATGATATAGATTTCTGATACTTCTGGGATCATTTTAAGTCTCAATTTAAAGACAGTTTAGACAATAACTTGCAAACCAATTTCATTACAATAGGTCGGGCGACGTTGCAAGATTGGTCGCTGACATTGTACGGAACCTCGTCGCCGGCAGCCAAAAACGACCCTGTGCCTTTCCGGAATCCAATTGTACGCAACCAAAGCAACGTCACTAAGCCGGTGGTGGTGCAACAAGGACGGAAGAGCAATCGGGGGAAGGCTGTCTCTATCGTACCGACGTATACAGTCGGATTGGTGAAGAGGAAAAAGAATAAGAATTCGAAAAATCCGAACAGGAATGCGCAGAAAGCGAAACAGGGGCGGCCGGCGACTCGGTCGCCGCTAGAGAGCTCCACCGTAAAGACGACCTCAACGGTGGCGGATTTGAGTCTCAATTTGCGTGGCGATTTAGTGGATCCATTGAAGGAGGCCAGGGACAGGAAGATGTCCAGCCTTTTCGAGCAGTATCCCAAAATCCAGCGGATATACCCCGCACCGCTGCAGGCCAACGGTACTCACCATTCGAATGCATGCAGTCCGTCGTTTTTCCGAGACAGTTTATTTGACCCGCCAGTTTTGAGCACGTCAATTACCTCTGTGCCGGAGGCTGCCGCCCTTTGCATGTCGTGTGTTTGCATCGTTCAGTTTTGCGCAGTCGAAAGTGTATTTTGAGTTCTGCCGGATTGGATTTATTTTCGTTTTGCCGTTAATTGCTTAAATCTGTAGGTTGTTGTTGGCGTTTTTTGTTTTCTTTTATATTGTTTTACCTGTATTGTATTTCGCTGTACAGACTAGCTGGATTAATATAGCGATATGTTGTGATCTGATTTCGTAGAGATATAGTAACTATTCGTGTTTTGCTTTTGTTTAGCGTTATTTATTGTAGTACATAACTGCTTAATTTAGTACATCTTTAACATCCTGTTTTTGTATAATATACCTGGCTACACAGAATTTAACGGATCCATTCTCTCCGCCATATTTTTCTGTCAAAAATTTTACTTATTCGATGAAATTTTCAAAGCCGTAGCCTTTCAGGTGAAACCATAACAAGTATTATAGATATGAAAGGTAAAATAAAAGGATTTATCAATATTTTTGCTATTAATGGGGTAGACCTTTTCAGAAATATGAGAACGGAGGAAAATATTTTATTCACAATTTTCGGAAGAAGCCTAGCCTCTTCTAAAAATATTGATAAATAAATGGAAAGCATTTACGTTCAAAGTTTACGTTCATATCTACTATTTCATAGGATCGTCTTTCGCAAAATTTTGCCAGAAAAAAATGGCGTAAACAATGTACCCTTGATCCAAATAACTTTATATGCTAATTTCTAAGTGCCATGTCACTTTCTTCGTTGTTCTCCCAAAAGTTCGTTGCAATCTTCTTAGCTGACATTTACAAATCTACCAATAAAGTTGTATATCACCAATACCCCGTATGTTGCGTAAAAATTAATCTTAGACTATTTGTTTACAGCGGGCCCATTGACCCAATGGGAGTTGATTTTCTACGGCACTGAGACCCCACCACAGGAGTTCGATGCCTCACCAGAAGGCAACGCAGTGGGGACCAACACTGGCGTAGCTGAATCCGCGCCTGGACCACCCAATGTGCCTTCCTGGAATACCAACGTAGAACCCGAAGAACCTCCAGACTCAGCTGAAGAAGTGAGACAGAACACCATTGATGACGACCTGGCGATGGTCTGGCATGACTCTCAGACGGTGAGGAAATTGATCTAGTTTTGCTGTCGATTAAAAAATACCAATTATTTTCAGACCAGGCACGTTTATAATAAGATCTTAAAAGAAAAAAAAAATGTCACAACAAGCTTTTATTGCGCGGTGATACCTACTCATCAAGACCGTTTCGAAGAGCCCAAACATGATGGGGTTATTCTATTTTATTGCGTCCATTTGTTCCTATGACCACCGTCCAACTCCATCATCAGACCAGCACCATGGTACCATTTTAATGTAATATCATCGAAGTTACACAGGTATACCAAATTTCTGCTCAATTAAATACCAATAAATCGAAAAATAGTTTGCAAATTTTGACGGACAACTAACATACATACGAACAGTTCAAGTTTAACAAAAGCTTGTAGAAATAGAGTTGGTGATATTTTGTGTAATTTTGATACCAGTGCCTTATTACACTTGAGCATATTACGTGGGTTATTTGAATTTGTCTCTCTAAGTAGGTACTATAAAGTAAATTTCTAGTAACGGGATAAAAATAGGTGTAAAATAACGTATGCTTATCAAAATTTATTCTACCTAGGGGTGGAATTTTGGGCAGAATCGACCGTAACGTTTTTATCGACACATAACTTGAGTTCCGAGCGCACTCGATGGGTAATATCGTAAATCTCACTTGCTTTTTTATTCAACACATGTGAGGGAAATAATTGCTCCTCGCTCCCCATTCATTAATGGAAGGTCGACGGTATTTTGTTTTAATTGAGACCAGTCCAGTGTTAAACTTTTCGATGGTTTCCCCTGAATGAGAGATACACGCTATTTAAACTTGTTTAAACCCCTTTGTGATTAAATGATGTTGCGTTTCCGTTAAAATGGGAGCGTTATTTTAATGGTCAATTTGTTAGTTGTAAATTATTTGTAATATAATAATTATTTGTATATAATAATGTTCAATAGATTTAAGTCCAGCAGTGTTGTTCCTACAACCGCAAACAGTAGCAGCTCTACGGTAAAATTACCTGTAACATGGTTATTGTGAACTAAGTTCAGTTAAACAGGTTAATGTAATGAGTAAGGAAAACCTATATATCAAATGACAATTTTCAAGAATCAGCATAATATACATGCGCGCAAAGGCGGCCTTATCGCTTTAAGCGATGGGCCTCTTCCAGACAGCCTTTGGAAAGAGATAATGTTTCACGTTAGCTAGAAGTAGTGCAAGAGCAAATATAGGAGAGAAAAATAAGATTAAACAAATGAATTTTAATAAATAAACGGATTATATTATAATATTATGACATGGGATCGTTCAAGAGGTATATTAGAGGTCTCTTCAGAGGCGGGCAACGCATTGGTGACTCCTCTGGTATTGCTGATGTCCAGAGGCGGCGGTAACCACTTTCCATCAGGTATTACGGTTCGTTTGCCGTATAACATAAAAAAAATAGAATTCTATAACACTGCACGTATCAAAATTACAAACACTAACTGTACCGTTGCAAACATTTATTAGTGTTTGAGATCATAGATTCATACAAAACTGTATGTTGGTAAGCAGTTACCATAGTTTGTGGACGTTTGCAATACCTGTAATATCGCTACCCAAAGCACCCAAATGTTCAAAGTCAAACAACATATATCCAGGAACTAAGCTTACGTACCTATTGTAGTTGCCTAACTTCATCTTAATTGTTTGATCAATACGGAATAATATTCACAGACACAGAGTAAAATCTGAACTAAATAATTGGTTTCCCGGGCATAATGGATACTTATTATCTGCTACTTAAAGCTATTGTTCCTTCTAACACGAAGAAGAAGAAAAAATATGGCAAAAAGCAATCATGTGAAAGCGTCGCCGCATTCTCTTCACCGGAATCTGACTGAGATGACAAATATGTTGGATTACCGTCCCGGACATTCCTGGAACTGCTCGTATGTACAGGGCGATAGTAGGAAATTGCGGACGCGGTTTTCGCTAGAACTAGCAGACAAGTAAATATGTACTTTCTTAAAGTGAAAATGATTCAAATATTTATTTGTGTTTGGGAAAACTTACAGGTGTTTTATTTGTGTGCAGTAACTTTAAACATATTTAGGCCAATTATAAGTTTCCGCTTATAGATATAAATGTGCATACTGAAATAAAAATGCGTTCATAGCTTGAAAACTTATAAAATAACAAAATATTATTATTAATATAAAGTGAAAATGGCAAGGTAAAACAAAAAAGGACAGAAAATGAAAATGAAAAAGTATTTATTGAATTAGGATTACGTTAATTAATCTCTTTTCAAAAGTCAAAAATCTAACGGAAAACAAAGGGAAGTTAAGCGAGCTCATCCAGGTAGGGGGCGACGCATGCAGACCGATCAGCGCGCACGAGTGCTTACTCCGGCGAGACACCGGGCACCGATACGCGCCACGCACATAACCGCCTAGGCGAATCATGTGCGGCGCGCGCCCGGCCCCAGCCAGCCCGCCGGCGCTCACACCCGCACGCACCAGCCGGCCTACCCGCGTCGACCCCTGAGCTCGGAACAAATAAGTAAAAAGAATGTCGTCTGTCTGTCAGTATGCCGCTTCAGTTAGGAAAATGACCATCTGTGGGAAAAAGAAACGGCAAGAAACCCACAGGTACATTTAAATATGATTACATTGCATTGATACATTTGTCAATTTAATTTGAGTGAGCCTGTCTTGATTGGAATATGATGTGAACCTCTACAAATCGGTCAAGATAACTAAAAATAAAAATAAATTCAAAAACAAAAAATGGCACAGCAAAAGCAGGCCAGTCCACCAAGGCAGCACCCGTTCACGAGCATGACGCAGGGCCCAGCCATCGTCCAATTCAACCATATTTGAGGGAAGAGAACGACCCGACCCCCATGCCACCACCAGGCAGACTTTTAAGTGAGCATGCGCTGCCAATGCCGTATGCACCTATATACATGTCCAGCTATTGGACTGGTCTCAAACTAGTGTCTGTAACTAAATACTAAACTATCAATGGACTGCGACATAGAAAATACTCCGAAACATCAGAAAAGCAAAGTATTTAAAATATTAATAAATAAAATAAATTTACGATATTAAGCCCGGCTTTCACCAAATTCTTCAACACGTTTAAGAAAGACGCTTACGTCATTTTGTATGAAATTTTTTGTTAAAGTATTAGCTTAAATGCCTTCAAGAATTTGGTGCCAGCCACCCCAAAAGTAGTAAGAAATTAACAATCAAATTATTATCTATAGATAATTTATTCATATGCAGGTAGGTAACTCGTTTCAAAAGAATTCCCTGACCCATCCATAAAACTAAACTAGTTAGCTAAAAAGGGCGACCCTATAACTGGACGTACAAGCTCGTATATCCCAAAGAAAGAGAGTCTCTTTAGTAATATCCTTGTCAAATATGTTGCCGACACCCGCCTTTTAGATATAAGAACTAGTACATATGAGCCATTTGTACTCGTACATTAAAACAGATTAATTACACGCGTCTGCAAAGAAGAGCTATTAGCGACCATACGTCATCGCTGGGCAAGATGGATCCCTTTCTTCATGGGAAAATGCTGTTTTTACAATTTATCTGAGAGGTTTCACAAGCGAATGTTACATACATTTTTATAAATATGTATTTGACAACTTTGTTCATTCATTTGTGGATTATAAATATCTTTTTAAGCAATAATGGTACCTATTAGTTTCTACCATGTACCGAGTTATGGTTGTTCTAAGTACTCCTATGATTTTATTCATAAAAATTATTTACGTTCTGTACGTACGTAAAATAAGTTTTGTCTTTATTAAATATGAAAGAAAAGTGACATACCATATTTTTATGGTTTGATAATAAGTCCATTAGTAGGTATTTATAATGAAAACATATATTTCAATCATTCATTAGTAATTGTGGCCGTGTGGTGTCCGCCAGAGTAGAATAGCACTAACCCTTTACACTCGTGGGTGTCGTACACGGCGACTAAAGTTTCCGAGACAAAAGATCTCTAGAGTCACCAAGGGCTGGAAAATGGGCAGCAGCTTTTTCCATTGTTATATTTATAACACTGCGATCTCCGATGTGGAGATTATTTTACTCTTGCGTAATTTCTTTTATTCGTGAACACGAGTAAAATAAATTATTCGTCGATAGACTGATTTATCAAAATGGTGTAAGCACGAATCCGAAGGAGTTCTTTACACTGTACTATATTATAAGTAGTTCGTTCGGATTGTAGAACACTGGAACAAAACTGGGATATCGGAGACGTAAACTACCATGGAAATAGTCTGTAGCTACTTTGGACTTTATTTTTGTAGTGAATACTATACTATATACTTCACTTGGAAAGCCAAGGTACCTAAAATTCAAAACGTACCAGACAAAATATATAATACAACAAAAAATGACAACAACTGAGTAATCTGTTTCTAAATTAAATACTACTAACTTACAAGTACAGCGTTAATTGATCACAATTCTTATTTGATCGCCGTTAAACTCAACCTATATTTTGTGGCCCAAAGTAAATTTTAATAACTTGAATAACCAAGGTGTCGTAAAGAATTTTTAATTTTATCTACAATCATACCTACTAATCTATAATTTACACGTTTGTAAGGTTGTACTGGGAATTTATTAATTTATTATACACATAAAATATTTACAGTTACAAGTAGTTACAATACAAATATATCTATATACATATACCTATTCGCTAATACATATAAAATATGTATATACTAAAAATTAAAAAAGTCGTCCACACCGCTGCCCCCCGGAATGGTGCCCAGAAAGCTGGCAGCGTTGCCTCGTTGAATAGCGATGCTAATCCGTTGCCCGAGGAACGAGCCAGCTCTCTGGTCACCAGTGGTGCCATTTAATTTTTTTGAAAGTTTTATATAGCACCAGGTTGTACTTGTATATTATGTAGCAATTCATTTTATCCACTAGATATTTCGCTGATGTCAAGATGTATGGAGCATTACGTGTATGAATAGACCTAAAGGGGTATGGATAGACCTATACGTTATGTGTCACATAGTTAATATATTTAACTAAATTTCGTTTATTTAATTCGGTGCATTAATATTAATCGATGCCATTAAATAATAAAAAAATTATCGCCGTGGCGTTAACGTTCCGGTTGTACTCTCGCGCACGTGAGGCTGGGGTCCGCCATGACCATGATCCAGGATTTGGCAGATCAGATAATTAAAGTAGAGGATCGATGCCATTTAAATAGATAGAAAAAAACGACAAACGGAAATGTATTCTCAAATGGCAAAATCACCTTTAAATTATTTGACCGAATTAAGAAACGTGTAGTATTTCTGTATTAACCAATAATTTGTAATGCTCCTTCCACTATACTTACATAGTTACTCAATTTAATATTTACCAAATTCTATTAGTGTAGTCCAACCACAATTACCTTATCTATAGGTATGAAAAAATACTAAAATAGTTTATATTAAATAATATGTGTCCTTAAATTACATAATCACCAAACTTAAAGGTATAGGTACTAATGAATAATAATTATATTCTCGTAAATCTAATAAAACTTTTTACTTAACAAATTAAATTTTCCTGTAGTGGTAGACCGAGACTACATCGTTCCACTTGATAGATAATAATAATATTGGTAACGTCACTCCAATTGACTCCAGAAACCGTTTCGTTCTTATCAACCAGCCTAATGGTCCCCAGCGGAAGGCCTGAATAAAGATACAAAAACTTCAAATTTAAAAAGTAACAACAATTTATATCTCTCTAAACCAGATTGCTGAAAATACGGGCGATGACTGTTTGTAATTTTTTTTAAATTGCACTACCCAGGCATTTTCATTTCATCGAATTTGAAAAGTATTTCGCATTTCATCATCATCATCATCATTTGCCTGTCCTTATCCCTTTCATATTTCGCCTTTGATGGCATTGTATTATATAGCATGTAGTCTAAAAAAGCAAAATCCTCTGTTTTAAAATGGTGTCACAGATCTGTCAATTTTGTTTCGTTCCTAGATCCGCGAAGAGACGGCGAGTACGGCGCGTGCGGGGGGCAAGGGCCGGTCGCAAGCCAACGGCTGCGCGACGCACGCAGCGCAAGCGCCCCGCAACTGCCTAGGTTTGTGCTTATTGCTGCTCCTTCTTCTCTCATTGGCCGACGCTTGGCCCAGCCACAGCAGACAGCCAATCAAGCGCCAATGTACACTAACCGCTACAGAGCCCCGACCCGCCAGGGCCCCATGTTTACAACAAACGCCCGATCTGGTGCTGGTCCCTTAATATTCAGTAATGTGATCTTAGTTTAAATATATTTTTACCCAGTTACGTCATATGTTTATCGAGATAAGTACAAGCTGTTACGTGTTAGTGCCGCGGTGATTGTGTTCGATTCAAGTCTACGCGTCGTTCGGTCGGCCTCGTTTGCAGTTCTGTCTCTACCTGTTCAAATATTATTGGTGTTTTTATTAGCGTACTTAATTTGCAAGTTTTTCACCTACTCTTTTATGGAGCCGCGAACGACACCGACTCGGCGACAGCCATAATCGCGTACCTCAATAATTATGGCAGCAATAGTAAGAATTCATAAAACTTCCTAAGATATTTGTAATTGCAATCATAGACTTTAGTACTTAATTTTGGCTAAGACCCAAGTTAGTATGCTATTGTTTTTTCATGCCTAAGTAATGGGAAATTATTTAAATTATATATTTTACACTGTTTATGTAAATACTCTTAAATTGAGTAAAGAATCGTCGAACAGGGTACGAACTTACAACTTAAATGATAATTAGATATCTAATTGATAATAAATCTAACCCTGGTCGGACTAAATAAATAGGAAGAGGCTATTTGCAGCTATTATTTACTTATAATTTTTATAAGGTAATTTTTAAGTGAAATATTGTTTTTATGGAAATGTTTATTGAGTGTAATAGGTAGTTGAATCATGTTCCGTGTCAACTACACATTTTTTCTTTAAAAATCTTAATTGGCATCTATATCAAAATCGTATTCATTGGCATTACTTCGCTAATAATGAGCTAGTGCCCAAGTGCAATTACATAAATAAATTAAAACATTGTAAAGTACTCCTAATATTTACATTTCGTAACGTCCATTTTGCTGGAGTGATGTAATCGTGAAAATGGGATCCAAGTGTATGAAAGATCTTGCGTAGGTTTGTGTATCCAATAAGTAACAGTAAATAAATAAGTATTGCGCATAAATATTAATAATACACCAATAGGATTTACTTTGTACTTTCATTGAATTCGAATGAATTAAATCATCTATAAAATCAAACTGAAAAAATCATAAGCTGAAAAATTCCTTGTGCCTTTATGCCTAAATACTTTGAAAGAGAGAGCCTACATATATTTAAATATTACCTTAAATAAAGTGTCATTACATATTATACCTATTTATTTGTACCCACTAAAACTTCGCATAGCCGTAATCCTGATCACGGCACAATATCACTGAATGAAAATTTCTACTTACAGAATATAGTTTGTTTTTATTACACAGTAATTTCTAATAAACAGATTTTTACACAATTAAAAATACTAAAAGAAACATAAAATAAAATATATACAACTTCGTATTTTTACTTTTGCGTTAAAACTGTTTCGCATACAAATTTAAAGACATCTGTAAATTCAACAAGGCATCTCTTTCTTATATTTATGCGCAATGGTACGTAATAACAGCCTTAATTATTTTAGATATCATTCTACTTTCTAAATAATACGTATAGGTCTAAGAGTCGGAAGAAACAGACTGCGTTTTTCTACACCGCAAGCTGCAAAATTGTAATATAGATGCAGTGACTTTTTCATTTCCGACCTTCCTAAATCACACTCTATCATTTCGATGCGTCTATCTTGCTCTATCGTATGTTAGGATTAACCATGGATTAACTTTGACAGAGATCGATATCTAGTATGGTTCAGGTAGATAAGTTGCAAAATGAGGTCGCAGAAATAAGAGTTTGCAAAGTGAATCCAACGGCAAGCTTAATTACATACAACAAGGGGGCTCCTCTTTGCCCATAGTCTTGATTCTTAACTTGACGTTAATTGACTAAGAATCACAGCTCAACTTAGCTGATTTTTATTGTCGTTCCGTTGAGACACAGTATATATAGAAAGAAACAATATCTCATCTTCATACAGATCGCTTAAACGTGTCTCACGTCCGTAATTTTAATAATATATGAATTAGATTAGACAGTTCTTTTGATATCCGTAGTTAAGATAGAGAAAGAGCGAGAATGGCTTAAAGCCCCCTCGAACTGCAATTTGGAACTAGTATGTGAACTCACATGCAGTCCGTAAGAGAACTTACGCTCTGCTTCCGATTTCCGTTAAAATTCAGATCTATATTCGTCAAGTTTGAGTTGGTGTTCCAACGGTGGCGCCTCCTACATACGAAACAATTCATCTAAATACGAAATACATTACTTTTAAATTTATTGCCATTTTTCCCACGCGGCAACTTAAACTTGACGGACTACAGAAATCTCGGAAAGAATTTACTGTCATAGAAGTACTACCCACTGTGGCTCCCTCGGACAGCATTTTCTCTGATTCGTTTCGGACGAAGTACGTAAGCGCTCTTACGCTGTTATCAATATAGTTTTATATTATTGCAAAATATTTTTATGTGTAGGATATATTATGTTCATAATTAGAACAAAAAAAAACAATGAAAAATCATAATTGGTAGATAATGGCCCTGAAACTTATTAGGAATTTATCTCAGATCTTTTTAATATTCCAAACTGTATTTTCCTCTCTTGAAAACCGGCTAGTCTATTGCCACTCCGCGGAAGATACGGGTCTTCGTCGTTGACGGTGATCACAACCATCAGGTAGCCCTACCTCTAATATAAAGCAAATTTCAGGACTACCATAATGATTTTTACATGTTTTATTACTTCAACATTATGTTTGAAATAGTATACCCCCGTTATAATAATAATTTGCGAACAATATTTTTACAAGATACAACGACAATGTGAGAACTGTACATATTGTCGCATTAGTTCAATATTTTTAATGTTTGAGTTTATTATATTAATCATGTTTGCTCTGAAAACCTTTACGCACAAGTTTTCGTTTTTCACTACTATTTTATTGTTACATTTGTCTAAATAATCTATAGTCAAATTTAGTACCTACCTCTTAATGTAGATTTAAATCGATTACGTAATTTAAAAGGTCGCATTTACCAATCCAGTGTAATTGATCCATAATAATAGATATATTTAATAGAATAATTTCATTTTAATCATTATGATTTTGATATTGCTGTTTTATACATTTATTAATACTTGTATGTAAGGATAGATTTTTTTATAACGCATGGATTATTTTTTAATCCTCCGTGTAACTTCTTCATAGAAATAAATACTGAGAATTTGAAATAAGTAGACAATAGCAGTTTCTTCGTTTTTTTTCCTAATTATTATGTATCGTACAATTGTTACTTTTAACGTCATAATATTTTAAGTGAATTAAATTTTCAACTTATTTAGTTTATTTAATTATCAGTCCACAATTTGCGTTTGCAAGGAAGTTAAAAACATTTATAAGGAAATACATATCTTTTAAAATAAGTTCGTGTTAAATTTATTGTTGGTTACAATTTGTTCGTGATAGCACGATATTTTATGTGTTCAACTGTTGCTCATCATCGTTATATTCTTCTAGTAGGCTATAATTGCTTAAACTTATCAAAATAATTTTGTACTGCATCTTATTTTATATTTATACTCCTCAGTGACAATCAAGCAGCTAATTGCAGCTAATTGCAGCTAATTGCAGCTAATTGGCTATGCTTGTTATTTCCATTTTCGGCAATGGAAGTTCAGACAGCCTTTGATTTATTATTTTCACCAAGATTGTGACTGCTTACGGTGAGCTGACCTAAGTATTAGAAATTTCGCTAATTTGCATAAATAATGAACCTTAAGATTTGTATATTTGTAGAATTTGATGATGTGGATACAATTATGATCTGGACTGCGCTACGCGGCCTGTGCTATACTGATATACTCGTACGTAGATAACGTTGCGAGGAAAACGTAAACGACGTCACGAACAAAAAGCATAAAGCAGATATAAAATGCAATTTTGCTTATTGTAAAAAGTAGCAGGGCAATTTAACTGGAGAAAGCCAATGTGCAAAAATTACGAACATAAATAATGACACACGCGGGTTCTTTGAAGGAAGAGTTTTCAAGAATTCGTGCTATTGACGAACAAATTGTAAGGAGCGTAGGTTCATGCGTTACGTATATACTTATATCTTACGATAATTGCACATTGTGGTTGTGATCATAGCAGAGTTTGCCAATCCATCTAGTTTAGGCTGAATATGTAAGAAACACCGTATATGGTAGCTATGTATAATGATATAAATAAATTTGGAGACTTGTACAAATTTGCTCAGATGTAAATTGAAAAAAAAAATACGACTGAACGATCACGATTTTCCATCGATCGATAGTTAAAACGATACTTTCCAGTTTCTGTAAATAATATGGTATCCAACTTGTTATTTGATTACGTTTCACATAATTTTCGTTGATGCTGTAACTTTTAACTATCTCTCGATGGCCAACTCGTTAAGTAGGTAGCTCATTTTATAACAGTTTTGTTGTATAAATGTAAAACTGTTCACCGAGGTCGGCGATAAGTAGTATAGCAACCTGATGAAGTGTATTAAGTGTAAATGTTGATGCATAATTTGTATATATTGAACCTATGTGAACGGAAAATAATAATAATAAAAACAATCTTTTATTACAAAATTGATCAAGATTTTTCATTTTGTAAAATAGCACAAGAAATTAAGAGTCTTGTCTCTGATCTTTAAAACTTTTTATGTAAAATAGCATAGTATCGCGTTCATTAATATTTCACGTTAGATATCAGTTAGATAGTATAATATTTGTAGCATGGTATTAATTGTGTAGCATGATTTGCTTCGCTTTGTTCGCCTGCTTACTGATTTTAACCCAATGCATTTCTTTGACATTCGATGATCTGAAATCGTTACCATAATAACAATTCATGCTTTGCTTACTTAATACTGATGACTTCGTTTAATTTTATTAATTATCTATTATGCATGTCTGATTTCAATTAATTTTGTGCACGTTTTTGTTATGTTAAACGTCTATAGTATTTACAATTTCGATGACCTATTATTATTTTATGAGAACAAAGTTATTTGAGATCAGCGACAAGATTCTGAATTACCATTCCTTCCTTATAATTCTCCTTTCTGAAGCTTCATCCTCATTGACAGCATCTTGACGGCTGCATAAATTTGCCTACATTAGTTTTCGATTAATGTGGTGTCTGCTTGTACAAAATGAATTCATTGGTATAACCGTACATTTGCCGGGTGGTCTAAATTTCTATTATAATGAGCGAACCAACACCAACCTATTCATATTTCGAAGTCTCATCCCTGGATCGGCCGCTGCATCATGCGCTGTGCTGGCATCAAGATACGAGGTGCATGGACTCTGGAGGTGCTGGGTGGTGATGGCCTCTCTCTTTTACTCGTGTAATAAATATCTCTGTTCTCTTTCTTCCTTTAGAATGCGCGAAAGGGTTGCACTTGTACGACGGTCGGTGCTTCGATCGTTGCCCCGACGGCACGTACGCGAGCGAGGAGCTCATGGGGCGAGTCTCAAGACGTCGTAACCTCACATATTTCTATGAAGCTAGTCCGCTCATGAAACGGCAGGGGAATAACCCCACTGCGACGGAGGCTGAGGACATGGAGCCGGCTAACAGCCAAATTCAGCCTCCCAGAATATGCATCCCTTGTCATTACTCCTGTACTACCTGCTCGGGTCCCCACAACAGCCAGTGCTTGTCGTGCCCCGACGACGCCCAGCTGTTCAATCAGACTGATGGCGAGACCAGACTGTACTGCTATCCGAGCCACGTCCTGTACCAGATTAACAACTCCACTTGGCATAATAATGTCGACATCGGTCTCGCCACCATTCTGTTCGTGGTCACGGCGGTGTCTTTGTACTTGATCGTCGCGTGTTTCCTTAGGAGATGCAACGGCAACTATGAGTCGAACATCAAGGTGGCATACCAAACTCTAGCGGATAGTGAGAGTAAACACGACGCTTACGCAGTCGAGGACGAAATACATCACGCTCTCAATGATACCAGCGAGAGCGAGTCTGAAGACGATTTGAACTTATAGCGGTTAGTGACATTCCATAGCAAGTATTACGAACTGTCAGTCGATCAAACGTACGTTAGTGATTAGCTTAGAGAACTCAGCAGCAACTAATGCAGGGCTCGCGTTGTGATATTAACTCGGTTGTCACAATTTTTTTTTCTAATAACTGATTTAGGTATTTTTTTATCATAAACTTTAGCTGTAAGCAACTAGTGAACATATTGATGAGTAATATGTACAAAAAATTTGTCAAATCCAAAGAACTTGGCACATCTGATATTTCCATTTTCTATTTTCTTGGCATTTTTTATACAATTATCTTTTTTAGGTATTTTTAAGAAGATCGGACTAATATAGGTTTGTCTCAGTAATTTGCGCGCAACATTACAAAATTATTATTTTTAACTCTTATTCTTTTTTTTGTAAGTAGTGTGTAGTTGTAGTGCTTATTAAGATTATTTAAGGTGCGCAAAAAAGATTACTTCTTTTTTTAGTCGGAGCGAGTGAGAGCCCTTTGTGATATACTATTTAGGGAGCTGCAGAAGAAAAAAAATACTGCTGATTTCGCTCGTTCGTCGTGCCAATGTTTTGAGCGGGGACGCCCGTGTAGGGAGAGTAAATTGGAATTTATTTGGCTTTTGCTCACCCTCGGATAAATATAACATTTGCTGCAAAATTGCCTTTAAGGAACCGCGATCACAGAAATAATGAGACGTGAAATGGACTGAATAACATGACAATTTATTACTATGAACAAAAAAAAGCTTGGGTATTTATTTTATTTCAGATCAAACTGCTAATCAGTTTTGCACCGTCACATGTGGTTGTTTCTGCGATCTCGCATGGATAAATTGAATTTAGTAAAACCAAATAAGTTTCATTTGCTAAGTCAATTTAAAACCTACGAAAGTTCTTCCATTGCACTTAGCAATTTAAATATTATTTTGTTGTCTTTATTTGCATAGAGGAAATAAATGATCAATTACGAACATTAAAATTTAAACGTGAAAGTGGATAGTCTGCTATCACTATCACTTTTTTTACTTTCAAATCTTCTAATGACTTCCTAAAAATTATCGTACCTAGTGTAATGATTATGATGATGATGTAAGTTTAATGCGACTGTAAAATTAACAAGCATAATAAATATCACTTAAGGATTTTGCTCAAGATGCCATTTCGTAGTTATAGTGAGCTCGTAAATATGTAAATAAAACCCGTTTTTGTATGTAAATAAATGAGTTCCTATTTTCTTAAGCTTTTTATTTAGCCTATTTATGTAACCTATTTTGCAGCTGCAGTTTGTATATTATGCTTTTAAATAAAAAATCGGCAAACTAAATTTATCCACAGTAACGGTTTTTAACCCTCAACGAAAAAAGAGGGGTGTACGTATCACGATCAAATCGATGATATTTAGGTCAAGAGCACCCTAAACCGACGTTTATCTATGAAAAGATTAATGAATGTGGACGAAGCGAAAGAAATCTGTCCGAAGTAAGTGAAGTGGAGTAAATAAGTAAGTGGAGCTATGTGAATTTTGCGGGCGTAACGTTATGTACAGTCAGCGTCAGACAGTGGCCTCCGACACCACTTACTGAAGCTGGGTGTATGTATGTAAATGAATGTTATTATAAACAGTATGATGTGTGTTCCTGAAGGTGAGTAAGGTCTCCAGTGCTTCTTGGGGCACCATGGCTTTTGCAATGCCTAGTATCAGTTATTTACTGCCTAGGCTACATGTCCCGTGTTTTAGAGGTGGGTAACAACTTGGCGTTACACCTGATGTTGCTAATGACCATAGGCAGTGGTGACTACTTTCTATCAGATGGTGGTAAGTAGGTGGAAGTGTGATTGCAATCCCATCACAATTCAGTAACATGAGCAGAATACCAAAACCGGTTTAACTGCCATTGAGCTGCGATTGCGATCCCATTACAATTCGATCGTGCCATTAGTAAATTAACGGACTCGAGGCCCAGGTGGCTTTATTTGTTTACTGACTTTACTAAAGTTATTTCTATATATTTACAGTGCCATATAAGCCGAGGTAACATATGTTCAGACTGAAGAACATTACAGCTCCTTAGACTTTGTATATTTTAAAAAGTGAGGCCAGTAACAAGAATTTAAAAACTATAATGACAAACATGCTAATTTACTGTATTCAATCAAAATATGGCGCCAGTGTTAAACCTTGTGTCCACTTATCAGTGACAATAGGGACCTTTATTTTATATAAAAACTTTATTGCACAATAACACAATTGGCGGACTTAAAGCCATTAAGGCTTTATCTTCCAGTCAACCAGTAGACCGTGCAGAAAGTGAGTAAGTAGGTGCTTTATAAAGCGTGATGATAGATTGTAATTTACCTAAATACAATACTAACTACATCAAGATAAAATAAACTATTATATTATAATGTACTACCTACCATATTTTTAGTATCTGTACTTGTGTTCTATGGTGTGCAATAAAGAGTTTTGTATTGTATTGTATTGTATTGTATAATAAATACTATACATATATAAAAATAAAGATACTTTATACTATTTTTATTGACTTTTTGGCCTTTTATCTATAAAAAATTCGAAATTTGTTTTAAAAAAAAAGTGATTCGGTGCTTTACGCACATCTTCAGGAATCTCATTCCAAAGACGTGCTGCCTAGACTGTGAAAGAATAACTGTACAAGTACCTTTATAATGTCTACGCTTAGACCGAACAGCGGATGCGGAGCAACCGAACAGGAAACGCTGTGAGCACCGAAATGAGAAGTCACTGCTACGCCGTGACAGGGTACCGATTCTGGTGTGCAATGCAGTTGTTATTATGTTGCAATGTAACTGTGATGTTACTATAACTACGTCGAGGTATCGAGTCAGTCCCAGCATCATCCCAGTTAAATTGCAGTTAAATCATTGTTCGACCTTTGACACGTTTTCGTTGACAGAATTGAAGGCAGTTTGACAACTAAGAAAGATGCAACTTAGTAATTTATTTATTTATTGGAGTACCAACAGCCATATAAAACCATAATGCAACTAAAGTACCAGAATTGTGGAAAAGTTCGAACTCATGAAAGTTGCAACTCAACATCTGTCATTTGAATAACAATCACAAATGTTACTGCAACTGAGACGATTTCCGTACCAGAATCGAAGCCCAGGTCAGAAGTTACGCGTGCGCTGTACGGTTACACGGTGATCAGACGTAAGCTACGTAGGACAGGAAACGTGGGCAATGAAATTAGAAGACACTACTACGCGCTAACTTCGCATTGCTACGCGGTGACTAGGCGACGCTACGCGTTCACTATTCAGACGCTACGCAGTGAAAAAGGCTGTAAGTCAGCTCTTTTTCTGTTGTCGTCCCCTTGAACTTTTTTATGGACTATGTGTCTCTTTAACGCGACCGCACTTTTGTTCGGTCGCTACATTATGTCCAGTTGAGAATCTGTAAAGTTATGAATGTAACGAATACCTACATAGCAAACTGTTTTAAGTGTAGGAAATATTACGGAAAACTGTTTGATAGCACTGACAAATTACATAGCGCTTAAATTACATTACGTCTCACTGTTTACATGCAAAAAACGGCAACTTGTGATCAAAACCTAGCTAAAACAAAGCATGTAGGGAATACTGTTGACCCCCTAGCATATCTTAGTAATACTGAATAGGTATCCTAGTCTTTCTCAGAGATTAATGTCTTCCAAATATTAAGAACACTTAATGGTAACTGCGTATCCCCGAAGGAATCTCCATTTAATTTATTGCTCCTATTATAGGCCTCTCCCAAATCTTTGACTCTCCCTACTACCTACCTAATTTAAATTAACTGAGATTAGCCAAGGAGATTTCAATTTAATGTAGGATTTTAGCTACATACAATTTATGTAGGATTTTTAGTGCTATGGTAGGTGGTGGTAGATTGATCTTCGATATAGTATCAAATATTCATAACCTAACATATTGTATTTTGATAACATTGTGGCCCTTATTGCCATGGAATAAGGTGGAAATGTAAGGATTGCCCTGTACTGAATCGTATGAGTCGATCGATAGAGCTAATGTATTGGGGAATTACCGTAGAGCTGTAGTTCCCTCAAAGATGTAGAGTAACTGGATGGTGAGAGTTAGAATGAGAAATTAAAAGTAGTAGTTTTTTTTATACTGGTACTACCTTTCTTCTACTAACGCCATCTTGATTGTACCGGCCCTCTGGTTTCGTACCAACGTAGTGATATAAAAGTCCATACACGTGGTGAGTTTGTGTATATATTATATAAACTCGTTCAGGTTATGCATTGTTTGTGTATATCAAAACTTAAATATCAGTAATATCTTTGCAATGGTCTCATAAAAATATCTACCTATAAGTAATTTGACAATTAATATACCTAAATAAAAGGGTACCAGCTACTCAATTGACAAACACAGTAAGATTATTGTCTAAGAAACCGCATAAATATACATTTTAAACTATTTAGAGCCCATACGTACACGATTTGTCCCAAGTGTTGCGATTATGGTTACTATACGAATGACAGAAAGCTTATTTTCTTATTTGTGAACAAACGCGCAGCGTAATCGTGTCGCACTCGCACTAACACCGCGTCATGTGCGCGCAAGATAGCGTGATCTGTTTCCACACACAACGGATCGCACGATGAGTTTCAACTGACAGACACCATGCGTTATAAGGCAAACTGCATGTTATTTGTCCGGTTGCTACGCGGTGAATATGTAGGACTATAGGTACACACCTCCGCGTTTACTTTTGTAAAGGGCAACGTATAAACAGGCCCTATAAACTACCTCTTTATCATAGTAGATCATTAGTAAGTAGATCGGTGTCCGAAGAAGCGGAAAAAGCTATTTACCTACCTGCTTACAACTTACGATGTCCAATGTATCAAAACGTCCACTCCATCAGAATTTCCACTGTATTAATCGTGAATGCAATGGAACTTACGGAACGAGTATCCTGCAACAATATATTCAGATCGCTATTGGAACCTTCAAGAAAGAGCCTAAACCTATCTCCAAGTCCGGCAACGCCTGCGCGACCACCTGAATGTTGCGGGTGTCTATGGGCGGCGGTGATCATTTACCATCAGGTGACCCGCTTGCTCCTTCCCCCACAAATTCCTCGACCGGTAAATGTTAACTATGTATTAACCTATACATTCCTCTTTTATTGATATAATGACGATGCCGTCACAATATATATATGAGAATTTAATGTATGTTCATAAAAATTTACACTTATTTAAGAAGAATAGTGATGTTCATAATATTAATACGAGAAATAAAGATAAGCTTGTTGCTGGTGCTTGTCGTCTAGCCAAAGTCCACAAATCATTTATGGGTCAATGTGTACGCTTTTATAATAAGGTTCCAACAGATATTCAGAATTTACCATTTAATAAATTTAAAGTCGCTATAAAAAACAAATTATGTCAAAAAAGTTATTATAGTATATCTGAATATGTAAATGACAAAAGTCCATGGGACTGAACTGCTGTTCTATACAGGTATTTACTGTTAAGATAGTATATAGGACAAATAATGTATTAGTACATAAGACATGTTTAAAAAAAAAAAGAATTAACGTAGGCTCTGTGGGTTTCTTGCCGTTTCTTTCCCCCACGGAGAACCACCTTGGAAGCGGCGTTAATTTTCCTTCCTCTCCCACACATGGTGTCTCCTGTCTGCGCTAGGGTAGGGTAGGAGTAAGATAGCGGTAAGGTAGTATAGGGTGGGGTAGGGGTAAGATAGTGGTGGGGTCAGGGTAAGATAGTGGTAGGGTAGGGGTAAGGTAGTGGTAGGGTAGGGTTAAGGCAATGGTAGGATAGGGTAGGGGTAAGGTAGCGATAGGGTAGGGATAGGATAGAGTAGGGTGGGAGCAACTACCTATCACATGCAGCATGTGTGATGCACGCTCACTTAAAAGTCTGTCTGGCGGTGGCGTGGGGGCCGGGTCGCTCTTTTCCCTCAAATATGGTTGAATTGGACGATGGCTGGGCCTTGCGTTATACTCGTGAACGGGTGCTGTCTTGGTGGACTGGCTTACTCTTGCTGTAGTTTTAGGTGGTTTTTCTTAATTATACTAGACATACCTACGAGTATATAATATAATATAGCGTTCCGGCTCTGTCTGGCATTGTCGAGCCCGGTTCGGTTGTGGTTGGCGAGGGATACGTTTATCTACAGACATAGGGCGGTCAGCGTGTCACTGTGTGTTTCCTTCCTACTTTCCTACCCCCCTCCTTTTTGAAGATTGAAAGAGATATTTAATGTCCTAATCAATAAAGAAATTTTGATTTGATTTGATTTGATTTATTTATATGTTGGACAAGTTTATAAAAAATAATAATATTCAAAACGGCCCGTCGCACGTTGTCAATTAGAACAGCGCATGCGTGTGTATGATATGTGTGTATTATAACTAACATGTATTATATTGCAGATTTGTTATAGTCAAGGTTATAAAATAAGTTCTTTAGACCGAAACTGGCGAATTCATTGTCAAATGACAGCGGACATAATTCGAAAAGAAGAACAAAACAATGCCTCCGTCTGTTACAAAAAAAAAACTAGTAAGTTTAGTGAAAAACGTCACATTCTAAATCTCTATATCCTTGTCGCGGACCCCACGTTTATGTCACGTCACAAACTCGAGATTCTTCTCAAAAACTCCCGTAATTATGTGAGGGGAGAAAAATCCCCTTCTTACCCCAATATTTGGCAACCGTAGCACCCCTTACGCGCAAGTGCTCCTGTTACCTTGGTAGCACGTTTTGAAAATTACTCCTTTTATTGTTTTTTTTTGTGCGCGGTTACTTTTTTCTGTACGTACAATGTTTTTTCATTCTACTCACACTTTGCGGCTCGGCGGAGCTGTGAGCGTTTTGAGTAGGTGCTACTCAAAAATGTAAATGACTAGTGGACCCGCCTAACTTACCCTTTTCACATGCTTATAAACGTTCCTCTTGAATTACTCTATCTATTGTTGAAAACCGCATTAAAATCCGTTGCGAAGTTTAAAAGATCTAAGCGTACAAAGATACGTAAGGACAGACGGCGGGAAGCGACTTTGTTTTATACTTTGTAAAATGTGCATAATTTTGTATTCTGTGCACTTTAAGTTATTGTTTTATTGCTCATGTGAAGGTATTAACCACCAAATAGCAACGCAATTTGATTATTTCTGCAAACAATTGCATTTGCATCAAACTACTGGCTCGACATAAGTTTGAGGCGAGGTGTGGGTACCATTAGTTGACGAACCTGCTCGTCTGTCTCCCTTTGGTGACAAACGAGTAGACAGCCTAACTAATGGAAAGCAGTAACTGTCTCCCATAACAACTACCTACAATTTATGCACTTAGGTTTCATATGTGTAACGTCATCAAGCGAGTGGATGCTCTAAGATATTAAATCTCTTGGTGTGGTCAAACAGAGAAAAAACATTCGCATTTCTATCTACTTAGGCTCGGAAAAGAGGACAGAACAGCGAATGCTCTTGCTCTAAGTTCGTCTGGTATTATTGTACATGAGTGTTCACTCGCTTAGTACGATTTGAATGTGGAATGAGTTCCCAGTGATTCCTTTAGACTATGACATGGGATCGTTCAAGAGGTATATTAGAGGTCTCCTTAGAGGCGGGCAACGCATTGGTAACTTCCTGGTGTTGCTGATGTCCATAGGCAGCGGTGACCACTTTTCATCAGGTGGCCCGCTTGCTTGTTTGTCTGCTGTGTAACATAAAAAAAAATATAAATATACTGTAATAAAATTGGTGGCCCTTAAGTACGTTGTCATCGTAAATACCCTAGCAACCTCCTTCAAACTGTAAAACAATAATACAAGCATTATTTCTTGGTGGCAGAAATAGATAAGGCGGGCGTTGATACCTACCCAACGGTAATTAAATTTATTCTTTCAACGTTTATTCTTAAAATTCATTGAGGGACGTGGGCCTTTGGAGCTTTATATTTGCTTCCCCTTGAGTAACGGCAGACGCCGTGAAACTAAATTACGATGGCTAATTGAATCACCCTGACAAAGGGTCGGTAGGCCATTGATACGATAGGAGATTTATTGTTTACATCCATTGATTTATTACATAAATATCAGTTAACAATGGGAGATGTTCCGAGAAAATAAAATAGTTCAAATAATTGCAATAGATGGCGTTGACACGATTAACAAACCTTTCCGAGTAACTTCGGTTATGAAATTCAATATTTGAGAATCATGTCTAAGGAGTGCCATCTAGTGAAGCACGCCGAACATTAAAGTCATTTTACTTTATGGTGACTCACAGTCTATTAGGCAGATATTGTTAATGACCTAAACATATTTCCAAAACCGTATTAAACACGTTTCTAATTCCATAAGGGCCTAGGTGCCTATACCAATAAACTCTTTTCTACTACAGGTATTTACAGCATACCTACCACGTGCGCGGCGAAGCAAGACCTCGTAAAGAAAACTGTTCAATAGGATAATAAAGATATTCGAGGCTTCTGCGGATATATCTGTCCGAACCGGCCGAACCGGAAATAAAGTAAACAGGTGACAAAAGCAGGTTGGAAGTCTCATTAGATGTGGGAAACTATAAATGGAAACTTATTGCCTTACTGCCAAGATGACTAGCCTGGAACATGACCTCCATCGAAATTGTCTAAAAACGAAGGTGAAAAGACCTCCATGAAAACAATACTACAAACAAAACCTAAATGAAAACAAACAAAGCCGACAAAGCCATGAGTATAACTACTATTACCTACAACTTAATGGCTCATCAAGTAAGCTATCGTGCTTGTTTTCATATGAAATAGGAAGCGAACGAGAGCCATAAATACAGAATAATGTTCCACTCAATTGGCGTCCAATAACTAGCAATAAATTCCCGTTGCTACAGTGATCTAGTGAGACGTGCCCTTTTGTGACAAGTGTGTGCGCGACCTTATCTTTATTATCTCACTAGCTTTTGCTTTATTGTTAGGTTAGTACCTACTTATTTAAGTAAGTAAGTAAGGAAAACACTTTTATTCCACACGGACCAATATTCAAAAATTTTCATAGAGGAAAGAGAGTAAGAATTTGGTCGATATAAGTTATTATTAAGTTGGAATGTTTAAATATATCTTAGTACTTGCGTTATTTAGTTCCAGATTATTATATACTAGGTTTTGCACGCAACTTCGTCCTTGGAAATCGGGCAGTTTATCTTTTCCAGTCGATCATTTTAATTGGCCTCCCAATTGTATGAAAGCTAATACTACAGAGAGGTCAAGCTGTATCTCCTTTTCTATCCAACCGAATTAGATTAATCATGGCCTAGAATATTTTAAGTTGGACCATTTCCATATTTTTTAAAGTTTGGCTGGTCTATTATGGTTCTACACCAGGTGTTCGAGTTTCCAAAATCAATTATACCCTATATGTAACCCAGGCTTATTATTATACTCTTTATTGCACAAAACACATTAGAAACATAGTTACAATACAAAGTACAAAGGCGACCTTATCCCTAAAAGAGATATCTTCCAGCCAACCTCACATTCTGTGAAGAGACCATAATGTCTGGGTGTAATACGTGCAACTGAAATTTTAATTTAATAGCTACACACCAAAAAACTTTCATTTAAATCCGTCCAGTAGTTCCGGAGATTAGCGTGTACAAACAGACAATAAACAAATTTAAAAATTCTTATTCTATTACTATTTCTTCATGGTCCAAATTTGTTTTTCCAAATATTTTCATTATTTAGACACACTTTTTTACTGTTTTATTATATGACTAGATTAAGGTCATTTGTAAAGTAAAAATGTGTTACTTGTGATAACTAATTATCACCTACTTACATATTTATTTTGGTATAAGTTGGTACATCAATAAACATTTTATGTCTTTGAGATGAAATGTTTGACGATTATGATTATGTGATAACATAATACATTATTTTACTCCTGAGCATGTTTTAAAAGAGATCTCATAAAACCAACTATTATATCTGAGTAGCTAGCTAGCTAACTTCTAGGAATGAACAAGCAAATACAGGGAAACTGATATTCCGTGTAGCTCGCAGGAAGGCAGGAAGGTAGCGGAGGCAAAACTTACCCCCTGTAATGGGATCAGGATAGACGAGCTGTTTAGAACAGATCCATTAGGGAAGTGCGCTTGGTGGATAAATGTTACTCACTATAATAAATATACATTTGCTACTAACAG
Source organism: Blastobasis lacticolella (assembly GCA_905147135.1). Lineage (NCBI taxonomy): Eukaryota > Metazoa > Arthropoda > Insecta > Lepidoptera > Blastobasidae > Blastobasis > Blastobasis lacticolella. Next base: position 9,527,229 of record LR990053.1, read on the forward strand.
TGGTGTAGGTATAAATTTTGAACCAGTTAAATGAGTTTATGGCCAATTTGGTAGAGGCTCAGGGGCAGCAGTGAATAAGTGCTGATTATATGATGAATATAATCCCACGCAGAAACATTTTCGACCCTTTATTATTTATTTTATTTGGATGTCTCAAAGCGCGTTACAAAGAAAATATATAATAGTATGATATCGATTAACCAATTATGAGACAACAACTCAAACATAAATCAAAAGAAAACAATACAATCGTAAAATTAATTAATTTCATATTTGGGGGAAAAGCTCTTGGCCATTATCATTGGTATCCCCTTAACTAGTGGTATGCTACTTCAATATAAGTCAAAGAGCTCATCATAAGATAAATAATTAAAAACTCTTGCCTACCGCAGCCAGTAGCTATTCTTGCGATAAATTGTACTCGCGAATGGAATATGGAACATATTTTTTGCACCGCGAATGATGTATTATCATTCATTCATTATCATTGATGAATATATTAGTCAGAAGCTGTGGACAGTCAATTTTGGATTGAGCAATCTTCATCAGGAACAAGACATCGGCGACATGTCTACTGACGGAGAGGGGCAAAAGATGGAATCTAACACAACGTTTATCATAGTCGACTTTAGGGATTTCAAATTTGAAACTAAGGACTCTAGCGAAATTCCTACTGGGCAAGCCATATCTAGTTAATAAATAAATAAATAGGGTTTTCGAAAATTGACTCGACGAAGAAGAAAAAGAAGCGAAATTCCTTTAAACTTTCTCGTTTCGCTCAGAGTGGATATTATAATGGGGATTCCAGATTTGACTAGCACAATCCACGAAGAACGAAGCCAAGAGAGGCCCTGGCAAGCACCTGATCGATGTGCCGTTCATAGTTCAACTGACTGTCAAATACAACACCTAGGTGACGCGTGAAGTCAGACAGCGATGCCGATACATTTGATATGCAATAGTCGAATATGAGTACTTGAAGAACTTCATGTTGTACTCTCCAAAGAGCTCATTCCACAACCTTACTGTGTGTGGGAGGAAGTTCCTTTGCAACCGCTTGAACTAGCTTTAACTGATATTTATTTTTGTGCAGCCGTAAATTCTAGTTGTGCCGAGAACTTTAAGTTAAACTAGTTATAGGTAAATAGAGAAAACGCGTTGGATGTAAACCGGGTTTTAACTGTAACATATATCGTGTGGACCAATTACCCTGTATATCGCTATATTTGCTAAGAATTTTTTTATTTCTACTCTTGTACTGAACGTACACTAGGTACATAGCTCATAATGTACGAAAACATTTTCCTCGAAACAAAAACAAAACGAAACTACATCAAATCCAATGAACCTTTCCAAGCTTCAACGGCACTATCAAAGCAAAGGCCCTATCACTTACTAAATACATAATACAGAGTAAGTAAAGCCTATGACGAGAGGGTTCTGTATTATCACATTAATTAACTGTAAATAGGTTAGTGTAAATATACTCAGTATAGTCACACATGACCCAGATAACAAGTAAATCTTTACCAAGGTTATATTTATATGGGTAACATTCGGATGTTTGACGAATAATTTAAGGAAAAGACATGGGTATTGTATTTGAATCGGAAAAAGGGGGAAATTTGGTGTGATGTTATTTCTGTACGTTTGTAAATATTTGAATACCTATTACTTGCAAACAATAATAATGATTTTCCAACTGACGGCGTGACCTTGATGCCATAGCAGAGGGGTAAGCGTCTCTTATGGGTTGTCACGTGCGTCAGCACTTTTTCGGTGTCGCATCTTGGTCGCACCGTTATGGCGGCTGAGGCATCGGCGGAGTTTGTGTCCCTAAGAAAAAGAGACAAATACTCTGCGCTGCAAAGTAATTATTTGTTTCTCACTCTCGCGGCGTAGGTGACCGGATGTTGGTGTGAGGAGGCGATACTTTTTTTTTTATATGCGGGCTGTCAATTGAGTGAGAGAGGCGGCGACCCTCTTAAGTAGGTATGTGTATCTCAGCGCCAGCCGTTGGTTTTTATTGTAGCATTAAACAGCTTTTTATTATACACAATTCCAAATATTTTGAGGTGTCTTTTCCAATCATTTTTATTTACTTACTTAGTGATTAATTCATTGTGGTGCCTTAGTAATAATAAAACATTTACCTACCTAAAGTACTAACATAATTTGATCCATCGAGTTTCTTTTCAGGACTTACGTAAGGGACCCTAAAACCAAACGTGCTATCGGGAAGTGAAGCCCGTGAGACTCAGCTGTTCATAAATCATCGCATGAAGAGATAGCGTTAACAGATCGTAAAGCCCATACCGGAAAAAGGACTCCGTGGGGATATAAAAACTATAACGCCTGTACTTACTATACCTACGCATGTTATGTATACTTCCTCGTATATTTCATACACGCATAATCCCTGTAAGTATATGAAAAGAATAAGTAGGAACTATATTTAAGAGTCAGGGTGTGTTTTATGGATCATAAAAATAAGGTTTGGGACTTTATCTTTTAACCTGCGACGCAAAAAGAGGGGTGTTATTAGTTTGACGTGGTAATTTACACACTATACTACCCTACCCCTACTCTACGCCTACCCTACCTTACCCTCCTCCTACACTACTCTACCATAGCCCTCTCTGTATCAATGTGTAGGTGTCTCTGTCATCTCCATTCTAGTCACTACATCTTCTTTCACTCCAGGACGTTTATTATTACACTAATCGGTGTACTATCTCTGATTTATACTCCTTCTATACTTCTTAAAGTTCTCATTTCTACTGCATTTATAATACTTACATGCTTCTTCTGCCATACCCAACTTTCGCTTCAAGCGAGTGCTCGAAGCGAAAATCATAGTGGAGTCACTATGATCAGCAAGGCAGGCCTTTTTGGACACTTTCTGGCTGTTTACAAATGTATGCAGTGCTCCATCCAGTTACCTTTGTCCATATTCACTCTCCTTTCGACATCACATAGACGTATCTTTATTAGGTACAATCATAGAGAAAAAAAATTATCTACAGAAGTATGTCTGTGGGTACAATAACACATTCAAAATACTTAAAACTAACGGAATAAGTACATAATAAGGAAGCAGGGCGATGCGTCTTCGGACCAAGTTGGACCAGCCTCAGCATAATGCTATGAATGACAGCAGCCAATCAGACTTTTCACAAACAACGTTTTCAGACTCACCTATAACATCACGAACACACTTTCCACCCTTTGTAAACTAGAACAAACCTAATACGACTAAATATTATAATACTCTAACCAGTTAACTTAATGTGAATGTGAAAATTACAGTACCTAACTGTAATTCTAATTATGAAACTAGCAAACTTACAATTTCGTGGAATTGCAAATCCGATTGCAACAATTAACAAACCTAGGATACGGGCGTGAATGTGTACTAATTTAGGTATGTATCTACAATAAAAAAATGGTGAGCAAAATATTTCCTAATAGGTTATATGGGCGAAAAAAACGGCAATTTGCGCGACCTATTTAGCTCTCAATCCCAATTCAACGAGCAAATACAAAGAACTCTCATTTGAATGATTGCTTTGGGGCGTATGCCAACGATTATAGTTCGCGATTACATCGGCCAGTCGGAATCGGTGAATATTATGGCTTTGGCGTTCCCGCGATCGGTTATACGAGTAGCTACATCGACAGATCAAAATAGCGATCATATCTTTTGCAATGCCGATTATCGGCAGCTATTTCTCATATGCCGAGCCCAGACATGTGTCAAGATGCGTACAAAGATGCACAAAAACTGTGTAGGAGACTATTTGTAAATATGTGTACAAATATTTCAGATTTCGTTCAATTATATCCTATTTGCCATTTATGTCTCGGTTTTTTGGCGTACATCAAAGGACGCAACTAAACATATATTTACCAATCTCACTCTTCGCAAAGACTTTGTTTACCGTTACGCGTTATACCTACTGTCGTTCATTATGTCCGCTGACTAAAAACTATCAAAAAATATTTGCGAAACATGTATGGAACACCATTACATTGGAACCTAGCCCTGGAATAGCCTGGAACCTGGAATAAACCTTTGTAAAAACATTTGTAGAACATGTGTACATGTCTGGGCCCGGCTTGTGCTACTTTTGCTTATAGCTCTTTATGATCCGTTACTAAGTCGAGTAACTTAAGGAAAGCGAGTATGCGATCATCTCTTTCTTATCACTATTTTCACCAACTATAAACCCTTAAGGGCTAAGCTACAAGCCGACGAGTACAAGCGGCTAGTAAATGTGTTCGATGCTTGTTGTTGTCTCCGCGAGACTTAGTAGGTAATAAAAGTTATTTTCTCGATGGTGTAGAGATGTAGATGTCTGCACAAGTAATGCGGCATTTTTATATTGGTCAACGACAGCGGCGAGTGACAGTGACAGTAAATATGCTTAGACAATTCACGCAGCGCCATCTAGCACCAATGTAAGCAAAGCTTGTGTTATTACTTACATATTTATTATACATATAACACCCAGAAACACCCGTATAAGAATTTAAAATTAATCGTTTCAATTTCTTCTCGGCCGGGAATCAAATCTGCGTGGCAGATCGGCATGTTAAACAACTGAACCACTCAGGTCATCAACAGTATGCTGTACAGCCTCGCTATTGTCCGATCGGTATACACCGGTGTAGTTGCTCATTTTACTTGTCAACTATGCCAAACACTTGATCAATGTAAGTAAACATAATATGTGTATAATTTGGTTCTGAGACAGACTATACGGAGTCCCACAGACTGATAAATTTTATTTGTTTTATTTGATAAAATCTTAAATAATATGCGAAGAAGATTGTAGTGGTCCCTAATTATATTAAAACCAACTTTAAATACCATTAAAATGTATGACCTAGATTCGGTAATGTTTTGAGGACAGTTAAGAACAATTATATGTTTGTCACCAATTATGTAGGTATTTCAATTATTTAAAGGTATTCTGAGCGTTAATGGTTCATTTACAGTCGAGTGTGCATAGTGAGCAGAGATTGTAATATTCAATGCACAAGCGTTTCATACGACGTTTTTCATCACACTTGCAAGGTACTGTACTGTTATTAACTTTTAATCACCGAAACAATTACAAAATATTTATACGGAAAATGGCGCGCAGTTTTCTTTTTCGTCGCTCGTACCCACGCCAAGTAGGCAAGGGCGCGAGAAGAAAAATCAACATGCAGCCTATATTAAAAATATAATAAAGCAAATATTTTCGTATTTATAACTTATTGCGAATTGCAAATAATTTAATAAAATTGAATATTATTTATCATAATTAAGGAAGTACAATTTATTTGTTCAAGAAAAACTGTATCTACTATTTTCAGCCTCTCAAAAACTCTTTGATCATAAAACACTTGTTGGCCCTAAGAAATATGTATAGATTTATTTATTTAATTTACAGTTTTACAACTTTGACACTTCATTGTGCACAAGTGTTGCCACAGTCAGGGTAGTGCTGTTCGTATCGATATATAAAAATATACGGCTACTAGTGCTATTTATCATTTGGTTACGATGACATAATCAAATTAGTTTAATAATTTACATTAATTGTATTTTATTAATTTCTTTAATGATATCTGACATTGGTCAGATATCATTAAAGAAAGTGCAAATACTAACCAACGACGATTATTACAGCAGTTTGTTTTGATTGGCCTCACTTTTAATCCGCTAAATTAAGGGCTCACATTTCAGGGGTAGTACCGTCTAACTCCGATAGTACGCCGCCAATAGAGTAAAATGACGTAACAACATCCAAATCTACTCTACAAAAATATCTACTCCAATAGGCCTACCAAGTAAAATAGACTGAAATGTACCATTTTGAATGAAATTAAGTTGGTTTTTTATACTCTTAACTTCATGGGAATGTTATGTTAATGGTATGTTATGAATGTTATGTTACGTTTTACTAATATAATTTTCAAGCTTTATAGTTTTTATTTGATCTCGTTTTATATATAAATAAAACTTAAGATGGCAAACAAGCTTACAGCCTACCTAATGATAAGCAGTCAGTGATTGATTTGATTTGATTCTAGCATTTTTATCAACTTAAAAGTACGATGTTTCAAATTAAAAACGCGAAACGGATCGTTACTATACAGGGTGTTTCATAATACATGTATAAAGCCGTGAACTGGATGGAGTGCTAAACGTATTAAAACGATAGGTACAATTCTTTTTTTCGTGTGTGGAATAGTTACCGAGAAAATGACTATCGAACTTTTTCTTTTTCAATGTCGATAATCACATTTTGAAAACGAAAGACCGCATCTCTAGAAATCAGTTGTAATAGATCACTCAAGTTCATAATCAGGTCAATCAACTGAATAATACAATTTTACCAGTTACAGATAGGATATAGGTTTTGTCCCTTTAAGTCTTTTCTACCTACCGTTTCATATGAGTTTTAAAATTCAATCTAAAGATCACTATGATCAATACCTCAAGTGGCTGGTTAATAAAATTATTATTACAAGCAGCTCGTGAGCAGTCCGGCACAAAAACAAGACATTTCGATGTTTGTTTCTACTTTAATTTATTTGTTTTTTTTGCCTTCAACACAATGTTGCACCCAGGTACATAGTCTTCAAACTAATTGTGAAAACACAATAAACATTAATAGGCAAAAAAGTTACAGCTTGATTTCGCGTCTGCGCCATATCTTCTATTGTACTAGGCAGTCATGACTGAAGCAGGTGGACTATGCACGGGATACTGATATCACAGGGTGTCCATAAAGTACATTCACTAGATTTTAATATTTTTGGAAAGTGCAGCAAAACTACACGATATTGTTGTTATACTTTATTGTCTATTTTTTCACTCAGTCTACATCCTGTTGAATGCATGTGGTGAGCCTTGGCACAAGTTTATGCATTTCTCGTTGAACTTTTCCGCCAGCTCCGAAATAAGGAAAGACGTCATTTCAGTACATATCTAATAGTAATGATTAAATTCTACTCATGTATGAATCCAAAAAGGTGAATATTTAATTTGAAAAGCTGAAAAAATACCTAGCAACACTATTTACGTACTAGGTACGGTCAGGAGACCCGGTTTTACCATTTCATCAATTTACTAGTAACAGACGCTACGATTTGCCTTGAGCCGACCAATCATCAGTTGCAGTCGATACTAATCCTTACAAAGTACAAAATAAAGCAGCTTTTGGGTTAATACGGATGCGCGGGAATGCCGTCCTTGGTCGGACGTCCGACCACGTATTCCGCACTCAAATGCGACTATTTTATCCTGCGTAAGGATTAGTATCAACTGCAACTAACGGTTGGTCACTGTGAGGACTAAGATGAAATGCGTCATGCCTGTATTTGCACTGGCTTATTTTATGGACACCCCACGTACTAGGCGCAATATTAAGGAGGTCTAAATTATCCGTTTTGTATTTTTTGGTTTGAGGGTTCTGTACAAAAAATATTGTAATCAATTATGATTTTAATCCAAAAGGTTCACTCATAGTTTTTACGAAAGTGCACCACCACCTAACTAATAGCAAAGTAGTCTTATTCAAATTACTGTAGCATATTAATGTAGCAAACTCTAATTAATGTAACATCTTTGTCTTTTTACGAGTTTGCTTTCTCATGTCATGTCTGTCAGTCATGTTTCAGTGTCGCGTAGGTAATCGTACCTATCGTTTTCACGAACATTTCTCATCAACTAAAATTAACTAAATTATTCTGACTTGATGGAGCTATACCTATAAATATCCCATGCTTCACCCAATTGGAGAACCTAGGTCACCTAGGTGGAGCACGGACCCAAACACAATTTTAGAAATTACTGTCTAGGTTACTGTCATTGTACCAAACTACCCGATAAAATAGTGATAAGCAAATGTAGGCCATCACCGTCATCATAAGGATTATTATTAAGCCCACAGTTGGACTCACTTTATCAAATAAAAAAAAATTACATTATGGTGCAACTACCAGGAGAACATAAAACGAGAGAACATAAAAGGCGAAATAAGTAAGACCCCTAAAACACGGATCCCTAAGTAGGAATCCTTTTGCACGTGCCATCAAGGTCAAGGCCGGCGCCGGAGCTGTGGCGGCGCCTTTGACATCAAAATAGAAACTGAAAACTAAAAAATCTAAAAATAGAATACTTTGGCGGGCCGTTCTTTATTTTGTTGTTTGACCCACGGTTCTCATTCAGTTTTTAGCTTTTCGCGTGACCGAAATGATTGTTGCGTTGTAGTTGTAGGATACCTAAGTACCTATTGTGAAGATAACTGTGATAAGAGTGTTAACGATGTGAACGAATGATTTATAGCTTCAGGTACCAGTAATAACGTAGTCTTGTCTGTGTTCAGCGTTCAACGTTTAAGTATTGTGATAATCATTATTCTGTGCATGAATGCAAGCTAGCAGTAGGCCAAACACCATGGTACCTACCTTCTTACGTATTGCATAGCAACCAGAGCCTGCGTAGTGTTGTGTATCTGTGTGTATGGAGTGTACCTACCTAGCTACGCTACGATACGAGTGCAAGCTTACTTGATAGTTAATACCTATCAGTCATCCGAGCCACAAGAAAGCAAGAAAGTATGGCACCTGACGTTGTTTATTTTCATAAAATAACTTTAAAAAGGTACGTACCTACATGCTTTAAAGGTCTAGGTTCTAGCTAGACTTTAAGATATGCTACCTAGCTAGAAACTAATCGTAACGTTAGGAGGTTCTTTTCCGACGGGAAATAGGTAGAAAAGACAACGCTTTTATCTGTTCATGAAAACATGTAGGTATTTAGTAAAACCTGTCTGTAATCTGTTTCAACAAAACTAGTCTCATAAGTGGTTCCCTACGCTACGTAGGTCCCTAGATGAGTGAACCATTTTAGTAGGACATAGTACCTACTTATCTGTGTAGAACGATTTATCAATTGAACGAATTCTGTTTTAGTTATGTAGCTATCTTAAGTATGTTTTTCAAGAACGTTGGTGGCTGGGCGGTTGAGTATCCGACTCGTAAGCGAGAGAGGTGCCGGGTTCGAATCCCGCTGTGGCAATGTACCAATTACTATTTTCTGAGTTATGTACATTAGTTGAAATTAACCGATGCTCCTATGGTGAGGGTAACATCATGATGAAATCTGCAAATTCTGGCAACTGAAATTGTAACCATGATCCAATCTAGTCATGTTCCCCTGGTAGCAGGGTCATGGAGGTCAGATGGTAGTCGCTCCACTGTAACAAATTATTTTCTCTCCACAAAATTATTTTCCGTGCCTGTGGTCCGCTTTGACTATGGTCCATGATCTAGGATTTGGCAGATTAGGTAATTAATTGCAGTGGAGCGACTGCCATCTGACATTCCTGGCTCCTAACCCTGCTACCAAGGGAACCTGACCAGATTTAATCATGGTTACTTACACATTCAGTCGTCTGAACTGAATGTGTAAGTTTCATCACGATCATTTCCCTTACCGTAAAAGCATCGGTTAGTATTCAGCTAATGTGCATAACTTAAAAAAGAGTTATTAGTAGGTACATGGGACTCGAACCCGGTACCTCTCGTGTACGAGTCGGATACCGCAACCTTAGGCCACCGACGCTCCGACTATTTAAGCATACCTACCTATTGAAAATAATTAGTGTAGGCAAGTTCCTTGTTAATTTGGTAGAGCCTATTCATGTAGATAAGTATGTAACATTTAGTTCGACGCCTGGTAGTAAGATGTAGGAGGGTGGTTTGTTTTGATATGAATGGCACGAGGTTATTACTCGTCCTTATGGTGTGTACACACTCAACGTACGCCAACGAAGGGCTGTCGGCCGAATTATTTGAACTTCTATGGTCTAATACTTGCATTTCGTGGTCAAGCAAACGATCTTTGGGAGTTTTGGGAACCGATACGGGCTCGTATTTGCACGTTTGTTTGTTGGCCTTCGGTATCCGCCCAAACTGCGATTGGATGATTACTTCTATCCGTTTGATGTTACCGCCACGCTGCACTGCGGATTGCCGGCCGGCACACGCCAACGGACAATCGTTGGCCGAAACGGGTGCGCGTCACACATCGCCCGGTGTGTACGCAGCATTAGGCTCCTGGTAGTAGGCTTGAGGAGGTTGCTTTGTTTCGATAGGGGTCGCACGAGGTTGTTAACCTGTTATTTATATGATCATCAACTTGAAATAGAGCTGCGCTTCAACGTAGTCGATATGGTTATTTATCTTGAAAAATTAATATTTTTTATTAAAATTAAAATTCAATGTCCGGATAAAATGAAGTCGCCAGTGCACTCTTTGAAAGCTCTACTTTAACACCCTTTCGGCTTTATACATGTATTATGAAACAGCCTGTATACTCCCCAATGGCCTTCATTTACCGATACTGAGTTAAGCGGTACGACTTCTGTGACCTCGTTCTACAGGGTTGGATCAAAATAGCGGCGTACTATCGGAGTTAGGCGGTACGACAGCAGCATTAAAATGTAAAAAGTTACGCACCAGAATAATATGGAGCCGTGTCCGATGCTCTGTACATATAATTACAAATAAAGTTTATAACACGTCATACTGAATTGCTTCGTTACTCTGTTAGCAAATTAAAAATTGTATCACACATACAATATGGCGACCGACCGTGCATGTAAAATGGACATTACTTACTTGGTGTCTATGAATAAACAAAAACGAATGTGATCATGTTGTTTGGTGTCAGAGTAGAATAACACCCACTTCTTACATTCGTGGGTGTCGTACAAGGCGACTAATGTTTTAGAGGCAAAAAATCTAGTCTCCATAGACTGGAAAATGAGCAGCAGCTTTTTCCACTGTTATATTTATACCACTGCGATCTCCAACCCGCCAAACAAGCGTGGAGATTGTGGCAATAACCTACCCGTTAGTGGGAGAGGCCCTAAATCCTGCAATGGACTCTTATGGGCTGTTATCGAGAATGTGTTCATATGCATGTAAGATTTATTGAAGCAGTGCAAGCAATACACTATTGGTAAGGTACGTAAGCAGTAGTCACGTTCTTCATTATCTTCAAAAGTCCATTTTGTTTTGGGCTTTCGTAATGGTACGATCACATTTGTCGAAAGGCGAAATTTGAGAAAGGTGTTCTCACTTGTCCTACACAATACATATTTATGGTTCTACTTATACTATGCAGATGGTATATTAGAGAGCCACAAATGTATCTGACTTGGTGGCAAAATTGGAATAATGTTGAAATACATTTCAACATAGGTCATATGACAATGTTAGTACTATTTATAAATGACCATTTTAAAATCCCTTAATTTCCATTTTAATCATTACATTTCCGAGTATAGATCTCAATTACAGTCTCTAAGCGAAACCGGTTGGCGAAACGAATTGGTTTTATAGAACTTGTGGAACAAGTACAAGTGTTTTAGAGATATATACTGAGGATGGCGTTTTCTACGTGAAAATGACTATCGCAACAATATTATTCTCGATTTTGTACAAAATTCGCAGACTTGGCAAACCATAGATACATTCGTGTCGATACTGATTATCGATATCGACTACATCACTATTTCATTTCGTCTAACTCTGGTAGAGCTCGTCTAATCTAAAATGACGCGCCCCACTATCGCATTAACGCACACAAGCAAGTTTAAAATATGGACGCAAAACATATACAAATGCCGTTGTAATTGGTCATTCAGTTGCCGGTGAGCGGAGCAGTCGACGCTCCCACCACCTCCCACACAGATGAAGTGTCGTTATCAATATTTGCACTCACACATCGAAATCAACTAACTAAGTCTAGGGGCGCGTCATTTTAGGCTAGACGAGCTCTAACATTGAAGGAGGCTATGGCTCTAACCCTTTATCTGTCACTTACTTGTCAAACTTGTCTCCGGGATTATGGTTTTAACTTTAGTAGGTACTGCCAATAAAAAAATGGGCAGCAGCGTTTTCCATTGTAATATTTGTAACACTGCGATCTCCAATCCGCCTGTCAAGCGTGAAGATTATGGCAATGGCGTGGGAAAGGCCCTAAGTCCTGCAGTGGACTGTTATGGGTTGTGATGATGATGATGATGACTGCCAATGAGTACAGTGAGTGAGTGAGTATACTCATACTCATTAGTTAGTTCATACTCATTTTTAATTTAATTGGGTAATACTCATGTATTACCCAATTAAATTAAAAATGCTTGATCTGCATACATATTACTTACAGTGAGGTACAATCTTAATTTAAACAGGTATCATTACGCCCTTATACGTAATAGTGAAGTAAAAAGTACGCGTTCCTAATATCTTGGACCATATTTCCTTATAAGTGATACATTAACAGCCAATGTAGTTTGATGAAAATAGAGTTTCCATACTTTGTTATATGAAAGTAGATCGCCAACGCGACTTTGTTTGTGTGTTGTCCTACCCCTACCCTACCCTACGAGTACACTTAACATACAAAAACATATTTATTTATTTATTTAACAATTTATTGCACACAATACGAAATTTGACGACCTGAGTGGTTCAATGGTCAACATGCCGGTCTGCCACGCAAGAGGTCCCGGGTTCGATTCCCGGCCGGGCAGAAATTGAAATGATGAATTTTAATTTCTGTTACGGGTCTGGGTGTTCTATGTATAATAAGTATGTATTTAAAAAAAAAAAAAAAGTATTTAAGTAGTATATCAGTTATCTAGCACCCATAGTACAAGGTTTGCTTAGTTTGGGGCTAGATGGCGCTGTGTGAATTTGTCCACTAATATTATTATTATAATAAAGAAATACAGAGATATAACATAGATATAACTGACACAACAGGCTACTTATTTCTAAAAGAAATTTCTTCCAGCAGGCCTACAGAAAGGAAATGTTTAGCTAAGAAATGCAGATACGACGCGCACAATTCATGAATAATTATAAAATACATATGAATATGACTAATTTTTATAAACTATATCAATAAATACATACATACTTATACACTTAAATACTACTACATATCAATACAAATAAATAAAATTTATGGACTAGACAGGGACAGGTAGTGGTCTTTGTCTTGTCTATATTTGTAATATCTGTGTATTATATAGTAGGCCTTTGTAGAGATCTCTGGCAGGGGCCTATGCCCAGCAGTGGGCGACTTTCGTTTGATATAGTAGGTACCACACCTACATTATTCCGAATTATTATACCGAGGTATTGAAAAATAATATTATTATGTATTCATAAAAAACAGCAATTTCTCGTTGAGCGTTACATTCTCCCTAAATATAAAACGTATTTTCCTCAATATAATAAATTATCGCACACAGAAACGGGAACTTGGGTTCAAAGGAAATCTCTGTCAGATTACATATTTATATTTTATAAATATGATATTTCGTACTAAGAGACAATTAAAACGATCAAGAACCGAAATTTATTAAATTCGACGTCTAAATGAATCGCTTATTAATTAATTAATGAACAGTTTTGTACGCATACAAATAAACAGTCGATACAATATATAGGTGATATTTACATTAGCGACTGAAATAAGAAAGGAGATTGTTTTTAAACATCAACACAATGCAACAAAAACTAAACAATACTAAAAACTTTTCTAATTAAAACTAAATTAATTTAAAACTAAAAATAAAAACTGTTCCAGTAAAACGCTGCCATTAGGCAACGTACTCAAAATGCTGGCGGCATTGTCACGTTGAATGGCTATGATCGGACGCTGTGCCAAATAAAGACCAGCATATTTGTCACAAGTTGCCTCGACGAGACCCGCTGATATTTCTTTATATAGAATAAGAATAAGATTTATTGCCTTAAACAAAATATCGTGCCTTACCACTACATCTAAACAATAAAAATAACGAATAATAGTAAATGAGATATGAAAATTTATTTTTGACGATCTGAACTTAGCAAAAATGAATGAATTTACTCATCGAAAAAAAGAGAAAGCGATTCATCTAAGACAAGGGAGGAATCCATCAAACGAAGCGAATAATTATCAAAATAGCACCACCACTCAACATCCCGTCATTTATACCTATTCAATAAGAAATGGTGATACCTACCAACAAACGGCTTAGACGGAATTCTGGTACAAAATATTTAACGACAGTAGTAGGCGAACCCAGAGCCCTCGCGTTCGAGAGCACTACACCAGGATTGACAAGATTACGAGGAGTATTATCTTTTATAAATGAGAGAAACACCTGTTTTCAAATAATAACAACAATTAAAGCGAACGAGAAAACAATAATCGTAAAACACAATGCCTATACAGACTCCTGTATTGGTAGGATTCCATTTGCCAAACGTTTACACAGAACATCTCCATTGTATGCTGAGCGAATTGTATTGAGTGCATCAGATTTTTCATAGAGAAAATGCGGGTACACATTGAATGGCAGCCGTCGCCCCTGCTTTTACGGTGAATACCGTCACTAGAATGGTTCACAGTAAACTGTTGTACATTATTTGTGCTCATTCCTGTAATATCAAACACTCTCCCGCAGATGCTTTTATACAATAGCTACAGCACATAACGTCACGCCTCCTTCCTCCTTACTCACTTTCTAGACATTGACGATTTAAGATAGAGTATATTATTATACTAGCAGCCGCCCCGGCTTCGCACGGGTACCACTACCGGTACACGGGTATATAGCCTATGTCACCTGGGGATAGTGTAGCTTCCCAACGGTGAAAGAATTTTTGAAATCGGTTCAGTAGTTTCGAAGCCTATTCAATACAAACAAACAAACAAACAAAGAAACAAAAAATCAAACCTTTCCTCTTTATAATATTAAGTATAGATTAGACGGGACTTACACGCGACGTACGTTTTCGATTTGTACATACGGTCGAAAAGGTTCGTCGCGTGTAAGTCTCGTCTAATATAATAATATGTGTAAAGAACACGAGTTTAGTTTGAAACAAACATAAGATAGAGTAATTCAAAATGTATTGTAGTGCTATAATTCATTTATGTATGTCCTTTGAGAGATTACAAATAGTAAATGGCCGATGGGACGCCCCAAACTTTGATACAAGGATAGCATCAAGGGTGACATGGTTTCTATTACCGATTGGAATAGCTGGGAGAGTATAGCAGTTGACCGCCCCGTTTGGCGGTCTCAAAGCTGCGAAGGTAGTAGTAGGTAATGTTTCATGCTAAAACCAACGGCCATGTTTTCCGACACAGCCCCACCCGATTTCTAAACCTGCCTATTAAGATAACATTTTGGCTACTAGTTGTATTACTTAGTAGGTAGGCCTACTATGATGTTCATTCACTTATTAATCCACAATAACAGTTTCAATAAAACGGAATTTAAAAAAATGATCGGCGCGGAAACGTTCCGGACTCGATTTTAAAGCAATATCCGGGATTGTATTTCCCAGATGAAAGAGCGCTAGTGGAAATAAAACCGTACCATAGTAAGAATATTGACTGGCTCGTATATATGTCGTAGACAGAGTTGGATTGGCCACAATATGAAATGGCTAAGCTTATTTTTAAAACACATTTCTGCGTTTCAATATTTTTATACAATACTGACGAATGAGCAAATAGTCCACCTCAGTTTCATTTTTACGGTACCGTACCTCGAAAAACGGAACC
The DNA here is from genome assembly GCA_905147135.1 of Blastobasis lacticolella. Classification (NCBI taxonomy): domain Eukaryota; kingdom Metazoa; phylum Arthropoda; class Insecta; order Lepidoptera; family Blastobasidae; genus Blastobasis; species Blastobasis lacticolella. The sequence goes on from LR990053.1 coordinate 9,542,869, forward strand.
CTAATAGGATCAGTTTGTTGTCCGTCTGACCGTCTGTCAAGACCATTTTGCTCGGGAACGCGTGAAGGTATCAAACTGAAAACTGTTTCTGCTCGGCCGGGAATCGAACCCGCGATCTCAGGTCCTCAAAGCGATATGTTAATAATAAAACAAGTAGTGAAAAGTGATTCTTAAAAATACACCTAAAGAGTCAAGTGCTATAAACAATATCATCCAAAAACATTAGGTCTAAGTATATTTACGGTACCTACTTGTTTATTCGCCGTAACATAAAAGCCTTCATGAATGCTGCGGCTGAACTTTCGAGTTAATTTTAAATTGATTTCGCAACACCGTGCATACGTGGCATGTCTTTAGCATAAATTATACAACCTGTGACTTTGTTTTATCCAAAGTCTGTTAGTTTGCACGCAATAAAAGTGAACAACCTAAAAGGGTTATTAAATTCTTTGAGCAAATTGAAACACAAGAAATCTAGAGTAATATTAAAATATCCCGGCTTTGCTCATGTGCGTGAGGACCCAGAATCCGCCTATACCACGATCCAAGATTTGGCAAATCAGGTATTTACAATGGAGTGATTCTGTTAACAGGGAAAATTGAATTAGAAATAGTCATTGGTACATGGCGATCGAAGATTGGATATCGAATTCGGTAGAGCTCGTCGAAGCTGAAATGACGCGCCCCTTAACGCACACAAGCAAATTTAAAATATGGACGCAATACATACACAAATGCCGTTGTAATTAGTCATTCAGTTGTCGGTGAGACTCAAAGGTAGGAGCACGCGCGTTCGATTGGAGCAGTTGACGCTCCCACACAGATGAAGTGTCGTTATTAATATTTGCACTCACACTTCGAAATCAACTAATTAAGTAGTGGGGCGCATCATTTCAGCTTAGACAAGCTCTACCTCTTACTTATGAGTCGAACTCTATTAGGGCACCGACCAATCTAGTCTCTATACTAAAGATGAAGTTTGGCACAGTTTGTAAATCAGCAACTTAACATTTATTACCCATATTCATTACCGGCACTACGGACTACGCACATGGTTTTAATTCAAGCATACAAAAGACTGTCGAAACAAATCACAAAGTATTCATATAATGTTATAGTTAAGAATTTATGGTTGTAATACTTTCGTGGTTATTCACTACACTTTCATCGTTTGTTCGATCGTTTGTTGCCACCGTTAGTATTTTTTTTACCTCGATGTTTCGACGCAGTTGTATTCATGGATATGAGTTGACTCACTCTACTCTTCTACTTATGCTACTACAGTACTTGTACTCGTGACCATGACATATGCAACTGCATAGAAATATCGAGGTAAAAACAATTCTAACCATAGTAACAAACCATATAATATGTGTGATGAAAGTGTTCAGATAGTCTATAAAATAAACTCCTTCCGCGGATGAAAAATTGTACAACCACGTGTGTATCGAATATGTATCACTAATTCACTTTCCGACAAATGTTATTAAGAGCAGAAATTTCCAAGCTCGCACCGCTCGCTCATTTCTTTAATACCGTCGGTTTCTTGTAAATATTTCAATGTATCTGGTTAGTAACACAGCAGATCACAGAGTCTTTAAATATATTTTCTCGCAAGTATTTTTCGGCAATAAAATGGCGAAAATTCCGAAATTGCTCCGTTCTCTCCTTTGAATTACTACTTTAATTACTTTTATTTTTATTTTGCAAACATCTCGTCTTTGGAGTGTTTGAATGTTGACAATTACAAGCTCGCTCCTTGTAGCTTACTAAAAAATGTGTACTTAGGTACCAAAGATTTAGGTGGCGAAAAACCGAGTTCGTGCCATTTTTATATATACCTACAAATTCCATGCTTGGAATTAGAGCTAGCAGTGTTTAAAATTCGCAATACGGTTTGTATTAAGATATCATAATTTCCATAACGTCGTAATTGAAAAAGGGTCCGATTTCACAAACCACATCACATTGTCTACAAACCCTTAGGTACTTATGTAGATAAGTATGTACTTATGAGTTTACAAAATAGACTAACCACATTTCTGGTGAAAAAGGGAACAACTTTTGTACCCTCCTTAACTACTTCGGGTGTACAACGTGTGCAAGATAAATGAGGAAAATATTCAGCTGTCATTTGTGCGGTTTGGAAGGGATGATAACATTAGGGAAGGTCCTCCCTGGCCCTTTAGTAATAAAGCGGACGTGACGGCCTCTCCAGCAGCTATGACACGCCTTTTACATTTGTTTGCAAATTCACGTTTGATATCATTTTGGTACATTCGCTAAATTTTGAACTAGGTGCCCGTGTCGCTTGATATGGCTGGGGGAAGGCTCTTTGACTGTCGCCTGTCACGAGTGATATAACGTTTAAATTTTATTTATGAATATGGTATTCTTTATCATCATATCAGCCAGAAGACGCCCACTGCTGGGCATAGGCCTCCCCCAGAGATCTCCACAAAGACCGGCCCCGTGCTTTCCGCATCCAGCTGGTACCTGTGATCCTTACAAGGTCGTCGGTCCACCTTGTAGGAGGCCTACCCACGCTGCGTCTACCGGTACGTGGTCGCCACTCGAGAACTTTACTGTCCCGTATTTACTGCCCCGTATTCTTTATCAAAATGAGAAAAATTGTTTGTAGAGAGACTGGTTTAAAGGCAAAGAGCGCACTGCATATGGTTAGAGGCTGAGATAATACAGCTCAGTTCATAACGTTTACGTTGGCGATCCAACAGCGGTAAGTGGCGGTACCTCCCACATATACCTAAAAAGATATCATACAAAATTATTAAAGTCCTTTCCCTTCCCATGCGACCACTTAAAATTTCCGGTATCTAATACTTAATTTCTCATAGTATAATGACTACATTTAAATCAGGGATCTCCAAACTATTTTGGACAAGCGACCCCTTTTCCAAAATGAACTGTTACCTCAGACCCCCATGGCCAAATTATCTACTTTTAAGATCAACCCCCTTATTCATAATGGTCCGCTAACTTAAAACAGCTGCTACAGAATGTTATTTTTCATTCTGACTTAGGCCAATAGAAGAAGACAGAGTGAAAATTAGCAATGCTTTAAGTTAGCAGACTATTATAAATAAGGGGGCCTATCTTTAGTTTTTTCCTATTGATACAAAATACCTAGGTACTAAGGTACAAATCGGAAAACTTTGCATTTGGTTAAGTGAGTAAAGTTGACTTCATTTTCTCATCAAAATTTAACAAAATTAAAAAACATACAATTCAGTAAATATCAAATTTAATTTATAATGATTATTACAAATTAAGTACTTAAATAATCTTAAGTATGTAGGAAATTATATTTAAAAAAGTATTAATTTGCAAAGAGAAAATAAAACATTCAGTGTGATGGATGAACCTGGTGACTATCTACCAATCTAGCTACATCCGGTTCAATATTGGTGAGTTGCAGCCTTAAATCTCCACGTTCGTTGATTTTCAAACGATTTCTTTGTTTCGTCAAAATGTTTGTTACCACACTGAAGCTTTTTTCAACTAGGTATGATGATGGAAAAGCGATAAGGTATTTTTCAGCAATGTTCCACAATGTAGGATACTGTGTTTCAATGTTGCGTTGCAACCAGAACTTCTGATAGCCTTGGTTGAACTTCTGCTTAAGCTCTTCGTCTGTGCTGATGGTAATCAACTCTTCTTGCATTATCACATTGGCTTCTTCTATGGCTGTGGTATTGTACGGATTTATTATCCATTGAGGAATTTGTAAATTCAAAAGATCCTCAAACCTCTCCGTAAAATCCTTGTGTAATGCGTCCAAGTGAGTGACATATAATAAAATGTCATCATCTTGAAGCATTTTTGGTAATTTTGACAAATGCGAAAACTGCAAATATTCTTTTCTGTCAAAATTTAGTTTATAAAGGATTAGTTTACCCACGAAGGCCGATATTATTGATTTTGTTTTAATCAAGTTAAGATCGTCACCCTGCAGTTGCAAATTAACTTTGTTGAACATTCCAAAAATATCAGTCAAGTAATAAATAACTGTTTTACAATTGTTCAGATTTTCTTTCAAATTTGGGTCTTTTTCTTGTAAAAACTCCAACACAGATTCAAAAATGGCTACAAATCTTTCTAAGCAAGAGCCTCTTGATAGCCAGCGAACTTCAGTAAAAAATAAAATAATCATCTTGGCGTTAATGTCCCGGTTGTGCTCACGCACACGAGGGCCCGGGGTCCGCCTTGACCATGATCCAGGATTTAGCAGGTCAGGTAATTACAGTGGAGCGACTGCCATCTGACCTCCATGACCCTGCTACCAGGGGAACCTGATCAGATTGGATCATGGTTACACATCCAGTCGCCTGAATGTGCAGGTTTTATCACGATGTTTTCCCTCATCGTAAGACCTCACACCTCAGCCAGCGAACTTCAGTGTGCAGAAGTAATCGAGTAAACACTTCGTCGTTTTCCTCACATAGCTGAGCAAATAACCGAGAGTTCAAAGAATTGTTTCGAATCTTGTTGATAGCATTTATTAGATTTAGATTTAGATTTAGATTTATTTATTTCATAAATTAGAAATTTACATGTCAACATTAATACATTATTTTTCATTCAATACAATCTTTCAAGTACCTTAACTATTTCATACAATTATATAAATAGATTTCAATTAGACCAGCCATTCAATATAAATTAATTACATTATTAATGTCAAATTATTCAAAAATATTTTCAATGTCAATGCGCATGTCAAATTAATAAATTAATGTCAAAATTATACAATTTACAATTACATTATACATATATAGGTCATATCACCGAAGAAAAATACCAATGTCAATATGATGTTAATAACGGATGTCAATTCATTAAATGAATCAAGTATTTTATTATAATTATAATGTTCTGACATATCTTACAGCTTATGGATTTTGGGTTAAAGATACCTTCACGCCCTTATAAAAGTCGTCAATCTTGTAACATGCCAACCTGATTAACATTTTTTTTAATCTTTTATTGAAGGCACTTAGGCTCGGTGCATCCTTCACGTCCTGCGGCAGGGCGTTATACAGGTTCGGGCCCGCGACCGCGAGCAGCCGCCGCGCTTTGGTGCGACGGCACCGCGGCGCGCTCAGCAGCTCACGGTTGCGAGTGCTGCGACTGTGACTGTCACCCAGCGTAGGGAACTCGTCAATGTTGCGTTTGACTTGGTTACACATGTCCAGTACATATGCACTTGGCAGAGTCAAAATGCCTAACTCTCGGAACAACTCCTGAGCTGGAAAGTCATGGGGCTTATCAGCAATAATCCGTACAGCACGCTTTTGCAGTTTGAACGCGCGTTCGCAGTCCGCAGCTACGCCCCACAGGTCTATCCCATAGGTTAGGAGGGAATGGAAATATCCGTAGTACGCCTTTTTCAAATTTTCCGCTGACAGGGTTTGGCGCAGTCTGGATAGCGCATAGCAGGCAGATGCCAGTTTATCGCACAGCGACTCGATATTCGCTGACCACGTCAGGCCCGCATCAAGGACTAGACCCAAGTACTTCACCGTATCGACTTGCGGCACTAGAGAATTATTTAAGGTTATATTTAAGTGTTCTGTATTCGACTTTCGTAGTTTAAAGTGGATTATGTTGGTTTTTTCAATATTGAGGGACAGGCCGTTGGCAGTAAACCACTGTACAATTTGTTGCATAGCTCTGTCTAATTTAAGCTTGAGTTCATCGAATGTGGCGGCCGACACTATGACGCATGTGTCATCAGCAAAAATGTCATACTCAACATCCTCGCAAGCCATCGAGATATCATTAACTAAAAACAAGAACATGATATTTCCCATGACCGAACCCTGGGGCACAGCACACTCACCGATGCACTCAAGGTCGGATCCCGATCCGTTTACATAGGTTGCCTGTTTCCGGTTCGTCAAGAATGATGACAATGTGTCATAGAATGACCCGCGGAAACCATACCGATAGAGTTTACTCAACAGCAGTTGGTGGTCCACCATCTCGAAGGCGCGCGACAGATCACAGAATATCGCTGCGACCTGTCGCCCGCCCTCGAGGTGGCCAGTCACGCGCGTCACCACGTCGCGCACGGCCTCACCCGTGGACCGCCCTCGCTGATATGCGAACTGTTGTGTGTTTAACAGACTATTTTCGGTTAAGAAACCCATAATCCTATCACTCAGCAGCCCTTCGAATATTTTCGATGCTAATGGGATCATAGACACCGGTCGGTACGATTTAAGAGCATGCATTTCACCTTTCCCCTTATATATCGGCTGAATTTTAATAATTTTTAACGAATCAGGATACGTCCCAGAGTTGACACATTCGTTAAATAACATTTGAAACAGTGAGATTATAACTGGAGGCAAATAGTCAAGGACGTATGTTGACATATTATTAATATCTTTTGATTGTTTTCGTTTTATTTTCTTTATAGTTTTAATAACCTCATCCAAAGTGAATGGGTGAAACACAAAGGTGGGTGGAGCTGTAGAAAGGTATCGATCAACATACACAGAAGCCTGACTGAGATGAGGCTTCGATGCGTCATTGTTGTTTGCCTGAATGTAGTAGTGGTTGAGCCCTGCGGCGGCGGCAGCGGCGCGCTCCGCGTCGCCGCCGCCGGGCACATTCTGCACCAACACATCCAGGGCACCGCCTCCTGTTTTCTGCCTACACGTCTCGGTAGCAATTGCCCGCCAAATACTTTTAGATATATTATCTTTGCTCTTAGAAATTACATTATTAACATATTCCCTGCGGGTGGTTCTCAATAGAGTTAAGTACGACGATTCAAGTTGGAGTAAGTCATCTATTAGGTGGTGTTCGGTCGGGTTTTGCGATATTTTTAGTTTAAGGCTACGAATACGCGATCTCTGCAGGCGGACGATATCGTTAACCCAAACATCAACACGGTTATTGATTGTCAGTTTTTTTAAAGGAATACAGTATTCAAAATAATGTTTAATAACGTTCAGAACATTATCTAGGCATATACTTGGACTGGAAGATTGATTTACTAGATTTTCCCAGTCGAATAGACACAAGTTGTAGACAAAGTTGTCAATGTTATATTGTGAGAATATTCTCTTACAAATGAGTGATTGTTTACATTTACGAATACAATTTATACTTAGCTCAAAATATATAGCTAAGTGGTCAGATATGTGCATGTCAAAATTGATAATTGATTTAATGTCAGTTTTTATTACATTACTGTAGCAATGGTCAATGCACGTTGTACAGGTATTTGTTATTCTTGTGGGAAAATTTACCAAATTATTAAAATGATATTGTTTAAGTATATTTTTTAAATATTTAACATTAGAACACTTAATCAACAAGTCGATGTTCATGTCGCCAACTATTAATACTTTACAAGTTTGAGTTATTTTAATTCTAAATAATTTTTCAAGACACGAGAAGTAAACCGACAAGTCACCACTGGGGGGTCTGTATATACATACTATGAGTAGGTCCAGGCCAACGCACTCCACGGCACAGGCTTCAAAATGCATCTCGACGGATAGCTCACTGACCTCCTTGCGTTCTATCGTCAGTACTGACGGCTTCACGTAGATGCAGACGCCTCCTCCTCGTCGAGACTGGCGGCACCACTGAGCGCGTAGGCTGTAGTTCATGATGCTTGTGTTATTGAGTTGAGGCAGTTGTAGCCAATGCTCGGTCAGACATATGATGTTTATAGCACCACGTAGTTGAATTTCACATTCTAGTTTCCGCGTTTTATTTTCTAGTCTGTTTATATTTTGATACAAAATGTTTACAGCTGAAGAGTTGACCAATTGTTGTTCACTCTGGTGGTTTATTACTTGGCTTTGGACGGAGAAAGGGCTTCCATTCAGAGATCCTGGTGTTCAATGGCCACACGTCAGTGGTTAGGAATTCCATAAAAACGGATGATGGAATACCGATTTTGAACGAACAGTAGGTATCGTGCTTAGAGGGCACTTTTTCGACTGTGTAGGTTATACCACTACGTACACTATTTAGGTAAGATGTTACATCCTCGCAGCTTGTCTCTTTATTGAAGTAACACCCGTGTAAATATCTATGCATTTCGACTCCCCCAATGGAAGTATTCGATGCTGTTCCTTGTATGGGTTGACCCCGGTTTTGGCGACGACGTTTTCCTACAGTCACCCACTTAGACTGCGTTGTTTGACCAGTACTAGGATTCTGGGGAACTTGCGTCGACTGTTCAATTACATTATCGTCATTTTTTGCTGCGATATCACTGTAAGTCGCATTTCTTTGTTCCACATTTGAAATTGTTACGGGGGTATCCGCCGGATTATTACATATTGTAAAGACTTATGCAATCTAGGAAACAGCTTTTTTGCTACTAAATGCTGCCTATGAATCACGCAGTGGATGACCAGTACATCAGGCAGTTGTCACTTTAAGTGAGCTACAAAACCACGATGACTAGCAACCATAGACGGTGCACCATCAGTCGCAACAGAAACAATGTTCTTCCATGGAATAGCTTTGTCAGTAAAAAAAATGTTCCACGGCCTGAAAAATCAATTCTCCTCTGGTATCAGTCTCTAAATATGTAGCAAAAAGCATTTCTTGGCACATATTTCCACCTATGATCAATCGAACATATCCTAACAACATATCATGAACAGAGCTTCATTGCCGGGTAATGTAGACTCGTCCAACTGGAGAGAGAATCTATTGGTCTATAAGGCTGGTAAGATAAGCTGCTCTCCAATTGTGTGGGGTTTACCCGACTTCGCTATTAGTAAAGATATATTATAGGGCGCTCGTGAACCATCATCGTCTTTAATAGATGATGACGCAAACATCGATCTTATGGATGGCTTTTTGTCTAGTTTTTATTTAAGTGTTTGAAAAAATGACAAGGGCTTACCTTTTTTTGTCAGCATGTACTCTTGATAAGTGGTCATCCATTTTTGAAGGCTTCATGGCATCGTTACTGAATACTTTTTCACATATGAGACACATCGGCAAGTGTTGATTTGATAGAGATGCAATAAATCCGAACTTCAAGTAGTCCAAACTGTATTGTCTGCATTTTTTTTTCGTGTCCGCCATCATAAAACTCTCAGTAATCCTGCAAATAAATAACTACCTAAATAAAAAACAATAATAAACTATTAAATTTGCACACTATCTTATTTTTATCACACCCAGGTAATGGATTCTTGTTAGGTATTACTGACTTACTCATTGATAAACTTGGATACCTATATTAGGTAAGTAAATATAGTAGGTAATAAGGTATAGAAAATTCGTATTAGGTAAGTAGGTACTTATCAGCATAAGAACGAAAACCAATAGAGAGCAAGTCAAAACGCGCCTGAAAGACGTACGCTCGAACTCATTATCTTGAACAAACTTGTCCACACAGACTTGTCGAATTTTTCATCTTGTACGAACTTGAGACTTTACATTACTACAGCAATGCTATTTCCTACAAAAATATTAATTATTCTTAGTACACGTAACACAACATTAACAATACAGTATCTACCTATCTTGAAAGTTTTAAATAAGAACTTGTGTTAATTTAATAGGGGTCGATTTTTAGACCTCGTCGACCTCCAAAATCAGTTTTCGTTTATGTCGACCCCTAGGAAACCCTGATTTAAATAAATAAATATATTCTTGGACAATTCACACAGTGTCATCTAGCCCCAAAGTAAACAAAGCTTGTATAATGGGTGCCAGAAAACTGATAATATACTTATATATTTTTAAATACATACTTATTATACGATTACATACAACATCCAGACCCTTAACAGAAATTAAATTCATCATTTTAATTTCTGCCCGGCCAGGAATCGATCCCGGGACCTCTGCATGGCAGACCGGCATGTTAACTAACTGAATCACTCAGGTATTTCAGGGTTAGGGGTCATGGGTATCTCCGTAAGTATTTTCTAAGTAAGTAACTAAGTAGATATGTCGCAGGAACTTTCCTAGCAGGCAGGCAAATTCAGACTGTTTCCTGGGGCAGTGCGTAAACGCCCTGAGAAAGTGTCCTTCTCCCTTTCCACTTGCGTGTGTCATAAAGGCGACTAATAACTTAAAAGCCTACGAGCTAGTCGGCGACTAGAAAATGAGCTGCTGCGTTTTCTGTCGTGTATTTTGAACTTTGCGTTCCCCAACCCGTCTGCCAAGATAATGGGAAATTACTATGCTTACATGTTGGAGTGCTAGTATCCTCAATGTGGACTATTTATACTGATTACCCGACTGCGCGAAGCAAAGGAAGGTAATGTGTTAATCAGCCTACGTATTGTATGTAGGTATGTTTGTTCTTTGTGACTCTCTAGAGACCAAACGCGTGGTTCGATTTTGATGGTTCTAACGTCTGTCGATGTGTCTTAATCATGGACTTACTAAGTCCGTCCGTCGTAAGTCCATGGTCTTAATATTGCGGGTGTCCCTGAGACATGATATTAATAAAGTTTCAATATGGCGACAACCAGCCGCCATATTTTGAAAAATAAAAGAAAAAGTCGACAAACTGTATCATGGTATAGTTGAACCGGTATTCAAAAATCATTTTCAAGTTTCTTTTACCATTTTGAATGACAATTTAGGATCTATACCTAACGATTTCAAGTTAGCTGTTAACAACCATTCTCACTTAAATTTTCAACTTACTTATAATTATCATTTTAAACCCTTTTAATTAAAGTAAAATTTGCCCTATTACCTATATGTTCACGTAACACCTTAATTCCAAAAAATAAATAGTAGAAGTTTGCTTGGTTTGGGGCTCGATTTGTCCAAGCATATATATTATTATAATTTATATTATACATATTACACCGAAACTTTGGTAAATAGCCAGAACATAATCCCCGATTATAACATATTCGTATCTTTACATGCGCATATCTTTTACCCCTTCAAAAGTTTCCGAAGACACATTATAGAGTCACCGAAGGCACCGTGAAAGTTACCAAAAACTCGGCAACAAAACAAAACAACCACCTTGAGCAAAAAGGCTATATTTGCCAGAGTATTATCGTTCCCAGTGAATTGGCAGTTGCCAAGACAAAAATAAACAAGGATGAGTTTGCCGAAAATTTTGCCCACATTTCGCTCTACTCCATAAACAAGTCACGCTAATTGACTCTGACCAAAATCTTACTTTATTTATTACAAAGCTTTGTTCTTTGATCATAGCGACGTGGAGTACTTGACTGCTCCTCGAAATGTTTGGTTGCTTTTCGACGTTGCACAATCTGAGTTTTGGTGGCCTTTGACTCTTTTAGTTGACAAAATAGTATAGGTATAGGGTTAGTATAGGAGTTTAAAGAGCCGACACAGCTTTATTACAGACGTGTCCTCACAGAATGGAGAGCCAACCAAGGCGAGACTCAGTGCCTGGGATGAGAGATGCAAATTTAACCCGCCATGGGTCGACACGCCAAGAAGAAGAAGAAGAAGTATAGGAGGTTCAAACATTGATATGTCCTTACCTAATGCTATGTCGTATTAAGTATTATTTTGTTACTGTATGACATGAGATTGGAAATGACCAATAAACTCACTGTTTAACTTTAAGACTAAATGTACCACTGTTTGTTTACCCAAATCAATTGAAAAAAAAAACATATGTTGCTGTCTAGCTTCTACATCTTCTGAAACTTGTAACTTCAGATGCTGGAGGAGGCAAAACTACTTAGCGGATTTCAAATATTCATTATTAACAGATGTTTTTGTTAATATTTAAAATGAATATATTGATTGTTAAACATACATACATAAGGTTCACGCCTTTCCCCACAATTGGGGTAGGCAGAGACTACGGACCACCACTTTGAAACTTAAACTTTCCCTAAAATAACAAATACCTACATCCCTTTACTATTAAACAGCACATTATACCTACAAAGCCTACGACGGCGGACCCAAATATTCTAAAAAACCACTCGGCCGAAGTGTTCGTCGATACTGAGGGAGCATCGTAAACTCCAATAAACTTTAATTGAGTTGGTTTCTGCTCCCATTTCTTTGCGAAACTCGACGAATCTGTGGTTCTAAGTAACCACGTTGAATTTTATGTGTACGCAAGTAAATGATGATAGAATTTAATACAATTTAAACTTTTTCCATTTGCATGCTTGGGTATATTGGAATACCTATAGTTATAGGAGTAAATATTGAAGTAAACATGATCAGATTTAAATGAGACGAGTAGGAAAGTGCTAACAAAATAAACTTTTACAGAGTTAAGTAGGTAATAATATAAGACACCATTGCTATTAAGTTCAGATGGATTGTTGATTTGATGTTAAGTGCTTAAAGCGTTTCTTTTTATTATTTAACACATATGTCCAGTGGGTTTTTATATGTGTGCAAAAGGCATCTTATAGGACATTAGTGAATCAGTAATCGTTTATGATGTGACACAAAATACGTAGCTACTACAATTTAACACGGAAACGCGTCTGTTTTAGCATTTCTGTCGAAGAAATATGCGTAAAGTATTTATTGATTTATTTTCATGCTACATGGTAATACAATGATAGTAAAACTTAAGACGATCAAGCATATAGCATCCCGAAGGGGCACCGCAAAAATTTTAAATGGCTTACTTATATAGTATATAGTATAATTTAAGTAGTAGTAATTTAATTTAAGACCTCATTATTGCCTCCACCGCTTCTTAAATGTCCTTTCAGATTGTTTAAGGTTGGCTGGAAGAAATCCCATTGTGGGATAAGCCCGCCTTTGCTTTGTAAATTATTTTGGTATTTCCTGTATTTATTAAGCAATAAAGAGTTTACATACATACATACATACTTATAAATAACAGGTAATGGTGTTAGTTGTTTAGTTAATGTTTCTGGAATTACATTTTATTCTAAATTAGTGGTTAGTATTTAAATACAATATTCTAATTAATTAATATTCAATATTCTAATTAAGTACACATCCGTGTCCAAAAATGAAAGCAATACTGAATGCTGTAGCATCTTAGTCATCTCAGTCCGAACCATCACCAGACAAACCTATCAAGACTTTTGATTACCTGCATGTTACAAAATGTTACTATTGTTTTGATAGTAAAGGTCGTATTACTTCACCTCTATTTTTATTTCAGTTAAATACAATATTTCAGTAAATTTAAATGTCACTTGCGATATCAACTTGAGAGATCGCGCGTGTGTGATGAGAAGCTGAGTGTGATGTCGCTGCGGTGATTGTTAAGTTAAATAAATGCGATGCAGTGACGTCACGTGGATTGAAAACAAGTATAACATAATTTAGGCGGTGGTTTCGATTTATCAATTTAGTGGCTAAAATACAAATACAAATAGGTTTTTTGAAAAAATCAAATTAATACGTATTATGTTGTTACACGTTTCCAGTACATCAACTAGTGTTACAGATAAATGGAAAGGTTATTATAGCCCTCACACTAGGGCAGGCCTCGTGGGATTGTATTTATGGATTAATCTATGCTTAGATAAAACTATACTGTGGGCAACATATCAATTTCATAGTGGGTTAAATTCAATTAATTAAAAAAGTAAAAATAAAAGAAGAAATATAAATAAGTACTTAAAATAAGATTATGATGTGTGTGTGTGTGAGTGTGTGTGTGCGTAAAAGAAAGTAAAATTAAAATTATTGCATGTTTTTTAAAGTACTCCAACTTACAGACTTTGCTTTTATATCTGTTTATGTACCTAGCCTTTTTGGAGCGTCTTTGACCGAGCGGTTGAGTATCCGACTCGTAAGCAAGAGGAAGGATATTAACGCCAAAATGATTATTTTATGTACCTAGCCTTTTTGGGCAGATAAAACTAAGGAGACATTTCAAAAATATTTCGACCAAATATAATTTCGATGAAATTACTTTCCTTAACTCGAGTGAGATGAATTAACACTCGACGTCTTCCCTTCCGCTTCAAATTAGTCTAAAGTTATTACCGGAATGTTATTAAGAAGGATTCGTTCAACTCAAAATTTCATTTAAAATGTAATTTTGGTAAGACGGATGGGAAGTGGTTTTCATTTAGTATTGAGTGTAGGTTGGGTTAGAGCGTCGGTGGCCGAGTGGTAATGGTATTCGACACGCAAGCGAGAGGTACCGGGATCGAATTCCACAGCGGCCATGTACCAATAACTCATTTCTGAGTTATGTACATTAGTTGAATACTAACCGATGCTGTTACGGTGAGGGAATACTGTGAAATCGTGACCTGCACATTCAGGTGACTGAATGTGTAACCAATATAATTGGTAGTGGAATTGGATGAGGTTGGGGATTAACGCTGTCCGCTTCCGTAGGCGGCCTACACTCAAATCTCAACGCAGTCCTCCACCACCTCGAGACTGAAAAGCCGCAGCTGCTGTTCCTCACTGAGACGCAGATCAGAAGTCCGGCTGACGCGGCGTACCTCAGCTACCCAGGGTATACTCTCGAGCACAGGTTCGTACCTCGTGCCGGAGTCTGTGTGTACGCTCGCGACGACATCTGCATTCGGCGTCTCAGATGCTTTGAAGGGTCTGGTTTGTCCATTTTGTGGCTTCTAGTGGATACCGGTCAAGTGCAAATCCTGTTTGCCTGCGTTTATCGTTCCCACAGCGGGGACCAGGAGACGACTCGTTTATGTGACCATCTCATTGAAGCGGCGGATGAAGCGAGGGAACCTTACCCCGCGGCGCAGCTGGTCATTCTGGGGGATTTCAATGCCCACCACCAAGAGTGGCTTTTCCCATACCAGGTGACCAATCATGCTGGGAGGGAGGCGCGTGAACTAGCTCTGTCGCTAGATCTCACCCAGTTAGTAAACTGCGCCACAAGGATACCGGATGTCGACTCCCATTCCGCCAATTGCTTAGACCTTCTGTTGACAACTGATCCGGACAGGCACTCAGTATCGGTTTCCGCGCCGCTGGGTATCGGATGTACCCAGCGGCGCGGAAATCTGTATCCGTCTATTCCCCACCCGAGCAAAGCCCATGCAACTCCCGACGGGTGTGGCGATGTATATCAGCAGATTGGGATGAGATGCGTCACTTTTTTTCGTCCTATCCTTGGCGGGAGGCATGCTTCTCTTCAGGCGATCCGTCGAGTTGTGCTGAAACCGTTACCGCGGTTATACGGCAGGTAATGAAATACTTTATTTCATATTCTGACGTAGCGATGAATGGCAAGTCTCGTCCATGGTATAGTGCTGACTGCAGTCGCGCTGAAGCGCTAAAGCAAGCGGCATACTCTGCCTGGGCTGAGGCTCGAGCGCATATGTTTCCGGATACTCGCAAACTGAAGAAAGCCTTTAACCTTGCCGCCAAGTCTTGCAAAAGGACGCTACGCAGGGCTCGATTCGACCACATAAGTCGGATTGGCACCAAACTGGCATCTTACCCTCCTGGGAGTAAGGCGTTTTGGTTTTTGGCAAAAGCGGTCGAATCCAATGGCCGATTGGGGCGAAGCCAATCTAGTGTCGTTCAACGCCACCAAAACTCAGGCGTGTTTGTTTTCCGCCAAACGGAGTCCATTCCATCTAGCTCCGACTTTCCGGAGTGTGTCTGTGGAAATTACCGACAACCTACAGCTCCTGGGTTTTGAGCTATCAACCAATCTCAACTTTGGACAGTACATCGAATCCTCTCGAAGATCAAGCGGTACTTCACTTCAAGGCAGTTAAGTCATATCAAGCACAAGTCCGTTCTTGCATGGAGTACTGCTGCTACCTCTGGGATGGATCAGCCAAATACCAACTGGCTGATTCGGTGGAAAAACGTGTAAAGAAATTAATTTGTGATCCGTAGTTGATTGAGGCTAAGCTGCGGAGCCTCGAGCATCGGCGTAGGGTTGCGCGTTTGGCGGTTTTCTACAGGTTGTACTTAGGAGAGTGTGCGAAGCAGTTGCACGACCTCATTCCGCCGGCCCCTTTCCGCCATTGGGAGACGCAATCCGGGCGAGCGCTTCATCCTTATGTCGTGGATCTTCCAACTAACCGTACGAGCCGCTTTGGCTTGACTTTTATAATGCGTACGGCTAACTATGCGTTGCCTGCGAGTGTGTTCCCTGATCAATATAATCTGCATGCCTTCAAGGCTAGAGTGAATAGGCTGTTCCTAGATAAGCATGCTCCATCATCGACCGCATCGTCACTTACCACCAGGTGAGGTGGTGGGCAAATGCCTGGCTAGTAAAGTAATAAAAAAAATTTCAATCTGGTCTGGTTCCCCTGGTAGCAGGGTCCACCGCTGTCAGATGGTAGTCGCTCCGCTGTAATTACCTGATCTGCTAAATTCTAGATCATGGTTAAGGTGGACCCTGGGCTCTCGTGTGTGAGAACACAACCGGGACATTAACGCCAAGATGTTTTTTTATATTGAGTGTAGGTTGGGTGGTATCAGTTTTAGTATCACAGTCTTACCTGTACAGATCCTCACTAATGGACTCATTTTTCACTCATACCTCGAGAAGGACAATCCTGTATCCTAAGGCGCTGTGATAATTGGCAACGTGTGACCGTGGCCGTACGACGGACGTAGTCCGACCAATAAGAAACCTCAATACCGCCCGTCACACGACCATGGTCGCGCGACCGTTGCCAATTAGGAGATTGCCTAAGAGACTATCGGATGTTTAGCAATAAAAGTACCGTCTTCATTCATTCGAGGGAAGCCGCAGGCAAAAGTTATACCTATTGTTTTCCTTATTCATTCATCTATTTGTAATACATTTTATGATGCAAATTTTTATACTTTCTTGACTGAACTCCAAAAAAATGGAGGTTTTATACAAGAGAATGTCTCTCAGTGAAATTATGGAAATATGGGAATTACTTATGTAAATATGATTGACATTTTGTTGGAACAATTTTGGAAAATTCCGCATGTTGAGAGCTGATGAGCGCCGCCTGAATATCCCTGATGTTGGAGAAAATTAGGTACGCATACATTGGCACCCGTACTTTATTCTGAGTAGGGGAAATCGTACATGGTTTCTGCAACTATAGCGTTTGGGCGCCTCCGAAAATTACAATGAGTTATCATTATTTATGTAGTTATTAAGATTTGATTGTTTGTCGGTATGATTGTGTGTAATAGAAAAACTCAAAAATTACTTAATCGATTTTAAAAATGATTTCACCTATAGAAAGCTACATTATCAGCGAGAAACAAGGGCTATATTTATCTTCAAAATATAAGAGAATCTTAGGTAGATTGCAATAATATAACTCAAGGTATCACAAAATGTTCTCTGTCCGGTAGCACAATAATTACTTTTTTAATGTGTTTGTAATTGTCAGGGCAAACCTACAACTATTACCGGAGTAGGCTCAACATGGGCATTTGACGTAATTTTCGTTCATACTGTACACTATTGAGCTGTGATTGAATGCCTGGAGTAAGTTGCCTGAAACTGTGGTGATAGCAGAAAATACAAGGTAATTCAAAAACAGACTCGATATATATTTGAATAGGTACAGATTGATAATGAGTAGAAAAGAGCCGGATACAGGCATCAATCAGTTGTTTTGACAATTGCTTAACAATAATAATAATAATTTCTCCCTGACCCTTTAGAGGGTTTTATTTTAATCTACAAGCTTGTTGTCGCTTACTTTGGTATCACACCCACCAGCCAATCCGTGTCAGGCTTGGAGATTGCGAGAGAATGATGAGCCATGACCCATGGGACTCACTTGGTAATGATTGAGGAAGTTCATTGAAACTACTCTATTCTGCACCATAAGACTAAACTGTTTATGAAATGAGTAAAGAACGCACGCTATAGTATTTTGGTATCGTATTACGAACTAAATTGAAGTCGGCGCTATTTGCATAATAAGCCAAGCGGATTAGGGTAACGAAAATTTATGTAAATATGTCCAAGATATAAGTACCTACTATACGTAGAAATTCCCGAGTACAGTATTATTAGTACCTACCCCTTATGAGGTTCTAGTTCGAAGTTAGAGTGAGGGGCTTACGGAGCCCCACCACCGCCTCAGAGGCCCAAGCCAACCTCACCAGCAGCTGCTCGTACTCGTACACTCATGTAGGTACATATATATTTAGTACTTTTTTATAGTTAGACTAGCCAGGTATTTGACCGCTATCTCACCTGGTGGTAAGTGACGATGCGGCCGATGTTGGAAAATGCCTGTCTAGTAATAATTACTAAAAAATAATTTCAGAAACTTCGAGCTCGCTTCGCTCGCTCATTTATCTTTCGCATAGATGATTTTAAATCTCGTCACACCAGAATGTCTAAAATTTGGAGATCGCTTGGCGTTATCGCTATAATTTACTGATTTTACGTTATTTTTATCTAAATTGCGCAAGGCTTTAAGGCATAAATTACAATAATTTCGAGCACGCTACGCTCGCTCATTCAATTACATGAGTAATTTTTGTGTTAATCACCCAAGGTTTTAATATAGCTAAGCATGCCTCCCTCGCCTCGCGGACTCAGCTGATTTAGAGTATATTGTCACACAAATGTAGAGTTTGCTACTTATGCTTATTCTGTGATTAAATTTGTTTTTATTATTAACACGCGAATTTATGTGAGTTCGCTGCGCTCGGCCATTTGTTGGCTTAAGCTGAGACGAGGATTTAAGTCGCTCATTAACACCCCCTATAGTTGGCGGATCAACTAGGGGGCCCCTAGACAACTATTGATACGGGGCACCCCGAGGGCAAGCTACGCCACTGATGATAAGTATATTTTTAACTCTACTATTGACATATGCTCCAATCATTATAAATTAATGTATGTAGTCATCCGAATAAATCAATGTCAACAATAAACTCAAGTGTTAGTGCCTCCATCATCTCGTTCCTGTACCGGTATAATAATTCTCACCCGTTTAATTCCCCCGGATCGCGGCGGGCCTTAATATTTTACTCTCCAATTTTCTAGGCAATAATTCTCAAGAAAGCCGCCTATTAATTTCAGTAAGGTAAAGGCGGTGATGATAAATTAGTAACATGACAAAGACGGATGAACGAGAGTTCGGATGTCACTTTCTGACGTTGCGATTAGACAAAAATTGTAATTGACATATTGTGGTGGCGCTCAGTTTCTTAACGAGTGACGAGAGTGGCGATATTGTCATCTGTACATAGTATAAAACAAAGTGGCTTCCCGCCGTCTGTTCGTATGTACTGTTAGATCTTTTAAACCACCCAATCGATTTTAGATAGAGTGATTCAAGAAGAAGGTTTATAAGCAAGAAAAAGACCAGGTAGGGATAAAGTAGGTATAGGGTAGGGTAAGGTATCGGTAAGGGTAGTTTAGTTTAGGTTAGGTTACCGTTCCCGTGGCGTCCTACCCTTACAATACGCAAGGGTAGGACGCGAACGAAGTCGCGCCGGGTCCACTCGTTTTTAATAAACAGTGTCAATATTTAACTAGAATTACCCTAATTGTAAACAGGTTAAGAGGCGTCGATGTTGCCTATATTTAATCATATTTTACTAAATGACACCTGTTCGTTTAATTTGGTTGGGTTTCACGGCCAAGGGTACTGTACCCTCAAGGGAACAGCAAAAGGTATACAGGGAAGCAAGGGTTTTGAAACACTAACTCGGTATATTCTTAAAACCTATACCATAAGCTGCTGGATATGGGCCCTTAAACCAGGGCTCTTTTTTATAAAACACTACTGGACCCGGCGCAACTTCGTTCACGTACACCTACTTTATCTCTACCTTTTCTTTTTGCTTATAAACTTTCCTCTTGAATTACTCTATCTTTTGTTGAAAACCGCATTAAAATCCGTTGCGTAGTTTAAAAGATCTAAGCGTACATAGAAGATAACAGACCGACATAGACAGACGACGGGAAGCGACTTTGTTTTATACTATGTATATATAATAGTAATCCCCCGCGGTTTTCATCTAAACATTCAAATATCCCGCGGGTCCCTTTACTTTTCCGGGATCTAAGGAATTGGGATTTCATGTCAAAATTTTCCTCTTCGTAATATTTGTATATTACCTATTATAGATAGGTAGACAGAATAATATGAGCCGTTGTTCCTTGAATCTATGTGGCTCGATTGCCGTTTCAATGAAAAATAACTTTCATCTGTCTTTTTGCTTTATTCCTCAGATTCTCAACGTTTTTATTTTTCACTAATAAAAACACCATAAACTGCCGTTTGTGCCCTGACACTTGCACAACGCAACACCTCTACGAATCCACCAAAATGCTGTGCGCGTGACCAAATTTTGGGCGTCTAAAATATGATGTATTTTCCCTTCCACTCGCTAAGAAGAGACTAATAAAAATATCGTCCTTATAAACTATAACTTAAGGTATACTTTTATACGTTATATTGTACCCTAACCCATCCAGGCAGCTATAACTCCATGCAGAGACGTGCCTAATTAAAAAGCGGCGCGCAACTATACTACAAATAACGTGGCGGCGAGGCAATCAGCGGAGGAAGTAGAGGGAAAGACCCAGAGGAAATTCAAATAACCAGACCTCCAGTGCCTTTCCGAATTGGTCACGAGGTCCGTTCCGCACCGCGTGTGAAATATTTAACATTTACTCTGAGATACCTTATAAATTATAGTAATGAACTAAATTTTAAAGGAAGGTTTGATTAATTCATAATGAAAGTGGTTGAATTCTGAAGACGTTAATGTTTCAAAAAAAATACTCAAATAAAAGAATCAGCCAGTAGCCAGAAGTATATTCGGCACCTAGCCTATTTTTATAACACAGCAAAATGATATGCGACCAATTAGGAGCACGATAATCGTTGATGAAAACTCAAGAGTTACAAAGGGCAATAATTGGATAGACTTTGTGACCGGCTGAGGACGTGAGCGCCATCTGGCACTCCCAAGGCTTCTAAAAAGTATGAACACCCCAAGTAACACTGTCATTATTCCTAAATCGTCATGGACTCCATTCGAGTACGACAAAACTTTCTACTCCGGTAAAGTAAATTCGACTTCGAAAGTTGAGAATTTATAGTCAATGAGAAACGTAGCCTACTCGTGAGCTGGAAGTTTTGAAATATGGCGATGAAAGTATGAATATTAAAGACTAGATTTTTATGAGCGTTGTTATACCTCATCATAATCGTTTTAGCGGCCAAGGGACCGCTATCCTATCTTTCTAAATCACACTCAGGTCAGCGTATGGCGTTGGCTCTCCGACTGGCCGACAATGGGGTCTTTCGTTCTTTTACTTACAAAATGATGAATCAATTTATTCCCAGTCGTACACACTGGCAACGTACCACTCGCGTTCTAACACTTTGCTGACGAATTATTAGTTTCTATGTAATAGGCTTGGACCTACAGAGACGAGACGTGGATGAAGTGCCAGTTTCAAATTGTTATGTCGGGCCAATCGTGATTTGCCCCGAGTTGTAGGAGCCTCCTCTGCGCTTCGGCACAGCACTAATTCAATTGAAACTCACCTATATCGACGCGATGTGCCCACTATCGGTCCACGACAAAAAAATAATAGCGACCCAACTACATTATCACGAGGTATTTTTCACAAATTACGAAAGTATTTATTGAAACAAAGTAAGTTAACTTAAAGAAAGCTTTAACGTGTTTTTATAGATGTAAAGTTGAAAATGAAATGTATCACAAGGTTTATGAAAAAATTATTTTATTTATTTTGGGTAGGTATAGTTTCAAAAATAAAGTACAAAGCATGCAACGCCACCTAATAACGTTGACCAAGATCTTTCATTGGGACCCTGAGCCTGTTTGAACAGTCTCAAGAGCCGATTGGCACCCTGTGACGGTAGGTATACATAATTATATTAACGACAGAGCAACTGCCAGTCCTAAATAATTGTATGCAAATACATTTCAGCATAATCCAGTCCTGCTGTCCGGACAGTCTTTACCAGGAGGTTAAACGGTTAATCGTCGCTTTCTGCCGGGTGTTAGCAAACATAAACAAGTGGGACGAGCTAGACCCAACTTCGGACCGTCCAAAGGGTTGCGGACACCAAAACAAAGACACTCGCCAAGTATACTAGAATAGGGTTATAGCCGTCTTCGTGAAAGTTTTAGTGGTGTTGAATGGAAGTTTTGTGTGACCTTACGACACGATCGAGCAATTGTAGCGATTTAATTTTATTTAAAAGAGTATTTAGGAACGTCGGTAGCCGAGTGGTTAAGATTGGTACAACATGGACATGGTATCCGATTCGTAAGCGAGTGGTACTGGGCTCGAATCAGTCAGATGGCAGTTGCTCCACTGTAATTATCTGATCTGCCATATCCTGGATCATGGTGAAGTCGGACCCCGGGCTCTCGAGCGCAAGAGCACAACTGGGACATTAACGCCAAGATGATTATTAATCCCGTAAGTATTTTGTAAGTAAGTAGGTATGTACAAAATGTCGCAATTAAGTTCGGGGACTTTGTAATTTAGTCAGTCAATTCCTCTGGAGACTTTGGGACTGGAGACCGGAAGCCGACGGGCACTTTCTGACGGTATTATTATTATAATTTGACATTGACATTAAAACGAAAGCAAGCATTTGCGATCTCTATTGTTGCGGATGGGCCCCGTAGGCATCGGTGATCAATTGCTATCACGTGCTAACTTACTTGGCTTCATCGAATTGTAATTGAATCGCCGTAGCAGCTCAATGGCAGTTTTGGGTAAAACTGCCATTGCGCTGCAGTCCAATTAAAATTCCTACGAGCCATTAGTAATTTAGCGGACTCGAGGCCCTGTTTTCTCGTTTATCACCCTCTATTAAGAAAACGTATTCATTTTTACGAGCAAAATTTTATCAACATTCACAATAGACTCTTTCAAATTAAAACTACTCGCAGATTGGAAGCATCTCTTGGTATTCATCCGAACTTTTCAGCAGGTTGCAGATTCCTTAACCTCCTGAACAACGCCATGAGTTTCATTGGGCGATATCAGGGGTGGGTGCGGCAACCTAAAAATCCTTTTTTCGCCATAAATTCTTGCACAATGAAAATTCTCAGTATGAACTCTTTTTTATTATTGCCTGGGGATGGGCGCGGTCAGATGTTCCACAATAGCGGTTACCGTCGTCCAGGGCATCAACATTCTAAGATTCCCTTAGAATCTAAGGGAAGCCGTTGCGGTGTCCTGTGTCGTCTTAAGGTACAGTCAGATGCAGAGAGAACGGACACAGGCAGCATACATTAAAATATATGCCCGGGAAGTTCTGTTTACTTTGCAGCTGACAGTGCGTGCAGCCATTTTTGGTGAGTTTGAACCACAGACAGAAAATAAAAACATTTGAAATATTGTTTGGAGTGTCATCGTGTGAAGAGCTGTATTTCCATAATATAAGCTTTTCTTTGAATTCACTTCTGAACACAAACAAAACTTCAAACTTTGGCTGGCACTATAGGAAGAACATAATAAAGTATTATTGTTCTTTCAAATTATTAATAACAGGTGCTACCGTTTCTTTTCAAATTCAACCCCGGAGGGGGTGAAAACGAGCTACAAAGTTTGTGCGGAAAATAAAAATCTTGGTGTTATTTTTACTTGAAACTTGGTATTATTGCTCGTCAAAGTAATTTGAAATAGGTAGAATAATGTCTCGGCTATTTTAGAAATCTAACTAACTCCTAAGTCAATGAAATCATGCTACATAGTTCTTACCTACCTAAAGCAACATTTTAATGGTAAGTAAACCCAAACTGAATAAAAATGATTTGATTGATTGTTTGGGTGCAAATACGAGTACAAAGCGTAACTATTTTTAAATTTGTGGACAACGGGAATAATTTTATATTTTTAGGCTACTTTCCTAATTTTGAACATGGTAAATACGTTTCGGATTCATTCGACATCCAACCCCTAACGAAGTGAAAGTAGTATGTGATTAAGTTATTCTAAATTTAATTCAATTCATTTATTTGCATATAATATGGTACAAACTGAAATGCTCTGCGATACTGTGTTTCTGAAGTACTTTGTACATATTTTAAATAATTGTATATGTAAATTAATCTCTCCGTAAAAAGACGTAATTCTATAAACGCAAAGGCCTTCAACGTAACCAAAACCGCACGAAAATCTATTAAAGCACGCTCATAAGAGCCCATAAATAAAACGAATTCCCCTCCCACACCGAGGTCAATCCTCAGCACGAAACTCCGGACAATTAGCATAAAGGCCGCCCGGACAAGCCAGCGTACGAACAAACAACCAAATCATGCACGTGACGCCTTAATGAGTTAACTTGTGCCTAAGCGCTGGGCTGTTTGCGGACGCTACTCCGGGTGTTAGCAAACTGGAATATGAAGCGTGATATCTCATACACGCATCAACTACCTGTATTTGTACCTACCTTGTCTACTGCTGTACTTATTTAATAAAAAATAAAAATAAATATTCGTGGACAAATTTACACAGCGCCATCTAGCCCCAAACTAAGCAAAGCTTGTGCTATGGGTGCTAGATAACTGATATACTACTTAAATACTTTTTTAAATACATACTTATTATACATAGAACACCCAGACCTGTAACAGAAATTAAAATTCATCATTTCAATTTCTGCCCGGCCGGGAATCGAACCCGGGACCTCTTGCGTGGCAGACCGGCATGTTGACCATTGAGCCACTCAGGTCGTCAATTTATTTATTCAAATGGCATTAATAGCAGAGTTTCTAATTATAATCTAAGTATTATTAATTAACACTAAAACTACAAGTAAATATCAAAATTCTTCACCCATAGGGTTGCTATTTCATTAGGAGAGAATAAGTCCATAGAGGCTCCGCTTTGGACATTCGTGGATGATATATATAACTGCACAGGGGCAATCGCACGCTGGAGAATTTCGCCAACCACATACTGCTGTACTGTTCACACTCGTATCACAAAATAAAAAACGGTCCTCTCCCAATGGTATTTAGAAACGTTACTATTAGAGTGTGAGGGTACGTGAAGTCACTTTTCTTTTTGGTGACTACAATGGGGCTGAAAAGCGAAACTGCGAAAAGGATGCGTGCGCGCAAGCCCACAGCGTTCCAACTGACATTACTTGAGTGGCGATTAGCAGACGAGCATTATGAGAACGCATAGTATCGCTGCTTTACTCAGACAAGTAATAGTTGTGAATGCGCGTGTTAGTCTATTTAATAATTATTTATTTTTCAGTTTATTGTGCACATGTATCTTTGAGGAAAAATACAGAGGTATAGATGACACAACCGGCGCTACTTATTACTTAGAAGAAATCTCTTCCAGCAGGCCTTCGGAAGTGTGATGTGATCACGAGACGCCGATAGGACGTGCACGATATTACCTATCTAAATAGTATAGTAATATAGTGATAGAAGATGTTTAGGAGACCCATAAAACGTTGGTGTGCCCGTGCCATATTAAATGATTCGATTGACACTTTAAACACATTCGATGACGTAGGATAACCTAAGGCGCCCTCGCAGTCTATAATGTAGGTATTTAAATATTTTCCAGACTTCACAACCGATTTAATGGAAACAAAGCTAAGAATGTACTCGAATATACTGTTATAAAGGGTTTTAATTTATAATAATCGAATATACTGGTTATAAAATAAAGAAAAGCACATCGAAATAGATCCGCGCGGAAGCTACCATACGAAATACAGACACACAGATACACACGTCAAACCTATAACCACATTATAACACCCCTCTAATACGTAGCGGGTCGGGAGTTAAGAAGATAGAGCATTCGAATTAAAGTCCTTGCCAAACTTTCGTGGGCGTGTTGAAATTATATATAAGGGGCGAATTACCAACATTTGGCGAGGAAAACTATTAATACACTACATAAACAAGTGGGTTGCGGAAAACTCGGATCACCGCAAAATCTTGAGGCTACGAACAATTTCAATTAACTACCATTCGTCGGTCAGCGAGGCTTAATCCCCTCTGTGTATTTTGTCATTGATTAATAATAGTACGAGTAACTTGGTTTAATTGTTCGGGAATACGCTGCGGGAATAGTTTTGTGTTATTTACCTTGTGAGGTTTATTAGAGCGTCGGTGGTAGATGTTAAGGTATCCGACTCGTAAGCGGGAGGTACCGCGTTCAAATCCTACCGCGGCTATGTACCGATAACTCTTTTCTGAGTTATGTACATTAGTTGAATGCTAACCGATGCTCTTTTGCCATGTCCTAATTAGCAACGCACGACCGTTGCCAATCAAGACAGCGCCTAACGGTGCGGGAGGACATCGTGATGAAACCTGCAAATTCAGGCGACTGAATGTGTTACCATGAACCAATCTGGTCAGGTTCCACTGGTAGCAGGGTCACTGGGCTTCGATTCCGGTACGGAAATCGTCTCAGTTGCAGTAACATTACAATTGCATCGCATGTCAAACGTGTGATTGTTATTCAAATGACAGATGTTGAGTTGCAACTTTCATGAGTTCGAACTTTTCCACAATTCGTTTTCTGGTACTTTAGTTGCATTATAGTTTTATATGGCTGTTGGTACTTCAATAAATAAATAAATAACTAAGTTGCATCTTTCTTAGTTGTCAAACAGCCTTCAATTCTGTCAACGTAAACGTGTCAAAGGTCGAACAATGATTTAACTGCAATTTAACTGGGATGATGCAGGGACTGACTCGATACATCGTCGTAGTTATAGTAACATCACAGTTACATTGCAACATAATAACAACTGCATTGCACACCAGAATCGGTACCCAGAGGTCAGAAGGCAGTCGCTTCACTGTAATAATCTGATCTGCCAAATCCTGGATCATTGTCAAGGTGGAACCCGGTTCCTCGTGCGCGAGAGCACAACCGGGACATTAACGGCAAGATGATTATTTTATTACAATGTGAGGTTTTTAACAGTTTCACTGTGTATGCTTTTAATCATCGAAACTAAAAGAGGGAATTTATCAGGTGGTATGACTTTGTCAAGCCTGAGGAGTCCGCCTGGGTGAGAACCACAGCCTTATATATTTGCATAATGCAGATGCTTGCATTGTTGTGTTCCGGTTTGAAGGATAAAATATCCAGTGCAATTACAGGCATGTTATTCTAAAAGTGACAAAGCACGTGCGGTTCTGCAATTTATTTTGCCTACAACCTAAATGCAAGAATCGAAGATGTTTCGGGCGACAATTACCGCTTACCATCAGGTGGGCTGTTTTACTCGTCAATCACTGCGTAGAATAAACAAAAAGAATAAAAAATTCGAAGTATGTGTCGAAATATTTAATTAAAGTTATTAGGATTTCTGTGTCCCAAACGGCTTTAGAAAGCCAGTTTAATCAGTCATAGCTTTGCTTCATTAGATAGTTTCATCTGAACACAATTTCAATGGGACATTTTCCCAAGGGGCGAAACAGATTCAATACCTCATGGACACTCCGTCATAATGTTGACCAGAATGCAGCTGTAAATACCTGCTACTGATTTATGGGTAACATATTAAACAGACTACTGCGAAACTGAACTCTGTCAAAGCGCCGCTGGTCTAGTGGTGGTGTGCTTGCGAGACCGAAAACTAATGTTAAGCAATGCACGCAGTGCCCGGGTACTGAA
The DNA here is from genome assembly GCA_905147135.1 of Blastobasis lacticolella. Classification (NCBI taxonomy): domain Eukaryota; kingdom Metazoa; phylum Arthropoda; class Insecta; order Lepidoptera; family Blastobasidae; genus Blastobasis; species Blastobasis lacticolella. The sequence goes on from LR990053.1 coordinate 9,570,407, forward strand.
TGCATGACCGTTTCGTATTTTGAAGTTAATCGAACTTCAGCATCTGTAACCAAAGTAATTAGTACTAATAGAAACAAGGCAATAGGATATAATTATATAACCTAGTTACTATGCTGCTATAAGAGCGTCGGTGGCCGAGCGGTTAGAGTATACGACTCGTAAGCCAGAGGTCCCTGGTTCGAATCCCGCTCGGGCCATGTACCAATGACTGTTTTCTGAGATATGTACATTAGATGAATTCTAACCGATGCTCTTACGGTGAGGGAAAACATCGTGATGAAACCTGCACATTCAGGCGACTGGATGTGTAACCATGATCCAATCTGGTCAGGTTCCCCTGGTAGCAGGGTCATGGAGGTCAGATGGCAGTCGCTCCACTATAATTTACCTGACCTGCTAAATCCTGGATGCGCGCCCTCGTGCGCGAGATTATGCGTTACCATGCTGCTTGTTTAACGTGGTGATCAAAAATTCCATTTAGGATTATTTTGTTTAAAGTTCACGGAATACGCGATATCAGCTTCAACCAAGCTCTATCCATTTTTCTTATATCTGGCACTCAAAGCAACGTATCTCCTGAGTTTTTCATCCAAATCCTCCCGTAATATTTTAGGATGTCCACCTTCGTTATAATTTCCTTCTGTGCCGTGTACGTCTCGCTACGGCAAGCTTTAGTCAGCAGTAAAGTATTTCATTTTTCACAGAGATAACACTTAGGTAATCCACTTTCGTCCCATTAAGAAAAACGTCATGTTACGCCGAGCGAACATAGTTTCGCCGGGACACCGTTATTTTTCATAAGTTATTTCTTTATGTAATGTAATTTGGTTCCTCTTTTTTCTTTTTTTAACTTTATTGCACAACAACCGAATTGGCGGACTTACGGCCATTTAGGCCATATCTTCCAGTCAACCAGTAGACCATGCAGTGAGTAGGTATTTTGTAGCTCTAGACTACTTTACGGAATTGATGGAATATTGTATCCAAATTATTGTTTTTTTTTACATTCGCTTTAAATTATAGGGACAAACAACTCAATTAAAAATCAAGTGAAAGGAAAATGTAGCCCTAAAACTACTTACTTAGTTACGTTTAGATTTTTTCTTCTCTTTTCTCTACTTATTTGTTTCACCGCCTTGTAATTTTTGTTAATTGCTCTCTAGTTGACTGTTAGAAAAAGCTACGTAGCATTAAGTTCACCATTGTACAGTAATGTTCATGAAGTTCGCAATAAATAAATAAACAAATAAAATAGAATATTACATACCTGAGTGAGTACATTACCTTAAAGTGAGTTTTGACCTCCGTTTTATGAATATTGTGCCCCTGCCGTGCTTTGTAACGAGCAAGCCTCAAGTTCTAACACAGAATGTCCCAATGTTCCAGAGGCAGAAGAATCATAAATGCGACAGTAACTAATATATGTCTGTCTATTACGCTTAAACAGATTTGAATATAATTTGACAAGGAGATAGATCGCAATGTTAATCTACGAAAAGACATGTGCCTTTTAAACTGTTTTCCTCTATTCCTTAGATGCGACAACGCCAGTCTAACAGATCAGTGGTTGTTGGATTTTATCTCTCGCGCGTTGGATTTCATCTTGAAACAAGTCACGAGTTTTCCATTTTAAGCTTAACTCCTGATCTCACTGTTGAGCTGAGTCGGACAGACAACCTGTCATATGTACGGGGATTATGGAGTCCAGGTTTGTACTGTCAGCGAAAAGGAAGCGCGAAATTTCTGTTTTGGGGACTGTGGTTTCGCATTGTACTTTACGGATATTGTAGGGTTGGTACTCCAATAAATAAACAAATTACTAAGTTGCATCTTTCTTAGTTGTCAAACTGCCTTTAATTCTGTCAACGAAAACGTGTCAAAGGTCGAAGGTTAACTGGGATGATGCTGGGACTGACTCGATACCTCGACGTAGTTATAGTAACATCACAGTTACATTGCAACATAATAACAACTGCATTCCACACCAGAATCGGTACCCTGGGACCTGTGACACGTTTTCGTTGACAGAATCAAAGGCAGTTTGACAACTAAGAAAGGTGCAAGTTAGTAATTTATTTATTTATTGGAGTACCAACAGCCATATAAAACCATAATGCAACTATAATACCAGAAAACGAATTGTGGAAATGTTCGAACTCATGAAAGTTGCAACTCACCATCTGTCATTTAAATAACTATCACACGTTTGACATGCGATGCAATTGTAATGTTACTGCAACTGAGACGATTCTGGTACGGAAATCCCTGGTAAGATAAGTAAAGTGTGTCGGTCGAAACTAAGAAAACTAGCCTACGATACCGTCGTTGGATATATCTGGGACTTTAATGTAGACCAGAAATTACAAACATAGATTAATTAATAAATTAAATAAATACCGTCAAGGGACGGTAAACTGTTCAAGCAGTCTCCAGGTCCCCATTGGTAAACCTTGGTCCACCTCGCTTCACCGTCGGCTTTAGGAGGTACACCTAACGAGTGGCGAGCTCGTTGCAATGCTGAAGTTCGACTTGCTACAAATTACGATACGGTCACTAATCCAGTTACCGAACATTGTAAATGTTGCTTAATCTTGGTTATCAGTCTTACAGACACGTTGCTGCTTCTTCTAACTCATTATAATAAAATAAATAAATAAATTATACTTGGTCAATTCACACAGCACCAACAAGCCAAGACTTACATAAAATTCGCTAAAAGGGCTACTAATTCAAATAATTCTAAAATTAGCAAGCGGTCATTATAAATCTAAAATAAGCAATTCTAAAATTAGAGGCTGTATTGAATGTATGAGTGGAGACCGTATAATTTTGCTTAGGGCAAGGTTTCTCAAAGTGTCATTCGCGACCACAACTTGTACGTGTGCTGTCGATGGAGCATTGCAACAATGTATTCTAGTATGAACACAAATATTATTGGGAAACATGAAAAAAGTGATAAACTATTAACACATTTGTTATGTTAAGTTTATTTTAAGTTGAATTTGAAAAAAAAAAAAAAAAAAAAAAAAAAGTTTTTGTGGCTAAACCACTGCACCGATTTTGATGAAATTCGGAATTGAGATATTTTAGCACCTGAGGATGGACATGACATACTTATTATTCACCTTCAATCTCGCGATATGTATAACGTGTAATCCACGCGAACAGAATCTAATAAATAAATATTTATTTTATATGTTGGTAGATACTGAGATCATTTTTTCCTTGCTCTTATTAGTTTAGGACAAGTCCTAACCTTTAACAAAGTAAGTACCTATTGGTTTTTTGTTCCTTTTGACTAGAATGTTAAGTTAGTTTAAAGTAGGTAATAAAACCCACAAGGTGGACCGACGACCTGGTAAAGATTGCAGGTACCAGCTGGATGCGGAAGGCACAGGGCCGACCTTTGTGGAAATCTCTGGGGGAGGCATATGCCCAGCAGTGGGGGTCTTTCGATTATGATGAGGTAATAAAAGATCGATGGAGCGTGCAGATTTTTATTATACCCACAAAAACAAAAGCAAGCATGAATTTCCACACTTTAGCAGTCGCACAACAAAAGTTGATGCGAAGCGCTTTGTTTCGAATATGTGCAACACTTACCTATAGATTAAGTAAGGAAAAAAACTCTACAATCAGTTACTTATTATATTATTATTCGCTGACAAAATATTGGCTACGCGAACGACATCAACAACGGATGCAGTCGCCATAGCCGAAACCGGCAGGGAAGAGCAATTGCTTCAAAATAATTCTCTCCATTCAGTTACTCGTTAATAATGCAGATAATTCTGTCAATTTATTATTATAAACTACAACTATTATTGAAATGTAATGAGAATATGAGTCTGTGAAACTTGAAGTAAATGATATTCATTTATTTAATCTTGCAATTGCCTGAACAATTGGCGGTGGGCTCGTAAACTTTCAGTTTGAGAACCCCTGATTAACGAGGCAAGACTTCTATTACTAGCGTATATTTCAGCTTTCATTTAGGAACCGATAAGGGCGTGCGCCAACCCGCGTGGGTGGTCGAATAACTCGAAACATTAACTTTATCGATTGACTTGCTTCCGCTGGTCCATCGCGTTGACGGCTCTATTGGAGATCCAATAACGCGTGAACTTACGGGACTGGGTAATGAATATGAAATAATGAAGTACCGAAATTTCTCTTTCTTAGGGTTCCGAACCTTTATAGGTAAAAACGGAACTTGGTTGTTTGTCTGTATGTCGAAAACTGAAGACCCTTTTTTCAACAGGAATTTGTTGAAATGAAAAATTGAAATTGCCGTAATACGTAATATTTGTTGCGCAACTTCTAACTCTTGAATGTATACTTTTTGTTGTGGCCAGATCTTAGAATTGATCATTTCATGACGTGGTTGACAATTTTATGATATTGTTGTATTTCATATCGGTTAAACATCAATGTTTGATGACTAGGAGAGAATAACTTATATCGTGCTACTTTTTCCGTCGATCCATGTAGCTCCTAAGATAAACGAGTCAAAATAATGTTGAAGTGTTTAGAACATAGTTTGATGTCTTGTTTACAATATACCTTGAAATAATTTATTCATCTTGATTTTATCAATATTAAAATTGCATTACCCTGAAAGCTTTCCACTAAACGGGCTAGGACACTACTCGTAAGTCGTACCCCCGGTATTTAAATCGCATTATTAAAGTAAAATCTTTACTAGTATAGTTATCGTCTTTTAATCATTTTCAATTAAAAGAAACAACATTATAAACTTCTTTGTAGTAAAACCAATAAAAAATAACAAAGAAAAACTACGCACACAGTACTTTCTTCAAAAACCTAATTATGTCATCAGACCCTCGTTACCAGGCATACTCTATAGAACTCCTTAAAACCAACCAAATATATTTAAATGCGACGAGATTTCTGATAGCGGCTGAAGACTTTCACTGTCCATTTATAGAAATCGCAAACGCAATTTTTATGTCGCTCAAATTTCTGTCATGCACCCCCTTTACCACTCGCAAGTTTAGTTGTTGCCGCTGTTAAACACGTTGTGCTATTTTACTGAATCGAATTAAAAGGTGAACTAGCTATAGTTAAATTTAGTGCAATCTAATTCCTCATTGCCCTGTTGCCATTGGCCAGGTCAACATCTACCCACATCAAGGCACCGATATAAGTACCAGGTATTGTGCGGCCTACAGGCAACAATCGGGCTCAGAATGCCTTGTTCGAACTATATGTTGAACGAATACATACTACGTTGGTCCGAAAGCTTTTAGTCAACGGCTTGTTATGCACCCTATTATTTAAATTTTTGTTTCGTTTAAAAACAAATTTTATTACAAACTTCTTGGCCAAAAAACACTAGCCGGCAACTTTTACATATTTTTTTATCGATTATTAATAATAACTTTTGGACCAGCCAACGTACCTACAATATAGCCAAGGAATGTGGACTCTATTGAAGGAGTTCATTGCACCTTGCATTTTATAATGTGGTGGCCGATAAAGTAGAATATCATACATACAAATATTTTATAGTACGTATACCTAAAAATAGACAGGACAGGAACTGCCATGCTTTCATGAAGAACCGGGGTTTTGGCAGTGGATAGGTCTTGCTTCGTATTTGCTGCCCGAACCAGACGTGTCTCGGGGGTTTAGAGCTAGCCAACGCATTGGTGATGATCATGTCCCGGTTGTGCTCTCGTGCAGCCGAGGGCTGATGAAGGCCCGCGGTCCGCCTTGACCATGATCCAGGATATAGCAGATCAGGTAAGTATAGTGAAGCGACTGCCATTTGACCTCCTTGACCCTGCTACTAAGGTGACCTGATTAGATTGGATCATGGTTTTACATTCATTCGTCTGAATGAGCAGTAGGGTGTCCCGTCCATGTATGAGAAAAAATAAAATCGCAAAAGGTATCAAAATTTACGTAATTTAACACAGATTATGAATTTTTTTTTAATATTTTAATTATGTGTAATATTGAGGGGTCTAACATACAATAATATAGAAATTATTGAAATAAAGCACAAGAAACTGGCGGTGCGGATTTTTCCTGTCGCACAATAATTTATGTGTAATCTTTATCAGAGAAGTTAAATTTTATACTTTCAGCTTCTCTAGGTTTTACTATTATAAAGAAGTTAAATCTTTGGTAGAAACCAAGAAGCGGATGTCAGGTAAAACGGCAGCAGCAGATCGCGTCGATAAACATTATCTGTCCCAGGGCTTAGCTACTTAATTAGTTGGCTTTGCTTAATGTTTTTCTATTCGCTGTTGAAGTCGATTGTGTCTCTCTGAGGGCACTGTGTCAGGGATGACACTGGTATTGAACATATTTCTGGGGAAGATTCACGCACTAATCTTCAATCACAATTTGCTGAAACAGAATCGGTCTCTTAAGAGGCTTCAATTTGCCCATGCTGTATTTTTATCAATCTAGCCCTTTATTTTTAGTCAATACTGCTCATTCCCATTTTCCTGTCATTTATTTGATCTAACAAAAAACTTCTCTCATTGATGAGAACTTTTTTGGGTTTCAGCTTAAACACAAACAAGATTCAAATGAAGTACCTACACTTAAGAAGAAAGTCCAAAAGCTTCTTAGACAACTCTAACAACACTTGTTTCGTTATTCGTTTTTGAAACTAGACATCATTTCGTTAGCTTTTGCGGTATCTTTTCAAATTTATTTAGGTATCCATCCATTTTTCGTGGTCAAATGATTTCAGCAACTAATTGTTTTCTAAATAATTGGGGCAACACTTTTGACTTGCTTTTTTGCCCGCGACTTCGGCTGCGTACAATTACGGCGTTCCAGTCCCGTTTCCGTGGGTACCATATTGAATCTCGGGGAGAACTATAGCCTATGTAACCCCCTGATAATGCAGCTTTCTATTGGTAACTGAATTTTTTAAATCGTAGAAAGTAGTCGTTCTTGAGCTTATGACAGCTTATCAATACAAACAAATAATCTAACCGTTTATCTTTATGATATTAGTATAGATTAGAATGGAAGCTTTGGTCCAAATATTGTTGATATCTTCCAAAACAGTCTCATATATTACTGAATTAGATATATTCTTTCCAGTACCGGTACTTCCATTTCAGGTCGTTCTTGACTAATAAAATAGCGCTGCCGATCGTCAAGTTCTTAGTATGTTCCCAACGTAGCGGAAGTGCCTCACGACGTCTCGAACTTATTATTCAAATAAAGTTATAAAATCTACTTTTACACTGTATCGCAACTGTACTACTTTGATGGCATAAAATTACTTTGGATTCTATAAAACACTAGCGAGTAAAGTGGAGAAGCCACAAAGTCCTCGAAACAAGTTGAAACTTACCCCGTTACCTGCAACTTCCAATTTGCAAGTCCCAATCTGAAAATTCGACGTCGCCGATAACATATCGTGTTTGTTGCATAAAAATCGAAATATCGTGTTTGTATTACACGTTAATTAAACAATAAGTAAATATTTTTTAAATTTATGTTTAAAATAGGATAGCGAAATATTACCAAAAATTTTGTAAATTTTTAAAAACTTTTGACGATCTGCGGAATCCTAAAGGTTTTATTGGGTTTTTAAGTTATTTGAGTAATTTACGATAAATTACGCAACTTTTAACAGGTCTTGCGTTTAGAAAAACGAAATAAAAATATAAATATAAAAGTTTTAATTTCTCAGATCTTCGAAGATCGGTAGAACCCTAAAGATCAAATTTTATTTTATTATTTATATTATTATAGTAATCTGCTATCAATTAGAAGAAGAACCCTCAAGGTTTTTTTATTTTATTATTAATTACGCAAATTTTAAGAGGTCTTGCGGTAAGAAAATCTAAGAAAAAAAATTTCTGGTCACTGTAATGTGCAGGTTTCATCACGATATTTTCCCTTAACGTAAGAGCATCTATTAGTGTTCAACCAATGAATATTGTGGCAGTGGGGTTCGAACCCAGTACGTCGGACCCGTTATCGATTAGGCCACTAACGATCCTATAGTGATGATTCTGGTGTTATTAACCTCCATAGGAGTAACCACTTTCCATCAGGTCCGATTGTCTGTTTGTCTAGGTACTCATTATATACCAACTACATTTAATGACCCGACTGCTAAATTAATAAGGTAACCAAGCACATAAATGGCAAGATCAAGCACATATATTACAATAAATGTAAGTTAAAAAATGTTTGTAACTTTTTTTCGCTTCGTTTTCACATTGGATTTCACAAAGCCACTATAGAGCACCACACCAATATGGCCCACAACGCTCCGGGCACATTTGGAAACAAACGACCGAAGTAAGATTTTAATCCAATTCCGCTCTGGAAACTGAATATTCAAACAACTAGTTACGTCAGCCAGCTAGATAACGTTATCCCACAGGTTAAAAGTGAAATTGTCGATTTAGATACTGGAACCAGACGCTTGATATGAAAATAGAATTCCTGTTGAGTAGGAAGTAACATTTATTTTATACGGCTAAGGTGGCAAACAAGCTTACAGCCTGCCTGATAGTAAGCAGTCACCGCAGCCTATGGACGCTTGCACCACATGTTGTAATCCAGGAAAAACCTCTCCAGGGAACTCATTCCACAACCTTAGTGTGCGTGGGGCAAAAAAATTCAAAAATTTAAAATTCGAAATTTATTAATTAATTAGGTCATTAAATATCTCTTTCAATCGTCAAAAAGGAAAGTAAAGCATAACGCAGGGCCCAGACGTCGTCCTTTTCAACCATATTTGAGGAAAAAGAGCGACCAGCCAGACAGACTTTTAAGTAAGCGTGCATTACACATGCTGCATGTCATAGGTAGCTGCTCCCATCTTACTCTATCCTATCCCTACCCTACCCCTGACTTACCCCTACCGTATTCTCCCACTGCCTTAACCCTACCCTACCACTACCTTACCCCTACCCTACCACTATCTTACTCCTACCCTACCACTATCTTACCCCTACCCTGCCACTATCTTACCCCTACCCTACCACTATCTTACCCCTACCCTACCCCTACTCTCACTACTACCCTACCCCTGCCCAACCGCAGACAGAAGACACCATGTGTGGGAAAGGAAGGAAATTAAACGGCGCTTCCAAGGTGGTTCTCCGTTGGGGAAAGAAACGGCAAGAAACCCACAGAGCCTACGTGAATTCTCTTTTTTTTCCTCCTTTTTTCCTTTGGAACCGCGCAGTTCGCGACCTATTTGGCTCCAAGGTGTGGGGATGAACTCCCTGTGGATAGAGAGTAGTGCGATGATAGAATATAGCTGTAGGCATCATCAATAGTTTCTCAGAACAAACACCGTCGTACAAGCGATAGACACACAAAGGGAAGCAAATCCCTCCGCTGGCTTAGCGGCTCAATACCACTAGTCAGCATGGTATCATCAACAATTCCCTAAATTAATTAAGTATCCTTGCTCTCTGTTCCGCTTTTGGCACCTACTTTAAGCATTGATGGCTTTAAGTCCGCCAATTGTATTATTTTTAGTGCTATCAAGTTTTTATATAAATATATAAATTCTCACATATTTTTCTAGGATAATGTACATAGTATTAAGCAGCGCCCCTTTCGAGTTTTAGTATAATATCAGCAGACTGCTCTTATCCTGGCTAGATTCGTGTACAGGGGTATTTTTGAAACCGCTCGCATCAGCGCGAGCGCTCGCCTTCTAATACTTGTCTTTTCTATTTCTAGCAACTTACCATGAGTGTTAAAGAAATAAGTAGCGCACTCGAGCGCACGCGTATATACGATTCGAACGGTTTTCAATTTTGATTTGCGGCATGAAAAATTCAATATGTTTTAAGACATCGTCTCTGTTGACGTGTGTGAACAAAATATGATTGTCGTGACAGTTGGTTGTGTCAAAAATTTCCAACTGACCCCCATTTCCAAGCCTCGTAAGATTTCACAGTTAAAAAGTTGCGAAATATCATGAAAAGCCAAGCCCTTAACTCTACAAACCCAATATTTTGGTCAGAAAGTTTTGCTGAAAGATATTTGTGTTTAGCTATCACCTTTGCGACTACCGAGCTCAAATACCTACCTGCTGCAACGGGAAACTTAGCACTTACTCTGCAGGAAAGTGGAAATATTCAGTGGCGGTATGTTGGATTGTAAGCTGTAAAGTTTGAACCAATTGACTAACGATACGGTTGCCAGGCTATCGGTTTTTTACAGTTTGGTTCGGTGAGTGTGCGCTAAGGAAGTCCTCAAGCTCTGACTTAAGATGCTTGATTCTAAGGCCTCGTCCATTTCGAGCACGAAATAATTGCATCTGATTTTTTTCCTGACATTAATTTTGTTTTTCTAAATATTCTCCCGTTCACTAGAAGATAAAGCTAGGAAGCGCTAAATCCGCCGAGCTGTAGTGTGCATTAAGCTTAAATAAATAAAAATAATAACTATGAATATATCCGCATAGGAATATTATAACCAGAATGGTCTCGTAGCATTGCAAATATTTGGATGAGTAAAACTTTCTATATTGATCCGTGTGATAAACTGCTGTTTAATAAAAATTTTTCGCCATCATACGCCAAATAAAATACACCATCGTACCCCCGCCTGCCCCTACTTTTGTGGGCAACAAAATTTCTGTACACACATGGCTGACTAGTTGAAAACTCATTAATTTAATGACAATTTTCAATTAACAAAGATATTTGCTCAACCCCGGAAGTGGCCCGCATGCTAAAGGAGTGCACCGTACACATACCCAACATATCATACTTCACACGACATTACACGTACATGATGTTTTAAAATGAATAAAATTTTAAACGTGACACCATGAAATGAAGCTTATAGTCTGATATATTGAAACTTTCTACAGGTATGTAGATTTCTGTAACTACCCCACCCTAATGCTTTATCAAATACAGTGTAAGAGCTAACATGGCATGCCAGACACTCCAGCCACCTCATAGTTTCGGAGTTCAACTTAATTTGCTTGCCTATTTTTTGCTACTCAGTGACAAATGAGCAGTCAGCCCACTTGATGGTAAGTGGTAACTATTGCCCAAAACATCTACAAATCATACATTTAGGTTGCAGGTAACAAAAATGCAGAACCGCAGGTGCGATCACTGTGAGGACTAACATGAAATGACTCATGCCTGTAATGTCGCTGTCTACCTTATCCGTCAAACCGGAACACAAGAATGTAAGCATTGTTGCTTGGCGGCAGAAATAGATAACACGGTGGTACTCACCCAGGCGGACTTCTCAGGCTTGACAGAGTCCTACCACCTGATAAAATTACCTTGAGTATCATCAGTGCCCAATTTCTTTTTCTAAATCCTTCTAACACGCTGTAGATATCAGCTCATTCCGGTACCAGTCTATCGATTGAGTCTACCCAATCCATTACAGAGGCATGTGTCTCATTTCAATCAAATAATTGCCAATCACTTTACAAATGTACTGAGGCTCTGTTAGGACCCAACAATATCTAGTCTCGTGCGAGATAATTTTATTGTGTATTACCTAGTATTGCATTGGTAAGTACCTACTTACTGGTAATAAATGTGATATCTGGAAAAGTTCCATTGGATTGTAAACACCATTACCCGTACAGGTTTTAAGACTATCGTGGTTATCCACTACACTTTCATCGCACATGTTATCGGATTTATTATCACGGTTAGTATTGTCCATATTGAGGTAAAAACAATACTAACCGTGGTAATAAACCCGATAACATGTGCGATGAAGATGGCATTGGCTTGGTAATGGTACCAATTCCATACTTAAGTACTGGACTGTAAGCCGTTTTTATATGTATGTCAGTATCATAACTTAATTAATTTAAGCTTTGTGGTGACTGTCTACCTTTACGAGAAAAGTGTCCGACCTACGTAGGTAACCCAATAAATGCGATTCTCGAAAACTGGAAAGCAGCTTACTTTTATTATGTTTTCAAAAAGCATATTTATTTAGGAATTAGCTGTGCCCGCGAGTTCGTTCGCGTGGCGTACAGTATGTTTGTTATGTCTCATTTATAGCAGGCTTAATTAAGTGGTCTGCGGTGAACACTCTTATGAAAAAGGAGCTTTTTACTCAGGATTTGAAAACTCTAAGGTGGTGTTTATCAAAGACAATAAGTCAGGTAGAGAATTCCATCGCGGTTCGCAAAATAAATGTTAAAGCAAAGTGAGTGACTCTTTGTAATGTCGACAGTAAAACAGTGTTATTTCGCCGAGGTTCTCCTCCTTTCGTGTTGGAATGAAGATGGGGGTATTAGATTGTGCAGTTCCATTGCAGTCTCTAAAACAGATAGTTTAGACAAAGACAGACTGATTGCGGGGATGTTCCAGGTTTTAGATTTAAAGTTTTATCTTAGCAAGGCAAGCTTTACCCTTTTGAACCATGTTGAATTTCGGGAAAAAAAAATATCCAGTCTCCTACTTCATAGTTAAGTATGAACTCCAATCGTACCAAGTTAAATTTGAATTCATTTATAGAGTACCCTATACACCTCCAATAAAAATGATTAAAATATCTGTACAGAACTGGACCTGTTACAGTTTGATTATATGTATTGACAGTACTCAATATTTGCAATCCGGACGTTGGAACGTTGGATAATAGAATGTTTACATATCACAATTTCGATATCGAAAACAGTTCAAAATACACTCGTTAAAAACTGAGCATATCAAACCAAGCAACTGTGCAAATAGGTATAAAGCAAATACAATAGTTCCAAAATAAATAAAACAGAATTGGGATTTTTTTTTCTTGTTGGTGTCCAGCCATTTTTGTCTATACAGTACAGACATACATATAACCACTCCACACAACAAACACACACACACACACACACACACATTACAGACAACCACTACGGTTCTCAGATTGAATAAAAATATACAATTTCTGCTTTATAGAAAGTTACAGGCATGAGGCATTTCATTTTGGTACTTACAGTGACAACGCACATACGTTCTGCATTTTGTTGCCTGCAACCTGAATAGATGAAATGAGTGGATGGAATGGGCGACACTTACTGCTTACCATCAGAAGGGCTGTCTGCTCGACAGTCACTGCGTAGTATAAGAAAAGTGTTCTCATGTGGTCGAAATGAAGCATGTCCGCTTATAAATAGTGCAAAATTTTGGCATTTGGCAGGTAGGTAACACATTCAGTTTTTTACTGATAAGCATGAGAAGAGAAGTTCATGCGAATTTGTGGTCCAATACAAATTGATGTAATATTTATTCAATCTAAATGCTAAAATAGCATTATCTACCAGTCAAGTCAGAGTAAATAGAAGGAATGAATATCTGCCCGCGTTTTGTACCTTGAAGGTAGAAAGGATCGGCAGAAATGGTTCATGTAATTCTTTGATACATAACCGAAATTCAACCTGTCGGAGACTAATAGATGCGCTGCCTTACGCCAATGCTCAAGGCTTCGAGCTTATACATTGAATCACGAATATGACTACTAGACCGTCGTTTTCCAACGTATCTGAAGCAGCATGATCTTTGTCATTCGATCATGCATCAAATCAATCATGCATATTTATCTTGATCTTCACGAATTCGTGGCAGTTCACTGCTAGCCTTGAGCCCAGTGCATAATGCTAGTAGTGCATAATAGGCCATAGTTTGTAGGCAGTGAACACAACAGAAAACAGTCGCACGCACAACTTATTCACTCTACGAAATACGTGAACGATGTAAACTTTTATATTGACGCTTCGATTCTCCGCTAGCTTGTATTGAACGATATTTTTGATCGCAGCGATTCCATGTGACAGATCGCTACGAAGTTGCCATGGCAACGCGCGTAAGTATTGAAATAACAATTAAAGCCGACCTCACAGCCACATGGCATCGTTGCGATCAAGGATCTTGACAGAGAATGAACCGCACAGACATATAGCATTTTTTTATGTAATACGGCAGACAAACATGCATACGGGCCACCTGATGGAAAGTGGTCACCGCTTCCCACGGACATCAGCGACACTAGGGCTGCTACCAACGCGTTGCCCGCCTCTAAGGAGACGTCTAATGTACCTCTTGAACGTAGTCCAAAGGAAACGCGGTAACTGGGGGCTCATTCCACATCCGAATCGTACGAGCGAGAAATGTTCTTTCGAATCTTAGAAGTCTCTTAATTGTTGTGATCAAGGATGTTTTCTTACAGAATGGGAATGCCGCGTGGGGACAATATACATGTTAAACGACCAATGTTCACTGATCGTACCTCCAGCACACTCGGATCAATACGGCAGAGGCTGGAGCGCGGCCAGCTGGCGGTTCGCGGCCCCGCCGGCCTAATTTACTCGCGGCGACATTGACACGGGCCCTATCGGACGACGATTAACAGTAAATAGGCTTCGCCGAAATGCTATTGGCTATAGGTACTTTTTTTACTATATCTATAGAGCAAATTAGACGTGAAAAGGAATCCCTGGTCTAGTGACAGCGTGCTGGCGAGATCGATAACACCCGAGTCCGGAAACTGGATGGGTGACCATTTCGTACATTGAGGCTAGTAGGACTTCTTGGTAGGAAGCTAGCCACTCGTTGTGTGTGGCTCCTAATACCATTGAGTAAGCGAGATCTTCTGCTGGGAACCCTGAGACTAGTTGAACAATCTCGGGGGCCAATGGGCACATTATGATGGTATATTATACACACTAGTGAGTTAATGAGCTACTTGTAGGTTCATGTGTAAGAACTTTATGTTGTACTGCCCCAGGAGAATCTCTGTTTTATTTATTAGGGAGAATACCACATGTAACTCTTGAAGAAAGTGGTGAAAAGGAGTGATGCCTCTGGTACTGTAAATATCCACAGGCTGCGGTAACTGCTTATCTACAACTAGGACTTGCAAGTCATTTCAATATTCGAATAGTAATTTAGGTAAAATTCGAATATTGGAATATTTTTAAACAATTAAAATGTACGTACCTACTCTTGTCTTAATTTTGTGGTATTTAATCGAATGCACCCACCGAATGCTCAGTGACTCGTGCCTGAGTATTCTGCTATGCGAGACACATTCTGTCTGATATAATGTTTTAGTTTACATATAATTTGGTTTTAATTAGTATCACTCATCTCATGATATAAAATTATTTCCTATTTCTTGTTAAGTCAAAAATCGTTTATCATCCTAATCTCGTAAAATATCTAATCTTAGTATCTCACTGACCTAATGCTATCTCCTCACTCTCACGAGGGCTTCGTGAGGCAACTTCGCGTGAGGTGACACGAGGCAAGGCCGTCTTTACTCTCGCGAGGCAGGTACTTTGTATTTTGCTGTGTTCGGTACTACACGGGAGGGAATCGCGAGGCAAGGAGACTGATTACACTCTCGAATCACGAGAGTTAAGGGGAATCGATATCATAACGAACATCATCTTAACGCTAAGATGATATCCATACTAAATTAAATTTTTGTTAGTGTTTAGTAAATTAATTATGGTTTATACGGTGCGGCAAATCGCTTTCTATAGCTTAACGACATAAAATATTGCAGTTAAATCGAAAAGACCATATTCGACGTAGTTTTATGATTTTTATTTTTCATTGCTTTGTTTTATATCATAACCATGTAGAAAACCATTTCACGCTCGTTCGGAAACATTCACTTGCACAAACTTACTAGAAACGTAGTTAATTCCCTGATTGCAGAATTGCACAATATTTCGAATAATATTCGAAAATTGGAATATCACCAGCAAAAATATTCGAATACTTAAATTTTCGAATATTTGCAAGCCCTATCTGCAACACTCTGTAACTCTGTGTAGGTACATAAGGCAAGTTAAAATATACCTGTGGTACAATTTTGGGCTGTCTTTTATTCTCCTTCCGATGTCCCCTTAGGACATAAAAGCAATAAAAGTTTCGGTAAAGTAGGTACTATGCTTCTTTGTCTAAATGGCTTTAATACAACGAAACGACATTGACACGGGCCCTAACGGATGCTGATTAACAGTAAATAGGCTTTTGTCCATAAGGTATTGGGGAAAAACAAAGAATAGACACATTTACGTCTAGATAATAATGTATGTTCTCGAATTAATTACAACTTTTATTTAAATTTTTTCTAGGTTTCGACAGTCGCATCCTAAACTTAAAATTTTCATTCAAAATAACAGGGTCGGCTATACGAACCGAAAGTTTAAGGGACAAATACAAATTTAAAGAAACAGAAAATAAAAGTTTAGATACACACCTATATTACTCTATTCGTTTTTAAAAAGAAGATACATTTTATCGCTTACTTGGCACTTTCCCATCTCTGAAACCATATCCCATCTCGGAACCTAAAAATGCCGAGATGGGAAGACTGCTTTTCAAGATAAGCAACAAATATGAGCCAAGGCCTGAGTTTAGTTCTCTGCTCTGATCATATTAGATTCACGAATGAATTTTGGACTGCAAAGCTTAATTACTTCCTTTGTGGATTCATGCCGCAGGTTAGGCGGTCACTGAAGCACATGATTCTGCCTCTCATAGGAGCGGAAAACGCCTATCTCGATTCAATTGGAATCTCTTCTAATGAGGTAAGTAACAGACATTACGTTTACTGCCGACTCTCTAAACCGATTGAAGGCATATTATAGAATCATCATAATTTCGGCACACACGGCACACGCCTACATTGACACTACTTAATGACAAGGCAGCGTACGAGAGTTAACTGTCGTAGGCGTTTTGGGCTAGCTACCTATGAAATATGTGGAAGAGACAACAGAGGCATGTCTCCCAGCTTGCGGCACTCGATCGTCTCTGCCTACCCATGTAGGATACGGGCGTGAGTGTGTACGTATGTAACGAAGCAAGCTAAATGACTGCAAAACCCTGCAAAACCCTGGTCACAGAGTCACGGAGGTCAAATGGCAGTCGTTTCACTGTTTTTACCTGCTCTGCCAAATTCTGGATCATGGTCAAGGCGGATCCCGGGCCCTCCTGCGCGAGAGCACAACCGGGACATTAACGCCAAGATGATTACTTTTTATAGTTAAATAAGTTTAGGGACTGTTAAAGTCACATTTGGTAAAAGCCGCTAATAGGACCTATTGAGCTACATCATTTACGTGCGTCACAGGATACGATTTTCATAAAAAGTAAACCCGTAATAACTCAATCTTTGCAGAACAACCCACCTTTTTCTAAGTGAAGAAATCTTCTGATGATATCACTTCACCAGGGGGAGTGACGTGGATATGTGAAATTGCTCGAAAAAGGATCCTACCCACTAAAATCACTCTGTGTATCCACAGCCACTTTTTATCGAAAAACCAGCAGAACAACGCACCTACCGTAAGGCTATTGAGAAACACTAGCTATGTCGTATACGAGATCGCTTATCTGCAATTATCCCTTACAAGTTTCCCGCCGGGTTATAACAAATGATGTTTACAGTCTTCCTAACCTTTATAAACGTCGGACCCAAGAGACTTACTAAGACCGCTATGGACCCTTTCATATAAATCAGGTCCACTAGTTTTATATAAATCAGTGTTCTATGTTTCATTAAGAATAGTATAATATGTGTAGGTAACATAACGATAAGGTAAGGAACTTAGCTTTTTTTATTAACTCTTATAAATAACTCCTTTCAATCTCCCCCAAACGGGCTTAGGTTCATAATGTCGTCCACTATTTATTTATTTAACTATTTATTGCACACTATAAATAAATACAGAGAAATGACATACATATAACTGACACCACAGGCACTACTTATTTCTAAAAGAAGTTTCTTCCAGCAGACCCACAGAAGGGAGATGTTTAACTAAGTAAATGCAGATACAACTATGCATCTCAACGATAGCTCCTCGTAATTGTGACAAAAGTATGTATTTATGTGACAAATCGACGGCAACATTTTGTAATTCGTTTGCAAAAACACTACAGATATGTGTGTTTGACACCTTGTAAAACCGCTGCGCATTGATTTCATTATTTTTTTACTCGATCCAGAGCGAATTGGGGAAGATACAAAAAATGGTATCAAGCTCAGAATGTGACTCAACATATTATGTCTCTGGATTGCCAATGTTCCCTTGTGAGATGTAACCTAAACCAACCCAAAGAAGTGAAGGTGAAAGCGTATACATAAAAGTTATTAATATTGTGCTAATATATACTAACTTAACTGTACTGCCTACAGATAATACTACTTGTGTGAAGTTATGGTAATAAACGTAACTAAGATATAATAGGCAAGCCAAAAAAGTGTCATGTAGGTACATCAATTGTACGCTAAAAGAGTTATATTACTTTCCATTTTAATTTTGCAATATTTTGACGGAACATGAATATTCTGATTCCGATTTCTGATTCCTTTTTGCATATGTATGCAATATTTTTGATTTGTAAATGCAAAACTCGCAATGTAGATGATAATTTACTCACGAACTATTTCTCCCGCTATGACTGGTTGACTGTGACTGCCATTTACGGTTAACGTAATAATATTTTGGCAAAATCTCTTGTTATTGCCAAAAGTGCTGTAAGTTCTATACATAGCATAAAACAAAATGGCTTCCCGCCGACTGTCTCTATATATCTGTGGACGCTTAGATCTTTCTAACTATGCAACGGATTATAATGCAGTTTTCAACAATAGATAGAGTAATTCAAGAAGCAGGTTATAAATCAAGAAAAAAGGGCAGGTAGGAGTAAAGTAGGTGTACGCGAACGAAGTCGCGCCGGGTCCACTAGTATCAAATGAATGTCTAGCTAAGCTAAGCTAAAGCGGCCGTTTTTAATCTCTTCAAAGACGTTGTCTATGAAAGCTTTGTGTTCAAAAATGTTTCATTGCTGTTAGACATTTAATTGAATTTGATTCAAATCAAATAATTTCATTCAATTAAGATTTACGTAAAACACTTAGTAATATCGTACATAATTAACAGAAGAAAATTGATGTACTTAACAATTAACAATTTTCTTCTGTTATTTTACTAAGTACATAATTCAATTTAATGTATCCATTGTTTTATTGCATTAAGATCAAATTAATTATTATAAATAATATAATGTAATGATTTTTACATATCTAATTACAATTGATGCATCAGGCTGATTTTTCCTATTTTTGAAGCGTACTCTTTCGGTGTTGCTAATAGTGGTAAATTTTCGAATCCCACGTAAATGAAACTGGGTAAAAGCCAATATATAAAGGCCACATGACACGCTGTCGCGGCTCAGTGGCAACGCGTGACACACTGCAATGTTCGTATTTTACCGTGACACTAACGTGACAGTTTTAGCCTGTGTGGTTGCAGTGATCGGAGATAAAGTAATTTGCATCGCTAAACAGTTTAATAGGGCCAGTAATCATTGGTGCGCTAAAGCCGTAAGCTAACAACAATATACCAGTGACTATATGCTTTTTATTAAAAGTTTTCAGCAGCTTCGGATAGAGATCCGGAAAGTTGATTGTTTATAGAGATAAACAATCAACTTTCCCGCTTGAAATTATTATTTGTCCGGGATATAGTGTAGCCTATGTTACTCAGTGATAATGTAGCATTCTTTTAGTGAAATAATTTTTTAAATCGATTCATTAGTTTTAAACTCATTTATGGTAAATTAACTTAATATTTTATTTTTATAATATTATTATTATAATAATCATCTTGGCGTTAATGTCCCTGATGTGCTCTCGAGAACGGAGACCCGGGGTCCGCCTTGACCATGATCCAGGATTTAGCGATCAGGTAATTACAGTGGAGCGACTACCATCTGACCTCCGTGAACCTGCTACCAGTGGAACCTGACCAGATTGGATAATATTATTATTAGTACCTATTATTTTTTGACTTAAAATTGTAAAGGATTAGAGATAATGTATTTTGTTAAATTCAAGATCTTTATTATTTTAATGAACGACTTATATTTGTACTATAACTATAAATATTTTATGTATACCATAATAAACGATATATATTTTAAATAGACGAAAACACGTTTCAACTTCCTGTCAGTACAGTGTACTCGGCTTTTCTCAGCGAGTGCAAAGCAGACGTGACACGTCACTCGCGATAAAGAGACATGTTTGCCGTGACAAACGCCAGCGTGACAGTCGCTCGCCCACAAACATGTTCATGTTCATAATATTAGCTACTTGTTTCAGTATCTTATGTTATTTAGTTACTAGGGTGGAGTGAAGAGGGTTTTTAATCTGAAATATGATAAAATGGGGAACGGACACCGTTTTTCTTTTGAAATAAAACCTGAAGTTATTGTAATGAATGAGCTAAAGAAATGCTAATAATTTTACGTAAAGTACACACAAACGATGATACTCATTTGAGAATCGTTCACACGTTTGCGATAGGTATCTGTCATTCGCATTAAATTCCCATATAAAAGCTAAAGACATGGAGACTCCTGAAGCAGTATGCCTTGACTTTAACTGTCATATTGTAACCCGGGACCTGTGTGGAACAGACGTGCATGTTGACTGTACTACTCCAGTCATCAATTGTAGTTGACACTTATCTTACTACAATTGTCGACTGTTACAGTTATCGAGAGTACAGAGGAGGTAAGGCAGGATATGTTCTGCCGTTTGTTTGTAATCTCTTTATTGCATAAAACATTACACTAAATACACACACATAGAAACAGGTAATTTCAATTAATTAATTTCGTGATTAATCGACATTTTAAAATAAAAAAAAGGCATGCTCCATCATCAGCCGCATCATCACTTACCACCAGGTGAGGTGGCGGTCAAATGCCTTGCTAGTCTTTTTTTCAACAATGGAGGGACGGCGTTTACTCCTTACAACTCATGTATGAGATCTATCAAAGTGAACAGTCAGCGGTAACCGCCTTGTTCTTCCTAACATGCTTTTTGTACAGGTTGTGCTTTGGCTTACGCAAATGCGACGCTGACTCCATCCTTGCCACAGGTGTTACACTCGCCGTGTACTGGCGTTTCGCTCATTGCAGGTCATTTGTCCGCCTAATAGCCAACGGCCCTGCCGTGAGCGGCAGCTGGTGGTGTTTTAAAAATGAGAATTTTCTTTTGTTTTATAAAATTAGACGACAGGCGAAAATATTATTGAAAGAAAGAAAGAAAGGAAAGAAAATATATTTAGTACACATGGCTTATTACGACACAATAACAGTTACGTAATTGAGGAAAAAAATAACAAAGAAACATATAAAAAAAACAATGAGTAGTCTTCAAGGATACTATTGGTGCCGATGTGTCCAGCATAATTTGAACCCACTCAGTATGTGCTGCTGTAGGCCCATTGGCCCTTTATACCTGTGCTATTTCAGAACACTGGAATCTTTCGACAACTATTATTTATTTTGCCGAAATGGTGAGTTTCTTTCAGAGAGTTTGAAAAACCTAGTTAATCAGCCTACAATCGAACCTGAAGTGTAGGATCTTGTAATTGTGAATAACATTAACTTGGAAATTCTCAAGGTCCTTCCTGTGGGATATTGGGGATATTGTTTATAAAATTATAAAGAAAATATTACTATGAAGCCGATGGGGTGGATAGGTTCTTGAGTTGCGATGCAACCACGTAGGTATACCGTGACCCTACGAGATGGACGAAGGACCTCGTAAAGATTATCTATGTTCTTTGGAGTTTCAAAAACTTACTTTCTAAAGTGTACCTATCTCATAAATTCCTCACTTTGAATTGGGATTCGTTTTTGATCGCTGCTTCATCATAGTAATTTACCTAAAATGTAATTATCTAAAAGTAGGTACTGACCTCATGACGTAATTGCCAACGGGCTTTGTCGTAAGCGGCCACCCACGTCTTTTTTATATTTAAGAATAGATCCCTTTACCTTTTCTTGAGCCTTCCGCTTCGTAAAATTAAATGGCAGATGGAAATAATACTGACCTTTATACCTGTGCCGGTTACACATTTTCGGTTGAAATCGTAATATTTTAACGGATTTATTGTTGCCCTGTCAGCCTGTAGTCAAACCCACTAAATGAAAGTTTTCTTAAAGTAAGCGTTTTTAGAAATTCTCACGAAAACATGGAAGGATTTCCATGAAACCTTTTGTCATGTTTTAAAGACGTAAGTTAACGTAAGTAGCATTTGAACAATAAAATTATATATTTTCTTATTTTTTTGTTACAGCAATGTACATATAACTTTAAATTCGGAGCAGAATTTCCAAGTAGATCTCAAGGGCGCAATCTGCATAATTCGTTTAACCTTGTACAATTCTTATTATAAGGAGAAAAATAAAGCCACCATAATCCACCGCTCACTAAGCAATTCTGAGAAGCTTGTACAAAAAAGCACGGAGCAAGAATAAATATCTGCAATTTGTTCGGCGTAGGACTGAAATGTACTGTTTATAGGCTATGAACTGTGAGATAAAGTAGCTCGAATGTGAATTGGGGCACTTACTGTTATTGTTTCAAGTTATTTACGAAAACATTAATAAAGGGCTTTTGTTTGCGATCCACCTACGCTGATCTTTTTAACGTACTGAAATGAGAGAGAGCCTGTAAATATAAGGCTTTAATTAACTTTAAAATTATACATATTACAACTGTCTAGTTTCTTTTTGTTATTTCCATAGTAACCAATGGCCATAGATCACCACATTCTTCCCCCCTTTAGGAAACGTAATCCTGCAGATAACGTGGAGGATTCCTCAGGCGAGTGGACCTTCTTAAAGGTGTCAACCCTGTGTCAGGTTGATCTGTGGAGCTAGAGTCAGGATCTTCATTTACAGAATCCCGGTCCCTACTAGTGGATGGTTCATCCACCAGATCCGGTTGATCTCCTCTTGGAGCTAAATGCCTATTTGACACAACTCTTTCCCTTCCGTCTCCAAGGCGTACGTAAGAATATTGGGGATTGGGGCGCATAATATCAACTTCTTCCACCAAATCCTCATACTTACTAGCCCTTACCATTTTCTTCATGAGAGCTTTATTGCCCGCTTGTAGCCATGAGGGCATTGATTGTCCATGAGACGATCTTCGAGAATGATTAAACATACGCTCATGCGGTGACTCGTTTGTGGCTGTACATAAGAGTGAACGGATGCAATGAAGTGCCTGAACTAGAACAGTCTCCCAGGACTCAATAGAAAGCTTTCGTGTTTTTAGAGCGAGTCTGATTGTTTGCCATAATGTACCATTAAGTCGCTCTACCTGTCCATTTCCAGCCGGATTATACGGAGATGAGTGACTGACAGCTATTCCTTTCTCTATTAGAAAGTCATTGACTTCTTTCGACAAGAATGAGGCACCACGATCTGTGTGTATATAGGACGGCATCCCAAATATTGCAAATAGTTCAGTGAGCTTATCGATGACAATCCTTGAGCTTGTATCCGGGCAGGCATATGCGAATGGAAATCGTGTATATTCATCAATAATGGTTAACAAATATTTATTTGTCCCTTTCGATGGGAGAGGGCCCTTAAAATCTAGTGCCAGTCTTTCAAACGGAACTGTTGCCTTTATAAGAGTTCCAGTATGTCGCAAATATCTAGGTTTAACCTCTGCACAGATTGGGCACGCTCTAACTACTCCTCTAATGTCTTCAACGGAATAGGGTAGGTTTTTGGTTCTCACCCAATGTGTCAGCCGCGTTACTCCAGGATGGCATAGTGATTGATGTAAAGAAGTCAGACTTTCAGCAACGGTCACGGCACAGACTTGTCTAGAAAGGGCATCTGCAACTACATTCTCAGTCCCTGGACGGTATTTAACATCAAAATTATAATTAGAGAGTTCTAGTCTCCATCTCTGAATTTTCTCATTTTTAATTTTGCTTACATGACCCCGTAACATATATGCGACGGACTTCTGGTCAGTTATAAGATAAAAGTGTCGACCCAGTAAATAGTGACGCCATTTCTTTAAACTTTCTATAATGGCACAAGCCTCTTTTTCTATGGTCGGATATTTCTTTTCACTATCATTCAAGGTTCGCGAAAAGAAAGCTATTGGTCGACCGTTCTGAGTCAATGATGCTCCGATAGACACATCAGAGGCATCAGTCTCCACTGTAAACGGCTCTTTGGGATCAATGGCAGCGAGTGATGATTCGGAAATTATTTTCTTTAACTCTTCGTAAGTAGATATTTGTCGATCATTCAAAGGAAATCGTTCTACAGATGATAAAGGATGTAGCCTATGTGAAAAATGCGGTATCCATTTTGAATAGTGAGCGAATAGCCCGATAGCCCGTCTGAGAGATGCTGAATCATTAGGAACAGGCATATTAAGAAAGGCCCGTAGGCGTTCGGGATCAGGCTTTACTACGCCGTTACAAATATTATAACCGAGAATATTTATTTCTTTAAGAGAAAATTGACTTTTATCTCTATTAATGGTTAAGTTATAACTTTCTGCCACCGTTAAAAACCTCATAAGTTTATCTTCATGATCCTTCTCATCTTCACCACACACCGTTATATCATCTAGATACGGATATACACCTTCGAGATTTGATTTGCGAATGATGGAATCAATAGTTCTCTGGAAGCATGCCACTCCGTTTGTTACCCCAAATGGAATTCTCTTAAATTGATATAAATTTCCACACGCTTCGAAGGCAGTGAACGGTTTATTCTCCTCTAGAATGGGTATTTGATGATACGCTGACTTTAAATCTATCTTGGAGAAAATTCTATATCGTGAGATCTTCGCCACCAGTGACTCCATATTAGGTAAAGGATAAGCGTCTAAATTGGTAAATCTGTTGATCGTTTGTGAATAATCAATGCACATGCGTTTCTTGGTGTGCGTGCCTGAAGAGATAAGAACCTGAGCTCGCCATGGCGATGAGCTTTCTTCTATAATTCCATTAGCCAGAAGGTCTTTTATTTGTGATTCAATAAATTTCAAATCATCTAAAGAATACTTCCGCGATCTTATCGCAATTGGTTTACAATCTCGTGATAAATGCGGGAACAAATTAACGGATTCAATGTTAGCTTCGTTTAAAGCGCATAGCCGCAATGGAGGTTTCGAGCCATTGAACTTTATTTCTAGTGATGAGTATCTCTCGAGGACATCATGTCCTAATATTACATCTGTACATAGATCCTTCATGACTCTCAGTAGTACTCGTTTCAAGTTCAAATTTTTTATCTCTATAGTAGACATGCATGCAGATTTTATTTCAGAAGTTAATGAGGATGTAGCCATCGAGATTTTTTGCTTCCATGGTTGAGTAATTAAGTTTTTTTTATGTACTACATTTTCATTAATAAAACTAGCCGTACTCCCAGTATCAATCATGGCTCGCAAAGGAACTCCATTAACTTTGACTGAGACGGTACATCTGTGAAGACCGGTAGCGGCCAGTAACACACAAGACGTATCTAAAGTGGTCTGCACATTATGAGAGTCAGTAACTACAGCCATATTCTGAGTTTTTATCTTACAAACTTTTGCATAATGTCCTCGCTTGCCACACTTTAAGCAGGTTGAGTGTGAGGCCGGACATAATCTTCTCGGGTGACGAGCATTGCCACAAAAGTAGCAGGAACTGCTGTTACTAGAGCTAGAAGCTGCAATCAGAGGCTGGGGGGTTTGAGGCTCACTGTGAGCTGATATACCAGGTTGTAAGTAGTTTTCAGCCTGAATTTGAGCTGTTTCCAGAGTACGTGCGAACTTATGCGCGTCATCTAATGATATTGTCAAATTTTCTAGTAGACGTTGTCGTATTACTGAAGAACGGAGACCAGCAATGAACGCTCCTCTAATTGAGTCCTTCTCATTCTGTGCGGCGGATACATCCCTAAAGTCACAGTCTTTCGCTAAACGTTTGAGGGTTTGTACATACTGATCAATCGTTTCTCCTGATTCTTGCGTTCGCGTAGCCAGCTTATGCCTGGCAAATATGATGCTTTTTGGTTTTACGAACATCCCGTTAAGAATCTCTACAGCAGACGCGTATGTGGAACAATCCGATATGCACTCGTAAATATTTGGCGATATATAGTTGGTCAGGAGTTTCAGTTTAAAAGAGTCAGTCATCGTTTGAACTCCTTTTTCATCAACTTGCGCAGACTCTTCGAGGAAGTTTTGGAAAATTCTGAGCCAATGCATCCATTGAGACGTCTGGTCTTGTCCAGACGTGGGATCAATCTCGAGTTTGTCCGGTTTTAGAAAACGAAACATTTTAGAGGATTTAAAGTTAATTAAATTGAAATGAGAGAGAGCCTGTAAATATAAGGCTTTAATTAACTTTAAAATTATACATATTACAACTGTCTAGTTTCTTGTTGTTATTTCCATAGTAACCAATGGCCATAGATCACCACACGTACGAATACCGTATATAGGTACATAACAATGTAACTGACAGACATATAGGCAAAGCGCGTAGTATTTGTTACTTCTCTCTGCCTTCTGCCGTCCACAGCTAGGCATAGCATAGGTCTAGCACAAGGTGTTCCACTATTCTTAAATTAATTGAGTGACAAAGGAACAGAAAGCGTAGTAGTGGAATGTGGTAGGTAATTGTTGCCCATAACACACATGATTCCTAGCTGACACTCAATTACATATGTCTGCCCTTATGGGACAAGGGCGTGAGTGTGTATGTGTATAATTGCAGAACCGTCGGTGCATCGTCAATCTGAGGACAGCCTAACTACCTTATCCTTCAAACCTGAAGCCACCAAAACTTCAAATCAACCACCTAGATGTGTAGGTGTGACTCATCAGACTTGACATACTCCTGCCACAGGTATAACGCATACTAGTTCTCAGTTTATGAATCGAGTCACAGCCTGTCGTAAGACGTCCTACTATCCCTCGACGCTACCCATTCCTGGAGTCCACTCGAAACCACGTTCAGCCCAACAGTCATTGGTTAAACAACAATGTGATATGAATGGAGCATAACTGGTGGCACATAGACATTGTAGGTATTAGGTACAAGATAGTTAGCGTTGTTTCACATTTAACGTGTGTTACATTGTAAAATGCACGAAATAATGGTCTCTTCTCCTACATTCTACGGTAATAACCATAGACAATTTACCTCGGCATTGCACATTTGGGAGATTGTCAGGGTCCCGATCCCATTACGAGTTTCGCGAGCTTGTTTGTTATAACGACATTACTTACTAACAAAATGACACAGCCGTGCGAAATTTCTGTGCATTCGCAGGTTACAATTTAAAACGCGTTAAAAAATAATCATCTTGGCGTTAATGGCGGTTAAATTCTTGCGCACGAGTGCTCGGGGCCCGCCTTGACCATGATCCAGGAATTGGAAAATCAGGTAATTACAGTGGAGCGAATGCGATCTGACCTCCGTGACCCTGCTACAAAGGGAACCTTCAGTCGCCTGAATGGACAGATTTCATCACGATGTTTACCCTCACCACATTAGTTAGTTTTCAAATAATGTGCATAACTCTGAAAAGATTCATTAGTACGTGGCCGCAGTGTGATTCGAACCCGGTACCTCTCGTTTACGAATTGCATGCTCGGATGCTCTAAACTAAAACGCGAATACTCCGTCATATTAACGTTATACGAGGGATAGGTTCTGTTTGGTCTGTGCGACACACAAACTCCATTCACTTACCGTAATTTGTTCAAAGCAACAATAAATGTCTAGAGGCAGAATCAGGTGGGTCCATCGTAAACGAGAAAACTTGCTGCAGCCGAGGCGTTGGAATCAAGTAAAAACTTCCCCCAAAGACGGAGACAGTGCAAAATTAAATTGGCAAGAAATACAAAAAAAAAACGATCAAAGTGGATGTCTTGATTTACTATCTTGGTATCAAGATTTATTTCCGTTCTTCCGTACAAAATCGCAGGCAAAAGCGCTAGCTCGAAAACAAATCCCCATAACTCGACGTGATTCATACCGAGTATCAAAATGTCCTTCCAAAACTATACATTGTAAAACGAAAACCTCAGGGCTGTCGCCAACAGCCCGAATCTGCTGACGATGCGAGGAATGGTGACTAATGGTATTTTGAAACAAGAGAGGATTTTAAATATCTCAGAAGCTGCGGGAGCATTAATTTCAGTAAAGGCTTGATGATAAATGAGCGATTTCGCGCATCCCGCCAGCCAGTGGGGCCGGAAAAAGCTCGGCTTTTGTTTTTCAAGCTGCAATGCAATAAGAGGAGACAAGCCCCTGTTTACGACGGCTTTATTTATAGAGTTCCCGAACAAAATATGGGGCAATTGGAAGTTATTCAATTTTTTTATCTTGAAAAGTTATGAGATTTTTTGAGGGAACGGAAGAACGAAGCGGCTTAATCGTAAAGTGTTAATAAGCATGCTAATTGTATTAAGTATTTGTGCTATACATTTTGGAACGGTGCGGACGATTTATCTGATTTCAGACAAACTGCAATGATAGAAAACCTAGGACATTGTGATGGATTATTGCATGGATTATAGGACCATCATGAACGTGGGGTTTGTAAATGTGAAATTAGGAGATTCAGATATTATTTAAATACATAAATAAACAAACACAGCCCCAAAGTAAGAAAAGCTTGTTTTACAGGTGTTCGATAACTGATGAACTACTTATATACTTTTTTAAATACATACTTATTATACATATCTAGTACACTCAGACCCGTAACACAAAATAAAATTCATCATTCCAATTTCTGCACAGCCGGGTATCGAACACGATTCATCTGTGTGGCGGACCGGCATGTCAACCAACTGAACCACTTAGGTTGTCATTACATAGTAAGTAGATATCGATAGCCCTATACATCTTTGTAACAGAAAATGAAATTTGAAAACCCAGACCTCACCAACAAACTTTCCAACATCTCAGCATTTCCAACGTAAAACATGTTGTTCCCATGCATTTGCAACGCCAAGGAAGCAGTTTATAATAAAATCAGGAGGTAACAAAGTGAAACAGGAACAGAGGCCGCTCTGTGCATTATTAGCGGAGTCTGTGCCGATAGCTGGGAGCGAAGTTTCATAGCTGGTGCACTAATTATGTTCCTGTTCCTTGGTTGCAACTCGTGGCGTAATTAGGTTCTGTGCTCCTTGGGTTCGAGATTAGATCGCTCAACAGATTTTAGAGCAATTTGGGGATTGCTTCCGCAATTAATTACCTATTTAGTTTTAGTTGTGGTTTACATATCTGTGTACCTAATTCTGGCTTTAATAAATAAAGTAATATTTAGATACCAGTGGAGAACAAACCTCGCCAACAAACTGTTTCACAGTTTTACTAATTCGTTATACTTATTACAAAGCTTTGTATCATATTTCGGGGTTGGCAACGCACAGGGGTGGGTGATGCCCCTGGTATTGTAAACGTCCATAGGGTGCGGTGACTGCTTACCATCGTGCTTACAGGCGGGCGTAAGCTTGTTTGTCAACTTAGTGGTATAATTTTTTTAATTATTAATTAAAAAATGTTGATAAATGTATTTGGATAGCCAGATTTTAATATTTTCGAGTTCCTTGCATGCTACAAGTTGTTTTCGCATTTATTTAAAACGTTAAGATTGTTTTTTTGTATTTTATACATTGTCACTTGTCTTGATTTGTCACTGTAGCTTAAATTACTGTTCACTTCGTTCAGCCATCTATCTCGACAGTTACCGCGTTCAATCAGGTGGGCTGTCTGGTCGTTCGTCACTGAGTAGTATAAAAAAAATCTACATACATACCTACAAAATCTTCGTCTTCCACCTACAAAATCGCTGCTTACTCAATTTCACAGAACAACGCCCTTTCAGGCGCAATACGCCGTGTTCAAATTACGGCCGGCAGCGAAAAAAGCCGTAATTTCCTAATTTTATTCTGTAACTCGATCTCCCGGGTCTCCCCGTAGTGGGTAATTTCCCGGATGCCACGGCGAGCGATGGAAACCCGCGTAGGCAAGCGTAACGCGATTTTACTTTTAAATTGATGTTGACGTAAGCTTTCTAAAATCTTTCCGGTTTATCCGGGTTGGGATGATTGAAATCGCACCCTTCCGGTTCTTGATACTGGATGTACCTACGTCGAGGAATGAGAATATTAGTAAATGCGTTTATTTAGTTTAGATAGTTATTGGGATTGTTTACCTATTCCTTATTAACAGCCCGTAATCCAATAATCTGTTTGTCTGTAGAGCTGTACCTACACATCGCCGAGGATAGGGCGAAACCATTTCGTAACTTTTTCGTGGACCATTTTGAGCAAAATAGGCGACGAGAAGGTATTGCCGAGAGATGACATAAGCGGAGGAGGACAACTCGCCCGTCGTTTAATCAATAACTTGTCCATATGACATAAACCTCCAAATAAAGGTTATCTATTTTCAGAGTTGAGGACTTCTCACACCAACTTTACGGTTACGAAACAGCAATCGGTGGGAAAATATGATTATTTATTATAATAAATAAATAAAGTATAAGGGGCCTATGAAATTGGCGATTTGGAAAAAGCCAGGAACTGTAATTTTACTTAAGACAACATTAAACTAACTGGTGCATATAATTACATTTTGATAACTACCCTTTTCATAAAATTATATCTTGTATAGGCAAAACTGACGACAAATAAAAAGGGATATTTTCAAACGCTTATATAAACTTGAGAAAATATTTGTTATTCAGTTTTAGGGACTTACTGGCATCTAAGGCTCGATGCCCACTCATGCAGTGCAGTGCACTGCACGGCGCACCGCGCGGTGGCACGTCACGGTGACGACAAATAAAACGGTGGTATTATTCTGGTTTTTCAAGTTAGGCCACATTCACACGAGAAATTTACTAGAGATTGTGAGTTAGGCAACGTTTGCACGAGAGCTTTTTCAACGCTTTTACACGCGAAACGGACACGCCGGCACGGCCAAAAAACAATTATAAAATTTTCAGAGAGACGATACAATTTCTATTCGTGAGCGATCGTTTCGAAGTTATTACAGTTTTTAGCTTGACAGCTGGCATCAACAATGTAGATCGCTACGAGAAGTATATATTTTCTTCAGAAACTAGTGTTTTAGGACCAATAGTTTCAGAGTTATTACAGTTTTAAGTTTGACAGCTGTCACCTGAAATGTAGATCATGACGAGCACTATCATTTCTTTTTAGAAACTAGTGTTCTAGAACCAAACATGCCTTATTTATAATTTAGGATAAACTGAGAAGAAAATGACGACAGGATCACGAAAGCGAAACAACTTCGTTAATGTTACAGAATCAGAAAAATGGGAGGGGCTTACGCATCGGCGGTCAAACTTTCTTTAACAAGGTTGGTTTCCTATTTCATTCACACCCGTGGTATCTGTACTAAAAAAAGTAGACAGTGTGTGAACTGTGTCACATAAGGAGGAAAGATTCGAACTGTTGGTAAAAAGAAACAGTCAGATGTGACGTTTCATGTTGACATCTGCTGACATTGCGCCGCACGCAGCACGATGGGGCCAAATTGAAAAACGTGGACAAAATTCATACAGAACTGACATTTCGGGCTTGGATTGCGGGTTTTGCCCCATCATGCAGTGCGCCGCGCGGCGCGCTGCACAGTGGGACATTTCGCCATCTGTCAATGTACTTACATACAAATTCCTCAGCGTGCAACAAGTTTTGCCACATCGTGCAGTGCGCCGCGCTGCGCACTGCATGAGTGTGTCTTCAAGCTAAACATACTATATTTTCGAAATAAAAGTAATTATTAGTTTTTTTTTTTTTTATATCAAACAAGTCGGGCATTTGACCGCCATCTCACCTGTTGGTAAGTGACGATGCGGCCGAAGATGAAGCATGCCCGTCTTGGAACAGCCTATTCACTCTAGCCTTAAAGGCATCCAGATTATATTGATCAGGGAACACACTCGCAGGCAAAGCGTTCCATTCCTTAGCCGTACGCATTATAAAGGTCGAGCCAAAGCGGTTCGTGCGGATGGCTGGAAGATCCACGACATAAGGATGAAGCGCTCGCCCGGATCGCGTTTCCCGATGGCGGAAAGGAGCCGGCGGAATGAGGTCGTGGAGCTGTTTCGCACACTCTCCGAAATGTAATCTGTAGAAGACCGACAGACGCGCAACCCTACGAAGATGTTCGAGGCTCTGCAGCCTAGCCTTAATCAACCGCGGGTCACAAATTATCTTCTTTGCACGTTTTTCCACCGAATCCAAAGCCGCCAGTTGATATTTAGCTGTACCATCCCAGAGGTGGCAGCAGTACTCCATGCAGGACCGCACTTGTGCTTGATATAACTGAAGCAACTGCCTAGAAGTGAAGTACCGCCTAACCTTCGAGAGGATACCAAGTTTTTTCGCTGCAGTCTTTGCCTTGGATTCGATGTACTGACCGAAGTTGAGATTTGAAGATAACTCAACACCAAGAAGCTTGTAGGTTGTCGGTAATTTCCACAGGAACATACCGAAAAGTTGGAGTAACATGGAATGGACTCCTTTTGGCGGAAAACAAACACGCCTGAGTTTTGGTTGCGTTGAACGCCACCAGATTGGCATCGCCCCAATCAGAAACTGCCTTGAGAGCTATGTCCAAACGATCAACCATGGCCTCTCGACAAGACTGAATATCGTCCCTGTTGGCTTTTGCCTCTGACAGATATCTATCCGTTACCGTGCTGTCATCTGCATACCCAAAAGTACCTGGTACAAGCAGATTGTTAATATGCAGCAGGAATAAAGTCGCGGACAGTACAGATCCCTGAGGAACTCCCGCGTCGATAGCCTGGAGATTAGACGAGTAGCCATCAATAACTACACGGATTGAACGTTCACTCAAAAAATCTGATATCCAGGTGCAAAAGCCAACAGGAATACCAAATGAAGGAAGCTTGCTTAGAAGGCAAGCATGCCAAACCCTGTCAAAGGCTTTAGAAATATCAAGAGACACAGCAAGGGCCTCGCCATGTCTCTCAATGGCCTCACTCCATAATTGTGTGGCATACACCAGAAGGTCCCCAGTAGACCGACCACGGCGGAATCCGTACTGGTGATCGCTGAGGAGATCGTTACCTTCAAGATGCGCAAGGAGTTTATTGTTCAGCGCACGTTCCATAATCTTACAGAGTATGGAAGTGACCGAAATAGGGCGGTAATTGGAAGGGTCGGCACGGCTGCCTTTTTTTGGCACGGGCTGCACATTGGCAAGCTTCCACGACTTAGGTACAATACCAGTCTCAAGTGAGAGGCGATACAGGCGCGTGAGAACAGGAGACAGCTCGGGGGCACAACTACGCAGGACTATTGCCGGTATACTGTGCCGGTGTAATTGGCTTTCTGATACTTAAGTTTAATTCTAATCAATATTACAACAGCTGTTGATTTTCCTAAGAATAAATAAATAAATAAATAAATAAATACCATCTGGTCCACTAGCCTTGTTCACGTCCAGACTCCGCAGGATTTTCAATATCTCTTTCTGATGTATTCGCACCTCTGCCATAGCGCAGTCAGCACGGGGTGAGATAGGTGGTGTTTTTCCTGCAGTATCCAAACGCGAATTCGCCGCGAAAAGAGAAATAAGCAAATTTGCTTTCTCTTCAGCAGCATGGGCCAATGTTCCGTCTGGTTTTAGCAACGGAGGCAACGAAGACTGGCTGAAATTTGATTCGACCGCTTTTGCCAAAGACCAAAACGCCTTACTCCCAGGAGGGTAAGAGGCCAGTTTGGCGCCAATCCGGCTTATGTGATCGAATCGAGCCCTGCGTAGCGTCCTTTTGCAAGACTTGGCGGCGAGGTTAAAGGCTCTCTTCAGTTTGCGAGTATCCGGAGACATATGCGCTCGAGCCTCAGCCCAGGCAAAGTATGCCGCCCGCTTCAGCACTTCAGCGCGACTACACTCAGCACTAAACCATGGACGAGACCTGCCGTTCATCGCTACGTCAGAATACGGAATAAAGTACTCCATACCCTGCCGTATAACCGCGGTAACGGCTTCGGCACAATTCGGCGGATCGCCCGAAGAGAAGCATGCCTCCCGCCAAGGATAGGACGAAAAGAAGTGGCGCATCTCATCCCAATCTGCTGACTTGTATCGCCACACCCGTCGGGGGTTGCATGGGGTTTGCTCGGGTGGGGAATAAACGGATACAGATTTCACCAGACAGTGATCGGATGTACCCAGCGGTGCAGAAACCGATAATAATAATAATAATAATAATAATAATAATAATAGTATTTATTTCCGTAAAAACCAGTTACTAATACAGATAGTATACATCAGTATTTTCAAATCTTACAAAGGTTTAACTTAATAGTAAATGCAATCAGAGTCGACCCCTGACCCTGACACTAGGTAACTGTGATATCAAGGTCAGTGATTCCTCATTTATATAAAATAACATTTTAGAGGCAGTGTGCTATAGGTAAGTAAAAAAGAAATAGCAATTACTGGAAGTAGTGAAAGAAAAGTTTTAACTGTAGATGTAGTTACCTGTGAGTACTTGCGCGTTTGTGTGTGTGTGTGTGTGTGTGTGTGTGTGTGTGTATGTGTGTGTGTGTGTGTGTGCGTGTGTGTGTGTGTGTGTGTGTGTGTGTGTGTGTGTGTGTGCGTGTGTGTGTGTAATGTATAATGAGTAGGTATCAAAGATTTATTAGTGCTTCAGTTTCATCGTAGGTCAGGCTTAACAGCCAGTTCGTAAGTTTGTTTTTAACTTCAAACGTATTTAGCTCGTAAATTAATATGTGTTTATTTATTTTATTGTATATCTTACAAGATAGAATGGCGTATTGGCGGCTTGCGAAAGTCGTTTTAAATGTTTCAGCTGTACATAGACGCGCAGCACCAGTTCTTTTGTTTAAATAATTGGGATCTAGTGGAAGAGAAGTGTGTTTTCGTAGAATAGTACGTAATACATACAGCTGACGTACTGTCAACACTTGGCTTTCTTTGTAAAGAGTTGTGGTAGGGTACCGGATTGGTTTGCAGGACATGACCTTTAATATCGCCCTTTGAGCTCTTTCAAGTCCCAGTAGGAGGGTCTTTGAGGCTCCACCCCAGGCCGGAATACAGTACGTGAGTATAGATTGGCACAGTGCGAGATAGATGGTTTTTATGACTTCAGAGTCCGCGGTGTGTCGAATACGCTTAAAAATATAAATAAGACTACGCACTCGTTTTTTTAATGCGTCAATTTGAGTATGCCAATTTAACCTACGATCTATATGGATACCCAAATATTTAACACTGTGTACAACGGTCAAAGGTTCACACTGGCAGTTTGTAGGGGTTTTGCAACTGGCGTGAGTAAATATTTTTGTATCATCCATGCTGGGATCTGATTTTGCGGACAATGAAAAGGGAATTATTAGGGTTTTGTTAAGATTTAGTGTTAGAAGATTTGCAGATAACCAAGCCATTACAGACTTAAGGGCAGCCTCGGCGTTGGCTTTAACATGGTCCCAGTCGTCACCAGATATTAGAAGCACTGTATCGTCGGCATACGCAAACATCTCGCAGTTGGGAATAGAGAGCTTGCAGAGGTCGTTTATATATAACAGGAATAAAGTGGGACCCAAAATACTCCCCTGAGGCACACCGCATGATATATTTTCTGCGTCACTAATGAAAGAATCAACTTTAACGCGTTGTTTGCGGTTTTCCAAGTAGCTTCTAAATATATTAAGCGTATGGCCTCTTATTCCGTAGGCTTCTAATTTGGATAAGAGATTGGGAATTGATACGGTGTCAAAGGCCCTGGAGAGATCGAGAAAAATGCCCATACATTTCTTTTTATTATCCAGATTATGTACGATAGCCTTCGTGAGATCTAACACAGCGTCTTCGGTAGAGACCCCTGCTCTGAACCCATACTGATTATTCGCGAGAATTTTCTTTTTCTTAAGATAATTGAGAAGGACTTCATTTAAACTTTTCTCCAGGATCTTCGATGCCACCGGCAAAACCGACACTGGTCTATAATTTTTTATGTCTTTTTTATCCCCATTCTTATAAATTGGATGTACAACTGCCAGTTTTAGTGAATCGGGGAAGATGCCATGCTCAATTGACAAGTTACACAAATGAGTAATAGAAGGGGTAAGAGCTGTTTTTGAAGCTTTGAGTATTGACGAAGGAATTTTGTCCCAGCCAGCAGCACAATTTGTTCGTAAGGAAGTAATATATTGCTCCACGATTCCACAATCCACGTCGAGCAACACAAGGGAGTCTGTCGGAGCATTAATTTTGGGGGGGACATAGTTTGGAGGTTGGATTATTTCGGCTGCAAGATTCTTGCCTACATTGATAAAAAAGTGGTTGGCTAAATTAACAGAGTCTAGGGAATCATTAACTATGTTTAGAAGATCACGAGGGTGCTCAGCTTTCTGTGTCGATTGTGTTACCTCTTTAAGTACATTCCACATAGCCTTTGGATTACCTTTTGCTTTTAAAAATTCAGATTTTTCGTACTCCCGCTTAAGTTTGCGAAGTAGAGTGTTCAAAAAATTACGATATCGCTTGTATGTAATAATTAGAATTGGGTTACTAGAATTGCGTAGTTTCTTGTGCATCTTGTCACGGTTTCTGATACAACGGAGCAATCCTGGGGTGATCCAAGGCTTGATAATTCTTTTTTTACTTGAAATTATTTGTAAAGTTGAGTGTTTGGTAATTACATTTGATATTATATTGATTAGGTTATTTGCTGCTAAGTTTGGATCGGTGGCACATAAAACGGGGCTGAAATCAGTATTACTTAGATCGAACTTTATGCCTTTGTAATCTAATTTGTGATAGGTTCGGGGCGATTTGATTTTATGGGAGCGAGATTTTTTAAGACTTAACATGATAGGAAGGTGATCCGTGATAGGACTATCGATAACAAAAGCTACAGCTGTGTCAGAAACCTTGAGGAGGATATGATCTAGACAATTATTTTGTCTGGTGGGAATCCGATGTGCGGGTAACAGTCCCATGGAGGAAGCGGTTGTAAGGTAATTATCTGAATGTCGATCCGAATTGTTATTTTCTTTAATATCAATATTTATATCTCCCAGAACTGCCACCTTTACGTAAGAAGATAGACTAGACACCACATCGGTAAGACTATTTAAGAATTTGTCAATATTTGAGTATGAGGGGGATCGATAAATACATATTAAGCCAATGTCTTTTCCCACCGTACAGACCAAACAATTCCCATCTGCGAATGTCGGTTCCCAAACTGTTGTATTAATTACATTATTTTTAATATAGATGACTACACCATCATTTTGCAAAATATTTTTATTACTTGAGAAGGCTCGATAACCGTCTAATTGGGGGATTACATTTGATACTTTTAACCAGCATTCTGTAAGCACCAGAATGTCGCAATTAAGATTGAGTTGTGTTAGCGTGCAGAGAAATAGATCCATGTTCTTGTTTATACTTCTGATGTTAATATGAACAATATTTAGGAAATCACCCCTATTCCCCAATAGGTTACTACACTCATGGGGCAAACACCGATATGACATGGCAACTACAAACCTATCCAAATCGTTCGAGATAGAATTTATATCACACATTTTTATAATTAAAATCTATTATTAAAATACATCTGACATCATGACAGGGTACTACCGATACTGAGTGCCTGTCCGGATCAGTTGTCAGCAGAAGGTCTAAGCAATTGGCGGTATGGGAGTCAACATCAGGTACCCTCGTGGCACAGCTTACCAGCTGGGTGAGATCTAGCGACATAGCTAGTTTACGTGCCTCTCTCCCAGCATGATCCGTCATCTGGTATGGGAAAAGCCACTCTTGGTGGTGGGCATTGAAATCCCCCAGAATGACTAACTGCGCCGCGGGGTAACGTTCCCTCGCTTCATCCGCCACTTCTACGAGATGGTCACATAAGCGAGTCGTCTCCTGATCCCCGCTGTGCGATCGGTAAATGCACGAATACAGGAGTTGTTCTTGACCTGTATCCACCAGCAACCATAAAATAGAGAAACTAGACCCCTCAAAGCTCCTTAGACGCCGAATGCAGATGTCTTCGCGAGCGTACACACAGACTCCGGCACGAGGTACAAACCTGTGCTCGAGAGTATACCCTGGGTAGCTGAGGTACGCCGCGTCAGCCGGACATCTGATCTGCGTCTCGGTGAGGAACAGCAGCTGTGGTTGTTCAGTTTCAAGGTGGTAGTGGACTGCATCGAGATTTGAGTGCAGGCCTCGGATGTTAGTGAGGTGCACTTTGAGTGGGAGGGAGTGCAGCCGCTGTTTAACGTTTCTCTTTTTCTTACTGATCATGAGTTTGAGTGAAAAGGTTGTTTTAGGAGGATGGCAGTTGGACGAGGTGGCGCTCCGCCCACCAGCAAACATGCTCACCAATACCGCACGGGAAGGTGCCTGACGCGGAGACCGCGGGGACGCCCGAACCCCCCCAAATTGGCTACCTGGCCCTCCCATCCGGTCGCCAACCGGCAAGGTAGAGCAATCTGGGATTTTTCGTAAGATGGCGGGGCAGCCTTTCATTGGCGGCTAACCAGCTACTTGGGCCCCCAACTATCTACGGTCGGCCAGCGGCGGCACCGTGCTTCGGATCCCGCTGCCCTCCGAAGCCAGGCACCCGGTACGGGAGTGGTGAGCATCAAGAAAAAAGACGGTTACGCAGAGCGACCACAACTGTCCAGACCCATCCTCCTAAGCGGCTACTCCAGACATCACAACGAAACACGGCTGGGCCGCTTGACGATGCGTTCGCCTGGAGGGTGGTGACCAGCCACGGCCGAAGCCTACCACTGGAGAGAGTGCTGTCCATTTTGCACTACCCGGGGATCACGTGTAGGGAAACGAGAGTCATGAAGCCCAAAGTGGGCTTCGCCTACGGTCGCGTACAGCATTGATTATGTATAGTTAATTATACATAACATATCAAAAGTAAAATAAATATAATTTTTATATGTTATGTATAATTAAATATATTTGAGCAAACGTGTAATGGCGAAAATAACACAAATCTCATACGTAGGGACCTAATATTAAACCAGATGCACATCGCACAAGCACTTTGTATTAACTTCACTTATCTACTTTTCTCCATTGTTTAATTTTCTTTTAATATAGCAACCAGGCACACAACGTATTTTGTATTCCCATTGAACTAAACAACGACGTGTTCTATAATGGAACACAAGTTCTTTTTTGCAAGCAAATGCTCATGTCACTCTGTTAACACAACTGTACAGGACTAGTGGGAATACACGACATTTCCGTCTTGTTACACACAACTTGATTTCACTTATAAGGAGCGAATTTGTGTAACATTTTCCACAAAGCGCTGGCAATAAGCGCAGGGAGTGACAGAAAGAAATGTTATTCGTAAAATTCTTACTCGCTGTGTGCATTTCGTCGAACATGTTATTGCAAATTATTGTTTTATATCGGCTAGAGTTTGTGTACTGTAACAAGAAATGCTGGAATAGATTTTTAGGTTTAGTAATTTCATAATTATTACGTAGGTTTATTTTTTCATAATCATTCTAACAAGAGGTCGGAAGTCTAACCCTATAATCTTATTCCCCCCCCCTGCCCCCCCTGCCCCCTGTCTTTGTCCGTGCCTCACTCAGCAGGTCTCACTGAAAACCAGCGCCTGGTCTCCGCCAGGGCATGAAGCTGAGTGAGGTCCCTTTTACACACCACACCACATCCACATGCAACGGCTCTATTCTTCATTTTTCTTCTATTAATGTATGTTTGTCAAGTTGTTGTTTCCTCATTTCATATTTTTTGTTATAAATGATTTTGTTTGTGCATTTTTATGACACTTTTTCTTAATACTTTTTTATTTTATTTTTTGTTTTACGGGTCTGGAGTCGAGCCACTGACCTCAAAAAATACCTATTTGGAGGTCAGTGATTCAACCCCTTTGAGCCATTTGTTATGTGTTTGTGGTGTTATTGTGTGTAAATAAATGTTATCTATTTCCAAATTCTATAATGCTACGCAGACAGCATGATACTGGTGAAAACCGCGGCCGTTAGGAGCTGTCCTAATTGGCATCGTTCGTGCTACCATGGTCGTCCGACAGACGTCGCCCGACCGCCCGTCGCATTTCAGTGCAAAAGTGACGAAATCTCATTTTAATTACCAGTTGTAGAGGTTTCTGTATACTGCATCCACTTTTTTTTTTATTCTACTAAGGTGGCAAACAAGCTTGCTGCCTACCTGATGGTAAGCAGTCACCGCAGCCTATGGACGTTTGCAATACCAGGGGCATCACCCACGCGTTGCCGACCCCGTAAAAACCTTTTAACCCCTTTCTTGAAGAACTCCATGTTGTACTCTCCAGGGAAAACTTCTCCAGGTAGTTCATTCCTTATCCACTTATCCAGGTTTTTAGTTAAAATAAGTTACACTAGAAATATTTCAGTAGTTACCTTATTTAATTATTTATTTGAAAAGTGGGCTCACCAAAGCTTTCTCAGTCCTAGTATTACTGCGATCATTCCCTGATCTATTGTGATCGCCTCTTTTTTTCAGTTCTCTTCTATAAACTGTAAGTAGTAGCTACCTTACTATAAACTTTCTTTTCACAATGCTGGCAAACCTCTACAATACAAACACTATGGAATACTAAAAACGTACAAATACGTTGTTTGTGATACTTTTCGACAGTGATAATGAGAGGACAAATGGTGTACGTACAAAACGCTGGGTAGCGCAGCGCATTGTGCAAGTTTAATTTTAGTTCCAACCATGCCAGAGTTCACCAGAATACAACAATAGAAAATTGCATATGAATGTAGGTGAGAATGAGGGTAGAGGTTGAATTCAAAAATATTATGTCGAAATAGGTTCAGGTATTGTACTGATGCATCATTTGTGTTGTTGTTTCAGAGAGGTACGTCCGAGTTTATATAGTCCAGCCTCTGCTCATTGTACTTCTCTATTATTAATCCAATTATGTCCATAAGACACTGGCAAAAATTTATTAATGTGGAAAAGGCAAAATATCCTATGGCATTTGTTTCAAACTAAACTCGCGTTCTTTACACATATTATTATATTAGACGGGACTTGGACCACGGTGGGTGTAACCCTACCGAAACGTCGGGAAAACAAATCATAAAGGTACGTCGCGTCCAAGTCCCGTCTAATATAATAATATATCCTATGGCACTCAGTAATGAAGCAGTATGTGTACGGTGCAAACAGTGTGCATTGCATTCGGCGCGTTGTCTAGTCAGCGCTATATTTTATTTACTTTAACCTAGTTTACATATTGTTAAAAATTTGTTGTCCACTGCACATCAAACCATGTACCATTACCATTCACCATTGTAGTGCATTTTGTTTATCTATTAAACTAATCAGTCTTCAAGTTAAAGTGTGTGTTATTATCTACAAACCTCAAGCAATCAAGTCAACACTTACTTCGAATTTCGAACACAGCACCATCAACCATCATCTATAGGCTGTATGGCCACCATAAACCGTACATCTCTTTATGTTCCTTGCTACTACGCTCTCCACTGGTTATATTCTCAGCAGTCTACCCCTTTCATCATCATCATATCAGCCGGAGACTCCGACAGCTGGGCATAGGCCTCCTCCAGAGATCTCCACGAAGGCCGGTCTTATGCCTTCCGACAACTGCTAACGTGCGGCGCTATCTTTTTTTTCATAGCGTCGTCATTATAACGTCCAAAGAAAAATAAAATTAACTGAAAAAGTTACAACTGGCGATATTTGGATACGTTTGTATCGCGCAACAGAAGGACACAATTTTCATTTGCGTTTTTCTTTCTTTCTTTCTTTTCTTACACATTTTCTTACACATTTTCTTACAACAATCAATAATGGATAATTGTTGCAAAAAGCTTTTGATGTTCTCGGCCGTTTTATCTTCCCTTAACGCCACTCATAAAATCATAACACAGAGAAAAAATACATCATAATGAAGCACAACCTTTCGTTCAAGATTTAGGCTACACAGTTCTAACTCACTCTTTGAACAGTTGATCTTTGATTTTGGTCTATTTATATAAACTCTCTACATGGTCTGTTTAAGCACTAGTTTTAACTAGGTCGCCTATATCAAGAATTCATAAGCGCTGGCTGCAAGTAGCGGCTTAGTAGTTATTTCAATTTAATATTTTAGGTAAAGTTAGGTTAGTGTAAGTGAATATGTGTTATTTTGTTTGTACTTTTATATTTCAATTTTATAAAACTTAATGTGTAATTTGTGGTGAGACTATGTAGATAGAGTTATGTTACGTTAGATATTTTTTTTGTATTCTTATTTTTTCTCACTTTTTACTCTGTATCTTATGGAACTTGTGTCTGACAACAAAAGTTTTATTATTATATTATTATTATTAAGTAGCTGCCGGCTGTTTGGCTGCTGCAGTATACTGCATATCTATTGATACAAATTTTGTAGCAGATTATCTGAAAGTTTATAGGTATGTAGTACTAGTCGCAGTCTTGTTTCAATGTGTTTATTAGAAATGTACAGGATGTCCTTACGCTCTGGACAAAGCCGAATATTACTAGTTGAGTAGGGTATATAAAACAAAACTGCAGAGTATCATAATAATCCTTCCAGTATTTACCGAATAATTAACGAATTTAAATTTATCACTCAGGAGCAGCCTGTATGTAGATGCATGGCTTAAGAAATACCCTAAACATTGCAAACTCTTTTGAATTGTTTAAGAACTCTGCGCGATGACAGCTTTATTTAAATTAAAAAATGGTGTTGTAATTTGACAATAATTTTAAGTGTGACATAACGTCACTCGCTTCTCATGTGTCATGTCATGAATGTCAATAATTAATTCTAGATCAAATCATTCGTCTTGTCGTGATACAGTATGCGGTAATTTTTGCCGATTAAGTTACAAAAAATAGTTTTATGTTTATTTGTCTAATTAAAGAAAGACCTATTTTATAATGCTGGTGAGTAGCAGTCTTAAACAGGGTTTATTTGTCCAGAGGCTAAGGTTAACCTGTATATGTGGAACCGCCCGATACACTTATGTTCCCGAGCTCTGAATGAGAAAGAGTTTGAAAGGATCTTTGATTAGCACCCACGCAATCGAATGTGGAGCAAACGGGATTAAATTCAAATCCAATCCTGCGGTGTCTCGTGTCGTATCCAATCACTTGAGAACTATCGTTAAAGAACTGGGAAATTAATTTCGCAATCAGAAAAAATTAGTAACCTTTTCGTAAATAGGTACATACGCGCACACGCTCGTATCCCATAGGAGTAGTCTGAGACTATCAAGTGCCACAAGCTAAGATCCTGACACACCTCTCCCACATTCTTGCATATTTTCATATATTTACGCTAAACTCCTGATCTGCCCTTTTTGGAGAAGGCGATTTCGTGTTTACCCAGGCAAAAATGTCCTGGGGTTTTAGAGGTATGTTGC
This sequence comes from Blastobasis lacticolella, assembly GCA_905147135.1. Taxonomy (NCBI): domain Eukaryota; kingdom Metazoa; phylum Arthropoda; class Insecta; order Lepidoptera; family Blastobasidae; genus Blastobasis; species Blastobasis lacticolella. The sequence continues at coordinate 9,613,703 of LR990053.1, forward strand.
TATTGTCCATATGCACCGGTAATCAACTTTCACCAGGTGGCCTGCCTTGCCTGTTTGTTACAAAAAGAACCCTATTAATTTGTAAATGTTGAAGTTTGTCCTTCAATAACGCAATAAATTCGTAGCTAATGGACTAGGATAAATAGCGAATAAATAGCGTGGGAAATTGGTGACCAAACAGCCGGTATCAGGAATCAGGTCCCGCGGACAGCCCAGAAGCGATGGGTTGACATAGCCGAGTCGGATGCGAGAGCCAATGGCTTGCGACGTGATGTAAGAGTTCGATCCCTAGGCCAAAATATTTCTTAAAAAAAAAAAAGACTACGCTTAAAAATACCTACTTAGAATGCGGTACTAAATATATTTGTCTTTATTTACTAAATTTTTATAAAGAGGATCGTTATAACAATAAAATGGTATGCACCAGTTAGCTTAATGTCGTCAGATTATACCTACAAAGCTTCATTGTAATCATTTCAAAGAAATTGACAAATTGCTTGTATCAAAAGATTTAGTTTCCATAATTTGTGCCGATTTCATAAACTATATATAATATAACAACAAACCTATATTTTCAAAGTAAATGATAGTCATGTTATAATTAACATGGAGGATTAATATCCTAAGTAGATAAATTCATTAATATTTATCAGTAATGAAGTATAATAATTAATGCAAAAGAGAGAAAATAGCTCGTCTACGTTTGTAATAGGAATCGGTGGGCTGCGGCTCGCTGGCCAATTGCAAGCGGAAAATTCCACGATCGGCAAACTCGCGTCGAAGCTCAAATCGCCGCGAACTGTAGCGCGCTGCCGCGAGCTGTAGCGCTCTGCCGCGAGCTGTAGCGCTCTGCCGCGAGCTGTAGCGCGCTGAAACGGGCTGCACCGACGAAAGTGTATTTTTATACACTTTCGTCGGTGGTGCAACAGAGAGAGAGGGTCAGCGCACCCCGTCCCTACAGGGTGTAGCATCCGATGAAACCTGAAAGGCCCTTATGGCTACAGGTGCTCCCAGGGGGTGTTTAGCACGTATGCGCCTAGGCCTCTTTTTGGCGAGTCGTGCATAACCAGTCCGGCCGGCCGGCTGGTACTCATGAGAGTTCACCTCCTCCCTCCCAACCGCTATACCGTAGGGTGCCCATTTCCTTTGCGTTGGGCGAAAAAAAAAAAAAAAAAAAAAAAAAGAGAGAATGTCAGTCTGTTCCAGCTTTCATAGAGTGACGACGTACGCGCGGCAGCCAACGTCGACGATGAATGTTTTCTTTAATCCGATTTTATTTTCCCTCGATTTTTAATTTCTGTAATTGTACTTCAATTGTATTGTGAGTTAGTACTTTTGAAATATGGCATGTAAATTTGTGCATTTTTGAACTAGGTCAACAAAATTAATAATAAAATACAGTAGATACGTCGCGAGTCAAGTCCATTTATTAAATAGCAGCTAAAAAGAAATAAAGTCACCGCGTTGATGTTGATGATATGAAATTCGTTTCCATACGAAAGACATGATCGAGTGCTGGGTGCCTATCCAAATTGTATTTTATTATTAGTATATAAATAGCTGTGACATTGGTTGCATATAAAGTAATTGGTCTAGTGTAACATAACATTTCGTTATAAGATTCGATTTTATAATTATTAGTAGTAACAACCATACAGACGTATTCGGACACGCGAAGTAATTGTAATAGTTTATATCGGCGTACCGACATTTAATAGAACCTTTAGCCATAATGATACGTTGACTAAAATGCGGATAATGCGGGTAGCGGGTTAACGTTTTGATTTACACAAAGAGTATCGGTGAATTTTGCTGCGCGATCGTTAATGTCGGGAGAACTGTTATTTCCCTAATAAGGTAAAAAACCCTTTAATGGAAATATGGATTGATTGTGAAACCAGCTTGATTCAGAAAATTTTAAGGTATCCATCAACTACCTAAAAGTAATAGCTTATTTCGCCGCGGTTACAACCAGCTGCAGTGGTCAGTCTTAGGATACGTTGGAGATTTTTACAGCGGTTTTGACTGAGGGTCTCGGGTTCGATCGCAGAGTGGGACACCTTAACTTTTAAAATTGTTTTTTTTTTAAATATCATTTTATTTATAACTGTTATTTCTCTAATAACGTAAAAATCTTTTAATGGTTATATGGATTTATTGTGAAGCCAACTTGATTTAGAGAATTCTATGGTATCCGTCAACTACCTAAAAGTAATAGCATATTTCGCCTCGTGTGCAACAGCCATAGTGGTCTATCATAGAACGTTCGGGTTTACAGCGGAGTTGGCCGAGGGTCCCGGGTTCGATCCTCAGAGAGAGCAGAGAACCTTTTATTTATGGAAATTGTAGCTGCGTCACATTTATCACGGTTATTTATAATCGCTTATTACGTACTGGATTGGATTGTATTTGAACCTTAGATTAGCTTATACTAAATTGCCTAAAAGTAACGCGATAGATGGTTTCTGTTTTGTGCTATGTATAGATAATATAACATGACTGAAACGGTTACCGTATAAAGCAAATTAATATATATTAGAAAGAGATAGATATAGAGAAAGAGAAAGGAAAGAGATAGATATAGAGAAAGAGAAAGGAATATGAGTGCGAGTGCGTTAGACATACTGAAGAATTTCTTGTCTGGGTTTAGGGGCGAGATATTAGTTCTATAGATTCTTTAATAGTCCAACAGTATGTACGTGAGAAATATAGAGTGTGCGCTTCTTGTATATAGTATAGTTGATGATATTTAAAATAAATTTAATTAATTAAACATTCTATTAAAACTATGATCTGCGATGATGGGTTAATGACTTACTATCCTCTTTGGAAGTATGCGTCAGCATAATTTTGTTCACCACTTGTGGTGGGCCGTCCTTTGTAGACAAGTGCGGCAGACCCGTGGCTCATGGGGGCTTGCGGCAGATCCAAGAGGAGAGTACAAACGATCCCCTTGCAAGTAAGCTTCGGCATAAGGGTTAGCTAGATGGTTGGACCGTCGTCGGCTGTACCATGTACAGTAGACCCGTTCCTTTCTGATGTTACGGCAGAGCCAAAGGAAGAAATCTGTTTGTCAAGTATGCTTCGGCATAAGGTTTAGCTATTTAGTTGATCCGTCGGCTGCACTGCTTACATTGGGTCCCGTAAATCTTTGAATATGCGGTCTGACCGTTCATTAGGTCCCGTGGGTTCTTAGATGGGCGGCTTGCCCTGGAGGAGAGTATGATTTGATTCAATCACAGAACATAATTACTATATTTTTAAGCTATTGCATAGCTTTTATCGCGGGCTTTGAGCGCGGTGACCGAATCAAAAAATTCCGTAACGAAAAACACCTAACACCCCCCACTCCGACCGGCACAGCGGTGCGGCGTTGAAAGCCGTGCATCGTCTAAAGTCGGTGTTTGTGTGCGTGCGACTAGACGTATGCGTGTAGCTGCTAACTGCTCATAACTGATTCTATATCTTTTAGACACAATGCTAGGTGAGACAGCGTGCTTTTTGGCCGCGTCCACGAGTGAGTTCGAGCTCGCGACTAGTTGTGAATTAATATCAAAGAAAAAACTTGAATTAATATCAAAGAAAAAAAAAATTATATAATTAAATTGATAAAAAATGCTATGCAATAGCTTTACCGCGGCAGTCCCCGAGTGCCACACGTATTTTTTATACTGAGATGATTTATGAGACTTATCAAACTTACTAATGCTACATTTAAATTTAAGTGGCCGATCTTTGCCTGTGCAGCTTTTCAGAGAGTATGACGTTCTTTCACCGTCTATAAACTATGGCGAGGCATTATGCTGAGATCTCCTCTCTGGCTCTTATCAGGGCCGAAGTCTAGCACCTGGGTACAGACAGCACCCGCTTTTAAATATAACCCCACCTATACAGGCTAATTACCTGGCAAAGTGATTATGTTATCTCAGTGAAATTTTACATTATATTATATTATACTTACGTAATATAAATTAACCTTGAACTGTTTAACGATACTGAAAATATACATCATTTAAAGGATTATATTTTGTACCCGTGAGATGTTCGGCTGTGTGAGAAGTTGGCCGCTTCATTCCTCACATGTAAGTTCCATTTCCGGAGCGGTGTGGTAGCTTAAAATATATATCTACACTACCGTACGGACTGACCTATGGGAATATATCTCTTTCCCTATAATTAATAGTAAAATATCGTGACTTTAGCCATTTGAAACGATACCATTGTTCTGTGGAATATATCCATTATTAGACCTAAAGAAAACATAAACTGAAGACTTTATTATGCATAATCTGCGTTTGTGTATGGAGCACTCTCTCCAGGGCTGACTGCCGATTCAATACTATTATATATGTATCCGTGCTGCCGAATTTGAGCTCGTTCTTTTTGTCAAAGGAACACTGCTGAAGTATTCGCCTACGTAAGCCTTTGGTGTATCCTGAGACTTGTCATTATGCTCATTAGTAAGCTCTGGTACATGATAGACGTACCTATAACATGAATATGTGGATATACTCGGAGTAAGCTACATGCTTTATTGAAGTAATCACATCTACAATTAGTATCAGGATATGATCCACAGGCATTGGTTGTTGCCCTCTTACAAGATATATTACTAAATACTACTTGACATGATAAAGACCTTAAATATTGTGCCCTCTTTTAAATAAAATATCAGGGTAGGATGAGGACGTCTCTGGTTGACTCATATAGTAAGCTGCGGAGTGAAGCATGGGCTACAAGTAGCGAAGTTCATGCTGGAGTCAATCATCTGGCTTTGGAGCAGCTTACCCCTCCTCAATTGAGCTGTTTGTTTCCCTTACACCTAATTTATGAATCTGATTTCAAGTTCTAGCTATAAAACTCTTGGCAAAATTAATCTATAATCTTATTAACTCTTGTAATTCTTTAACTATATAATTCCATACCTGTTTATACTTCTCCACTCTAAAAGCATCGGGGTTACTAACATCATAACGTAGAGTTCTATAGACGATCACAAATGGCCTTAATTAGTTTCAAAACGTCGCAATTAGGTTTTTTCAGTCTTACGGTTAATTAGCGGTAGTGAAAGAGCTTAGGTTTCAGTGTGGATAAGTGTGTGTGTGTGTGTGAAACGTATGAGAGTTTGTTTGCTCTATGAAAGGGTGAACGTTACAGTGAGGATGCCCAAGAAAAGGTCAAATGGAGAAGAATGAGTCGGAAAGCGGACCCTGGCAGAAGCCGGTACTGAACGTTAGAAAGAAGATGATGATAATGAGTTGCCAACAACAATTAGTAGGTATCTTATTTTATATTACTTACCTTCAGAAGATTGGGAGGGCTACAATGTTGAGATTTCAGAACTGCATTAAGCTCGAGTACCACTTTCATCTACATACTAACTTGGCTTTACTACCTCGACACTGAAATCCGCGCCATAATAGATACTTTATATATTGTGTCAAGGTGTCATAAGCTTCGAAATAACGTTAAGCCGTTTTTTATTTTGTGGATAGAATAAAAACACCTCGATTGCTAAAAAAAATATATGAATAATATAAGTATAATATATAGAAAGGTTAGGTTAGGTTAGGTATAATATATAGAAAGGTTATTTATTGTCTATTTTAAGGAGGCGGTGATGTCGATTCGTTGTTGGCAAGAGGAAGTTGAGGGGAGGTTATCGCCCCCGAACCCCGGATGGATCCTTTTAAACCACTCAGATATTATTCGCAGTGGACAATTTGTGTCCTTGGATTCATATGTAACGCAATCCGTCGTGAGAATGGTATTAACGTAGTATTTTATTTTGTTTTCGTGATGTGTTGAGGCGAGTAGGGATTCATGGGGACCGATATCAAAGTTACAATGTACTTTAATTAAACATGTATTTTCTGGCCAGACAACAAATATGGAGTGCATCAAATGTACGTAGGTATTAAGATAAAAACACTTACAAACAAATGATGAAACAACCATTAACGGATTAATGGTGTTTTTATATCCCAACCTTACGAAGTTGCGATCAATACCACAACAGTAGAGGGATTGGCAATAGTCTCCACGCTTGGCAGGTGAGCTGGAGGTCACTGCGTTGAAACTCTAGAAAACGCTGCAATCTGTTATATCCTGGGCCTCAAGTCCGCTAATTTACCAAAACTCAATTGAATTGTAATTGGATCGCAATAGAAGTTTGACACATTTTTGGTATTCTGCTAATGTTACTAATCGATTGAATTGTAGCAGAATACAAAGAACGCGTCAAACTGCCAGTAAACTGCTATTGTAACAATTTAATCGAGCCTTATTCAATTAGCGGACCCTGGTCTTCGCCGGTTTTAAAACAAAATAATAAAAAGAACTTCGCGATTTAAGAACAAGTTTCTTACTTAGCACATCAATAATGCATTAACAAAGTGCATCAAATCATACACAGAATTTCGTACAACATTTATTTAGATTTTCGCATACACTTAAGTCGAAGTTTCCATATCATAAATCGATCAACTTGCGTTGTATCGCTCTTTAGAAAATTTCCCTGAAATCAGCATATTCGGCAGCCTCTGCATAACGACAGCCCATAACTCACAGGCACCCAACGGCGCTGTGTCGGCTGAGTAGAACTTTGAATGTAATAATTATGGAGTCCATATATTTACAGTCTTCTAAAATATCTGTTGTTTTCGACTGTCAAATTAAGTATTTTACGCTATTTGTTTGGTGTAGAGGTTCTTTAATAATATTAAAATAGTTTACTTACTTCTGGTTAGTATAAATAGTTTAGTTACTGCTGATTACTGTTTAGTGCTGCATCTGAAATAATGATTCAATCAAGCAATCTCGCTAGAAAATAAAATTGTTTCATGTGTTGAACCTCACCTCACCTGTCACCTTTTCATAAATTTTCTTGCGAGTAGGTAATAAATAAATCCTATTATGATGTAGGATACGAATGAACATAATTTCACGTAAATGAGATAACTTTAACTTGCACGATGTCTCTTTCTTGCATTCCATCACGAAGAAATTGTGTATGTAAATAGATATAAGCTTGTTAATTGGAGGAAGAGATTACATTATAAGTCTCAACAAAACAGAAAAAAAAATTACCACCATGGCGGTAGCTAACCTGCCAATCATTTTTGTCTCAACGCTGCCGATCCTTTTACGTTGCTCTATCTAAACCCGAAATCCAGCCACCTAAACGCGTAAGATAACGCCCATACTGGTGAACAACATAGCAGTATTACTTGGTGCTAAACGGATCATATCGCCGCTGTAAACAGCCGGGAGCACATAAATAATGCTTGAAGGTACGTAACAGTCTTCGGAGACCCAATATTCGACTTGATTCGGCCGCACACGTCCGTCTACGATACATATTTCATCTGTGGAGCGCAAGGGAGAGGCGGCGTACTACATTGACAAGGCCGCGAGAACTTGCTACAGCCTGGCAATCAATAATAAAGTCTGTTATATACTGTTGGTTTAGTACCTACATTCGGAGATTCAAAAGACTCGTTTCCAGGTCGACGTACTTCGAGTGCCGTAAGTTTCTGCTTCATTATGGTCCTCTTACTGGTCGACTCTTGTTTAACTGATATTAATGCTTTTTCAGTGAATTTGTATCGTTCTTCCTTATTCAAAGCGGAAAACAATGCAAGCAGTCTTTTTGGCACATAAATAGAAAAGGCAGTGTGGTAACAAGGTAATATCTTATTTATTATATTTGACTAGGGCGACCCAGCGCGACTTCGTTTGTGTACATCTACTTTACCTCTACCTACCCTATTTTCTTGCTTATAAACCTTCCTCTTGAATGACTCCACCTGTGGTTGAAAATTGCTTTAAAATCTTTTTCGGAGTTTTACAATCGTACATAGATACATAGGGAAAAACGGTGGGAAGCGACTTTCTTTTATACTATGTACTATATATATATATTTTATACTGTCATTGTTAAAAAATTTAAAATTGTCTATGCTAGTCATCTGCAAGCACACGACAGATAGTAGGAGTAACAAAACAACCTACCAAATGTTATCACAACAGTCGTAGCCGAAAACGGCCAGGAAAGCTATCTTCTTAAGCTTATCATTTTCAAAATTAACAAGGTTACTGGATGTACTATTCGCTTATGAATGGAAAAGGAAACAACAAGCTTGTACCGCACGCAGACAAATTGAATCAGAAACGCTCGATGCCCTTTGTATAGACAGCGATACCCCTGAGTCTTTCTACCCTCTTCACTGGCCTATCGGGAGCATTGCAGGCCGTGACCCCAGATACCAGAGAGCTGAAAGAGGCTAAAGTTTCTTAAGGAAACATTGGCCATAAATTTTTATTAGTTTGGCAAATTTTCTGGATAAGGACGACGCGTAGTTTATAAACAAGGTCAGGATGTATCTTATAGGATAGTTATTTTCTAGGACAGTTATTTGTCTTGAAATAGAATCGAAATAAAACCTTTCCTGGACATTTTAAAAATAAATTCGAAATGTTATATGTGCATGAAATCAATTATTCCTGTTTAACGGTCATGCTGAGGTCCCGGGGTAGATCACGCTGGACAGAAATCGAAATTTAATTTTAATTTCCGTTTCGGGTCTGGTATGTGCAATAAGTATATATTTAAAAACTATAATATTCATAATAATATTCATTTATTTTCCTTCACATTTACAATTATTGTTACTACTACTTTTACATAGTTATGTATTTATTTATTTATTTATTCATTTATTTCAGGCAACTGAGGCCCATATTTTTAATACACAAATAACATAAATACAAAATAAACTGATACAAATTACAGACAAAGATAAAACCTATACCTACATACAAATTATTATAAATTGTAAACTAATATATAAAAATATAATTTATTAATATCTTAAAAAGATAACTGTCACTTAATGTCGTTCGGCGGCACCGGAAATTCTGGGTCGCCCACGAAATCGCCGTATCGTATCGTATTATGTATGTGGAGACTGGAGCCTGTTCTAGATTACGAGTGACCTGTGTTACAGGTCTCCAGGCCTCCAAAACCACAGGACTTAAACAATGGGTACCTATTGCAAATTGCATTGTGTGGAAAAAAAACTATATTAGTGGTCTATTAGTTTTCTGGCACCCACAACAGAAGCTTTGCTTACTCGGAGCTAGATGGCGCGGTGTTAATTATACAAACATATTTATTTATTTATTGTACCTCGCAATCTCCCCTACTTTTAATGAGTTTTAACCGTCGGGAAACTGACAAAGTTGCACGTGTTTCTTGTGACAGTCGTATAAGAGCAACGACCATCTCACTACGTTATCATTTAATTGTTTCCTACATTATTATTCGAGTCGAGCAGTCTTTAACCCGCACTGCTTACACTTCCTTTTGGCGTGCCGAAGGCTTAAGTTAAGCACTGTATGCGGTCTTACTAAACTGTAAAATATTTATTGCTGAGTTCCCAAATACATTATTTATACATGGATATAATGTGACAGGTATTAGGATAGGTATTACGATCTTGTAGTAAACTATTATAAATGAAGTTCTACTTTGCAAGGATTTTACTACCGAAAGGAATTTCATGACTAGCAGTACAGCACAGCACATGGACTATAATTAATCCCGTGATTCAATGTGGTTTCCGCGGTATCGGATCCGGAACGTTTAAACCGCATTGTACGTGGATGAAGACGCGGGCAAAAGCTAGTACTAGAATAATTATTCGTTAAGTACCTGTAAGAGAACACCGAACGTATTCCATTACGTATTTAATTAAGTTTGAACGTCTAAAGGAAGCCGGAAGAACGTGTTTGCTTCAGAGGCTGTTTAATTTTGTGACATTCCTAACTGCTTTGTTTCGGCCTTTTTAATGGGCCGGGCCTTTTTTATTGGCCGACTGGTGCGTGCGGGTACGTGCATCGACGCGGGTCCGGGTTCGTGCGTGCTATGACCGTGTTGCTCCAGTGCGCTCACGAGCGATCGGTCTCAGTTTACATTAAATGTGTTCATTCCGCGGCCAACTGTATATGGTGCATATCGGTACTCGGTACCTCGCGGGCGCTGTCTTTTCGGGCGCATTGGCCGGCCTAATTCTTTCGTCACCACACCCCCTTCCTGAGTGATCTTGTTAAGCGATCCATTTTGTTTTCTAGTTTTTTTTTGCTTTCATAAGAGATTTATTAATCCTATTTCAATAAATGATTTTTGAGTTTAAGTTTGAGTTACGACCGGAACGTGTTGCCTATGAATGTATTCAAGACCAGATTGAATAGCTAACCTAACCTAGCTTCATATTTGGCCGTTTCGTCCCTTATCAGCAGCTGAGATGGCGGTCGTATGCCTGCTTAGTACAGTGTTTCTTGATTTGAATTATAAAATGTGAAATGGGATTGAAGACCACCTTGTAAAGGTCGTAGGGAACTAGTGGATGCTACTGGTGGCCCTGGTATTACTGATGTCCATAGACAACGGTGACCACTTTCCATAAAGTGGCCCGCTAGTCTGCCGTATTACATAAAAAATGCAGAGGCGCAAAATCAATTGGTGTGGTATTACGTTGGGAGAGGTATATATTTAGGTGTGAACGTCCGGTGACTGAGATGAAAATCTATAAAAAGCTGTATTACGCCTGTCCCTCTCTCGTAGCTTGCACCAGCGCTCAATGCAAGCCAAGTTACACGACGTGTCACCCAACTTTGGATTGCGCGGAAATTCGTCGGAAGCGCTTTCGGCCGCTTGCGCCGGGTGTCTTACTGGCTTCCTATCTGTTACTTCACTCCTTTGGCATAGTGGTACTTGCGACTAACACATTAAGATAATGTTGATACATTTATGTAGGTACCTACTCGTTTTCTTTCCTTCTAGTTTCACTTCAAACTTTACAAATTATTGATAGAGATGGGTAATAAATAACGTCACTAGTAGCGTCGGCATGTTAGTACTACGTTTTTACGCCACAGTGTGTATCTGTGTGTCTGTCTCTGGTATCGTAGCTCCCGAACGGATAGACCGATTTGGATGCGGTTTTCTGTATTTAAAAGCCTGTTTAATCAAGATGGTTCATTAAAATCGGTTTAGTAGTTTAGAAAATATCTAAGTATATATAAACTTGCTCAGGTCACCTGACTTTTTCCTAAATTAAACATTAGATTATGTTTAAATAATTAATTGTAGATAATATAATTTAAGTAGTAGTAATTAAATTTAAGACCTCAACATTGCCTCCACCGCTTCTTGGATACCACAGGTATGTATGTACCTAGCTCGGGAAACAGGGTATAAAATGTAAACAACCATTTATATTTATTTATTACTGAATTTGTAACCAACCACGATCGAATCTGGTCAGGTTCCGCCGGTAGCACGATCACGGAGGTCAGATGGCAGTCGCTCCACTGTAATTACCTGATCGCCAAATCCTGGATCATGGTCAAGGCGGACTCCGGGCCTCCGTACTCGAGAGCACAACGGGAACATTAATGTCAAGATGATTTTTTTTAATCAATCTATTCTAAATATGTATCTGTACCCTATGGGGTATTTACATTAAAATTTCAGTTTAACAGTGTCGCGATTTCCTCGCGGATGAAAACCGCAGAACAAATGCTAGTAGCAACACAAAAAGGTTAAGTGGCTTGCCTGGTTTTGATACAATTTAAAAAATTTAGCCACACTGAATTAGTAACGACGCAGATGAATAATGCAGGCCAGATATATTTTTATCGCGCGTTCTCTAAGATCAATAAGAGTATTTGTGTACACTTATCAAACAAGCACAAACTTGATGCGTAGTTTAGGTGTTCTTATGGCCACCATTATCATCATCATATCAGCCAAAAGACGCCCACTGCTGGGCATAGGCCTCCTCCAGAGATCTCCACAAAGGTCGGTCCTGTGCCTTTCGCATCCAGCTGGTACCTGCGATCTTCACCAGATCGTCTGTCAACCTAGTGGGACCTACCAGCCTACCCACGCTGCGTCTTCCGGTACGTGGTCGCCACTCGAGAACTTACAGCCCCATCGGCCATCTGTTTTTCGAGCTATGTGCACTGATACTTTTGCCTAGCAAACCTTAGGGCCACTTGATTAATGTACGACGTTCATAAGTGTTTGTTAAAACCTAAATTGAATAAACATATTTGATTTGATGGTTTACCTCCGCGTAAGAGCGTCGGTTAGTATTTCGCTAATGTACATACGTAAGTCAGGATTATCATTGGTACATGATCGCAGTGGTATTCAAACCTACTCGCTTACGAGTCGGATATCCTAACCACAAGTCTACCGACGCTCTTTCTGGCAAAATTAATGTTAAATTAAAACCATCGGATGAATATTTAATTTAAATTACTTTCATAACATGTTTACGGAGGCCCAGTAACTTGTTCCTTTAAAATGTTTATCATTTTGGCCGTCTCTGTTTCGAGGAGTACGGAACGAATTAATAATAGATGTGATTCGGGCGTCCAAGTTCCGGTTTATTTACGATACAAAAGGGAAATCAAATTAAGTAAAAGGCGAAGTCAAAAAAGTGCCCCTGGGATGTTCTTCAGTCAGTTTGTCCGGAATTCTTTTACGTTTTTTAATTACTTGCATTATTAAAAAAAGGCAGAGACGGAGCATTGTAAAGTGCCTCTCAAGTGCCTGCTATATTAAAAAAATCGGACGCAACTTGCTTCTCAAGTTCATTAAAATACTGTGAATGTTTTATATCCGAGTTTTATTTCACAAAGTGCAATATACTTTCTATTTACGACTTTAAGGAAATGTGCAACTTCCAAACTACGTATTACTTGAAACTACGAGTACAGAAGACAGCAAATCGACTAACAAAAACCAGTATAAACGGAGCTAATATTGCTATGCGCGTCTATGGAGTGGTTATTTTGTAGGTCGATAGCTGTCGACTTTACTTATTCCCGTGACGTCGGACTATCGTTGCCACGTGTCTACCTGTCGGGCCTAGAAGTAGCTTCCTATTTATACAACCGGTCCCTTAGTTCCATTTATATCACTCGTACATAAACTTATATAACACTAGTGGACCCGGCGCGACTTCGTTCGCGTGGCGTCCTAACCCTACACTATCCTACCACTACCCCTACCTTACATCTATTCTACACCTACCCTACATTTATTTACCCTGTTTTTCTTGAATGTTGATTCACTCTATCTATTGCTAAAAACCACATTAAAATCCGTTACGTTGTTTTAAAGGTCTAGGCGTACATAGATACATAGGGACAGACGGCAGGGAACGACTTTGTTTTATATATACTATGTATGTATAGATTGCTAAACGATGTGTCGCCAAGATGATTTTATGATTAAAATATCATCATATATTTATAATATAACGTCACGGGATGTAAATTTGCATCGAAAACCCAATATAAAACAATCAAACAAAAAATAAAAATAAAATTACGTACTTAATTACGTAAAGTATTAACCTTATCACACTGTTAGTACAGGAAGTTGGCAGTGCCCTAAGTCTTGGCTCCCAGTTCAGTAAACGATCTCCAGTTTATCAGCATCACAGGTCAATGGGTTGAGAAGGCTCGGCTGCGATGACGTCACAAAAATATTGAAGATATCGCCTAGAAGCTCGCAGTGTTCGTGATAAATCTGAGACGAAGCTGTTTTTGCTTTTCTTTTATCATGTTTTACAGAGTGTTGCTGGCCATTTATTTTGAAATTCGTGTACAATATTTATTTACAAATATCCTTCTAAATTATTATAGGAAAATGTGAAAGTTTGCAACGACGTTTGTAACTCGTTCAGGCCAAAACTTTTCTACTTGCAAGATGCAATGGATGCGAAGCGTTGCACTGGCATCGCCAAGTCGGATGCGAGAGCTTAAGGGCTTATTTATTTATTTATTTATTTAATCTTAATGCACAAAATAGTACAAAGGCGGACTTAAAGCTAAAATAGCCTTATCTACCAGTCGACCAGGGCTACCGACGTAAGGATGCTAAAATAGGGCAAAATGGAGAAGAATGTGCGGGAAAACCCTGAGATTGACCGTGCGGATGATGATGATGATAAACGTATAGAATAAAATAGCATTCCTGAGTACAGGATACCTTATTTTTCAAACCGGAACACAACATTGCAAATATTATTGGGTGGTTTACTAGGACGACTCCCCAGGCTGAACAGAAATTTACCACGGACATTTAACGGTTTCACCATAAAGTAATAAAGTACCTGCTATTTTGTGGTGCTGTTAATTAATGCCTTTAAATCTTTTAAAACCTATAATAATAATTTATAATTCTTGTACAGGTCCAGGCCTCTTTGGGCTGCTACATGCATCCTTTATTTAGTAATTCGTGCTTTTCGTATTATTGTCATAAAATTTGTAGGTACTTAATCATAGTATGAAACAAAGTTGCTTCCCTATGTATCTATGTACGCTTAGATCTTTTAAACTACACAACGCATTTTAATGCGGTTTTCAACAATAAATAGATTCAAGATGAAGGTGTATAAGCAAGAAAAAAGAGTAGGTAGATGTAAAGTGTACGCGAACGAAATCGTGTCGGGTCAACTAGTATAACAATAATTTATAACCCTTATAAAGGTCCAGGCCTCTTTAGGCTGCTAAACACAATATTTATGCGCATCTAATACGTCATGCTTTTCGGATTATTATGTCATAAAATATGTATGTACTTAGTCTATACATCCCGCCGTCTGTCCCTATGTATCTATGTACGCTTAGATCTTTTTAACTACGCATCAGATTTTAATGCGGTTTTGCAACAATAGATATAGGAAGATTCAAGAGGCAGATTTATAAATAAGAAAGAAAGGGTAGGTAGGGGTAAAGTGGGTGTACGCGAACGAAGTCGCGTCGGATCCAGTAGTATGTAAAAGCACTACATAAACATATCTGTCTATCACTAAACATCGCCATCAAACATCAAAAACAAGCATCAAATAAATGAATACGTTTCCCCGAATACGAATATTATAATATGATATTATAGTATGATGGAGTAATAATTAATTGATGCCTTCAAGCATAATTATGTAGTTATTAGTTCGCGATGAGAGGGAAACACTAATATCAATGTATTCGGCCATTATAATTATTACGTCAGACTTCTCAGAAGCCATTAATTGAGTCAAATAAAGCGCAGAGTACAGACGCCCTGAGTGGTTCAGTTGGTTAACATGCCGGTCGCTACGCTGGGTCCCGGGTTCGATTCCCGGCCGAGGAGAAATTGTAATGATGAATTTTAATTTATGTTACGGCTCTGTAAGTATTTAAAAAAAAAAAGTATATAAGATGATCAGTTATCTAACACCCATAACATAAACGTTGCTTACTTTGTGGCTAGATGGCGCTGTGTGAATTTGTCCAAGATTATTTAATATCGTAGTTTAGAATTATAGCTTTCGCCCGCGGCACGAGTGTTGCGGTGCGTGCGGGCAATGCGGCGACTGTGGTGCGGTCGGGTGTGCGTCCACCTTAATGCACCCATGTTATTGTAAATGTGGCTTAAGTGGCAGTGGGCACATAGCTCGAAGAACAGATGGCCGCCGAGCAGTAAAGTTCTCGAGTGGCGACCACGTACCGTAAAACGCAGCGTGGGTAGGCCTTCCACAAAGTGAACCGGCGACCTGGTAAAGATCGCAGGTACCAGCTTGATGCGGAAGGCACAGGCCCGGCCTTTCTGAGATCTCTGGGCGAGGCCTATACCCATCTGTGAGTATAGGCCTGATATGGTGAATTGTAAATGTATGTAGCAGGTTTATGATGAAATTCGGTTTGTGATCAAACACCTAGGATTTTAGGAACCGAGAAAAGACAAAATTAATACTTAATCTTATTATAAACCTGAGAAAAAACAGTTTTTTTAAGAAACACGAAGATTTTTAAATCATTTGATGGCGATTTCCCTGGTAGCAGGGTCACGGAGGTTAGATGGCAGTCGCTTCATTGCAATAATGATCGCTTGCGAACGAAGCCGCGTACAAAGCTTAATAAAGCTTCTACAGTAAAACTCCAAAAATTTACTCCAATAACGTTTGTAAGTTACCCGATACGGTTCGTGTTAATCGGCAAACACATCGTTTGACGAAAATGCAAGCTACCGTTAGATGCACAAAGTGGCTGTGACCGTTAGCTGCCCATATTGCGCTACGGAACCGGTTAGTGAATAGTGATGTGCTACTATCGACAATTATTAGTCTAGCCGTTTCATACCTGAAGAAGCCTATGTATGTCAACAGGTATGTTTTGAAAACACGTTTTGAAGTTAGTGGTGTAACATATTTTTGGAACCGACTCATGAAGCCCTTTCATTTGGTACCCAAAAAAATAATTACGACATAACTTTTCTCCGTAATGAAGAAAATTCGGTTCATGTGAATAGCTCTTATAGGTCTACAGAACAAGTGTACGAAGTAGCTCAATTCTAATATGAAATGCCAAATGCTAACAGCTCGCACCAACAATTATTGTTAAAGTTTTATTTTTAACCTCCGACAAAAAAAAGGGTGTTATAAGTTTGACGTGTCTATCTGTGTATAAGTCGTTCTGTGTGTCTGTTTGTGGCATTGTAGCTCCCAAACGAATGGATAGATTTGAATGCGATGTAATCTAGATGGTTCTTAGCTTTGTTTCATTAAAATCGGTTTAGTTGTTTAGAACATATTTTAATTACATTTACTAAAACTTTTCTGAACTTCTGAACTTGGCCGGGGGTTGTCCGACTTTTTTCTGTTAACTAGGTTATTGTATAATGAATAAGTAAGTCTTACTGAAACCTTTATAAGTAGCTACATTACTCCGGAGTGGCATAGTCTGCTTTTCATCCCGGAAATGTTGAATATTTAGAGAAATCCGAATTGTCCGCGGGTAAAAACCGCGGGGACCATCTGGTATAAAATAAAAGAATCAAGCCGGGTACTACCTGTTTATTTCCGACTTAAAAACGGAAATACCCATCCCTAACAGAGCACGCATCACACACACCCCCCAAAAAGACCAAAAACTTCCAGACCAAGACCACAACCTTACCTAGTCCTCCCATCACTACCCACCGGTACGAATTGTGGCCGAGTCACGATGACTGCCGCCGTGATAAATGACACGTCCGGTCCACCGACGCGTATGACTGATGGACCGCACTTCTTGCACTCAGATTACGCTGAATAAACTTTTTGTTAGTGCCAGTTTCGATGAGTAATCTGGAAAAACTCACAGTACTTCTCTTTGACGCGTTCTTTTATTTTCTGGTAAGTGGTCTGAGGCTGAAATAAATGAGTTGCGTATGATAGTAGCGTATCCCCGCGACGTCGGCAGTTGACCAGGGCCTCAAGTCTGCTTTTTTTATCTCACAATTCGATTGGGATTCAAAATGAGACAAATTGGATATTGTGCAAAAACTGGTAGGTAAATGCAATTGAGTTGTAATTGAATCGTCTCTCAATCGACACTCTCATTAGTGCCAGTTTCGACAAGTAATCTGGAAAAACTCGCAGTACTTCTGTTTGACGCTTTCTTTCATTATCTGCTAAGTGGTCTGGGGATAAAATGAATGAGGTGTGTATAATAGTAGCGTATCCCTGCGACGTCGGCAGTTGCATAGTTAGCAGGCTGGGCAGTCATCGGCACTACGTAGATCCTCTGTTGATGTCAACGCAATGATTTAAAACAACGTTTGTCGCTTACACGATTCTGAAAGACACGGAAAATAGGGACATAAAACATTCATACGCACTCCACTTGGTAAGTATAACAGTCTTCCAGACTGAATGTATGGGCATAATTTTGGCCTGTCACGCATCTTCGACCTCATCGTCGCTTTCCATCAGGTGAGTTGAGGTCAAATGCAAGCCTATTATTAATAAAAAAAAAAAAAAAAAAAAAAAAAGATACGCGATAGGAAAGTAACAGACCAACCAATCCGCTTACTAACGGATAGCAGAGCAGTACTGATGGCACTGGAAAACAACAACATCACCTGGACTCATTCTCGACTGCCGTTGGTGCCTGAACGAGGTATGTAAAAGCAATCCCATTACACTGCAATGGATAAAGGGACTCTCGGGAAATGACGTGGCTGACGAACTGGCTAGACGAGGATCCGACACAATACCGATGATTCCGGAACCGATTTTGCCGATACCACTGGCGTGGACCCGACAACACCTACGGGAGAAAACCAAGGTGATACACAAGCAAACGTGGTCTTCACAGAAGGATTGCAGACAGGCAAGGGAGGCCCTTCCCATAATACTCCCCTCTCTATCCAACAAACTAATAAGGCTATCAAAAAAACAACTCTGAATGGTAACCGGGGCACTAACTGGACACGGCCCGTATAATAATAGTAGTTTATGCAAGTGTCATATAAAAGGGGGTATTAAAACATGAGTGTCTGATAATAGTTTGACACGAGTGTTTTAATGCCTAATTATATGCAGTTGCATACACTACTTTATCGACACTCATATTTTCATGTAAAAATGTCGTACCTATAATTTTCTCAACTTTGCTGGAAGTAAGTTACGAGTCAATTCTGTTGTATCTACGCGTCGAGGATATCAAGCGGCGGGAAATTCACTTCACTACTTTCACATTTATCTATTTATTGGCTTCAAACAAGAAAAAAACATTTACAAACACAAATTACAACAATTGGAAAAAATATTCTGTTTAGCGAGAAAATAATAACTCACAAATATAAACAGGAAAATTTGAATTTTGAATTTGTCAAAGACATTTAGGTAATCAGCCTACATTTCGCCGTGTCTCGGCGCCCGACAAAAATATAAAAAATTAAAGTGTTGCATGATGATTAAAGTTATTTTACTTTACAGCTGTAATGAAATTAGTATGGGAGTATTTTTTTTTTTATTTTTTTTTTATTTTATAGACTGGTGTGAAAAAAGTGAATCCTTAAACAACTGTTTTCGAATATGAAATTGGAACATTACGCTATGAGTGTAGATAAACACCTTTTCACCATAGGTCTGACGGACAGCCCAGTATGCAGAGCATGCTTAGAGGAAGAAGAAACAGCTGACCATGTCCTGCTAAAATGCAGTCGCGTGGCTTCTTATAAGTCTAAGTATTTAGGACAACCAACCATACTCTCGGAGATCTTCCGGAGACCGAAGGGTCTCCTGAATTTTCTTGAGGAATTGGGTTGGCAGGAACATTAGTGTTACCCTAACTATAATTTCCACCCTCACGTAAAAGAGGCGCAGGGTCGTCGAGTTACGGTAAATGCCCGGGTATATCTAATCTAAATCTAGGGACAACTGGCAAAACTTCGTAAATGAATAATTCATGTATCATTATTATTATATTATATTTTGATTATGAATGAATAAATAAATAATAATAAAAAATAAATAAATATTTGTGGACAAATTCACACAGCGCCATCTAGCCCCAAACTAAGCAAAGCTTGTACTATGGGTGCTAGATAACTGATATACTACTTAAATACATACTTATTATACATAGTTCGCCCAGACCCGTAACAGAAATTAAAATTCATCATTTCAATTTCTGCCCGGCCGGGAGTCGAACCCGGGACTTCTTGCGTGGCAGACCATTGAACCACTCAGGTCGTAATTTGTGCATTATCAGCATTTATAACAATTACTAACTATTTCCACATAAATTCTTAATTATTTCTTATTGCAAATAAATATTCAATTTTGTTAGCTAAATATACCATTAACTTATTTTTATTTTGTTTGAAAGTCTTTGGTGCTGTGAAAAATAAAACCAAACATCGGTGGCAGGTGATGTCTGCTGTAGAGCGAAGGAAGTAATACCGTGTAAGGTACGTGCTCTATCAGCTACGTAATTTTCGTAGAGAACATTCCGTCGGTAGCTCTACAGTCGTAGACTTCCCTCGTGCTACGCTCGTAGCATCGGCGTAGCGCATCTGCTACGCTCATAGTCGTTTCGTTTTATTTCCTAGACTATGGAACGACTTTCTTGTTGGTAATACGGATTCCAGGCTTAGACGTGCATATATGTACACTCGGATCGTAATATGAAAGAATAACAAAGAGTACAAGAGAAATATTCAAAATATCCGTCGAAATGGCACTCGAAAAGAGAATGGTGAATGTGTATGTGTAATAAACATAGCCCTTCACGTTGCGTCCCTGACTTTGTCGAAAATATTACTGCTGGGAGCTTCAACACGACCTGCTTAAAAAGACCTATTGGTACGAACTTGTCGCAGGCTTATAAAGGTCACCTTAGGATGGTGAGAGGAAGGCCTCGTATGGCAAATGTTTACACAAATATATTCGTTTTCCAAGGCGTTATTACGTAAAGTCGATTTATAGTAATACATGGTGTAATCCGTTCTGGCAAAGGGTTAAGTAAGATATCAAAACGATCATGAAACATGAAATAAGCACGTACAACCTTCATCCGCTGGAAGTCGGGTTATTAAGTGTCTAAGAAAAACCTGATTATAACATACGTTCCACTATATAGAGCATTTATGTATTGGAATATTTATGTAATGGAATATAATTCAGTTTACAGCACACGAAACTGCGTGCGGAAGTTAGCATGAAATAAAAAATGTGTTCAAACATTTAATCTTTGCCAGATTGGATTTCGTCTTTGCCAGTAAGGTATATTAGAATTATAATACAGTTTTCCAGAGATAGCCAACTAGAAATGAAGCCCTTGAAGCATTTTATTCCATATCATAGACTATTCAACAATAATTAAACTGGAAATCACACATAATCTAAACGTAGCAAGTTTAAAACAAGATCGCTTCCCCTCCATCTGTCCCTATGTATCTATGTATGCTTAGATCTTTTAAATTACACAAAGGATTGTAATGCATTTTTCAACAATAGACAGACTGATCTAGGACAAAGGTTTATAAGTTAGAAAAAAGGGTAGATTTGGGTACAGTATGTGTAGGGTTAGGGTAGCACATCAGGCGAACTAAGTCGCGCCGGGTACATTAGTTAGAATTGTAATACAGTTTTCCAAAGTTAGCCAACTAGAAATGAAGAACCCGAAGCATTTAAGTTAGCATTTCACTCATTATACTTTAATATAAGTTTAATTACATTCAAAAGCACTAAAACGCTTAGCTTCAAAGGGAGAGTTAATTGAGTTATAAAGTATGTTTTAAACATTAATATGATGTCTTATTTTCTGAGATTTAATGAAATACAAAACGTTGACATAAAATAAATATGGCCGCGCTGCTGGCCCGTAAAACCGTTGCATTGGTCGTAAAGTTTAAGTGTGGACCATGGTTACGAGAGTGCACTATACATTCTGCTCTCTGAAACCATAACTTCTTCTAAAATATTAAAACTTGAGTTATTGTCTTAAAAGTATGTTGAATAGCTAATATTGTTGGTGTCCACGCAAAGGTTCGAATGAACGTTTCTCGCTCGCTCGATTCGGATACGTCTACATTTCATTCTCATTCTAATGAGCCACAGTGTTTCCATTGGACTGTTCAAGAGATGCCATGTGATTGATCAAGAGGTCTCCTTAGAGGCGAGCAACGCGTTGGTAATGCCCCAGGTGTTGCTGATATCCATAGGAGGCGCTGACCACTTTCCATAAGGTGGCCCGTTTGCCTGTTTGTCTATCAATCATAGATTTAAATTTAAATGATAATTATAATTGGTGATATGTATATCGTATTTATTGCTAAAATATGCTCACAAATCATAAGCAACAAGTGACCTATGGTACGACTTTCCATCTTTTTATTTTGATAAATAGACGATCAGCTGACATTTTTGTGTGCGATACAATTTTTTTTTATCGATAGACTGGTTACAAAAGGCCCCGGCACGGCCCAAAAACACAACAACCCAATCACAACAAGTATGTTAATTCATATCATGTTAATAACACAATCAACGGCTCGTAACCGTAGATGAGCCTCCGATTAACTCAATAACAAACCCAATAAAACCTCGAACCAATCAAACGCGGGGACCGACCCGTAAACTTTTGCGAACGCCAATAAAATCTCAGCGGCAGAACACAGGCGCGGCGCGAGGAAACCGGATCACGTGGCGTAATCAAATAGTGTCACTTTAGGGTAGAGCTATGGTGGTGGCACAGTGCACTGCTAACAAAACTCCTGAAGTACGGTATCACCGATGGGCTCTGCAATTGGGTATCCAGTTTTCTGTCTGGACGGAACATCCAAGTCGTTGTCGACGGATGCTGCTCCGATACCAAGACTATTAATGCTGGAGTACCCCAAGGCTAAGTGCTATCAATCAATCAATCAATCAATCAAATACGTTTATTGTGACACACAGGTTATACATTAAATGCAGGTCTTATATAAATAGACATTAGAGCGCTGTGGTCTACCTTTAGGCATACAATATAAAATTAGAGTAGGTACACTTAATTAATTATCACAAATAAATCATTAAAATAAAATAGAACAAAAAAGAAATGTCAGAAATTATCATTAATTAAATACTTAACATGTCAATAGAATTCAATTAACAACGAAGTGAGTCATTAAAAAATTCTCCTAAGCTGTAGTAATTTTTATCAATTAAGTAGTCAAAAAGCTTAGTTTTAAACATTATGATATCCTTGTTATGTGCCCTAATACTGGCAGGCAATTTATTATATATTTTAGGTGCCATAGTAAGAACACTCTTTATACATAGCGTGGTTCTTTGCGGCTCCAGACACAACTGATCACAGCGTCGTGCTCGCTGAACAAATGAGAAACGATTAAAGTGCCGTATTACAAAAACTGCGGATTCAAAAATGTATAGCGATGGTAGAGTCAGAAGTTTGAGTTGCTTGAAATAAGGTCTGCAGCTTTCCATTTTCTTTATGCCCGTTATTGCTCTTACGCATCTCTTTTGTAAGATAAACACCTGTTCGATAATTGTGGCATTACCCCAAAAGATAATGCCATACCTTAACCTCGACACAACATAGCCATGATATGCAGTGAGAACAGACTCTTGGTTAACAATCTTTGCCAAATTGCGGAGAGCAAACGAGAATTGACTCATTTTTTTAGATATTGACTCTATATGTGTTTACCATTTTAGGTTAGAATCAATACTCATACCTAAGAACTTAGTGGAGACTGCTTCCTGTATCTCTATGTTGTCAAAGATTATTTTTGTATGAAATTGTCTTGGCATTCGTTGTTTGAAACTCATTATTTTAGTTTTTTCTAGGTTTACAACTAGATTATTGGCCTGTAGCCAGGCAACTATCGATTTAAGATTATAAATTAATTCATTTTCATCATAACAAACAACGGTGCAGTCGTCTGCAAACAGTATCATAGAACTGTTTGTGCAATTAACTATATCGTTTATGTATATGATGAATAATAATGGGCCAAGGACACTTCCTTGTGGCACTCCATATTTTACTAGTTTAGGCGTAGAATCATACAGTTTTTCAGTTTTTGTCTCAGAACATATTCTCTCTATCATAGTGATCTGTACTCTGTTACTAAGGTATGATTCTACAAGTTTCAAAGTATTTCCTCGTATACCATATGACTCTAGCTTGCGGAGCAATAACTCATGGTTAACAAAATCAAAGGCCTTTGTCATATCCATATATAAGGCGTACACTGGTTGCCGTTTATCAACTCTACTATAGATTTTGTTTAAAAAGTCATATATAGCTATGTTTATTGTTTTATTTTTCCGAAAGCCTTTTTGTTCTTCTATGAATATATTATTCTTTTCAAAATAGTTGTAGAGCCTACTATATATGATTTTCTCGAAAATTTTCGAGAATACCGGAATTAGAGCTATGGGCCTGTAGTTTTTAATTTCATATTTACTTTTACCTTTATGGAGAGGCTTTATTATTGTTGTTTTCAGTTCCGAAGGGAATACGCCCTCTTCGAAACAGAGGTTAATTATATGACTCATTATTGGGGAGATTAAGTGACAGACATATTTAATAATTTTAGTAGAGATGTCGTCATATCCAGTACTCTTGGTGTTTTTTAAATTTAATATCACGGTACACACCTCTTTAGGGTCCGTTGGATTAAGGAAGAATGACTTTTGTGAGTTGAATTTGAGTGTATTACCTTTTACTGAAATGGCATGTGATTGCACCTGATTTATGTAGAACTCATTCATCTCTTGTGCTATTTGTGTAGGATTTTTTATTGTTTTACCATGGACTATTACTTGCTCTATACTTTCTTTCAGTTGGTTTGTTTTATGTTTATTTATAACGTTCCATGTTGATTTCGATTTATTTTTTGAATTTTGAATATAATAATTATTTTGAGCTTTTTGGGTTAGTTTAATTATTTTATTGTATTTCTGAGAGTATGTTTTGAACAAAGCCTTATCCTTAGTATTCTTTGATATCCTATATTTCCACAATAAATATCTGTTTTTCCTACTACACCTTTTAATTCCTTTGGAGAGCCATCGAGGCCTAAAGTTTACCATTCTTTTAATCTTAATTATAGGAAAACATAAATCATAAAATAATTTAAACTGGTCATAAAAAATTGTGAATGCTTTTCCACCATCTCTTTCTTTTAACACTTCCGCAAAAGAAATACTTTTAAGCGATTCAGCAAACTTGATTAAGTTCTCTTTACAATAATCACGCCTTTTTATAAACCAAAAGTCAAAGTTACACGTTTTTTTGACCGGGCAAGAGAAATATTGCGCTCTATGATCGGAGACAGCGAATTCATAAACTTCAGTTTTTCCACCACGCACGTTGTGGATTACATTATCGATACAGCTTCCACTTTTTGGCCGAGTTGGTTCCCTTACTGATAGTTTTAGGTTATAATTGAGAATATTTATATTGAACTTTTTTGAGTGTTTTGTGCTTACTAAGGTGTCTATGTTAAAATCACCACAAATAACCAGACTCTTATTATGATTTATGGTGAGCATAGAGAGAACCTCATCGAGCTTATCAAAAAATATGTTATAATATTTAGAGTGACTTTTAGGAGCCCTATACATACAAACTACAATAATGTTGTGATCTACTAGTTCTATTGCACAACATTCTAATATATTGGATTCGCTGAATTTTGTTAGGTCTATCACGTTATACTTTAAATTATGCCTAACTAGAATACATGATCCCCCGTGGCGATTCTTCCTTGTACATAAGGCAGCAAGACTAAAGTTGGGTACATTTAGGAATGCACCGTCATCTGCAATCATATTATGTTCCGTAAAGCATAAAATATCAACCCTTTTTTCGATGTCCGACATGTCATCTAAACATACCGTAATTCTGTCTGTTTTGTTTACGAGTCCGTCAATATTCTGATGCAGTATGCCTATGCGGTTATACACGAAAAAACTGCCGTTGGTCGTCATTTGTAGCCTTTGAAATACCGTTAGTAGGGGATGTCGTCATTATTGGGTTGACTGGAGTTTGAACGTCATAACAATTTATTGTTTGAGTACCTTGGTCATTGAAAAACTTTGCCTGATTGTGCCTATCGTTGTGATTATACATTTTTATGCGGTTTCTATATTGCTGATAGTTTGTAAAGTAGGACAATCTGAGTATGTCTCTCAACAAATGACGACACAGATAGAGTGCATAGTATTTCTTAGGTGGTATATACCTACTGAAATCCATATCAAGGAATACTACATGCTCATATTTATTACATACTGACTTGATATGGTAATTTAGTTTCCTTACATTTAAATATTGGTTGCATGAAGTCTCACATACAATAATATTTGTATTCTGGTGGACATGCAGCCAAGATAAAAGGTCACGCTTAATATTTAAGGGGTTATTATCATTTGTGAAGCCTATTAGAATAACATAATCATTTTTTGTTAAACAAGGTAGATCTAATTTACACGAGCTTAGGAGCTCCGACAGTGAAGCTGCGGATTTCCAAAAACAGAACACCTTATATTTCTCTCCTACCAGTGTCTGTAGTACTTTCTGTATCCCTCTTCCCTGCTGATCAGCTAATATTATCACTTTACTTCTGTTTCTGTTCCCATTATTCACATCTTGTGTTTTTATATTGGTGTTATTTGTTAAAGGGTTGATTCCGGCGCCTCCTTGGCTTACTGTAGGTGTTGTCAACTGTAAGCTATTATGTGTTTCTGACGGTATTTGTTCAATACAAGTTTGGGATTGATCTCGATTCAGATGTAGTTCCTGGTGTAGAATGTTGTCTCTTTCCGTATCGATGGCCGTGTTCATAGGTACGCTCTCGGTAAGGGAATAATTTAGTGCGAGTCTTTTAAAACTTCTGCATTTATTTCCTGACGATGGTGTCTCATTCGTGGATTTACATATAAAAGTTAATTGTCTTATTCTTGTTTCATAGTCTGCTAATTTTTTTCTTAACGTATGATTTTCCAATGACATATTCTCTAACTCACGGTCAGTAGAAGCTAAATTTGATTGTAATGTTTAAATTTTTGCTTTCATTTCTTCCATGTCGTACAGATTATAAGCATTCAGTTCTGGGCAGCTATTATGCAAAGTCCTTTCCATGTGCAGTGTTTGTTGGTCTGATATCTCATCATCAGATAATAAATTAAATGTATTGTCTGCAGTAACATTATTTACAGGTTTTTTCCGGGTCGTTACATAGTCCAGAGGTGTTGAAGTTAGTAAAGAGTTTGTGTTGCATATTTTAATTGAGTCAGTTTGTTGATTTTCATTTCTTGTATTGTTTGACATGTGTGACTCCATCTTTGGCCCATCATTACATCCCTGGTTTTCTAAATCTTTAGGTGATAACTGTATGTTGGACTGTGAGGATGGTTCACTTTCATTAATTGTGCAGTTTGACACCAGTGGCTCCATCTCGCAGTGAGCGGTTGTACTAATTACTGGATTTACGGAGCTTATTGGTTTATCTTTCGGCGAGGAACACCCATCCCTTGATTCCTGACATTTAATTTTTTTAGTTGTCGTTGGTGTATTTGACATCGATGATGACGCACTGAGAGTCTCCTCAGTCGTGGTAATATTAGAGTACTTCTGTAATGTACGCTTTTCCTGTTTCATATCCTTACATTTTTCGCATTTCCAGCTTTGTTTATTTTTCATTAGTTGAAACAGTTTTTCTGATACTTTAGCACAATCTATATCATAAATGTATGTACATAATGCACATTTTAGGTACTCTTTATTTGTTATTTTCTTCTTACATTTTTTACATGAAGCATTGATAGTCATATTTTTTGGAGCCATCACGATGTTCCGATATTAGTAGTGACCTCTACTTGTGTTGTGGATAACACTTATGGTCAAGTACCACAGTAACATGCGAAGTAGTGTTGTAGTAGCTTTCTGCCCTTAGCGAAAAGTAGTGTACTTTTCGCCACAGATGGCAGTAGTGCATGTACACGGAGTAATTGTATTAAGCAACTAGTTCATACAATCCTCCGCAGATGGCAGTAGTGTCCGTGCTCAGAGTAATTGTTCTGATTAACATCCAACTAGTTATAACTTTCTTCACAGATGGCAGTAGTTTATCGATCCACATTTCGGAGTTTGCGAATTCATTGCATTCTTGGGGTCAAAGTCCAAATTTGATAATCGACGCTATTAAGGGGTTGGTAACAAAACAATAATTATGAAATTAACACTTGTTCTGCACTACGTTTGATATTTGTGTACTTTGATCATTATACACAAACATCTAATTGATCTCTTCCGTTGTAATAGTACATAAGGTGGCTTATTAGGTATTAGTAAAATTGTTGAATCGTAGGTCTAAAATTTATAATAGTCACTTTCTCTCTGCACTGATACTGTTATTCGTTGTTCCATTTTCCCTCTTACATACAATAGTCCACCACTTTGACGTATCACCACACAATATTGTTTATTTAAAATTTAAAAACTTAGGTATTTTATATGCATTAATTTAGGTATTATCATGTTCAAAAATGTCCACCAACACTTCCACACACTATTTATATGAATGTTTATGTTAATTTGAAGAATATTTTGCAGTACACTGTATTTAACTAGATTTTGGAAATTATTCGACGTTAACTTAATCTTCGCTAGACAGCGCCCTCTGTCGAGATTGCAATGTTAAAAATACACACACAAAACGCTGCTGCCCATTGTTCTAGTCTACGAAGATCCTAGCTGAAGAAGAAGTATCTATATTCTAAACCGTCAGTCCCCTTTCCATCAGATTGTCTATGTCTATGTATATCTCCCACGCTGTTTCTTCTGCATATCAATGACATGCTGAATATTCCCAGTATTTATTGCTATGCAGATGACAGTACTGGAGATGCTCGATATACTGGCCGTGCGAATATCCCTCGTTCCGTGGTGTCGGAAAGCCGAATAAGACTTGTGTCAGAGATAGAATGCTCCTTGGAGCAAGTTGCTCACTGGAGCAGATTGAACCTGGTGGAATTTAACCCCTTAAAGACACAGATCTGCGCATTTTCTGACATAAAGGATTCTTTTGTCATGGTGCCGCAGTTCCAAGGAACACCCCTTTCCATCTCAAATAGTATCGGGATACTTGGTGTCGACATATCGGATAGCGTGCGATTCCGGAGTCACGTAGAAGGTAAGGCCAAACTGGCTTCAAAAAAGTTTGAAGTGCTAAACCGGTTCAAGCGATACATTACCCCAGGGTAGTGCCTGCTGCTGTACAAGGCACAGGTGCGGCCTTAGATGGAGTATTGTTCCCATCTTTGGGCCGGCGAAACTGCCGACCTGCTTAATCCTCTGGACTCCCTACAGAGACGCGCCGTGCGAATTGTCGACGATCCCATACAAACAAGCAAGTTAGAACCACTGGCTAACCGAAGGGACTTTGGTTCCCTGTGTGTGTTCTGTCGGCTGTACAATAGGGAGTGTTCCGAGGAACTTTTCGATCTGGTGTCTACAGCACAATTCCGCCATCGCACCACCCGCCGTGGGCTAGGTACTCATCCCCACTACGTACAGTCAGTGCCCTAACAGCATACGGTCTATAGCTCTAGTATACTCTTGTATTTAAGGTTGGGGTGTTCACGACACAGCTACCTGAAAGCATAGGGACGCTGCACTGCAATATTGAAGACTTCGCAACCAGTTGTATCATTCTGCACGCCCGCCCGGTGTCAGCTTACAATGGTAGTGACGGACACTGAGCTCTCAAAAGCCCGTGGAAACATTCACAGCTTTCTAGGGTTCATGTGGAGTGGTCACTGCCTAAACAAAAGCAGAAGTTGTCAAGATCTACGTTACGAAGTATGTGCAACAGTCTGTAACTCCTGCAATATGCATTAGGGGCAAGCCACGTATGAACCACGAAGCCAATCACTTCTCTTAGCGGTCTCTACCGGAAAGGCCGGGTTAGGAGTATGATTGTTATTTCCTTTGTTCGCTGAAACCCATACCTATCATCAAGCCATCGATTATTATTTTCTGTATAATTATGGGGATAATAAGCATTGTTATGTACGTACGTAGGTATGATCTCATTGTGGGTGTAAAAACCATGCGACAACAAGTATATAGAAAAATAACATTAACTGCAATACTATAAATTTTAGGTAGTTAGTGTGTTCGATCTAATAATTAAACATTTTCCCCCCAACAACCGTACACTTAGCCTTAGCCTTTTATTTAAAATAAACACTATTGAAATTCCACTCTTTTGGCTTTACGCTATCGGGCAATATTCCCACTGGGACTCCACCCACTTCCCTCCCTCGCTTTCATTACCCGATTGTTTATCGTAATTAACCTTTGTCACGTACAACGCGTGACGCATTCGCGGTTTGCTATAAAACAGGATAATCACTGACGAGCGGTACCAGTTTTGCTTCAGCTCTTCCAGGCAACACACGTTGTGCCCGAATCTAACTCCTAGATTCACTCTGGTTCGACCAGCCCCGCGGTGCCTTTACCTACCTACCTTTCAATATGTTCGAGTCAATCGCCAAGGCACTAGAAGACAAGCGGGAACGTGAGCGAAAGGAACAAGAAGCTAAGAAAGAACGCAAGCGCAAGGAACAAGAAGCAAAGAAAGAACGAAGATAAAGAAATGGCGGAGAGGAAGGCAATGGCGATACTAGAAGCGAGGCGTCAAATAAACGAGCTGCGTTTTTTGATACACAAGGAAGCTGGCCGCGGCTTTTTTTAAAGAAAGTCGTTCGCTGATGTAGGCCGCGTCACATCTCATCTAGTGTGTGTATCTGATTCCAGATGAGTGTTTAAGCCCTCTACGTGCATTGTATTTTGTGGGGGGCTCATGTGTATAAGGGCGGTCAATATCTTGCGTTTTGTGTTCTCTTATAAGGCTTTTGGAATGTATTTAGTATCTCACATCTACAACATGATTGTATTTGTACTTCTTTCGTATTGCATTGTGTGTATTGCAAGTACATTCAATATTTTGCTTTTTGTATACTCTTATATAACGCTTTTATACAGGGAACACCTGAATGCATACTCGATTGTACCCGGTATACTGGGAACATGCAACCGTCTATGTTACGATTTTCCTAGCTCTAGGTAACGGTAACGTTACATCAGTTACAATCTACCTTAGGCTTACTTTTTGGTAGTTGACTGAGTAGGCTAGTCGTCGAGCTCCATGAACGTTCGAGTCTACTGTTCGAACGACAGGCGTAAGTATGAAAAGTGTAAGTATGGTCAACTTTTTTCAAAACATGAGTACATACTGCGGTTCCGTACGGTATGCTTTCTAGGCTTTCTGGTCTTGTCCACATCCAAATTGTACATTGGATGATGCCAGGGTCTGCGGCACACGTCAGACAATCAATGCAATAAACTTCACGCTGTAAACGAAGCGTCAACCCTGTCCAGAACAAGTGTAAATTGTCTCAAGTGTACCTCGTAATCAGTTCTCGTAACAAGTCGCCGCGAATTAAAATTAGCAAGCATCTTACTATCACGGCAACCAGAGTCGCAGAGAAAAACGAATGTAATCTTATGTTAGTGTTCTCTACACACTCGTAGTTATCAACCAACCAGATTATCACATCCATACGCTACGTGCAGCATCAGCGTTAGCCGAACTGTCTACTACACCTACTTGTGGTTAGGCAAAACTTGTACTCCTTGTAACTGACTGTAAAGATGTAGATAATTCTTTAACTAACATACTCGGCCACAGTATGTCTCGTAAGTCACGTCGACAACCGTATGACACTCGAAAAATACTTGTTATTCCTGTGCTAGGCTGCAGCTGATCATAGTGCTTACAGTACGCCCAAGTTTCGAGCTGCTAAGCGATAGACCTATCCAATGGTTTGGCACTTACTGGATGCCGCCAGTTCACGAGATTCATCACTAAGTGTTGGGAAAGGTGCCAACGCCAATCCTCTATACCGATGGCTACGTCGCTCACAATTAAGTAGACAAACGTCTCAAAGAATACTATTCATTCGGTTGAGCCGAACGTTAACGAAAAAAATTGTCATCTCCGTTGTACCTCGCCGGGTTCACATAGTTCACATGCCAAAGGTATGCCGCCAGTATGAATGACCGTACGGTATACTGTCTTTTGGACCAGAGATATAGAATTGCATCTAGACACTATGCTTGTCAACGGAGATGGTTGGCCAAGTGTTCAGCAGGCAACTGTTGCTTGATGCCGCCACGATACAACAGTCACCACGAGAAGGTTTGAAAGAACGTTTCTCGTTCGTACGATTCGGATGTGGAATAAGCTCCCAGCCACAGTGTTTCCTTTGGACTTTGACAGGGGATCATTCAAGAGGTATATTAGAGGTCTCTTCAAAGGCGGGCAACGCATTGGTGACTCCCCTGGTGTTGCTGATGTCCATAGGAGGCGGTGACCACTTTCCATCAGGTGGCCCGCATAGGCAAGCGGCAAACAGACCCGGCAGACAAACAGGCGTTTGTCTGCCGGATAACATAACAAAATGGTATTGCGATCTTTACCGATGACCTGGTAAATATCGCAGGTACCAGCTGGATCTCTGGGGCTAGAGATATCTGGGGGAGGCCTATGCCCAGCAGCAGGCGTCTTTTGGCTGATATGATGATGTAGATGATAATGACGTAATCAACGGATCGTACCCGTAGATGAGCCTTCGATTAACTCCGAACCAATCAAACGAAGGGACCGATCCGTAAACTTTTGCGAACGCCAATAAAATCTCAGCGGCAGAATACAGGCGCGGCGCGAAACCGGATCACGTGGCGTAATCAAATAGTGTCACGGGTTCTGAGTTAAGTGGACTGCTCGGTGTTAGGATTCCCCTTGAGATTGGGGCGCCACGGGGAGGCTGAGATCGCTGCTTGCGATAGGGCACGCTAGCCGGCCGCCTGCCAACCGAGCAACGGATACAGGGACGGGTTTAGGTTGATAATATTGGTTGGAAATGCATTTCGATGCTTTTCTTTTCGACATACCCACCTAAAGGTCATGCGTCTACCTTTTGGTAGTAGGTAAAATAACGGCCGTAGTAACATACAAATTCATTTTTTTTAAATCATTTTTATCATTTATTCAAACAAAATCTTACATAAATTACAATTGAGCATAGTTACTATATTACCTACTTAAACTAAATGAGTACAAATAAAATTGAGGTTACTTTCTAGTATTTACAAAATTATGGGAGAACTACAAGTACGTAAGACATAAGTTTTATCATATGTAAACTACAAATCATAATATTGTGATTTGAGGTCACAGCCATAATTTTTTTTAACCAATCCCACTGCCTGTTCGCTAAACTGTTGACTGGTCGAATATCGGTTGCATCCCGTGTAGCGAGGCTTTTCATTTTAATAAAAATTTATCCATTTAAAAAAGTTACTTATTACTAAAGTCTTCCAAATCCACCCCTGACCCGTATGCATACATTGGAACCCGTACATAACTCGTGTTTACGATGCCACATAGAGTATATTGTCACACGTTTTCAATATAAGCTTGAATACCGGCTGTGAGCGGTGACAGCCTTCGCCCCAGGACATCGGTATTGAACCGAGCGCATGCAAAACATGGCGTCGGCTTGCAGTTGCAATGCAGCCTTTAGCTCGCTATTTTGTTTTTGAAGTTGCGGCGGAAAAGTGGCATAGACAGTAAGTACAATCTTGCATACTGCAATGGTTTAACTTTAGATATCTAAACATCACACTTTCACAAACGACATGTAACATATGTCAACGCCTTGTGCCGCCTTTAGCCCCGCTTGCACCAAATTCTTAAACACTTTAAGAATGACGTTGAACGTTTTTGAATGAAGTTTTTTGTTTCAAGTTAAATTTTAAGAATTTGGTATAAGCTGCCCAAACGTCCACTTTCGGAAACGCTTGTCAATGTTAATTATTGATTATAACTCTTTCCGTCTCTGTCTACAAATCACCATAGAGAAGGATGCCGAATTTTAATTAAACAATTGTTTAACGTAGGAGACATTTGCCGTAAGTCTCAGAAAATAAGCCATTATTTCAATGTTATGAGCTCAATTCACTAATTTAGAGGGAGATTGAGTAGTAACTCAATTGTAACTAGCGTTGAACTTAGCGGTGACTTTTAAAGTATATTGAACAAGAAAGTGATTTTTAGATTATTGAGCGCGAAAACTTAAATAATAACCGTTTATCAGTTAGCTTTCCGCCAAAATAGTAACAATTCCCTGCTGGCGACGTGTTTGATTCTTTTCACGCCACATTCTAGCGCCCATTGGACAACGATTACGCAACCCACATTACCGTTGCGATGACACTTTTCACAGCAAAAGCGAACGCAGAACGGTGAAAGGTAGCGGAGTAACACGGCAAATGCATCCAAATGCTGCCAACGCGCACCATCACTCTCCCTTTGTCTGCCCCATACCGTCGACAGAGACAAATCGACAGCGGCACACACTTGACCTATTTCTAGGCGACGCACGGATAACGCAGCAAACAACCCCTTCTTTGTCTTTGCTTCGTGTGAAAATATTTCATTGTCTATTCACGGTGAGGGACTGAACAAACGGTACGTGCTTGCTGGCCCTTTTTTGTTATATGCTGGTTGTAGAACACGTTCGCGAACTCCACACCAACGAAATTAAAATGTTGTGGTGGATGTGCGGAGTTACGCGACTCGATCGAGTACGTAACGAGTACATCCGGGGCAGCCTTGGCGTGAGGGATATCGCAGATGAGATCGAGGAGGCTCGTTTGCGCTAGTTTGGTCACGTGTTGCGTAAGCCTCAGGGTTTCGTGAGAAATAGGTTCCTAAATCTGCCGATATCAGGAAAGAGGCCCCGTGAGCGACCCAAGAAGCGATGGATTGACATCAGAGCCACCGGCTTACGCGGAGAGGATGCCGGGCGAAGTGGGGAAGATTCAGTAGGAAAGCGGACCCTGGCAGAGGCCGGGACAAACGCTAGGATGGTGATGATGATGATGATGTTGGTTCTAGGAAGCTACTTGTTTCAGAGATACCCCGCATGGTACCTATGAAGCGCTCAAAAATAAAGTTACTTAGGTTAAGCATGTGTAGCGAACTATTTTATTTTCCTGCCAATCCTCCCTCGCTGGGGTTCATCAACATCACAGCCCACAACAGTCTACTTCAGGACTTAGGGCCTCTCCTACGAGATGGGAGGTTATTGGCAGGAGGGTTGAATATCGATGTGTCATAAATATAGCAATGGAAAACGCTGCTACCCATTTTCCAACGTACGGAGAAAACGTTAGTCGCCTTGTACGACACCCACGAGTGTAAGGGGTTGGTGCTATTCTACTCTGCCGGACACTACACGGCCAAGTGTAACGCTAAAGTTAGCTAGCACCATATATTAGCCCAAAAAACTACGATAAGACTAAACAATAAATTTGCACATTACCTTTTCATAAAAGTTAATCAAAGAAAATGTTTTACTTCGGTATTGT
This sequence comes from Blastobasis lacticolella, assembly GCA_905147135.1. Classification (NCBI taxonomy): domain Eukaryota; kingdom Metazoa; phylum Arthropoda; class Insecta; order Lepidoptera; family Blastobasidae; genus Blastobasis; species Blastobasis lacticolella. The sequence goes on from LR990053.1 coordinate 9,648,554, forward strand.
TAAATAAATCAAGTACGGACGAAAACAGTCCACTGCATCCGGATCTGCTCTTACGAAGCGGAGAGGAACAAGAAATTGTTTTGTCAATCAATCCAAAAGACAGGTAAAAAGTAAAACCTACAAGCCTTACATAGTCCCACAAACTTATCTCATCCGGTGGCCAAAGTTGGAACTAAGTGCCGCCATTTTGATATGTCATGGCAATTCCTACAACAGCGACGCTGTCACCGGGTCAAATAAGTTTCTTGCACTATAAATGAATTCTAAGTAACTGCACACTCACGAGTTGCATATTCTCTCATTTCGAGCTGATGAGATTGCGGAATCTGCGCTCGCGTACGTCTCAAAATCACGAAATGCCACTCTGCACGACGTGGAACTACGTGTTAACGTGATCCAAAATTAATATTTTTATAATAATTATTAAGTTAATAAGTAATAAGTTATAGTATAAATATTAAAATAATTAATAAGTTATCTATCTGGGACGGGAACCATATGTTAGATTGGTTTTTATCTCATAACTATCTCACTAGGTTGGGCTAGTTGTATATGTCTCGGCCACCGAAGCTCCCTAAGTAATGTAGATTAGGTGTAATTATTATGAAGTAAATTAATTTTTAGAATTAAATTAGTTCATGCTACGTCTTTGGTTTCTCTCGATCCCCCGGTTGCAGCTATCGTAACTCACGTAAGCCAGTACACACAGTGAAAACACCCGTTATCTGGCGAACGCTTCGAATGTTAACTCTTGACAAGTTGACGTATACGTTGAGCTCAGCCCCTGTAGCCTGCGGCATACGTGTTTATAAAGTTCAGGGGGAACATCAAAACATCAGCCTACAACTTTCGAAAGTTGTCCTGAAGCTACGTCAGAACCAAGGACACAACTTCGTTTCGCGGACCTATCTGTACGAGGGTGAAAGGTTTACCTTTTCCGGTAAAATGGGACTCTTGTTGAGTTCAAATATTCCATACGGAACCATAAGAGGACGCTTATCAATAAAATTTTATAAATAAATAAAAAATATTGTATTTACGTATTCTATAATACCAACACAATAATAAAACCTTGAAAGTTTTAACCCATCCTTAGGTAAATAACGTCAAGCCATTGGTTATTGAGATGGACTCAGTTTCGCGTGCCTGGCGGAGGTGGTATGGCCAGCGTCTTGTTCCATGCTTTACTTGTCTGTTCCTAAGTTTGTGTGTGAGGTGTAATCTCCCAAACTACTGAAATGATTCATTTTCTTTTTCACTAATATGAAAAAGTACCTGCATTCTTCCCGAATAGTGAGAAATAACAAGATCGCGAGGGAAAGTCGAATGACAGAGTACCGAACTGCACGCAGGTGGAAGCCACGAGGAATAGATAGTTCAATAAAACAAAATATATTTCTAATTAAATCCTACTTACCTACTAACTTGTACTTTAATAATATTATAAATGCGAAAGTAATTCTGTCTGACTGTTACGCTTCCACGGCTAACTCATTGCACTGATTTTGATTGGAATTCGTTATTTAAAAAGGTTTGTACCTGAGGACGGACATAGGCTACTGTTTATTCTCTACCACTCTCAAGCTCGCAAGACATAGGTACAATAATTGATTTATAGTTTTTGGCACCAACTTTACCTCTATCTACCCTTTTTTTCTTGCTTCTCTATTGTTGAAAACCGCAGTGAAATCCGTTGCATAGTTTAAAAGATCTAAGCCTTTACAGATATATAGGAACAGATGGCGGAAAGCTACTTTGTTTTATACGATGTCTTGAGGTACAATAGACCACGCGGGCGATTGCTGTATAGTACCGAACACTATAAATATTTATTTCAATCACCATTCTGAATACTGCGCGTCGCTGAGAAAATGTACGGCATCGGCAAATCACCCCATCAATGTAACTGATTGCCATAAAAATTCAACATTTGGCCGAAGACTCGGTCGTTATGAAAATGCCAGCAGTAAAGAGAGCTCGTGATGTCAACGTGACGTCAATTTGTAAATGTATGTTGTAATTTTTGTGTCAGTGATAACTATTTATTGTTACAGGAGCGTCGGTGGTCAAGTGGTTAGGTTAGGTTATGCTAACCGATGCTCTTACTGCGAGGGAAAACATCGTGATGAAATCTGCACATTCAGGCTACTGAATGCATACATAGAGTACACCTACACACATCCATTCAGCCCCACAATCATGATCCAATCTGGTCAGATTTCCCTATTCTGGATCACGGAGGTCAGACGGCAGTCGCTTTGTCACTCCATTGTAGATATTGATCAAAATACTTTTTTTTAATCCGGAGGATTTAAGCCAACTCATTTCCAATCAAAACGGCCTCCAAAGTTCGTAGTTTCTATCATAAAGGTATAATTACTATGTAATTACAATAATCTGAAATTATGATGTTTTTGATCGAAACCATTTCAGTATTTTACGGCTCCTGTAAAGTTTAATTTCATATAATTATACCGTTTTACTCGCCAGCCCCTCAAATAACTTCTCCCAAAAACAGTATAAAATAACATTTTACATTATATCCGCCGAAAAATTAACCGAAACCCACATATCTTCTGCATAAACATGGCCTCACAAAGCGGTGTCCCAGAATAGAACGGAACTAGAAGAAGCATGTTGCTCCATTATCATAAATAATCAGAGCAACTGCCGGCAACACGTTTCGCCAACCACAGATAATAAAACCGCGCCCGGCTGCGTCGGTATTCATTTATTTATTATATTTACACTGCCAGTATTCTGTTTGTCCGGTGGTTATTATGAAATTTACGTAACGTACTAATTGTTTTTATTACTCGTAGAAGGATGGTTACTATGGTTACGAGACTTGTTTAGAAACTAAACATAAAGGGAAATGCACATTGTAAAGGTAACTAGGTGAGATGGTGGTCAAAAATATTTGATATATCACTACTTTGTGACAGTAAGTGTAGGGGCAAACGCTGGGCATTTTAGGCCCATATTATTTTATGTAGGTACTGTAACCGAAGTTTAACCTGTATACGTATCAGCCATGTTTGTCACAAGCAAATTTATTTTTATATCTTTAATGTGGCAAACAAGCTTACGGCCCGCCTGATGGTAAGCAATCACCCGCAGTATATGAACGTTGCCGACCCCGTAAAAACCTTTTTACCCCTTTCTTGAAGAACTCCATGTTGTACTCTCCAGGAAAATCCAATACATCATACACATCACTTCAAGCTGTCACCTGTGTCTCACAGGCGGGGAAGGCAGGGGCTATAGACTGCCACTTTGCTCTGTTCTGACATAACTCCCTAGCCTCGCACTTATCAACAACTTTTTTATACATCTCCTTTTATTCTTGGAACTTCGGACCCCAGCTTTACCAATACCAATATCAACCAGTACCAACCAACCCAATACCACAAAATTGACAAACAGAAACCAATAATAATGGTACCAATAATGGACCAATATTGTTCCGCAAAACATGTAGCATGAAAAAGCCGCACTACCCTTATTTTTACTTCCCCATTTTCCCTTTTATTCTTTGTCGTAAGTGCATTCAAGCGGAACGACAGTGAAACTTAACCTGTGAGGTATTGTTCCGGAAAGCAGCATTGGGTAGTGAATGGGTTAATTCAGGTAAGTACGAGTATAAACCAGTCAACTGTAATTTAGACCCACAACTGAAGAGTTCGGTGAAAAATATCCCAATATTGTTATATTTTTTTATGCTACACAGTGACAAACGAGCAGACAACAGATATGGTAAACGGTAACTGTCGCCCAGAACATCTACGATCTGAATATTGGGATATGCCTAAAGGTCAATCCAGACTATTCCAGACTGAGACGTGGCACATCATAGCGCGCACTTTTGCTATGGCGGCGATTCAAAATACACTCAAACTTAAAAGGTAGGTTTTTATAAATATGATTTATTTATTCAGGCAAATACGCATCTTTACACTTAATACAATAATCTATAAATGCTAATTTAAAGTTTAGATATTTTATAAAATGCAATATTTTTTGGAATAGGATTTAGCCACTTTGCAACACGTGAGGTCCATGGGAGCGTCGGTGGCCGAGCGGTTAGAGTATCCGACTCGTAAGCCAGAGGTCCCGGGTACGAAGTCCGTTCCGGCCATGTACCAAGGACTGTTTTCTGAGTTATGTACATTAGTTGAATACTAACCAATGGTCTTACGATGAGGGAAAACATCGTGATGAAACTTGCACATTCAGGCGACTGGATGTGTAACCATGATCCAATCTGGTCAGGTTCCCCTGGTAGCAGGGTCATGGAGGTGAGATGGCAGTCGCTCCATTGTAATTACCTAACCTGCCTAATCCTGGATCATGGTCACGGCGGACACCAGGCCCTCGTGCGCGAGAGCACAACCGGAACATTAACGCCAAGATGATGCACCACGTCAGTGGCGTGCCTAGAGGTTCAGAGTAAGGCAAGCCGAGAGATGAAGTTTGTGTAGTGTTTACGGTTATTAAAAATAAATACACCCCCTTGCCACATTACTGTTCAATCCTCACTTATCACTCTTCAGTTTTGTACCAGCAATATAACAACAATTCAATGAGTTTGGTACACCGATCTTTGAACTTGTCTTATAAGCGATTTACTTATCTGAGAAATAGGTATAATAGGACTACATATAAGGAAATAATTTGTTATTTTCTGAGAAATGATTAAAAACTTTACCTTTTCTATGCAAATCAAAACTTGTGCACATTTTAAACCATCACAAGGGACTTTACTTCGTCTATTGTTGATCAATCTAATTAAATCACTTTTACTACAAAACACAACACAAACACAAAAAAAACTAATCACTTATCCGCCCAAACGGCTCAAACAAAACAATAGTGAAGTTGGTACGTATTACAGCATTCAACAAACGTACCTACTGCGCATACGCGAAGTTGCAATTTTCAAAGATCCGTGTACAACTTCATACGCATGCAGGGCTTAAAGTCTCGTACAATTGACTATATAAACAAACGTATAGTTATATCTCATTATAGGACAGTTTTCATATGTAAGTAAGAGACATACCGGCCGGAATCAAAGCCCGCTTACAAGCCAGCGCGTGCGAGCGAGATGACTGACCGAGTCTCAATTTCCTCAACTTGCGTGTGCGTTCGGATCGTGTTTCGTAACCTAGGCGCACGATAGCGCTGCTTTCCGGCGCGTAGTTTGAAAAGTATTAGGAGCGCGAACTTTAAATAGTTCGCGCTCGCATTACCCTTGATTTTTAATCGATAATTATTTTTATAAGGCAAGCCCGGCTTTTGGGCTTGTATGACAGTAACGCCACTGCACCACGTGAGGTCTATTTGTGATATCTATCACAAATGTCACTAAACACTAAACAACGATAGTCTCAGGGACCCATGCGCGGAACACCATGGTCACCTCGCTTCGCCAATAGTTATAAGAGGCATACCTTACAAAACCAATATAATCCTCAGACTGGTGGAACAGTCTCTGGACCCTGTGATGGTGTATTCATATTATTATTTACTTTCACATGTCCCCGTGATTGTTCGTAATCAAATCTTGCAAGTTAATTTGAGAAATTGAGTTGAAATTTTGCGTATTTATGTAAATTCGATGACATGCAATGTTAGTTATTTATTATTTATTTTTCAGTTTATTGTACACATGCAACTTTGAGGAAAAATTTAGAGTTATTGATGACACAACAGGCGCTACTTATATCTTAGAAGAAATCTCTTCCAGCAGGCCTATCAAAGATATATGTGATAAGTAGTCGCAGATCAGACATGCACAATATCTAACTAAATATACATACACATATAATAAACTACATATACCAATACATAAAATACATAGATACCTACAAATTACCTATAGGCATTGTACCCCCGCAAATTCAGGAACTAAGAGAGAGATAGTGCTCTTTCACTCGTTTTATAAAAATACCGATAGATTTACTATCATGTATTTAATACGGCAGAGAGTTCCATAACCTTGCAGCATGAACAGTGAAGGAGTAGGAATAGAAATCGGAATGATGAGGAGGTATTGCTAACGAGGTTCGTACACTGGGACGACAATGTTTGTCTAGTGGACGGGAGAAATGAAAACGATCAGAGAGATATAAAGGAGCGGCATGTTGTGATACCATCAAGCTTATGATGGTGACTGAATGTGGCCATAAGAATTACTCCTAAACTAAGCATGAGAAACTCAACAAGTTGTAGCTCGCTTGATTAGTCTTGACAACTTGTTAGTGATTGATGACCTGGGTGGTTCAGTTGGTTAGCATGGCCAGTCTGCCACGCCGAGGTACCGCGTTCGATTCCCGACCGAGCAGAATTTGAAATGATGCATTTTAATTTTTGTTGTAGTATGTATGATAAGTATGTATTTAAAAAGGTATATATATAAGTAGTTTACAGTTATCTAACACCCATAACACAAGCTTTGCTTACTTTAGGGCTAGATGGAGCTGTGTAAATTTGTCCAAGCAAATAAAAAAAATTGTGTCTCAATGGCACACATTATAAACGGTCTTAAGCAAGGGGTCCTTACAATCAAGATGTACCTCAATCAAACTTAATATTAACAAGGCAATACTTAGTATTTTTTACCACCCCTTTCCGTCAGTTTCCACTAGATTTCTGTAAAAAGAAAACGAAAAAACTAACTCCATCTAACTCCTATTAACTGTACCGTAAAATCGAATTATACAACCTCACAAAGCCAGCAACAGAGAGTTACGTCGAAACAGCGAATTACTATAGCCGCTGCGTCGAACACTTAAACACAATGTAAGGCGAGTCGAAAGCACGTTGCACCGACGTTATTGCATTCTGGTGCGCGAGGTGACAAGCCTGGGAGGCAGTAAACCGCGCGGCTTGTTTTATTGCGGCTACCTAGCGCGGACGGAATAATTCCGGTGTGATTTCCTAGGAGTAGGAGAAAGCGGGCGTTACCGATACTGTCTACCTTTCTGAAATGATTTTCTAGGAATAAGCAGGCGTGACATTTTGTTTTTTGGACGTGTGGTGTCCGGCAGAGTAGAATAGCACCAACCTCATGGGTGTCGTAGAAGGCGATTTTCGAGGCAAAAGATAAAGAGTCTCCGTATTCTGGAAAATGGGCATTTTCCATGGTTAGATTTAAACACTGCGATCTCCAACCCGCCTGCTAAGCGTGGAGATTCTTTATTGTACACAAACATGACATAATGATACAGTACAGTAACAGAGATGTACAAATGCTAGCATAACTCATTAATTGAGTTTTCTACCAGCAAACCTTGGAGTCATAGGAACAGGTTTAACTTAAATGCAGGTATTTAAAGTGTAGTTTTAAGGCAATAACCTCTCCTTTCGTGTGAGAGGCCCTAAGTCCTGCAGTAGACTGTTACGGGCTGTGATGATGACATTTTGTTTTGCATTTGGGAGCTTTAATCTATTGATACTGACTACCTTATACCTCAATGTATTTCGATGAAAAATTTGAATGGGGCCCCGTCTGCTTTCAAGTTAAAATTTAACTAACATTTGCACTATAAAAACAGCCGAATGTTGGTAGTAATGGGTACACCCATTACTACCAACATTCGGCTGTTTTTAAGCTTTTCAGTTTTTTAATGGCACTCTGGATTTTTAGGTTTATAAGTACTTTTTTTATTTTCCGCTTTTTAGTTTAATGGTCGGTGTCATTTGTTAGACGTAATACGACTTTTTGTAATAACTTCACTTTTGATGTCATTTGGCTTTCTAACTACTTTTAAATGTATAAGATAAATATACTTTTGAAATCAGCTCCTGAAGCCCTTCATTTGAATACCACACTCAATGGGTATCGAATTTTTTAAGCTTCACAAATCGTCCAAAATCCGTCATTTGAAAGATAAGAGGTAAAAAAATTACAAGCATGCTTAATATGTACATACAAGATACGCGCGAATAACATAACCCATCACATCATGGCAGTCGGGTACGAAATAAAATGAATAGCCTCATGGGGCCCTAAAATGTTCAATATAACTTCTCAAAAATAAGTATCAATTTGTCGATTTGTTCAATGGGAATAAATTCTAAACATTTGACAAAGAGCAAAAAGCTCATCTGATGTTAAGCGGTAGCTGTCGCCCATGCGATGATATTGACGATTACAGAACCGCAGGTGCCTTGTCACCGTGAGGACTAATTACCGCGTGGCTGTAATTGCGCGGTTACCTCAAACTTCAATCCAAAACACAACAATGCCAACCTAACATAAAGTGCCTAAAAATTACTACCGACAACTTGCGCCATTCTCGCTTTGTGTTTCCAAAAACCCACATAGTAAGTTAGTGCTCTCGAGTTTACTGTGTACGTGACGACTCAGCAAGTCGCAGCTGTAAAGTGCTCTGCCAGTAACAGTGGAGTTACTGCTTTCTGCAGCATGGCCACCGCATTTTAGATTACAGTCATTACTTTTATTGGCTGAAATGATTTGACAACACTAGTAGCAAAACTGGACGACCTGATTTGTTCCCCGGAAATAGTTTAGGGATTAGGAGCGTCTGTGGCCGAGTGGTTAAGGTATCCGAATTATAACCGAGAGGTATCGGGTTCGAATCCCACAGCGGCCATGCACCGATTATTCTTTTCTGAGTTATATACATTAATTGGATGCTAATCACGGTGAAGAAAAACTTGCACTTCAGTCGACTGAATGTGTTCCATTAGGTTAGGTTTCCCTGGGAGCAGGGTCACGGAGGTCAGATGGCAGTTGCTTTACTATAATTACCTAATATGCCAAATCCTGGATTATGATTAAAGCGACCCCCGAGACCTCGTACGCGAGAGCACAACCGGGACATTAACGCCAAAATAATGATATAGTTTATGGATTAGAGAGTGTACAAGAAAATACAAGTAGATAGGGATGTAACTAATATTAGACAATAAAACCAAACGAGAAAAACAGTAAGTAACATTTATATTTACAGCGACATCAACAACAAGTAACCTTACAAATTAACCGCATATAAACTCGGGGCGTATTTTTGGTCATGGTGGGCTCACACCAAATCGGCTTTAGCAGTAAGTGAGGAGCTCTTCAATAGTGCAGGATTTGGCGCAGCATTCGTCAGCGATCCCGTCCCGTTTCCCGCGTCCCAGGGATCGGGCCTCGGCGGCCCCTAACCAGGGGAAGGTTCCATACTGAGCCCCATAAGGCGTTCCCAACGGGGCCCCAATCTGCTCCGATCGCTTCACCAACATGGTCATGGGGTTGTAGCAAATGATCGCCATCGTCTTCGCTAAATGACGACCGCAGTAAAAGTCCTCCTTCTGAGCGCACACTGACGCAGCAACGGCCAGAACCAAAAACACGAGTGAGAATTTCATCTTGGTAACTAGATCACTTCAATGACGAGTTGCGGTTTGCAGGCGCAAATATCGAATGTGGTCCTCAAATTTGAATTTCCTCATTTTATACCCATTTTCCCTCATCAATATGCTGTGCCCGATTAATATTATACAAATGAGATGTGAACGCTGTGACACATATAGAGCTATAGGTCGTATGTGACGCGACCGAATCATTAAATATTTATTAGATTAATTATCACGCGCGTCAAAGGTCAATTATCGTATAAACATGCGAAAGTAGTGCACAATACCTATACGAAATACCAAATAATAGATCTGTTTATTCTGACTTGTCCTATTTGGTGAACAAACAATGCCCAAAATCATGACTTGCCGTATCAATCACGCTACGTATATTGTGAATATCTTGAATTATACAAGAAATATATAGAATGTGAATTTCAACGAATACTGCTGCACATTATCCATTTCAATACATAATTTGCTGAACCAAATAGTCAGTTTGGACAGATTTTATAGTTAGGTACAATTCCTATAAATGCGACTTGTATACAGAATACGATTAGAGATCAGGGACAGGAATAAGGAAGGTCATCAGGCAGTGTTTACGCAAAGACGTTCGACCAACGCATTTCGAAGGAAATAAAAAGAAAAACACTCAGCAAAGTGGCATACTGTACCAACATTTACAATAGATTTTTATTTATCCAATGTGATAAATATCGACAGGGACTGGCAAACCATAGCAAACGTTGGAAGAATATGGGGAAACCATTGCCCAGCAGTAGCATGGTTCAGGCTGATATAAGTAAGAAAGTAATGTCATAAAAAGTTCATTGGAATGACTAATGACTAGACCTTTATCGCGTCAGTGCAATAGTCAGCTCATAACTTTAATGAAATTTCTTTGGCGATACAGCTTAAATAATGGGCACTTTTGAGCGTGGCACTACTTGGGAAGGACTATTCGAATAGTTTTCAACTTTATTTAACGATGTCTTATCACAGCACATTATAATTATATCGCTGGTTTCTTTTTCTCCATTTCTTTGACGTTCATTAATAATCCTCAATTTGGACGAAGCATGATTGTGAATTAATTTATGTTGACAGTTGTATTTTTGACATTATTTTAACGTGACATGTATTGAAATTGCTTAATAATTGATTAAATGAGCAATAGTTTGTGTTGTTGTATGATGTATCCAGTACAGCCACAGGTATATTATTATATCGATACGCCTTCAGCTTTCCTTAATGTAATCCAAAACACAAACATATCGGTGGGCGTCTGAATATTAATGGAGTAAATTCAGTATAAAACAGGGAGACATTATTAACTTTGGATCATTAAAATCACAACTATCTACACCTTTAGACAAACAGCCAGTAATACCGAGTATTTACTAAAATGAAGTTTGCTATTGGCCTGTCCTTCTTTGTTGCTGTTGCTGCATTCGTATCGGGTACCCATAGCAATGAGGCGGACTACTACTGCGGCCGGCGTCTTGCGCAGGCCTTGGCGACTTTCTGCTACAACCCCATGAGCATAATGGTGAAGCGGTCTCAGCAGCATAACGGTCTCGTCAGGCAGGATGGGCTGCGGTTCCCCTGGCTGGGGGCAAGCCATGCTCGAGCCCTGACCCGTGGGAAACGAGGCATCACCGAGGAATGCTGTTCCAAGCCCTGCGACTACGATGAACTCCTTACCTACTGTTAGACCACGTCGCCACCAAATGAAACAGTCCTAACATGAATAGCATATCTATATTCTTATTTACTTGTTTACTTTCAGTTGAAACGGGTCTAAATAAACAATGTAACCGCTTCTGTAGATATTATTTACAATAAAAATATCTGTACTGAAAAAAATATCGAATGAACAATATTCGATTCATGTTTACCTTATCTCTTCAATACCTGTCGTACATGTCGTACATCGTGAAATATGGAACAAATTATGAATACAAGATGTGCACGAATATTAAATTAACGTAAAATATATTTTGTATAAAAAATAGCGGAATTCATTTATAATTGTTGCTTTGATATTTCAAGTAAAAGTAATTAAGCTCACTGCTTGAATAGAAAATAAAATATCAGAAAGTATAAACAAAATGTTCCTAGAGGATAAAAAACTTTAATTACTTTTGTCCCTCAATCTTTGCTTCCCTGACATTCTCTCTTAACTTGATAGTCGTGTCACCGACTTACTTGATAAGACGAGCTTGATAAGAATTAAAAAATAAAGTCAAACATTAAAAAATATATACACTTTGTCGTTTCCTCTAAATATAGTCCTTGATAATAAGTTAACTGAAGTATTTATGTAACAAAACCGGTGATTCCATAATTATTACAAAAGTATGTATCTTGAAGTAGAGTCAATACTCAATTACAAAAAAAATATTAATTAAAAATAAATTATCACTGTTATCTGATTTGTCACCACTGTTGTTTTATGTTTCTTGTACCATTCAATCGTAGTCTGCCGTGACCACGGAGCGTGCAACTCTGCTTCGATTTTATCTCCTAGAGGTCAATTCTTTCTTATGCCTTTCCTTCTTTCCTCCTCCGTTTTCTCATTCGTCATCCTCACGTCGTAAGGACCGCATTCCTGATACTGGCAGGTTTAAGAACCTATTGCTTAAACCGGCGCACCTTAAACACCGATACAAGACAATTTAATTGTTTTGAACCCTGGAAAGTCCTACCTATTCAATTCAAATGTACTACCTATATAACTATTTGGCCGTGTGGTGTCCGGCAGAGTAGAATAGCACAAACCCCTTAAATTCGTGGGTGTCGTACAAGGCGATCTCTAGATCTCTAGAGTCTCCGTAGGCTGGAAAATGGGCAGCAGTGTTTGCCATTGTTATATTTACAACACCTATCTCCATCCCGCCTGCCAAGCGTGAAGATAATGGCAATAACTTCCCCTTTTGTGGGCGAGCCTCTCAGTCCTGCAGTGGGCTGTTATGGGCTCTGAAAATGATGATGTAACTATTTGTTTGTTCTGTTACGGGAGAACTGGGATCTGGGAGAACTGATCTGTTATTGATTACGGGAGATGGCCGTGATTTCTACTGTGGGTTATTGCTACTGCAGAGACTATCCGTCGCCGATTAAAGAGCAAGTGCTGCGCAGTTTTCAAGTCGTTACCTAATCATTAATATCTCCAAGGAATATCGTTGGAAAGATCTCTAATTTGTATTTGGATGTGATAGGTTTACAATCTATAAATTTCGGTCTGTGAATGTGTGATATTGTTAATGTAAATTTAATGTTACTTTTAGTCTGTTTTCTGTTCTTTTCTCTTCTTTTTTGTTGCACCGCTTTGTAATGTTTGTTAATTGCTGTCTGGTTGGCTGGTAGAAAAAGCAACGAAGTTTTATGTCCACCAATGTGCTGTGATCTGCATGATTTTTAAATAAATAAATATATAGGTATATAAAGACAATAAATCTCAATTTTTCACAAGAATAGCTGCTAAAGGAACGTTCAAAAATAAGTTACTAGGTAAGTAGCAGGCACAACAGTTCTCAAACTCGTGTCAAAGTGAGGCTCAAGTTCCAAGTGCTCGCAGCACAGGTGGTGCATTATCTAATCATTACGGATCACACCGCTGATGAGAATCTCAGCCGCGAGGAATCCAAACTAATTCAAATTGAATAATCTTGGGTGATTTATTACTGGGACGCCGCAAGCATGAAGGCTGGGTATTTGTTTGCCCAAAGATTTGCATCTATATTCTGTCCGTAAGGGTGACTTTGATAAAATATCACATATCACACTGCGGTCCATATGTAAACTGTATATGGGGGTAGGTCACTTGTGTATGACAGCTTGTTCCATGCGTCTTCATTCGGTGATATTTTCACCCCCGACGCAAAAAGAGGGGTTCTAAGTTAGATGTTTACTTATAAAGTCGCTATCTGTGTGTATTACTGTAGCATCAGTTATTTGGTTTGTATCAATGATCAGTTCCGCCTTGATCATGATCCAAGATTTTGCAGATTCGGGAAAATAGTAGAGGGACGGCCATCTGACCTCCTTGACCCTGGTAACAGGGGAATCTAACCAGATTACGTCATGGTTACTTAGTTAGTCGCCTGAATGTGCAGGTTCCCTTACCGTTAGAGCATCGGTTAGTGTTCAACTAATGTACATGTATCTCAGGAAAATTCATTGGTACATGGCGGCAGTGGGAATCGAGCTCTCTCTTACGATTCGGATCCGCAAGGCGACGTACAGCATTTTACGAAATATTTGAGTTTATCTAACCTTTGTCGGAGATTTCCCACATTGTAGAATAATTTATTTTTTTAAAACTTCATGCACAGTACAGTACAATGGCGGACTTAAAGCAACGTAGCTTTTTCTACCAGTCAAACAGAGAGCAATTAACCAAAATAACAAGGCGGTGCAACAAAAAAGAAGAGAAAAGAACATAAAACGGACTAAATTAACATTAATTAAAATAGAATATCAAACATTCACAGACCGAAATTTATAGGAAGTAGAACAGAAGAGATAGAGAGAGAGTTATCATTGGGAGAAACCAGACATAATCCGTCTATTGATTGGGAGCTAGGGTTGAAAAATTAGAGGTAGACCAGGCGTTTCTGGCAATTAAGTAATCTCTAAGCTAGTACACGAATCCACCCTATGTGAAAAGAGCTGTTAAAGTTAAACTGAAATTGGGACAGAGACGAAAGCAATTTTACTGTCAAAGTGGAGTGAAACTAGTGGTAATTTTGTGAATGCCCTAGCCTCCATACTGGATAGGTTGGACGGCATGAGAAAGAGGAAGCTCTAGTCTAGAAGTGAACTGCTATGGGCTGTCGATCAGTATCAGAAGAGATCAGTACCTATGGCCTACAATGGTTTCGACAACAATCCCTTTAGTTTACATACACTGGATGGTTCCAAATCTGTCCCTAAGTCCATAAACGTACCTCCCAAGGGATAGGTACTGTCGAAGTTTGCAAATCGACAAATGCGAAATGCAAGTTTTTCTCTATATAGATATATATAGAGAAGAATAGATATACTAGGTATCATTGACGGAAACTGGAGGTAAAATACAAATAATACATGTACGATTAAACGTTTATTCACTTAGCTTTTAAATAGATATAAGTAGAATTTAGATAAAGAATTTTAAAATTTAGAGAATTCGGTGTTACGAGTATTGCGATGTCAAAATAAATAATGTCTATGTCTAAACTACGAAGAAGAAGAAACAGTAGGTTAGCATATGTTGGATGCTCGCAACACTCGTCGTTAATAGCAATGAGGCGACGAATCTGGTCTATCAGCAAAGGGAAGCTCTTCGTCTTGAGATTCTCTAGTCACTGATATCGTTTACACAGATATAGAAGAAGAAATATTCAGTGCTTGATCCGAATGTGAAGAAATATCGAATTTCATTTTGATTGAAAATGAAAACTGAAACTAAAAATGAAATTGCACTACACTACTTCGTTTCTGTTTCAAGGCGTACACAATTGCGGTCACAATGGTCTTACGATATCACAGTTTTACTCAATTCACACATTCATTTCACAGGGTTGAAGGGCGTCTGGAAAATACCGGACAGAGTAATCTTCGTAGTCTCCTCGTAGTTAACAGTAGGTGAGTAGTTCTTCGTAGGTACAGCCGTACTCGCAGCAGTCGTAGACGAGATCGCGTTTCCTGCGACCCAGGCCAAGAACCTGGGCTGCCTCCAGCTCTCTCCTCTTCAGGGTCTCCGACTGCAGAGCCTCAAAACCCGTGTACGCGTTGCACGTCTGAGACAACACCTCCGCCAATTCTTTGCCGCAGAAGAACATTTTAATGCTCGACACAAATGCAGCGATAGTGACGAAGAAAACCAGAGCAATAGCGAATTTCATTTTGATTATCAGCACGGTAGTAGTTATTTTGTTTCCGTATAAAGACGTGGACGGTTGCGGATGGAATGGCTAACGATAACATATCTCTCTGTTTTATACTCAATTTAAACATGCACTTCACATAGGGTTGCTACCCGTCCGTAAAAAGCCGGCCAGTGTCCGGTTTTTGTCGGCTAAATGAGGCAGTATTTGGTCTTTCCGATTTTTGTCACAAATCTCGAGGTTCCAGTAAATAAAAAGGTTACTGAGTTCGTTCATTAATATATATTTTTTAAATATTTTCAATGTGTTTAAAACTAGCCTCTTTGTTGAAAAGTATGTATCTAAATTGGAGAGCGTCGGCGGCCGAGCGGTTAGAATATCCGACTCGTAAGCCAGAGGTCCGGGGTTCGAATCCCGCTCCGGCCATGTACCGTGATATGTACATTAGTTGAATACTAACCGATGCTCTTACGGTGAGGGAAAACATCGTGATGAAACCTGCACATTCAGGCGACTGGATGTGTAACCATCATCCAATCTGGTCAGGTTCCCCTGGTAGCAGGGTCATGGAGGTCAGATGGCAGTCGCTCCACTGTAATTACCTGACCTGCCCAATCCTGGATCATGGTCAAGGCGGCCCTCGTGCGCGAGAGCACAACCGTGACATTAACGCCAAGATGATGATGATCTATATTGTATCTAACGATTTTTAGGTTTTCCTTATTAGGGCGTCTGCCTTGATAACCAAAAATCCGGCTTAACTGGCTGTCCAGTCCGGCTTTTCTATTTTATGAAACTGCACATGCAAACTATACTGTCTTCTAGTGTACTCCTGATAACAGGTTGCGGGAAGTGATTGGCAAACTTAGGGTATCATACAGATAACCTATGCGATAGTGACATTTCATTCGTATGTCATTTCTAGTTTCTAGGTACCTAATATAAATTCCGTGCAGAATATTTTATAAGGAGAAAATGCTTATAAATAAATAATTGTGGACAAATTCACTCAGCGCCATCTAGCCCCAAACTAATCAACGCTTGTGCTATGGGTGCTAGATAACTGATAAACTACTTTTAAATACATACTTATTATACATAGAACACCCAGGTCCGTAACAGAAATTAAAATTCATCATTCCAATTTCTGCCCGGCCGGGAATCGAACCCGGGACCTCTTGCGTGGCAGACCGGCTGGATGTTGACCACTGAACCACTCAGGTCGTCGATATAATATTATAAATTAATAACGGAGCTTTACCATTATTGTCCCTATTAATACTAACTACTGATTGTTTTGCCCATATGTTTGTCCAATTAGATTCATTTATGATTGTCTATTCTAGTATACCAGCTCGCTACTAACTTTGTGTATCTAATGACTGTTGGGTACTTCGTAGAAATATTCTCCTGGCTTTGGTAGGATTAGTAGTTGATTGTACTCTTCGATGTTATAACCCGCGTCACGAAAGAAGAGACTTGTCAAATGGCAGTGGAGGGGCCTTCGCGCAGGTAATCGTATGCAGCGCAAGTCGAACCACGTGACCCGCCAAGTCTCTTCTTATTTGACACTAGCTATAACAACTATACTTATCAAACTTAGGTAGGTGTACGAGTATTAAACATTTTATAAGCCTTTTCCGGGTTTCAGGGTACCTACGAGTAGATTTCGTGAACACGTCTTGAATGCGCAGCAAGCCAGGTTGTGCACGGACAGACCGTTTTTTGAGTCTCCTAAACCTATACTATCGGTACGAAGTGGAATTTTTCTTGTACTTGATGACGTCGGATGACCTACGACGCCCTCGCAGTCTAGAGACAGACTTTACATGCAGTGTCAGGCAAGTCTTCGCCAGTCGTCATTTTAAGTAACTGAGTAAAGTGGCATCCTTTGTTCTCCTAAAGTAAAGTAAATAATTTAAACAAAAATATCCATTCTAAACTACTCCAATTCATATTACTATGATAAAATTATTATCTTGATGTAATATCCTGGTTGTTATTATCAATTGTCTAAAATATTAATTATCTAAAATCGTAAATATTTCTATTATACAGGGTGTTACATAATATATGTATAAAGCCGTGAACTGGTTAGAGTGTTAAACATAATAAAACGATAGGTACAATTATTTCTGTTGTACGTGGAATTTTTGTACCTATCGTTTTCATACATTTAGCACTCTATACGGTTCACGGCTTCATACATATGTTATATAAAAAAAATTCACGTACGACAGAAATAATTGTACCTATCGTTTTATTATGTTTAACACTCCATCCAGTTCACGGCTTTATACATATATTATGTAACACCCTGTATACATAATATTTGTATTTATATATATTATATTGATCAATAGTTCCAAGCTTTTAATTATTAACTTGTCTTTTGTGCTAGCAATTAATTTTTTTTTACCCTGTTCCACTCACATTACTATATCTGTCAATCATATCTTATAATAACATGCCTATCTGTTTTATTTCACAGCATTAATAGTATGTGTGTGGCCAGTGATGACCTACGGAATAGAAACTTGGCCGCTCACTATGGGCCTTATAAGAAACCTCACTGTTACCCAAAGAACAATGGAAAAGGCTATGCTCGGAGTCTCGAATCAGAAATGAGGAGATCCGCAAGCGAACTAAGGTCACCGACATAGCTCTAAGGATTGCCAGACTGAAGTGGCACAGCGCGGGGCACATAGCTCGAAGAACGGATGGCCGATGGTGCAGTAAAGTTCTCGAGTGGCGACCACGTACCGGAAGACGCAGCGTCGTTAGGCCTCCCACAAGGTTGACCGACGACCTGGTAATGATTGCAGGTGCCACCTGGATGCGGAAAACACAGCAGCGGCCTTTGTGGAGATCTCTGGGGGAGGCTTATGCCCAGCAGTAGCCGTCTTTCGGCTGATATGATGAATAGTTTAGATTAGTGTTATGCGCCTGCATATTTACGCATATTATTATTATTATTTAGTAATATTTACAGCCTTAGTAGTACGTAAATATTTGTACCATAGGCCTAGAACTCGTACCTACGTGTGTACCCATGTACCCATTATTATATCTGTCGTAATCGGACATGAGTATGTACACTATTGATTCGGATACGCTACGTCGATCGAAGTGCCACCTCGCGGATGGTTAGAAATACTGTGATGACGTCATATTAGGCGCGCGACCGCAACGAACACTTTGCATTCCATCCATATAATCGACGAGTCAAGAACTGGAACTAGCTGCTAATCCATTGAAGAGTGAAGAAGTCTTGATTTAAACCTTTCCACGCCACGACCCAAAAATATGTTGTTTAGGAAGTGTTGTAAACATAATACACATCGTTATATTTTGAAAAGTCATGCATTTGTACATAAACCTCTATAAAACCATAATACAAATTTTAACAGCTTTTCCAGCTAAAACTTAAACGATGTTTGACTGGTCTGTCGATTTAAGCTTTTTATGTTGCATAAGATATAAATGTACTGAAAAAGCAATAAACTCAGTGTTAATGTTCTAAACTCAATTAAAATAATGGTTTATTGTAACTTATTTTCTTGTCTGATATATCCGTCTTTGGCGTCATAGGCATGGAAATGAGATGTCACATATATGTGACTTTTACGTTGAAAAGGTTAATGCCTCTTGTCATGTGGCCTGTCTCCAGAAAGGAGTGTGAGTATGAAGGGACTGCTACAGTTTGTAGGAGTGCGCATATGTAAAGACCTTCTGGTGCACCTCACTGTTTCGGCCGAGATGTGACCATGGGTGGTGGCGGGTCTTCCAGTGAGCCACGGGTTTAATAGTGTCACCTTATTATCTGCTACTGAAATTTTCCTTAATCCATCCTTTTCTTTTATTGTTCGCTATTTTTATTGTAATAACGCTTTATTATTGAGATACACTGTTAAACTGTTCGGCTGATCTTTATTGCAATAACACTATCCCGAAAATACCTTCTGATAGAGTCTGTTCGAATTTACGACATATCTATACATAACTAGGTACTTACATTATATAAATATCTTAGATATAACTCACTTCAACATACATGTGCCGGTTATTCCAGATTCACCGCTCGTTAGGGGTCACTATTCTTATCGGCACGGAAATTCCATACAGCTATTTACGTCTAACCGGGGGGTGAGCTATTCTACTTATATAATTGACATTGGCGAAAGTTGACAAGGTTGTATGTTCACACAGAAAGTACTAAAAAGATATTTAATAAAATTTTGTGCGTTGTAGCGCACCTAAATTCAATATAGTTCTCGTTAAAACAGGGAATAACTAAAGCAGGGCAGGGTAAAGCGGTCGAAGCCGCGGGCAAACAGGTAAAAATTAAATGAAAACACATGAATCATTAATGTCGTTCACAGATCAAATACTTCTTCTAAGACGTCAACGAAAACAGTATGAAGCGAAGTATGATACAGCGTCAAGCATCATGATAGGCTGTTTCTGAACTTGGAATTTCTTTTAGTTAGTCATGTGGTGTGCGGCAGAGTAGAATTATACACTATCCCCTTCGACGTCCAGGTATTGAAATAGGCGTCTAATGTCTTAAGGCTAACCAAGCTTAGATCTACTTCAGACGAGAAAGTCGGCAGCAACGTAGTAGTAGCAATGAATATATTTAAAAAATTATCTCCAACCTGCCTGCCACACGTGGTTACTACATCCAAACCCTTTACTGATAGCTGATTGTGGAAGCTCATGTAAAACAGTTGAAGTGCACATAAGAAGGCAATCATCATCATCACCACAGCCCGTAACAGTCTACTGCAGGACTTAGGGCCTCTCCCACAAAAAGGGAGGTTATTGCCATAATCTCCACGCTTGGCAGGCGGGTTGGAGATCGCAGTGTTATAATAACAATGGAAAACGCTGCTGCCCATTTTCCAGTCTACGGAGGCGGTTAGATCTTTTGCCTCAAAAACATTAGTCGCCTTTTACGACACCCACGAGTGTAAGGGGTTGGTGCTATTCTACTCTGTCGGACACCACACGGCCGTGCCGGACACCACACGGCCGAAAGAAGGCAATGCAGTGACATAAATAAATAGTAACATTAAAATAAAACATAGATAGATAGAACTTATCCCATTTAAAATTACAAAAAGTCACATACCTACATAATTTATTACATATATTTCACGTACATCAACGTTCAGTTATTATGCTGCTACTATGCAAGAATAATGCACAACATCTTGTGGACGTGAGCATATTCATGAAATGAACCTAGTATTAATTCTAACCGACAGAAAAAGTCGTATAACCCCCGACCAAGTTTACCTACATATATTCAAATATTTTCAGTACCACTGAACCGATTTTAATGAAACCAAGCTAAGGACCATCTCGATTAAATTGTCTTTCAAATAGATAACATCGCATCGAAATCGGTCCATCCGTTCCGGAGCTACGATGCCATAGACCGACACACAGATTCACAAAGCCACAGATACCACAACCACGAGCCAGAGCCACGTCTCTTTTTTCGTTGGAGGTTAAAAACATATTTTTTAACCTCCAACGGTCTTTTTGAACGATTGCTTTGTGTACGGTGGAAGTGTTTGCCTTATCATAAAAATAGTCTCTCAATGTGGTTATCTGTTTATTATGAAGGTTTTTGATGTCTATCAAGCCCCGCCCTCCGTCTGTTCGTGGTAAAGTAAGTCTCTGTACACACGATCGAGGGTGGTGTTTACGTTGTTTCGTCCTCCTCCAACTCACACATTATTTAGAGTACTATTCGCAATTATCCACAGCTTTGCACAAACAGCTAGTCAAACGAAACGAAATGACCGTGAATATGATATTACCTATTGGCCTGTGTTCTTCGTAGCTTTCGCGGCATTAGTGTCAAGTGGTAGGGATCTGGCTGTGATTATGGCGGACTAAACTGCTACAGACCTGGGGCCCTATTTTTGAATCGCTCGCATCTACGCGAGCGCTCGCCTGCTATTGCCTGTTTTTGCTATCTCTAGCAACTTACAACGAGTGTGAAAGAGATAGGTACCGCGCACGAGCGCTCACGGCGCGATGCGAGCAGTTCGAAAGTAGGGCCTCTATGAGCCTTTTTGAAGCGATCGATATCTATAAGCGATCATGGCGATGGCTCTGAAACCTGAGTGAACCGCAGTTGGGAACTTCCCCTGGCTACAGTAGGCCCATGCTCGTAGCTTGTCCCGCAGGAAACGCGGCATCGTCGAGATCTGCTGCTACAAGCCCTGCGGCCACGAAGAACTGTTGACTTTCTGACTTTCTATGACTAGATATACCACGGCGACTAATGGAATACCATGGGAACCATCACCTGAATAATCATTTGTATTAACTTCCACAGAAATATTTTGTTCCAAGATTTCATCCACACCATCTAGTTGCCTTTCGTCCAACTAACATATGAGCATCGCGAGCCTTTTTCCCACTCCCTCCCGAAGTCATTCCACTTCACTACAACATGGGGTTCTCCAAAAGGCATGTCTACAGGTACCTCACAGACCGGCAACGTATCCGCTCCTCTTAGGTTTCAGATGTCTTGGACGACGGTGGCCACTCCATCAGGTGGACCGTGGGAGCGTGGGCCTCCGTAGGCAATTAAAAATTACCGATCTTCGTAGTTACTCGTATACGAGGAGTACAGATGACGCTTCATGAAGCGTCGATTCTATCACACGAGTGTGCCGTGTAAGTGACAAAGACTGGTGCATGATGTACATTATTTACCAAAGATGCAGTCAGTAGCCGTATTCACAATGGCTCGAAAATCGGATTCGGATACGGAATCGACAAAGGACCCCGCAAAAGTTCTTAGGAAAATGTGGTTTCAGTTAATTTTGATGAAATTTTCATATGTTATAGAGAGTAGAGTTTCCATGGAATCTATCGGAATTCTGAATAACAGTTTTCGAATCGATCGACACGGATTCGCCACTCACGACTTTCGTGTCGAATCGTTCGGAAACGGTTTCGAATCATTGTTAATACGGCTACTGTGCAGGATAGTCAGTCCACTTACACTACTTACCTGTATCAATTTTATTCTCACGATCTTAGAAGGTAGGTATGTCAAACTACCATGTCCCAAAAAGGGCATAATATTATTATATGTGGTATTATACCTAAGTATTATGCCTATAAAAGGTAGGTATCCCAACCAAATATCCAATAAAAAATGTAAAATGTAAATTATTGTCATTTCCACAATATCCAACAAAAAAGCGCCGCGCAGCGTCAAAAGCAAAGTCGTTGAAAAAGAATGTTAGATAGATTTTTACTTATTGTCTGGATACTTTCTGAGTATTTTTTTCTAAACCATCGCCCCACCTATTTTTTTGAGTAAGCCTTTCCCATATTTTAGAAATGGAGGTATTGACGAGACCAAACAACCAGTTAAAAATAAATAATATGAAATATAATAATTATTCACAGCATTTTACTAGAAGCAGATTAGAATATATTTAGCACCTACAGATGAATATTGGAGAGACAATTCTAAAGGTACAATAGATACATAGTTGAAATCTGCTATGTTTCTTGTTTAGCAGTACGTCATCAGGACGGGCAGGGTGCAGGGGTTGTGGCAGCATTCCTCTATGATGCCATCACGTTTGCCGCGCCCCATGCTCGGCCCCGGCCGGGTAAGCCAGGGGAAAGCCGAACGGAGGTATTCCTCCTCAGCCCGTTTCACGAGTACACTACGCGGCTTTTCGAAGCAAATCTTGGCCATGGTCGTAGCAAGTCGCTTCCCACAGTAGTAATCAGCTTCTTCGTCCAGCGTGCACATCACTACGCTGACAGCAGCGGCCAATACAACCAGTAACTTCATTTTCGTACCTATTTTGAGAGTGTATTGTGATGGTTTTCCGAAGAAGTATATACGGCAAATGTGGTTCTCTCGTGATTATCGTGCTATTTTATACGCCGCCGACTTCGTTATTAATGCAAACGCCCACCCCATATGTTAAAACGGTCTAATGAGAGGTGACTTCGTACACTTTAAGAAATATTAGGTTCATATTAGAGCTCAAGGCGAGAGGTTAATGTATACAGCGGTCGTATTGAAAATATGCAGTTTTTGTAAACAACACAGTAAAGTGTTATAGACGATATCGACTCCGCTTTGCGTTTAAGCTAGAAAGGTAAAGAGCAATACAAACCAGCTAAGCCTCATGCTCTTCTAAAATCACAAATTTTATTTGACACCCGATGCACAGAATGCATCCCATAATGTTTTAAGCGATAAGAAACCCGAAATATAACTACTTTAAGACTGAATCCATCTACAATACCTTTAAAGTTCTATAGAGCTAATAGTCATCAAAACCCACTACGCAGCTAAATCTGAAAGGGATGGTCAGAAAAACCCGTGGTCCTCGAGGTGGACTAAATCAGTGAACCAATGAAAAGAATGCCAATAATCTCGTTGGTGTTCGGACAGTAGTAAAACTGTCTTCTGTGAAAAAAGCTCCCACGTGACCAAAGAACTAAGACACTTCCCATCCGTGTTCTAAATCCAGCACTTTTTGTTACACAGATGTAAAGGTGAACCACTATAATCAAATTTAAGTAAATTTCCTGGGGTAACATTGTATAATAGCGTTCGCCATCTTCTAAATTAGTACGTAGCATGCTCGGCGATATGCCTAAAATGAAGGTAGCGTCATATTAGTGTGATGTGATGAAACGTACGTGATGCACGGGACATCAGATCTCATAATGTATAAAAGTCGCAAATTCTTACGGCGTGTGCTTCAGAGCGCATGTGTGGCGTGTAATGACACCACACATGGCATTAAGTGACATAAGTCCAGTGTGGCTCTAATGTAAAATGTAACATCACCTTACATCACTCTAATATGGCAGTGCATTTGAAAATACGCGAGTAATAATACTCATCGTAGCAGACGGCTTTAGGCTAAGACAATTTATGAAATACGACATAGTTAGAGCAACTGCAGTATTAACCTAACCGGCAGATGTTGGGAAGCCCAAGATAAAGTGATGCCACAGATAGACACACAAGTAAACAATTCAAACTTAGAAGATTTCCGTCGGAGTTCATAAAATAGATAAGGTTACTTTTCATTTATGAAACTAAATCAAAAGGCAATTACAGGGATGAGGCATTCATTTTAGTCCTCACAGTAACATCGCATCAGGTGGGCTGTCTGCACGTTTGTCACTGAGAAGCATATAAAAAATCGAATTTGAAAAGTTTTTGCTCCAACACTTTCGACTTTTACACTTAATAGTAATCATAATTTGCGAGGTAAGATAAGATAAAAAAGCGTCCGTTCCTTTCCTTGCGAATATATTTTTCAAAAGTCAAAGTCAAATATTTTTATTCAAGTTAGGTTTACACAAACACTTATGAACGTCAATACAAAATAAAATGCTTTGCGCCACGGCATCGTCGAGCCGGCAACGGTTTGTTTACATCTTGCTGTTGCGGTCAGTTAGTATGGTACGGAAGCAAGTGGCGCGTATTTCTAATCGCCTAGTTGACAGAGCTTTAAAAAAAAGTTTTAGACCGCCCGTCACTTTGACAATTGACTTTACCGCCCGGATCCGGATCCGGTGCCGCTTGCTGCACGTATAAACAAAACAAGAGAAATATTACAAATACACGAAACAAAACAAACATTTTCAGTGTAAATTAATGACGATATTCATGTTTCCCTGCTTATAATCATAACAATCAATTATTGCAGACTGCAAAGAGTTCAATGTCGCATCTAGCGATTATTTATAGCAGTGTCCCGCAATCTGCTTCATCATGAGGAATAATGGATTCGGACAGGCTTTCAGCCATCTTTCAGGACACATCGGCCGTGTGACTACGCATTGTGGCGAGAATACTCCTACATGAGCCAAATAATAATATAGACGGTAAAATTAACATGTACGTAACACAGCGCTTCAAGTTTTCGAGCATACCTGATGTCGACAACTTTATGTTTACTAGGTATTGCCGGTGACGTCGTCGGTAAAATATGACGTAAGTTCGACTTTCTTTTCTGACTAGATCAAGTCTAGTACCAAGAATTCAACATATAAAAGTGAAAAACGTAGCTTTTTCGTGGGGATAGAATTATTAGTAGCGGTCAATTAACCGCATCACAATCTATATGTCGCAGCCGGATGGTTAAATTAGCCGGTTAACTAAACGGCTAGCTTTTTGAGCAGTTATTTAGTTGAAAATTTGCCAGTTTCATAAGATTTTAAAGTGATGTTGAAAGAACGATATTGCCTCGAGTTTACGCAGCTCTTCCACACATTGTTCCAATGCTAACCTACCCACAATAACTTTAAAGTATAATAATAGTTTGCATTAGGTTTCTATTCGGTTAGTTTAGGTTAGCATTATGACAATGAATGGAAGAGCTCCGTAAACTCGAGGCAATATCGTTCATTTGACTTTACTTTCAAAGTTCATGAAATTGGCCAATTTTCAATTAAATAACTGCTTAAATAGCTAGCTGTTTGATTAACCGGCTAATTTAACCATTTGGCTGCGACATATACATAAAGTCTTAGTGGATAACACACGTATGAACAAAACACGCGGTTTTTAAGTTCACGAACTTACTCGGCTCGACGTGGCTGATAGACGTACGAACTTAAAGTACGCGGTTTTTATGTTTACAAACTTATTCGGCTCGCTTTTCGTTGAATTCCGTAAATAATTCGTGTCAATGCAATGTATCGAATATCCGAAGCCGCGAATCGCGAGCTACGAGCAATAATCAAACATGTTAAATTAAATGGTTTTAAAGTACGCGTACTAAGACTGACACACGAGTGAAAAAGGTCGTCGAGCCACAAGTTCGCGTACTTACTCGCAAGTCTGTCAGCCACTTTAACTGTATCAAGAGAGGGATCCGTGGAAGGCCCAAGACGATAAGAGAGCAAACGGCTAACGACATGAGGATGCCGAAGACCGAGCCAGATGAAGGAGACAGTGTTGAAAAGCGGACCCTGGCAGAAGCCGGAATTTACCACTAGGATGATGATGATGAGGAATGTGTAAAAATTGTCTGTTTGTGTGTGTGACCTGTTTGCTGGGCGACAGGTTATTGACACTTGGAGGTAATAAGCGGATGAACTTTGCACTGTGCTCTTGCTTTGAAGTCATGTGATCAATAAGTTAGTAACATTCATTTCACGTGCAATGCAAGAGTACATGCAAAATATTATTACTTAATTTATTGTTTTTTTTTATGATTGAGTTACGTATTTATTTCTATCGGTTAAAATATTGTGATTTATAGCGTAATTAAACGGAAAATACGTATTATAATTAAACATAAATACCGAATTCCTTATAATTTGTTGCATCAGTTTTGAAACGTACGCGTACATACAGACCGTGGGGAGTTGTCAAAATAATTAAATGTGATTTTTGTCAGTCTACCCATGTGTCTTTCACATTTTTTGCATGTCGTCTACAAGAACATAGAGTTCTCACGGAGTCTTCCACTGTTCAATTATGTGAAATGACAGTAAGACTATAGGTTTTTGTTTTTACATAGATTAATTTTATTGTGGGAAGCAATAAGATGAATCTATAGAAATAGAAGCTTCGATGGCCGTGTGGTTACGGTATCCGACTCGTAAGCTAGAGTTACCGGGTTCAAATGCCACTGCGGCTAATTACTATTTTCTGAGTTATGTACGTTAGTGGAATACTAACCGATCTTCTTACGGTGAGGGAAAAGTATCGTGATGTAACCATGATCCAATTCTGTCAGGTTCCCCTGGTTTGTGGGTCACGGAAGTCACATGGCAGGTTGAGGGACCCATGATTAGGTCTGACGCGGTCCGTGTAACCAAGAGGTAGATATGGATTGGTGGTGGGAGATCCACATGACGGAAAGTGGTCTTTCAGAATGTCTAACATATAATATACTAGGACAATTCACACAACGCCATCTAGCCCCAAAGTAAGCTCTGTAGGATTTTCTATATATTTTTAGATACATACTTACTGTACATATAACACTTAGACCCGTAACAGAAATTAAAATTCATCATTTTAATTTCTGCTCGGTCGGGACTTCTGCGTGGCAGGTAACCAACTGAACCACTCAGGTCGTCGGATACGAGCTATGTCTAATGACATATACATATGAATTATATGTTCTAATGAACACGTTTTTTTTTTCGTTGTTAGAATTCTGGAATAATATTCAATATTATATAATTTACGAGTATCACATTACACTTAACCGCTGCTTACCCAACCATCGATAAAAATAATACTTAAACCAATACCGCACCTGAAGCAATATGAAAATTCCAAGGAAAGCAATATAGCTGGTTGTTATATCATAAACATAACATCACAGCAACCGTGGAATTTCATTTGGCTGTCGGCATATAAAGAGCTCAAAGCAATTACTTGTCTTCTTAGAGATTATGTCGCTATATTTTTCTGCGAATATTAGATTGTTACCTTTTCTGCCTTATTTTTTATAATATTAAATATTTTTCTTCTTATTAAAAATAAAATCGTCCCAGTGGTGCTCTTGCTTACGAGGGCCGGGGTACGCCTTGACCATGCTCCAAGGTTGGCAGATCGGGTAATTACAGTTAAGCGACTGCCATCTGACATCCGTGACCCTGCTACCAAGGGAACCTGACCATATTGGATCATGGTTCCACATTCAGTGGCCTGAATGTGCAGTGCAGGTTTCATCGCGATGTTTTCTCTCACATTCATAACTAAGAAGAGAGTCATCGGTACATGGCGACAGTGGGATATTTAAATATTTTTTTACTTATTACAAATCATTATTCTCGCCACAATAAAACAGATAAAAAAATCAATCTATGTAGGGAGAAAAACGCTTCCACACTTCAAGAACTCGGCATCAAACAGCGTCTGTCCACGTTAATACGAGCTTGCATCCTCAAATACTTCGAGCACTTCTCGGGGCAAGAATATCACCTATTAAGCCACTTGTTGTGGGCGGCCCTGATGTAGTAGTAGCGTGCAATAACAACTGTATGGTCTACAGTAACTGGATGGGTAACCGTTCGGTAAGTCTGATTTAATTTTGACCACCTAAGTGGTTCAATTTGTTAACGTGTCAGTCCCCATGCAGAAGTCCTGGGTTCGATTCCCGGCCGAGCAGAAATTGAAATGATGAATTTTTATTACTGTTACGGGTCTGGGTGTAATATGTATTACAAGTATGTACTAAGAAAAAAGTATGTAAGTAGGTTACCAATTATCTAATACTCATAACACAATCTTTGCTTACTTTGGGACTAGATGGCGCTTTGCGAATTTGTACAAGCATTTAAAAAAAAGTCATTGATTGTCATTGTACATGCTGGCCTAACCTATTTTCATATTGTCGCTACATTTTATGGTCTGAGTATACTCTATAGACAGTCGGTGCGTATACACTATACATCAGCATAACAAATCCTGCATATATTTGACGGAAGGGACACAATTTATCCTTTAGCATGCATGCGTTTGTCATATAAGCGTGAGAGCTTCCACACACTTTTCTCAGAATTTTCGTGTCATGATTTATACGTATAAATAAACCGTGCTTTGTTGAGCTATGTGCGCGCTCATATCTGCAATCACCAAGTAAGATAGGTACGTACGTATTACTGGAATCGCAAAAAGTAAACTGTAGTTTTTGAAAGTATTACTGACTACTGTGTTACTTGTAATACATAATTTGCCTGATATAAGCGTTATAATTTCCAACTATAATATAATGATATAATGTGGCACGTTCAGTGTAGAGTTCCATAGTTGCCTGTCATAATATGCTTGCCTTCTGATACTATAAACATTATAAAGTTAAAATTGTTGCTAGTTCAAACATTTGCTAATCCAACAAACACTTCATAAGATGCCTCAATAAGCTTTAAACCGTTCGCTATCGGTGTTGCCAATATAATTATATTCATTGCGAAAATAACATTGAAAACCGTTCGACGTTAAAACGAGGCAATTGGTTTAAAAATAGGGCCCCAGTGTCGCCATGTCTATACCAATAACTCATTACACACTTATGTACATTAGTGGAACACTAACGGATGCTCTTACGGCGCGGCGGTGGAAGATATCTATCGTGATGAAACGTGCACATTCAAGCGACTGAATGTGTTATCATGATCCAATCAGGTCAAGGTCCCCTGTAAACCCTGATAAGGAGGTCAAGCGGCAGTCGCTCCACTGTATCGACAAATCCCGGATCATAGTCATGACGGACCCTGGATTTTTCGAGACAGTACCGAAAGTTTTATTATTAGTGCTGTTTAAAAAACTTGCGTCTCCTCCCCTATCGTAATACATTGCAAGAGACCAACAAACAAAATGAACAAATATTTTGCTGGCCTCTTATGTGCATGAGAGGCCCTCAAGTGTACTCATACACAAACAGATAGATAGACATGGCTGCTTCATTTGACAAGAAAAATGTATCCATTTACTTATTACATACTTCCATCCTGTTTCTGTTCCGGTTTATCCGTGTAAAGCACTGTGCATATACAAGGCCTTTGAATATACAAAGAATTTATGCAAAGAAACCGCTTGAACGGACTGAATAACTTGGCCTATAATACGTTATCCATACTGATACAACAAAGAACCAAAGTTGTTTAGATCTCTACGGAACCGATTTTTAAAATTCCCTCACAATACAAAGGTACGGTATTCCCGGGTTGCGTAGGTTTTTCCTTTCGCCCCGAAAATATTTAAGGTTCCCGCGGGAATGTTCAAAGTGTTTCGAATCTAAGGTACAGGCAGCTGTGGAGTGAACTAGCAACTGGCAAGTAGTTATATTGGTAACAATAATTGACTATCGACCGGGTCCGATTCCCGGCCAAACAACAGTTGAAGTGAGGAATTTTAATTTCTGTTACGGGTTTGGGTCTATTGTGTACACTACATTTGCGTTTATTGCCCAAGCTTTGCTTAGTTTGGGGCTAGATGACGCTGTATGAATTCGTCAAGTTATTTATTTACATATTTGTTTTACAGACGATTCTCGAATAATATTCCATTAATACTCTTTAGATTTTAATATCTCAAGCGTGAAAGTGAAATGAGCCATTAGTACGTACCAAAAAGAATCTGTTCAGCTTTAAATCCTTGATCTGTACTATAGACTATAGGAAGAGAGCTTGTAAAACGACCCTTACAAGCTAAAAGTAAATTAGATTCTGCTTTATAGCATGGCATAGCCGCGAGATAACATTTTCGCCGGGATTAATACAGCCAGCGAGACGCCGAGTGCAACCGACGTTTCCACTCACTATATTGTGGATTACTTGCTTGGAATTTATGGTGCGGAATCAATTTTATTGTTGAGGGGGCTCTTAAGCGGGAGGTACCGGGTTCGAATCACACCGCCGCCTTGTAATAATTATTCTACATTAGAGGAACAAGTATCGATGCTCTTACTGTGAGGGAGAACATCGTGATGAAACGTAGACAAACGTGGAAAACAAAAAGTTCTAGAATAATTTACAATACAGATGTCAGATTTTAAGTCTATAAAGTCCAACAAAAGTCTTACCATCGTCGATTTTGTGAGACACAAACTTTCTCTAGTTCCTTTTTAAATTTTTAGTGCGCGACCGACGGTGATTTCTCGTTTTATATTGGTTCGCAACTGGCAAAACAGCGCTGTCGATTCTCCTTTACACCCGTCTTTGGAGGAAATAAACAATTTTATTGTCTTGGTTGGTCGTACTCCGTACTCGTAGGAACGAATCCATCGATGCTGTTACGGCAAACTGATTTTATTAGGGTGTTTTTCTTTTGAACTTTTAAAGTTAGGTTTAAACTAAAAGTGTACTGGTTTGGAGGCGATACCCGGCGGATCCGGCACTTTTTCAAGGAACCGGCCGGGTAACGGGTAATAGCGCCGGGTACCCAGCTGTGCCGTGTAATTTACTAGTTATAAAAAACACATAATTACCAAATAAAAATTTAATTAAAGAAATTGAACTTGTTGACGGTTGCTACGACATGCTAGATGTTCCCTAAAGCCCAGTGTAGTCGATCTTGTATGTTTTTTATGCTACTCAGTGACAAGCAAGCAGACAGCCCACCTGATAGTAAGTGGTAACTGTCGGCCATTAAATCTACGATTTTTACATTTAGGTTGCAGGTAACTAAAATGCAAAATCGCAGGTGCGTTGTCACTGTGAGCAATTAGAGGTGTATGTATCTAACGTAAATGTTTCTTTATCGTATCTACGACATCGGCGATTTTCTACCTTCACCTCTTCGTGAAATCGCAGCCTCCAAACAAATCACATTTCCACTGGATAGACAACTTTATAATTTTTTGGTTATAATTGACAATTATCACGAGATGCATGGCGCGAGAAAGCGAGCGATTTTGACGTATTTCTTGACCGGGGGATCCAGCTACCCGGCAGGATGAACCGCCGGGTAACCGGCAGCCGGGTACCTGGCAAACGCATTATCCTGTACATTTTTAATTTAAACATTCCAGTAAACGAAAGCGCGACTAAGGCTGGGTGGCATATGCGTGTGGAATGAAAATTCTTACAAGATTTAACTTCCTGTACAAGTAGAAATATACCCTTTAGTTCAGACACCGGAATTTAGATGCCTGGCTATCTTAGCGCATGTATTTTTCTATCCAGGTAACGAGATACGCTAGCATTTGTGACTGCATCTATTTACAACAGGGATGCGACTAAGTGAGCCTCATCAAGGTTTAATGGCCACCTCGGGATAAAACCGTTCCAAAGTAATGGAGTTAGCGCGTCGCTCTCCACGCGCAAAGTGCTTGCGAAGCGCCAATACTGTATAAAAACATCTTTACTAAGCAGTTCAATCACGTTACACCCGTATACACGTACACGTGGCGTAAATGTCCCGGTTGTGCTCTCGCGCACGAGGGCCCGGGGTCCACCTTGACCATGATCCAGGATTTGGTAGATCAGGTAATTACAGTGGAGTGACTGCCATCTGACCTTCATGACCCTGCTACCAGGGGAACCTGGTCAAATTGGATCATGGTTACACATTCGCCTGAATGTGCAGGTTTCATCATGATGTTTTCCCTCACCGTAAGAGCATCGGTTAGTATTCAGCATTCAGGAGTAATATACATATCTCAGAAAAGTGTCATTGATACATGGCCGCAGCGGGATTGAAACCCGGTACCTCTCGCTTACGACTCTGATACCCTAAAAGCTCGGCCACCAACACTCCATATTCACGAGTTATACTTATCAGTAAAGTAGCTTTGACTGTGTTTTGTTACTGTACTCCTCTGCTACGTGAACGAGTTCGTACACTAGCAGATCCAATCCAATGGAACGCAGTTACGTTCAATACGCCTTTATGATTGGTCTTTGTGATGAATGCATAGTACCTATCGCCAATCAAGTATTAATTGATTATATTTTATTTGATTGTCCCTCTAGTATTGGACCATGTGCGTTAATGCGCACTGTGTGACCTTGACCTCATAACCGTTCTGTATACGGGTGCGGATCGTTATTTTTCAATACTGATGATTTTTTTGCAACATTTGTCCATGACAGTTTCAAGAATTCTTAGTATTAATTATTGGGACACAGACTACCGTTTCTGGCTGCCTGATACCCGTTGATTAATACTGAGAATTTTTTCAATTTCAATTCAATTCAATTTATTGTATTTGTGGTAACACAGGTAAAAAAGATGTTACACAAAATATAAGTATGCTCAACTGTGACCTGCCATTCGGCGTACAAATTTACAAATTTAAAAACATAACCACAGTATCAAATACAAACTAATAATGTCAAATGCCTACACATACACTTATCTTAATTATTCTTTGCTGTTCACTCTTACAAATTCCATTCTACAAAGCTGCAAGCACTACAAAGAAAAAAATCACTGAAAAAGAGAATATATAGGTAATACGATAGGTACCCAAATGTTACTAAAAGAGTTTTCCATCTGATCATAATGACTTACTCATTTAATCTACAAAAAAAAAAGTAAAATAATTTGGAAAAATATTCAGCTTGTGGAAGTTCGTGAAGATAGTGTAGTTTTAAAACAACGCTACTACGAGTAAAATAGACTACTATCAAGAAAGCGTCAATTACAAATTAAAAAAAATATATTAGATCTTTTGTTCAAAAAAGGTTTTTGTGGTGTAAACATACTCAACCAACATTCTGTTGTTCAGGCCCATTATAATATGAAAGTCATTGGCAAGC
The DNA here is from genome assembly GCA_905147135.1 of Blastobasis lacticolella. Taxonomy (NCBI): domain Eukaryota; kingdom Metazoa; phylum Arthropoda; class Insecta; order Lepidoptera; family Blastobasidae; genus Blastobasis; species Blastobasis lacticolella. The sequence goes on from LR990053.1 coordinate 9,682,045, forward strand.
CAACACACACTGGTCAAACAATGAAAGTAACAGCATTCTGATTCTGAAAAAGACTCATTAGTCTTTTCGGCGATTCAAAGCTAGTCTTTGTACTGGAGTCCTATTTTCAAAAGTGAAAATATAATGACGGAGTCAACAGAGTACAGAGGTCGTCATATAATTCCAACTTGTTTATAATTTCAGTAAACATAAGTAATTTACGTAAATCAGACCTGAAAAACTCTATTTGGATAGGTTGACAGTAGTTTATTTTACTGCTGGCATTCATAAACAAACAAACAAACTGTGGTGTGTGGTGCCGCCACCTCAAAGAATAGCACCACCCCATCTCTTCCCGTGGGTGTCGTAAGAGGCGACTAAGGGACAAATCCGAAAGGTGGGCAGCAGCATCTTTGTGGGTAGATTTACATCAACTGCACTGCGATCTCCAACCCGCCTGCCAAGCGTGGAGATTATGGCAATGACCTCCCCTTTCGTGGGAGAGGCCCGAAGTCCTGCAGTGGACTGTTATGGGCTGTGATGATGATGATGATTCATAAACAACACAGAATTAATCGAGTAAAAGCTGACAAAAGAATACATCTCTACACTGTTTATTCGGTTTATGTTGTTGTTTTAGATTGGTATACAACATTTCTATGGAAAATTACGTTTTAAATTTAAAAAAAAAAATTACTTGCCTTGCAGAATAAAACCATATCAAATGCAATTAACAACACCGTGTTTGTTATGTTGTCATTTGTCAACATACAACCTAACGTATGCCACACAAATATAATTCTAAAACAAGACATGCCAAATCCGTAGCAAAAGTAACAATAATGTCTTTTTCCTCTCAAAATAACTCAATTTTTGCCTTGAAGAAGTGAATGATTAAAATGTTACTGTAGATGTGTTGCCTTGGGGCATTTTAGGGGAAGGAAATAAAGTATTGGTTTGAGGAGAAAATAATGCTGGGTTCCGAATGCGAAACCTGATTATTCCCTCGAATCCCTGCCGGGGCGAAAGCAATGAGATTGCAACCCCGAGGTAATATGCATTTGAATTTTGTAACTCAATCCTTTTTGCCCGCCGCTGGTAATACTAAGTTACCTAATAATACTTCGTAGCGTAATGCTACGAGTGCTACGAGTTCGTAGAACATGGTACAAGTGTGTGCGTACAATGACTTAATAGGAGTTTTATGCAGGTTTATTAAAATGCTCAGAAATACAAACGTTTAAAAACGTTTGTTTTAAAAAAAACACTAGGTTTATTTTTTACTGAAAAAATGAAACTAAACGCGCCAAATAGAAAGCAAATACATGAAAAAATGCAAATAATAATATTTGCAATCATGATAGACCGCGATGTGAAATTTAGTTACTATTGAAACTGCTTTTGTGCAAATAACATGAGGGTGCGTCCATATCGCTGCGCGCCGCTAATGCGCTTTTGCAGCAACGGCTCGCATGCAGTGCACGAGTTGCTTGCGTGCCAAGAACTTATGGCAATACCATCCACTGATGCAGAAGTGGTTCGAAAATCAATTACGATCCTCTGAGACCATCGAATATGAGGTGTAGTGCAAAGCCATAACACGTTTGTGAGCCAGCGTATTTTTACTTGTCCAACTATTATCGACTAGATTGCATTTAGATAATATCGAAAATTTATTAAATACTATATTGCGGTGCAGCATGTTCACAGTATAAAAACACCCTTCCATTTAAGAAAACTTAACTGGAATCGATAGCTAAATATTTCAAATGAAACTGCAATATCTTTATAACAAAGCGTGATACCCATCCTGGATTGAAAGAGGTTAGTGCTCTGGTTTCCTCCGTGGAAGTTTAGTTCCCCATATTTAACTAGTTATGAAAATTGGGTATATATGTGGAACAATAGTATATCTACTCTCTGCTGGAAATCACACGATTGACCTACTTGTTTTTTTATTTTCAACTTAACCTTCAACCACAAAGCAACAACGCCTGTCGAAACTCCATTCTTGGTACAAGGCAGGGATGACAATCCGTCAATCTGGCTAACATTAAATTTCAATTTGGGGTTCACGTTCAATAATGAATTTATGACCCCTGTCAGAGATGACAAAATTTTTCCCTCCTCTAGGGAAATACACGATATTTTTATTTTTTGTCCAATGACGCACAGTAGGGCTCTCAATGGTGCCTAAAACATTGACACTTAACAATTTGTTAAGTTCCCCTATTTCGGCTATCCCTGAACAACACCGCTGTCAACTTTGTTTAAAAGTTAATATCTTCTTAATATATAAAATTCTCGTGTCACAGTTTTCGTTGCCATACTCCTCCGAAACGGCTTGACCGATTTTGATGAAATTTTTTGTGCTTATCCGGTATCTATGAGAATCGGCCAACATCTATTTTTCATCCCCCTAAATGTTAGGGGTAGTCCACCCCCAAATTTTTATTTTATTTAGGAAATTATTTATATGGCAAAACAACGTTTGCCGGGTCAGCTAGTAGTCCTATAAATAAATACCTTATATCCATAGAAATAAATACCCTTGCTTATATCATAGCCTCAGCTAATAATAGAAACTTCTTAGGTGATCTATATATTTTTATCATAGAGCAGTAAAAATAAAATGCCATTATCTGATTGACACACCTGCTCATTCAGGCAACTGAATGGGTTACGGATGAGAGATGGCAGTCACTCCACTGTAGTTACCTGATCTGCCAAATCCTGGATGGTCAAGGTGGACCCCGGGTCCTCATGCGCGAGAGGATAACCGGAAATTTTACGCCACGACTCTGAATGAAACGCCTTATAAATCGCATGCGTTTTTTTTATAATAAAATAATTTTAAACGCATTAGAAATGTAGTTAGAGCGCTTTGGTCCCTTTCATTATGCGTATCGTACCCGTTTAAGAAATTATCTAATATTAGCTTTGCAGTTGCAGCCGATTGAAGTGCCGTATTCTGACATGCGAACGAGCTTCAGGAACTGATTATTTGCGCCCCTAAAAGCTAGAACAGAGCATTTAAATTATCTCCCAGTGCTCAGGACCATCGTAAAATTGAATTTGGTGGAATAAAGCATTGATTAATTTTACTATTCAGCGGTGAAATTTAAAACAGGTCTCTTGTGTATTAAACTGTACTATTAATTTATATTAAATTGCTATCAATGCTTTGACCAGTTTTAACTGTACAGTTAGAGGCTTCGTTTATTTATTTATTTTATTTGTCTATTTCATTATTATGTAAAAAAGTTAATAACAGAATCTTACTAACATTATAAATGTGAAAGTTTGTATATTTGTTTCTCAATCACGCAAAAACGGCTCAACGGATTTGAATGAAATTTGGCACACATAGTTTATAGGCGGGATTAACATCATCCTCTTGGCGATCATGTCCCGGTTGTTTTCCCGTGCACAAGGGCAGGGGTTCCGCTTTGACCATGATCCCGGATTTGGCAGGTCAGGTAATTACAGAGGAGCGACTGCCATCTGACCTCCGTGACCCTGTTACCAGGGGAACCTGACCAGATTGGATCATGGTTACACGCATTCAATAGATATGTTGGATTAACATACATGACACTTTTTATCTTAAAAATTGAACAGAATACTTAACCGGACCTTTTTACCAAGGTCTGCGTGGATGAAACGGTTAACATGTAGGCTACAATATTTCGAAGTCCTCGCGGACGAAAGCTGGTATTCACATAAAACGTGTATATCCTTGCATTAGATCGTGTCGGTCACTTACACAGTCCATAACGAGGTTGGAAGGCACGCAACCCGAGAGATAGGTACTGTTAATGGTTAGTGCCGTCGCCTCCTGCGTTCGTAACTGTACCCGCACTAATGGAGTGTGAAGCACATTCGCTGGCTCACGCTCTTTGTACAGAAGCCCGCATGTCAACCTACATCGTGACCTGTGTAAAATGAACTAGCGTTAGAAAAGCAAGAGGTGGTACAAAATCTGTTGAGATGCTGTCGTGTGTACCTCACGTGCTGAATCTAACACACCAAGTGTTATTCAGTATCTATTGTAGTAAACACCGCCACAGTGTAGTCGATGGGCAGTAATATGAGTGCAACATTTCGGCAGTTTAGTGTATATAATATAGTACGTCTACGAAATAGGTACCTGAATCTGCCGGTATCAGGAAAGAGGCCCCGTGGGCGGCCCAAGAAGCGATGGATTGACATCGCTGAGTCGAATGCGAGAGCCAGCGGCTTACGACAAGGGGATGCCGAGGACCGGGCGAAGTGGAGAAGATTGAGTAGGAAAGCGGACCCTGGCAAAGGCCGGGATAAGCGCTAGGACGATGATGATGAATATAGTAGTCTACTGCTGAAATTGAGATCTGCACACTAGACAGGTTAGAGATCGCAGTATAAAAATACAAATAACAGAAAAAGCCACTGCGCGTTTCCCATGGTCTACGGAGGTCTGAGCTGGGTGGCTCTACTCGCCTTATATGACACCCGTGACTGGTAGAGACTGGTATGAAATTGTACTCTACCAGATACGAGTCCATAAGAATTGAACTGAATTAGACTCTGTTCTAATTGGCAACGCTTTTGAGGTCTATTACAGCGACCCGCGTGGCTTTTTACGGGGTCTCTCTATTTTGATTTGCATGTATTAAACATATTGTGAACCTTCCAGAAGAAAATCTCGAAATGATAGTGATAATAGAATCAAAATCAATTGAGTGGTTTATGAGTTAGCAAATACAGATGGCAGGCAGACGCAGAAAGCGGCATTTATGTTTGAATTAATTATATTTTACCGTATAAATAAACGGCAATAGAGCTGCAGTGATTGGCGCGCAGATGTCCCAATCTGGATATTCTATTTTTAGACACTTGTCGCAACAATTGCGGCCGTATTTCGCTAATAATTCACCGAATATTGTTTTCAATCATCTCTGGTTTATCGGCGTAGAAAAGTAACTTGACATATCTCTAATAATGTAATGGAGTTATATCACACAATCTGGGTAGCCAACGTGAAATTATTCGTGGATCTTAAGTTCTTTTCCCATATATTTTGTTCGGCGATCAAGCTCACTTTTGATTGAATAATTAAGTTAATGAACATACAACGGCCACATGACATTACAAAATTGTCTCTGCGACGTTTTGTCCAATACCAGCGTTTTGAAACCCCGGTGCCGTTCACAATTTAAAAAAACGGCCCGCCCACGCGTCTTTTTTTATTTTAATCGGTAGACAAACAAGAAAGCTGGCCGCCTGATCAGTTTATCTTAGGTATTTGTTTGTCTGATTGTTAGGTGAATGGTGATGAAAAATCAGTTTCGACTTGATATTTTGCGAGAATAAAAACGGTTGATTTACCGGTCGTCTGTCGATTTTTATGACAATTTGTTTAATGCATTATCAAAAAACTGCTATTTACCATGAATACGCCGCAACAGCCACAGCTGTGGCTTTGACTTTGTCTCGGAAACGTTCCCAAAATGTGATGAAATTCGCAACACGTACTTATCACTTTTGCGCATGATTGCCCCCGAAATTCGCATTGGTTTGTTGCTTGTCTGAAATATTCGCCCGTGTGAAATATGGTATTGTTTCGCCGATGGAATATTGGTCGCATTACGCGCGAGATCGCTCCGCTCTTGTGGCTATATATGTCTATGTAGTCGTGTCATTGAGTACTAGTTGACACGGCGCGACTTTGTTCGCGTATACCTACTTTACCCCTGCCTACCCTCTTTTTTTCTTGCTTATAAATGTTTCTCGTGAATCACTCTATCTATTGTTGAAAACCGCATTAAAATCGGATGCGTAGTTTAAAAGATCTAAGCGTATATAGATACAGACGGCGGGAAGGGACTTTTGTTTCATACTATGTATTAGATTTGTAAGTTCATCTTTTTTATGTAATACGGCGAACAAACAAGCATGCGGGTCAACAGATGGATGGCTGATATGGTTTTTTGTTGAATATTTCGTTTGCCCTTCATAATCAAATGAGATTAAATCTATATAAGTCTCCCGTCAGACCAGGTGTGAGAACAGACTACCTAGTTTTCCTGAAAATATAAACTATGCCGGTAAACTGAAAACGACCCCCTATTTGTCTCGACACTAACCTAACCTAACCTTAGCGAAATCTATCGCCAAGTCAAGTTCTAAACATTATTTGAATAATTATTCAAAATTAGTTCGGCCGAGGACAAATTAGGCTAGCTTCTTAGTGTCGGAGGTCAAGACACATTTTGGATAGCTGCGTCATCGTAGTAAGTAGTAAGTAATTACAAATTAGCTTGGCCTGAAATCGGGTTTGGCCCTAAATATTTACAACAAGGTAAGTACCTACACTATAATTTCGGCCTTAATTTTTGTAAGAAACGAAATGATTCGATAATACTTAAAAACCACAAAGTTTTTAAATTATTTTATTAAACTTTTGGATAGCATGTGCTACGCTACGCTAATTTCGAACTTTGCGCATAGGTAGAGGACGTGAGCATAAACTAGTTTTAAATAACAATACGATAACGCAACCAACTACTGCATGCCCATGTTAGTAATTACACGAAGCCACCCGCGTGATTGCAATCGCTGCAATCAAATTAATCTGCAACTAAATCCAAACACAGCTGCCCTCAGCCCAGTTATGCTAAGTCCACAGATAGGATAGCCTCTAGAGGTATTCTTTTCGGGAAATGTAAGACATGAAGACAAATAAATATTACTTACTATCGCCAAATTGAACCCCAATTAAATCCTCAAGAAGCGATGGCTTCATGTCGTCAAATAAACTCACCATCATGCCGAAGACCGAGCGAGGTGGGCCAGGAGTAGCAGGAAGCTGGACCCTGCGCTCTCGCTTGCCGCGCGGTTGCGCAACCGGTACATAACGCCAAGATGATGATGATGATGATGAACCTCAATCAAATGAAATCCATATCCAAACGAGCACTCCATCAGCTTTAGTTCACGAATAAAAAAATCTTGGTGTTAAGGTCCCAGTTGTGCACTCGCGTACGACCGATGACCCAACGACGAGCCGCCTTGACCGATTTGACAGACCAGGTTATTACAGTTGAGCGACTGCCATCTGACCTCCATGACCCTGCTACAAGGGGATCCTGACCAGATTGGATCATGGTTACACATTCAGTCGCCTGAACCTGTAGGTTTCATTACGACGTTTTCACTCACCATAAAAGCATCGGGTTTTCAACTTATGTACATAACTCCGCAAACAGTATTTGGTACATGACCGCAGCGGGATTTGAACCCGGTCACTCTCGCTTACTAGTCGAATACTTAACCGCTCAGCCACCGACGCGCCCGAATAATTCCCTTAATATCCTTAAGTTGATATTGAGGTGATCCATCTCAGCGATGACAGCGGCAAAGCTCGTATCAATGGATAAAGATGAAAAGATTAAGCGAGACAACGATAGTAAGGACCGTGACGGGAGTGTCAGTTGTCTTTCAACCTCCGACGAAAAAAAAAAGTTTTATAAGTTTGATGTGTGTGTCTATCTGTGGCATCGTTGCTCCCGAACGGATGGACCGATTTAGATGCGGTTTTCTCTATTTGAAAGCCAGTTTAATCAAGACGAATTATAACTTTATTACATTAAAATCAGTTTAGTAGTTTAGAAAGTATTTGAATTAATGTAAAATTGGTCGCGGGATATCCGACTTTTTCTTCAGTCAGGTTATTTTCAACATTGCTTTTTTTTTGCTTGTCATTGACAAACGAGCAGACAGCCCACCTAATTAAATAGTAGGCGGTATATAACATCTACAGCTCACGTTTTCATATTGCGGATAACACCTTGCCAACCACAAACTGAATATTGTAAGTAAAAATCTTGAAAGCAGGCGAGCACCCATTCTAAATTTCTATAAATAATAAGCAACCGTGTCCGCCTATATGAAAATGGGCACCGACTGCCTTCAAACTTTTAATTAAAATTCGTGCTATATACCTACACCAATTTATAGTAGGTGCAATTCGGCTTGTTTTTAACTTTTTAGTTTTATAATAGCAGTCGGATTTTTATATTTTGTACTTCATTTTTTAAAACAGCTTTTAATATTGATTTTATACCTGAATTGAGGGGTCTACAGACTTACCAGGCCGTGCCTTTCAATATTACTTGCAGTGCAGTACGTACGGAGCACGTACGTGTTTGCGTTTGGTTCTGCGCACAGACGGCGTACAATAACAGATGGGCCTTCAGGTTTTATGTAAACATTGTCTATAGTGATAACATGTTATTGTGACATTTAATTAGGGCGTCGACGTTGTAAGCAAGTCAATTTGTACTCTCTCTGTCTCTATACCATTCTACTGTGTGCTCATTGTTGTTTCAGTCAATCTCGACCTTAGCCAGGTTTCTACTCTTCTTATTGTAAACGGGTTTGCTCTAGAGCTATTTCTAAAGCGAGCTCACCCAATTCCTATAAATAAAATCAGCTCAATCAGCCCTGTTGTGTCACTGCCTACAGCGTATGCTGAGCTGAGCTCTTGTTTGGCATGACACTACAAATTTAACCTAATTTTAAAATCTTGGCTAAAAAAAAACAGAGTAGCCAGAAATGTTATTCATGACCTTAGCTTTTGGACAAATAATGAACCCCTGTTTAAGACTGCTACTACTCAGGTGTGTCGTAAAATAGCTCTTTCATTAAATAGACCAAAAAAAAACAGATATCTGTTTTTTCTAACATATTTAATTGTAACTTAATTGGCAACAAATACAACAAACTGTATAACGACAACACGAATTAGAATTCATTATTGACAACCATGACATGACATGAGCAACGACTGACGTTATGTCATAATTCAAATCACAATAAAAACAATTGAAATTTAATGTAATCTGTCATCTCCCACAGTCATAAAAAAAATCTAAACTATAATAAAGGTTAAAATCGGAATTGGAACCAGTAGTGGTGCTCAACCAGCGCGCAATTTAGCTAGTGGAGGGGCAATCAACACGTTTTTGCACTAAACACTTGTCTGTCACCGATTTACGGTTTACGGGGGGAGGTGAGCGTTGCTGAATGCCGAATTGGCTGAATGCAATGCAAAGCGGAACTTTAGCTAAAGGTGGGCTCTCAGCTATGCTAGAGACAAGTGCAACAGCGCCACTCTTCATCGGTAAATGTTGAAACAGATTGTAGAATTATTCGGATTGGATCAATATCATGGGTAGATGGCAGTCGTTCTACAGTAATTACGTGATCTGCCTAATTCTGGATCATAGTTACGGCGGACTCCGGGCCCTCATCGCTTAGCACGAGATATTGATGCCAAGATAATTATAATTATTTTTATATTGTGGGAACTTCGTGATTTTGAAAACAAGAACGTGGCCGACGGGTTTCGATCGTCAGTTGCAGTCGATCAGCGACTCCACTTCGTGATTATCTATTAATTTGCATATTGGCTAGACCCGCTGGACTTTTAAACATTTCGATGAAATGGACGCATTCACATATTCAAATTTATAGTTCAATAGAGGGTAGTCGTGAACTTTTTAATCTATGGCGACAGGACCGCCGTTCCTTCACGTTCGCCGATTAATTAGAAAATTCCATTGAGTATTAATGCTACGGCCAATATGAGGTATGCCCATTCTACATACCGATCGTTTCCTCTTTCTGGAAGGTCTGCTGGTGTCTGGTTTGTTACTACTGTTGCTATAAAAAGTCATGCATACAACCTACAAAGAATAATTTTCAGTATTGAACACCTAGAGTCCTTGTTATTTAATTATATTTTATATGCTCTAGGTACCTAATACTTGTCTTTTATTATGTGCTGCTGCCATTTAATAAAATGTTACAATTATTTAGACTTTGGTCTTGAATTTTAAATTTACATTAAGTACCTTTGAAGTGTACCGAGAGAACCGATTGGCACCACGTGTCGGAATTTGTTTATCTTTGACGTACAATAGAAGTGTCGGATTCGTTCTCCGTTTACCTAAATGATGTAAAAGCTGCGAAAAAACCAACCGTACATAATTAAATGGTCTGCACTGTTTATCTTTCTAAGCTAACGAAAGTCATTGAAGGAAAGAAATCAAGGAAAAAACATAGCTGGCTCATTCTTTGGACAGACAGGTCATTCCAAGACGATAAGAAGATAAATGTGCAGTTACTGCAAGTACTTAAGTTAGACTGGCAAGTACATAACTTGCCTGTAGGCAATGAAATTATTCGACAGCCGCGTGTTTTGTTTTAAAGCTAGTCAGCTATTAAAAAAAAACAATGATGCTGTAATATTTATTTAAACATAAAGCTTAATAGTTTTAAATAATCTCCCGATAGCACCGCGCACGAGCGCATACATACAGCCCCATGTGATGCTTGGTTAGAAAGTGGAAAGTAAGCAAAGGTGGGCTGATTTTGAGAAAGGTTGTAGTGGTCTCCCATTCTCTACGGATTCGTGATTAAGTTCATAACACGTTAATGGTCGCTATGGCAGTACTGAAATCATAGAATGCAGTTGACTGTACTGTTCCTCAACTATGCTCCTTCAGTGTAAGATTTGTTTTAACGATTACGACACAGATGATGACCAAGAATTATTAGGTGATAAATATTTTATTAGTCAACGCCCACTTAGTGTTAATCCTTTTGATTAAAATGAGTTCTACCCCAAATAAGTTTCTTTAATTCTAGTTATATCTGGTTAAATTTTAATTATAACAAATGCTTAAGATAAACTAGTTTTAACGTGAGAAAACGCGTTGTACCTAAAAACTTACTTAACTTCTATAAGTAGGTAAGTACGATGGCTCGTCCGAAAGTTTTTAGCCAACGGCTTATTATACATACTATTATATTAATTTTAGTATAGTTTAAAGGCGAATTTTATTAAAAACTCCTTGGCCGAAAATCACTAGCCGGCGACCATTAGTTATTTTTTATCGATTATTAAAAATAATCCAGTCCTGCCCTCACCGTCTACATTGTATCTTTTATAATTTTCTTGAACATAACCCTAAGTATAAAAATCTATTAAAAAAGCATTTACTAATGTGACTTGGAATCGAATTTTCGTAATAATCGGTAATTCTGACAGTGACTTATTTCTTGCTCCGCATCATATGTCAAACCGGCCTTCTCAGACCTCGACAACTATATCAGCGTAATAGACAGTAAATAGGTAGGAAAGCAAAACTCATCGCCTAGTAAAGCGGCCGACCCATTCCGTACACAAAAAGGGGCCGAATAAAAAGCCAAGTCGGTACATGGAAACGTCAGCGTCTACCCATCAATAACGGGTAGGCGAGTAATTTGGGCGGGAACCCATCGCGACGATAGATCACGTGGGCCCAATTTGTTTGAGAGCCAAAGTCTGCGTGCTGAGCGCACTGTGCTCCAGACAATTTATTTGCGGAAACTAGAGTTTTGAACCCCGAAATGCGTACTGACGGCGGGAATAGCGGAAGGTACGGTATCCTGAAACGAGGGGTGAAAATTAAAACGTTTGAAATTGGAGATGCCTGAAATAAAGTTAACGGGAAAATTGCGCACAAAGTGTATCACATAAGAATTATTTGGAAGTTCACCAGAGACATTTTTCAATATTCCTTCCGTGCCACAGTTGGAGGAGCTTCATGATCTCTTCTACATAGAATAATTATTTTCTTAACTTTACTCTAAGTATCCAAACTCTATCATGAATACGAATTGGATAAGGTAAGAAGACATATCTCCCAGGTTACGAGGGAGCAAAATTACGGGTAAGAACTAGTAAAATATAGTAAAGTACGAGCTCTTTGTACACCTCTCAACTAATACTCAACAATTGACAAGTTTCGCAAGAACAATATTTCGCGAAAACCTATAAAAAGCAATTGCAAACGATCACGTCTGCCAATTTATTTGAGTGACGTGTTTGATATAATACGTCAGACCCGTATATTTGTGGCCCAAACGTCTAGTTTGAGAAGCGGCAATTTCAGTATTATATTGGAATGGATTTATATAAAAGTTTGGTTGTATTGTGTGCGGCAGAATACACCAACGTTGACATGGATATCGTAGAGGCTAACCAGGTAGGACCTAGGGACACAGTTGACAGTTATTACATTTCAGGGAATATGCTAGCCAAATACTTCTATAAGCTAGCAAAGGAATTATACGATCTGATTCTGCCTCCACATTTCCATGTTCGAGAGGGCGTAATCATTTGGTATCTTCGCGTCGAATGAATAATTCGAAATATCAACTACCACACTTACACTACCGTCCATAAACAAACTAAAGTGATAAATTCGTCAACACACGTCCTCGCTATAGGCGGTAGATCTCTGTCAACACAAAAGCGGCATGTGTGCGCAGCGCGCGCCTATAGGCGCAGTGTCAACACGCCGTGCTAGCTCGAATTGATGGCTGCTCACACTGTATAGCACTGTACATATAAACCTTCATTCTATAATAAATTTATTTCCTCAACTAACCAACAACAACTCTGGATTCACACTTTCTAAAAACATTGTAGAGCTCGTCTAATCTAAAATGACGCGCCCCACTATCGCATTAACGCACACAAGCAAGTTTGAAATATGGACGCAATACATATACAAATGCCGTTGTAATTGGTCATTCAGTTGCCGGTGAGTTTCAAACGTCGGAGCACGCGTCGTTCATTGGCTCGCACACAGATGAAGTGTCGTTATCAATATTTGCACTCACACATCGAAATCAACTAACTAAGTAGTCATTTTAGACTAGACGAGCTCTACCTACCTAACGCAACAATGTAAAAAAAAATTTACACAGTTACCAACATCCGAGTATTTTTGTAGTATGACAACTGAAAAGCCACTGCAAGTATTTTGTAGTTGTCATAGACGCGGGTTGGTATTTAAACCCATATGTGGTCGATACCATACCTATTCGCACCAAACATCATTTCGTTGCTACATGTAAAATGTACATTAAAAACGTGCAAAGAAGATAATTTGTGACCCGCAATTAATTGAGGCTAAGCTGCAGAGCCTCGAGAATCGGCGCAGGGTTTCGTGTATGTCGGTCTTCTACAGGTTGCATTTCAGAGAGTGTGCGAAACAGTTGCACGACCTCATTCCGCCGGCCCCTTTCCGCCATCGAGAAACGCGATCCGGGCGAGCGCTGCGTCCTTATGTCGTGGATCTTCCAGCTACCCGCACGAGCCGCTTTGGTTCAACCTTTATAATGTGAACGGCTAAGGAATGGAACGCGTTGCCTGCGAGTGTGTTCCCTGATCACTATAATCTGGACGCCTTTAAGGCTAGAGTGAATAGGCTATTCCTAGACAGGCATGCTCCATCTTCGACCGCATCGTCACTTACCACTAGGTGAGATGGCGGTCAAATGCCTGGATAGTCTAAAATTTATAGCCAAAGAGTATTTGTAGATACCTGTCCTACATGGATTTGCTTCTAGCCAAATTGCATAATTCTAGGTCAGCGGGAAGTACCCTATAGGTTTTGATTCCATTGCGAGCGTCAAAATGTGCGGTATAAAAGGAGCATAAACGACAGCCTATTTTGATTGCGTTGACTTGGAAGTTAGATTTCATTTCTCCAAGAGATTGCAGACGTAAGTAGGTATTTGATATTAATTCCAGCTTAATACCTCCACGCGTTCATGAGAAAAAGGGTCTTGACAGACAGATGGACGGACAAAAAAGTGATCCTATAAGGATTACGCTTTGTTCTTTTGAGCTACAGAACCCTAAAAAAAGAAAAATAAATATTTTAGAAAACTTTGACGTAGACAAAATAAAAACCAGACCACACCAAATGAAATCCAGGTAGCTAAAACCTGACTGGACCAAAAGGAACCCCAAGTAAATCGAAAACCAAACCCTTTAAATCTTTGTTATAAGCGTTGACGAAGCCTTACCCAATACCGCGTAATCCAGACCCAAACGAATCTCATTTTGGGAAACGAAATAGAAACGTCAGAAGTAAATAAACACGTAGACTGGTGCTTTCAGCGGCGGTAAAGGAAATGGGCTTCGCATATTTCGAGTTTATCTTTTGGGAACGAAATTTTCGCGACGAATGCCTGCTTTACTCCACTGTAGAGCTACAACGGAATAATTTTGGTGGTGAATATGTAATTAAAGTACGTAAAATGGACTAAATGAGCTCTTGAGTGGAGACCGCGACTTAGCAAGCGTAGTGTGGGGTGGGACGCCCTCCGATCAGGTGGAGTGATAATTTTCGCAAGGCTGCAAGGCCGGATATGGCAAGCCGAGGAAATTGTGCTTTTGGACCTCATGTTGATAGAGAATCTATAATAGGCAACGATCACTTGTTGACTGTAGTATAATCGCAAAGCTTAAAGCTAAGGCATTCTCTGAAGGGTTTTTTAAAGAAATAGTTGAAACGGTTGTTGCAATTGATATTTAATATAGACTCCGTAGGATATGTAAGTGCCTATAATAAAAAAATAAAATGTTGCCAGGTCGTGTAGACCAACGTTTATTAGGTCTCCTAAATGTCTACTATCACTAAAAGGTAGAATTTGTACGATGACCTACGACGCCCTCACAGTTTCATAGAAAATGTGAAAGCTATGGGAATTGCAAGTAACTTTCCTATTTTGCTGGGCGTTTTTTCAGTAAACGCAATTACGCCAAAGCGGAAATACCAATACCAACAAATACAAGCGGGAAGACGGCTCAATCGGCGCACCCAAAAACAGTTAAACATAAACGCAAACAGTATGATCAGATCCGCAAACATTCACGTTGCCCAAACTCGCCTATTGCTGCGTAAATCGAGTAAGTAATGTTGTCACGGTTATATTGCGAGCAGCGCTAGGACGATGATGATGAATATAGTAGTCTACTGCTGAAATTGAGATCTGCACACTAGACAGGTTAGAGATCGCAGTATAAAAATACAAATAACAGAAAAAGCCACTGCGCGTTTCCCATGGTCTACGGAGGTCTGAGCTGGGTGGCTCTACTCGCCTTATATGACACCCGTGACTGGTAGAGACTGGTATGAAATTGTACTCTACCAGATACGAGTCCATAAGAATTGAACTGAATTAGACTCTGTTCTAATTGGCAACGCTTTTGAGGTCTATTACAGCGACCCGCGTGGCTTTTTACGGGGTCTCTCTATTTTGATTTGCATGTATTAAACATATTGTGAACCTTCCAGAAGAAAATCTCGAAATGATAGTGATAATAGAATCAAAATCAATTGAGTGGTTTATGAGTTAGCAAATACAGATGGCAGGCAGACGCAGAAAGCGGCATTTATGTTTGAATTAATTATATTTTACCGTATAAATAAACGGCAATAGAGCTGCAGTGATTGGCGCGCAGATGTCCCAATCTGGATATTCTATTTTTAGACACTTGTCGCAACAATTGCGGCCGTATTTCGCTAATAATTCACCGAATATTGTTTTCAATCATCTCTGGTTTATCGGCGTAGAAAAGTAACTTGACATATCTCTAATAATGTAATGGAGTTATATCACACAATCTGGGTAGCCAACGTGAAATTATTCGTGGATCTTAAGTTCTTTTCCCATATATTTTGTTCGGCGATCAAGCTCACTTTTGATTGAATAATTAAGTTAATGAACATACAACGGCCACATGACATTACAAAATTGTCTCTGCGACGTTTTGTCCAATACCAGCGTTTTGAAACCCCGGTGCCGTTCACAATTTAAAAAAACGGCCCGCCCACGCGTCTTTTTTTATTTTAATCGGTAGACAAACAAGAAAGCTGGCCGCCTGATCAGTTTATCTTAGGTATTTGTTTGTCTGATTGTTAGGTGAATGGTGATGAAAAATCAGTTTCGACTTGATATTTTGCGAGAATAAAAACGGTTGATTTACCGGTCGTCTGTCGATTTTTATGACAATTTGTTTAATGCATTATCAAAAAACTGCTATTTACCATGAATACGCCGCAACAGCCACAGCTGTGGCTTTGACTTTGTCTCGGAAACGTTCCCAAAATGTGATGAAATTCGCAACACGTACTTATCACTTTTGCGCATGATTGCCCCCGAAATTCGCATTGGTTTGTTGCTTGTCTGAAATATTCGCCCGTGTGAAATATGGTATTGTTTCGCCGATGGAATATTGGTCGCATTACGCGCGAGATCGCTCCGCTCTTGTGGCTATATATGTCTATGTAGTCGTGTCATTGAGTACTAGTTGACACGGCGCGACTTTGTTCGCGTATACCTACTTTACCCCTGCCTACCCTCTTTTTTTCTTGCTTATAAATGTTTCTCGTGAATCACTCTATCTATTGTTGAAAACCGCATTAAAATCGGATGCGTAGTTTAAAAGATCTAAGCGTATATAGATACAGACGGCGGGAAGGGACTTTTGTTTCATACTATGTATTAGATTTGTAAGTTCATCTTTTTTATGTAATACGGCGAACAAACAAGCATGCGGGTCAACAGATGGATGGCTGATATGGTTTTTTGTTGAATATTTCGTTTGCCCTTCATAATCAAATGAGATTAAATCTATATAAGTCTCCCGTCAGACCAGGTGTGAGAACAGACTACCTAGTTTTCCTGAAAATATAAACTATGCCGGTAAACTGAAAACGACCCCCTATTTGTCTCGACACTAACCTAACCTAACCTTAGCGAAATCTATCGCCAAGTCAAGTTCTAAACATTATTTGAATAATTATTCAAAATTAGTTCGGCCGAGGACAAATTAGGCTAGCTTCTTAGTGTCGGAGGTCAAGACACATTTTGGATAGCTGCGTCATCGTAGTAAGTAGTAAGTAATTACAAATTAGCTTGGCCTGAAATCGGGTTTGGCCCTAAATATTTACAACAAGGTAAGTACCTACACTATAATTTCGGCCTTAATTTTTGTAAGAAACGAAATGATTCGATAATACTTAAAAACCACAAAGTTTTTAAATTATTTTATTAAACTTTTGGATAGCATGTGCTACGCTACGCTAATTTCGAACTTTGCGCATAGGTAGAGGACGTGAGCATAAACTAGTTTTAAATAACAATACAATAACGCAACCAACTACTGCATGCCCATGTTAGTAATTACACGAAGCCACCCGCGTGATTGCAATCGCTGCAATCAAATTAATCTGCAACTAAATCCAAACACAGCTGCCCTCAGCCCAGTTATGCTAAGTCCACAGATAGGATAGCCTCTAGAGGTATTCTTTTCTGGAAATGTATGACACGAAGAAAAATAAATATTACTTACTATCGCCAAATTAAACCCCAATTAAATCCTCAAGAAGCGCTGGCTTCACGTCTTCAAATAAGCTCACCATCATGCCGAAGACCGAGCGAGTTGGGCCAGGAGTAGCAGGAAGCCGGACCCTGGGCTCTCGCTTGCCGCGCGGTTGCGCAACCGGTACATAACGCCAAGATGATGATGATGATGATGAACCTCAATCAAATGAAATCCATATCCAAACGAGCACTCCATCAGCTTTAGCTCACGAATAAAAAAATCTTGGTGTTAAGGTCCCAGTTGTGCTCTCGCGCACGACCGATGATCCAACGACGAACCGCTTTGACCGATTTGACAGATCACGTTATTACAGTGGAGCGACTGCCATCTGACCTCCATGACTGGACGTCAGATGGCATCCTGGCCAGATTGGATCTGGTCTGGATTGGTTACACATTCAGTTGCCTGTACCTGTAGGTTTCGACGTTTTCACTCACCATAAGTTTTCAACTAATGTTCATAACACAGAAAAGAGTCATGGATATGTCGCAGCCAACTGGTTATATCAGCCATTTAATTAGAAGACTAGTCCATTAATAAAACGCCGGCATTTAATTAAATGGCTAAAGTATAACTAGCCAATTTGTCGAACGTAACGTCTAACTACTTGGCTGAACGTTATTTAGCCGTTTTGTTAAAGGGTATACAGATGGTTGGTAAACTTTATTTAAGATAAAAGATAATGAATTAATAAAGATCACTTTTATTTAATAAAACATTATTAGTGGCAAGATATTTAATAAGTAGGTATACAATTAATTGTATTGTGAGTAGGTACCTATAACAGTATTTAACTCAATAAAATATTTACAAAACTTTAAATTTATAACTTATTTACTTTGTAACTTTGTAGTAGGAACAACAGCAACAGTGCACTTTCTTATTTTACAATATTTAATATAAAATGACACAAAAGTTTGGCATTTGGCAAAAAGAAAATGAACATATTAAGTTATATTAACTCTAACTTAAAGTTATGTCAATTCTTACATAAAAGCACGTAGGTGACACATTTTAAATTTAGTTAAAACGAAAAAAATACATTGCTTGCTGTGCGAGCTGTCTGACGCCAGATTTGTTTTGGTGACTACGTAGATGTAGATGAAATTTGAACTAAATTTAAATCACCTGCCTTATTTTACTTCAGCCGTCTCCAAAAGGCTGGCTTTAATAAGCCAACTAGTTTAAACGTTGAGTGATGTTAGTTAAATCAACTATCGGCCTAGACATTCAACTGAATGCCGGCGTTTAATTAACGAACTAGCCTTCTCATTAAATGGCTGATTTAACCAGATGGCTGCGACAGATACATGACCGCAGCGGGATTCGAACCCGGTAACTCTCGCTTACTAGTCGAATACTTAACCGCTCGGCCACCGACGCTCCCGGATCATTCCCTTAATATCCTTAAGTTGATATTGAGGTGATCCATCTCAGCGATGACAGCGGCAAAGCTCGTATCAATGGAAAAAGATGAAAAGATTGAGCCAGACAACGATAGTAAGGACCGTGACGGGAGTGTCAGTTGTCTTTTAACCTACGACGAAAAAAAAAGTTTTATAAGTTTGATGTGTGTGTCTATCTGTGGCATCGTAGCTCCCGAACAGATAGACCGATTTAGATGCGGTTTTCTCTATTTAAAAGCCAATTTAATCAAGATGGATCATAGTTTTATTTCATTAAAATCAGTTCTGTAGTTTAGAAAATATTTGAATTAATATAGAATTGGTCGCGGGTGTTCCGACTTTTTCTTCGGTCAGGTTATCTTCAACATTGCTTTTTATTGCTTGTCATTGACAAACGAGCCCACCTAATTAAATGGTAGGCGGTATATAACATCTACAGCTCGCGCTTTCATATTGCGGATAACACCTTGCCAACCACAAACTGAATGTTGTAAGTAAAAATCTTGAAAGCAGGCGAGCACCCATTCTAAATTTCTATAAATATTAAGTATCCGTGTCCGCTTATATGAAAATGGGCACCGACTGCCTTCAAACTTTTAATTAAAATTCGTGCTATATACCTACACCAATTTATAGTAGGTGCAATTCGGCTTGTTTTTAACTTTTTAGTTTTATAATAGCAGTCGGGTTTTTATATTTTTTACTACATTTTTTAAAACAGCTTTTAATATTGATTTTATACCTGAATTGAGGGGTCTACAGACTTACCAGGCCGTGCCTTTCAATATTACTTGCAGTGCAGTACGTACGGAGCACGTACGTGTTTGCGTTTGGTTCTGCGCACAGACGGCGTACAATAACAGATGGGCCTTCAGGTTTTATGTAAACATTGTCTATAGTGATAAGATGTTATAGTGACATTTAATTAGGGCGCCGACGTTGTAAGCAAGTCAATTTGTACTCTCTCTGTCTCTATACCATTCTACTGAGCTCTTGTTTGGCATGACACTACAAATTTAACCTAATTTTAAAATCTTGGCTAAAAAAAAAGAGTAGCCAGAAATGTTATTCATTACCTTAGCTTTTGGACAAATAATGAACCCCTGTTTAAGACTGCTACTACTCAGGTGTGTCGTTAAATAGCTCTTTCATTAAATAGACCAAAAAAAACAGAAATCTGTTTTTTCTAACATATTTAATTGTAACTTAATTGGCAACAAATACAACAAACTGTATAACGACAACACGAATTAGAATTCATTATTGACAACCATGACATGACATGAGCAACGACTGACGTTATGTCATAATTCAAATCACAATAAAAACAATTGAAATTTAATGTAATCTGTCATCTCCCACAGTCATAAAAAAAATCTAAACTATAATAAAGGTTAAAATCGGAATTGGAACCGGTGGTGCACAACCAGCGCGCAATTTAGCTAGTGGAGGAGCAATCAACACGTTTTTGCACTAAACACTTGTCTGTCACCGATTTACGGTTTACGGGGGGAGGGGAGGGGAGGTGAGCGTTGCTGAATGCCGAATTGGCTGAATGCAATGCAAAGCGGAACTTTAGCTAAAGGTAGGCTCTCAGCTAGGCTAGAGACAAGTGCAACAGCGCCACTCTTCATCGGTAAATGTTGAAACAGATTATAGAATTATTCGGATTGGCGAAAAATGATCCATATCATGAATGTTTGATGGCAGTCGTTCTACAGTAGGTAATTACCTAATCTGCCTAATCCTGGATCAAATTCAAGGCGGACTCCGGGCCCTCATCACCCAGCAAGAGGCTGGGTTTGTGGAAAGTTCGTGATTTTGAAAACAAGAACATAGCCGACGGGTTCCGATCGCCAGTCGCAGTCGTCTAGCGACTCCACTACGCGATTGTCTATTAATTTGCATATTGGCTAGACCCGCTGGACTTTTAAACATTTCGATGAAATGGACGCATTCACATATTCAAATTTATAGTTCAATAGAGGGTAGTCGTGAACTTTTTAATCTATGGCGACAGGACCGCCGTTCCTTCACGTTCGCCGCCGTCTGCGTCGCGAGCGTCCGATATTAGAAAATTCCACTGGGTATTAATGCTACGGCCAATATGAGGTATGCCCATTCTACATACCGATCGTTTCCTCTTTCTGGAAGGTCTGCTGGTGTCTGGTTTGTTACTACTGTTGCAATAAAAAGTCATGCAACCTACAAAGAATAATTTTCAGTATTGAACACCTAGAGTAGGGTGTCCCGAGAATTTTTTTCTTCGATTTGCTTAACGCAAGACCTCTTAAAATTTGCGTAATTGATAGCAGATTACCATAATAATAAAAATAATAAAATAAAATTTGATCTTCAGGGTTCTACCGATCTTTGAAGTTCTGAAAAATTATGATATTTCACTACTCCAGATTTCAGATTTATATTATGTCTGTTTTTTTTTTATCTTAACTCAAGACCTGTCAAAAGTTGCGTAATTAACCGTAGATTACTCAAGTAACTTAAAAAACCAAATAAAACTATACCTTTAGGGTTCTATAGATCGTCAAAGTTTTGAAATAATTACAAATTAAAGGCAATATTTCGCTATCCTATTTTAAATATAAATATGAAAAATATTTACTTATTATTTGATTAAAGAGTAATACAAACACGATATTTAGATTTTTATGCAGCAATAATTATGTTATCAGCGAATTCGAATTTGCAGATTGGGACTTGCAAATTCAAAGTTGCAGGTAACGTGGTACGTTTCAACTTGTTTCGAGGACTTTGTGGCTTGTGGACTTTACTCGCTAGTGTTTTTTCGAATCCAAAGTAATTTTATGCCATCAAAATAGTACAGTTGTGATACAGTTTAAAAGTAGATTTTGTGACTTTATTTGAATAAAAAGTTCGAGACGTCGCCGTCGTGAGGCACTTCCGCTATATTGAGAACATACTAAGAACTTGACGATCAGCAGCGGTATTTTATTAGTCAAGAACTACCTGTAATGAAAGTACCGATATTAGAAAGAATATATCCAATCCAGTAATATGTGGGACTGTTTCTGAAAATATCAACAATATATGGACCAAAGCTTCCATTCTAATCTATACTAATATCATAAAGAGAGGTTTGATTGTCTGTTTGTATTCATCATCACAGCCCATAACAGTCCACTGCAGGACTTAGGGCCTCTCCCACAAAAAAGGAGGTTATTGCCATAATCTCCACGCTTGGCAGGCGGGTTGGAGATCGCAGTGTTATAATATAACAATGGAAAATGCTGCGGCCCATTTTCCAGTCTACGGAGGCGCAAACCTTTTGCCTCGAAAGCTTTTAGATTTGCTTCTTAAATGTACTTCATTTGAATCTTGTTTGTATTTAAGCTTGAAACCTAAGTATTCTCATCAAAGAGAGAAGTTTATTGTTAGATCAAATAAATGACAGGAAAATGGTAATGAGTGGTATTGATTAAAATTAAAGGACTAGAATGATAAAGAGACAGCATAGGCAAAATGAAGCCTCTTAAGAGGCCGATTCTGTTTCTGCAAATTGTGAATAGTGCGTGAATCTTCCTCTGTATATGTTCGATAAAAAAAAAAAAAAATATTCGTGGACAAATTCACACAGCGCCATCTAGCCCCAAACTAAGCAAAGCTGGTGCTATGGGTGCTAGATAACTGATAAACTACTTAAATACTTTTAAATACATACTTATTATACATAGAACACCCAGACCCGTTACAGAAATTAAAATTCATCATTTCAATTTCTGCCCGGCCGGGAATCGAACCCAGGACCTCTTGCGTGGCGGACCGGCATTTTGACCACTCAACCACTCAGGTCGTCAACCACCAAAGGATACCAAAGGCATCCCCGACATAAACGACCTTTGGCACCATAGACTTCAACAGCGAATAGAAAAACATTAAGCAAAGCCAACTAAAGAAGTAGCTCAGCTCTGTGACACATAATGTTTATCGACGCGATCTGCTGAAGCTGTTTTCCCTGATATCCGCTTGGTTTCTACCAAAGATTTAACTTAATAATAGTAAAACTTAGAAAAGCCGAGAGTAGCACTTAAATCAGAATATTTAAGACTCTACTGAATTATTGTGGGACAGGAAAATCCGCAACGCCGGTTATTCACTGCACCGCCGATTCTTCAGCATATTTCAAATCATGGCAAAAGATAAAAGCTTGGAAATTGTTGACTATCCTTGTTATACACAATCTGTGGTAACAGAGGTCTCACATAGTGTTACTGTGTTACTGACGCTGAATGCTTGAGATGGCTTCGTTGGAATTATCAATCACGAACAGAAATCCATAATTTTTGACTCAATAACAAGCAAAATAAAATAAAAATATTATATTGATTATTATGCTCTATTTTGATTATTTTGCTTTTTATGCTTTATTTGTTTAATTTTTATATTTTAGTATAAAATAAACTTGAATTTGTATTATTTTAAGCAAGTAAAAAAATTCTGTAAAAATTCAAAATTCCCAAATTTTCAAAGATCGGTAGAGCCCTCAAGATTACATTTATTTAAAATATTTTTACATTTTTCATAATCTGTGTTAAATTACGCAAATTTTGATACCTCTTGCGATTGTGTAGCTTAAAATTTTTTTTTCTCATACATGGACGGGACACCCTAACCTAGAGTCCTTGTGCTTGCCTATTTTTTAATTATATTTTATTTGCTCTAAGTACCTTATACTTGTATTTGATTACGTGCTGCTGCCATTTAATAAAATGTTACAATTATTCAGACTTTGGTCTTGAATTTTAAATTTACATTAATTACCTTTGAAGTGTACCGAGAGAACCGATTGTTGTTGTTGTTTATCTTTGACGTACAATAGAAGTGTCGGATTGGTTCTCCGAAGACCTTAGAACGGGCTAGTGAAATTTACCTAAATGATGTCAAAGCTACGAAAAAACCAACCTTAAATAATGAAATGGTCTGCACTGTTTATCTTTCTAAGCTAAAGAAAGTCAATGAAGGAAAGAAATCAAGGAAAAAACATAGCTTTCTCATTCTTTGGACAGACAGGTCATTCCAAGACGATAAGAAGATAAATGTGCAGTTACTGTACACAACTTGCACAACAATGAAATTATTCGACAGCAGCGTGTTTTGTCTTGAAGCTAGTTAGCTATTAAAAAAAAACAATAATGCTGTGATATTTATTTAAACATAAAGCTTAATAGTTCTCAATAATCTATCGAAAGCACCGCGCGCGAACGCATACATACAGCCCCATGGGATAGAAAACGGTAGACGGTGCGGTTAATCCTTTTGATTAAAATGAGTCCTACCCCAAATAACTTTATTTCATTTTAGTTATATCTAGTTAAATTTTAAATATAAATGCTTTAGTAAAACTAGTTTTAACTAGAGAAAACGCGTTGTACCTAAAAACTTACTTTACTTCTATAAGTAGGTAAGTACGATGGCTGGTCCGAAAGTTTTTAGGCAACGGCTTACGGCAGGGTGACCTCAAACATGAACCTAGACTAAGACATCCGCCAACTGCAGTCACTCCAGAAAAGGTCATCAGGGTGAAGTCATTATTGGGGAAATGTCACAACATGAACAAGTATAAGATTCAAGGTGAAATGAAGATTAGATCCCAGGTAGTTTCCACCACTTTACATGAACTTCTAAAGGTTAGGAAGGTTGTACCTAGAATAATAGCCCACTTTCTCAGAGAAGAGCAGAAAGTTACATGTGCCAATTCATGAAACATAATTTCTATGGTCCTTGAAAATGATAGAAACTACATGGGTTTAAAACTATATTTCATGCTAAATCTCACAGTTAGTAATATTGTGACATTGTTGTATCAGCATATAGATGCTGATAAAACAATGCATAGGCCCTGATTACGTTTTCTGGAGTGACTGACTTTGGCGGTTGCCCTGGTCTAGGTTCATGTTTGAGGTCGCTCTGATCTCGTCTAAAATCATAAAATCAACAAACGACAACTCACAATAGGCCAGGGACGATTCACAATTTGGGCAGATAAAATGTTCATGTGATTCTATAAACGTTAACCCATATTCATTATCATAATACATCTTGCCACGAAATGCTTCCTGCGTTGTCTCCGTCGTAGGGGTCGAGATTTTGCATACATGTTATTTTTAATAACTGATAAAAATTATTAAAAGTCTCTGGGTAGTGATTTTTGGTCAAGGAGTTTGTAATAAAATTTGCTTTGAAATGACACAAAAATTAAAACAATGGGGTATAAAACAAGCCGTTGGCTAAAAACTTTCGAACCAGCATAGTACTATCGCTACAAAAAGTCGAAGTCGTGAAAACACATTTTTATCGGCTGTACTGAACGGGACAGGTTGTGCATAGATAGACCAACGTTCTGTAGGTCTACTAAGCCTCTACTATCGATAAAAAGTGTCATATTTCTTATCCTCGATGACGTAGGATGACATACGATGCCCTCAACATAAACCTAAGTATATCTATTCAAAAAGCAGGTACTAATGTGACTTGGAATCGTATTTTCGTAATGATCGGTAATTCTGACAGTGACTTATTTCTTGCTCCGCATCGTATGTCAAACCGGCCTTCTCAGACCTCGACAACTATATCAGCGTAATAGACAGTAAGTAGGCAGAAAAGCAAAACTCATCGCCTAGTAAAGCGGCCGACCCATTCCGTACACAAAAAGGGGCCGAATAAAAAGCCAAGTCGGTACATGGAAACGTCAGCGTCTACCCATCAATAACGGGTAGGCGAGTAATTTGGGCGGGAACCCATCGCGACGATAGATCACGTGGGCCCAATTTGTTTGAGAGCCAAAGTCTGCGTGCTGAGCGCACTGTGCTCCAGACAATTTATTTGCGGAAACTAGAGTTTTGAACCCCGAAATGCGTACTGACGGCGGGAATAGCGGAAGGTACGGTATCCTGAAACGAGGGGTGAAAATTAAAACGTTTGAAATTGGAGATGCGTGAAATAAACTGTTCTGTATTCGATATGAATTATTTCAAGGTACACCAAAGACGTTGTTCAATATGCCTTCCGTGTCTAATTGGAAGAACTTGATTTTGTGATTAGATAATGGTTTTTTATTCTAGAATGACACGGTTATAACTATTTTCTTAACTTTCCTATATCCAAGCTCATCATTAATACGAATATAATTATTTATGTAAACTGCTAAAGGAATTGAATAAAGTTAAAAGATAGATCTTCCAGGTTACGGGGGAGAAAATTACGCGAAACAACTAGTAAAACATAGTAGGTATGAATATTATTTTTATTATATAACGTGCCTATACAAGCTCATTTGTACTCCTCTCAACTGATACTCAACAATTGACAAGTTTCGCAAGAACAATATTTCGCGAAAACCTATAAAAAGCAATTGCAAACGATCACGTCTGCCAATTTATTTGAGTGACGTGTTTGATATAATACGTCAGACCCGTATATTTGTGGCCCAAACGTCTAGTTGGAGAAGCGGCACTTTCAGTATTATATTGGAATGGATTTATATAAAAGTTTGGTTGTATTGTGTGCAGCAGAATACACCAACGTTGACATGGATATCGAAGAGGCTAACCAGATAGGACCTAGGGACACAGCTGACAGTTATTACATTTCAGGGAATATGCTAGCCAAATACTTCTATAAGCTTGCTAAGAAATTATACGATATGATTCTGCCTCCACATTTCCACGTTCGAGAGGGCGTAATCATCTTCGCGTCGAATGAATAATTCGAAATATCAACTACCACACTTACACTACCGTCCATAAACAAACTAAGGTGATAAATTCGTCAACACACGTCCTCGCTATAGGCGGTAGATCTCTGTCAACACAAAAGCGGCATGTGTGCGCAGCGCGCGCCTATAGGCGCAGTGTCAACACGCCGTGCTAGCTCGAATTGATGGCTGCTCACACTGTATAGCACTGTACATATAAACCTTCATTCTATAATAAATTTATTTCCTCAACTGACCAACAACAACTCTGAATTCACACTTTCTAAAAACATTGTAGAGCTCGTCTTATCTAAAATGACGCGCCCCACTATCGCATTAACGCACACAAGCAAGTTTGAAATATGGACGCAATACATATACAAATGCCGTTGTAATTGGTCATTCAGTTGCCGGGAAATTCAAACGTAGGAGCACGCGTCGTTCATTGACAGATGAAGTGTCGTTATCAATATTTGCACTCACACATCGAAATCAACTAACTAAGTAGTGGGGCGCGTCATTTTAGACTAGACGAGCTCTACCTACCTAACGCAACGATGTAAAAAAAAATTTACACAGTTACCAACATCCGAGTATCATTTTTGTAGTATGACAGCTGAAAAGCCACTGCAAGTATTTTGTAGTTGTCATAGACGCGGGTTGGTATTTAAACCCATATGTGGTCGATACCATACCTATTCGCACCAAACATTATTTCGTTGCTACATGTAAAATGTACATTAAAAATGTGCAAAGAAGATAATTTGTGACCCGCAATTAATTGAGGCTAAGCTGCAGAGCCTCGAGAATCGGCGCAGGGTTGCGTGTTTGTCGGTCTTCTACAGGTTGCATTTCGGAGAGTGTGCGAAACAGTTGCACGACCTCATTCCGCCGGCCCCTTTCCGCCATCGGGAAACGCGATCCGGGCGAGCGCTTCATCCTTATGTCGTGGATCTTCCAGCACGAGCCGCTTTGGTTAAACCTTTATAATGCGAACGGCTAAGGAATGGAACGCGTTGCCTGCGAGTGTGTTCCCTGATCACAATAATCTGGACGCCTTCAAGGCTAGAGTGTATAGGCTATTCCTAGACAGGCATGCTCCATCTTCGACCGCATCGTCACTTACCACCAGGTGAGATGGCGGTCAAATGCCTGGATAGTCTAAAATTTATAGCCAAAGAGTATTTGTAGATACCTGTCCTACATGGTTTTGCTTCTAGCCAAATTGCATGATTCTAGGTCAACGGGAAGTAAGTACCCTATCGGTTTTGATTCCATTGCGAGCGTCAAAATGTGCGGTATAAAAGGAGCATAAACGACCGCATATTTTGATTGCGTTGACTTGGAAGTTAGAATTCATTGCTCCAAGAGATTGCAGACGTAAGTAGGTATTTGATATTAATTCCGGCTTAATACCTCCACGCGTTCATAAGAAAAAGGGTCTTGACAGACAGATGGCCGGACGAAAAAGTGATCCTATAAGGATTACGCTTTGTTCTTTTGAGCTACAGAACCCTAAAAAAAGAAAAAGAATTATTTTAGAAAACTTTGACGTTGACAAAACAAAAAACAGACCACACCAAATGAAATCCAGGTAGCTAAAACCTGACTGGACCAAAAGGAACCCCAAGTAAATCGAAAACCAAACCCTTTAAATCTTTGTTATAAGCGTTGACGAAGCCTTACCCAATACCGCTTAATCCAGACCCAAACGAATCTCATTTTGGGAAACGAAATAGAAACGTCAGAAGTAAATAAACACGTAGACTGGTGCTTTCAGCGGCGGTAAAGGAAATGGGCTTCGCATATTTCGAGTTTATCTTTTGGGAACGAAATTTTCGCGACGAATGCCTGCTTTACTCCACTGAAGAGCTACAATGGAATAATTTTGGTGGTGAATATGTAATTAAAGTACGTAAAATGGGTTAAATGAGCTCTTGAGTGGAGACCGCGACTTGGCAAGTGTAGTGTGGGGTGGGACGCCCTCCGATCAGGTGGAGTGATAATTTTCGCAAGGCTGCAAGGCTGGATATGGCAAGCCTAGGAAATTGTGCTTTGGGACCTCATGTTGATAGAGAATCTATAATAGGCAACGATCACTGGTTGACTGTAGTATAATCGCAAAGCTTAAAGCTAAGGCATTCTCTGAAGGTTTTTTTAAAGAAATAGTTGAAACGGTTGTTGCAATTGATATTTAATATAGACTGCGAGGGCTCCGTAGGATATATAAGTGCCTATAATAAAAAAAAAATTCCCGGGTCGTGTAGACCAACGTTTATTATGTCTCCTAAATGTCTACTATCACTATAAAGTAAAATTTTTACGATGACCTACGACGCCCTCACAGTCACATAGAAAATGTGAAAGCTATGGGAATTGCAAGTAACTTTCCTATTTTGCTGGGCGTTTTTTCAGTAAACGCAATTACGCCAAAGCGGAAATACCAATACCAACAAATACAAGCGGGAAGACGGCTCAATCGGCGCACCCAAAAACAGTTAAACATAAACGCAAACAGAATGATCAGATCCGCAAACATTCACGTTGCCCAAACTCGCCTATTGCTGCGTAAATCGAGTAAGTAATGTTGTCACGGTTATATTGCGAGCAGTCGGTTATAAATAGGAGTTTATTTAAGGGCTAAGCTTCACTCGCAACCACCGCTGCAATTTCTATTTATTTAGAATATACAGCAACGATCCAAAGAAATGCTTTTAACACTCAGGATACCCGAGGACAAACTAATTTTTAAATAAAATCTGAAAGAATATTTGGACTATAAATAATATTACCTACAAATGAAAATTTAGTTTGACTTGTAATTATTAACATTGTCCCTATAATACGAGCTAACCTTGGCATTCTAAGTTTTAATTAAATAGATTCCTACAAATAATTATTATGACAATATTAAAGTTTAATTTAATTATCTCTTAATTTGTAATACAGTAAATTAAGTTGGATAAATTTTGAATGTGTAAATTTCATCTATCCATAACACCTATGTACACCTGCGTTTCCCAAAGTAAAGAATCTTGAATACGACAGTACAAAGACAGGTAGAAGTAGGAAACACATTGGTTCCGGCGGTTGGACGATTCACACGCGATCTTTGTGAGAAACTCCACACAGCCACAGCAGCATATTCATTTTTGTGACTCACAACTCCTGCTTGGACCGCTCTATTAGAGACTAAGTCTCACTGCCGTATAAGAGTACTAATGATGGTCTTGTAAACTTGTCCCTTCAGCTTGATCGGCATTTTGTACACAAATGACACCCATCACCTCCCGCCATTTGGCTCAAGCCACACCTGGTGGTGGAACGACACGGTCCAGGGGGAGATAAGAGTGAAGAAAGTCTCTTTAAAAAATTTCAACCCTCCAGATCTCCTGAAGACCACGCTGCATACAGAGATGCCAAACGTGTCGCCAAACGAGCGCTAGCCAGAGCCAGACGAGACCATTTACGTCATTGATACGATAAGTTAGAATCGTCTGATGGGCAGAAACTCATTTACAAGTTGGCAGGATCAAGGATCAAGCCGGCACAGTGTTATACTGTGCCGGTTTGACCAGCACGGCACATATTTTCAAGTGTCGCTGTGTAAATGACCCCTATGGCAACCAGTAATCGCGGTAAGGAGAGATAGCGCTCGTATTTCCACGAGCGTTTTCCTTACGCCTGGCGTGTACGTCGGTCAACTCGAGAGCACCTCCGCCCTTGGCCCGGTAGCCCTAACCCATTTTATATAGAGGTAGGTTGTTACGCGGCGACGCCCTATCTGTGTCGGGTTTCTGTACTTTACCTCCCATAATATTTGCGTGGTTTTAGCTTTTACGGCGACTGCCATCCGTCCCGCACAATCCAGCAGGAGGACCACGTGCTGGTGAGTTTGGCTTGGGCCCCTTAGGTGGTGGTGGGGGCCCATTATTCCCCAAACACGGAAATACCTACACTACGTAATTAAGTTATACGTTTATCATTATGTTGGGATTAACAATGAGAAAACGCTTTTGCCTTTTGTCACACAAATATTAGGAATGTAGTGCATTTCACGCTAATCATCATCATCTGGACGAGCCTCTTCCACATTAGTGACGAGTTTTGCCATGAATAAATCACATTATATTTTTTTTTACATAATAATATTGTACGAGTGCGTAACTCAACTTCGAAATACCGTCACGAGATGCCAATCGGCTCCCAAGACTACCTACAGATGTTCACTACCGGAGGCCAGAGGAAACGGAACTCTGTCGCCGCCAGTCCGGAGTTGACATCCGGAAATAACGTCACCGCGGCCGGACATGGCGTCACACCCGTGCCCGCGCCGCACGGAGAAAATTAAGTTTCCCGCCAACCCTGGGTCGGATATCTTAACCTATTACCCGACTGGTCTACAACTAAAACAATCAATTTGAAATATAACCTTGTTGTGTATTTTGGATGACAAATTCTGATTAGGTACGTCTTAGCTCGTATACCTAATTATTATCACTAAATATTAAAAATGTTGACACTAAACGTTAGTGTCCGGTTTCCTGCTTGTTCTTCTTCACTTTTTCCGAGATGCGGCATCCTCTATAGGTAAGTACCTTTTATGTACCCACCTGACTTTACAGATTTAAAAATTGCCGAAGTAGGAAGGTAGTAAATAGGTACGTAGTGCCTACTTAATTTCTAATAGAACAGAAGGCTAAACACATTGAATTGAGTACCTACTTACTTGGTATTTAGAGGTGAAATAATCATAATCATCATCTTGGCCTTAATGTCCCGGTTGTGGAGGGCGCGAGGTTCATCTTGACCATGATGGGCAGGTCAAGTAATTACAGTGGAGCGATTGCCATCTGACCTCCATGACCCTGCTACCAGAGGAACCTTTTTCATTCAGTGGTCTGAATGTGCAGGTATCATCACAATATTTTCCCTCACAGTAAGAGCATCGGTTAGCATTCAACTAATGTATATAACTCAAAAAAGAGTTATTGGTACATGACCACATCCACTCGTGGGATTCGAACCCGGTACCTCTCGGTTACGAGTCGGATACGAACCAGTCGGCCACCGACGCTCCTACAAAATACTAATGCTATTACTTAGAAATAATGTTAAACTGTGAAACGCACGTTGATAGTCTGAAACACAAAAAAACTATAGCTCTCTTATCAACACGACAAACTTTTCTAGAAAATGACCGCTAGATTTAATTTACAAGCAAAAAAACGTAAAAGTGGAAAGACTTCGTCTATTATTGAGTTAAAAGTGTTGAATGGCAGGAAGTTTTAAAAAGTTGCTGAATATTTAAGACAATTGTTAAGCTGAGCTGTGCTGCTATTTTTAATTTGGGTCGCACCCACGTAATGTACAGTGAGGGAATAACGCCCAGTGGTTAATAGCGCCAATGTTCAGAAAATGTGTGTGTGCCGAAATTAAACACACATGGTTCACGCTTGCATAATATAATACATAATAAAGTAATCCATGTGTCATCTTGACATTAATGTCCCTATTGTTCTCTCGCGCACAAGGGAAACTGATCAAGGGTAGTGTCAGATTTATTTATGTCAAATTCAGTTGTCCACTGAGATAGCCGATAGGCCCTCAGATTTGATCATGGTTACACATTCAGTCGCCTGAATGTGCAGGTTTCATCATGATGTTTTTTCCCTTACCGTAAGAGTATCGGTGAGTCATTGGTACATGGCGGCAGTGGGATTCGAACCCGGTACCTCTCGCATCGGATAACACTACTACTAGGCCACCGACGCTCCTCATTCATCTCCCCAGAAATTTAGTTAAAAAAATCCATAAAAAGACGCCATGTCTGTCAATTGTTTACAGTATTTCATGGCACTTATTTTAATTAAAAAAATAACGTTTATGTATATTTTTCTAATGATGCTTTTGCTCCCGATTCGCCCGAGACGTTGGCTGGCCTCCACAGTAAACACCCTCAACCTCCGGCAGACCTTCAGTTACCAGACGCCCCCAGTGCTGCGTACTCTGCGCTGCATGTTTCAGCGGATGCCGTTCGTCAAGCCGTTTTTTCATTCTCAACCGGCACGGCGGGCGGTATTAACGGACTGACTCCGCAGCACCTTAAGGATCTCCTGAGCTGTGCTGGTGAGGCTGGTGATTTGGACTCTATTACAGGGCTTACGAACATTATGCTGTTAGGTGCGGTAGAGCCTTCGGTTGTAGATACCGTATGGTGCCAACCATATTACAGGAGGGCGGGGGAATTTGTCCCATTGCGGTTGGTACCACTTACCGTCGCCTGACAGCTAAGCTCTGTTGCAGGTTCTCAGCTAGGCTTTGGTTCAAAAGGAGGCTACGAAGCCGCCGTTCATGCCGTCAAGACGATCCTTCAGCTTGAAGGCGGTGAAGTTCTGCTGAAGGTTAACGTAAAAAATGCCTTTAATTCTGTGAATAGAGACGCTTTGCTCAACCAAGTTAAATCAAAGATGCCTGCCGTCTATAATTTTCTATGCCAATGTTATAAACAACCGACGAATCTTGTACACAGAGGCCACCTTTTGCAATTGGCGGCTGCGAGCAAGGTGACCCTCTTGGGCCGGCCATTTTTGGTCTCGCGATACACCCCATAGTCGAAAAACTAAATTCAAAATAAACGTTTGGTTCTTGGACGACGGTAACCTAGGAGGGGATGCGACAACTGTCTTACAGGATTTACAGCTCCTCATTCGGGAGTTCAGTGCCATAGGTCTGGACCTGAATTTCTCGAAGTGTGAGCTGTATATCACTGAGTCTTGTCGGTCGGCTAGCGCTGTTTTAGCAGCATTTAGCGCCCTAGTCCCACTACAGATCACAGTCGTCGACAAGACTCACTTTCTAGGATCACCTGTTTTCGACGAATCGCGATGGACCAAAAATGACAAAATTTCAATTTAAATTGCCGATCGCGTACTCAAAATTAACAGTCACATGGCTTTTGCTATAATCCGGTACTGCCTTTTTGTTCCAAAATTCATGTATGTTTCACGGTGTTGTCAGCTTTGGAAACATCCCGTTCTTCTAGAACTCCTAGACAACACCGTGAAACAAACACTTACATCAGTTTTAAACATCAATTTGGAAAATTCTTCTTGGGACCAGGCATCATGGCCTATTCGCTATGATGATATGGGCGTTTGTAAAGTGTCTAGTGTCTCGTTGCCAGCGTTTTTGTCCTCGGTACACAGCTCACAGTCCCTAGTGGATAAAAATTATTGTCTAAACTTTTCTTTTTTTTGGACTTTTCCGTCAGCTTTTTCTATCGAGGCCAAAATCGCGTGGCAATTGGCTTGCCTGGAGGCAGAGCCCACAAATTCTTATTCGCAGCAACTATGGGACGAGCTGCTGTGTAGGTTGGCCCGAAATAAACTCTTAAAGGCAACTACCAACTCTGCGGAGCGTGCTCGTCTTCTGGCAGCTGGCGAGTGGGAATCGGGCCTTTGGCTCCAGGCAATGCCTTCAAAAAACATCGGTACTTTGCTCGACCGTGCCACTTTCAGGATTACCACGGCCCTGCGTCTTGGCGCTCCCTGCAGCGTTCCGCACGACTGCCAGTGTGGCCGCCTTGTTGACCAGCTCGGCCACCATGGTTTGTCATGCAGTAGGAGCGCCGGACGCATTACACGCCACGCGAACCTTAATGATGTCATTCGTCGGGCCTTTGCCTCCGCTGGTGCTGCAGCGGTGCTGGAACCCAACGGTTTAGCCCGCGAAGATGGTAAAAGACCCGACGGCATGACACTCACGCCCTGGAAACTGGGACGGCCGTTGGTTTGGGATGCTACGTTGTCGCCGTCCTATCATCCAGCCACCGCGTGTCAAGCAGGGGCCGATGCCGCCTCTGCTGAAAACGCCAAACGGAGCAAATATGCATGTCTCGGTGGCGAATTCATATTAGCGTGAAAAACTCTTGGGCCGTGGGGACCAGGCGCACATTTCCTATATAGGGAACTATATAGGAAATGTGCGCGCGGTCAAGCGCCTGGTCGATATTAGTAATGATTAGAAGGCTGGCCTCTATATCCTTATGGGCACATTTCCTCATTCAGAGGCAAATATTTTACCTATTTAGGTAATTTAGAGTAAAGTTTTTATTGTTTATATGTAATTTCATGTAAGATTTAAAAGTTTTGTTATTGTTATATACAGTATTATATACACTTAAAACTAGATAAAATGGTACACAAATAAAAAATAAAATTACAAATAAAAAACAGACTCTAAATCGCTGCCTTGCGGAAGTGTCCCCATAAGGCTGGCAGCTTTACGCCGTCATGTCGTCATGCCGTCGGGCCTCTTGCCATCAGATCATTGGGTTCTAATACAACTGGCTCGTTGATGGTGGCAAGGGCACGGCGAATGGCGTTGAGATTGGCATGGCGCGACAGCCGACCGGCACTTCGTTGGCACGAGAGGCCATGGTATCCGTATTTGTATGGTGTATTTCATGTTATTTGTGTGTTATGTTTAAGTTGTAAGTATTTTAATACTGCTTTACTAGGTACTTTATTCCTTACGTTCAACAATCATAATCTATATCCCCAGTGATACTGTCAATTCAGTGAAACAAGTGAACAAAATTAAAGTGTGAATTAATGGGGCCGGTTCCATGGTCCTCATTAATCTGTCCGAGTACCTTTGGCCGCACTAGACTAAATATCGCGTGGTGAAATAAGAGTTAAACCGTTTAGTCAGCACGCTTTTCAGTGTTGCCGCCAGCGACACAAAAAAAAAAGCTCAAAAAAGAATAAAAATGACCCTTTAATTTCAATTTAAATTTGATTTAAGCTTATGCTTTGTTTCTGTTTATAAGGATGTTGTTGTGTGTGAAACCAAAAAATATTCTTTTAAATAAATTTATGGGTTATCTACTAAGTCTTTACCTACGTAGGAAACGATATCACTATAATCGTTACTCGTACAATATTTAAACACCTAAAGAAGGAATACCCCCCTTAGCCTAAATTACCCGTAACGGCAACGCTGAATGAGTAAGCGTGTGATATCCGGGCGGTGTAATTAGTCAGTAAGACAGTCTAATTAGTCCAGACTGAATATCTATTGTAGTAGTTTAATAAGCCCTAAAAGGGTTAACATTATAAATAGGCGCGAAGAAAGGGTTTTCAAAGATACGTTGTTTTTAATAGAACAGAAGGCTAATCACATTGAATTGAGTACCTACTTACTTGGTATTTAGAGGTGAAATAATCATAATCATCATCTTGGCGTTAATGTCCCGGTTGTGGAGGGCCCGAGGTTCGTCTTGACCATGATCATTTGGCAGGTCAGGTAATTACAATGGAGCGATTGCCATCTGATCTCCTTGACCCTGCTTCCAAGGGAACCTGGCCAAATTGGATCATGGTTACATATTTAGTCGCCGGAAGGTGCAGGTTTTGAGCATCGGTTAGCATTCAACTAATGTACTTAACTCAGAAAAGAGTCATTGGTACTTGGCCGCAATGGGATTCGAATCCGGTACCGCTTACTTACGAGTCGGATACCTTAACCATACGGCCACCAACGCTGAATATGAATGCTATGCAGAATAAATATATATTTTAGAAATATTGTTAAACTGTGTAAGACTGGTGCTCTCTTATCGACACGAAAAACACATCTACAAAATGACCGCAAGATTTAATTTACAAGCAAAAAATCGTTAAAGTGGAAAGACTTCGTCTATTATTGAGTTAAAAGTGTTGAATGGCAGGAAGTTTTAAAAAGTTGCTGTTGTTAAGCTGAGCTGTGCTGCTATTTTTAATTTGGGTCTCGCCCACGTAATGTACAGTGAGTTAATAACGACCAGTGTTTAATAGCGCCCAATGTCCAGAAAACGTGTGTGTGCCGAAATTAAACACATACGGTGCACGTCAGCAAAATAATACATAATAAAGTAATCCATGTAAGTATCTAATTTTAAGAGAAAAAAACTTGTAAAATGACAGTATTGGAATAGTTTATTTCCAGTAGCTAATTTTAAGAAAAAAGAACTTACAATAATGACTATCAGAATAAACTATTAGAATAAGTATCAGGTAAAAACGATTTGTTGTCTACATATCGGATCGCATGCGGTTCCGGAGTCACCTGGAAGGTAAGGTCAAACTAGCTTCGAAAAAGCTTGGAATGCTTATCGGTCTAAGCGATACTTCACACCAGGGCTACCTGTACAAGGCCTAGGTGGTATATGGAGTATTATTCCCATCTTTGGGCCACAGAAACTGCTTAATTCTCGGAACTTCGTACAGAGTTCTCGACTATCCCATACAAACAAGCAAGTTAGAACCACTAGCTAACCAAAAGGACTTTAGCTCCCTGTTCAATCGGCTGTACCATGGGGAATGTTCTGAGGAACTTTTCGACTGCTGCCCACAGCACAATTCCGCCATCGTACCACCCGCCGTGGGCTGTGGTGTGGATGTGGAATTATCCTAATGTCCATAGGCGGCGGTGACACTTTTCCATCAGGTGGCCCGCTTGCCTGTTAGTCTGCCGTAAAACATAAAAAAAACTTATATTACCAGAATAACCCTTTTCCATCCGACGTTCGTAATTGGCTTTCTACGTGACCAGTTACAACACAGCATTTTTTTCTATTTCCGTGACTGGCTACCAAATAAGAAAATTAGTCAAAATTGTTCCATGAAAAGACACCATTAAATTGTTTACAGCATTTCATGGCACTTTATTGCAAAAAGAGGACGTTTAAGTATAAATATCTTTTATATTATAATAATATATGTTTATTTGTTTCTATTTGTTACCTACCTACTTTACTAGGTAAATCTGCTCCTAAATCGAAATTGATATCCCCGGTGACATTGTCCAAGTGAACCAAATTAAAGTTTGAATATAGAACCGGCACTCTTTTCAAAGCTGTAAACACTGAAGAACATGTTTATTTATATGTTATACGAGATAAATCTTTATTAAGAATGATCACTTGTCTGTGAAGAAGAGGTCTGGTAAGACTGCAGCTCAGTTACCTAGCCTTGGGGTCCCAGAATGTGGAAGCGCGCCGACGTTATACCTCTTCCAAAAAATTCCAATCCTTCCTCCTTCTCCAATTATCGACCCATATCTCTACTCCCTTACCTTTCTAAAGTCCTCGAACACATTGTCCACAGCCAGCTTATCTACTTCTCTTACGTCAAATTGTCTTCTTTCCTCCTTTCAATCTGGTTTCAGGCCAGGTCACGGTACTGTTACGGCGCTGCTAAAGGTCACTGACGACATACGTCTTGCTATGGAGGACAAATCACTAACAATCCTAACGTTGCCTGACTTTAGCAGTGCCTTTAATTCCGTTGACTTTGACGTTCTTCTTGCTACTCTTCGGTCATTTAACGTCTCTCCTCCGGCAATAGCGTGGTTTGACTCCTATCTGCGGGGTCGTTCTCAGCGGGTCCGCTCCGATGAGGTTTGCTCTGACTGGTGTATTTTCCGTGTTTATAAATTCTGTCACCTCTGTCATATCTTCCAACTTTCATCTGTACGCAGACGATCTGCAGATTTATCGACACTTCAAACTCTCTGAAGTTGGCGATGCTATTGCTCTCATGAATGCTGATTTAAAACGTGTTTCCTCTTGGGCTAGGTCCTTTGGGCTCCTAGTCAATCCTAAGAAGTCTCAAGCCTTGCTTATTGGAAGCTCTTACATGCAGATACTGTTATCCCTCAGCTGTTTTATGACGACATTCCAATCCCATTCAATAAATCCACTAGAAATCTCGGGGTAATCTTTGACTCTAGTCTATCGTGGGTCCCGCACGTCAATGAGGTCAGCAAAAAATTACACTTTTCACTGCACTCGCTCAAATCTCTCCAAGGCTTCTTGCCATTGCAAACTAAAATCTCCCTTGTACAAACACTCCTTTTACCCATCCTAGACTACGCTGACTGTTGCTATTTGGATGCCACCGAAGAGCTATTAAATAAATTAGACCGTCTCCAAAACGTATGCATAAGATTCGTCTTTGGACTGCGTAAATATGACCATGTCTCCGATTTTCGATCTCAGCTCAAGTGGCTTCCCATTCGCTATCGCAGGAACGCTCATGTCCTTTCTATGCTCTACAATGTCCTCCACAATCCCTCTGCTCCCTCATATCTCCGCACCAACTTCAATTTCTCCCGGGCCCAAGATAAACCTTGTCTTGGCCATCCCCATCCATCATTCCGATTTCTTTTCCTACTCCTTCACTGTTTATGCTGCGAGACTGTGGAACTCTCTCCCGCATGTGGTGCGTGACAGTCCGTCACTGCCTATATTCAAAATGCGAGTGAAAGACCACTACCTGTCCCTGTCTAGTCCATAAATTTTATATATTTGTATTGAAATGTAGTAGTATTTAAGTGTATAAGTATGTATGTATTTATTAAAATTAGTCATATTCATATGTATTTTATAATTATTCATTAATTGTGCGCGTCGTATCTGCATTTCTTAGCTAAACATTTGCTTTCTGTAGGCCTGCTGGAAGAAATTTCTTTTAGAAATAAGTAGTGCCTGTTGTATCAGTTATATCTATGTTATATCTCTGTATTTCTTTATTGTGAGCAATAAATTGTTAAATAAGTAAATAAATAAATAAATAAATGTGTTGTATTTGTGCCTACTATCACTTTTAGTAATACAATCCACTTTGCCTAGGTGATACATTCCTATATCTTTCGCAAATTTTCGGAATAGGCCGAGCTATCTATTTGCTGAACGTATAGCGCAAGATGAATGTTCTAAAAGGGAAATTTTTTGGTAACTACAATTTTATGTAAAGCGTTGAATTGATTTGCATTAATTTAATTAATTTAACTGTCTTAACAAGGATAACGAGCGATAATTAAACATTTTAAATAGGCGCAAAGAAAAGGTTTTTAAAAGGTATTATTACGTAGACACGTACAATGAAAATAATACTCGAAAGGTACCGAAAACAGTCATCTAAGGATAAACTTTTTACACGCCTGTCTATAAAATGTTATAAAGTATTTCATCTACATCTCACAACTAGCATTATCCGGTTTCTGACAGTACGTTTCATATTTTTATTACTACTCTATTTGAAAACGTATTTTAAATTAAGTGAGCTGGGAGCGTAATCGCCCACTGTACCTCACAACTTGTGAAAATTTCACGGACTTTTTTCGCACCCCCACTGAGGGTAGGATGAAATCTTAATCCAGTTACGGAGGCGGAAGTATCCAGGAAAAGTACTAAAGAAAGTTACCCTAAATTACAAATCTTGTAACAAATTACGCTATGATGCGAAAGGCGCCGGATAGCAATAAAAAAGGTCAATAAAACTGTGATTTGTGCGGACGAAACCGCTCCTGACCCTACGTGAAAAACTGTCGGTGACAGGAAAACATATGTTTGGTCGCTGGCTGAGTACCTACCACTTTACTGTAAGTGTTACGAGTGTTAGTATAGTGTTCTGCCCGAGATTGTTGTACCGGGTAGCAGTTAACAGTTGATCTTTCTCTTTATTTATTTATTTATTTTTTAATAAATATGCTTGGACAAATTTAAACAGCGCCATCTGGCCCCAAAGTAAGCAAAGCTTATGTTACGGGTGTTAGATAAAAAACTTATGTACTTCTTTTTACCTACCTAAATTTTAACCATTCATGACTGTGGTAACCATTAAATTTGCACCAAAACAATGAAACATAATAGTAAATACCTGCATGATGAAGAACCTAACTAAAAATAGAACGCTACTTTACCTACCCAAAGAAAAACTCCATTACATCTTATAAAGTAGAAGTAGTTTTTGAGTGGGCGAAATGTACCATTTATAACCTAAAATTATACAAAACAAGACAAACCTATAGAAAACGTAAACCTGAATAATAAAATTAATATCTCGGTAATTGTAATTGTATTTGTAATAGTGAGTAGGACAAGTTAAACGAGATCTGAATATTTTCCTTGCTATCCAAATAGCGTCAGTAGATTTATTCTCAGAAAAACAGGGGCAAATTATATCTCGGCGCAGATAAGACAAGAATAAAGCCCATTGAAACTGTAATAGACTTAACAGTGTTTACATTATCTGAGGGATGAAAATCTATAAATATCTACCGAATTCAATTACGGAACTAGGACATCGAGATAATTCTCAGAGAAAGCCAGCGGCATCACTTGAAATTATATAGCCAAGTTCAACTTTAGTACTTGTTTTATGTCCCTTTTTGCAAAGTGAATGGGAAGTAGGGGGATGGATTTAATTTTACGGCTCGAACAAAATGCTTATCGCGTAATCTGCCGTAAAATTTTTAATAAACTTGGATATGAAAATTGTTTTTCTTGCTAAGTCGCGGTGTGAGGCACTAATAAACACCTCCTTAGATCAGGCGGCTTTTTTCTCAACTTGGGTACCTGCGCGTTATGATACTCGTAAACAAATTAATATGTTCACAATATTTCAAACATTTCAGTAAAATTAACTGCTAATATTTTGCTCATCTTTGCCTCTTAGAACTCATACCTACACACATATGCGGTTTGTGTACCTATCTGTCCAAAATGCTTATGCAATTTTGGGCTGGTTTCTAATGACAGAAGGAGGGAAAAGACTTACCACAGTTTATACTAGTAAATGAAGATAAATACTTCAAAACTAAATAATAGTTTTCATGTAACTATGTCGGAAGTCACAACGAACTTGTGGTTTTGCATATATTTTTACTTTGTAAATACCTTTAAGAATGGTGGTTGATATACGAGTATTAAATATACTTATGCGACTAGACCTCACCGACAGAATTACCTTCCACTTTTCCTTTGCTTTCCTGCGCTTGTTGTCAACAGTCGTAAGTGTAAAAACCTGTTTACCACGTACTCAAATACAGTGCAAGCAACGAGACTAATATGCGCCTACATAGCACAAGGTGTAGCTACATTTTAGACGCTCATAGAAGTCCCCGTTGGCCGTGATCCAGGGTGCAACTTGGTGCACGGCCCCTAAAGCCGTTGGCAACCGGCCAATAGAAAAAAAAAGCTACCCAAAGAGCTAATTCAGTAATGCGTCTGCAGCTTCAAAGCTCTCAAAGGTCAAGGCAAAGTTGTCGGAGCTTTCAGTCGAATTGAAGTGAAGTCGCTTCGCCACCCCGTTTCTCTTTTACAACCGCTCTGAGACTAACACTGTGCCAAATAAGACGGAAATATATGGCTCGTTGACGTTATGACTTGGTTCGCACTTCAGTATCAGCGTATTTCTAAGAAAATACCCCTTCCTTGGCAGTCGGGTAAAACAAGACCACGATTCTGCTCAACGTGTCCCGTCTGAATTACGGCCCGCTGGTGGTTAGAGTTACTTTTTTTACCCGTTTCATGTAAAAAGTAGCCAATACTCGTTGTTAATTTTGCGTTGAAAAGTTACCCAAACAAACAAATGTACAAAAATTTGTGTAGGGTCGGTGTGGGTAATATGGCCCCCAAAAGACATAAATCTATTGTATTGGATTGCCTTTAAAGTCGTTGCTGTCATAAAATAATGAATTCTTTCTTCCTATAATAAGTGATAAGTACAATAGTACTAGAATTAATTTAAATTCTGTTTATTGTACCTCTAAATACTAAGAAAGTATGTACCTACTTAATTCAATGTGTAGCCTATAAACCCTTCTACAGGTAATCCAGTAAAAGTCTCAATAATATCGGTTTCACCATCCCGACGATTACCCCGGATATATAAA
The DNA here is from genome assembly GCA_905147135.1 of Blastobasis lacticolella. Classification (NCBI taxonomy): domain Eukaryota; kingdom Metazoa; phylum Arthropoda; class Insecta; order Lepidoptera; family Blastobasidae; genus Blastobasis; species Blastobasis lacticolella. The sequence continues at coordinate 9,724,160 of LR990053.1, forward strand.
CAGATACAAACTGCAAAATAAACCGTTATAAAAGGGTGACAATGGGTAATGGAAACGTAAATAACCGTATAGACTTATGAATACGCAGTTATTTTCAAAGCGCATTAGGAAAATCTACCTATAAAATTTCGCGGAAATCCTTGGACCCATTTCTGGGGTTTCTATCAGTATGATAGCCATTGAGTGAAGCTTGAGAGATTTAGAAGTTGTAAGCAAATTGCCCTAGAAACAAAAATATCGAGTTCCTTGCAGAAAAATGCGATAAAAATCTCTTAAAGTAGGTAGGTACAGATAAGTACATTCGTTTCTTTACTGCTCTTGACCCACCTATTTTGTATATGGGGTCAGGACAATATAACACTCGGAGTCATACTGTAAAAAGTTAGCATACCCAACATGTTATGTATTACTAGTGGACCCGACGCGACTTCGTTAACACCTACTTACCCCTACCTACCCTTTTTTCTTGCTTATAAATCTTCCTTTTGAATCACTCTACCTATTATTAAAAACCGCATTAAAACCCATTTCCTAGTTAAAAAGATCTAAGCGTACATACATATGGCCAAACGGCGGAGAGCCAGTTTGTTTTATACTATGTATAGATGTAAGTAATATGGTAAACCTCAAAAGAATATTTCCATCACAGCTCCACCGCGAATAATTGTCCTCCTGCCGTAATATTTTTAAACCGACACCAGAATTACGAGATTAGAGGCTAATGTCAGCCAATTTAATACCAGGAAATTGCCACGAGCGCGCGTGCTCTAACGAATAAAACCTAAATGGTTGCGCGCCCGGATTCAATAGTGGTGATAAAATAAATAGCCTCTATTTAGCGTGCTATTCGCTAATTCCCTGGCGAGGCTTGGTTTGTTTACATTCATTCGTTTGGCGACGGAAACCAATAAATAAATATCATTCGTTCTACCCCAATAAAGCTATGATTTATTAGGGTAGATAGCGGGATGGATAAATAATATGCTTTTTTTTATAGGTCAACTCGGTAGATCAACAGATTTTAGATTTGTCTTGTACATTCTCTTTATTTTCCTTTGATGTTAATATAAGGGTAGACCCAAATCTTGTGAATGCGCCGTTGCTGCGACCGCGCGCGGAACGCAGTTCATTTTATACACGAGCATTTCATTTCGTTACCAAACAATTGAGGACTAAGCCAAGTCAAAAGATCATAATAACATTTGAGTGTTTAGAGCGCCATCCAGGGGCGAAAACGAGTTTTGGCTGAAAAGATCAAAGTTTATGCTATAATAGGACCACGATAAGTCCGTTTTGACTGACAGTAGTAAAAATTATAAAGTGTGGATATGGCAATAATTTGGAGATAATCTGTCCTTGTCAGTCCTTCTTGTTAACATTCAGTTATTTGGTCACTATTAGCTTGAACTTTTGTCTAAATTATTAATCATGCTGAAAATTAATACCCCGCACTCCCTTTTTAATTGTTTTGCCCATTTATTTATTTATTCGTATGGCATATTAATATAAAAATAAAGACTATATTACATACAATAAGGTTCTGCCCATTATTTAATAATATTTTTCATAACTCACGAAAATAAACAATCCTACAGAAATCAAATTGTTTGTTATGACTTTTATGAATGACGTTCGATGACGGATAAAAAACTTGGCATAAGTTGCCATACCGAGATTTTTTTTTAATAAGCGTGTCGAACTTAGCGTGGTCTTATTATACTTTCGATTGGCGTTGTAAAGTAGCATAAACCCATAGCAGATTAAGCGCAGCGAGCTCGGCTGGGTATCGTTAGTATATATATATATTAACTCTTAAAAATCGGAAAGATTATGCGGCGCGGGCGGTGAAAATGTTTAAAAAAATGAGTGAGCGCAGCGAGCTCGAAATTTTTCGAATTTTGGCTCAAAACCGGGAGTAAGCGTAAAAGTAACATCAATGAATGAGCGAGCTCGGACTGTTAAGTTTTTGGGTTTTTAAATCCAAATTGAACAGAAAAAAATAGCGAGCGTTGCAGGTTTCATCACGATGTTTTCAATCACCGTAGAGCATCGGTTATCATCCAACTAATGTACATAACTCAGAATACTCTGGTTTCTTCTGGTTACGGTTGGTTCTGGTCCATTATATTCATTACTCGGCCACCGACGGCCATGGACGTTCTTTTAAGCATCATCATCATCGTCCTAGCGCTTATCCCGACCTCTGCCAGGGTCTGCTTTCGTACTCATTCCTCTTCACTTTTCCCGATTTTCGGGATCCTCGCGTCTAAGCCGCTGGCCCTCGCATCCGACTCAGCGATGTCAATTCATCGCTTCTTGGGTCGCCTACATGGGCCTCATAAGCAAAAGGACGTCCTTTTTAGCATTTTGAAATAAAGGAACATAATACAACGGTAGCTTCGCGCGCTCGCAGGAATCTTCAATTTAATATATATTGCTACAACCCCCTCGATGTATCCCGGAGCGTAAGCACAAACAAAATTTAATATTCCACAAACGCTTTCGCCCTCGCCCTACTAACCTAGACACTATTAAAAGTTATTCCATACGATTCGGATTCCGGATACGTCCAATGCGTTACGTTCGCAGCTTAGACTATTTATCACTCGTTTCGCACCGGGGAAAGGTCGCAATTTCCTGTTACACGGCCTGAATTTGGGCGGCTGTCGTGTGGACGTCGTGCGAAAGTCGTGCGGGTATCGTTGGGAAGTCTAGGTGATGGACCCGGTGCGGATTAAATACGCAAAAAAGACAGTCCGCGAGGTACTTTTTGGCGGTGTAAATAGATTGCCACTTAATAACTACGTCGGCTAACATACACGAGGGACTGATAGTTCCTCTTAAAAAAGTTGTGAGACTTATCGCTTTCTCAAAGTCTCTAGCTTATGCGCTTATTACATTTGGCTAAATTCAGTCGTCTAAATTTAGAAGCCAAAGCGTAAGTCTAAAATACTAAAATAGGGTCCATTTTTGTATCACGCCTTTTGGGAAGCGAAAATTTAGGCGACTGAATTATCCCAAATCTAATAAGCGGATAAATTCAGTTGTCTAAATAAAGCGTGACAGTAAATCAAAGTGAAATCTAGTGCGTATAAAATAACGTCCATTTTTGTATAACGCTTTTTGAAACGAGGAGCAAAGCGAAACATAATATAAGTGATACGAAAATTGCTCTTATTCTCTATGAGAAATATATTCCACGTTGACTTGCTGTCACGTATTTTGCTTCTGAATTTACTCGTTACGCATAAGATAAAAGATAGCATAAGGTACCTCCCCTCCAGCAAAGAAATGACAACATCGTTGTGTATAAAATCCGTCACAAGTCCTCTAAGGAAATTTTTTCCCCACTTCCGGGAATCCGTGTCACCCGAAATGTCCATAGCGTATTCCTTGTCAGCGCCAACATTAATGGGGACAGGGACGCGTAAACAAAATAAATACCCCCATTTATACCGACCAGGGGAAATGTGACAAAGTACCCCTGTTTACTTACATAAAGAGGATTCCGTCTAACACGACCGTTGGCGAGAACTGTCGGGTCAATTGCTTGTTACTAAGAATTATGGCGGTGCTCGATATAAAAATGTTTCCAAGCGACAGTGGGAAACGCTAAAATTTCTCCCGCACCTGGGTAAATCGACGTGTGCGCTTGCGTCCGGTGAGGTGGAAATTTAAAGCGGGTATGCGAATATACAAAGGGAAGTAAGCATGAAAAATGACACCATAAATATCGTAATGGTTCTTGGGACCTTGCCGCTACGTAGGTATTGATAAGTAACACAATACAGTAGGAGTTCATTCTTCTCTTTGGGTGGATCTCCATGCTATCGTCAAATCAAAACTGATGCAGCTTTTTAGTATTGCTTACGTAACAAAACAGTAAGCTGATTGACAGAGAGATATATTATTTTTAAATATATGATGTACTGACTAATAGGTATGTTATTTATCACTGCAAACGAATGTAATCCTTCTGTTATAAATGCGAAACTTTATAAGGATCCTTCGCGCAAACTGCTGAACGGATTTTTATTAAATTAGGCAGTAATGTAGCTTAGATCTCATAATAACACGTGGGCTGTAATTTATACTGTAATTTTATGAGATTCCCTCGAGAACGCATCCGGATTGTAAAACCAAATTCTACGCAGACAAAGTCGTGGGAAAAAGCTAGTTCATAAATATTGATAGTTAGTTTAAAATTACACAACGATGATGATAACGATGACGATAACAATGATAGTTTAAAACATAACATGATACGAATTAGAGGGTCGGTAGCCGGGCGATTGAGTATCCAACTCGTCAGCGAGAGGTACCGGGTTAGAATCCCGCTGCGGTCATGTACCAATGAGTCTTTTCTGAGTTATGTACATTAGTTTTTTTCTAACCGATGCTCTTACGGTGAAGGAAAACATCGTGATGAAAGCTGCAAATTCAGGCAACGGAATTTGTAACCATGATCCAATCTGGTCAGGTTCCCCTGGTAGCAAGGTAACGGAGGTCAGATAGTAGTCGCTCCACTATAATGACCTGGATCCCAAATCTTGGATCATGGTTAAGGCGAACCCCGGGCCCTTGTTCTCGAGAGCATAACCGGGACATTAGCGCCACGATGATTTTTTTCTAACATTACACTAACAAGGAAGCAACAGAGTTAATTATACTAAATGGTCCCTTCAGGCGTTCCAGCATTAATTTGCTGCTTACGCATACGACCAAGTTCAAAACTAAACACATCATTATCCCACAAAGCCATGCAAATCGGCCGCCGAGTTGAAAACTCGTAATTGGTTTAGTTGAGGCCCGCATCGTGATACCGTCGCCTAATAAAACCACCATTTGTCTCTGAACCCTACTGAAGTTAAACAAGAAAACAAGGACTATAAGCTACACATAGATCTCATTAGTTTCAGCCAAGGATACAAAGTGGACCCTCCACCGCATGCTTAAACAGCTGAAACGGGCTTTGCGCCAGCGCTTTTTCCCACCGCTGCGACTCTTGTGTAGAAAGGATCTATAGCGACCACACATAGTTTCGGAGTTTTGACACTCAGGCGTACCCGAGGACAAGCTCATAATGTCTTGGAACTCGGAACATATTGGGTTAAGAAGTAGAAAAGATAGCTGAAAGCTTAAGAAAGCAGGGCTATATCAAAATCGGAAAGACCTCCTCAGTGATACAGTAAAGAACATTTTAAGGATTTCTTACACAGAAAGCAGGGTAGGAGTAGCACTAGCAGAGCCTTCTTAATGTTAGTTCAAAGTGGACCCTCGTCAAGCTTAAAAGCTTTCCCATGCCAAAAATCTTGCAGAAAGGTCTCGCTTTTCGTTACCAAAACCAAGAAGTCCTACAGAAGGTTCGTATCAAAAGTTAATTAACTAGTGTTACCTATAATGCGTAATGTTACTTACATTTTATTTATTACGGTTGATATAACTGATAGAATCAGGAATGAGGCAATCCGCAAGCGAACTCATGTTACCGACATAGCCCGAAGGATTGCCAAGCTTAAGTGGCAGCGCAGAACAGATGGCCGATGGGGCAGCAAAATTCTAGAGTGGCGACCACGTACCGGAAGACGCAACGTAGATAGGCCTCCCACTAGGAGGACCGACGACCTGATAAAGATCGCTGGTGCCAGCTGGATGCGGAAGGCACAAGATCGGCCTATGTGGAGATCTTCGGAGTCGTCTTTCGGCTGATATGAGAAACAATAGGTATACAATTTAAGACTTTGTGGTTATTGACTGTCACTTAAATCGGTTTGTCACCACGGTTTTGATTATTTTTATCTCGATATTTCGGAATGGTTGCATGCTCCATGTTCACGAATAGACTGGTGCCGCTGTGTGAAGTCGCCCCTAATGGTTGGATCACCCAAATCAATAATCGAAAATAATTTGTTTCAAGATACACATTTATAAACAAGTTAATGAATACAATAGAGAATGCCTACTTACCAAGATCCTTAGTATTCAATATATTCTGCGAACTAGAATTACAAGTATCAGGCTGCCTGCGGCAACGATGTATGTGCCTGTGTATACGAAGCCTATAATTTGCATAATCTCTGTGGAAATTTACCCATGTATTACATGTTATTAGTTTACGAATATACCTGGATTCCTTGCATGTTGAACATTGCTTACTCGTACGTTGCTTAATATATAATTTACATACCTATATGATGCAGGAATATACGAGCCCGAAGATATGAGGGTCTGATAATTTTACAAAACGTTACGAGAAATTGTAGGTGCCCCAACTTTTTGCTCGGCTTGGCGGGGGCACTTCCGTGCCCCAAGATTAGGATATAGGGGTATTACCAATGCGTTTTCCACTTCTAAAACACGTTTCTATGGCTGCAAATAGGCAACACGGTTTCAAAGCCGAAATACTCAGTCAGAAACCTCAGGTTGACAGAGTCCTGCCGACATTAATTGTAATTTAATGAGTTTACAAACAATGGGAACGTGAGCACCGGAATCCCACAAAAGCAGGTTGCAAAGATTTTCCGTAATTTAGGGTCAAATTGGAGTAGAAAGTATGTAAATACGTCCCAGCCACGGCCGCGGCGCGCCTCCTACGGTCATTTATTTTATTCACGCCTCTTCATTTCCATTAGCGATAGGGTTGTTGATGCTGCTATTTTGTTTTTTAGCATTATAATTGGCTTGCTTCGAAATAGCAGGGTTGGAGTTCGAAAGTTATTTTAGTTCAAAGTCGTTTTATTTTTAGCCATAAATAAGCAAACAGATATATTATGTAAAAAGTATTTTTTTTATAATTGTGAGAGGCAAACAAGTAAGCAGTGCACCTGATGGTAAGTGGTCATCGCTGCCCATAGACACTTGCTATGAACGGCAAGAGTAGTAGTGGTGTAGTTTTCAGTACATGTCCAAATCTTGTGTGTGAAAATTACAGCAAACTCTCCACTAATTTTGTAAGCGCTCAAGTTTAACAATAGACTGAGGGCTGTAAACTAAGGGTGAGTACCTAATAGGTATCGTAACATATTAACAACAAACTTAAGACAAGCTTTTACGAAGCCGGCAACATGTCACTAATGCCGAGACCATGTGGGAAACATCCATAAGCTTTAGTATACTTGTTTTCCACCTTACTGGTAAAAATTATATTTTACTCCCAGTGTAAAAAGAAGACTGTTATAAGTTTGATGTTTGTATCTGTTTATCTGTGGCTTTGTGTATCTGTCCGTGGAATCGTAGCTCCCGAACAGATTGACCGATTTGGTTGCGGTTTTCTCTATTTCAATCCATTACTTTGAAAGCCAGTTTAATCGAGATCGTTGTTAGCGTTGGTACCCAACATTAAAATCGGATCGGTAGCTTAGATAATATTTGAGATTAAGTAAACTTGGTCGGTCGGTTAGGTTATTAGTAGAGATGAAACGGATACCGAATACCGGATATCCGGCCAGCCTCCTAGCCGGATAGCCGGATATCCGGTGGCCGGATATTTACAGGTCATAGTCTATAAACAAGTTTGTACAAGCTGTAATCGCGGCGTGGGACTTTATACGACTGCATGTGTTTATGTAATTTAAAGTTTTCGTTTCATGCGAATAATTTGAACGTTAAACTGAACAATTCTTCCGCCCTCATACGGATTGATAGTTTCAAAATACGGGCTTACACATTAGCCCACAGCATCGTAGAGGATAAACGACATCGTATACTACCTCTAAATATAAAGAAATTCATATTTTAATCCAGGATAATATTTTTTCATATCTATACTATCAATATATATCTTGATTGACTTTAAATTATTACTTTAAACAGCACTTGTCTAAACTACACACGACAAAAATGCGTATTTATGCTGATCAGCGGGTGTCACCCTGTTGGGCAAAGTACGTAATGTCCACACTCGTGGAAGTTACACAGCCACACCTATGCCCGAGAAAATTTAAGAACGCTCAATGCGATGGTGGGAGCATGTGCTCCGCCGCCCCAAAGATCACCTTAGTGCAAGTAGCCCTAAATTTGGCGACGACGACTCGCTGACGCAGAAGACACCCACACGCCACCTGGCTGACGGCGGACCAACGGGACCTGAAGGACAATATTATTGACGCTGCTACTGCTCAAAATAGAAAGAAATGGAGGAAGCAGACAAGGAGAGCTGACTCCAACTAATGGAATAGGCATAATGCAAAAAGAAGAGACCACAAAACTATTAAAATTTTATGCTAATCTACCAAATGAACGATACGAGTAGAATAGGTGCCGATGCCGACATAATCAATAGTTCTTTGATTAATATTTATGGTTTTTAAACGTTTTGATACGACTTCTAACACGACTGCTACAAAAGGGCATATATTTCCGATGAGCAAAATCACTTTTATAGGCTTTTCATACATTTTTTACTATCCGGTATCCGGCCGGATATTAACGCATTATCCGGTATCCGGCCGGATATTAACGCGTTATCCGGTATCCGGCCGGATAGTAAATTATGGCCGGATAGGCCGGATACCGGACAGTGGCCGGATATCCGTTACATCTCTAGTTATTAGATCATAAGACGATTTTACTGATCATGCGGATCATAAACGCTTCTATCTTCATCACAGCCCGTAACAGTCCATTGCAGAACCTAGGGCCAAAATCTCCACGCCTGGCCGGCGGGTCGGAGTTTGCAGAATTATAATCACTGCTGTCCATTTTCCAGAGACTAGATCTTTTGCCTCGAGAATGCCTATTTTTTCTACTATATAAAAATAAGTCGGGTTTTCCTTCCTGACGCTATAACTCCAGAACGCACGAACCGATTTCCACGGTTTTGCATTCGTTGGAAAGGTCTCGGGCTCCGTGAGGCTTATAGCAAAGAAAATTCTGGAAAAATTTGAAAAGAAAAGCGGGAAAATCGTGTAGGGTAGGTGTAGGGTAGGTGTAGGGTAGGTAAGGGTAGGTGTAGGGTAGGTGTAGGGTAGGTGTAGGGTAGGTGTAGGGTAGGTGTAGGGTAGGTGTAGGGTAGGTGTAGGGTAGGTGTAGGGTAGGTGTAGGGTAGGTGTAGGGTAGGTGTAGGGTAGGTGTAGGGTAAGTGTACGGTAGGTGTAGGGAAGGGTAGAACTAGAGGTAGGGTGGTGTAGGGTTAGAACGCTACGCGAACGAAGTCGCGCCGGGTCCACTAGTATTCTATATAATGCTATTCCCTCACACTTTCCGCACGATGTCGACGTGGGTGGTTCGGCGTGTCAGGTTTGTTTATTGATTTGATTGTGTTGTTTGCCAGGAACAAACGGGGTTCAGTCATCTCAACGTGTGAGTTGATTAACGCTGCCGTAGCAAACGTTCGGTGCGTTAAGATTTGTTTTCACCTTGTAAAATGCCTTTGGGCGAGGGAGGAATGTGTTAGATACTAATAATAAATAAGTTAAATGAGGTTATGGGACAAAATCTTAAGAAGTGAAATTGCCTGACTAGTCTAACTATAAAAAAGTGTGTTTCTTTTTCGTCCGGATTCTGAATGACGGCTAAATAGTAATAAGTGCGTATGCCACAGATTAATTTTACCTATATTGCTATGCTGTATCTTCGTAACTTTTCAAATTTCGTGAAAAATTTCATATTTTAGAATCACATTGGTAATACCGAATAAGTACTGCTCAAAAACAGGAAAAATCATCATCAAGCATAAAAAATCGAATTTTTCATGCCGAAAATCAAAATTAAAACCCGTTCGTATCGAAGCGCGTGATTCAAAAATAGAGCCCTAGAACCATAAAAAACAAATCCTAAAGTACAATCAAATCAAAATGGGGGCGATTACATGTAACAGTAATTATTTACAATAAAGGCCTTGCCACATACAAAGCTCGGCAACCATCGCGCCGCGCGATGGTTGCCTAGCAAATATCGCACCGCGCTCACGCCGCGCTCGCGCCGAGCTTTGTATGTGGCAAGGCCTTTATAAAGGCACCCGCCCAGCGACAACCCTGGCGGAAGTCGTGGTAAAAGCTCACGCGTCTCTGGTTTCATCGCGTGTAATGCTCGGCATTACACTTCGCACGTGTCCCGATATCATTCTATTTTTTATCCGCACACATTACACCTCCGGATATTGAAATACGAAAAACGTTTTTTAATTTCTGAGGAGAAATGGAATGCATCCAATAAAGAGCGGTAGCGGGAGTGAGCGTTTACAAAACCGTTCTGATTTTCTAAATTACGAACGTTGTTTTTTATTGTTTTGTGGAAATGTACGCTGGACGTTTGGATTCTATGAATAAGTATTAAAAGAAATGAAAAACCTCGATATCTTTATTGACACGTCTGACAATCTACAATTTGGAAAAAAGACAAAAGCGACCACCGATCAAAAGCCGCGTTCTAGTGAAGTGCGCACCCGTAGAGATGTCCATCGTATGTATAATAAGTAAGTATTTAAGTAAATGTAGGTATTTTATCGTGGTTTTAGTTAATTTAAATCTTGTGTAGAATTCACCACCACCCTTGACCCTAATTAACGCCACTCATCCTCTATTTTTCAGTCGCAAACTTCAGGCATGTGAGGCCGGAACTTTCTTATGAACTTCTAAAATTGAATATTGGCATCGGGGTGACTACCCCGATAATTGTGACTAGTACTAGGATAAATCAATATCAGATCCATATCTCACAAACGTTTTCCCAAGAGTTAGCTCAGTGAACACGGCTCCTTCGACACCCAGACAGATATCACACGATATGAATGACTTGTCAAGCGGCAAAATTCTGCATACATTGTACATGAAAACACACGGGTATTCTGGGAGACATGAAGACACACGGATGTTCTGGGATCAACCAAGTGCCTTCATCAAGTCATACAGGGGTTTTCTCAGGCCCGTGGGTAATTCAGTAAGGACAAAGAGCAAATATTACTTAGAACTGATTAAATCATGAAGTAATAATCGATTTATATGCCGATCGACATCCACTACTTAATCGATCGATAACCGGTCGAATATATCTATCGATAGGCCGCGGTGCGTATCATTGTAGATTGTATTACATTCAAAAGAGTTTTATATAAATCCAAATTGAATAAATTATATTTGAATTTGAATTATGACATTCTGCATTGTGCACTTATAACATAAGACGCGACGACGGCTCGAAGCCATACATTTATTTTGAAATACGTTGAACGCCAAGTGTTTCCAAAAGGATCATCATCATCTTGGCGTTAATGGCCCGGTTGTACTCTCGAGAAGAGGGCCCGGGGTCCGCCTTCACCATGATCCAGGATTTGGCGATCAGGTAATTACAGTGGAGCGACTGCCATCTGACCTCCGTGACCCTGCTACCAAGGGAACCTGACCAGATTGGATCATGGATCATGGATACAAATTCAGTTGCCTGAATTTGCAGGTTTCATCACGATGTTTTTCCTCACCGTAAGAGAATCGGTTAGTGTAATGTACATAACTCAGAAAATAGTCATTGGTACATTGCCGCAGCGGGATTCGAACCGGTACCTCTCGCTTGCGAGTTGGATACTCAACCGCCCGGCTACCGACGCTCTAAGTGTTTCCAAAAGGATACAGAAACAAAACATTTTCATTTGTATTTTCTTTATGCTCAAACGATAAGAATTTAACGTATATGGTGCAATAATTCTAATTGGCAGCTGTCGTGCGACCACCGTCGTATTACGGACGTCGCCCTGTCAATTAATAGGAGACCTCAAAACCGCCCGTCGGACGATCATGGTCGCATGCCAATTACGACTGCGCCTACAACTATCGACCTCTCAATACAAACCAAATCGAGCCCTACAAATACACTTACAATACACCAAACCAACAAAACGTTCTCCAGAAGCAATTCTGTAATCTGAAACCACCAAAATCGACACACCCTCTTAATACCTACGCTGACCTGAAGCGCAAAAAGCGCTGACGGATCACTGCGGGCACTCACCATTCAACACTAGACAGTATTAATTACCGACTAGAGCGAAACATCTCCGGGCAGCGGCTGCAGCGTGGCATGGCGTGATAACGAGAGGAAACACCGTGCCAAGGCGCCAGTGACGCCGGTGGACGTACTTAGGGAAATGAGGCCCCCCAGGGGGGGGCTAATCCGGCTATCGGGTAGTAACTAATGGAAATTGTACAGAAAAGGCGATTCGATTACTGAGCCCTATTTCACAGGGTAGGTAGTTGGTCGTGGTGTGTATATAGGAAAGTGGTTGAGGTCGCTCTTTGAACCCAAGAACAAGAGCGAACCCTATACTTAAAAAGGGATGCGATTATCTCTACGAGAATCGAAAGGTGCAAGTTTTGTTTACAGATCGTTAACGTACTGTTATCGGATGATGTAAATTATAAACCAATTAAACCGTTGATCAATTTCATTCATCATCATCATATCAGCCAGAAGACGTCCACTGCTGGGCATAGGCCTCCCTCAGATATCTCCACAAAGGCCGCTCATGTGCTTTCCGCATCCAGCTGGTACCTGCGATCCTTACCAGGTCGTCGGTCCACCTTGTAGAAGGCCTACCCACGCTGCTCACGCACGCTCAATTTCATTAATAAATATTTTTTTTTTTTTTTTATGGAACCTGGCTAACTTCTTGGTATAATTTGGGCGTAGTGGGGGAACGGAGACCCTTCGGTATTATTTACTTATTTCATTACCTAAAATATATTTATTAATATTTTTATATAAATTTATGATATGTGCTAGTGCTGAATAAACTTTCTTTCTTTTTTTTCTTTCCTTCTTATTAACGATATTTTTACAAAGACCAAAACTGAGCGAAAGGAAATCGTGTATATCTACTCTCACTGGCAATAGTTCAATTTGGATAGGTACATATCTGCATATAACGCCACGCCTTTTTCACACCTTTTTGGAGTAGGCAGAGACCACATTGTTCCGCTTTTGGAATTACCCTAACGGGGTCGGAAACCCGCTAGCTTGTTTTTGAAAACTACATACTTATGGCACGTAGTTATGGTATACCCAGACTTAAAAATCAAAAGATTTTTTTACAGCTCGCGTAATATTTGACTCGTACGCCCCAATGAATCTTAGTTCCTAAGTAATCTTAGTTACAAACTATTCTTACCCGTACGGTACTTGAACGTTTTTCGAACATACAACGTTTACACAAACATTATCCGAATCCTGGCCTGCCGTACGTGGCAGTAGGCGGAAACACCTCTGGCCGAGTGCGTTTCCTGCCGGCGATGTCTCGACTAGTGCCCGCATGATATACGGTAATTGCGCCCCCACTGTGGACACACTAAATGCGTCCCTGTGCCCGCTATTATAGCGCCCACCATTGTTCTACCTCACATTGTGCTAGAATACAAGCTTTAATGACAGCAGTAAATTGTACTAAGTAAAACATTTATCAGTACTCTTCAAGTTAGGTGTTAATAATGTAGCTATAACTTCGCTTACAAATTAATTCGAGCGGTTTATTTAGTTTCAGGCTGTAAACTGTGCGGGGTCAATTTAATTAATCCTACTTTGTACTAAATTTATATTTCCGAAATTGTTACCGGATTTGTTTATGTCGGGAAAGCAAATCGAAAAGGTACGTCGCGTGTAAGTCCCGTCTAATATAATAATAATATTTTTATTAAAAATTCGAAAGGTTGTGAGGGGAAAGTTATATGGATATTTAGATGGATTAAATTGATGGTGCTACTCATTTTATACAAAAGCTATCTGTTCATGTCTCATTTGGCATATCTACCTAAGCAAAAACAAGATAATTTTTAGTAAATACAAACTTACTTAACCAATTTTAAAAATTCTCTGACATATAGAAAGCGAGATCAGCGAGTAAAATAGGCTATGTATAATCTTCAAAAAATTTGAGTTCTCTAGAAAAATTGCAATAATATAACCCAAGGCATCAATATGTTGCAGGTACGTACGTCATTTCAGAACAACCAGCTATGTCAAGGTTTATATGCAAGGAATAAAGGGTGGGTAAGTGTAGGGAAGGAGTAGGGTAGGGTAGAGTAGATATAGGGGTAGAACACCACGCGAGCGAAGTCACGCCGGGCCCTCTACATACATACATAAAGCTCACGCCTATGCCCCACAGGTGGGGTAGCTGGGGTCCGAAGTGGTAAGAAAAAAAGGAGATGTATGTAAAGAGTTGTAGATATATGCGAGGCTAGGGAATTGTGTCAGGACAGAGCAAAGTGGCGGTCCATAGTCTCTGCCTACCCCACCCTCTAGTCATTAATAAGTAAATATAATAACTACGCGCCCGTGATAATTACCGATAGCTCGATCGACTCAATATATTTTTCTTTTCATGCACAAATCACAATAGAACTAAAATTGCTCGGTGAAGCTCGATTGTCGATAATAATTGCCTATTAAGGGATTTATTCAGTTGCCGGGGCGAGCTCTAGTTTGTTCGACCTTTCCTTCAGTAAACTACTAAACAATAATTAAGTACTTTTAGCTCCAAGCAGTTTCAATATAGAAAATGCTGACACTTCATTATTGGGAAATTAAAGTTTCAATAGAGCAATATCGTATGGTTGTCCCAAAATACTTATAAGTAATATGAGCACAGCGTGTCTGCATTTTTGTTGCCTGAATGCATGAATCCTAGATGTAATGGGCGACAGTTACCGCTTACCATCAGGTAGGCTGTCTGCTCGTTTATCACTGCAGAAAATTAAAAAAAAATTTGGCCATGTGGTGTCCGGCAGAGTAGAATAGCACCAACCCCTTAAACTCGTGGGTGTCGTACAAGGCAACTAATTCTATTCTAAAATATCTAGTTGATCGCAGTGTTATATTTATAACACTGCGATCTCCAACTCGCCTGCCAAGCGTGGATGTTATGGCAATTACCGCCTCTTTCGTGGGAGAGACCCAAGGTCCTGCAATGGACTGCTATGACGATGAAGAGATGAAGAATATAAGTAGGATGGGTGTACCAGTCCCATACCAATTAAGGATAAATTCTGACTTAGAAATGCTCTGAACTGGTATTGTGTAGTTATTACATTACAAATGTTGGTACCTACATATTATAAAGTCGTTGTTTACCAACGCTGCAATTTTCATTTATCCAAAATATTCAAAATATTTTGGTTTTTTTATAGTTTTCGTGAATAATGAAAAAACGGGAATGTGCCTAAGTTTGATCACTTTTGCACCAATAGTTGACCAAAGTATATTCACCGATTTCATCGTAAATTGTAGGCCAATTTTGAATTTCTTTAAGGGTATACTTATGAGTTGGACCCATTTCCATAAGGTCAGGATCTGAAGATGGGAACCCTCTTAAATCGAAGGCTATACTCGAAAATTGTAGACGTATGGTATGCTTATTACGTTATCATGTCTAACTCAGTTGTTCGCTTCAGGGTATCATGATCTGATGCTGCTGTGCTGATTATGAAGCCATAGAACTCTTTACGATTAAGAGTTAGAGAATAGTAGGTACCCACAACAATTTATGGACAGGAACTACTCAGTAGTACGTAGGGCTAACGACAACGTGACACATAAATTGGTACCTATACCTACCTGAAGTGATCTCATTTTCATCAGATCAGACATCGAGGAAATTCCTAGAATATTTGTTACGTACCAAACTGTTCCTAAGGAACGTTTCAGAATCTGATGATGGAAACGCTATGAAACCGAGGGCACCCCTCGGAATATCTTGGCACATATAATGCTTGCTTGGACCACTCACACAGAGCCATCTAGCCCTAAAGTAAGCAAAGCTTGTATTATGGGTGCTGGACAACTTATAAACTACATATATCGTGTGTTTCTTAAGTTGTCATTTCTTACTCAGGTGTTCGCTTCAGGGTTTAACATCTCATGCTGCTGTGCTGATGATGAAACCACAGAAGTCCTTAACGATTACGAGCTCTCTAGTATACTTTTTACCACGATATTTTCTCTCACCGTAAGAGCATCGGTTAGTGGTCAACTAATGTACATTCGTGCTCAAAAGTTCATTAACATTTTTGAAAAAAATATTTTTATAGCTACTGCCACAAACTAATGGAATTGGCTAAAAGAAAGGCCTAATGAGCATTCAGAAGATAGATAGATAGGTGCCTCAACTTCGTTCAAAAGTAATGTTACAAAAAAAGTAGTTCAAATATCCAAGTTCAAATCGCGACCGTAAAAACTTCCAAATCTCACCTCCACTAATGAGTCCACTAAATCAAACAGATGTGCAATAATCCTGATCCCATATTGAAAATTATTGCTCTTCAGGGTCGTAACTGAATTTAGGGATGGCGGACCTTCGGACTGGGGGCAAGATTTCATTAATTCTCTTAACGGTGGGACGGCGGGGCCGTGAAATATGAGCTCAGAGGTGAAAGGAAACCTTACCAAGAATTTTGGGCAGTGTCCCTTTGTGTAATTTAACACTTATGCGTGTGTAGTACATTCCGGCGTTTGGCAGATTTCGATTCGTGCCCGTGGTATTTTAGGTGCTAAAACCAGATGCTGATTTAAATTATATAGGTAGAGCTCATCATCACAGCCCGTAACAGTCCACTGCAGGACTTAGGGCCTCTCCCACGAAAGGGGAGGTTATTGCCATAATCTCCACGCTTGGCAGGCGGGTTGGAGATCGCAGTGTTTAAATAATACAATGGAAAATGCTGCTGCCCATTTTCCAGACTACGGAGACTCTTGATCTTTTGCCTCGAAAACATTAGTCGCCTTGTACGACACCCATGAGTGTAAGGGGTTGGAGCTATTCTACTCTGCCGGACACCACACGGCCAGTTGCCGATGAGATTCAAACGTAGGAGAACGCGTCGTTCATTGGCACAGATGAAGTGTCGTTATCAATATTTGCACTCACACATCGAAATCAACTAACTAAGTAGTGGGGCGCGTCATTTTAGACTAGACGAGATCTACCTAAGTATAATTATCTAACAATATGATGGAATAAACTTGATGCCTGGCATCCAACTAACTAACTAATAAAGAGCGCCGCGGGCCTGCAACTTGGGGTTCTACAAAAGACATTTTTACAGGTACCACATCCGTTCCCTTAAGTTTCAGATATCCTGGACGGCCGTGACCACTTTTCATCAGGTGGACGGTCGGATCGGACCGTTTGCCTAGCAATATGCCTAACAATAAACACAAAAAAATATATATAGTTATAATTATTTTATGAATTTTCCCAGCACTAACGTCGCAATTAGCATTCAGCCATCATTACACAGCAAATAAGCCTAAGATTTCATTTTGAAAAAATAATAAATATAATCTTTAATATAAATATGCTTGGACAAATTCACACAGCGCCACCAGTAAGCAAAGCCTGTGTAATGGTTGCGAGATAACTGATAAACTACTTATATACTATTTTTTAAATACATACTTGTAAATGAAATCTACACCTAAGACTGACTCTCAAAATCATTGGTTCACACATAGGTACTTACTTTTACCATCCAATCTGATAACTATACGTAGCTAAGTGGAAATTTTCCATTAAATCATTGGGTGCGCCGTTATATTCGTGCGTGAACGTTATACTTAGGATTTTCTCTTTAGCTGGCGGATTTTCTGATCGTAAAGGACGTGGGTGGCTCGTCCCGGACCGAGCCGAGTTTTATTCCCTTTTTATAGCTGTCCACACGGAAGGTCCCACTTTACACTTCTATGTGCAATTCCGATCGCACTCCTTAATTTATTTGAGTGAATTTTATAAAACTCGCATTTATCTATGAGTAACTATCTACTTTTTTCATGATAATTATCGGGAAAGACATGTCGTAATGAATAACGAGGTTTCCTAATGGTCAGTGGTGGGTAACTGTCGCTAATAACAGCTAAAATGCAGAACACTGCATTGCCACTGCTCTGTTCTGTTGTGTAATCTGTAATTGCTCTAACATTTATCCGTCACCATTATCAGGTTCCCCTGATAGAAGGGACACGGAGGTCAGATGGCAGTCGCTTCACTGTAATTACCTGATCTGCCAAATCCTGGATCATGGTCAAGGCGATTCCCAGGCCCTCGTGCGCAAGAGCACCACCATATATTCGGGCCACCATATATTTATCCTTCAACACGGAACTCCAGTATTTAGGTACATGACAGCAGACATATATAAGGCGGTTATTTACCCGGAGGCGGAATTTCATAATTCACCGCCAACGCATCTAAAATAAAATAAAACAAGGAAAATACTTCATAAACACGACCACCATAAAATTGCCTGAATTAAAAATGCCGGAACACAACGCAAAGTGGAAAGTATTTCAAATATCGAGTTGTGACCTTCGTGTAGAATTGTAGGTATCTCGTTTTTTTTCTCGTTCCATAAACATAGGTGTGCATGGTATGGACAAAGTTACAATGTGTGACATGAAGCAGATACACTGAATCTGTGTTATAGTGGATTAACGGTAAAAGTAATATGGATCTGGGAAAAGCAAAAAAAATTCAAGTTTATTGAAATGCACTTAAAGCAAGTTTTACGAATAGTACGTACATACCACAAAATGGTGCTATAACTAAAGCTACAAGAGCCTTGGGATTTATTATGCGTGTATCGAAAGATTTTACCCAAGCTAAAAGTTTTAAAATTCGTTACTGACTTTTGTACGAGGCCACCTAGAGTACGCATCCCTCCCAGGTATGGAACCCACGTTATCTTACGTATGTCATAATCATAATTTTATCGATCGCCTCGAGGGTGTCCAGCGTAGGTTTTTAAGATATTTAGGCTATCGTTTAAAAGTACGTTACAGCTTTGATAACTACATCGACATCTGTAGATAACATCATCTGCTTTCTTTGGTTGCGAGGCGCGAGATGGCTGACTTGATCTTCCTACTCAAGATTACTTCAAATTTGGTTGATTGTCCTCAGATTTTGGAACAAATACCAATCAGACCGCCTTACCGAACTTTGCGCACTAATGACATCATATCGTTACCTAAAGCGTCTACCAACTATAAGCGTAACACTTTTCTGTGGCGTAGCTGCGCTAGTTTCAATAGGTTAAGTAAAAATGAGGATTTCGATTTGTTCAACACAGGCTATCGGACGGCAAAGCGAGTGCTTAGTCAGGCGTTTTTCAATAATACTAGCCAAACATAATGCATAACTAACAGATTGTATTATTTTGCACATATGTTATACTGTATTTATTACATACGGCATGTTTTTATATTATGTTTTATATGTTCTTCTCTTAGACTAGTGCGTTGCTACTTAATTGAGAGAACCTGCAATTGGCTTTATAGTAAGTAAGTAAGTACTTTATTGCAATAACATATAGCTTATGGGCAAGTTTATCCTTTTCGGATATACAATAGTGAGATACAATAGTTAGATACAATAGTTATGTATTTATTTAAGTAGTATATGTTTGTATTAAAAGCTGTTGGTTTTCCACATTAATAAAAAAAAAAACATTATTTGGGATAGTACTTTGATATTTGAAACTTAACACATCTGATGTCGAAGTGTAGGTTCCTTCACGGGGCGTATGGATTAAAATGAGATGGTTTTATAGGTAGGTAGGTATTACACATGCTACAATAACGACTACCTACATCAAGCACAGAGTCGATGGTGCTACTGTGTTTGTAATGTCATTGCATTTCAATTTCATAACCATAAATAAAGCTTTACTGCGGCCTAACTATCTTTATGGATGAATTGTAAAAAACCTGCAATCTTAACCCAACAGAATCCTTTTCACTTCTTTCTTGAAGACGTAGTTATTCCTCTATACTGTACTCGAATGGAAAACTTCCCCGGAAGAAACTGGGAGCTCAGACTCCTGATGTTGCTGTTGATAGAGCGACGTGGATAGCCCCGGATTACGTCCGGAGTTGTCGCCAGTGATATAGGGAGCTGTTTGCAGAAAGCGTTATCGCGATCGTCGGCCGTGAGTAATATCGTGGGCGTTAAAAAAGTGCTTGTCTAATGACGATGGCACAAGCGAGATAAACTACAGGCATGAGGCATTTCATCTTAGTCCTCACAGTGATAACGCACCTGCGGTTCTTCAGTTTTGTTACCTGCAACCAAAATGTTTGAATCGTAGTTGTTATGGACGATAGTTACCACTTACCATCAGGTGGGCTGTCTGCTCGTTTGTCAATGAGTAGCATAATAAAAAACTACGTAAGTATCTACGTAGTACCTACATTATGCACGTTTTATTAATTACCTAAGGAGGTACACGGTCAAACGGTCAACCTGATGGAATATGATCGCCTCGTCTACGACTTCTGCAATCTAAGGGGAGGGGATAAAATAAAATGGTGTGGGTGAAATACCGCCAGGGTACCGATTCTGGTGTGCAATGCAGTTGTTATTAGTCTAATAAATGTTATTTGCAATAGAAAAATATATTTTCTCTTTATTACAATATTTATGGCAAGACTAGGTATATATAGAAGGCTTGGCTTCTAGAAGATTGCTCATAAACGTTTGAGGATACAACAATTTGATTCTTTTTAGCGGTTAACGCGCCAACTTGTGTCTTTTTCGGTTACATTTTAATTACTAAGGTACGGAGATTACAATTGAAAAAAGATCTATGTTTATTCGATATTTCACCAAGACACTCGATGTCGTATGTTTGAGATATGATACATTCCCGTCATCTGCATAACAGTAAATGTCACTTAGTAACATATAATTGATAATCAGAAAAAACAGCGTTGGTGATAAAATGCAGCCCTGTGGACCCCCAGCATTAATGGGCATAGAGTTAGAGCACGAACCGTTGACAACAATATTTGATGCTATAATCCGTGTAAAGCTAATAATCCTGTTGATAAGCTTTTAATAAAAATAAATAAATAAATAAATATTCGTGGACAAATTCACACAGCGCCATCTAGCCCCAAACTAAGCAAAGCTTGTACTATGGGTGCTAGCTAACTAATATACTACTTATATACATTTTTAAATACATACTTATTATACAAAGAATACCCAGACCCGTAACAGAAATTAAAATTCATCATTTAAATTTCTGCCCGGCCGGGAATCGAACCCGGGACCTCTTGCGTGGCAGACCGGCGATGTTGACCATTGAACCACTCAGGTCGTCAATGTTCCCTTTGTTTCTTTTTTATGGTTGTATGTATTGTATACTGGCTTACAATAGCACCATCCCTACACAGGTGTCGTAGAAGGCCACCTGATGTCTCTAACCATGTGGCCATACCATCCAAGCCCATGGTTGTAAACTGTGTATATAGTAGGTTTATATTGTATAGTACATATAGGTAGGTTTAAGGTTAGTGTTAGGTTTAGAGGGGGGTAAATCTATAATCTCTATAAATAAGCCTACGACCATCGAAGGAAGTTTCGATAGACGTATCCTTGTGCCAGAGTCGATCGAAAGCTTTCGTCATGTACAAGCTGAGGCTCTCCCACGCTACAAAGTTATCAAACTGACGACCTGAGTTGTTCACTGGTTAATATGCCACGTAGAGGGGGGTTCGATGCCTGGCCGAGCAGAAAATAAATAGTAAATGATGAATTTTTATTACTGTTTCGGGTATGGGCGTTATATGTATAATAAGTATGTATTTAAAAGTATATAAGTAGGTTATCAGTTTGCTTTGCTTATTTTGTGGGTGGATGGCGCTGTGTAAATTGTCCAAGATCAAAGAAAACAATATCAAAGATTCCGGGAACTGGGTGAAAAGCTTGCGTAAACTAAGTGTGTTGCCTTAGTTAGTTACTTTGAAGGACCCTAAATAAAGGATCAGTAAAATAATACATTTTGTTTTAATTACAAATTCCGAGTATGTGTGAACTAGACTCTTCGAAGATGATAACGTGTTTATAACCAAACTAAAAAATTCTATACTATGACAAATGTTCCCTTTTTTTGAACATCCATTTAGGTATCTACGTTACGTTTACATATTGTATCAGAACTTTTCTTTTCCCCTTTCCAATAGCGCTAACACCCTCATAGGGTCTTAAGGTATCTACATACTTAAAGGACAGAAGGCCCGTCGGGTCACTTTGTCACCTTTCTGGAAAGTTCAGTCGATCCCAAGTTACTTACGTAGGATAAGATACTAAAGTTGACAACTCTGTAATATGGAGAGCAGGTGCCTGGCCACAGCGTGAATTACTAACTATCATAAACTACATGTAGTAAATATTAATATTTAGTACTCATCTATACCAATATTATAAAGAGACAATATTTGTATTTTTGTTTGATATTATTCAACTTAAAAACTACCCGACCGATTTTAAAAATCTTTCGATAATAGGATACTTCATTAACGCTGAGTAACAAAGGCTACTTTTTATTTAGGAAAAATAATAGGTTCCCGCCGGAAATTAGATTGTTTATCGAGAACCGATGTGAAAGCTGCTGAGAACGGCTTGTATATTGATATATACTTTCGACTCTGATTGAACTATTGAAGCACCAACTTTCTGAGGGAAGGCTATATCCCTTAAAACTCCCATTCCGATTCCATAAAAAAGAATGATGAGGACCGAAACAAAACTACTTAGCTGTAACTTTTGTCAAGCGCGCGAGAAGTACCTATTTTCCATAAAGGCTCACACTTTTGTAAGCATTGAGTGCAAACGAGCACAACTCGGCGCATTCATAAGAATTTCGACCGTGTGAGCAAGTTCAATTGAACGAGTAACTTTGAAAAGGGTCGTCGCAGACAGTCGTCGTGACAGGTGGCGCGCTAAACTGTGATTTTATTTCTGAAATTCCCCACATTTCAACAAACTTACAGACGGCAACTTCAAAGCCCTGGTCTATCTTTCCCTACCAGTAGATAACACCATCCTTTGATATAGCCTGTTTATTTTCGCTGTAGACATCCGATACTTAAGATCAAGCCCCTGGCGAAAAACAAAAAGATCGTCCTGTTGATTAGTGCCACTGCCGTGACAACGGGATTTCAGTGTCCCGCGGGATCCCGCGCTGCTTCTAGTTCTCGCCCCGGGATTCCCAGCGATCGAAAGTCTAATCCCGGCTAATTCACTGGTAAGATGGGCCCTGTGCAGGGGGCGAACGTCGATATCTTATTCAGGATTACCGGAGGGGGAAATGATTCAAACGCGGCCGAGATTAGCCATGTAAATACGGGGAATTTCGAAACTGAAATATTAATTTCTACTCCGGAACAATCTGCGGAAACGGCGGTGGGATATACTTACTTGTATTCCGTTGGCCCTATGTTTTGCCAGCGGCAACATGGATGGCGTATTTTTGGGGTGTATCATATATTCGAACTCAGCGTCGGTAGCGTAATGGTTATGGGGACTCGTAAGCTAGAGGTGCAGGGTTCAAACCCCAGTACCGCCATGTACCAATTTAGGTACATTAGTTGAAGTTAAATCTGCTCTTACTGTGGGGGAAACATCGTGATGAAATTTAACTGCACATTCGGTAACCATGATCCAATCTGGTCAGGTTCCTCTGAGGTCAGACGGTAGTCGCTCCACATTTGATCTACCAAATCCTGGTGCATGGTCCGCCCTCGCATGCGAGAGCACAACCGGGACATTAACGGCAAGATATTTTTTTATCAAATCCGAAGTTAACTTTCAGCTAAACAAATTTCGATCAAATACAACATGTGTGTTTTGTTAGTTCGGTAACCTTAAGGCAGAGTCCGGTGTTCACCTAAAAGCACATAAATAGAATATATAAAAAGACTATAAGTATACCATAAAATATAAACAAATCCTAACACAGGGAAGGTTCGTCAGCAAATATGAGTAGCATAAGTTTAGAATCGGTTTTGTTATTATAATCACTGTTTCGGGATATCGCATATCGATTGACCTACATTTCGGCCCCTTGTAGTCGTCGACACGTTTAGGCTTAGAGATTACTCTTCCCCCGATAAAGTGTCCATCGTATGAGACGACACGATAAAGCAAGGAAAATATCGAAATAAAATAATAATGTCATTCAACAGGTATTTTATTTCAACTCAAAACTAAAGCAATATTCAGTGTTTATCTAGCAAATTATTCTTACGACTATTTTCTGGATCTGGTATTATTCTGAGTCATGATAACGTAGGTACCTATATGAGAGACACATGACATAAAAAACAGTTTAGAAGTCAAAAGTCGACTTACACCCCATGACGGTATATTATAGCGAGTGTAACCCCAGTGGTGTCATGTCGGTATCGTCCTATATAAAGGTTGTAAAAGGTCTTCCGCTGGGGAACCTGAGACCAGTTAAACAGTTTCAAAACTCAAAAGCCGACAGGCACCCCATGACAGTATATTATAGCGTTCGTAACCCCAGTGGTGTCATGTCGGTATCGTCCTATATAGAGGTTGACTAAGTTCTGCCGCTGGGTAACCTGGGACCAGTTAAACAGTTTAGAAGTCAAATATCGACTGGCACCCCTACGGTATATTATAGCAAGCGTAACCCCAGTTTTGTCATGTCGGTATCGTCCTATATAAAGGTTGTAAAAGGTCTTTCGCTGGGGAATCTGAGACCGGTTAAACAGTCCCAGAAGTCAAAAGCCGATTGGCACCCCTATGGTATATTATAGCGAGCGTAACTCCAGTGGTGTCATGTCGGTATCGTCCTATGTAATGGTTGACCAAGGTCTTCCGCTAGGGATCCTAAGACCGGTTAAACAGACTAGAAATCAGAAGCCGATTGTCACCCCTACGGTATATTATAGCGAGCGTAACCCCAGTGGTGTCATGTCGGTATCGTCCTATATAAAGGTTGACAAAGGTCTTCCGCTAGGGATCCTAAGACCGGTTAAACAGACTAGAAATCAGAAGCCGATTGTCACCCCTATGTGTTTTATGTCGGTATCGTCCTATTTAAAATTAGAATCGCTGAATGCGCGCCTTGGCGGCCCGACTTTACGGCGGTCGTTCCAGTCGTGTCCTTTAATTACCGCGGAACTTCGCCTTGAATCTACCGGAAGTTCATTTCGGTTTGACGGTCTCAACTTTACGTTTCCCTCTGCAGCGACCCTTTTATTAACTACAGTATTATTGGGGACTAACAGTGTAATTTGACTATGACCCAGAAGTCGGATATTACTTTCTGTTAATGTTCACACTTAAACTTTTGTTCACACTCCTGTCCTGAACATGTCCTGTCATATATTGCCACCCTATATTGTGATAGAGAGACTTACGTTCATACAAGGAAACTAGGTTCTGTGGTGTTCCGATAAGAAGTAGCAGTGGACACACAGAGGGGTTTAGTGGGTTGGGTCCATTTTCGGGCAATCCCACGTTTCCACGTCATTCCCCAGGATGATGTGGTATGATTCGAAGATTTCCCCTTAAAAAAAGGATTATTGAGCTCTACCACAGAATATCTATACTAAAATTTCTCAGGGTCCGAGCCAACCTTGCCTGCTTGTAGTCACGCTACTGACAGAAAGACGAGGCTCTTGGGAAGACTCCGACTTTAAATATAGGGTCGCAATAATATTTTTTAATTCCGGAGGAGGCACACCGTCAAACGGTCTGCCTGATGGAAAGCGGCCACCATCGGCTAGAACTTGCATTTGGACATACAATTGCATGGCCATACTACAGTCCTCTGGACCCAAGCCTACCTCACCTGCTCGTGGTCCCTCGCTGACATACGGACGTGGCTCAGGATAATCGGCTTTACCCGTACTCGTTATGCGGATCAAAATGGTGCGCCATACATAAAAAGCTAAAACACCACATATTTTTATGGAATGTCCTACTAGGAACCCCGATAGTAGCCGGGATTTGATCACTATTCGAGACGTTCATAAATGAAAACTCCATGAGGACTAATTAGAAAAAAACCGCCTGGTAAACGGTTCGTAGCCCGGCTTTTGGAGAAATAAACCAATTTAGGTAGCTTTAATTATCAGTATGAAATATGATTATCATTTGAAAGGCCTGAGTGTTCTTTTCAATATATTACTTTTGGTGTAATTAAATTTGCGATACAAGCTGAAAAGAGTAATTTTTTCAAAGGTCAGTCAACTAATTTAGACTTGATATTTAAGTCCATCACAAGGTAGTTATATATTTTTAAATCTATGATAATGATAAAAGCGTGTTTTTTTACGAGTAACTGGGACAGATTAGAGAAATCCGAATGCACAGAAGTGGAAGTCCGTGTCCCATTAAAAAAACATTCTGCATCTCTAAACAAATAGTCGTTGAAGGCGCGGGCGTGCTAAATTACGCGTGAAGGGTACAGCCTAACCCTAACCCAGGGACTGCGACCCAACAAAGGGTACGCAGTAATCGCTAATGAACCCACAGAGTTTGATCAGTGGTTGCGTAATGTCAAAGTTCGCCTTTGGACACGCAAAGTGTGGAGAGTTCGGAACTTCGTGCGAGCCAACGCGGATCCGGACCGCCTTGAAAGGGTTATTGTCAATGTATACAGTACAACGAATTTAGAGATAGTTTTGTTTTTAAACATCAACTGTAAATGCTTCTATTTCTGTGCGATGGAGCGAATTCAGTTTGTAATAATAATAGTAATGCCCTTTGTGCCCTGATACCTATCCTGCACCCTATCTTCCTATCCTGCGTCCAGTCACGTGTGTTAGGAACATTTGATGACCTAAGTTCTAGTCGCTAGATACAAGATGTTTTTAAGACACCCTGGCCAGAGAAAAGGTTCTAGAATAAACTAATACCTATTGTACAGGTTGTTACATAATATATGTAAGAAGCCGTGAAACAGATGGAGTGCTAAATGTATGAAAACGATAGGTACAAAAATTCCACGTACAACACAAATAATTGTACCTATCATTTAATATGTTTAGCACTCCATCCAGTTCACGGATTCATTCATATATTGTGTAACACCCTGTATATAGGTAGATAAAATAGATCTAACTATAATTTTTACCTGTTTTAATAATATTTTTAGGACAACCTATAGGTAATTAGGTAGGTACAGCAGCTCGCAAAAAAGCCCGCGAGACTTGGTGTTAGTCTAGGTACTCCATGTTTGACATTCGCCGTTAATCCCGGACGTGCAGGCAAGCGGGCCACCCTCAGAGGAAAAAATTCGCTACCCTCAAAATGGGGCCAACGATAAAAAGTGGGTACCGCTGACGTAGCATTTCTTTTCTCTATGCTCTATACATTATTAACAGCAGGGGTATCGCCAATGCGGTGCCCACCTCTACAACACGTTGCTCTGGCAGCAAACACGCAAAGGCCACCCACTCACTGCCACAGCCACCCAAAAAAATGCAAAGCCTTTTTCCCGTGCCTAGCGAGGTGTCACATCCAGACATGACATATTTTGTTCCCTACGTAATTTGTCGGTCTGCGTGAGACGTGGATATGCCATCGAAAACGGACAAATATTACCATCCATTCCATCCATTTTGACGACCTGAGTGATTCAGTTGTTAACACGCAGAGATCCCGGGTTCGATTCTCTGTCTAGCAAAAATTTAAATGATGTATTTTAATTTCTGGTACAGGTCTCAATGTTATATGAATGATAGATAATTAATAATAGATAAAATAAATAAATAAATAAATATTCGTGGACAAATTCACACAGCGCCATCTAGCCCCAAACTAAGCAAAGCTTGTACTATGGGTGCTAGATAACTGATATACTACTTAAATACTTTTTTAAATACATACTTATTATACATAGAACACCCAGACCCGTAACAGAAATTAAAATTCATCATTTAAATTTCTGCCCGGCCGGGAATCGAACCCGGGACCTCTTGCGTGGCAGACCGGCATGTTGACCATTGAACCACTCAGGTCGTGTTGACCATTGAACCACTCAGATAGTATATTTTAAGAATGTTATATAAGTAGTTTATCAGTTTTCTGACATCCATAACACAAGCTTTGCTTACCTACTTTGAGGCTATATGGCGCTGCTTGAATTATTCAAGCAAATTTATATTTTTATACATCTGCTTTTGCATGAATATCGAACCTTGGTAAACGCCAAGCCACCCAAATCGTCGAGAATTAAGCATGCATTTTGTACGAACTCTAACCCGCAACCCATGCCGCAACTTAGGCCTCTTGGGTCAGTTTGTTTCTTAAACAAAATTCCCGTCACGTTTCCTACCCATCCCGCTGTGGTATTAATGAAAGTTCTGTGCAAAATTTCATGTTTCTAAACCCAGTAATATTATTATAGCTAGGTGTAGCGGATATTAATAATATCAGTGAATATCCTGTTGAAGTAGGTCACAGGATGCTGGAAAAATCCTGGGATAATTTATAATTGGAAATTCATTGAATTATCTCCGGATGTTACACTTGTACAATGAAGTCGCTTTCTGGTAGCCTAATTACGTAACGCTGTTGCCAGCAGTTATTTGATTTCAATGATTGAAATTGTTACTTTTGCGATTATTAATTAAAATAATCATCTTGGCGTTAATGTCCCGATTATGCTCTCGAATACGAGGGCCCGGGGTTCGCATTGACCATGATCCAGGATTGGCGATCAGGTAATACGGTGGAGCGACTACCATCTGACCTCCGTGACCCTGCTACCAGGGGAACCTGGCGTACATGTCCGCAGCGGGATTCGAACCCGGTACCTCTCGCTTACGAGTCGGATACTCAAACGCCCGGCCACCGACGCTTGTTTTGCGATTATTTATTGATTGATTCATATTAGTAATATTAATTTAATGTCATACAATTGGTGGCTGTGTTGAACAGTTTAATTCGGAGTTCGGCTCAATGAACTTTTTAAGTAAGTAGCCTAACTGGCAACCTACTACAGTTTAGAACACAGCAATAATAAAATATGATGTAGGTACCTACTTAAGTATCTAAAACTTCTCAAATGAAGAGCATAGGTACCTACAACCGAACCTGTTACGAATTTCGCAATAAAGTTTAACGAAATACTTAGAATAGGTAAACTTAGTACTTGGATACGAGTGATGGTTACGCCTAAGTATAAATAAGTCTAACTACCTATAGGTAAGTTTTTAGTAGGTAGGTACCTAAAAGCCAAAAGGTATAAGTTAATTGGTAAACCTAAACTAAATGTCACCTTATACGCTTGAAAGAATAACGTTTCGTTATAACAATAATTAGGGTAGCCTAGCTTTTATCCCTGACTTTTTCTAGCCACGTGTCTGCTTTAATAATTACATCGAAAAGACTATTGCAGCCAAAAATATTTTCTCCACTATCTTCGACAGTCGTATATTGTCAAAGATAAATTTCAGTGACGTTGTAATACAGTTTTTTGGCAAGAAAAAATTTCTAATTTGAGATTGAGGCGCGAGAATCTTTCCCTATAGGTATGCTGGTTCTCTTACATCCTCCCTGCGACCTTTACGAGGTAGTCCGTCCTTTTTACTTGATCGGTGTAACGGGGCGTGGGCGGAAGCCTGTGTACAGCGATGATGATTTAAGCCGTGAAAGCGTAACAGGTATTTACAACATAAAATATAACTAGCGTAAGCGACCCACCCTGACCTAAAACTACAGACATCAACACAGCACAAGTTCACCTACCTACAGATACCTAAAGTGACATACATATTATATATACATACACATTCACGCTCCCATCCCATAGTGGTAGGTAGAGACTATCGAGTGCCACAAGCTACAATCCTAACGCCTCTCTCGCCTCTTCCACATTCATACATCTTTTCATGCATTTACTTGTGAATCACGCGGTATAACGCTCGGACTTATGTACCTACATACTTTATAGTTATGAAGTAAGGCGTCAAACAAACAGACGCGGATGGAGACTTTGTTTACCCACAATCGCTCACTGCTGTATTTTCCATCCTCCTAGTTTTGTCATAATATTCTTTTGCTGGGTAGGCCACTTAGAGATGACGAAATCACCGTGTTGAAAATTCAGTAAATGTGCTGCCCACTTAGTAACGGGTTAAGGTCGTCCTTATAGGTCTGAAAGACATTACTCACCGCTACATTATCTACACGAGTAGGTAAATGAATGACATCGTAATGAAAGAACGTAAAAAATATATCTCAGTTATAGCTACCGTCACAGAGTGCCAATCGGCTCGCGAGACTGTCCAACCAAGGGTCCCCAACGGAAGGTCGTTCCTCTTTCTTTTATAAAGCTAGCATAAATTTTGCGCACAAATTATACTTAGCCCAAAGTGGTTCGGACAATTCGAGCCAACTTTTTTTTCTTTTTGACATAATTTTTATGGGCGGCCAGGATTAAAATGCGCACCGTAATGGCTTCTTAATGAGGCAAGACAAAAGCCGCAGAAACAATATTTACGCACATTTATAATGAAATGAGGCGCTCTCCCCACCTTCTGCGTTCAAGTTCGCATATTTCATTTTAATGTTCTCAGTTGAATACCTCTTGGTCGGCCTTCCGCCCGTTCACTGCCTAATTACAAGCTGGATACTGTTATTGGAGTTTTCCATTGGCGTAATTACAGGCGTTTAGAACTGCCACAAATTACTTTACTACGGTTGAAATGTAGGTAAGTAGGTAATAATTTTGTTGTGGAATGTTTTTGAAAGGAAGGCGTATTTTTCAAGCCTTTATTTACTTTCACATGTCCCCATGCTTGTACGTAATAAAAGCAAGCAAGTTAAATTTGACCCATTTCCCGGTTTTCGATTGAGCTGAAAGTTTGCATACTTATGTAAATTCGGTGACTGATGGGATGATGGAGACGGAAGGTGGCCATAGGCAGTCCTAAACTACTCACAATAAATCCATAAAGCAGGTTTGATTAGTCTTGATCATAGAAAAGGCGCGAAAGCTTGCTATAAAAAATATTTTTCATCTTGTAACTTGTTTTTCACCAGAAACTTAGAGCTATAAAAGATTGTTGTTTCGCCTATGATCTGTCTTATTTGGTAAAGAAACAGTACCCAAAATCACGACTTGTATCAATCACGCTACATACATGCTTGCAGACAGACATGCTCCATCTTCGACCGCATCGTCACTTACCACCAGGTGAGATGGCGGTCAAATGCCTGGATAGTCTACAATTAAAAAAATACATTGTGTATAAGTACTGCCGTGCTTACGATATTAGCAGTAAGTCCATTTTTGACAAAAATGAGTTAAATACCTATTCGGAATTAGCGCGAAAAGCTCTACAATCTGATTTAAGTCATATTTGTAACTTATCGGGAACCCATAAATATTAGTAACCATAAAAGCAGTAACTGCATTAATAAAATTATCATGGGTTCCTAACTAAGAGCGTCGGTGGCCGAGCGGTCAGAGTAGCCGACTCGTAAGCCAGAGGTCCCGGGTTCGAATCTCGCTCCGGCCATGTACCAATGACTGTTTTCTGAGTTATGTACATTAGTTGAATACTAACCGATGCTCTTACGGTGAGGGAAAACATCGTGATGAAACCTGCACATTCAGGCGACTGGATGTGTAACCATGATCCAATCTGGTCAGGTTCCCCTGGTAGCAGGGTCATGGAGGTCAGAGGGCAGTCGCTCCACTGTAATTACCTTACCTGCCAAATCCTGGATCATGGTCAAGGCGGACCCCGGGCTCTCGTGCGCGAGAGCACAACCGGGACATTAACGCAAAGATGTTTTTTTTTTTTTTATCATGGGTTCCTAACTATAAAAGCAGTAAAATCACTTACGGCTACTTTTCTAGTACCTACTGGCTTACGTTTACGTTTGGTGCTAATCATATCGACAGTAAGTACTTACTCATACTGCGGATATGATAGGCAAATGTCAGAATTTTTCAATATTGGTTTCTTACCATGTTAGCAGCAAGTGCTCATACGGCGAATATAATAGGGAAGACTTTCGTTTTTAAATTATGGTTGCTAACCATATTAGCAGTGAGGGCTCATACTGTGGTAGTAGTAAGAATATTCACTTTATGCATTCATTACTAATTATATCAGCAGTAACTACACGTATGTAGCGGTGTAAAGTCAACTGAAATACAAGAACAGTAAAACATTATCTGAATTCACTGGTAAAACATCACCCAAAGGAATTTCTAAATCGACGAAATTTGCAATCATAGATAAACTTTTGCAAGTAATGCCTTAAAATAAATAATAATAATAATAATCGTGGACAAATTTACACAGCGCCATCTAGCCCCAAAGTAAGCAAAGCTTGTGTTATGGGTGCCAGATAACTGATAAACTACTTAGGTACTGTTAAATACATACTTATTATACATAGAACACCCAGACACGAAACAGAAATTAAAATTTATCATTTCAATTTCTGCCCGGCCGGGAATCGAACCCGGGACCTCTTGCGTGGCAGACCGGCATGATGACCTCTGAACCACTCAGGTCGTCAAATTGAAAAGGGTTTTGGCTGAATTTGCCAGTTTCAGACTACTGATCTGGATTGTGTTACCTACCAATATAGTAATAATTTAATTAAAGGCTAAAGTTCTAAGGGATTTCAAGTAATGATTGCATATTATTTATGTATAACATCATAAGTATGAGAAATATTAAGACTAATTATGGTAATTGTTGATAAGTATGTCAATACATTAAGTACTAATGAAAATTTTGTGGGTCCCCTAAACGTTTTTATCGCTACTAAGTGGAATTTTTCTTGTACAGGATGACGTACGATAACCTACGGCATCCTGCCAGTCTATCACCACCATTACCCTACATTGTCCACTGCTGGGCATAAACCTCCCAATTTACAGTATGTACTAGTACTGAATACACTTTCTTTCTTCAATAGTAATCGATAACAAATCATACGATCACCACGAGATGTGTTTAATGCCCTCCGAATCACGAAGCCTATGGGCTGGTGATCGTGTTAGGAAGGACGCATTGGCACAGCGTCCCGAGTGCGATTCGTACCTGTAGCCGTATTCACAATGGCTCGGAAATCGGATTCGGATACGGAATCGACAAGGGACCCCGCAAGAGTTCTTAGGAAAATGTGGTTTCAGTTAATTTTGATGAAATTTTCATATGTTATAGAGAGTAGTTTCCGTGGAATCTATCGGGATTCTGAATAACAGTTTTCGAATCGATCGACACGGATTCGCCGCTCACGAATTTCGTGTCGAATCGTTCGGAAACGGTTTCGAATCATTGTGAATACGGCTACAGGGCCGGCTTGCAAGGCGTCCAATAGAATATTAGCACATATTCATTCATCATCAATACTACAGCTCATATTACTAAAGAGAAGTTGTCTTCATAACTCGCGCAAGTACAGTGACGGTGGTAATTGGTACTACAGAATATCTATAGTAACGTAGCTTCGCTATACTGAATTCGTTTTTCAGTGAGTAATCTTAGTAAGGCTAAGTAGATGTAGACTGTGAGGATGACGTAGATAACCCACGTCATCAATTACAAGAACGCTTTTCAGACACATTAGCCACTTTTCTTTTTGGTGGCTATAAAGTGGCTGAAAAACGAAACTGACAAGGCGATGTGAGGCCGACCGGTGTTTTTACTTATAGAACCCGCACAAGATATGTAGAGTACTATGGCTAGGAAAAGTCAATGTATGAAAACTAAAAAAAAATTATTTTGTGCCAAGTTATGCACAGGCAGACCAACATTTTGTGGGTCTCCTTAACGTTCCCTATCGCTACAAAGTGAATTTTTTCTTGTACTAGATGACATAGGATTCTACGGCGCCCTCACAGTCCAATAGCTATTATGTACTCTCGAGGTTTTAGTATGCGAAAGTATACAATCTACGCGTAGGCCATCTTTGTACATATTTGTTTCGATGCAACAAGGCTCTACGAAGCTGTGTTTTTGATAACGTCGAAAAGTTATAGAAAGCGACATCAGTTTGTGCGAAATCTTACTAAATCTAAATTGTATGGGACTGACCTGATATAATACAAGTGTATTCAGGGGGTGGGGGGGGGGGGATGGGTATTTCTGGGGAGCGATTGGATATCTCAGTGACGGTGACGTAGTGTAGAATTATCTAATGCTAAATTCAGTTGCCAACTGAGTTCGCAATAGCCCCGCAAGTCACTGGACTGACTAGACATGTTATAGCGAAATATAAGACAACACATAAGGTATAAGGAAACAAATAATCGAAACAACATATTCTTTTTACATTAACATTTATTTATACATAAGTAACTAACTACGCGCTAAAGCTGGTTGACCTGTCTTTAATATCTCACTTTATGTTCGGAAGTACAATAAAGAAACAAAATTGAGAGGTAAATATCACAAAGTCTCCATTAGAATTCGAATTAGT
Source organism: Blastobasis lacticolella (assembly GCA_905147135.1). Classification (NCBI taxonomy): domain Eukaryota; kingdom Metazoa; phylum Arthropoda; class Insecta; order Lepidoptera; family Blastobasidae; genus Blastobasis; species Blastobasis lacticolella. Next base: position 9,758,352 of record LR990053.1, read on the forward strand.
AAATTGACAGTTCAAAAATATTTGTTTCATGGATTTCACGACATAATACTTGAAAATAGAAAGTAGAGGTTGGTGCGTTCCGCTGTAAATGAAAATAGCATATGACGTGGTATATTACCTGTAGCAGCAACATTAGCGTGCTGTGTGACCCCTACGACATCAGCCTAAACCAACGGGGTTGTCCAGCAAATAGTGTCCGACCGACGGTCAATTTCTGGCCAAACCGAAAAGGATTAATCGGCTATCGCCACAACTTTCGGCTTCAGCCGGGCTTCGGACCGAAGCCCAAAGATTTCGCCGAAAGGATTTTAATTGGCCGAAGGTAGCCGAAGATTCGATCAGACACTACCAGCAATGGAGTTCTGTCAGGAGCTGTTGAAGAAACAAATTCTATGTGTATTTTATTCTCTGCTGTACGAGTATGTATATTATGTATATGAATGAAAGGGTATACAAAGGTAATACAAGCAAGCACGAGGCCATGTTCAATACTTTTCCATATTAGAATGTATGTGCGTTTAGGACCACAGTTGTGTAGTCTACGACTACAATTTTAAAGTATAAACCATGTCGTCTGTCATCTTACTATTTAATTTTAATTTACTAACAGTATATTCAATACCAATGAGGGCTTTCACGGCTTCAGATGGCGCTAGTGAAGCATCCGTTGTCAAAATACTGTCGTGCTATTGTGTGTATTGGATAGAACCAATTGCTATGAAATTTAAAATCTATTCCAGCCAATGACAGGGCTTTATTTTGACAGTTGCAGACTATACGTCGCAGAAGTGCCATTTCGTGGATTTTGGAATCGCAAAAACCCTCATCATTATATAGAATTATAGAAGTGCTTAGAAATAGTATGTATGAACGGGAAAATTAAATGCTACATTTTAGTCAACCAGCAGAATAATTTATAAACAGCAATAGTTAAAAATGATTAGGCCAAGTTCTATTATGTCTGCGGTCAGAACTTCATTAGTATCCTTGACTTTACATGACTCTTGACAAAGTAGGTAATTATAGTTGATTTCATATAAATTATATTTAGGCACATAATAATATAGACTTTACAAAAGTAGTTGTATGTGTTGTATTCTGTATCGCAGACATTACTCAATGTAAAACTTGGCCACAAGAGATCCGTACAAGCTAGATGATTTAAAAACTTACAGTCAAACAAAATGTGCATGAAATAATAAACAACAATGTTCATCAAAATAATAAATTCGTAACACTGAAAAACGTTGTCATAAATACCTGTAACATATGTAATAAATAATCTAAAAATGCATTACTTATACAATCACAAAATAATATTTTTCTTAATACAAAAGTGACATGCAGTTTCATTATATACTATAGTTAATATTGGTGTTTTAATTGCACTGATAAATCGTTTTCTATTCCGTATAATTAACATTCATTCAATCTTAAAGATACCACAAAGATAAAGATATATTTTTATCCGACTGAAAGACAAGATGATTGCCACGATTTTTACAAATTTTCCTTTTGGAATATAGATAGACAACAATTATAATTGATAATATTGAACTTATAAATTACGAATATTTAATATACAAAAGCTTAAGTATTCATTTAAAAAAATAAACACCTATCTATCTATTCGAAAAGGCTATAAGTAGGTAATATTTGCTTTTCTTGCCAAATAATATAATAATTTTGACGATAATAGATCAGCATCAAATCATAAGCACCATAAACCTAAGTGGTAAAACATTTTAAATGCTAAAAATACTACGCAAGGCTAACAAGCTAAACGCATACCTAAATAAATTATCACAAAATAAATAATCAATTCTATCTAAATGCCACATACAGCGGGAAGACCTGGCAAACTATAGACCTTAAGCGAATAACGCGATTTAATATAATCTTAGGGGAGTGCTGGGGAGTATGACGATACTGTGTAGCGGAAAACTTATGCGAAAACATCACACAATACAACGCGACCTACGTCCATTAGCAACAACCACAAGCAGGTTATTGTTAACCAATTGCAATAAAACCTGGGCTAGTAGTACTAAATAAAATTATTTAAATAACTGTTTTAAAAAAAATTGAGTATTATAGCAGCGGTTATGATCCGTGACGTAACTTATATACAGATAGCAAGCCTCAGTCACGCGCACATACATAGCGCTGTCAGTCTACGGGTGCGGGGCAAATAAGGGCAACTAAACGCGTTCATACCAAAAAAAAGCAAGCCAACAAAATATACCAAAACGCAAAAGTGCATCACGTCGAAATAATACAGGGGGAGAATTAACTACGATTTTTTATGATTTTTTCCACATTTTTCTTATTTTTTTTTTCGTTATAATGACTAAAAAATGCGTTCTATTTTACAGGGTTTCGCTGAGAGCCGCAACGCTCCCCCGGGCCACGTCTGACCGCGTCGGCGGAGTATTGCGGCGCTCACGGCCTAAGCCGTGTTCCAACATGTACCAGCTGCCATGAATCACGCACTTTCAGCAAAGAAAAATATGTCAAAACACTACAAACACTTTTTTTTCGACTTGCGACTAGTGAAATCAACTCTACTTGACCATTTATCGATACAGGTTTGCTCGTTAACTTCTCTTTTGAATCTCGTTTTTTATTTGCCTTCGATTAGTTCGTCCACGACTGCACTATGTTTTAGTATTATCCCTAGCTATCAGTCACCCTTGGTTTTTTGCAGTTGACACCTTGCGGCCTTCACGCGTTCGTATAGCCGGTATACGATCGGGAAAGCGTACACTTTTGTAATTATTATTTCATTTATTTATCATTATTTATTATGTGAACGCGTTAATCGATCGCAAAGTGTACCGTAACACATTGTAATCCTACGAAATTTTTACCTTAATTTTAGCCAATTCTATAAATTAATTTTTTAATTTTTTTTCGTTTTGATAAATATATCGATCGATGACAGGGTTGTATTGTGACGTACACAATGTGATGTTTCGATGGATTTATTGGTTTGTATGACGCGTAGTGCGGGAATAGTGGAAAATTGTCGACCGTGTGTGGTCGAGCGCCATATGGTCGCACTACCGGTTGCCTGGCCATTGGCTCCTGGCTAGCTGGCTATCCTGGCTAGCTGGCTCTCCTGGCTAGCTGGCTATCCTGGCGAGCTGGCTCTCCTGGCTAGCTGGCTATCCTGGCTAGCTGGCTATCCTGGCTAGCTGGCTATCCTGGCTAGCTGGTTATCCTGGCTAGCTGGCTATCCTGGCTAGCTGGCTATCCTGGCGAGCTGGCTATCCTGGCTAGCTGGCTAGCTGGCTATCCTGGCTAGCTGGCTATCCTGGCTAGCTGGCTATCCTGGCGAGCTGGCTATCCTAGCTAGCTGGCTATCCTGGCAACCGTCCGGCAGTGCGGTGGCTCGGCATGAAATGGTTCTAGAGTTGACATACTGCTATCTGTCATCGCGGCCCCGGGGCTACTCCTCGTCGCCAGCGTCCTCACTGATCGTGTCGCCCGCTCTCTCTTGGGAAATGTTTTGACCTGGAAATTAAGTGGTCATTATATAATTTTATTTTGATGATGACAAATACTGAAAACGTCATAATCTTAAATGAACAAAATATGAAAATAGCTTTAAAAGTGTAACAAAAACTGATATGGAAATTAAAATCGGTTAAAAACATAGGACTTGAAGATCTTAAAGATTATTGTTTTCTGGCGAAACGTAGTTTGCGTGCGTTAAGGCGATACTCAAGCATAACGTCACGTTTGAGTTTCATCGCCTGCTCTGTCTAAGAATTTCAAACTGCTATATCAAAACTAATTTTACTTTTCTATACATTGTGGCCGTGTGGTGTCCGGCAAAGTAGAATAGCACCAACCCCTTACACTCATGGGTGTCGTACAAGGCGACTAATGGTTTCGAGGCAAAAGATAAGTCTCCATAGTCTGGAAAATGGGCAGCAGCATTTTCCATTGTTATATTTAAACACTGCGATCTCCAACCCGCCTGCCAAGCGTGGAGATTATGGCAATAACCTCCCCTTTTGTGGGAGAGGCCCCAAGTCCTGCAGTGGCCCTTTTACGGGCTGTGATGATGAGGCAAAACGCGTTTTCTGCTATTTCACTGGTATCATCCAGGTACAACCTCATGTCTACAATAGATTCCCTAAGATTTTATTGTAAAATTCCGTGTCTACCTTGAGGGCGAATGTGATTGAAATATAACTTCATTGGCTCCTTAAACGGCTTAAAAGCAAATCCGACTTCAATGCACACAAAATTGTAAGCGTGCTTAAAACGCGAGGATGCTCATGATCGGTCGAAATGGAGTATACAAAGTGTAGTGATGCGAGTTAGTCAGTGATATTTTCATCTTTTGGTATCATCATCATCGTTACAGCCCATTATAGTCCACTGCAGAACTTAGGGCTTATCTTACGAGCGATGAGGTTATTGCGGAAATGTGAAAAAAATGGAAAACGCTGCTGCCCATTTTCCAGCCTATGGAGACTCTAGAAGTTTTGCCTCGAAACATTAGTCGCCTTGAACAACACCTACGAGTGTTAACGGTTGGTGCTATACTACTCTGCTGGACACCGCACGGCCAATCTTTTGGTATAGGTGCATCTTTTTCGTGGCATTATCTCTTTCTTCCATATGGGAGTCATCGACAATACCACGGACTAACTCGTCAACCTGTCAAATTGAACCCGATGCCAATGCATCGCCTTCAAACTTGATTAGTTCTCTCAGTCACAGTGTTTCCTTTGGACTATGACATGGGATTGTTCAAAAGGTATATTAAAGGTCTTCTTAGTGGCGGGCAACGCATTGGTAGCGCCCCTGGTGTTGCTGATGTCCATAGGCAGCGGTAACCACTTTCCATCAGGTGGCCCGCATGCCTGATTGTCTGCCGTATTACATAAAAAAAGCCCTCAGAGTAAGAAAGCGGACTCTGAACTACTCTAAAGCTCAACTCACCCTTTTTCGCTGATGAAAGTATGCACTTCTTGCAGCTTATGAAGAAAAAGGAGACACGTTAGAATTAGGCGTGGAGGGCAGCAGGTCCATGGTCTTGCACACCCAGCCCGCTATGTCCACCTTCTCCGCGTCTGCCTTGCGGATCCACTCATGGTTCTGGGAAAAAAGTAAATAAAAAGTTATTGTTAGAATGGTCAGATACCCTAAAGCGGTGAAGTGAAGTAAGATTGTCGAAGAGGCAAATGAGGTGTGTGGGGATCGTAGTTTGTGGCTTGACTTGACTATTACCTCCGTGGACCAGAAGAAAATGGGCCTCCTACTATGGACTCAACTAGACAGGCATTTGAGCGCCACTTCGCCTGATAGAAAACGGCCGAAGATGGAGCCTATTCACTCTGGCCTTGAAGTTCAAGTTGCATTCGGGAAACACATTAGCTGACAAAGCGTTTCATTCCTTTGCCGTAGCATCAGGATCGAGCTTAAACCGTAAAACTTACTTAACCTAACCCACAGAAAACGTCGGAAATCTGCTGACCAAGTTGTACCCATACATGTACTCGAATATTTCTAAAACTGCTGAACCGATTTTAATGAAACAAAACTAATAACCATCTCGAATAAACTGACTTTCAAATATAAATTAAAACCGCGTCGAAATCGATCGATTCGTTCGAAAGCTACGATGCCAAAGACAGATAAACCGCCTTCTTTTGTCGTCCGGCTTTAACACTTTCTCTGCGGCCGACTCAACAATTGGGTCGAAATCGACTCATCGGGCCGATCCATTTAATACGCGCTATACTGAACTTAGCACTGCTGTAGCCTCTCTGGTATTAGTTAGCAGGGGAAGTTGTAAATACACTCACCATCAAAGTCTTAAGGTCGGCTCGCTCGTCAGGGTTCTTCTTGAGGCAGCGGTCGACGAAGTCCTTGAACTGGTCCGAGAATATCCCCGCGGGCAGCTTCGGCGGCGGCTCGTTCACGATGTAGTCGAGAAGCTCGAATATCGCCATCGGGCGGGGAGAGTTCGGCGCCTGGGGAGCGGGGGGTTCATATTTTATTAGTTTTGTCTACAACACTTGTGACTATGTTCACATTATCCTATCAGGTGGCTTGCTAGACTTAGCTATGTATATAAAAATGAAATAATCATCTTGGCGTCAATGTCCCGGTTGTGCTCCCACGCTCGACGACCTGGGGTCCACCTTGACTATGATACAGGATTTGGCAGATCAGGTAATTACAGTACAGCGACTGCCATCTGAACTATGTGACCTTGCTACCAGGGGAACCTGACCAGATTAGATCATGGTTACACTCAGAAAAGAGTAATTGGTACATGGCGGCAGTGGAATAGGAAACCGGTACCTCTCGCTTGCGAGTCGGGTACCGGTACCACTAGGCCACCGACGCACTTGCCCATAAATCAAAATAAATTAAGTAAATAGAAATGTCATGTGGGGCTTCAACTATCGAGAACGCTTGATTCTACTACTGTACAATAACTGCCAGTTGTCAGATAGTATGGGCAAAAGATGGATGGGAGCGCAAGGGACTTCTATTGACTTATCTTATTTTCATTTCTGTGGCTACAGCCTAGATAGCGAGTAGTGAAAACTGCGGCTGCGAAAATTGTATAATATTCGTTTTGATTCGCTACCCCCTTTAGCTAGGTGAGTAGTAGCCATAATAGGAGATTTTAGGTCATTTCAATGACTAACACGGTCCGTATGACCGAGAGGTCAATAGGACTTTGGGTGTTGGTGGATTCAGGCCAGTTCTGTGCCGTCCGCATCCAGCTTCTACCTGCGACCTTTACCAGTACGCTAATTACATAAACCTGTTGCCAACAATTTACTGATTATTAAAATTGTTACTTTTACTTTTACGTATCATCGATTTCATCGGTTCAGTTGCGAACAAAGTTATATTGCAATAAACTAAAACTATATATTAAATCGATCACGCGTAATCGCAAAAGTAACAATTTCAATCATTGAAATCAGAGAATTGTTGGCAACAACGTTAAATAATTAGCCTACTGATCGTCGGTCCACTCTACCCACGCAACCACACTGAAAATTATAGATTTCACAACCGGAGGACTCAAAGAAAACCCTTGGAAAAAAATATTAATTACTAATAATAATTTGAGTTCAATATTAGAACATCAATTATTTAAATTAAGAATTAAACTAATTAAGCCTACGACTCGGATCACACTATTAACACCACAGTAAACACATATCTCACCTGTCCAGGCGAATGATCCTCGTTCTGTCCGCCAAATATGGCAGCTAGCGTCTTGGCGTCAGGCGGTGGTATTGGGTACATCCCGATGGCCATCTCCACCAACGACAGGCCCAGCGACCAGATGTCCGACTGCACGGAGTAGTGGGTGCCTTGCAGACGCTCCGGCTGTAGAACAAAATGATACATATCACTTAGATACTAATCTTGAAAGAGGAGAGGACAAAATCATAGCCATCTCTTAGATACTAATGTTGAAAAGAGGACAAAATGATAGCTATCTCTTCACTACATAGTATAAAACAAAGTCGCTTTCTCTGTCCCTATGTCCCTTTGTATGCTTAAATCTTTGAAACTACGCAACGGATTTTGATGCGGTTTTTTTTAATAGATAGAGTGATTCAAGAGGAAGGTTTTTAAGTAAGAAAAAAAGGGTAGGTAAGGGTAAAATAGGTGTACGCGTACGAAGTCGCGCCGGGTCCACTAGTAGATAATAATCTTAAAAAGAGGACAAAATGATAGCTATCTCTTAGATACTAATCTTGAAAGAGCAAAAGGGTGTGTTTGTAAGTTTGTATGATGAGGGGATAATCTCGGAAACCACTGAACTAATTTTGATTTTAAATTCTTTTGAAAACTGCGGGGCCCTGGTCGCGGGTGCTAGTATTAAAAGGCTCCTGAGGCTTAAGAAATATTGATCAAGATTGGCTACCAGCTACATTTAATAATGTAAATATAAGTTGATCTAGAGATGATAAAGAAATAACCTTGCAATTTATTTATCAAAAATAATAATAAATATTGTTTTTTGGTTGAAGGTGGCCGTATTCTATCGATACAGTCTACTGCTGGTACTGGTACTAAATCTACTCCACATCAATTGAGTCTGCCTTAATATTCATTGCAGGTGGGTTGGAGTGCAGTGTTTAAAATAGGTGCACAACAGAAAACACTGCCATTCATTTTCTCTACAAAAGTCCTAGCTGGTCAGTATCTAAGACATTCATCAACAGACAAGGTCAACAGCTTACAATTTACATAATAATAATAATAATAAATAATCGTGGACAAATTCACACAGCGCCATCTAGCCCCAAAGTAAGCAAAGCTTGTGTTATGGATGTTAGATAACTGATAAACTATTTATGTACTATTTTTAAAATACTTGCTTATTATACATACTAAATCCAGACCCGTAACAGAAATTAAAATTCATCATTTCAATTTCTGCCCGGCCGGGAATCGAACCCGGGACCTCTTGGGTGGCATACCACTGAACCACTCAGGTCGACATAAGAGCAGTAATATAAAAAAGTCAGAAGACAATTATAAATCTTCACCAATAGGTAAATTGGAAAAATCAATGGGCTTCTGCCCATTTCCCACCCTACAGACTCTAGATCTTGTCCCGAAAACATTTGCCGCCTTCTATTATACCCACAACTGTAAGGGGTTGGTTGGTGCTACTCTACTCTGCCGGACACCACAAGGGCAATAGTAGTCACCTGAACAAATTTGGAATGACTATAGTATAACATATAGTATGTCAAGAGATATATGATTAGTCGCTAACCCACAGACACTACCTAATGTATGACACTATTGTCAGGTGTGTCACTGAGTAAAAATATCTACGTAGTAATGATGATGACAAACTGCAATGCCTTAGCAGCAAACGTTTCAGTACTTTGTATTCTGTCATTCAAATATTTCATTCCAAGCAAATCACACACTTGTTCAAAATGGTAGTGGTGGTTTTCAACTTACAGACATATAACTCCTGGTGCCCACAAAGGAATTGGCCATAGAGTCTATCAGCTGTCCAGAGACTCCAAAATCACATATCTTGATCTCCCCATTACTGTTCACCAGGATGTTTGAAGGCTTGACATCTCGATGCATTATAGCGTGCTTGTCACGGAGGTAGCTGAGGCCTTTAAGTACTGCTGATGTTATTGTCCCTGAAGAATAACCGTGTGAAATAATGTTATGGATTTTTTTGTCAGTAAAGTAAATAACAAGCTAAATTATTTCAGTTACATTATTATTATTCTCATTATCTATCTTAATAAATTTAAATTTTTATAATATAAATATAAATACAATATATATATTTATTATTGCTGTTATTATTCCTGAACAGTTGTCATGAAAAAAAAGAGTATACAATTTCCTTATATACACCACACATTTTATTGAACACCTGAACTGAACACTTAAGATAACAAGCTAGAACACAATAACAAACAATAAATGAATCAGCTGATGATTCATTTCATCAAGTCACTACTACAGTATCTGTATAATTATGAAAAATTGTCAAGAAAACTCTAACTCCATTCAAGATGTAATAAACTATATTTAATTAAAATATTTGAAATTCATAGTGGTAATGAGAATGAAAGGCTCATGAACAACCTTTTTATGGCAAACCATTAATCAAATCATTAATTAAATCAACCTCCTAATCAGTTGTATAATACAAATATTTTCACTTGATATTAGGCAAATCATACAAGATTTAGTAATTCACCTAAAACAGACTCAGGAATTCTCCCAGCTTTCTTCAAAATTAGGTCCAATGAGCCACCATCCATGTACTCCATACAGATTGATATTTCACCATCACTGTAAAAGGCTCCGTAGAAGCCAACTATGTGGGCAAAGTTGCATTCATGGAGAACCTTCAGCTCTCTAATGATCTGTTTCTTGACAGCTGGTTTCACTTCAAGATGTATTAGCTTCCGTGCCATGATTAGGCCTGTTGACTTATGGCGCACCTTCATTACTACCCCACCATTGCCTTGCCCTATAACAGAAGGTGAAATCCATTTAAAACTATTTACTCTACTACTAACTCTAGGCACTGTCTGTTTTCCATGCTGGTTTGAAAAATTAAGAAAGACTTGTGAATTGTTGTAACAATATTTTTTTTATATAAAATCAACAGTGAGAAGTCTTATGGAGAGTAACAGATAATTGAAAAAAGCCAGTTACAACAGAGGCAATAGGCATTACAGTTATTTATTTAATACAAAATTAAAATGAAATCTTAGAGTATGTTTTTCAATATTTGAAGGAAAGTTATTTACCTAACTCTCCCAACTTCTCAAAATCATCATCGCTGAGTTCACCAATCTTTTCTTTTTGACACAAGAAAACTTCTATCCTGCGTTTCTGAGTGTCATCCATTTCAATTTGCTCCAGCGTTTCAGTTAAAGCCTCAATACTTGTCTTCGACTTCCCAGCTAGGCCCTGTCGTCTGTTACAAAATTACAATAAAGTCAACATATTTTGTGCATTTGTTTTTGTATTGCTATCTTTCTAATTAGCAATGCATGCTTGCCAAATTGTGTATTCTGATATTCCTAAATATTTATCTATTATTACTGGTGTCCCGGAAACTGGTTCAACAGTTTAGGGCCTTGTGACGGTATTATTTATTTATGCACAGAACATTTCATAGGTAATATTCTCAGGAATATGATGACCAAAAATGTCACTGAGACTACTTCTCGCTGTTGAACAGAAAACTGAGTGATATTGTTAAGAGTTTAAACATTTATTTGTAGATTCATACTTGATCTGATCACCTATATTGTGGTGGTACTTACTCATTTGCCGTTGCAGACTTGAGTTGTGGAGTCATATTAGTCGGCGTTATAGCTGGGGCCGTGTCAATAGACCCCGGTGGAAGGGTCAGGTTGAGTTTATTCTTCGACATTTTACTCATTTTCGCAACCTTCGTCAAGGCATTTATAACGAGCAACAGGTCACTGCAAGTGCCGAAAACCGAATTTTTCCAGCGACGACATTCAACGTAAAAATAAAATAAAGACAAAATACACACGCAATAATCGTAATGTACCAATACCAAACTCGAAAACTGAACAAATTCGTCAAAAACTATGACAGTCGCGGTCGGGCGGAGCAGAGAAAAAAACACAGACCAAAAAGGCATAAACTATAAAACTGAATTTTGACGTTGCCACGTTACAAAATCATAAAGACTATCCCAGACATACCGTTTTGTCCCGTTCCGTTAAAAATAGAATGAGCAGTTTTCCAATAGGTATCTAAAGCATTCCTAACCACTCACTAGATGACGCCCCGACAATTTTGGTAATTGATAATCGATTGAAATAGGTTCTAAGCAAACAGGATATAAACACTGGGTACGTTGTATTGGATAATATTGTATTTGTCAATAGTTTTCAATCATTTTAGAGGTTGTAATAATAATGGAACACAGTGCCAACTTCGATAAATATTTCTTTTTAAACTTCGTTCAACCTTTAACAGGTATGTTTATATTAATAAACATTTTATTTTTAAGTTTAGTATTAGTTGGCTGCATGAAATCACTGCCACCATCATACAGATTATAAAAAGATTATCAAAATTGTAGGAGCGCCATCTATTGATGATTTTTGAAACCAACTATCAATACCTCAACCGGAAAATTCCTCATTGGAAACGGGCGCATTGCTTCACGTACCTACACCATTTTAATTTTTTTTATTTTATTCTGTGCATCCGCGGTCGCGGTTGAACTCACGTCTCTTGGTTTGCAGTGATGCCGCCAATCGAACTAGAAAATGCCTATAAACGAATTAGAAATTACTTGTTATGTAAGGAATACTAGTTTTTTGTTATTTTATGTCATACGGCAGACAAACAGGCCGCCTCTGAAGAGATCTTTGACGATCTTGATATCTGAGGCACTGGCCCGCCTCACACTCTGACACCTTGCCTCAATAAAGACTCTAAAACATGATATGTAGCTCGCAGACCCTGTTCGGCTTTAGTACCTATAGCTCGCACCATACTAGCCGTTCACATACGTTCTTCGGTAAGAAGGCTGGTGCGAAAAAGATTGAGAGTGTCGCTGTTCGATCCGTTCTTACCGGTAGAACCGCAATACAGAGGCGTGGTTTCCATTATTTTGTCGTATATTACGCCACACAGCCCGTTTAGCTCCGTTTCGATGCGGCAGGGTTGTCATTACAAATATTTTTAAGTAATTTCTGTTAGTTTAAGCTTTGAGCATGTATTAATTTAACTTATTAGGATGGTTCCAACTTAAAAGAGCCAAAATAATCATAAATTGGGTTTTGCATTTTTATTGCGATATAGTTTTTAAGAGTTATAGTATCTAGTCATCTTATAGTTATAGTATCTAGTTATAGTATCTAGTTATAGTATCTAGTTATAGTATCTAGTTATAGTATCTAGTCTTAGAGTTATCGTATCTAGTCTAGATAATGAATGAACCAAGTTTATAGTTCATCTTCATTTGTCATAAGTGTTTCGTCGAAACCTAATTTGAATAAATGATTTTTGAATTTGAATCTAGTCTTAGAGTTATAGTGTCTAGTCTAGATAATGAATGAACCAAGATTTAGCAGACCATATAATCACAGCCATAGTATTTAGTATTATTGTGTGTCTATGATTGTACTGGCACATAATATTGCCGAGTTCTTATTGACACTTGATTGTCTAAATTGTTCATTCATGATTTTTCTTGAGATGTCTAATTATAATAAAACCAACATTTAATTGTAAACAATATTTTATTCTTTCATCCGTCGCTCCATCCAACAATTGGTAGCAGAGCGTGGTTGGCTGGTATAAATGTAGTCGGTAAAAATAAACGTTCGAAATGAGCACGTCGGCGGCAACCGCTTCGTCGTCGTACCATAGAATCGAAGCGCTAACAAAAGACAACTATGATACGTGGTGTCTTCAAGCCCAAGCAGTGCTAATCAAAAATGGCCTGTGGGGATATGCAAGTGGAGAGATACCCGAGCCGACTGCAACTAGCAACGAGACGGAGAAGAAAGAATTCATGAACAAAGATCTACTAGCAAGGTCAGAATTATTACTTCTCATCTCACCATCTGAGTTGAAGCAAATAAAAGGCTGCAAGACTTCGTATGAGCTTTGGAAAAAACTAAAGAGCATTTATCAAAGTACGGGTCCCGCTAGGAAGGCAACATTGTTAAAGCATCTCATATTAAAGAAACATGATAACAGTGACGTCCGCGAGCACCTAAACGGTTTCATGGATACCGTCGACAAATTGGCTGACATGGACATTACCCTAAATCCAGATTTGCTAAGTATCATGATGCTATACAGCTTACCCGCTTCATTTGAAAACTTCAGAATCGCGGTAGAATCTAGGAATACCCTACTGTAACTTCTCAGTCACCCTAATACCTATCTGTCTGTATAAATACACACATACGAGTATCTACCTATAAAGAGTAGACATAACATGATAAATATCATTTCACATATTGTGATTTGGCCGTAAGCGAGTGATCGTCTTGTTATTGATTATATTTTCAGACCCATTACGTTGTGTACACGTTTTGAGAAACGTCACAAGGAATATGTATGTTTATAGCAATACTCTGTAATTCAACCGCACGAATGTCAGGAAGATATTCGCAAATGAATAAAATTTAGTTCACATAAATAAAAGTAAAATCAAATATCAAAATCCTAAAAATGAAACGAATGAAACATAAATCCGCGTAATAAGGATGATTTAAATGTAATCCACGCAAATCGAAATAGTCAAACAATTTAAAAAAATCCGTACATGAAATCAAACAAAGTATAAAGTAAACATGCGACTTAGCTTTGACAGCACTCGAAACGGCAACGGATTCTTCTTTCTTCTGTGGCCACTCTAACCCTATGATTGCGAAACCCTAACGTTATCCTCACTTAAATAATATAGAATAGAGGCCATTAGGTCTCGGAAAACCTACCTAATCGATAAGGAACTGAGACTCCCATCACACCTCATATCTCAGCCAACCAGCAAAGCCTTCGAAATCAAACGAACCAGTGACCTATTGTCTACTTCGCTCAAACCGTCACACATATTCCGATCATCTCGTCAGACATTATTAAGGTCCTACCTATCGACTCACGAGTCAAAAGAGAGACTATTATTTAAATTTTATTTACTTCGCGTGTGTAAGATGTGTGCCTATGTGAGGGACGATAACGACTCGGGCCAGGTTTCGATCCAAACTCGAGATTCATGTCCGTAGGAAAATGTCATTAAAGCTTTAAAAGCACAAAGGGTATTAAACGGAACATGGGCCAAAATCGTACCAGAATTCGGCGGCAAACCTAGGCGTAGACTTAGTTAGAGCGCCTAGGCCATCGAAGACCAAGTCGGGATTCATGCCGGACTCATTCTCTTAGAGTGTATTCGATGTCACATCCGAAACTGTGTCCCAGGTTAGTTTTATAGTTTTTTATTCAGTGAGGGTGTGTACTGATGATATTTAATTTGGTAATATTTTCCTAAAAAATTGTGTTTTAATCACCTTTCACACTTATGTTGAAATCTCTAAGAGCCCTAATAAATACTCTTAACTACCATAAAAGTAATGAAAATGTAACTTACGCTTTTGAAAGTTAGAAACAAAGACAAATGTAAAACAAACCAAATCACTGACACTACGTAGATTAAGAAATAGATAGAGAACGAAAGAAACGACACAAAGCTGAAAGATAACACAAAATAATGAAGCACTAATTAATTTAACAAACTATACGCGAGTTGAAATGAATTTTTCGAGGAAATTTGGAAAAGCCTGGGGTTTTTTTTTTAAGGAAATGGATACGATGATGTTCACGCGACGCGACCCATGGGCTAGACATGTGTCGTTCCGGACCGTAATAGTTTTCGGAACTATGTCCGGAGCTGGAACGACAGCGGTCCAATCCAAGCTGATTGGCTTAGTCGGTCCACAGTTCCTAACATATCCGCCGAGGCAAATATGAGGGCGCTGCGCCGCCGTACCGCGCTGTCAGTCGCCGCTGAGTACTCGCGAAACTATGCGAACGAAAACCGAGAGATTCCGATCGCGAGAGCGAATGAATGAGTACATATCGTCGTTTCTCTAAGTCCGAATGAGACAAAAAAATTTGAATGTTTTCTCTAGGATATTGATACTTCATTAATTTCGTAATATTCTTAGATAGTTATGTTATCTATTCAAAACGTATGGAACTACAACGAATACAGGTAGGTAAGTAACTAATCGGGTCCTGCATTGAAAATCTTAGTGGAACTAGATAGTTCCGCGGACATGATAACGGAACCAGTTCCACATTTCCGATGAACCGTTCCAGGTTCAATCCGATCCCGAACATGATTGGCACATGTCTACCATGGGCTGACTGTCCCGTTTCTCCTACTCTGGCCACCTTGCTTTAAATCGTTATCGTCAAAATTCCCAAAGTTCAATATTTCAAACAAACAAAAAATTAAATATTTCTAGGTTTATGAGGTCTAAAGCGACTGCTCTTATAACGTTCGCACATCCATAAATTTTACAAAATGTTCCTCTTGAACCGAAAATAGTTAAATGTTACAACAGCTAGGGATGTAGGGATGTGTGAATACGACGTTTTATTTATTTACCGAGTCGATTAAATTTAAACAACGCAAACAAAAATATGTAAGCAAATGGATTCGATGTGTAATTTCTTTAGACCGAAATTTATAATGTAGGGAGTTATAAGTAAACAATATAAAGACATTTTAGGTACTATAAACTCGATGTAATGTTTCATCAGACTGAGTATAGAGATATTTAATTCCTATGAAACAAATCCATTTGAGTCATCAAACAAGTAGACTAAAATTAAATTCTAGACTCGTTTAATATTTAGGTGTGCTTTTATTCAATTATTTATTTCGATATTTCGTTGGAACGTATTTGTATGAATTTCACATCACTATCACTTGTGAGTATTTTTCTTGAGTCCCATACTTGACGCCAAACATTTAAGATATTCACGATATTTTGCCTGTCGTCCAACCAATCAATAGCGTAAATTTATTACGGGCTCTTGAAGTAAAATATTTCTCTTATTGTCAAATAAATTGTTTAAGTTTATTACAAAACCAAGTTTTGGTTAAGTATTTGAGAGCATTTGTTAAAAGAAATCATGATAAGCAAACTATTTTTTAACCACACACTGCTCTGTGTATGATATGCGTATTCATTTCCAAGTCCATCAACTACAACCATATGATATATAAATAAATTGTACGGTGACGAGCTCATGGTACATAGTGATCGTTACACTACCAAAGCCTGAAGAACTGAAAATTAAGATTATAGAAGAAAGTGAAGCCAGAAAAAGTCAAGATATACAAAAAGAAAGAAGAGAAGGTGCATTCTATTCCAAGAAGAAGCCTAAATACTGCCAGAACTGCAAGAAAAAGGGACATAATACCGAGGAATGCTGGAGTAAGAAGGATAAACGTCAACCATTTCAGAAAAGAGAAGAGAAAAATTTCAGCATAACTCCTACTTGTCTATCTATTACTCCCGCAGATACCTGGTGCCTTGACAGTGGCTGCACATCCCATATGTGTGCACAGGAAGGTAACTTTGAAAACCTAAACTCTGAAAATGGAACTTTGCGGTTAGCGTCTGAAAATCACACTGCGAAAGTTGAAGGCAAAGGTAAAGTACGAATAAACATACAAAATGAAATATGTAACCTCCACGATACATTGTATGTACCTACCTTGACAACCAATCTGATGTCAGTCGGAAAGATCACAGAAAAAGGAAATACCGTATTGTTTACTAAAGATAAGGCATATATCAAAAACCAAAGGGGTAAAGTAACTCTAACAGCTACCAAAGAAAACGGCCTGTATTACACAAAGGGAGAGAAAGCAAATATAGCAAAAACTGTCAGCAATATTGAAGTTTGGCACCGTAAACTTGGACACCTTAATGAAAATGACTTAAAATTAGCTGCCAGCAAAAACCTGATTAAAGGTTTAGTACTAGGAGGCGGAAATCTACCAGACTGCGAAATATGCATTAAAGGTAAGATGGCCAGACTGCCATTTTCATCCTTAGACGGACCACAGTCTACACAAGCGCTGGAAATTGTGCATAGTGATGTCTGTGGACCGGTCAACACCGAAACGTTGGCTGGATCAAAATATTTCCTGACATTCCTGGACGACTACACTAAATATTGCTGTGTCTATTTTATATCACACAAAAATGAAGTGTTTGAAAAGTTTAAGGAATACAAAAGCAAGGTTGAAAAGTTTCATAATTTACCAATAAAAAATTTACAATCCGACAATGGAACGGAATATTGCAATAGAGAATTCGACGAATTCTTAAAACAACATGGGATCCAGAGAAGACTCACAGCACCTTACACGCCCCAACAGAACGGCCAAAGCGAACGTAAAAATAGATCTCTTCTTGACAGAGCACGGTGTTTGATGATCGAAGGGAACATACCTCAAAAACTGTGGGCTGAGGCAGTATACACAGCGAACTATCTCATCAACCGAAGCCCAGCTAAAGCCCTAAAAGGTTGTACACCATATGAAAAATGGACCGGCCGCACTCCATCTGGAAATCACCTACAGATATTTTTGATATTATTGATTTATAAAGCTTTTGTCCTGAACAAACATAGAAAAGGCAAATTTACACCAAAATGTACAGAAGGAGTCTTCATGGGCTATGCACAGCTAGCAAAAGGTTATCGCATTTACATTCCTGAAAAACAAGGTATTGTAATAAGCAGAGACGTGAAATTTATTGACAAAATGTATTATAAGGATTATGATGACAGTACTGAAGAAAACTACGATGATTTTTTAAGGGAACACGTAGAACAGGAACTTGTGAGACCTGAAAAAGAGAACAAGGTTAATAAAAATTCAGAAATAAAGAAGAAGGAAAAACAAAGAAAGAAGAACAATAACTTACCCGTCGTAGAAGTTGAGTTCTTATCACCTCAACCTAATCTTGAAACTGAAATCACACTTCCTGAAAATACTGAGCAAGAACCTGAACATGAAGTCAACACAGAACCTGAAATTAGAGAAGGTACAAGTCATGAACTATTGAACATGAGAAATCCTATAAACGAAGAGCCAAGACCCCGTAGAGATCGTAAAGCTCCGTGTTGGCATCAAGATTATGAGACAACAAATACATCTTCATACTCTGAGGAGAGTCAAGAACCCTTAAATGTAGATGAAGATGAACTCATGTTTCTGTGCGAAAAAGATCTCGAAAATGACGAATGGCATGACGCTATAAAAACGGAAATAAAAGCTCATATAACAAATGGAACATGGAAAATCGTCAAGAAAGAGAAAGATATGAAAATTATTGACTATAGAATGATTTTGAAAAATAAATGGACTCCAGACAAAGGAAAAATAAAGAAAGCCAGACTTGTTGCACGCGGATTTGGACAAAGACCTGGGATCGATTTCAATGAGACATTCGCACCAGTTGCAAGATTAAGTACCATTCGATCTGTAATTGGACTAGCAGTCGAAGAAAATTTAAAACTTAATCAAATGGATGTCAAGACAGCATATCTGAATGGCGATCTGGCAGAAAATATTTTCATGAAGTTTCCTGAACATACCGAAAAATATGTGGCTGAAATTATGGTAGAGGCATGCGATGATTTTAATTTGTATGATAAGGCAAAGAAGATACTAGAAGACATAAAAAGTATTGAACAAGACAAAGTATGTCATCTCAAAAAGGCTCTCTATGGGCTAAAACAAGCAGGAAGACAGTGGTATACAAAATTAGACACTGAACTAAAGAAAATAGGATTTCGTGCATCAGAAGCTGATCCTTGCGTCTACATATTAGCGAAAGGAGGAGAAAAGACAGTGATTGCTATATATGTAGATGACCTGCTTATTGCATACTCATCCTCTAAAATACTGTCTGAGATCAAGAAAAGGTTAAACGAAACATTTGAAATGAAAGATTTAGGGCAACCAAAACGCCTAATAGGAATAGATTTAGAATACAAAGAAAATAAAATAAAATTAAGCCAAAAGAAATTTATACAAGACACTTTAACGAAGTTTAAGATGGAGGATTGCAAAACTGCCACAACTCCAATGGAATTAAATTTAAACCTAGAGCCTAATAAAAAAGGAGAAGAGAACTTACCTTAAAGAAACCTGATTGGAACACTGATGTACATCTCAGTTGCTACCCGACCAGACGTAACGTACGCTGTAAATTACTTATCCAGATTTAATGATTGTTTCGGACCTGAACACTTCAA
The DNA here is from genome assembly GCA_905147135.1 of Blastobasis lacticolella. NCBI lineage: Eukaryota > Metazoa > Arthropoda > Insecta > Lepidoptera > Blastobasidae > Blastobasis > Blastobasis lacticolella. The sequence continues at coordinate 9,777,693 of LR990053.1, forward strand.
ATCAGCAAAGCGAGTGTTACGATATCTAAAAGGTACAATCGACGTCGGTCTTACATATTTAAAAACACAAGAACCATTAGAAGGTATGGCCGATGCTGATTGGGGTGCTTGCAAGCTGGACAGAAAGTCTTGTTCCGGCTACACATTTAAATATGCAGGAGCAGCTATCAGTTGGGCGTCTAAGAAGCAAAGCAATATAGCCCTATCAACGGCTGAATCTGAATACACAGCTCTGACAGAAGCTGCGAAAGAGACTGTTCACCTAAGGTCACTTTTCAGAGATCTAGGTATTGATTTTGGACAGATAACAATTTGGAGTGATAATCAAGCTGCCATAAAGTTGGGACTCAACCCGATAGTATCTTCCAAGTCAAAACACATCGACCTAAAAGTGCACTACATAAGAGATTGCGTTAAACAAGGAATCATAAATATCACTTATAAGCGCACAGAGGAAATGGAGGCAGACCTCCTGACTAAGGCGCTGTCTGGACCTCGGTTAGAGATGCTAAGAAGCAAACTAGGACTCGGGCAATAAATGTGAGGAGGAGTAATGTGTGTCTATGATTGTACTGGCACATAATATTGCCGAGTTCTTATTGACACTTGATTGTCTAAATTGTTCTTTCATGATTATTCTTGAGATGTCTAATTATAATAAAACCAACATTTAATTGTAAACAATATTTTATTCTTTCATCCGTCGCTCCATCCAACAAGTATTCATTACTAAAAAATAGTACTTCGACTGGCAGCGAGAAATGTGCAAACCGAGAAATGTAAACGCTGCCGCGACTGCAGACGGATTGAATAAATTTTAAGAAAATAATAAAGTGGTGAGTGCGGCGTAGTGCGCTGTGCGCCCGTTTTCATTATTATTTTCACTGGAACGACTAAAGACGGGGTGTACGACGGGGGCCTTAATCGGTGATCATTGGAACGTGTATTCGAACGCGTCCTAGATAAACTCCCGCGTTTTTTGTGTTTCTGTCAAAAGTTCATCGTGTTTTCAGAGTGCCTGAAATGAAAATGTTTTCTGTTTATATGTAAGATATTTATGTGTTTTTAGTAAATACCGATTTGTAAAGTTAAAGATTACTTAAGTTATCATGAAAAGTAACAAATCACCGAGGAATGTGGTGGTAACACCACCACAAAAGAATTTGAAGCAAGCTAGACTGCCGTTCAAGCTTCTTACTGAAGCTGAAGTATCCCCGAAGACTCCTTCTCCACAGACAAAGAAAATGAAGCTATCAGATGACACAGAGCCGGTCAAGAAAGATTCCCCAAAGACTCCTCAAACCAGGCGAAATATACTACCAGCTGATCCAGAACCGGTCTCAAAAGCATCCCCCAAGACTCCTTCATCGCAAACCAGGAACAGAAAAGTATCAACTGACGCAGAGCAAGTTAATGATGAATCTCCTAAGACCATATCTCCTCAATCAAGGAAAAGGAAACTATCAGCTGATTCAGAAACACGGAGTCCAGCCACGAAAGTAAGTAAAATTAGTAAAAATAACATTATTCAGTACTTGATAAGTAAGATAATGTGTGTTATCTTTCACTTCGTATTACAAAAAAGTCAACATTCAAAATTCAAAATTTATTTATTGATTAGGACATTAAATATCTCTTTCAATCGTCAAAAAGGAGGGGGGCAGGAAAGCAGGAAGGAAGCACACAGTGACACGCTGATAAACTAAAAAACTACTGTACAGATTTTTACTAATAGACAGAGAGATTCATGAGGCAAAATTTCTGGCTAGTGATATTATTTCGGTGCATATATTGTTAACATTGCTTTTAGTTAGGTCCCTAACAAGTTACTATATCATTTTTAGCTTCAAAAGAAATTAGAAGCTGCTGCAAAAAAGGAAGAGAAGGAAAAGGAAAAACAGGAGAGGGAGTTAAAGAGGCAACAAGAGAAAGACCAGAAAAGAAAGGAAAGAGAAGAAAAAGAGGAAGCTAAGAGAAAGGAAAGAGAAGAGAAGGAAGAACAAAGAAGGAAAGAAAAGGAAGAAAAAGAAAGACAAAAGGAGCAAGAAAAAAGTAAATGTTAAACAATGCATTACTATTTAACTTAACAGAAAATTAGAGACATAACAATTCCACCACAATAATTTCTTGTGTTTCAGAAATGAGGGAGCAGAAAGAAGAGTTGAAGCGCAAGGAAAAAGAAGATAAGGAAGAACAGAGAAAGAAGGAAAGAGAGGCCAGAGAAGAAGAAAGGCGCAAAAGACAAGAGGCATTAGAATTAGAAAAACAAGAGCAAGAATTGAAAAAGAAAAAGGCAGCTGAAGCCTTTGCAAGTTTCTTTGTACCAAAACAAAAAGTTGACAAAGATCAAATGGTAGTGTCAGTTAGCAAAAACAATATGTTATCAAGCTTTACATTAAAAGCAGATATGAGATTGGCTCCAACATGTAGAGCTGATTTTGGTTCAGATAAGAGAACTACGTTAGATTCAGTATTACAGGAACAGTGTTTGTCTAAGCATGGATTATACCTGAAGTCGCTTAAGGAAAGAAAATTTGTGCCAATGACCAGTGGCAAAACCTGGCCCTTGACTGACAAAGATGATGATGATGATGATGTAATGATTGTTGGTAAGTTGCTTTTATGTAATTTTATGGTAAAAAGCCATGACTTTACTCAGTACATTATTAAAAAGTAGCAAATGTTTGTGCTGTATTTAGTTATGATATAAAAACACTTGTTACAATACTCTAGAGGATTTTCCTTGTATAGCATTCCAATTGGATAATTGGAAACAATGCTGGTTGACGGAAATAGCTGTTACATCACAAATCAGTGTTCGGTTGCAGTGTACAGAACACAGTATTCTGGATAAGAAAATACATAAAATAGAAAAGTCTAAAAATAATAAGTCGTTTATTTTATAATAAAAAAAAATTATACACATAAAGAAGAGATGGTGAATATTAGTTGAATGATAAAACCATCAGATTATAATTTACTAATAATATATTATCTTTACTCTGCTGATCATTGGTTAATAGTCCAGTCTTGTAAAAATAGCTGACTGATCGCTGACCGTAATAGAGAATGAAATATATAAAAATTGTGATATGAAAGGGATAGAGATATCAACACCTCCACTGTCGCTCAGCGTTCTTTTTATAGACAGACCAGTACCCGCACATATTACTTCAGTTGGACTTATTTATTTTCAGAGGATGAATTACCACCTATGGACAATACTGGCGGGGTGACAACCTGTGAGACTGCAGCTCTTGAAAAACATAGGCCTAAACTTCTGAGTTTCCATGAAAATCGACGCCCACCTTATTGGGGCACCTGGAGAAAGAAGAGCAGCTGTATCAAACCACGTAAACCGTTTTCACAGGATAAGGTGTGTATTTAGTTTAATCAATAGTTTTGTTATGTTAACCTGGTTATTTAATAAAACATATAACATTATGTTTTTGTAAATGAATAAATTGAAACCAGTGGGGTGCAATTTAATAAAATTTGTATAATAAAGTGGGACTAGTGTACAAAAGGTGATTTAATTCATAATAATGGAGTTCCCATGACAAAGTAACAACGCAAAAATGTTAAATACCTACATACACCAATTCAAAAATATTTTAACTACAAAGTCTTCTCTGCATCCCTTCTTAACTATCCACTACCTTTGCTTCAGACATACCTGGACTACGAAGTGGACAGTGATGAGGAATGGGAGGAGGATCCAGAAGGCGAGAGCCTCGACGGCAGCGTTTGCGGGAGCGAAGACGAAGGTGATGCTCGTGATGAGTATGAAGTGGACAATGAAGTCTTTGTGCCACATGGATACCTTAGTGATGAGGTTAGTATACTTGCTGAATATTTATTTATTCTTAGGCTGCCCTACATACATTAGCCTAAACATTGGTGGCTTCTGCAGCATTCTCCCAATGTGTGGATCGAGCTAGAAAATATCATGGGCCCCAGTGTTGGCGGGAGTTTAGACAGCTGTCCGGCGAATGTCTATTATATCACAGAAAATTGCGCCGACGTTCGCGGTTCGTCAACACATTGGCTGCTAAACCAGCATTGGTACTGGTTGTGGGGCTAACGTGAACCCGACATTATAAATAGTGTGTGTATTTCGTGCTTACAATGCAAGCTGCACTGAAAACTTAGGTTGTAGACTGTATTAGTGTTATTGAGATATTTAACTCGAAAAAATTTACTGTCTTGATATAGTGGAAGAAATTACTTTAAAAATATTCTATTTCGTTTATTAATTTTTCAGGAAGCAACCATGGATGATGATGATGTGATGTCTTTAACACCTGAGACACAAAAAGCTCGACTGAAACATTTGGAGGATGAGTTCGAAACAGAATTGAGGAAGCCCACAGAAAAATTGAAGCCAAGAATGTATGGGGTGCTCTGGGAGACCAGTGATGGAGGGAAACCAGAGAAATGTGTAGATGCTCTGTGGAACTACTTCCAAAAATTCGCCATGATCATGGATGATCCAACTCCACTGATGCAGCCTTCTAGTGAGCCGGAGGAAGTAGAGAAAAAGAAAGTTAAAAAGAAGAAAGCTCCAGCCGACAGTGAAGAGCAAAGTCCGAAACCAGAAAAAAAGAAGAAAGTTAAAAAAGAAAATAAGGAAGCCAAGAAGCCCAAACCTGAGGCTAAGAAGACTGTTCCCAATCAACCTGGTATCAATTCATTTTTAACTAAAATTAAAACGACTTAGATAACTTAAAACCACTGTGGGTTGTTGAAAAATACTTTTTAATCATTATTTTATTATTGGATGTTATTTTTTGCAAAAGTAATTTAATTAGTACCTATATCAATAGCTGGTTAAGTATATGTTGTTGAATTATAGTGTATCCATACAGAACAAAATAGATAATTGCCTAGTTAATATACTAATAACATATGAATACATCATTATGATGAGAATTTGCCTGGTTTTTTATATGAATCCAACATTTTCATGAACCTCTATGTGGGCCTATGCTCGTTAAGCAAAACTTACACATTTTTAGTGCAAAAGGGAGAAATATCTTCCTCACAAACATCTTTTATGCTATATTGTTAAGACTGTAAATAAATATAATAAATATCTATGTAAAATTCAGGTGTCTAAACGTAATAATAATTTTACAATAGATATTATCAACTTTTTGTTTAAGGTTTTATTTCAAACCAATTTACAACAGGTTTTTTTATTAACAGGAGGCTTTAAAGTCGTGAGAACGCGATCAGCGGCCGTACCGCCGATCTCGGATAGTACGCCGCCATCTTGGTCCAATTGAGTAGGGACCAATCGCAGCAAGGCAGAGCCAGAGCTGCCTACGTCCCTACTCAATTGGATCAAGTCTACTATCCGAGATCGGCGGCACGGCCCCTTACTCAATGAAGTCTTGTGATTGAGAGGAAAACTATATTGGTAACACGCACGTTTACAAGAGCCACAGAGCCATGACATCTTCCGTATAATTGTGATACTAAATAGGTCCGTGGCTCCGTGCTCTCCAAGATCCAAACGTTTTCAACTAAATTCAACCGCAGCTAAAAGTCACATGGGATATTTCTATTTCATTCATGAGTAAGAGACCGCATGGGACTTTCAGCTGCCATGCCGTTGACTTAACGTTTAGCTGAAAATGTTAGTAGAATAAGGCCCAGGACGTACTCAATGCAACAATAGGCCGTGTGTTCTCTAACCCGCCTGCTAAAGCAATAACCTACAATTTCGTGGGAGAGGCCCTAAGTCCTGCAGTGGACTCTTATGGGCTGTGATGATGATGATGATGTACTCAATGAAGAAAGGTATTATTGGGTGCATTATGTAATAGATTTTGTACCCACGCTGTACGTGCGCGCGGTATGTCTTGCTTAACCCATTGAAGTCGACGAAAATGTTTCAGTTTGCCGTAAAAAATACAGAACATAAGCTTTTCTTTTTCAATTTGCCCTTGCTTGCCTATCTAAACGCTAAGGTTAAATTCCATACGCAACATAAACTTTAGGGTTTGCGCAGGCCGACGGATGGAGTAGTGACGAAGAGCAGTCTCGGGTCGCAAAGGAGTGTGATTTCTTGATACTAAACTCAAGCGTACTTCTGTAAATTCAACGCATGTAACTAATTTATAGCGCCCCTGGTGATGCTGATGTCCATAGGCGGCGGTGACCACTTTCCATCCATCCTGTTTGTCCGCCGTATTAAATAAAAAAAATGAAGTTGCGTCACAATTGTTACTAATTTTTAATCAACAAGAGCGCGGAGTTGCACAGAAGCTCGTGACGGCTCTTTTGGACACTTGTAGACGTGAAGCCGCGCGCTGTTGTAATTTTGACTTGGTATAGCAGTATTCTGTAGAGAACATTAAATCTTATATGAAAGGAAATAGGGTTAAATTTCATTTGTTACTAAAGTGGTCGCTTCGCCTCCACTTCACCGGTAGGCGACTCTACAAGTATAATTTTGGAGGAACTGCGTCGTATATTTTAAAAGGCTACACTAAAAAGTGAGGTTATTTTTGTAATAGGAATAATCAAGTTTCGTTTACAGTTGATTTAATTTTCTTTAAGAGGCATAAAAGTGGAATTTGGTCAAGGTGACACGAAGTACCTACTTAATCGACCACTCACGATGCCCAACTTTCAGGCAATAAACCTGCAAAGATTTTGCTAAAATATACTGACAGGCACTTGTTAAATGAATGTCAATTGTGAAGTCACGCACGCAGTCCCTTGGTGTTCCATTGTTATGGTAATTTGAGGAATGTCCTTGCATGAATGCCATAGGTAGGGTTTTAGTAATAAGTTGCTGAGGCCACAGACACTAACTGAGAATTGCGATGGGATTAACATGATTAAGTGGAATTTCGACAATATAGTAGATAGCGTGTAATTTCCAGCCCCCTGGTGTTGCGGATTTCCATGGGTGGCGGTGATCACTTGCCATCAGGTGACTTACTTGCTTGTTCACCTCCCTCTATAATACTCATTGTAGGTATAACCGAAAGAAAAACGTAACATCTCCAACTAAGTACCTAGAGATACTTATACTATAGTAACTCCTAAACTACTGAACCTATTTTAATGAAACAAAGTTCAGAACCATCTTGATTAAACTGGCTTTCAAATATAGGTAGAAAATCACATGGAAATCGGTAATCCGCTCGGGAACTACGATAGCCACAGATACAGGAGCCATAGATACCTACACACACACACACACACACGTTAAAAACACCTCATTTTTCGTCGGGGGTTGAAAAGCAGTGCGTAAACACTCTTAAGGATACACACTCATATTTTTAAAATAGTAGGGTAAAAAACTTGTAGAAGAGTTTAGTTTTAGCATTCGAATCTGAAACCACAAATCGTAAAACCGGAGCACAGCCCTAGCTATAACACGTTAACTACCGTTAATTAATTGGTCTAAGTACTTTTGACCGAGGCCCGACCTCTAACTCGGACTGCGGGCGTGATAACCCGAGTGTTATCAATCAAGCTAAGTAATTAGAACGGTTTTCGTACTGGATGGCAGGTCGGGAGCTAATAAGATTCAAATTGCATGCCAAATCTCATCTAAATCAGCTGATCCGATGAGTTTTACTTATAGCTAAGTATAGTTACACCTAGAGCATCGGTGGCTGAGCGGTTAGAGTATGCGACTCGTAAGCCAGAGGTCCCGGGTTCGAATCCCGCTCCGGCCATGTACCAATGACTGTTATCTGAGTTATGTACATTAGTTGAATACTAACCGATACTCTTACGGTGAGGGAAAACATCGTGATGAAACCTGCACATTCAGGCGACTGGATGTGTAACCATGATCCAATTTGGCATTACCTGACCTGGCAAATACTGGATCATGGTCAAGGCGGACCCCGGGCCCTCGTGCGCGAGAGCACAACCAGGACATTAACGCTAATATGATTTTTTTTTATAGTTACACCTGGATAACAGAGTGTTGTATCTTGTAGTTAAGAGTAAAATGTTAATAGCGCGCCCATGGGTATACGCAATGTAATGTTAAGAAGCTAAATTGGAGTTCTGTATGTGCTGACAACAAACTATTTTGTTGTTAGGCAGTTTATGTCAAAAAGTGTAGGTACCTACTTACTCTTAAGCTTTTACTGAATTCTTTTTTATAGGTAGGTTACCTTACTTTATATTAAGAGAGCGTCGGTAGCCGGGCGGTTGAGTATCCAACTCGTAAGCGAGAGGTACCGGGTTCGAATCCCGCTGTGGCTATGTACCATGACTTTTTTCTGAGTTATGTACATTATTTGTAGTAAATGTTTCCGAGGCAAAAGATCTAGAGTATCCGTTGGCTGGAAAAAGGGCAGCAGCGTTGTTCATTTTTTAATTTACTATACTGCGATCTCCAACCCGCCTGCCAAGCGTGGAGCCCTAAGTCCTGCAGTGGATTGTTATGGGCTGTGATGAGGATGCGATTTTATTTGTTTTAGCTTAAGAGATGTTTTCACAATAAACTGTTAAATAAAATAAATAATAAATACATCTTTCACAGACTGCTCTACGATGCAGATACAAACTAAACTACGGGTCCGTCCGAGGTCGTGAAGAATTGTACACTTCAACGTTCAAATTATTTACATTCGACGAAGACTTGAAATCACGTAAACACTTGCATTCGTCTAATTTCCTACTCCTCGCTCTTTGCTTGTATGGATTTTTTATGTTCTGCATCCGGCTTATAGGCTGGGCGGACATCCGGTTTCCGGCAAACAACTATTTCATCAACAACGTTTCATCTCTAATAACTACCTTATAATATTTTTCCTGAACAATTCACAGGGGAAAAGGCGTGACGATATGTAGGTATGTACCTATATGTAGGTAACTAACAGTCAGTGAAAAACGAGTAAGTAGATAAGTCCACTTGATGGAACGTGGTAACTGTTGCCCATTTAGGTTTCAACAAACACGGAGAACCAAAAGCTGCGCTGACACGGTTGTGCTGAGTGTTTTGAATTCTTCACTCCAGTTTCTGTAGGTAGGTGTAATGTGCTTATTACATTTGACTAAATACAGAAGCAAAAAACGTGATAGCAAATGAAAGTGGAATGTATTGCATATAAAATAAGGTCCATTTTTGTATCACGGCTTTTGAAAAGCGCAGCGACGCGTAACATAATTTAAGTGATACAAAAATGGGTTTTATTCTATGAGCAATACATTCTAAATTGATTTGCTGTAACGATTTTTACTTCTGAATGTAGGTTAGAAGTTTACAATAATAAGCGCATAATTAACTGTTTAGTACGGATTTTAATAAGGTTTTCACCGATGAATCTACCAATACACTGCCATGTTTCCACAGGGGGTTTTGTGTGCCAGAGAAGTTAATGGTGTGCCCTGTGTCAGACACCTCTTCTTAACCCTCAACACAACATGATGGTCGTTAAGTTTGTCGTGCGTATCTGTATGTCTGTCTGTAGCATATGGTACCTCCCGAATGGATAGTCCGATTTCAAAACGGTTTTCTTTATTTAGAAAGCAGTCTTTAAAATCTGTTTTAAAGGCTGGTTGTTAGTAGTAATTTGGGAAATATTTGTGTAGGTACTAAGAGATAATATGTACCTATAGATAGTACCGAAATATCTTCAATGTGGTTACCAGACAGGTCCCTCATCATGTTATTTGGACACGTCCTTTTCTTTAAACTTTTTGTTTCCACGTCGTTTTTTATGGATCGATGTCTGTTTTCTTTTTCGACAGTATTTTTTCCTCCAGATACTATAATTTTACGTACTTAAACCTATCTATCAGAATTTTTTATTATCGATTTTCATGTTTAGAAGATGTTTGGTCTGTAATGGTTTTTAAGTTGATTTTGTAGCGAACTATAATTGAGTCCCGTATATGTTTTCGAAACTCAATATACCGCATAACCGATCCCTTAAAAACAATTCACCCTCCTACTTCATTAAATCTGTTCAATGAAGAATTACAGTTAAACATGGGGAGGACATTTAAAGTGCCCTTAACGAAGTGTTGATTCATTGAAAGGATTTCCTCCTGTTTAAGGTTAGTCTTTAATGCTGTTTTATTCTGCGTCCATTCTTTATACTTCGCACAACATACCCGCTAATTCGTTTTATGCACATTGTAGCGCGTCCCAATGCATCATGCGGGATCCAGAAAACCCGATATCCACCGGATATCCGGCATGAACCCGTCCTGAAACCGGAGAAAAATCGACCAGGACACGGCTTTAAAGGAGGACCTGTCTATTTATTTCAATATGCTGTAGGTAGGTCTACCTACCTCATTACCACCTTGAGTTAATTTATACATTTAACGGGCTCGGCGAGACCGTCGCTGGAGGAGGTCGCTGTCAGGCACGAATAAGGAATGCAATCCCGCAAGATAAGTAATTTCAATTCCCATTCCAATCTATGTTACCCGAAATGTGTAAAACTTCAGTAAATTTTCAAGGAAATGGCGAGCCAATTTAGGAAATGTGTAAAATGATTTGTCGAAGGTTAACATTTTCTAGCATTGTATCTACCCAATTCCTAAATGGTAGCCTAAAATGCGTGTTTTGAGGTTATGTTGATAATAACACAGGAAAATTCCACTGTTCCTATATGTATAATATAATATAGCGTTCCGGCTCTGCCTGGCATTGTCGAGCACGGTTCGGTCGTGGTTGGCGAGGGATACGTTTATCTACGGCCATAGGGCGGTCAGCGTGTCACTGTGTGTTTTCTTCCTACTTTCTTATCCCCCTCCTTTTTGACGATTGAAAGAGATATTTAATGTCCTAATCAATAAAGAAATTTTGAATTTTTGAATTTTTGTTTTTGTTCAGGCGCTCAAAAAACATTCGAGTTGTGGCTGCAAGAGTCTTTTTATAAATGTCCGCTAGTTTTTAAAAGGCCACTCCGACCAATTGTACCTACGCTCGCTTCACTCACTCGGCTCGTGCGCGGTGGTTCATAACAACAATCGCTCTATTATTATAGTAATCAGAGTGTTAAATCATTTTACCTAAAACCCTAAAACATTGTTGTTTCGCATTCGCTCGTCACCAATTTTCGTTAGACCGCATACCTAACCATTTACTCTTTAAATTTATATTGGTTAAAAGTGTACCTTTAATTTGTATCTAATATTGGTACTTACATTGCTACATTCCTAATGTAAGGTCACTTTTTAATATTCCACCCTATTTCATTTTACCAAGGAATTAAAGGAGAAATCGGAAATTTAGACTATATTTTCATTTATTTTTAACCCCATTTTCCTATACACCTACTACCGGGTGTTTTCCGGCAGCTCTCTTACCTACATTTTACGACTTCTTCACACATCCCACCGGTACAAGAGTAAATAAAACGACTCCTGTCTGTCCTTTTCGGAGATCAATTTATCATTGTTTCTGCACACAGACGGATAGGTGTAGCTTCACCTGCCAATTCCATTCCGGATTTCCCGGGAACGTAAATCAAACAGCAATCCGTCACTGCCATTAGATGTTTATTCAGTTCAATTCAAATTCGCATCGCTTTATTTCATTTGAAAGAGCTTTACTTAATTGCCATTTTAAGCCCCGATTTAACAATAAAGAACAGATATTATTATGTTAGGTACGTAAAAGATTTTGGCGTCATTGTCTCGTTTAATACCTGTTAATAGGGAAACCTGACCAGTGACCCAGGGACCCATTTTTCTAATCACTCGCATCTACGCGAGCGCTCGCCTTCTAATGTCTGTCTTTTCTATCTCTGGCAACTTCCCACGAATATGCAAGAGACAGGAAACGCACTCGAGCGCTCGCGTGGATGCGAGCCGTTCAAAAAGGTGGCCCCTGAATGGATCATGGTTACACATTCAGTCGCCAGATTCAGAAACGACCGGGTCCGATCCCAGTGCCGCCATGTACCAAATACCAGTATAGGTATTGCATATACCTGTCTCTTGCATATACCGGGGATCGAACTCGTTACCTCTCACTGACGAGTCGGGCCCGCTAGCCTAAGGCCACCGACGCTCTAAACAGGTGATATTGATGTAGTAGGTACTCTAGCGGGCCTGCGCGACATCGTTCGTGTGGCGTCCTACCCTAACCCGTACCCTACCCCTACTTTACCCCTACCACTTCATTTTGGACAATGTATGAACAATACTAATAAAGAAATATGAATATGAATACATTATTTTTTATTGCCAATAAACCTTAACTCTTGAATCACTCTTATCTATTGATGAAATCCGCATTACAATCCGATACATATTTTAGAAAATCTAAGCGTGTGTTAGAGGAATAGATAGAGTGTACCGATCTAATGTGGGAATTTAAGTATTTAGGAGATATGAATTAGGTTGACCTAGTATTTTATTGAAAACTAAGGTTAGAAATTTGATTGAAATGAAAAATGGGGCACATTACTTAAATATAAATTTATATTTATTCACTAAAGACATACATATTCAAACCTACAGTAAGATCAAATGCGATAAGTTATTTACAAAACAAAACACACAAACAAACAAACAAAAGGAAACAAATTTACAGGGGAAATATGCCAATATATTCTAAACATAAAAGGAAGTAGGTAGAACGGCTATATCGCCTGAAAATTACACAAATCAATTACAAATCAGCAATAGGCAATAAGCCGTGTAGTGTCCGGCAGAGTAGAGTAGCACCAACCCCTTACACTCGTGGGTGTCGTACAAGGCGACTATTGTTTCCGAGACAAAAGATAGTCTCCGTGAGCTGAAAAATGGGCAGCAGCGTTTTCCATTCTTATATTTATAACACTGCGATCTCCAACCCGCCTGCCAAGCGTGGAGATAATGGCAATGACCTCCCCTTTCGTGGGAGAGGCCCTAAGTCCTGCAGTGGACTGTTATGGGCTGTGATGTGAATAGGCACCAAAGTAATACAATGCAAGTTTATACTTAACTCTGTGTCTAGTCTGGAGCAAAAGTCCTTTCCAGTCATTCAACTAGGTTTATATACCCAACGTTTAGCCGGAAATCGGAAGCCGGTACATATTTCACCAATCATAAGAAGTTATACACTGCCAGTTACCTAAATATGAATTTATTGTGCCAAAATACTTAACCAAAAGCATCGAAATAGTTCTTAAAACTATTTTTAATAATTATTGGATTTATTATTCCATTAGAAACCTAACTTTTATTTAATTAGTACTTAATCTGTTAAAGAAATTCGTTCCGAAATATAGAACGAACGTTACGTTCGAAAACATTGAAAACTACACAGAATATTACTTAACGTATCTACTCAGGATAATATTTACAAACTATATTCTATAAGATAATCTATCAAATTAACATAAAAATTATTATAATCTCTAACAAGTGCATCGATGAGATACAGACAACGAGAAGAGACTTTGATTTATACTATTTATAGATACAGATTACATAGTTAATCTGTTCGCCATTGTGGCCAATGATGACGTATTTTAATGTTATGGTGTTTGTTTTCCTATGGCGCAGGTGTTTGTCGTAGAAAACATACCTATTCGCGAATGATCAAACTGGTTGCGAAAGTCATTTGTCAAGGCGGCTGGAGGGGATTTCGATGCCACTTTGAAAGGAAAAGCTGTTTTTTTGCGATCGTTACCGCAGTTTGGAAGATATAGTAGAGTTAAGTAGAGACTAGTAAATTAAAAAAGACTAGTAATTAACCTAAACCGTTTTTGGCGTCTGGTCATACGATAATGATTGTAATCTCTTTTTTTTTTTTGCAATTCTTGACGCAGTTTCAAAGATATAGATAGAGTTAAGTAGAGACTAGTAAATTAAATACCTAAACCTGTTTTGGCGTCTAGCCGTAAGGTAATGATTGTAATGTCTAAGTAGGTTTGTTAGCCCTAAAATCATTATTAAATATGTTTCACATGATTTACTGCTACAGAAACTAGAATCTCTAGGATTTCGGGGCAATACACTTCAGTGGATTGGTTCATATCTTCAAAATCGACAACAGCGGGTTCTTATAACGCAGCTAGATAAAAATATGGAAGTCAAAGTCTTTACATCACATATAAGATACAATAAATCTGGAGTTCCACAGGGAAGCGTATTGGGACCAATTTTGTTTCTTTTGTACGTCAATGATATTGTACAAGTAAGTGGACATGCGTGTACTCTTTTTGCAGATGACATTTCATTAGTTGTGACATCTAATAAAAATAATGCAAATAATAATATGATTTTGACACATGAATCTGACATTAATAATTTACTTTCTAATATAATTAATTGGCTAAATAATAACAATCTACAAATAAATTTAGATAAAACAAACTATATGCAATTCCATAAAACAAAAGATAAAATCAATTTACACATTAATTACGATGGTACAATAATAAATGAAGTTGATCAAACCAAATTCTTGGGATTAATACTAGATAAAAATATGAATTGGAAGGCCCAGGTAGAATGTGTTTGCAGTAAAATCAATAGATTTGTTTATGCACTCAAACGTTTAAAAAATACCACTAATATAAAAACTGCTCTAATGGCATACCACTCCTACGTGGAATCCGTTTTCCGGTATGGAATTGTAATCTGGGGAAATTGTTGCGAAATGAATCGAGTCTTCATTGCACAGAAGAAATGCATTCGGGCATTATACGGGATTGCACCTGACGTGTCTTGCAAGCCCTATTTTATCAGGCTTGGTATACTAACCATTCCATCGCTCTATATATACGAAATATGTGTATTTGTAAGGCAACATGCCTATCTATTCTCGCGAGTTTGTGATATAAGTAAACGGGAGCAAAGAGATCCCAATAGACTGGTACTGACGATAAATCCAAAAAGCGCAAAATACAACAAAAGTTGTTTAGTAATGTGTATAAAAATTTTAAATTGTTAAATGACATATTATTTAGGAAAAAATTAAAGAACTGGCTCTGTGTACAAGCCTTTTATACAATTAAAGAGTTCACTGACAATAAGTTGTATACTTAATAAAATTATGATATAATTTGCATGCTGTAATTCTGACAGGCTAAACGTGATTGTACATATTTACAAATAACTCCACCTCTGTAAGACCATGTTTATAGCAAATAAATGATTATGAATTATGAATTATGAATTAAATAATTAACTGTCTGCATGAAGTTCAAATTAATGATAAAGTTGCGATTAGTACAACTGTGCAACAGTAACTACGTACTAAAATACGTAGGTCGATAAACAATAAGGATTATGAATTATGAATTAAATAATTAACTGTCTGCATGAAGTTCAAATTAATGATACAGTTGCGATTAGTACAACTGTGCAACAGTAACTACCTACTCAAATACGTAGGTCGACAAACAATAAGGATTTTATTATATGATTATGATTAATACGCCGCCTCGACTAATGTGTGACATTTCATGTGTTCAGTAGCAAGCGGTGGAATAATCTCATGTTTTCATCTATCTATATATTCCCGCAGATAGTACTGAATGTACTAATGTGTACATACATAAGTACCTACCTATAATTACCAGTATTTTTTTCTCTGTGCCTCCGATAGGTAACTAAGTAGGTAAACACAGAACAACATCGGTTCTCGGTTAATTTTAAATCCTCAGCTATCCACGCTCTTGTTTGTCAACAGTTAGGTTCCAAGTCAACTATTAGTCGGTCAATTGAATTCGCCTCATGCATATCCCGATTCGCTCCGCTCAATATGCAGTTTGCATCAGAAACCGCGGGACGTGAGACAACATCGGTTTCCAATTACGTAACACGATTTTGTAGGTATCTAGAGGTATATTGAAGGTGGGATAGGTATATAGAAGCGGATTGTGTACAGTGAGTGCGGTTTAAAAGTCCGCACAACAAAGTATGAAAACGTATGAGCGTAAATTTTGTAAATACTAGATGGAATGCGGTAAAACATCGTCGGCTCGGTGCTTATTTGGCCTATTACGTATTGAACAGTATTGAAATTTAAGCTTTAACAATACATTTAAGTTTTTTTTTCGATGGTCGATCGATACGTCAAATAAGCACTAAGGCGACGACATGCCGAAGTACGTAAGCACCTAGATGGTATTAGTTAGTACATATTGTGAAGTTCGAAGTAGGCGTGACGCGTGGTATCTTCCAACTGTGGCCACTGATGAGCAAGGCTTTGGTTACCTACAATACCTACTTATCTCCCAGACTCTATCTAAATATTTTAAATTACCTACCAACCAACACCGTACTATACTCATATTTACCTAGAAATCCTACAATCATGCGTGTAATATCAACCTGCACAGAGAAATGCACCTACGCTGATACAAGTTTCGTCATAAATTCATCTGTCACAGGTCTAGCCGGTCGTAAGTACCAACGTTTAACATGGCATTAGTCAGGAGTGGCGGGAGCTTCGTCGGCTGTGATTTAGGAGTATTTAGAGTAATCTACGGAACGGCGGCGGGCCGTGGGGCGCATGATCGAGCGTCGCCGGGCCTCCGACCCGACTCGAGTAGGTACGAGTCAGTAGCTCGGACGCAGCCGCCCGCGCCACCCGCTCACGCCGCTCAGACGAACCCGCGCGCATCCACCGCACACCCCAGTAATGACTGAACCCACCCCATGCGACCCGCGACCCTACACACAAAACAAGTGAACGCAAACCGACACCAAAATATGAACAGCACAGCACACGAACACACATAATTCACATTGTTTATAGTGAAACGGACCGATAACAGTGATTCGCACGCAAACTCAGTGAACGCATTGAACAGGCCGTACTGAAAGGATAGCCAAAATGAGACAGGATATCGATGCAACAGATTTGGCCCAAAAAATAGCGGCGTTCAAGAGCGACCCCGAGAACCTTCGGCAGGCCACAGAATTCGTAGACGAAATCACACAGCAGGCTAAAAAAGAGGCCGAAATTAAACAAAAAGAGAAAGAGAGAAGTAAATTCGTAAGTATCAAAGTATATTACACGTAAGGGAAAGAAATTGGATATGATAGGGCGGTAAGTGTTGAAATTGGAGTAGTGCAGCAACTTCTAGATTGCAACGGCTTGATCAAATTAGCAACGCTCTTCCAAAAGAATTTCAATCAAACTGTCTTGTGCAATTAGCTGTAACTGTCAAATTTGTATGCATGCGATCATCACAGTACCGTAAAATTTAATCTAGCACACACTTCATTTATCAGCATTGTTTGAAGCTTAAAGCCAAATCAATACCAACGCAACGCTACACATCGCACCAGCAATAACTGTTTACACGATCTTGAAATATAGTCAACATAAATCAGTGCTGAATCCAACAAAAGGCGTAGCGCTAGTAAAACGTGTTTCATTTTCTTTGCTTACACAGGCAGGAGTCACTGTAACCTTCAATGAAACATTTTGAGGGTCACGTCACGTAGCACGCTGGATGGCTATCACTGTATCAATATTGTTATCTAAAACAATATGTTTCCAAAGCTATATTGGTGTTCATGAGATTAAAGTTTATTGAACAATCGGCTTATGGTTATCGCTGATACGGATATGATGGGGAGAATATGCAAATAGATGTTTGATCGATTGATGAACATTTTGGGGCTTGATAACACAACTCACAACAGTTTTAACATTGGTTCTACCTGGAAAGAAAGATTTAAAATTACATAAAATTATTGAAACACGGGTATGGGTTTTGAGTTTAATGATTTATACCTAGCATTTTTACCTTGCTTTTTATCATGAATAGTAATTGAAGCTCCTTAAATCTAACTGAGAAACTGTAAATTACCAGGTAACTAGATATTGTATCGATTAGGTATGAAATATTTAAACTATTTTTATAAGTCAAAGTACCTATCTATAGGATAGATAGGTATCTGAAGTTTGAATAGGTACTTATGACAGGTAGTTATTGATGTCAGTAGTTACTGACATCAATAACAATATAGGTAACTGTTGTCACTCAAAACAAAATGTTATATACACTAAAAATCATATTAGATCATTATTTGAATGAGGCTTAATCGTTGAAGATATTTGAACGGAAGAAATCAAGGGGAGTGAGTAAGTTGAATTATTTATGGGCCATTTTAGCCCTCTTGCCCTCTTGTAACCAAAACAAAATCAATAGATTGTCATCATGGTCATGTAATGTCTCTATCAATACATACTAAAACATAGTCGCTTCCCACCGTCTGCCCCTCTGTATGTTGGTTTAGGTATGTAGGTATATATGCTTAGATCTTTTAAACTTCGCAACGCATATTGATGCGGTTATCAATAATAGGTAGAGTGATTCAAGAGCAAGATTTGTAGTGCAGGATAACACGCGACCGAAGTCGCTATGTAGTCGTAAAAGTTCAGAATATATATGTAGAACTTACCATAGCTTCTAATATTCATAAATTCATGGAATATGGAAATAACAGTACAAGTCTTCCAAGCGTAGTGATTTCCTATGGCAATGCCAAATGGTGGCGGAGTCGCAAGTCCTGCAGATGACGATAGTACAAGTACCTGCCCACCTACGTTAAGTTAGATCATCATCACTACCCATTACAGTCCACTGCTGGACTAAGGTACTCTCCCAAAAAGGGAAGTTTATTGCCATAATCTCCACGTTTGGCAGACGGGTTAGAGATCGCAGTGTTAAAATATATATGTTTAGAAAAACCTGCCGCCCATTTTTAACCCCACAGAGAGTACTTTAGTTAAACACCCACGAGTGTAAGGGGTTGGTGCTATTCTACTCTGGCGGACATCATACGGCCAAGTTAGATCAGATTAAGTTAGATAGTCAAATGAAAAATCTAACTGATCTATCTATTGGCTACCTAATAGGTGCTTCTTAGATCTTCTTTCATTTTGCCATGTCGTGACTTGAAGCTATTTCATTGCTAATTTTGCATCGCCTAGAGCGTTTTTTATACAGATCAACCATTGCTATTATCTTTATCGTTCTGATATTATAAAACAATAGTTGGAAATAACTCCTGTAGATACTCTGAATGTACCTTTTCAGAAAAAAAATTTAGGCACGTATAGATAAAATAATGGATTCATTAAAAATAAATAAATAAATAAATATTCGTGGACAAATTCACACAGCGCTATCTAGCCCCAAACTAATTTCATTCATTCATTTATATTTTATTGATAATTATTAAATTATCAATGTCAAAGTACAAGAATGTCAAATTACAAGAAATAACATATTCATTCAATACATTAGGATAATAAAGTAGTAAAGTCATAGTAAAGTACCTAGGTACGACAAACATTTAAAGGGTATGTTCCGGGTTTCCTACCGCGTACCTTTGTTGACAAACATACCCTTAAAATGTGTAATAACAACCGTGATAGTTTAAAACATTAAGGTACGAGAAATTTATAAATATTGTTCTTTGTACTCAATTTTCGTATTCAAGATTGTTTTACTCTTTGAAAGTTATAATTAGATACATAAGGCGATAAAACTACAAGGTAACTAACCAAAGTATTGATTGTTTCAGGAATCACAAGACAATGGATCTGGTAAGTACTTAAGGTCCTAAGTAAACAAGTACCGTTAACTTAGTATATTTACCTGGGGTTGTTCTTAGTCCCAAAATCAAACTTCGTGTAGGTAAGTAACTACAGGTAGCTGACATTGATTCCCGGTGTCCCTTAAAGCAAAACATATGTGACATCTTCAGTATATTGTCTATACTATATTGTAAAAACTCGTAACATATAGATACTACTCATTATCATCTTGGCGTTAATGTCCCGGTTGTGGACCGGGTCCCGGGGTCCACCTTGACCATGATCTAGGATTTGGCAGATCAGGTAATTACAGTGGAGCGACTGCCATATGTCCTCCGTGACCCGGCTATCAGGGGAACCTGACCAGATTGGATCAAGGTTACACATTCAGTCGCCTGAATGTGCAGGTTTCATCACAATGGTTTTCCTCACCGTAAGGGCATCGGTTGGTGTTCAACTAACGTACATATCTCACACAAGAGTCATTGGTACATGACGGCAAAAATATATACTAGGTACCTACTTATAAAAACCAGAGAAGGTCTGAACCTTAAGATTAGATATATACGATTAACAAAAAACACCGCAAACGAAGTTAACGAGAAAGATCTATTTTAATCTACTTATATAGAAACAAAGAGACATATAGCTGCTATATTCGAAGTACCCTAAGCAAATGTCAATAAGCGAATGTATTTTACGTTTTACAACTACTTTAAGGTTTGCTCGTATATAGCTAGACACATACAATAATGTCTTCTGGAGAGCAAATGAGTCTAAAAGTTATGTTATCCAAGTTGGATCCTCTCATAACTTATGCACACAGCTAAAACGTAGCCTCGGGCAAGGCTTTTGTTTAAACTCCGTAGGCTTTTACACCCCTATTCTAAGTGAAATATATTTAGCCAAGGGTTAACAAGCCAAGTTTTAGCCGGTTCTTTTGCGTGGGGAGACTAGTAAATGGAAAAAGTTTTTCAATTGAACAGTTTGCTCACGTTTGTATGTTGATGAGACGGGCTGGATGTAGACTTTGATTCTTTTTCCGTGCCTCTCTTAAGCTCTTGTATGAGTTTATTTCGCTCTCTACTTTACTTTACGACTGTAAGAGCTCGAGTTCGACCTAATCTTATAGGACACAAGTATAATAATAAAATTATCTTGGCGTTGGCGTTGGCGGTGTGGCAAAAATTAGTCCTTTTAGTCTAACTCCTACACCAGTTCAAATCACAGACCGTCTACAGTTTTACTAATTATTAGGCATATTGATTAGGCACAAACCGTGGCCAAAAAGATGGACAAGCATCTTAGACAAGATTAGGCGATACTTTACATCGGGACAGGTTCTAGCACTCTATAAAGCGCAAGCCAGACCATGTACACTCGTTGTAAATTGCTAGAGATAGAAAAGATAGGCATTAGAAGTCGAGCGCTCGCGTGGATGCGAGCGATTCAAAAATATAGCCTATGGAGAATGCACATGTGGGATGACTCGATTGAGCGCAGTGCCAGGAGTCTCATTGGCGAATTATAAACTTCCCGGTATTGCATACCGCAGCAAAGTCGCCTGCTTGTCTGTTGTATAGGCTGTATCACATAGAATATGCTCAGAAGCTTCTCGAGCTCAACCCGCCATTCCCCTTCTAATTTCGGACGTCTAGACGCACTGCAGGGTATTACCCTTACTTCATCGATATCCCACAAGTTCGAACCGTTTTGCATAAATATTTATCATGCGCAAGGAATGGAATTCCCCGTCTCCGTCTGTATTTCCGAGATAACTCGAAATTATTCAAGGCAATAGCAAATAGGCATCTTCTGGGTGAGCCCGCTCCATCGTCGTTATAACCTTAGAGTTTCGTTGAAGATACCTGATATAGATAAAGAGCAAGCTCATCCTATAAAAAAGGAAGTTTTCAAATAATAAAATCCGTAGAGAAACAGTAGGTACATCCGTTTGGGAGCAACGATCCACAGACAGACATAATACCATCCCTTTTATTGCGTCGTGGCTTAAAATACCCATGATGGTCCAAATACGTAATCTGTAAGAATAATCTTATATATAACTTACATTGTCATACAACATTTCTAAATACGCATCCTAGTTCATCTCATGGCGGAAACTCTTAATCGGAAACTCTTAATTTCCGGGTCTGACGTGCAGACTATTATTTCCTCCTTCGCTGTAAGTAGTTAAACGTTAAATAAAATACCCACACTTTTTAAATTGATTTAGGGCTGATTTTTCAATCCTCAGATAAAACATATCAGTCTGATAAGTTATTGTGCGACTAAAATAAAACTGTATCATTACTTCATAATTGTAAAGGATTATAGTTTGTTTTAATATGGCAGTGTATTACTTTATCGGACATAAAAATTTTATCTGAGGATTGAAAAATCGGCCCTTAATTTTATAAAAAAATTCTTTGAAATTGTTTATAGTCATCGTTCACTGTAGTAAATAGGTAGTAGACAATAAATTACATTTAAGTCTTACTTGAAAGTTTGTATGATTGGGATGTTTGATACTCAACCACGCCAAAAGGGCTAAATGGATTTTTATTAAACTTCAATTGACACAAATAACAATTTTTATCTAATTATAATGGTGCACGCGGGAACGGACGAAGTTGCGAGCGAAATCTAATAATAAATAATTTATTTTTTGGAAATTTCTTTATTGTTATAAACAGTATTATATACACATAAGACTAGATAAAAATGGTACACAATTAAAAAACATACTTTAAATGGCTGCCTTGCGGAAGTTTTTGGAAAGACTGAAACGCGATATGACTATGCGTGGTGTAACATTAATACTACCGCTACGCAGTACTACGCCATGCTACGCTACGCCGCGCTGCATCTCGCCGCATTTGATGATTAAATGAACTTATCTGTAAAGTATGACTGATGTTGAATAAGTGATGAATGTGGAATAAGCAAGAGAGGTTTGTCAGGACCGTAGCAAGTGGCATAATGTGGTCTTAGCTTACCCCTACGGGGAAAAGCGTGACGTTTTGTATGTATTAGGTATGTGCCTGCTAAGAATGGCTCGATGTAAAATGTATCCTCTTAGCGAAATATTATAGTTTTTTAGCATTTTCTCTGACCCGCATAACCAGGTAGGGAAAGTCGATTTGCCAGGGCCTTGTCTGTCTATCAGCAGGGAGTGTGAAGACATGTCAGCGGTTGTCATTGCCATGCCGTCTGCGTGCATTCGGTGCGCACGCGCAGTCGACGTGACAGCAAGGCGACGGCGACCGTTGCTATAGTAACGGTTGCAGTTTATCAATAGACTGCAAAATGTCAATGTCGTCGGAATGTCAATGTAGGGTTAACGTAGAGTAGACACTATTATTCTAGGTAGAGCTGTGAAGTGTTTATCGTTTTGACATTTGTACCTTAACCCTTATAAAACCGATTACCTGCACCCACATAGTCCAAGCCGGAAAACAACAATGAAATAATTGCTTTATTACAGTAGATTCTATGTTACGTAAGTAGATTCTTCGCCATTATTTCTTAGAATGTTTTTAGTATGAGACAGCGTGTTACCTCGATAAAATGCGTTTTACGGTTCACCTGGGCTTTTATGGCGCCTTTCGAAATATAATCCGTTTAATGACGCCGTAACAATAGGCCCTCGGGTGTAGGTACCCTTTTATGGCCTGGCTTCACTCTGGGTATTAGATATAGACGGTCTCCTATTTCAATAAGAGGGTCCTGATCGTACAACTTTACACATTATTGATAAATCATATGAACAGTACCTACTACAACATTTTAAAGGTATGTTCCTACCGCGTACCTCTGTTTACGAGTACGAGTTTGTATGTGTGTCATTCCGTGACCATGATGCATGCAACTGAGTCGAAATATCGGGCCACCTACGGGGTACCGTAGACACAGGTACGCGGTAGGAAACCCGGAACATACCTTTAAAATGTGCGATAATAACCGCGATAGTTTAAAACATCATGTTACCGACAACAAGTTGGAAAATACGAGTAAGTGTATGCTTTCTAAACTAGTCACGAAACTAAGAAAAAGCCGATGTATGAAAATGATGATTTAAAACGAAGACAAGTTAGGAAAGTGTTAAATTTGAAAAAGGACAAGTTCAACTTCCTTCAAGACAACTTCCGTTTGGACACATACCTTTGACAAGTTAAATTAATTGTTCACCACACCACGTTCAACTTTCAGCCGAATCACAAATGAATTAACACAAGTCTTCATTACCAAACAGCACGTGTGTTGCCGACAATTAGGAGACGAAATTAGCAAAATTTATAATTCCATTACAACGTTTAGGGACTTCAAACGCAAAACGCCTGAGGCGTTTAATTTGTGCACGAGATGAGCTCTTGCGACGTTATTACATTCCATTTTACACAAAACATCGCCGGAGTTAAACTTGTCTTTTATTCCCGTAAACATCTTAATGTTTGTAACGGAACTCGGCGTAATGATCTTGTCAATCGCTCTCTCGTTATTTTGAGAAGGAAATTTGTTTGCGAAGTCATCTTCAAGGTCTGCAACTTTTAAAGATCGCTTTGAGTAATGACGTTACTTAGTCTGACTTTAGAGGAATTTAAATTAACAAAAGAAATGGCTTTAGTCTCTTGATCACTGTCAAAATATTTCCCGTCTTTTTTCTTGAGGTAAATTCCAAGCGATGATCTCTGTTGAACGTTAGTTATGAGTGTTTACCTTCCTCTAGAAACATAAGTTCTAAAACACTCGCTGTAGGAGTTCTAAAACTTAAAAGATTTCCACAGTAGTTTTCGTAAAGAAATTAGAACTATTGAGGATTAGTACAAGTAATTCTTTTTTGCTAATAGGACGAGCTCTCAGGGACTTCACTCCAATGAAGTGCTAGAGATGGGTGATAAATAATGTCACTAGTATCGACGGAATGTTAGTACATCGTGAGGCCACATTCATAATTGTCCTAACATGCCACCGATTGGGAAACCACTGATGAAAAGACACTAAGCCCCACACGGTCCTTAGACATTATCGTGTGTCCTAATGGTTTAGTGTGATTTTGTAACATAGTTCCTTCGTGAAAATACACTATGATACTACTGGGACGTTATTTAGCACGCATCTCTAACACTTATTTTGAGTGAACTTAATGTGAGAGCATGTTAGCAAAAAAATCAGGTAGTCGGTACTTGTCTCTCTCGCTCGCGCAAAAATATGTAGGTAGGTATAATGCACCACGCTTGAATTTTTTTACATTCCGCAACCAGCTTTCCTACCTACCTAATCGTGTTTGACATATCGCTGGTGCCATTATCTTACTAGAGCAACAGGATCAAGAACGATCCAGGCCAAACAGAGAAGCTCTTCGTTTTACAGCACGTGAGATCATTTGGTTTCTAGAAACAGTAAAGAACTTCAGTTGTAAATGTAGTACATCCTAGTAGTGTTTACACACGTAAAGATTTCTTATCACGTTTTACTAGTACTAAAATTATCGACACAAAACTAGTAAACATGCATAATTTATTAGCACAAACATTATAACTGCTTACGACGAGCTGTTTGGTTGCGACTAATTAGTAAATTTAAAAAAAATACACCAATTAATATCGTGCTAAATTACAGTCATAAATAGTACACGTTCGAAATACGAAACTACTTACAACTGCTTACCATCAGACGGACTGTACGCTTTCCGATTAATTAGTAAGTTTAAAAAACTACCCACTTCATTTAAGTACCTGCATTTAAGTTAAACCTGTTCCTATGACTCCAAGGTTTGCTGGTAGAAAACTCAATTAATGAGTTAAGCTCGCCTTTGTACATCTCTGTTACTGTACTGTATCATTATGTCATGTTTGTGTACAATAAAGAATAATAAAAAAAAACAATACACCAATCAATATTGTGATAAATTCCAGCCATAAAAGTACACTTTCCTATAATACCCAATCAACTGAACTGCTTACCATCAGACGAACTGTACGCTTTCCGACTAACTAGTAAGTTTAAAAAAAATACACCAATCAAATCGTGTTAAATTCCAGTCATAATACACGTTCCTATACCTATTACGAAATGAAATGCGTCACGAGCGTCTGTGTACCTACTACTTACTTAGTAAGTATAGGTAGATAAATACTATACCGCAAACACAATCGCCATGACACGTTGGGAATGACAAAAACCATTATTTGCCTCGACTGGGACTGACTCTCTTATTACTTACCAGGCACGTATTTCTAGCTCTAGCTTTTACCAATTAACGGAAATATATATGTGTGTATGTGTATGTGTTTGTATACACAAGGTTATCATAGGTACTGCTAGATAGTTTGATACTCAAAATTTTAAACCACGGTTTTGTTATTGGCATTGCAACTTGGAATTGTATAGTTACAAATATATTGAATTGCTATAAAACTGTATGGAAATAAATAAATGATGTATTATTTATTGTACACAAAATATATACAGTATATACAAAACATACAGTAAATATAGTTTAAAGCGAGCTTATTTCTATAAGAGATCTCTTCCAGCCAAGCTGAGAGGTGTGTGAGCATTAACACGGGTAGGGGCTTGAGTGTGTACCTACTTCAAACGTATATAAATATATGTATGTACTAAGTATTTACATAATATACATACAATATACCCACATAAAAACCTTTTACAAAAGTGTAGATAAGTAGTGACCCTTAACTGTCTTCTTAAAAGGAGGATTTTCTTGAACTGCCTTAAGAAGTCTGTTCCACAGCTCCACAGCACGCACAGAGAAGGAATTCTTACTTTCAAACTGGCACTCTCTATAATTTTAATTTTCCGGTTTCCTATAACTACGATAATCAATATTGATTTCGACCTTTAGACGCATAATGACCAGTCTGTGGAAAATAACGGAGGGCCAACACGAAATTACCAATAGGTACGCAAAATCAGAGTTCTTTAAATGTTTTACGGCAGATAAACAGTCATGCATGCCATCTGATCAAAAGTGGTCATGGACATCAGTAACACCATAGTCCAAAGGAAACACTTGACCTTGACCTTGCCTTATGTGTTTATTATTATGAGTTTATTGATGGAACTTATAATTTAAAACATTTTAATTTCCTGCAGAAAATTAAATACTATCGAACTTGATAAATGAGTTTGATCATTAATTTTGATGTACAAACGTATTTCGTTTTTAATCAACTAACGAGAAATTAAATTACTTACCTATTAAGAGCGTTTTGCGTTTTCCAACTATCCTCAATTCGTGCCTGCAACATTATTACCTTCAATTTACATAAACGTGACATAAAAATTCAGGTGCCATTTATCGCCAGGCAGAATTCGCAGCTTGTTTTCTTAACACTCCGAGAGATCCAAGGGAAATGATAAAATGAGGTATTCATAAATATGTAATTCTTTCAGTTTCAGACGGTATTGTGCGCTTTGTAGGTAGGTAGGTACGTACTTATTTCATCTGTACAATACGCAAAATATGTTCATCGTGCCTTGTAATAGGAGTCTACGCGATCGATAATGAAGGCGGAACGATTTTTACTCTGGACTAAAAAGAGGGATGTTTGACGAGTGTATCCGTGGCGCTGTGGACGTGTATATGTGTGTGTCTGTCTGTGCCTGTCGTAGCTCTTGAAAGGATGGACTGACTTTAATGTCATTATCATCATCCGAGCGGTCAATCCCGTGTACTGCCAGGGTCCGCTTTCCTGCTTTGCTTTCTCTACTTTGCCCGATCATCGACATCCTCACGTCGTAAGCCGTTAGCTCTCGCGTCTGACTCGGCGATGTCAATCCATCGCTTCTTGGGCCTTCCGCAGGATCTCTTTCCTGATACCGGCAGATTCAGGCACCTATTTCCCACGTATCCCTGGGGCTTACGCAACACATGACCATACCAGTGCACATGACCATATCCGCGCTTATCTCTTACGCCAAGGCTGCCACGGATACCACACATCTATCGCAGCATTTTCATTTCGTTGGCGTGGAGTTCGCGGACGTGCTTCGTCAGCGCCGGCCAGGCTCTTTCCGCCGGCCAACTTCAATATGGTGTTTTATATTTGAAAGCCAGTTTAATTAAGATGGTTCTTCGTTTCGTTAATATATGTTAAGTAGTTCAGGAAATATATGAGTACAGTGTAAACTCTATATAGCGACACTGAAGGGACTGTGCATTTTATGGCGTTATAGAGAGTTGTCGTTAAATGGAGAGAAGAAACATCAGAATTACAAAAGAAAAAGTTTATTTCCGACTATTGTTATTAGTTATGTGCATAAAAAAGAATGTTATTTAAACGCTATTGCGTATAGTCTGTTATTTTTGTCTGACGTCTTTTGCTGCACCAGTAATTTTGTTGTATTTTTATACTTATTTTATTCATATCTTGCTAGATGATTGCTTCTTTATATTGACTTTTTGGCCTTTTATCTATAAAAAAATTATTTATTTGTTTTTTAAAAATAAAGCGATTCGGTGCTTTACGCACATCATCAGGAATCTCATTCCAAAGACGTGCTGCCTGGACTGTGAAAGAATGGCTGTAGAAGTTCGTATGATGGAGGGGAATATCCAGTCGCAAGTTATTTGTAGATCGGAGTTCACGCCCATGCGTTGAATGCAAAAATACTACATTGTCTCTAAGATAACCAGGCGAGGAAGGATTATCAAAAATGGAAACTTCAGGCTCTGGCAATGGCAAAATTGTTACCTCAGGCTGTGTTAATTGCTAGTGATCTTTGCGGTAGAAACTGGCAGATAGACTGAAAAACCATCAAAGCCTCGCAAAAAGAATTGAAGGGGGGAGGAGGCAGGGGGGGAGCGAATGAAAATGAAAGGGTAAACACAAAATGTAGCTCGAGAGTCTGCGTTCTGTTGTCCCTTGCATACATTTGTCGAGTTTCACGTACAGATTTGTGATAAGAACCTTTGTTCTTGGCTTTGTTCTAGGCCTACAATGCGTCACTCGCCACTGACTTGTGTCTCGTTCTCTCGAACTATTAGTACCTATAGCTAGATATTTATCTATGTAGAATGTGTTTGTACTTTGTATTATTGTTTCTTCTCATGTCACCTACTTATTATTTTGATCTCTGTGGATAATATTACCGTTGTCGTGCTCTACTTTTGTGTTTTTCTGTTGAAACCAAGGAAATTTGACATAGAGGCAATGTCTATGTCTAAAGTCTTTTATTTATAAATTTATTGTACACAAGAGAACTTAACAGAAAGTACAGTTTAGTTACGACACATTTGTCTCTACTTATCTCCAAAAGAAATCTCCTCCAGTAGGCCTAAAAAAGAGAGATGTGAAAATGAAACGCAGATAAGACGCACAATAACTATAAATTTACTATAACTAAATACATACATCTTAGGTTGAAACGTACTTTAGGTATTTTCTATGATGTGTTATAGATGTTACGTGATGTTATGTGAATGTTATGTTATGTGATGTGTTGTCGAGGTCACTACTAATTTTGTAAAGAAATCAACATCAAAAGAAACAGTTAAAAAGTTACCCAAGGGTATGCCTAGCTGTTGTGTAAGGTCTTAACTTACGAGTATACGTTGTAATGTAGCTAAATAAAGAAAATCGATACAACCATACTTTACAAAAATAATCAATAGCATAAAAGGTACTTTGGTAAGTACTTACTTAACGTATTTGTTATGAAAATGTAGCCATCTCAGTAGCTAATAGCTTCGCGCACGCGGAAAATTCAGTTAGGTAAGTATCTTGCGTGATCTCGCAGAAACTACTTACTTTGAATTACGGTATACTAGCTATTATCTTTTGTTATCCTCATACCTAAACTTCTTATACCTAACACTTTAAAGTTTCATCTATAATACTTGAGTACCTATCAGTGGTAGGACTCTGTCAAGCCTGAGGAGTCCACCTGTGTGACTACCACCGCCTTATCTATTACCTAATTTACCGCCTTATTTCTGCCGCCAAGCAACAATGCTTACATTGTTGTGTTCCGGTTTGAAAGATAAGTTCAAAATTTTTGTTGCCTGCAACCTAAATGCATGAATCGTAGATGTTATGGGCGACAGTTACCACTTACTATCAGGTGGGCTGTCTGCTCGTTTGTCACTGCCTAGTATAAAAGAAAAAACCTACCTAAGTACTGTTTGCGTGACGAGTCGATCCTTACAAACATTCAGCATGATTATTCATGACGATCACTATAATAGGAGGTATTATAGCTATAGGCATACGTAACCCACTATAATGATAACCATGGCGAGGCAACCTAGCTATTAATAGCTGAAATAGCAATTCGCAAACCTACATAGACTATAACTACATAGCCTCGCATACACCATAACTATACCTTCATAGCCTCGCTAGTTGCGTTGGATGTTTTCATGAAACCACCCTCTCGTTACAGCGGGGGGTAGGTGTGATTATCATGTGAAAGTAGGGTGCACTACTTTACTCCAGTCACGTAGGTACCTATACGGTATGCGAGTAGGTATTGTCGCAACAAAACTACGCAAAGTCACTCGTGTCGAGTAGGTTAACCTAGGTACGTATTAACGGCAGTTTGGTATCTACTCTGTAGCCTGTCTGTTGGTCGTATGTTACATTGTTTCCGACCGCGATTACTTGACAGAATGTTGTTCATATTTGATGGGATTAGAAAATACTTCCGTAATCTTCAAGATGTGAAAATGAAATTAGAAGCGCCAGCGGGAGCGAAAATGTGATACAAATATGAAACGGAAAATTCTTACAGCTTTATTTGTTCATATACTCCGACCTGACGTAGGGGTTGGCATATACCGAACCCCTAACGGCCAATCGCTGTAACTAAGCTCAGGTAAGTATTAGGAAAGGCTTATTACCGTAGATCGAAGGGATATTTATATGGCTACTGTATCTACTGGGGTTTCAAACTTCTAAAAATGTTAAGAGGAATTTAAATATTGGCCAAATTGTAAGAAATGGGAAAACGCGAACACAGCGAACTGGTTTGATAATTTCGTGCACCCAAGTTGATAAAATCGCGCAAAAATATCTTACCCCAAGTTATTACCGGGTACCGACGACCCAGCTGATCCCTGACATTATCGTGAAATATCGACCATCTCGTTAACACCCAGCTACACAGTAGGAATCCCAACATACATATAATTATAAAAATTCTGATACTGCCAAATTCGATACATAGGCAATGAGCTATATTTCTATAACCTAAAACAAAACTTACGTAACGTATTGTCTTTCGATGACCGCTCCGAAAGGGCTGCCTGTGCGCTTAGGGAAGCGGAAAGGTATTGGGCAAGGATATGTTAGCACTGGGATTCGCAATTAGTACATACCTTTCGTGATATGTACCTACGTGCGTGGAATTGTCTACGGCGCGTATGCTAACACCCTCCTAGTGGGAAAGTGGACTGTAGGTACGTCTGACCAGGGGCCCTATTTTTGAACCGCAAGTCTCGAGTTACACGGTTTAAAAAGTTTCTGCGTAACATTCAAAATTTAACACTCTGAGACATGACGCTGATTTTTCCTTTTCCTTCTACGCAGGATATTTGCATAGGTACCTATCGTTCGAGCCGAGGCGAGCGGTTCAATGATAGGGCCCGCGGCGAGCGGTTCAAAGATAGGGGATAATACAAATCTGACGGTAGTCTAAATGTGACTTAATAAAAACTGACCGCGGGATTGTAGGTAGGTATAGGTAATGACAAGCTTTTAGTTAACCGCATTAACGTAATGTTTACCTTAATTAGTAGTTCAATTCAGATACCTAATTAGATACCTATGTATTAAATTTTTATTAGGTAACTTGATTTCTTTTGACTGACTGGCCAGGCATTTGACCGCCATATCACCTGGTGGTAAGTGACGATGCGGCCGATAATGGAGCATGCCTGTCTAGGAACAGCCTAATAACTCTGGCCTTGAAGACGTCTAGATTATAATGATCAGGGAATACACTCACGGGTAATGCGTTCCATTCGTTGGCCGTACGTATTATAAAGGTTGAACTAAAGCGGCTCCAGGATAGGATAAAAATAGAAAGCGCATGCATGAGGCATTTCATCTTAGTACTTACAGTGACAACGCACCTGCGGTTCTGCATTTTTGTTGCCTACAACCTGCATGCATAAATCGTAAATGTTATGGGCGACAGTTACCGGTTACCATCAGGTAGGTAGGCAGTCTGGTCGCTTGTCACTGCGTAGCATACAAAGAGAAACAAGTGGAACAATGTGGTCTCTTGCTTAGCCCTACGGGAATAAAACAAGTAGTACAAAAACTAGAAACCCCGACTGCTTTTAAAAAACTGAATTTGTATTTGTAACAAGCCGAATGGGGTAAGTATACTGTGGAGACCTATAATTGGCATTCTATTTCTTATATGAAGAACTATTGTATTATAAAACTGTTGGTCTTCCTAATAAATAAAATAAAATAAGTAAATATGTGTATATAGTGCAAACGTTACTTTAATTTAAATTAAAAAGAATTACCTTATAAAAAGATGGACACGGACACTTAATGTTTATAGAAATTTATTACAGAAAAATACGTAGATATCTATGTAACAAGATAAAACAGCTCCAAAATTACATTGCGTCGCCATTCGATATTACTTTTGAGTTGAACATATCCAATTTATTTTCGGAGAATCCGTAAAATTACAGCCGTCGGAGATTGCCTTTGATCAGCGGAAAAATTGTATTTCTCAAGCTTCTGACTTTTGTTGTATGAGGCTGTGGGCCTCACTGGAAGCCATAGCTGAGCATGGATCACTTTGTTTTGTATAACTAGTTTTTTTTTATAGTTTAAATTGTTTTTTATGCAAAACAAATAAACTTTTTCATTTAAATTTTTTCAATGTGATGTGGCTTACAACGTGAATTTAGAGCTAGCAAATCTTTAGTATTTATTGCCAAGATGACGATGATGGAAGACTTTTGTAGTATCTTCTGTAGTATGAGCGTCGGTGGCCTAGACTCGTAAGCGAGAAGTACCTAAATTCGAATCCTAGTGCCGCCATGTACCAATAACTCTTTCTGTATATACGTAAATTAGTTTGAACACTAACCGATGCTCTTACGGTGAGAGAAAACATCGTGTTGAAATCTACGCATTCAGGCGACTGAATGTGTAACCATGATCCAATCTGGTTAGGTTCCCCTGTTAACAGGGTTATGGAGGTCAAATCGCAGTCGCTCTACTGTAATTACCTGCGGGGCTATTATCTCAGTTGAAAACTGAATTTGACATTAAAAAATTCTACATTACGCCGTCTACGTTGGCCACTGGTTATAGCCAGTGACCGCTATAGCGTCGCGTTAGAGCGTCTATCAAATTTGAATTTAAATTAGAGCCACTGAGATAGCCAAAAGCCTCGCTGATCAGCCAAATCCTGGATCATGGTCAAGACGGACCCCGGGCCCTCACGTGCGGGAGCACTACCGGGACGTTAACGCCAAGATGATTAGTAAAGACTTCTGTAGTATAGGTACATAGATAAAGTAATAGTCTAATTTATTAGCTAGGCCAACGGAAGGAGAAAAACATTGTTTGTATGCACTCTTGCACAAAGGTAGTGCAAAGTGAACGAACACCCCAGCATAATACATTTTGAAAAAAGTATGTAGGTAGTTTATCGGTTACCTTGGTGAATTTGTCCAGGCATATTTACTTATTATTATTATTATTATATATTGCCCTGCAGTGTAGCTGACTTTACCTACTTTTTTCGGTTTTGCTTGCCTACTTTCAGTTTTATTTTTTGCTCTAGTTTAGTAACTATTACGTTACCGCTGCGCTATATAACCATGTTCAGATAATTATACTATGTCCTACCGGAAGAACTGCCGAGATACGTCCTCTATTTTGATTCCTATCTGCCATTTCCGAAGGTAAAGGCATAAAGCAACCGATGCGATGTAACCGAGTCAACTTTGAAGTGGAGAGCGCTGACTGAGGATACACTTGAAACGCGAGAGGACTTTGCGAACTGAAAACAGTTTCCTTTGAAACAGCCAAGTATCAACCTCTTCTAATTACCACGTCGATGGAACTTTTCTTTCGTTAGACTTTCGCTAGAAATGTAGGAAGGCTATCTAAGTAGGTACTATGGGGACCTGTTTGGATAAGTCTACCTACTTGTTTAGCTCTATGAAATTATGGTAGAACTTCGTCCGCGTGGAAGTAGTTTTTATGACAGTTAAACTTATGCCTGCGTTACCATTTTTAATTACCTCCATATTGTATGAATGCTGGTACCACGGGCAGTATCTCTGGTTCTACCTACCCTAATTAGTTGAAACATGGCTTAGATTGTACCCTTGACTTCAAGCTACCAAACTATTAAAACCAAATCATAATTCGTTTTGTAGTTTATGCGTGATGCGAACAAATATTTTTTGGGCATAGTTATCTACGTCCCAGAATCCTATCCCGACAATTTTTCCTAATATATCTTCAATGTACAGACACGGCTTTTACAGTTTTATAATAGTATAGATGCAAAGTCCACCTTTGAGTGGACTGGATTTCGGACTTCGCTTTAAGTTTTTGTACCCTTTCAACTAATAAATATATTTGCCAACAGACTGCCTAAATCGCCCCACAATGCATGCTTAATGCAAATTAAGCCAACTAAACTACAAGCTATTCTTAGTTTTTCCTAGGCCGAACTGATTTTGCAGGTCAATACCACTCCCTTCGTTTATTCAAAACGCACCCTTTCCGAGCTTTATGTGATATAAAGCTTGGCTTGCCGAGCTTTATTTGAAATAAAGCTTGGCAAGGGTACCGAGACCTTCACCTTCAAATTGTCGATACGGGGCAACTTCGCATGATCCGCGCAACCCCTGTTTGGTGCAACCCCTTTCAGGAGAATTACAGAATACCCTCTTGCTTTTTATTTACGACAACGCCGATAGAAGGGTTAGCGCTATCTACTCTGGCGGTCGTCGCCACTGTGAAAGCTATTTCGTAGATTTTCCAGCTATCCGCAAAACCCCCGTTGGTTCAACTTTATAATGAGTTCGTCTAGCTAAGGAAAGGAACACGTCGCGAGATTTCAGAGTAACTTTTAATAGAGATTTGTGGATAGAGATCATGTCGAAGTCGAAATATGTCGCAGTGTGCGAGAATCGGTCCCCTGGGGCCTTATTCTCCTCTGTGACATCTCGATTGGATATTTTTTCTAGCATCAAATCTCTATTACATGTGTCATTGACAACAATCTTCATCAATAGGGTAGGTGAAGATCGCTAAGAATAAGTATATTTTTTGACAGATATAGAGATGTCAGTGACTCTCTAATAGATATATGTGGCTAAAGAATATCGCGAGATAATGTCCCCTGCGAGTGTATTTCCAGATCAATACAATCTGGCCGCCTTCCAGTCTAGAGCACCGGATAGTGATACTAACGTAAGCTAGAGTGAAGGTTTGAAAGTGAAGGCACCATCTGCCGCATCGCCACTTACCTACCACAAAAAATAAAACGATAAATAAAACAACGAGATCATGGACTGCACCTACATGATAGGACTCTGGCAAACCTGATAAATCCCCGCTGGTTACCACCGAGCAAGGCGCCCACAGACTGTATTATATAAAAGCAGTCACCTACGACCAAAAACATGTAACCCGTTCCCGAAACTAACCAACTCCCTTCCTCCACAGGTAACGTAAAGAGGCGGCTGGGGCGCGCCCGCGGCTTCGTGCTGCGTATGTTCGACGCTCTATGCAACTGTACCCAGACCGCCGCCGCGGCCGCCGCGCGCACCACCGCTCGCAACAACCCCTTCACGAAACGCTAACACGGTTATGGAACACCAGGGCCCTTAGTCTGAAGGCTCGGAATTCGGTATTTACTGTATAATGCAAGAGCGTAAGTGCATGTCCTTAAGAATCATATTCCTTTGCACTCTCGCGCTGTCACATCTCAAATTAGACATTTTCTCTAGCAAAAAAGATATACGGCAGTTGAGAAAATATTTTTTGGCTGCAATAGATCTTTCAATGTCATTATTAATGGAAAATGTAGCTAGAAAAAAATGTCGATTTCAAAATGTCACATCGCGAGAATTAGGCTCCTGTGCAGTCGTTAAACTATTTTTAAAGCATCATGAAATAAATTTATGTTTATTATACAAAAAATACCCTGGGGGTAAAATACGAGCCCTTTCAGCATAAGGGACAGCTAATGCTCCCTTCTTTTAGCAAACTGATTTTGGCTAAAGATGCATCAAATACCGTAAATGTTGCTGTAGCGGCAAAGGAATTTTTTATTGAACTGGTAATGCACTTATACTCTTGTACTGTACAATCGTTCGATTCGGTCCGAACTCTGCGCGAGGGAAGGTCCTTCCGAGACCGACCGCATTGACCTTGTAAAGTGTAGTTATAGAAAAAGACAACTTATTGAGCGCGTCTACGACAACAATGACCGTGAGAAAGGCGACAGTTGTATTTTCTTCTCCATATGAAACTATTAGCGGCTGTTAGTTCCTTCCTACGCCACACTCAGTATTTATCGTTGTCGCGCTCAATTAATTTATCTTTCTCTGTAACCACTCTTGATATTATGTTCGGATTATACTAACTTTATAGTTCAGATCCACAAGAGACCTAAATCATAATGGAGTGGGGTGCGTCAAATTTTCCGAATCCTTCCGAAGCCTTCAGAATAACGGCCCAAATAATGAATACGTTGCAACTCAAATAGATTCAATGCCATGGTGTGTATCGTATCAGAAATGAAGAAGTTCGTTTAGAGTAGCTTATCCATATCTAAATTTCTTGTCGCCCAGTCCAACTAGGTAAACTAAGCACAGTGTAGTTACTAAGTTGGGCTGGGTTGGTGTACCGTCATTTGTTAAATGACGCTTATGGCCGAACATCGAAATTTGACAACCACAGGCAAATACTGTATCAAGGTATAACCACTAGGAAGCCGATGCTGTTCAAAAGTGATGAAACTGAGTAATTACATTTCATTGAGTCAAATCTGCCTAAATTCACTAGCAATTATACTAATACCAACTATTACTACTTTTTGATTTCATT
Source organism: Blastobasis lacticolella (assembly GCA_905147135.1). Classification (NCBI taxonomy): domain Eukaryota; kingdom Metazoa; phylum Arthropoda; class Insecta; order Lepidoptera; family Blastobasidae; genus Blastobasis; species Blastobasis lacticolella. The sequence continues at coordinate 9,814,260 of LR990053.1, forward strand.
TTAAAATAGAGGGATATTATTATGTAATGGATATGTATCAAAATCTTACATATCGAAAGTATCGTGTAGAATGTGAATACCAATGGAATGTGGAGTTACGAATCTAAATGATTACTAAATGTAGTTCAAACAAAGAGAGAGAAATCATAAAATGTAGCAAAATAGCTAATAAGCTATTGAACCATAATTAAATAACATACATTTTCTTTACATAACTTTCATAAGTAGGTATCTGTCTACTTTGAAATTAAAACGGTCTATGAAAGCAAAGCAAATAGGTACCTACCTACCTATATACTACAATACGATGTCTATAATAATATTGCAAATACTGTCACAATGTAGTTTAGGTGTCTCTTACCTATTTAATGTTACCTTTAGCCACATGTATATTAATAATCTTCAACCTTACCCCGCCCTTGGTCTTAACCCGATGCCCTGTGTCTTCCCTAGATTTAGCATCCTCCAAAATGGTGTTACACGGTGTCTTGTGATCGGTGTGATGACGCTTATAGCAAGTAAGACATTATTATAGTAATATAATAGTATTATAATAGCAATACCAAGTAGAGAAACTGTCGCTGTCTAAGTGTAAGTCACGATGTTTAAAGCCTCAAGATTTGAAGCGCATAACCTTACTTATGTACGCTACTGTACGATTTCTATACATTTTTGTAAAATTTTATATACACGTTTTGTTTTTATACTGCGTCTTACACCTTTTGGTAATGATTTTCTATGCCCTGTATTGCATTTCTTGTTCATACATAATGTTACTTTTATATAGCACAAATAATCTGGAACATTGGATTTGTTATAATTTAACTATGTAATTATCTAAAGTAATTACTTAGGTACTTTAAGTTAAGGTTTTACGTTGTGCAGGTATCAGACCACTGAGGAGTAGGACGTATTCCACTTGTCTATGTTATAATTTTTCTGTACGAAACCACTGAATACGTAGTTACTGTATATTTTTTACGAAATCGCAACCAAATAAGTACGTGTATATCGTAAAGTTGACGAGTCTGTCAGTTTTGTAGTCATATGTGAATGTTTAACATGAAAATTTAAAACTCTATGTAACTCATTGGAGTCTTGTAGTGTAGATATTTGATAAAATCTAATAAAAGTGGAGCTTGGAAAATATTTAGGTAATAAAATGTGTCTTACTCGTATATGAATACAAAGGAAAATGTAATGTTGAGAATGTATTTTATTCAAATATAATAATGACAAACTATGTGTATTTAACCTACCAGTCTGGAAACAATCATAATATGTATTTACCTAAGTCTGTCCAACCTTGAATGTTCAATGTGATATCCTGCCTGTCCTTCCTGTGTGATTCTTACATTTTCTTCAGATATTAAAGTGATTTTGTAACTAAAAAGATGTGATACTTATTTATATAACCACTCTGCCTTCATCATCATCATCATCATCATACAAGAAGTATAACATCATACATGAACATCTTCAAGAAAAGTTTTTACGGGGTCGACAACGCATGGTGATGCCCATGGTATTGCAAACGTCCAAAGGCTGTGGTGACTGCTTACCATCAAACAGCCCGTAAGCTTGTTTGCCACCTTAGTGGTACATAAAAAAATAAAGCCAGATGACGAAGAAAATAAACCCTCTCCAGGGATCTCCACAATGGCCGGTCTTGTACCTTCCGCATCCAGCAAGTACCTGCAATCTTTACCAGGTCGTCGGTCCACTTAGTAGGAGGCCTACCCACGCTGAGTGTTCCGGTACGTGGTCGAGACTCGAGAACTTTCCTGCTCCATCGGCCATCTGTTCTGCGAGCTGTGTGATCTGCCCACTGCCACTTAAGCTTGGCAATCCCACGCTCCTTCTTAGGTCAATTGTTTTTCTAGAAATATCTAGGTTGGTATTCTACCTATATTTCATTCGACGGGTCAGAGACAAACTTGACCCCGTTTAACTTTTAAACTCCAGGGAAACATTACACGGTTGGCCTAGAAAATAATTGTGGTGTCTCCTAATTGGCTAATCGATGTTACGCTATTGTAAATTTTCATTGCTGCACGCTGTGAGACATCCAAATAAAATAAAATAGAGAAACCAGCGCCTCTTAATAGGAACTGAATGTTAAACATCATCTAGAGTCTAGACTTCCCATGATCCCATTAAAAGAGTGGACAGTTTTGAAGTTTTGACAGAACTGACATTTTAATGTAGATAACAAAACTATAGCAGGCGGTGTGTTTATTTCGCGGTGCGACATATCGAATTGGACGTTATCTACAAACCTACCCTCAAATCTCTATTTAAAATTCTATCAAAACATATAAGTTATGTTGATAAATAATAAGTATGTTAGATGCCGCGAGGTGCAGCGCGGCGTAGCGAGAGGTAGCGATGCGTAGAATGACGTAGCAGGCACTGCGTAGTATAAGTACAAAACTGTTGCTACCACGCTACGTCATGCCACGTTACGCATTTCCAAGAATATTGTATTATTTGATTTTTCCCGCGGTTTCATCCGCGAAAATATCGGTTATCTACAAGTCCTACAACTTTCTTGGATTATGGACTATGGTTATGCCGTGTTCTCACATCCAGTACATTGAATAATAATAAAAATGCTCGTTCTGGCGCCAATATCCCGGTTGTTCTCTTGACGTTCTATTGACGTTGATATAAAGGGACGAGCTAAAACTGGCAGTCTTCGAAAGGAAAGTATTGAGGATAATTTTCGGATCAATACGAGAAGACGATAACACGTATAGTACGAGGATGAATCATGAACTGGAAGCACTGATTCATAAGGAGACTATAGTTAGGTTCTGTAAGTCACAAAGGCTCAGATGGGCAGGTCACTTGGAACGATTGGATGACAGTTGCGCTGTCAAAATCAAGTGGATCCCACGACAGAAAAGACCCAGAGGAAGACAAAGGAAGCGGTGGCTGGATCGTGTAGAGGAAGACATAAGGCGACTTGGCAAGAAAACATCTCAGAAAAAGGAGGCCAGTGACAGAATGAAATGGAAGAAAATCGTTGAGGATGCCAAGACTCACAAAGGGTTGTAGCGCCGGAGGAAGTAAGAAGTAAGCTCTCACGCTAGGGGGCTCAGGGTCCGCCTTAACTATGACAGGATTTGGCAGATCAAGTAATTACAGTACAGCAACTGCTGTCTGACCTCCGTGACCCTATCAACAGGGGAACTTGACCAGATTGGATCATGGTTACAGATTCCGTCGCTTGAAGGTGCAGGCTACGTCCAGGTTAGAGATCAGTTAAGTGTAGGAGTGTTTTGGCGGACCTTTAGTATAGGCTGGGCTTTAGGATAGGTAGGCCTGTAGGATTAGCTCTTGTTCCGACAATGAGGTCAGGGCTATAATAGGACTAGGTATGTTAGGTAGGTCGAGTCAGGTATAGGTTTAAGTGGACTAGGGAACTAAGGTTTTGATATGATTAGGTACTGGAATAGGTGGTATTGGTTCCTGGGTCAGCTTGCTGGGGTGCTCGCACTCGTCTATTAGATTGCACTTCGGCCAGGTTGGTTTTGGTCATATGAGACGTCGGGTTGTGCGGCCCGCCCCAAGGTGTGGATCTATCTTTTGAACACACGTAGAGCTGGCTTGAGCTCAGCTTACTTATAAAGCATAACATGGCGACATTCTCAGACAGATAACCGTACATCTCGCTGACATGTCCGACCCGCTAGCCGTGAGACCACCGACGCCCTATTTAAAACTTAACTATTCGCAATGATCTTCGCCAATAATTTAATGTCGAAGATAGTGTTCTGTGACAATTTCAATATCGATTTGTTTAATACGAATTCGAGGTATCGCAGCGCGAGAATAGGCTCCCAAAACAGCAAGTGCCTGTGACAACGTGACTGTGAGAACCAAGGTACCTAATACTTACCTATTTTTCTTCCAAACTGTTAGTTACACCAGCTAAGTATAAGGTTTGATTAAAATTGGAGCTCTTAGTCCACATAAAGCTAAAAATTTAGGGGGGCTCCCATATCGTCAACTGAAGAACGATGTGATTTTTTTTATCCGAACATATGGGGTCTCATTGTCATTACACGTACAAGTCATATAACATAAAAACATTTGTTACTAAAATTAACAATGATACATTCTGTATACTTATAAATAATTGAAATAAAATAACACAATAGAGGTGATAAAATAATTGAAATAAAAAATAATCAAACGACACAATAGTGATAATTAATGGCAATAATGAAAATAATGGAAAAGGAAAAAGTTTTATGTCACAACAGTGTTAATACACCAGTATTAGTGTTATACAGTTATATAATATTTAATATGAACGTATGTTTTGTTCCAAGAACTCGTCATAGCTATGGAATGCTTGCTCCATAAGCCAGTCGCCCAGTTGGCAATCATATTCGCCTGTACGGCTAGCACAAATGTGTTCTCATGATAAGCGAAAAAAGCCACGACATAGATACTGCTATCTCTTTCAACTTAGTATTGAGAGAAGAAAACAAAGGCTCTCTCGCGGCGCGAGCTATGTCGCACGCATACTTGTAATAGCCGTGCTGGTCGCGGCGACGTCATCAGGCGGCAGCCGGTTGTACACGGTCTGCCCCATTACTTGCACAGTGCGCCAGGACAGCGAGTGGCGGACGTTATGATTGTGGCCCTCCCCATGTCTCTTGTATTTGTCGAGGTTACTCCTCACGTATTTGGCGACTTGAAATATGAGCATCGATGGCAATGTTATAATCCAAGCTTGAAAAAGTGGGCTTATGCGGGCTACTCATGCCTTTGTTTTCTAATATTCTTTTAAACAAAAAAATTCAGTTTTCATAACAAGCTCAAACCAATGATACTCCACAGGTTCGGATAATAAAAATATTTTTACATATACCTATGGGTGCCCCCTTAATCGTTAAATTATATTTTTTTATTATTTGTTGTTATATGGCCACAGAAACACAGATTCTGTGAAAATTTTACATATCTTGCTGTTACTGTCCCAAAGATCGGCCTGTGACAGACACATGAGCGACAGCAATAGGGCTCCGTCTGGCCTTCGGGCCGGAAGCCTCAAAAGTTGGTATCGAATAACGAAGCGCCGAGGGGAATACTGGCACTATCTAGTCAGAGGTAAGTAAAATACAACATGGTTGCACCATCATTTACTACGGTCTAATCTTATGTGTATGTTCTTTGTCTTTGTCTATGTAACATTTGTAAGTACAATTCATGTACGCTCAACGTGGTTGTAACATGAAACACATATTTGGCTTTCGGTAGAACACTGATCTCCAAGATACAGGCCTGTGCCTAGTTTGGATATCAGGGTTCAATAATTAATTTGTACAATTATTCATTCTGTGTATTACAAGTGTATCAATGTAGTAATGTACAAATCTTATATAAATAAAGAACTTTTATTATTATTATTATTATATATGTAGTGTACGTATGTAATGTATTTATGTAATGTATGTATGTAATATATGTATGTAATGTATGTATGTAATGTATGTATGTAATGTATGTATGTAATGTATGTAAATACCAACTGGCTGCTTTGGATTCGGTGGAAAAACGTGCAAAGAGATTAATTTGTGATCCACAGTTGATTGAGGCTAAGCTGCAGAGCCTCAAGCATCGGCGTAGGGTTGCGCGTTTGTCGGTTTTCTACAGGTTGCACATCGGTGGGTGTGCGTAGCATTTGCACGACCTCATTCCGCCGGCCCCTTTCCGCCATCGGGAGACGCGATCCAGCCGAGCGCTTCATCCTTATGTCGTGGATCTTCCAACTATCCGCACGAGCCTCTTTGGCTCGACTTTTATAATGCGTACGGCTAAGGAATGCGTTGCCTGCGAGTGTGTTCCCTGATCAATATAATCTGGATGCCTTCAAGGCTAGAGTGAATAGGCTGTTCCTAGACAGGCATTCTCCATAATCGACCGCATCGTCACTTACCACCAGGTGAGGTGGCGGTCAAATGCCTGTCTAGTAAAGTAATAAAAAAAAAATGTATGTACGAGTATACATATATGTAATGTATGTATGTAATCTTATGTATATATGTAAGTGGGTAGGTATTGTGTTAAAATCTGGTCTCAGCTGATCGTAGAGTGACAGACCTAACTTTGAATACAATAGCAAGCTGATGGTTGCTGTGGAAGCATTTTGGGAGTCAAGATCGAAATTTTTTACGTACGTACAATAGAGTAGGGATCGAATATCAAAGTGTAGGTCTATGTAATATAAAATAATAGGTAACTGATAAACATTGTGAATAAGTATATAATCGATTATCATCATATACTTACTTGTCGGTCACGCTTTGTAGATTTAAGTAAGCAACACTTATTTCAGGATGTCTGGCTGTTTATTCGTCCTTTAGATGGACATCCATCTTTTAGATGGTAAGTACCTATATAAAGAAAATGAAAATAAGCGATCAAAGGGTGGCCGTCTACCTCCTTCATAAAGTGTCAGTTACATGCTTCCTGAGGTTAATTCTTTGACGGGGTCGCTTCGGTTGCGGTTAAATAGGTCAACCTATCGAAGCGACCTGTGCCAGTTAGCTTTTAGACTCTATAATAGGGTTGTCATTTAGGTTTGACTATGTTTTATAATGGTCATGTTACTTTATATATTTGAATGTTTTACATTTTTAGATTAATATTACATTTAATTAAGTTGAACAGCAAAAATACATTTTATCTTATATTAACAGCACAGCTGTATTAAATTATTGTAGCTAATTTAATAATTAACGTTTAATTTATTGCATGTGTTTTGACTTTTAACTTCAAATTTAGTAATTTATGTAGTAATATCGAGACTATATTTGTGCGCTAATGGCCAATTTTGGCGAGGACAAAAATTTTACCTACTTAATAAGACCTAAACCATGTAACCCAATATTTTTTACAAATAAACATATGATATGATTTAAACGAAATAATGCAACAGTAATACATATAACTATAGGTACAGGGGAGAGTTGGCATATATCTACAACGCTAATAGATAATTTCGCGCAGGTGCATTCATAACAAAAACTTTGAAATATCCTTGCCAAATACCCTAAGCGCCCAAGCAGCCCTTTCGGATATCGAAAGACGACACGTTACACAAGTTTAAACGCATAATAAATTATACCTAATTTTGCTAAGACCTAAATTTTAAATTTGAAATCCAAGTTCCAGTTTCTATCTGAAACCCATGATCGCAATCTCCGATCCACACATAACCGGTTTACACTTTCCTCTTCACCGCACTGGTTTTATATCCAACTCTTTCGCGATGGTGGCAATGCGGCTCTGGAATGGTCTCCCCTCTGAAATTAGACTTTTGACTAGCAAATTCTCGTTTAAAAAGGCTGTACACAAGCATTATCTGCATTCCCCTTACTTACATTATTCCCCCTATTATTTACTCCTATGTATTATACTATGTACCTATCTTTAGTATGTATTTATTGTTTAACTATTTCTTGTGTCATTGTAAAATTGTATAAATTTAGCATTTATTGATGTAAAGTATCCCTTCCTTCACCTTATCGTATTGTTTATCCCGCACCGTCTACTGTTTTCGATATTTTTCACGGTTGACTGGTAGATAAGGCTACTTTAGCTTTAAGTCCGCCAATGTACCTTTAGTGCATAAAGATTTAATAAATAAATAAATAAATAAATTTAGGACACTATTAATTCTGAGGTAGTAAAATAAAATAATCGAGTTCGACCATTCCGCGTCCCATTATGTATTATTATTATGAACTATGAAAATGCTATAGCTTTTTACGAGCTTATTATCAGATATTTCATAAATATATTTCACGGTTTTCCAACAGCGCAGCTTAGTTAACGAGATGCTCGATATTTCACGATATTGTCACGGATCAACTGGGTCGCCGGTACCCGGTAAGGACTCGGGGTAAGACATATTTAAAAAAAATTGATGGGTTAACAAGTGCCTAAAAAGGAAACAAGTAGTGGAATTCTCTTTGTTATATGGTTTTCACAAAATTTCGTGAAATTAATTAGCGAGCCGGTTTGATAACAAACCGGCTCGCTAATTTCGCAAATTCCCATGTCTTACAATTTGGCCAATAAGTATATAAATTCCTTTTAATTACTGGAGCCAAATAAATACCCCGTCGATCTATGGCCTTTAGATAGAGTTGAGATAAAGCGATTGACTGTTAGGAGCTCGGTATATGCCAACTCTTCCCTAAAAGTACCTACTACAGTAGTATGTACACTTTGTACCCATAACGTGAAACCTATAAAAGAATATTTCACTAACAATATCCAGGTCAGACGTCAACTGCGCAATTCCAATCCATATCATTATGCTGACATCCATGAAGCGGATTAATTTCCTGCATGGTCGGGGAAAAAGAATCGCTCGGCTTTGTATTGCCTTAGTCAAAGGAACGTAATGCTGGAGGCAAGTAATATTTACCCATTGGAATGGAGCGAAAGGGGCATAATTCTAATAGCCCGCCAATCTGATTTCGACGTTAAAAGCCCAGAGCAAAAGGGTTGATTGGATTCTACGTTATTTACTTTTTAACTAATTTCGGATTCTGTCTGTTACAGCGGGATTAAACCGCAAAATTCGAGATGATAGGTAGGTAGGTACTACAGGAGTTCAACGTTTTGGTATATAAGGTACCTACTTATCTACTGGTTTGTCCCGTCTTTTGCCTTTAACAACTTTTGTAGATAATTTATAGGTACTAGAGATGAAACGGATATCGGATTGCTATTAAATATCTTGCCTTAATTTACTATCCGGCCGGATACAGGATAGTAAAAATGTATCAAAAAAGTCTATTAACGCGATTGTGTTAATCGGAAATAGTCTCAAAACCATAAATATACAAAATATTACAAAGCACTGCCTATTGTCCATTTGATAGGTTATCAAAAACTTTAAATATTTGTCTAAATCAGTAAATTATTTTGAATTTTAATTAAAATCCTAGTACTTTTTCTCCATTTAGTTGTAGAATGCGATTTTATTTTATTCAGCTTAAGATATTCTTTCGCTGACTCTGCTCTACGGTGCTGATGTGTAAGCCCGTATTTCGAAACGGATACAGGGTCCGAGATTGTAAACAATTATTCAGTTCAACGTTCAAATTATACACATTCGACGAAAACTTTTGAATACACGTAAACACATGCATTCCTCTAATTTCCCACATCTCGCTCACAGCTTTTACAGACTTTTTATGTCCTGCATCCGGCTTGTAGGCTGCCCGGATATCCGGTATCCGGCCAAACAACTATCCGTCTCATCTCTAATTTATACAGCGTTACTGTTAAGTGTTGATGGCCGAGTGGTTAAGGAGCGATCTTGGCCGACCAGTTAAGTTATCCGACTCGTAAGCGAGAGGTACCGGATTCGAGTCCCACTGCGGCCATGTGCCAGTGATTCTTTTCTGAGTTATGTACATTAGTTGAATGCTCACGGTAGGATATGCTCAAGCTAGATCATATTTCTTGAATGTGGTTCCTTATTAGGCAAATCACCATAGCAAAGCTTCAACAACGTCGACCTTGCGGCTTGACAGAAAGCGCCGAGAGTTCGTTTTAACTTATTGGAAAACTAAGACCTGTTTCAATAGCCCTGTAGGTACTACTTTTTTTATAATCAATATTTATTGATAACTTTTGTACAAAATTGTACATGCCAGCTCCGTATTATAACATTAACTATATAAGAAGGCTAACTTATAAAATAAACATTATTATCCCTTAATACAGAGAATATTGTACCAACCCCATTCAGCTTAAGGGTGTCGTAACAAGGGACTATAAATGTCTTAAGAAGTTTGCTAGCTGGGATCTTCTCAGAAAAATTTCAGCGATTTCTGTAGTGTACGTAAATACTACGATCTCTAACCCGCGATCTCTAGGCGTGGATATTTTGGCAAAACCCTCAAGTGTGGAGGCAAGTGTGTGGTCCGGTAGAGTAGAATTGTACCAACTTGGGGACTGGGTGTCTTACAATGTGACTAATGGGCTGTTGATGTGATGTGTGGAGGTTCAGTTGTAGGAATGTTTATGTGAAGCAAGGTACAACATTGAGTTAGGTACTTAGACCTTTGATTGAAAGTTTCATCTTCATCTGCTATTAAGGTAGGCTGCATTTAAGGAGAAATCTTTTGTGCTATTCATCACTCGGTGGCTCATTTTGTCACTACTTATGGTTATATCATTAGGGTCATGTTGGTCATGATTCATCAGTCGCGGTAAAGCAGCTGTGGGGTCGCGGGCACATCTCCATAGCATAGGACCTATTGGTGGCAGACACGAAGGTAGAGCTCGTCTAATTTAAAATGACGTGCCCCACTATCGCATTAACGCACACAAGCAAGTTTAAAATATGGACGCAATACATATACAAATGCCGTTGTAATTGGTCATTCAGTTGCCGGTAAGATTCAAACGTCGGAGCACGCGTCGTTCATTGGCTCCCACACAGATGAAGTGTCGTTATTAATATTTGCACTTACACATCGAAATCAACTAACTAAGTAGTGGGGCGCGTCATCTTAGACTAGACGAGCTCTACCTATAGATAAAGATGGAGGAAACAGTTCGAGCATAAGCTTGAGTCTAATACCCACTACATTCTCTGCGGTCTGATCTGGCCTTTCATTCATTCATACATAGTCAAAAACTCCAGTCAGTAACGGGGAGCCTGATCACAGAGAGCGAGGGAGCGATACACAGTGGACAGACACGTGTTGCTTATAGCAGATTCAAGTGTTTTTCACGGAGGATAAAAAAGAGCTAGGTACACTTAGGTACTTCATTATGGTAGTGCTTGTCGTCCTAGGTACTGAGTGAGGCGCTCCCAATACAAAGCCATGAGGCCACTACAAAGGCGTCCACCGCATTGACAGGCCAGAGAAGTCCGACCAAAATGAGGCCCGGGTCACCCCGGCACGGAGAGCGCCCATAGGTCTGGACCTGCATCCCTCAGTATGGAGGTAGTTTCGCGAGAGCAGGCAGCCAGCGCGGTAGGCGGCGTGGTGAGATGCGTCTTTGAATTTTGATTAGTTTTTATAAGGGAGACCAACGAGCAATCGCAACACCACAGGGGGAGGGGGGAGAATGATATAGATTCGTTTCTTGAAGGCCCGTTTGGTCGTATGCGGCAGAAAGTTTACTTATGGAAAAGCGCACGTACCTATGGTAGGTAGTTGACCGCCACCTACCGATGGAATTTTAATTTGGGCTTAACTATAGGTAAATAACATAGCTCTTTATCATTACGTCTTGCTCCTGAGCTGTCACGTTATTTTATTTTTATTTATTAAGGCAAGGTTATTTTAGGCGTCGAGATTAATTCGAAAAGGAAATCGAGGAATGCGTAGGAGTGCGTGACAAGCGTCGGAAATACCAGGAGAGCTCTTCAAGTCAAAACTTAGTTTATCACAGGATATTTTTTATTTTAATCCAGCAAATGGTTTGTCATGAATAAAAAATAAATAATTTAGCGGGAAAAGACGATAATATTGGGTCATACTGGGATATCACAATCAATTTAAATGTTGATAAAGACCAAGCTTACATCGAAAAATGAACGCTATTGCATAAGTTTACAATTCATATTTAAATGAAAATAGAATCAATAATGGCGTGAGCAAAACACAAAAAACCCTTGAATTTTTTCCTAGAGCTAGTTATTGCAATATTAAACAAAATATTTAATTAGCTTCATTGGTACATGTTGAGGATATTTTTATAGAGAAACGAATTAGGTCATATAGTCAATAAATTAGCTGCAATATAAATACATTTTTATTGAAACATAATTAAAACTAAGACATGTCTTGCCTCTAATGTCATAAGTACCCATTAAAAATATTTTTACAATAGTGGAAAGAGATTCTTGAGCTTTAGCAATGCATTTAAGCAACACATGTTCCCGTACGTCCAACTCCTGTTGAACAATATACAATCACAGGTCCTGGCTTTAGTTGGTTTCTTTCATTGGCTTCATTGTTTAACTGCTCTCGTTTTTCGTCCACTTGAAATACGAGCCTTAGAAATTCGCTCGGGGTAGTAGGAATAGGGTCGTTCGGCCAACTTGTATACCCGTACTGGGTTATCTCCCGTACCTCCTTGGATGTGATATCAGTGATCTGGAGTATCGTTATTTCGTAATTCATCGTCTCTTGTATTTCAATAGTGTTTACTATATATCTGCCGAACACCAGCTCATAATTCTAGGCGTGTACATGATATTCAAAATGCGTTTCAGGTTCGTCATCATTGTCACAAAGTGACACGATAATTTGACAACTCTGCTGCCAAGCCATCCTCCAAAAGTCGCTACTTGTATGCTTTATTGGATCCTGGCTGCAAATAAACTTATTTTCCTCTTCATACCCGTGTACATAGTTTGCGTGAATGTAAGTTGAATCGCTGTCTCTTGGAGTTCCAATTATCTGATCTCTATTATATGAGTAGTCAGCTTCGTTTTCCCCTTGTGTAGTGATCCCAGCACTTAATGTAGGGGTAACGGTTTCGATTCGACTTTTCAAACTTCAGAAAATGATGACAAGTACCTTCTGGTTCTATGGCCTCTACCATATCGTGCTCCTGCTTGATCAATTGATGAATGTTCGGTTGCTTCATCTTTTTCAAGAAGTCCTCCACTGTTGAGATTTCAAAAACGTAGTTTGCCATTTTACTAGCAATTGTTTACACTGGTTCACTGATATTAAAATTGCGGGATAACACGATATTTTCATATCGAAAACGTGAAGTCTTTCAGACCCTGGGATTCAATCAATGGCCGAGTAGGACTAAGGCTAATTTTAAGACGAGAACAGGTTATAAACACTTCAGCGTAGTTGCACGTGGCCCAAAAAGGGACGATAGTCAATAAAGGAAAAAATAAACTGAAAATGACCTAATTGAATGACAACTTTTATGAGAATTAGGATCAGAATCTTAATCTTAACATACTTTGTTTATTATTTTTTTGTTCAATATAACCCCCTTATAACTTGCTACTAATATAATTAAACTTTTTCAAATAATTAAAATATTTATTGTTAATTACAGCTCATTTATTAATTGATCATAAACTTAGATATCGATTACTTCCTGATAATATTTACCTTTGGACCTATACTATGATAATAACATCAAGCACTAATTAATTTTGTATATGACTATAGATTACACCAACCAGGACTAGTTTCTTACCCTCAAAGTTGAAAGGTCTCAGCCAAAATAGATCTTGTAGTCAATAAATCAATTGTCACACAGATAAGTTTTTATTTTAACATAGTTAAAAAGTAAGGCATGTTTTTTTATTTTCTTATAAGTGCGCATTAAAAATAATAAAAAGTTATTGTAAGGTAATTCTAATGTATGAGATAGCTTGAGAACATAGATAGCATGAGATACGTCTAAGCTATCTAATAATAAAAACTGCTTCCGACAGACACTATAGTAATCAGTATCCTTGGTCACATTAGCATATTGGAATTATTTATTCATGATTAAAATTCATATCCAAAAAAGCTGTAAAACTTGTATTTTACATATTTTTATTCTTTATTTATATCGTCGTTGAGTAAAATTAAACCACAACGTATATTCCACGCTACTGACGTTTACTTACGACTTCTCCTGACAAGAACCAAGGGATATTCGGGGCTATTGATTCTACCAAGCAGGACTAGTTTTTAGGCCAATCCGCAAGTTTCGAGTTGAGGACCTGTCCTGGATAGTTGAAATGAAACGATAGAGGCACCTAAGTATAATATTATACCTATAATGTATAGCTACCTAAATACTTATCTATGCATTGCCGACACGGAAATAATAGCTTGTGTTAATTATCACTCCCGAGATTCCGCAATTACGCAGTCTATGAATATATTACTTCGGTACAAGATACAGTATTAAACTATTAGGAGAGATGTGCCAACTAGTCGGGAAAGCTGACTGTACAGCTAGCAGGTACACCTGCCAGCTTTAAGATGGAACAGCCGAATATCAAGTGGTTGCTTTGGATTCGGTAAAGAAGAGTGCTAACAAAATTATTCTTTATCTAGAGCATTTTGCTGCTAACCTGCAAAGCTTTGGACATCTGCATAAAATAAAGTAAGACTGAATGTGACAGTTGGCACTTTTTTTTTATGTCATACGTTAGTCAAACAGGCAAGTGGGCCATCTGATGGAAAGTGGTCACCACTGCCTATAGACATTAGCGACACCAATAGTGTCGCCAATGCGTTACCCACCTCTATAACACATTGCTCTGGCAGCAAAAAGGCAAATGCCCCACCACTGCCAAAGCCCCGGTTCCCCAAATTCCTGCCCCATGGTGCACTGGAGACCTTACTAACCGGCAGAAACACAATACTATTTAAAGGAGTATTGTTTAGCTGCGGTATTCTGTTAGGTGGAGGTACTTCCCCAGTCGGGCGGCTACAATTCGAACGGGATACCCCGCTATGCCCTACCTCTCTTAAATCCCTTTCAGGTTGGAAGAGACCTATACAGTAGACCTGGACCTACGTACATTCCATGATCTAATCGAGGACATTCAATTAGGTCAGGTCCATCAAACTAAATGTTGATGAACGTGAAAAAAAGCGACAGAAATTTGACTGCACCATAGCAGGTGGAGCGTTCTGCTTGCACCTATGGAATTACCGATGTCATCTCCAATTATTAGATATCCATCGTTAGCTAATGGTAGATAATTATAGAGGTATAGTAGAAATAGTAGTAGTAAGAGGTATAGTAGAAACAGTACATACCTATTAGTAAGAAATGGTGGATTTTTGTTTTTGTAAGTTTTATTAATTTATACCTTACCTACATATATCATCATTACTTCCACCCTAGCAGTCAATCCCGACTTCTAGAATACCTACTAATACTAAACCTTTTTGCCGTGTGGTGTCCGGCAGAGAAGAATAGCACCAACCCCTTACACTCATGGGTGTCGTACAAGGCGACTAATGTTTTCGAGGCAAAAGATCAAGAGTCTTCATAGTCTGGAAAATGGGCAGCAGCATTTTCCATTGTTATATTTAACTGCGACTCCAACCCGCCTGCCAAGCGTGGAGATTATGGCAATAACCTCCCCTTTCGTGGGAGAGGCCCTAAGTCCTGCAGTGGACTGTTACGGGCTGTTATGATGACTAAACCTTCTATCAGGGTCCGCTTTCCTAAAGTACCTACCTATGTTACAATAGAAACTAGCAAAAGTAGAGCACGTTATCGGTAACTATTACCCCACAGCCATTTACATTAATTGGCTTACCTATTTAATGTATAATCTACAGAAAGCGTAAGCTCGTGTGTGATAATTGTAATGAGTAAGAGTACTGTAGTTAATGACCTCCTCGCGTTCCTGCAACAAAAGCCGAACGTGTTAAACGAAGTGAGCCCTACTGCACCGAGAGCGACATTTCAGAAGTCAAGTTGTTGCTCCACACGTTACTCAGTATCATAGAGACAATCGTGTCTTGTAGATGTGACGGGACGCCAAGAAGGCTGCAGGATATAATTACCGTGCTTAAAATGTTGGCATGGGACCTAAATAAGCTCTCGCCCGTCACTTTTAACCACGTGGGTGAACGACATCCTGCTCCTCAAAGCTGGCCTGGCATAACTGGAGGCGAAGTTTGTGGCTTCCTAGAAAACTATTGTGGAGTTGCGGGAAGACGTTCCTACTTTGCGCAACTCTATAGCTGACGTATGTGCGTCACCAGCTCGCGCTACGCCAGTGAACACTCGGCGCAGCGATGCGATCGTCGACCTCACTGGTCCGAATCAGTAGTTTCGGCACCGCCTGTTGCTGAGCCATCCGACACCTACGCTGCTAGTACCGGCGCCCGCCAGTCTGCAACCGCGTGGATTTTCAAAATTCATGAGATGTCGCTACAGTGCAATAAGGTCTGCTGTCAAAATAATGCCCTCTCATTGGTTGGAATAGATTTCATAGTCGTTGGTTCTGTTCAATAGCACGACAGCATTTTGACGCAGACCTTACCGACACTAACGCCATCTGAAATCGTGAAAGCCGTCATTCCGCGAAAACCTGCGGATTTGAAACCACCGCCCGCCCTTATTGAGGACGACGAAGCAGGTTTCGTTTAGGTCCAGAGGGAGAAAAGCAAACGAAATTCATCTTCGAACCACTTCTGCGGTGACTTCTTATCCCAACCTCCAGCTGAGATCGACGACACCGCTCTACGTATCCCGCCTGCACTATACCGTGACAGCCCAAGTCGTGGTGGAGTACATGGAGGAAAGTCAAGGACTATATCGTGCGAGTCCAGCCTCTGCCGTAGAGCCATGAACGTACTTTCAACTCGGTCGTGACATAGGCTCCGACACCAGGACCTGAATACCCTCATGAAGGCAGAGTGTTGGCCGAAGTGTGTGGTGTATCGTCGATTCCGCGGACGTGCCCCGACATCATCACCGACGTGACATAGTGTTTGTCTCTGACAGTGTGTCCTAATTTTAAGTCCTCTAAAGTGCTGATTTGATTTTTGCTACTATTTATGTATGAGTTTATTGCTTACAAATTTTATAGTAATTTATGTTTGTTATATTAGTTAATGGGTCTTGTTACCTGAAATAAATGAATAGATAAAATGTGACCCATATCATTACATTGCAAAGTTACAAAAAGATTTGTAGTGTCTGTAAGGGCGCGAACTCGTATCTTCTTGCAGGGAAAAAGTTATGGGCAATTTTAGCTTTAGGGGGTTCGATTACCGATCTAAATATATTTTGTAGTGTCATCATCACAGCCCATAACAGTCCACTGCAGGACTAAGGGCCTCTCCCACGAAAGGGGAGGTTATTGCCATAATCTCCACGCTTGGCCGGCGGGTTGGAGATCGCAGAGTTGGAATATTACAATGGAAAACGCTGCTGCCCCTTTTCCAGTTCACGGAGACGCTTAGATCATTTGCCTCGAAAACATTAGTCGCCTTGTACGACACGACACCCACGAGAGTAAGGAGTTGGTGCTATTCTACTCTGCCGGTCACCACGCGGCTATTTTTATTAGTTATTTTTGTAGTGTAGTGTTTAGTAATTGAATTATGGTTTATAAACGGTTTCCCGACATCAACTTAGCCCGACTACGTTAGACTATGAAGTAAGGGCTTGTTAACAATTTTACGGTGACACGAATAAACAAAATATAAATAAGAGAGACATGATTTATTTCATTTTATATTAAAACCCATTATTTTCTATGTTTCCTATAATTAGGTGATCTATCTCGATCTCTTTTCTTTTTCTTTCCCTTCCGTTTCTTATCAATATCTCTTTTACCATCTGGAGTTTTACTTCTCCGTCTTCTTTCCTTCTTATAAGAATCTGAGAAATCAGAATCACTGCTGGTGTCACGTTTTTTTCTACTCTTATGTTTTCTTTTCTGTTCTGTTGAACTGCTTGATAAATCCCTCCTGCTAGATTTCTTCTTATCCTTTTTCCGTTTTTCCCTCTCGGCAGAACTTGAGTGGTCTCTCTCTTTATGTTTTCTTCTATGTCTGCTTCTAGAGTCACTGCTCGAGGAGTCCCTTCTTCTGTTATTTCTTTCTTCTTCTCTTCTCTGCCCATTCGAAGAGTTGCCTCTTTTGACATCATATTCTTTTTTATCTCTTTTTTCTTCAACATCTCTCTGGATGTTACTCGAAGAAGGCTCTTTCCGATTATAATCTGTAGTTGTTACATTTTTATTTTCGTTTTTCTTGTAGTCGTCGTAAGCTTCCGAATCTGAAACAAATAACATAATTTGAAAATAACGCTTTCAAATGGCAAATAATTTTTACAGACGTTCGTTTAACATTAGGGATTTTACGATGGTCAGTTGAAAATATGAACGGCAGGTTGGTAAATTAGTGTGACAGTTAAACATAAACAGTAATAAAAAGCAAAATTATCCGTAAAATAAAAATATTGGGACGGAACGGGCGGATCGATTTTCGATGAAGGACAGTTTCGACTGGCTCACCAATACATACAGGATGACCTCAAATTTGGCCGTGTGGTGTCCGGCAGAGTAGAATAGCACCAACCTCTTACACTTATGGGTGTCGTACAAGGCGACTAATGTTTTCGAGGCAACATATCCATTGTTATATGTGTATGCATGTGCTCGTCGCAACATACAACTTTTATCGCCTAAATCCGAGGCCCAAATACCTCGGAATTCCTTATGACGAAAATACGTTTCACCAACCGGTAAGAAATAACTATCGCCATTAGGTAACGCTTAAAGTTAGGAACTGGATTTCGCGCCGTTTTGTCTCTAGAGTTGCGCTCTGTTTCGTCTTAGCGAAGGCAAATCCTAAAGATAAGAGTTTTCTAGTTAAGTAACTCTTAATGCGAGTTTAGCGAAAAAGGGTATTCCTATGGCACCACATCTGAAATCGTGAAAGAAAAGAACAGCCGTTACATACATTTTGACAGATGTCGTTTCCAATTCTGCATGGAACACCTGTTTTTTTCACAATTTAAATGTTGGTGCCATACTAAAAGTTGTTTGTTATCACGAGCACATGCATGTACCCTTATCTATATACCTTGTTGTACCAATTTGAGGTGACCCATTATTAAGAAACACGACATGAGGTTCCAATTCGGTTCTGTTGGGTTACTGACAGGGCGTAGAGGAGCTGGGAATTTGTCAACATAGGCCAGTGTCGACAGGACGGTCTTTAAATTTGCAACTTTACAAAACCACTTTAAATCAATGCCATTTAAATTCTGGCGATAAATATTAAATTCATTTGCTTATGCCCGCGACTTCGTCTGCGTAAAATTCGGTTATAACGTTCCAGAACCGTTCACGAGGGAACTACATTGAATTTCGCGATAGATTATGGTCTATGTGCTATTCTGGCAAAGCTATATTGCTAACAAATTTCATGAAAATCCGTTCAGAAGTATTTGCGTGACGGAGTAACAATCCTCTAAACATAAACTTATCCAAACTTTCGCATTTATAATAATAGTAGGAAGTAGGATGGAATTTTTTTCTTCTATAGTTCGTTATCAAGTCATCATTTATCAGTTACAGGTGCTATGCAACGTGCTATGCTCTGAGTATAACGCAAAGTAAATCGAAACGGGGTTATCGACTTGGACCACAGTAGTGTGTGGCGTGTAGAATAAGCAATCAGAAATGGCATTTGGCCATATTTACCGTAGAGCTGGCAACAAGAGTTCTTGTGTGGAGACCACGACTTGGAAAGCGTTGTATAGTATGCCCTCAGTAAGGTGGAGTGACGGATCTGCGAGTGGATGCTAAATGCGATAAGGCGAAAACATTGGGGACACAATTGGAGAAGGCTTATGTACACTGACAGAGGCAAGGTGGAATGAAAATCTGCGAAAGACTGTGGTGGATGCAGGATGCGGCAAGTCAAAGACAGGGTACATTGGCACTAATTGGGGAAGGCTTATGTTCACTGACAGACTGACAGAGTCAGTGTGAAGTGACGATCAGCGAAAGACGGCGGTGGATGCTGGATACGGCAAGCCGAAGACAGGACACATTGGCACACTTTGGGGAAGGCTTATGTGCACTGACAGACTGACAGAGGCAAGGTGGAGTGTCGATCAGCGAAAGACTGCGGTGGATGTTGGATGCGGCAAGCCGAAGACGGCGCAATGGCACTCATTGGGGAAGGCTTATGTTCACTGATAGACTGACAGAGGCAGGGTGGAGTGTCGATCAGCGAAAGACTGCGGTAGATGCTGGATGCGGCAAACCGAAGACGGCGCAATGGCACTCATTGGGGAAGGCTTATGTTCACTGATAGACTGACAGAGGCAGGGTGGAGTGTCGATCAGCGAAAGACTGCGGTAGATGTTGGATGCGGCAAGCCGAAGACGGCGCAATGGCACTCATTGGGGAAGGCTTATGTTCACTGATAGACTGACTGAGGCAGGGTGGAGTGACGATCTGAGAAAGACTGCGGTGGATGTTGGATGCGGCAAGCCGAAGACGGCGCAATGGCACTCATTGGGGAAGGCTTATGTTCACTGATAGACTGACAGAGGCAGGGTGGAGTGACGATCTGAGAAAGACTGCGGTGGATGCTGGATGCGGCAAGCTGAAGACGGCGCATTCGCACTCATTGGGGAAGGCTTATGTTCACTGATAGACTGACAGAGGCAGGGTGGAGTGTCGATCAGCGAAAGACTGCGGTGGATGCTGGATGCGGCAAGCCGAAGACGGCGCAATGGCACTCATTGGGGAAGGCTTATGTTCACTGATAGACTGACAGAGGCAGGGTGGAGTGACGATCTGAGAAAGACTGCGGTGGATGTTGGATGCGGCAAGCCGAAGACGGCGCAATGGCACTCATTGGGGAAGGCTTATGTTCACTGATAGACTGACAGAGGCAGGGTGGAGTGACGATCTGAGAAAGACTGCGGTGGATGCTGGATGCGGCAAGTCGAAGACAGGGCACATTGGCATTTATTGGGGAACACTTATGTCCACTGATAGACTGACACAGGCAAGGTGGAGTGTCGATCTGCAAAAGACTGCAGTGGATGCTGGATGCGGCAAACAGAAGACAAGACGCACTGGCACTCATTGGGGAAGGATTATGTCCACTGATAGACTGACAGAGGCACTGACAGTGGACTAAAAATATCAACTCAAGAGACAATTTTAAGGGTGATTATAAAAGGCACAGTTGAGGGAAAAGGGGGAAGAGGAAGGCCAAGATTTAAATATTGGAAGGACGTGAAAGATAAAATGAACGAAAATGTTATTATAAAGATTTGAAGAGGTTAGGAGATAAGAGAGAAGAGGGCGAATGCTCTAGCCGACAAGGGTTTTCATTATGTGATCATTAATATAAAAAACAAAGGTTCGAATACATACTTATAACTTTTGATTCTTTATCAAATTCCGTTTTGGAAACAGGCTGCATCATGAATTCACTAAGGCTAACCGTCTCATTCTTGATTGACAAGTCGACCACAACTCGTCCCATATCTTCGTCTAAACTGATAACCTGTAAATATAAATTTATTTATTAATAGATATGAATAGAATCCTTATGACTTTATTTATGAATAGAATCCAGTAAATAGTTTAGTCAGAAGTTGCACGTCGTCTCTAATAAATTCTGAGCCTTAAAAATTCATTATCAGTGTTAATGAAGTGTAATTCAATAGAAAAAGGCAAAAGAACATCGCGACAATTCTGACATCGCTCATTGAACGCATAATTGTCGCGTCCAATGAGTCATTTTTCTGGCCAACTTTCTTAAAAAGTCCCACAAAATAATTATAAATATTTAGCTATATGGGTTATTGTCGTTATTGTATGATATTGTATCAATCAATAAGGTTTTCACACGTCCGGCTTGACACTGGCCAATTATGTATCATGAAATGTCACCGTAAAGCATGGCCTTGTTACCCGCAGAAAAATAATATAGTATGAAACACCCAAGAGAGTAAAGTGACTTGAATTGTTAAAATTAATATGAAAACTCTTACCATACAGGCTTTGTAAAGAGACTTCATTCGAAAATGGCATTATCCTTTTTTTCTCTACAAAAATAATTGTGACAGGAAGACACTGCTTTATCCCCTTGATGTTTAATCTACTATTAAACCCTTAGAGAGCGCCATCTACTAGATTTTAAAAGAAGCTTGCCTGGATATTGCTTATTGTTTGGTATTATTCTGTTGAGAAACATTTAAAATTATTGTTTAGAAACATACCTTCCCATAGTAGCCACTGTATTTTCCCGTAGTAATTTTGACGAATGAGTTTTTAACAATAGCCAAATCCTCCTCTTTGTCCTTACTGGATTTTTTCTTTTGATTCTGTTTGATCACCTTGTCAGCTCCAAGACCCAAGCCTTTTGGACGTAGCTCTGGATGTTTGTAGTTGGCTCTGAAAGTTATTGTTTATGTGATGTCAAATACAAGGTTAAGTTGCCATAAAAAATGACTAAGGTCAGTAATAAGATCTATTTTTTTATTAGAGGCCGATCTTTCTACGGTCATCGGTAACATAGTCGATTGTAACATCATGTTTTCAACACTGGGACCTCTTTGTCGGAGAAGGACAAGGCAGCCGTCAATGTTGGCAAGCGAAGATATGGAAGTGGAAAATGTGGCGGTGTTATGACCAGGGGACCAAGGGTCCAAAGAGATGTAATTTATATCGCAGAAATCGGAAAATTTTTCTAGCGCGATGTAGGACGGTGAGCGCCATCTATGTGTAGATGTTAGCTAATTATGTGCAGGTGTACTCGTAATGTGTACTTCAGAGCTTCCTTCTTGGACCGAAATATATCGCTATACGTCCAATCAGCATGCCAAGTGTTGATATATATTTAATTATATGACAAAGCCCTCCACTCTGAAAGGAGATATATTTCATGGATGGTTCCTATTTTTGAAACCGCTCGCATCTACGCGAGTTCTCGCCTTCTAATGCTTGTCTTTTATATCTCTAGCAACTAACGAGTGTGAAAGAGACAGGTAGCGCACGCGAGCGCTCGCGTGGATGCTAGCGGTTTCAAATATAGAGGCTGTTGATGAGAACCACATTGGAAAGGTTAACATAATCCCGTCAAGCTAGTGAATGCTCAAAAGATATCGTCTCGTGTCCACTGGCGCGAACCCGCTGCGAAATCGCGGTATTTTCTTATCGGCGTGTACAGTCAAAGGCATGTCAAACCCTGTTTGGCTTTATTTAATTAAAATGCAAATTACAAATACATTTTCCTAGGTATAATAATTATAAACATCTTGGCGTTAATGTCCCGACTGTGCTCTCGCGCACGAGGGCCCGGGGTCCGTCTTGTCCATGATCCAGGACTTGGCAGATCAGATAATTACAGTGGAGCAACTGCCAACTGACCTTCATGACCCTACTACCAAGGGAACCTGACCAGATTGGATCATGGTTACACATTTAGTCGCTTGAATGTGCAGGTTTCATCACGATGTTTTCCCTTACCGTAAGAGCATCGGTTAGCATTCAACTAATGCTCGGAAAAGGTTGGTAGTCGAACCCGATACCTCTCGCTTAGAAGTCGGATACCTTGACCTCGGCCACCGACGCTCCGCTTTTTCCCAGGTATAAAATACGATAATAAAAAATAAACAATGCTGTAATACCGGTGTGGTGTGTTTATGTTAGTCAGGTTTAACTTACTTTTCATTCCCAGGTGTCCATCCCATGCCACGTAACATAGCGAGGCCAAATTGCTGTATTGGCACTGCGTCATAGTCATCCAAAGTGGACTGGAAAAGAACAAGAGGTTGCATTAATAATTGTTATACCAAAACGAAAGCTTTGACATTAGAACTAAGTGTCAACTGATTGTGAAAAAAAAGGCAATGATTTGTATAGCCCAAAAATACCTCTACCTACTAGGTATTGCTGGTCACTCGGATATGTACGAGTACGAATAACCCTTGGGGTTATTTCGGTTATTTAAAATTAATTATATCCGAATTTGATGAACCAGGCTGAGAATCACCTCAATTTTACTAGTAAGGGTTTGTATTGGTATTTTAATTATCAAGGCTAAGCAATACCCTTATCCTTCCGAGTCTCACCCGAGCCCCACAAGAAAGAAAACCGTATAAACGCGAGCAATTGGGATCTACAGGCTGAGAGTTTTATTTACAGCCCATTTATACTTTATACCTAGTCTATCTTTTTAACTATAAAGTACTGGAATATCATTGTCCATTCGTATTGGTTACCCGCCAGGGTTCACATAAAAACGAAGATGGTATATTAATAATAATAGACATTTATTTCAGGTGTTTTACACCCAAATTAGAACAATATTACTTTTTTCTGGTCCACGGGTAAATCGGAACGTCCACAAATCTAAATACAAGCGGGGATCATCTAGTAAATTATTAAACTATTGACATAAACAATGTCAGTAAGCCAATGAATTTTATTTACTAAAAAGATTTACTAATACTGAATATTAATATAAACTGTTTAGTTTTATGAGCCAGTGTTTATTACCTTTTTTTACATTATATAAAAACACACCTATTATAATATTTATACAAAATTATAAATTTATTTGTTAGCCAGGCAAAGTAGGAACAAGAAGAACAAGTGGTTCACTCAAAAAAAAAATATGACACTAATTATTTTATATCTATCACATGGTACGTGAAGCGTCACCTCAATGAGAACATAGAGACGAAACGAGCAGCAAAAATAGAACCCTTTGATTTTGGTGCAACATTTGTCCAGATTTTAATTTTTAAACATTTCCTGGCTTAAAGAAGGACGTACATGTCGTATAAACCAAGCGCTTAACGGATTAAATAATGAGTGTAGGTAATGAATGAGGGCTTTCGCGGTTCCAAAATCACAGTAACCACCAAAAGAAACTGCAAAGAAACTGTCAAAAGAATTTTATAACCAACTTGCTGGCCTGGTGAGATTGGTTCACGTGCTGTCTTGCCCTACCCAACCACTTATAAACTCTACTCTTTGTAGTTTCTGTCATGTACTGTCATCAGAGACGTTGTATACGAAAAAAGTATGAGGGAACAAATGTCCTTCGTGTATTTCATTCAGAATTTTCATATTTTTAATTTTTCTGCTATTTGGGTGGAGACAAATGCAACAAATCATGAAAATATGTGCAAACGTTCTTAGTTATAAATTAGATTAGATGGTTTTGTTCTATTAATTATTTAGATTAAGTGTTTGACAACAGAGTGTAATTTAAAATTTTTTTTTATTTGTATTTTGCATTTTTTTTAATTCACACAGCGTCATCTAGCCCCAAAGTAAGCAAAGCTTGTGTTATGGGTGCCAGAAAACTGATAAGCTTATAATCCTAAATTTGTTTTTAAATACATACTATACTTATTAAACATACTACTCCCAGACTCGTAACAGAAATTAAAATTAATCATTTCAATTTCTGCTCTTCCGGGAATCGAACCAGGGACCTCTGCGTGGCGACTTGCATGTTAACCAACTGAACCACTCAGGTCGCCATTGGAAAGATAATTTCATTCACTACTCATTAGTGTATAGTAAATTCAGACTTTCGGTTTATAGATCTAAGGCAGATATTCGCACACAGTGGTTGACTTGATAAAGAGCCGGCACGGTGATGGAGACATATGGGTGTATCTTTATCCTGATCCGATGACTTATCATACTGTCTCCTTGCGCATTCCTTCTGTTATGATACTATTACCCAGTATTCTGTGCCTATGCTTACTTAATAAGAAAGACAAAAGAATAATTACCTCTTTCTCACCAGTCAGGGGTTGAATACTTGTTGCAATGGTGAGATCAGATGGGGTTTCTGTTTTAACCTCCAATTTTGCTTGTTCCAAGAGTTCACGGGCAGCCATTTGATCTAATGTCTCATTTACAGGAAGATCTGTTTCAATTTCTGTTTTTATTTCCTGTTTTATGGGCGTCTGTAGAGATGACTCTACTTCTGCTGCAATCTCCTTTAATCTTTCAGCAGTGATCAATGTGTTTGGCTTCAGAGGAATAACAAGAGGCTTCTCTTCGGTCACTTCTTCTCCACTGGAATTTATATAAAAAAAAAAAATTTATATAACTAATCACAATTTACATACATAACGTCACACCTCTTTCCCTTAAGGATAGGCAGAGACTATATACTATGTGATACAGTCCAAAGAAAATCAAGAGTTAATTAAGAACAGATTAAGATACAAACAAAAAATAATCATCTTAGGTATTAATGTCCCAGTTGTGGTCTTGTGTGTGAGGGCCCAGGATCCACCTTGACCATGATTTGGGAGCTCAGGTAGGTAATTACAGTAGCAACCGCAGGCTGTGATTGATAGAGACAGGCTCAACTCTTTACTTTCCTTAGGGACCTCATTTCGACCGCATTTATTATACTTGCATTCCTCTTGTACCATACCCGACATTGTTTCACTATCATATGTTAGTGTGGGAAGTAATTGTTATGCAATGCAGACATGCTTTTTGCAGCAAAATTTTACTTTTCATCACATGATTAATGGCTTCATTCACGGAGTTAGCCTTGTAGGACACCTGTAGCATTGACCAGAAAATGGATAGCATCATTTTCCGTTGTGTATTTTTAACACTGCACTATGCAACCCAGACATAAAGGGTGAAGATGCTGGAGGACTGTATGATTGGGTCAATTA
The DNA here is from genome assembly GCA_905147135.1 of Blastobasis lacticolella. Taxonomy (NCBI): domain Eukaryota; kingdom Metazoa; phylum Arthropoda; class Insecta; order Lepidoptera; family Blastobasidae; genus Blastobasis; species Blastobasis lacticolella. Next base: position 9,840,459 of record LR990053.1, read on the forward strand.
CTAGAAAAACCAGTATGAAACAGCTATCAGCGGTTAAACCATACATTGGCAACAGAGGTTTGATAGCATAAAAATAGAACAAGTAAGGTTAGATGGCATACTCACCCCACTACTCTAATAGCTTTTTCTTCTACACATTCAATAAACTCCTTCTTTTCTTCGAGTACGGGTTTATCTGCTTTCTTCGTCTTCATAAAACCAAATGATATCTTTTTTCCCTCCATGGTGATATGATGCCGCGATTGATGATTATTTCACAATTCAGGATCACTGTCCGTTGTAAGTCAATGCAATTGATTCATATAGAACAAGCAAAGCCAAATTGCAATTTACACAACAACAAAAATGTGTCCCAAACAAAGATATTGGACATTCTATAAATGTATATAGGTCTGCCTGGAAGGCGAGCGAGCGAAACGCGCTGCGCCGGCCGTAGAGGGTTACCAACTTCTAAAAAAATACCCGTCTAGGCTACAAAATACAAAGAATAAAAACTGTGAAGGAGCCTATTTCTAAATATATGTACAAATATTTTTGGCGTACATCTAAGGGTGCAAACTATAATTATTTAGACGAGGCCCACACTCTTTGCAAAGAGTTTTCGATTTTACGCGGTATACGAAACGGACGACTTTATTTTCAGTATTCAACTAATGTACATAACTCAGAAAATAGTCATTGGTACATGGCCGGAGCGGGATTCGAACCCGGGACCTCTGGCTTACGAGTCTCTACTATTACTACGATACTCTAACCGCTCGGCCACCGACGCTCTATATTTCGTACGATCATGATTTCTAAGTAATGGATGCGATAAAATAAATGCCACGGTGGGCGGCGTCAACGAAACTGTCATCTATTATGTGCGCTATATTTGCAAAAACTGATCCAAAAATATTTGCGAAACATTTTTATGAAGTCGTTTTTGCAACAGAGAAAATCTCAAAACATTTATTTCAAGTTAAAATAGGTGTGTGTTTATATGGATCGTTTGAGTCATCCCCAAATTTACTACATATTCAAGAAATTACAGCAGAATCCAGGATTCTCTTCATTGAAAGTAATTTTTTTATAAACTTGTTTGGAAATCCAAGCAGCCCTGTAGAAATTAAAAGCTATTGACTTTTTTTTTCACTACAAACATATCCTTTCAAAAGTTAAAAATTTACCCGTAATTGCGTATAATATCCCAAAACAGCAACACTGAATGGCGATGACATTGACATTCTTTTCTTTTCTTTATGTCATAAACAAAAATGAGAAAGGTAACGGAAGAATGCCTGTACAGCCACATCTTCAAGTTATAATGATTTTTTTTGATCTGAGGTTACGCTAGTAGATATTGTCATGATCGTAGAAAGAAGACGGTTGTGCAAAAAAAGCAAAAATGACTTCTTGCTATATTGGGATAATACATAAAAACTACATTTAATTTATAAATAAATCAATAGGTCTTTTTTTCATACCACTAAGGCGGCAAACAAGCTTACGGCCTGCCTGATGGTAAGCAGTTACCGCAGACTATGGACGTTAGCAATACCAGGGGCATCACCAACGCGTTGCCGACTCCGTAAAAACCATTTCATCCCTTTCTTGAAGAACTCCATGTTGTAGTCTGGTAGGTACCTACTAAGTGAAACGGCGGATTTGACAAACGCTCTGTAGAAAAAGACGGTTGTGCGCGCCTGTTGTTTTACGAAGTTCCGAGAATCTCTATCGCGGCGTCCCACCCGCGACTCGACGGTTCTGAACAACCGTTTTAGACAGATGATGAACTGTGTAGTGGAATAGCGTTGAATTGTAGCCAATAAAAACACAATAAGTAGGTACCTTGATTTATCGAGTACTTTATTTAATTCACAGATCACACAGAATGTTGCTATCAAATAAACTGTCCACTGTAGTAGAATCAAGAATGTCATAGAAATTGGATTAGTTACGATTAGCTTCGAGATTATTACGTCTGTCCTTTGTCGAGGGACGAGTCGAAGAAGAAGGAAGGGAAGTTTTTTAAAACTAAGGATTACGTCAATACACAGGGACTTAGGTATACAGCTTTGTCGTTCTCATCCCCTTCTATACAAAGTATAAAACGAAGTCTCCATGTAACTATGTACCTATGAATATATGTACGCTTAGATCTTTTATACTACGCAACTTTACTGCGAAGTTTAATGCGGACAATAGATAGAGTGATTGAAGATGAAGGTTTATAAGTAAGGAAAAGGGTAGATAGGGGTAAAATTGGTGTACACGAATGAAGTCGCGCCGGGTCCACTAGTATATTTAAATAAGTAGTAAGCAATAAAAAAAAATGATAACATTTAATATCTAATCATCCACATATCTACTCATGTACTTAAAATATGTATATATAATTGTCTGTCAACAGCCTATATGTACCTATCTATACCTACATCATTTGTAGGTTGTGAATTGTAGGTCAAAACATAACTATGCCTTCTAAGCCGACAATACCCAATAACAAATAAAGAATGATGGATTTTCGCGAATTATGATCAATAACTCAGAAACTTACAAACATATTAACAAACTTTTCCTCTCTTAATAGGTTTAGTATGATCTGTCCAGTCTGACTTGTTTTATTTGGTGAACAAACAATACCCAAAATCACGACTTGCCGTATCAATCACGCTACGTAGGTACATTATGAAAGTCTTGAATTAGGGGAAGGTGACCTAGAACGGGTAAGTTTCGCACGAGGATAAAAAATATCTAGAAATGTGGTCAATATCTTAGCTTGATTAAGTTTATAAGATAGGATGTTTATTAAACTTGAAAATAAAACAGTAAGTATTTTAAAGCATTTTCTATCAAATATTTTATAAATAGATGAAATAAGAAACCTCTGAAAAAACCCGTTTTGCCCACATATGAGCCTAACTGATTAGAGCAAAACGGGTAGATGTCATAATTTTTAGGATAGGTAAATCAAACTTAAAATCTAACAACTAGGAAACAATACTTTACCTACCGACTATTGTTTATCATATCGACTGTAGGTAAGCATTTAACATTTTGTTTACTGTTAAAATGCAAACTGTAAAACCTCAACCACCTAACAAAATCAACCTTTCTATTGATGTAATATTAATAGCTACAGGAGTTGTAGATCAAAATATCCATACTTCTTTGAAGTATTTTAACAATATAGGTTGAAATAAGAAGTTCTTCATGTAATACACTTTGTATCAAATTTTTCATACAAAACTATACCCGTTTTGCCCCTTTTTGCCCAATAGCACATATTTTTATAATGTAATTAAAGAGTTCAAAATGAAAGGTAATCCGATATAACCCTTTGTCTTAATAATATAAGCGCAATATTAACAATGTGCTAATTGTAAAGGTTTTCGACTAATCAAGGAACACATCTCTTAATATTTTTAAAGAAAAGCACTAAAAAATTTTCTTTAAACATACGTCCGCTATTAAGCGGCTCCGGTGCCCGAGCAAAACAGATCGAAACTCGTCATCATTTGGCTACCCTCGGAACATGCACCCTTCGGCACTACTTATTGACCTTCCCTTATATAAGAAACACATAGAATGTGAATTTTAACGATTACTGCTGCAAATTATCCATTGAAATACCAAATAAGGAAGTCGGTCTGGACAGATTTTACCTATAGATAACCTAAGCAAGATAGAATAATTTCTACAAAATATCCTTTCAGTAGATTTTGCGTGAAAGGGTAAGAAACATCAATCCTTTTCAAACTTTAGCATTTACCTACTGGAAAATAAGATAAGTAGGGATGGGCTTTATAGAAATTCAGTTTTCTTAACCTGCTTCGTACTATTAGCTACCAACACAAAACTATCTGATTTCTCTCTTTTTAACGGACGCAAAGTAGCGCAACCTACCTAGCGGACGAACAAACAAAATGAAATATTTTCACGACATTATCGACGTAATATCGAGGCCGGCGAATGCTTTGTGAGCCTCCGCAGCTGCGATTTATTCGCTGTAGAAATGGGACAATAAATTTTATATTGCTTAGTGCCTTCTCTTAAAGTTCCCGACTGCGTCGGACAGGGGCAAGGATAAACAGGGGCAACTATCTTTATTTTGTATTGCCCTCTTGTATTCTGTGTAATCTACAAACAATAGGAAGATTACAAAACAAAATACTCTTGAAATAAAGTGCCTATTAAATGTCTTTTCAAGTAGACATCTACTGGCTTGGTATATACTGGCTATGTCGACTAATTAAATGTTAATTCAGTTAGATTTTTTTCACTTTTTATAGTAGTTGCCGCCGCCACTTGACGTCAGACACACCAGCAGTATCACTAATGCGCTCCCAGCTGATGCCAACTGATGAGATCTATATTATACCTACTTCTTGAAGGATCTCATGTAATAGTCCAACCGAAGGAAGCACTATGGCTGGGAGCTCACTCCATATTGTAACTAGTACAAGCGAGAAAAAGAGGATTAACTTATTGAGAACGTCGATGGCCTAGTGGTTAAGGTGGCCGACTCGTAAGCGAGAGGTATCGGGTTCGGACTCCAATACAGCCATGGTACCTGCCAATGAGTCTTTTCTGAGTTATGTACATTAGTTGAACACTAACCGATGCTCAGGTGAGGGCATCAATCGTGATGAAAACTGTTTTGTAGAATGCACGCAACCTGTATTTGTAGGTAATAACCATCTGGTCAGATTTCCTTATAAGCAGAGTCACGGTAGTTATTTTAAAAGCTGATGACGATTATGCATAAGAATAGCCAGCTGCCCTTGCATTGGTTATAACCAAATTCATCGTTCGAACGTCCAATCCATTCCTTCAATAAAAATAAATAAATCCCAGAACGCATAAAGAGAACGAACAGCTTCTGAAACCGTAATAAATCCCTTCGAGAAATTCCGAATTCGTACTTTAATTTCATTTGATATTATTCTCTGAATGTAAAAACGGTCATTAGTACTATGACTCGCCATTTCGCGCTGCAAAATGTTCGTATTTTTCACGGCACCAGCGTTTTCTACAAGAACGATTTACGTGAATGTACGTTGTTAAAATTAATTTCGCTTTCGCTTCCGTGGGCCATGATTTTTTGAATTTATCACGGAAAAGTCGAATTTGTAGGCGGAACAAATAATGCAAAATATTTTTATCATTACACTTTCGTAACTTGGATGTTATTGTATCATTTTAAGCACATAGGTAATTATGTACGCGTACATAATACTTTTAGCTAGAGCGTAATTATACCTATATAATATATATATGTATATATATATATATATATATATAAGTTTGTACCTCACTGTAAGTAATATGTATGTAGACCAAGCATGTTTAATTTAATCGGGTCATCATCATCATCCTAGCGCTTCAGCCAGGGCCCACTTTCCTACTCATTCAACTACTTCGCCCGGTCTTCGGCATCCTCGTTTCGTAGGCCGTTGGCTCTCGCATCCGACTCAGCTATGTTAAACCAGCGCTTCTTGTGGTCGCCCACGGGGCCTCTTTCCTGATAACGGCAGATTCAGGCACCTATTTCCCACGTATCCCTGAGGCTTACGCAACACGTGACCACCGCAGCGCAGCAAGCCTCGTAACTCCACCGGCAGCATTTTCAATGTAGTTCGCGAACGTATTTCGACAGCCATAGAGCATCACAGCTCTTAACATGTTCATAACATCATGCAGAGACGTCCAGTTTGGTTTGACACCTCTGTGCCCTGCTCACTTTTGATTGTACCTGTATTGTGACTTCTTAATACTTTTTTATGTTTTAGAGCCAAACTTAGATTTGTATCTATGTTCAATTACATACAAACAGCAGGTGCCTCAACATTCAAATCTCCAGACTGCATTTAGGTGTCAAGGATTAAAAATGCAGAATCATTGTCACCGCGAGTCCTCGCAGTAATTGATAGAATACTACCACCGGTACAAATAAATAATGTGGGTGTCAGGGGAACAATTCACTTCCTCTTATTGTCTGGATAGACCGCAACAACAGAAATAAACAGTGTCAAAACAATTAAATTATTAATAGTGGTTCCACGAGCCGTTAACTCGCAAAGTTGAATGCAATTAACACAAACTTGCCCCTATTGGAGTAAGACCTATTGCTGTGGTTCTCAAAGTTTGCTACTCGCGCCCCCTCAGGCTTTGCTAATTTTCCGTCGAGCCGTCAGAGTTATGTTCCGCGTAAGTGAACACCGCAGACGCGGCTAGATATTTCACCGAACGGAGTTTAAACGAGCTAATGGAAGTTCTGCCGTGTCTTTTAAAGATCCCAGGGGATATTCGATAGAAAAGTTGCAGAAACTCTGTCTCATAGGACTTACGCGACCCTTCTAAATATTGGAGCGGTTATGAATATTCAGGGACACTTGGATTGGTCGAGCGAAATCTAAGGAATTATGGAACTTTAAGTTGGGTTAGTCAGCCCTTGGTTACAGGTACTGCGTTGCTTTCAATTTACGTAACAAGTAGTTCTACGCCACGCGACCTGTAGTTCAATGAAGCATGTAAGCATCTAATACTTGATAGATTATGGATGAAATCTATTGAGGGTCTCTATATTGGAACAAAGGTATTATTTTGCTCTAGCTTAAGCACTTAGAGAATTCTAGACTGAATTACTAACCGACTTACATCGATGCTCGGTAATATTATGAACAATAGGTATACCGTCCGTCGATTAATTACGAAAGTATCTTCTAAGATATTTAATGAGAACCTGTCTACCTACCTACACATCGGAATATGCGAAGCGAAGGTTTTGGTAGGCTTCCAATATTTTCTTGTCCTTTGCGAATATTATATTTTATGCATTTTACCTGAAACTATTTGTTGCACTAAAACTAAACTGTTGTATTACACAGGATGTAACGCAATGTGTTCCTGTGTGTGGCGGAGCAAGAGTTTTCAGTCATGGTAGAGTGTGTAGCAGACTTGATGAGGTCCGTCCACCGTGTTGGAGAGCGCCCACGAGATATTTTACCCTTGACTTTCCCTTGCACCACCAAACGTTCCATGGAGTCTTGAGAACTTGAAGAAGAAGAACTTGAGAATTTGTATTTGCACAGACGACGATAATCTCTCTTTGATGTTCAGTTTTTGTAGGATTGAAGCATTGGTTCGGTGCGCGGCCCACGGAATTCTGAGCATGCCTCTCCAACACCACATTTCTAGTGACGGTCTTACGTAATGTCATCTGCATATCTTAAATTTGATATTTTTCGGCCGCCTACAGATATTCCCTTATCCCAATCTTCGAGAACTATACGCATTATGTACTCTGTGTATATGTTGAACAGTAAGGGAGACAATATACAGCCCTGTCTAACGCCGGCTTGCGTTTGAAACAATCGGAGTAAATACCGTCAACACGGATCGCGGCCGTGCCATCCTCGTACAGGTGCCTGATGAGGTATACAAGATGTCGTGGTACCCCCATTTCTGCCAGAACCCGCCATAATTTCGCCCACTCGACGGCGATGTTGAACTCTCTCCACAATTTGTCGCATTACGAGTAGCTTTTCTCTAGTGCCTCGACCTTTTACAAAACCAGCCTGCTCAGTCTATCTCTCGGGACAGGTAAGCTTGGAGTCTTGTGTTGACAATATGAAGCATGATTTTACTAGCGTGAGATATGTGGGAAATCAGTCTACAGTTATTGCATTTTTTTTGTTGATCCTTTTTATGGAGTCGGATGAATATAGAGTGTGACCAATCGCTCGGCCAGACTCCAGTGAACCATATTCGACAACAAAATAGTGTGCAGTATGTCTACTCCGACCTCCTCCATAGCCTTTGACGACCTGAGTGGTGCAATGGTCAACACTGGCCTCTGCCACGCAAGAGGTCCCGGGTTCGATTCCCGGCCGGGCAGAAATTGAAAGTATGAATATTAATTTCTGTTACGGGTCTGGGTGTTCTATGTATAATAAGTATGTATTTAAAAAAAGTATTTAAGTAGTATATCAGTTATCTAGCACCCATAGTACAAGCTTTGCTTAGTTTGGGGCTAGATGGCGCTGTGTGAATTTGTCCACGAATATTTATTTATTTATATTTGTTTCGATCGGAATCTCATCGGAACCTACAGCCTTATTTCGCTTATGGTGATTAATGGCTGCGCAAGTGCGCGTTCTTAAGTGGCATTGGTTCCCCGATCCGATGCTTCTAGGTTATAGGTTGTTGCGACGTCTGTTGACACATCGGCAAAAAGAGTCTCGCAGTAGTCTTTCCAGACGCCGACAATCTTCCTTATCTCTGTGATGGTGTTTCCTGACTAATTCTCGATGGCCCATGTCTTCGGTTTGAACTGACGTGTTATATGTCTGATTTTCAAGTCTTTTGTTTCAACCTTTTGAGAATGTCGTTCAACCTCTTCACATCTGAGCGGTGGTTCCTACCTTCGTTTTAAAGTCACCGATGACAATTAGGATCTCTTTTCTTGGGATGTTATCGATACAACCCTCAAGTTGTTTATAAAAGTCCTCGATTTCCTCCTCAGTAGCAGCACTTGTGGGGGCATATACCTGGATGATATTCAACGCGCATGGCGAAGCACAGAGATTCATGGTGATGATCCCCTCGCTGACGGGGTTATAACCCAGGACAGACCCCGACCAGAGTGTGAGCACTGCAATAGCCACTCTGGCGAAGCTAGATGATTCATTTCCTGAGAAGAAAATGGTATGCTTCTTCAGGTTCCTGTGGCCACTCCCTTTCCAGTGTGTCTCACTCAGTCCCGTGATGACAGTGTTACATCGCTCGAGTTCGTGATCTAATACGTGGAGCTTTCCCTCGTCAATGAGGCCTCTTACATTCCTGGTTCCTACGCGGATGTCATGACATAGTTGAAGTTTCGTTCTTCCAGTAGCATAGTTTCCATGGGCGCTGGTCGCCTGCTGCCTCCCCCTTGGCCGATAACCAATTTCACACCCTGGCTCCCGGACAGCTTAGGGTGCCGGACGCTACGCGGGTCGCTCGGCACACGTTTCTTCTTAAATTACCTTCTCATGACTCTCGTGGGAGATTAGTGCAGTGGTTTCCCGTTACCTTCTGCACCAGAACTTTTAGGAGGTATTTGGGCCCCAAAGCTTCTGACGCCTCTTCCGTGCAGGTTGGCTCACCGGGTGTGTATGGTTATACCGCCAGTTGGTAGCCGCCGCCATTCAGCGCGTGCAGGTAGGGTTGACAATAGAGTCGGTAAAGGTCGTGTTCCGATCTCCCCTTACTTCCCACGATCAATAGAATAGATAAATCCAAATTTTGATGTTTGATGCACACAAAGTTTGATGCACGAGTTCGGCGATATTGGCCCCGATGTCAAGTCCTGAATCTCTGCAGCTTGGGCCAAAAGGCGGGAACTCACGGAAGCTTAAAGAGCTTATATATGTCGCAGCCATCTGGTTAAATCAGCCATTTAATGAGTAGGCTAGCCTGTTAATTAAAGGCCGGCATTCAATTGAATGCCTAGGCCTATAGTTAATGAAACAATCAACTCTTAACGTTTAACTAGTTGGCTTATTGTAAGCCAGCCCTTTGAAGACGGCTGACGTAAAAACAGGCAGGTGATTTAAATTTAGTGCAAATTTTATCCACTGCAGCACTGGTAGTCATTAAAACAAATATGGCGTCAGACAGCTCGCACAGCAAGCAATTGTTTTTGTATTTTAATCGTTTTAACTAAATTTAAAGTGTGGTACCTAGATGTTTTTAACAATAAGGATAACTTAATTTTTTCATTTTCTTTTCATACTTACAATTAGAAACAAATGTCTAAGAAAGTTTCGTGCCATTTTATATTTAATCCTATACTACATTGTTGCAAATAGTTAATAAGCTATAAGTTTAAAGTTATTATTGTGTGTAAATACTATAAATTTTATAGGTACTCGCAATGCAATTACTAATTGAATTTGTTGCCGCTAATATTTTCGTTTCTAAATAAAAATTATATTTATTAATTCGTATTTTTTATCTTAAGTAAAGTTATCATATAATTTACGAATGGTCACTCAAACCAAACATATATATTCTATTAACTAAATGCCTAAATAACGTTCAGCCAAGTAGCGGCACGTTACATTCAACTACTTGGCTAGTTGTCCTTTAGCCATTCAATTTAATGCCGGCGTTTAATTAACGGACCAGCCTTCTAATTAAATGGCTTATTTAACCAGATGGCTGCGACATATACAAGAGTATAATTAGGCCTGTGATGCTCTATGGCTGCGAGACATAGCCAGCGCTGACGAAACACGTTCGCGAACTCCATGCCAACGAAATGAAAATTCTGCGCCGGATATGCGGAGTTACACGGCTCGATCGAGTACGTAATGAATACATCCGTAGCAGTCTTGGCGTGAGGAATATCGCAGACAAGATCGAGGAGGCTCGCCTGCGCTGGTTTGGTCACGAGGCCCCGTGGGCGACCCAAGAAGCGATGGATTGACATCGCTGAGTCGGATGCGAGAGCCAACGGCTCCGAAGACCGGTCGAAGTGGAGATGAATGGGTGGAAAAGCGGACCCTGGCAGAGGCCAAGATAAGCGCTAGGACGATGATGATGATATTGCATTTTACCTGAAACGCAAAATCTGGTACTTTGCGTATCATTAATTTTGCCATGATTTTTAACTTCGCTTTATGTCGGATAGACAAACTTCGATTATTGGCTAAAATAAAATAAATAACACACAATGTTTTTTTTTTATGTCATACGGTAGGCAAACAGGCAAGCGGGCCACCCGATGGAAAGTGGTCACCATCGCCCAGAGACATTTGCAACACCAAGAGTATAAAGTAAATTGTATTCTCTCTGTTGGTATCGTAGTAGTTCGATAAATATAATTAGAAAAATAGTCTCCCGGACAATAATGCCTTCCAATACATTTTAAAACACCCAAACCTACCTACTTAGGGAATATTTTTTACCTATTTTTGCCCTTCCGTGCCTTCAGATACTTTAGTATATATCTTTTTTAATACAAGTTAAAAAAATTACGATTACCGAAGTGTTTTAATGATTATATGTGCACGAATACACATGAATAAAAATTGATTTCAATATAACAGGCTGATTATAAGCTGTGCACGCCTTGCTTTCCCTGGGGCGAGCTACAAATAATAAACATCCTGTAGCCCAATTAGAATAGCTTCCGCAATTATTAAGTCCTTAAGAAGGTTGAGTGCTTTTCCTATACACCAGCTCAAATTTATATAATCAAAATTGTAAAAGGCTGCTATGGTATAGTAGGCACTACATTTAGAGTTAAATATTTTAGTCGCTGTATGTATGTAGGAATCAGAAATCTTTTATCTTACCTTATCCTAAAATCTATCTTAATCTTAGCTTGCATAGACGGCCATATAATTTTTTTTTATACATTCTTGCAGCCCCCTTTTAAAGGCTAAAGGGGGTTAAAGGCTAAAATTGAAAGATTTCTTAATGTTCTTGATACTTGTATACAAATACTTGCCTGCATACAAAATTTCAGGTTTCTATAACTTCAGGATTTTTTAAAGCTACAGTTTGAAGGTTAAACGTTACAGATTTCTTCGGTGTGTGCAAATTCTAGCCTGCGTACCAAATTTCGAGTAGTTTTTGAGTTTATTCATTACAAACAAAAATACTTACTTACTTACTTCGCTGGCTCAGCGACCCGAAGTGGATCTTGGCCTCCGACACAAGAACTCGCCATCCTCCCGCCGAACTCGAACTCCCTATCCTGCGCCACTTGTTCCCAGTTCGTTACCTGGAGTTCGCGCAGGTCTTTCCGGACTTCGTCTATCCATCGATACCTGGGCCGTCCAACCGGGCGTTTGCCGGCTATTCGTCCCAGTTAGGCATGTTTGGCTGCACGATCCTCTCCCATTCTTTCAATGTGTCCGAGCCAGCGAAGTCGAGCAGCTTTAATCTCTCCGATGATATTAGGCTCGGACACGAGCTCTTCTATTTCTATGTTCTTTCTACAAACAAGAATACAAATATATATTTTTTTCAATGTTAGTACCTACTATATAGAGTACCTATAGATGTCAATTGACGACAAATGAAAAGAAACATCAATCTCGTTCTACAAATATACAGACTTTTAACATCTAACTAAAGTAAGTACCTACTTACGAGTTACTAGACGCATGAGCCCCGGTTATGGGCAATGAAACGTTGATTACGCCTCAAGCAGTGTTGCCAAGGAATAATTAGCCACAGAAGGTAGACGGGACTAAAATAAATGATGATTCATTGTCGAAGTTCGCGTCGTGAGTCGCATCGTCAACGGCGTAAGAACTTTCTTAACAATTGCGTTTAACTCCGCACATTTTGCTCTTAACTGGGTGTCGTTGGGGGAATGGTCGACGGAATTAGAAGCGGCGTAAGTTCGAAGACAGATAATGAAAAGTTGGGCGAAGTGTAATTTTAACACTGTGTAGAATCTTTTGGAAAAGATGTAAAGTTTATCGGCTTGGGTGGGTTCAGTTGGATCCCGATTGAGGGAGAAGTTATGGATCTAAAATTGGGTGGGTCCGATGTGGGTAGTTATGACTTTTTTAACATTTTTTACGTTTTCACCATGCCAGTTGCCACAATTAACGTCCTTTGATACGTATCTACCGTTTTTTAGGTTTATTGTATTTTATAACCTTCACGCAGTTGGGAATATGGTAGAGTATGGCAATTGCTCTGAAAAAGAAAACGCTGGAAATTTAAAAAATCTTCTTGGGTATCACTCACTATAACCACAGTACTAACAGAAACAACCAGCAGGTCATCTTCATAGAAACAGCTGATACGCGCATTACATTTTAAATTGAATCGATTACCGGGAAGTGGATCAAATACTGTGTAGGATATCTTGGCATGTCAGTGTATGACCCACTCCCTAGTATCCGATTCAAATGAAATTTATTTGCCATCTGACTTGTAATGCAAGCTGACTTGACGACGGAGACTGAAATTGATCAGAGAAATTTAAATATATTAAAGCATCTGTAATTTATCTTGACGAGAACTCTATTCTTAAGGTCTGATGATGGAGCCTGAAGGGTCACGGCTTGATTTTATTTTATCAAAACTATGCAGTATTTTTTATAAATAATATACATTGCATAAGATTTTGTTATGAATATTTTAGCTCTTTGACCTAAAAGACAATGAACAAATTGTAATTAAATTTCGCAACTTATATCTTTCCGTACAACTTTGCATAACTTCGCTTGTCTCACATAGAATAGGTAGGTGCGACTTCATCTACTAATACATATTCAATCAGGAAATTGCAAATCGAACTTTATCCCGCACCACGGCATATGTGCCTGTGACAGCCGGATTGGCAGCCGGAAAAAGTGAAAACAAACTATTTTCAATAGAACCTAGCTCGTTCCATTCACAGCATACGGTCATAACGGCAAAAAATGCAAAATCCAAAAGCTTTTCATAAACTCCAAGAGGTATTCCTGTGATTCTACTGTTAGAATAATGAAATAAGTTTCGAAGTTTCTGAATTCTTCTTTATTGTAAAGTCTGTGAAGTGGCGTCCTCAGGTAGCGAACAATCTTGTGGAATTCGACCTTCTGATATTGTTTACTGTTTCAATGGTCTAGATTGTGTACGAATCTACCTAAATAGCATTTTTGTGTTTATAGCGAATAGTTATAATGTAGCAAAACTTTTTTAAAGATATAACTAGTTAATTTACACCCAAGATTGAGCCTTTCTAAATGAACGATTTAAGTCAGGTTTAGGACTACCACTGACGTCCTGCGGTTGTTGTCTAAGGTTTTCTGACTCCATACCCCTATCGGTAGGCATTTTTTCTCTTGCAATTCTAGTTTATCATCATCAATATCATAATTGGCCGGATTGACTGACATTTATGGATGGACAAATGATTACCTAAAAGGGGTAATTACCGGGATAATTACTTACACTAGATAATTCAATACCGACCCTTTTTTCTAATCCCAGGATTTCGGGATTGTCAACAGATAACCCCGGGACACCGGGGTACCACCGGGATTAACGACATGTAGTAAAAAGTCAGAGTGCCATACAAAAATCTGGTTTTTGTTTTTTTAGCCGCCACTTCGTTCGCGTAAAGTTCGGTTACTAAGTTCCGGACCCGTTCTCATAGACACTATATTGGATTTCTCATATTTCTTGACATATATTTTTTTCTTTTTATGTTGGGCCCGGATTATATCAAGCGTCGGCGACGCACTGTGCGTCGCCGACGCAGGTTGCGTCGGGCTGTCAAACGCTGGACTTCAACAGTTTAAACCATGGACTTACTACCCAAAGGGACTGCGCACTGCTTTGACTAAAACCGGGCAGAGCGAGAGTCACCATCGATAGTCCTGTGTCCCTTTCTAGTGTTGCCACCATTGTTGATGCAAATTCCGAATTACTTTTATTATTTGGCGCGGACACCGACCTCAGGGCCAGGCAGAGCCGGACCGGGTGCAATCTGAAGGTCATGTTTTCACCAGGGTCCAGCCCAAGCTTACCCTGCTACTCGGAAACTATTGGCCCTAGAACACTAGTTCCTAGAGAGAAATGATAGTACTTGTTGAGATCTACATTTCGAATGACAGCTGTCAATGTTAAATCTTTTATAAATCGGTACCCATTGGTCCTAAAACACTAGTTTCTAGAGAGAAATGATAGTACTTGTTGAGATCTACATTTCGAATGACAGCTGTCAATGTTAAATCTTTTATAAATCGGCACCCATTGGTCCTAAAACACTAGTTTCTGGAGAGAAATGGTAGTACTTGTTGAGATCTACATTTCGAATGACAGCTGTCAAAGTTTGAACTGAAATAACTCCTAAACTATTGGTGCTATAACACTCGTTCCTAAAGAAAAATGATAGTGTTCGCCGAGATCTACATTTCGCATGACAGCTGTCAAACTTAGAACTGTTGTAACTCGGAAACTATGTGTCTTAGAACACTAGTTCCTTGAGCAATACGATAGTACTCATCGAGATCTACATTTTGGATGACAGTTCTAAGTTTGACAGCTGTCATACGAAATGTAGATCTCGACGAGTACTATCATATTTCTTTAGAAATTAGTGTTCTAGAACCAATGGGTTCCGAGTTATAACACATTTAAGTTTGACAGCTGTCACCCGAAATGTAGATCTCGACGAGTACTATCATATTTCTTTAGAAACTAGTGTTCTAGAACCAATGGGTTCCGAGTTATAACACATTTAAGTTTGACAGCTGTCACCCGAAATGTAGATATCGACGAGTACTATCACTTCTCTTTAGAAACTAGTGTTGTAGGATAAATCGTTACCGAACTCTTTTATCTGTTTTGTGGAACAAAAAGTCGTAGGTTAATAATTATGTCGACTCGACGTTTGTCGGAGAAACGTTCAGTAGATCAAAAGGTATTTTGACAACTACTTTTCGGATTGTACGGATTACCTCATAATAATACCAAATTCACGGTAAATATATTTCTCCAATAATGGCAACACCAAACACAACACTTGTCAATTTAGAATGACGATGATTATGCCAATAACATTGTGTTTACACTGTTAGAAAGGGACAAAGGACTATCGATGGTGACTCTCGCTCTGCCCGGTTTTAGTCAAAGCAGTGCGCAGTCCCTTTGGGTAGTAAGTCCATGGTTTAAACAGGTATAAACGTTCAGATGTCAATAGTCTAAAGGCCATTATGCCCTTGTGCTGCAAAACGCAGCGTCGAGAGACAGGTTTGATGATGGCGTGCACCGTCCATACGAGTGGGTAGCACCACCTGCACCGCATTCAGCCGAAACGGTGCGATGCATAATAAATAATAATAATGTTCCAGTGAATCGTGTGTTACATGCTGAACATGGTTCGATTTTGATAATATGATTATTTCAGCTTTCAGACATAGGTGTATGAGATTTAAAAAGTAATACTGTCTTAGCGAGCGGCCACACATAAAAGACGTAAGACGCAGACACGTCGCAGACGCGGCGCCCGCGCCCGTTCAATATACTTTCATACTAAATGTATAGAAACGTCGCGACGCAAAACATACAGAAAAGACAGGACTAGGACAGGGCGAGGACGCGTCGCAGACACGACTTGAAACATACAGAAAAGACGAGGCAAGGGCGCGCCGCGGGCGAGAGCAGGGGTGCGGGAGCCGGGCCTCGCCCGCAGCGCTTGCTGTCCTTGTCTTGCCTACGCTCTTGACTTATCCGCGACGGCGCCGCGTCCTTGCCCTGTCTTTTCTGTATGTTTTAAGTCGCGTCCGCGTCCCGTCTGTGCCCTGTCCGCGACGAGTCTTTTCTGTGTGGCCGCTCGCTTAGGTATGTGTTTGTTGACGCAACTGATTTCGTGCAAGGAAGAACGCTTTATCGCAAATGGTTACGTGTATGAATAAAAAATGACATTTATCTTCGAACTGTTTCTAAGACTAACATATGGGGTCGGCTTAAAAAAATAATATGACAAACAAACTCTATTTAAAACCTTGTCCTGCCTAACACTACACATCTTTGACTGAAGTAACGCGCAATATCGCGTCGCAGCAGTGCGTTCAGAATAGACGTTGCAGTGCAGTTGCCGTGCCGCTGCCGCGTCGCGCAACGTAAGTGCGTGTTCACCTTTATTAGCACTTTTGATTTCGTGACCCTCAACATGCTCAGTGCTGTATTTCTTTTAATTGTTTGGCTGATGCGGAGAGAGCAACGAAATCCAGGAAAAATAGTAAAAAAGAAACGACTAAGAAGATATGCTGTACATCCATTTAACACAGAAAGACATTTGTATGGCCAATTTCATACCCATTTTAACAGACTCAGAAAGAACCTATTGTATATACGCTTTTATAAAAGCTACAGAAAGTACACAATTAGAAAAGATAACCTAAATCTACAAATAAAAAAAATTCTCAACACAAAAAACTGTAGAATATTATCGATGAAAAACCAACCATCTGAACATGTTACCTACTGCTGTATGTTTGTCAATGCGTTTCTGCGCGCTGATGTCAGGAACGGCTTAAATGATTTAAGTGCGGTTTCAATAATGTATAATTAATGTAAGCTTCACTTAAATGTAGTGTTTGTGAAATGTTTTATTTAGATAAAAAAGTAAATTAATAAAGATATATCAATTTAAACTCATTTTGTTCTATAAAAATGCTGTTTTGTTAAATTGGCTGAAACTTTAGTCAACTAAGTAGATGTTGACAGAAAATTTAAATATAAACAAAAAAGGACTGTTTCAGAGATTTTGACTATTCCGATGTAAGTTGATCTCAGCTCTATATTATCAATCAATAATATTAAATAAATATACTTGAACAATTCACACAGCGCCATCTTGCCTCAAAGTAAGCAAAGCTTGTGTTATGGATGCTAGATAACTAAACTTACTTACATATTTTTTAAAAACATATTCATGATATGTACATATAACACCTAGACCCAGATAACATATATTAAAATTCATCATTTCTAAATCGAACCCAGGATCTCTGGGTGGCAGACAGAAACAGGATTTAACTTAGTGATGCTGATGTTTTGTGGCGTTTTAAATCCACTTAAACAGAAGTCAGTCAGATCAAGGGGGATGAGGTTATGTAGAAGACTACCATAGGCCAGCGCCAGCGTATACTCCTTTAAGATCTAAACTTTTTAGTGAACCTGGCCTACTAGCGCAGTCTTATAATCAGTTACAATGAGTGCCTGTTATGCTTTTTGCGGAATTTGACCTCATCGAAACTATGTAACATATTTCAGCAAAATAAATCTGAACAGTAAAATATAACCTTAAAAGTCATTACCTGTGGTCCGTGCAGAACCAGTTCACCTGATATCCTTTTAAGTTTATCACAGATTTAAGTGTGATTATTTTCATGGGGAATATTTTTGCATATGATAGAATGAGTTAAAGATGAGTATTTAACGCGAACAAAGTCGCGGGCAACCGCTAGTAATTAATAAGTTGGAAATTTTTGCAAACTTTTTACTTTGCAATACTCAATGGTAGGTGCCACAAACTTACCTGACACGGTGACGGCGTCGCTGTTGTTGACAAACAAAATGACATTTTTAAATGGCGACACTTAGTTCAGCTTTTAGCCACCGGGCCAGATAAGTTTGTGGCGAAATTTTAGTGACAATGACTTGTCACTAAAAGCTTCCCCCAAACAGGGGCGATCTGTAGTTCTTAAAGGGAACACAGCAGAAAACTCACGACGCGTTCTGCAAGCGGGTGGCCGTGACATCCCCCTTTGCTGGACAGGTCATACATGTGATTATTATTATGATAGGCTAGTGCATTGACTATCTTTCGGAGGTTGGGCATACCTCTGACCGGTGTAACTTGGGTGTAGTTTATTATTATTAAGTATAATTATTTTCTTTTTTTTGTCAATGGCTTGATCTAGAGGCGACTGCTAACTATAAATCTGAGGGCGATAGCTGCCAACCGGATGCGGAAGCACAGGACAGGATGTTGTGGAGATCTCGGAAGGCGGCATATGCTCAACATGGGTGTCTTTTGGCTGATATGATGAACGTCATATCTCCGCAACTCCTTCCACTTCTCCCGGGCCCAAGACAAGCCTTGTCGGTCCAATGTAAAATCATTGTTATCTATCCCTATCCATCATTCCGATTTCTTCTCCTATTCCTTCACTGTCCATGCAGCGAGACTATGGAACTCACTGCCACATAATGTGCGTGACAGTCAGTCACTGTCTATATTTAAAAAGAGAGTCAAGGAATATTATCTTTCCCTGTCTAGTCCATAACTTATATATTTATGTATTTTATATCGCTTGTTTTAATAATATGTTTATATTAGCTTTATATACCTATATATTATAAAATAATATATTTATGTATTTATGTATTTAAATATTCAATTATTGTGCACGTCGTATCTGCGTTACTTTAGTCTAACATCTCTCTTCTGTAGGCCTGCTGGAAGAAATTTCTTTTTAGAAATAAGCAGCGCCTGTTGTGTCTTTTGTTCTATTATATTTCTCTGTATACGACCTATTATGTTTGACGACCTGAGTGGTTCAATGGTCAACATGCCGGTCTGCCACGCAAGAGGTCCCGGGTTCGATTCCCGGCCGGGCAGAAATTGAAATGATGCATTTTAATTGCTGTTACGGGTCTGGGTGTTCTATATATAATAAGTATGTATTTAAAAAGTATTTAAGTAGTATATCAGTTATCTAGCACCCATAGTACAGGCTTTGCTTAGTTTGGGGCTAGATGGCGCTGTGTGAATTTGTCCACGAATATTTATTATTATTATTTATTATTATTATTATTATATCATTATTGTGTACAATAAACAGTTAAATAAATAAATAAATAAACGTCTGTACGCGGGCGCATTCAGTCCAATAGTACGCGACCGCATCGCCCACGCCTGTGTGGGGTCAGGGTCTATTATGGATAGCCCATAGAGTTACTATACGAGGTATATAACTCTATGGATATATCTTGTGATATCCAGTCTCCCAGTCTCTATCCAAACTCATTTTGCAGTATATAAACTCCTTGTCTTGTTGATATAAAGGCCCTGCTTTAGTGCGGGCACAGACCTATGGAAAAGGTCAGGGACGGGCCCAATCGGCACACCTACCGGGCCGGACATTCTTAAAATTTTCTCAGTCGTTATCAAGCGCTTGCCGGGAAAGGTTAACGGGTAGAAATGGATGACGAATTAATGTGCGTCGCCTTACTGTTTGGCGCTGAAAACCTACAAAAAAGGAAAAGATGGTAGGCAGTATCAGTCTACTGAACTACTGTACCTACTCGTCCAGATCTACATTTCGAATGACGGCTGTTAAACTTAAAGCCGTTATAACTCTGATTCTATTGGTCCTAGAACACTAGTCTCTAAAAAGAATTGTATCACTCGTCGAGATATACATTTAAAGTAACTGTTGCAAATTGAAAACTGTTATAACTTGAGAACCATAGGTCCTAGAAGAATAGTTTCTATAGAGAAATGATATTAGGTACTCGTCGAAATCTACGTTTTGTAAGAGAGACGTTAAATTTAAAACTGTCATTCGAAATGTAGAATTCGTCGAGTACTATCATATATCTTCAGGGACTAGTGTTCTAGGACCAATAGTTTCCGAATAGAAAGAGTCACCTTGGGGCTGGACCCAGTTCAAGCCTCAGGCTAAACAGAGCCAACTTGACCCGGGTCCAATTCATGTATTCACGAAGACTGATGGCAGTAGACTGATGCGTATTTTTTTCTCGTCTTCATCTAACATTTAAACTTCACATCAACATATCTATTTACTTCTTGCCACGCAACGTCTTTGAGATTACGGTTGTGATAATCCTTTTTTTTTATATTTCAACATAGGAATTTTTGCCCTGCCAAAGTATGGACTCAGGGTCAACCATAGAGGAATATACCCTTCCCAGGTATACCAATCTCTTTGATAATTTTATTACAGATCCGCCCCGATGGGCCCGGCCCGGAAAGCTTACGGTCTGTATATGCCGATTATAAGAAGATTATATGCAAGCCTCGCCTCTTTCAGGACGGTTGAAAGTTTTGACCGGGTGCGCTCTCCGGGCGTCTATAAGTGTGTGACGGCTAGTACATTGTCGATGAAAATAATATGGCCTTCACGTTAAACCCGGCCCGGCCCTGATCGGCAGGTCTGGCCCGGCCCGGCCCTGACCGGTAGGTCCGTGCCAGGCCTTAGAATTCTTGACGCAACCTGCGTTTTACCTGCGTCGCCGACGCAACCTGCGTTTTACCTGCGTCGGAGCGCGCATTTGAAAATCATACAATTTTGAGTTGACAGCTTAACGAAAGATGCGTCGCCGACGCAGGCTGCGTCGATAACGCAGGTTGCGTCGGCGACGCAGGTAAAACGCAGGTTGCGTCGGCGCGCGCATTAGAAGTTCATACAATTTTGAGTTGACAGCATAACGCAAGTTGCGTCGCCGACGCAACGTGCGTCGCCGACGCTTGATATAATCCGCGCCTTATAGGACAGACAAACAGGCTAGCGGGTCACCTGATGGAAAGTGGTCACCGCCGCCTATGGACATCAGCAACACCATTTCAAACAAACAATCAAGTCTTTTATCTTTATTATTACAAAAATTGTTTAAAATACCCGATATCAGTCAAAAAATTCGTTTTATTAGTTTTTATTTTTGGCTCGATTGCGAAGACTTCAAAAGACGTAGGGCTTAGCGCGGTATCCCGTTCTGATTGGAGCTGCCCGACTGAGGAAGCACCTCCATCTTACAAAATACCACAGCCAAACAACACTATAAATAATAAATAAAATATTTATTTTCTCTACATAACTGCAACATGTGATACAATAATGCACACCATTTGATAAGTATAGGTAATTACAGATCATGAGAGAACTGACGTCTGATGTAGGTTTGTAGAACAAACCTGTAACACAGATCGCCAGGACTTCCCCCTATTTAAATTTTAAATACTGTATGAATAGTTTTGTATTCCTATCGGTGAGTAAGGTTTCCAGTGCTTCATGGGGTGGGGATGTGAGGAATCGTGGCTTTGGTAGAGGAGGAGCGTTTGTTTGATGCAAGAGCAACGTGTTATAGAGGTGGGCAATGAACGCATTGGCGATACCCCTGGTGTTGCTAATGTGACCAATTAAAATCAGGCCTTTTAAGCCAAGTCTATTTACGTCGATCGTTACATCACTATAAACTCTAAAGTATTCAGAAAGTCTTGTAAGTTTGTATTTCGGATAGTAACAAAATATTTATTTAGCGAATGCTACACAGTGATGCGTATAATCTGTCCTAACTGTCTTGTCTTATTTGGTTAAGGAAATTATGTATTTAAATGTATAATGTGCAGCAGTATTAGTTGAAAATCACATTCTATGTGTTTCTTATATAATTCTCGATATCTATACACAAATAATTAATTTATTTTTTTATTATTTAAATTATATGTATATATATATATATATATATTTAATTAATTAAATTTCAATTAATTTTTATAGAAGAGATGTAAGTCCGTCTCTGCCTACCGCTCCTAGACTAGATAGGTAAACACTTTGTTGCTCATACAAAACATAATTACTAAACTAATTAATAAACTAAGGACTAAGCGCGGGCTGTATATGTTTAAATGTTTAATTAATAAAATAATTTTCCATCGAAATCGTGTGGGCGAAGCCGCGGGCCATATTATCTGGAACGATTTCAAATAATTAAATTGTTACTATGGATTAATAATTATATCTATCCAAATACAAAGGTGCCCTGATAATATCTACCAAAATCAATGTACCTGCTCCCTAATCAATATTTAATTAAACTTCGGCTAAATTAGAGCGGATGGGAGCGGCAGAATTTATTGGGATATTAAAATGAGGCTATTGTATTATCCTCGGAGGCGCAGTCAATACTCAATACGCTGGGGACAACGAATGGACGCCATATTTTCTCCTAGCTGGCAATGAATCCAATTATCGAGCCCTTCGGAGGCGACAGACATGTTAAATGGGCCCCATTGCGGGCCTTCTGTCTCTATCAGCCCCCCCCGGATCGGTCGCGGTGGGGCCACACCGCCGGCCGAGGCCCCGTCTTTCTTCAATGACGTGCAATATTGGAAAACCGCCCCGTTTTATAATGATCTTTGTCGGTCCCGATATAAATTGTGTGCGATAGGAGTTGAGCGATATCATAATATTATTATGGTCTTGGTTGCTGTGGAAAATTTATTTGATTATTACAGCTAGATAGTCTAATGGTCAACTTCTGCTGTCAGAGTTACAAGCCGCCCAAGAGGCCTCCCACGCCTCTTGGGCGGACTCCCTCCAACTTTATAAAAATCACATTGGTATTTCTTCGAAAATTATAGGGCATGTTATATGACACGACGACTTCTTTAAAACAATATAGGAAGTGAAAATAGAAGGAAGAAGAGGCAGTGGAAAATCTAGAAGGAGTTAATTCTGATTCTAGATCTTCTTTCGTAACTGGTTAAAACACAATTATATAGCAAATGAAGGAGAAAGTGGGAGTCGTTTCGTACCAGAAAATAAAATCAAAAGCAGTAAATAGACATGAAATTACATAGCGATTGCTCCACAGATAAAAAGAAGGCTTTTTTACAAGCTTTTATTTATCTTGCCCATGTATGTTCGGGAAAAATATTGCAAGCTTAATTTGACCCACTTCCCGGCGTTCAATTGAGCTGAAATTGGGTATAGCTGTGTAGCTTGGATGACAATGCATTAATATGGTACCATGGAGCTAGTCTGATGATGGAGTCGGAAGGTGGTCATAGGAGCTAATGAACGCAAAAAGATAACTTCATCGTGTTTGGGCTATTTGCAATGTTATTTTTGTATATTATCTGGCAGACAAACAGGCATCCGGGCCACCTGATGGAAAGTGGTCACCGCCGCCTATGAACATCAGCAACACCAGGGGTACTACCAATGCGTTGCCCATTTCTAAAGAATCCTCTTATATACCTCTTGAACGATCCCATGTGATAGTCCAAAGGAAACAGTGTGGCTGGGAGCTCATTCCACATCCAAATCGTACGAGCAAGAAACGTTATTTCGAATCTTCGCGTGGACACCACTAGAGTGTCCACATAATGGGGATGAGTACCCAGCCCACGGCGGGTGGTGCGATGTCGGAATTGCGATGTAGGCACCAGATCAAATTATTCCTCCAGAACACTCCCCATTGTACAGCCGGTAGGACATACACAGGGAGCCAAAGTCCCTTCGATCATCTAGTAGTTCTAACTTGCTTGTCAGTGTGAGATCGTCGACAATTCCTACGGCACGCCTCTGTATGGAGTCCAAATGATTAAGCAGGTCGGCGGTTTCGGTTACGGTCTTAATGAGTACTTTACCCCTATGATATTCGCTCAAAGGCTGCGCGTTGAAAGATTTCATTTGAGAACTTATTAATGATAACAATGATTTATTCGAACCTGTGTCGCCCTCTCACGAGGTGGGCGCTTACCACTCGGCCACCATGGCTCGTTGATGTATAGAGTAGAAACTATAACACGCTTTACCACAAAAAAAATAATTAAACACTTCTATTTATCATGTATAACTACATAAAGAACAATAACAAAAGAAAATTGAAATATACATTGCAAAGGCGGGCTTATCCCATAATGGGATTATCATCATCTCGGCGCCTTACTAAAGTAAACCACTTCTATTTCTTTCTGTACAAATCTGTGATAAAATTAAAATACTGGAAAACGTGCACTGTATCCAACTTCCTTTGCAAAGGATTGTCTTTCATGTCTCTTACCTACTTATTCGCGTGATATAATCTCATAAAATATCGTTCAATGTAATAAGGAAATACCTTTGTGTTCATTCAACCTCTTTGAACGTCTTTTATTGCAAGCGAACAACTGAGGAGGATATTATACTCGTACTATATACCGATGAGCGAAAACGTTGTTAACTCGTACCGACAATACGATTAAGTTCCAAGACAATGGAATAAAGGTATAATATTAAAGTAAAGAAAATATATTTTTACATAGGTTTTGCTTCAGGCGCTGTCCTTATTGGCAGCGGTCGTGCGACCATGGTCGAACGATGAACGTCATCGTAGAAGACCTCAAAACCGCCCTTCGCACGACCGTTGCCTGCCACTGACAGCGCCTCATAAGGTAAAGTTGAGGACGTGTGTGATACCTTAATAATCTACTGAGGTGGTAGCCTCATTATCATCACCAATGATTCATAATAGTATGTACAGAAGGCAGCACCTCAACATACCCTGTTTGGCCTTTGGACCGTCTCTCATATGCACACGCATCCATAGTGATGCATTTTTGTTTTTTTACTGGTGGTGGGTAGATTGATGTGCTGCCTTTTGTACATTGTTGTACTTCAGCCTCCACCACATGTTTGCTGTTAAGCCTATAGACTTAACACAATAAAATTCGCTATAACTTCAAATAAAGAATGTAAAGTTAGTATCACATCTCTTTACTGTGTAGGCGTAGCCAATGGCTATGAGTACGATTCCCAGTTCCGCCACGTGAGCTGCGTACCTACTAATACCGTTGGCGAAGCGAGGTTAACCAAAATCTTCCGCTGGGTCCTTGCAACTGGTTGAACAGGATAGGAAGTAGATTGGCCCTTGTGACGGTAGACGTGACCCCTATATTTATTTGATTACTGTTATTTTATACCACTAAAGTGGCAAATAAGCTTGCGACCTGTCTGATGGTACCTAAACAGTTACCGCAGCTTATGGACATATGCAATATTGGGAGGATCACTCCCATATTGTCGACGCTGTCGAAGCGTTTTCAACCTGTCTTGAAGAACTCAATGTTTTTGAAGTTTCGACATAGAAAAACGGAAATTTTGTATCTGAGGAACATTATAATGCGACATTTTGTTACCAATACCAACAAATCAAGATCTCAGCGACACCGTGACCGCATTGTGATCAAAACCGAACACAAAGTCAAAAGACTTTGGTAACTTTAACAAGCTAAATATGGTTTTAAATTCGTTGCCGAGGCGAAAATTAATCCCCGATGTTGCCAACAAGGGTGTAGCATCAAAGAAACTTTTGATGAGGGTCAATGTTAATGGCGTCTGAACACAATATAATAGCATGAGTAATGAGAATCGCGTCAGGTCGCCATGAGAGACCACTTAAAACATTCCTGGATTCAACTATTCATCGGGCTCTGTTGACCCCTTACTATGCGGCCCGTAGATTGTCTTGGATCGCCGATTCGGGCAGCGACCGCGGCCTTTCAGCACTATTACGTAAGTATCACATGGTATGAGCTGGCTGATACGCAGTTAGACATTCTTGGTTACTTGCACATGCCAGCTATCTCTACCGAAACCAGATTAGGACCCTGTCATTGTAACATTCTTGGTGTAGAAATGACACTTTATTACAATTACAATTACTAAACAGTCAAACGAATGAAAGAATGGCAAGAGAAATTTAGTATGGGTGACTAACCGCCCTAAGGAGATTTCTTTAAATTAGATAGAGGTAAGTAAGAACGTTTGGCGGTGGAAGAGTAAGGTGGCACCCAATGTTGGCAAGTGAAGATTGAAAAGGTGGAAAAGGGTAATTACCACCTGGCCGGGTGTTGTGACCAGGGGACCAAGGGTCCGACTGTTGATTGTCGGAAGTAGTATATATGCCGCGGAAGAAGGCACACTTCTTTAGTGCGACGTAGGACAGTCAGCGCCATCTATATGCGGATGCTTGCCAACCTTGTGTTCTTGTACTCGACATCCGAGTATTGTTGAGTTTCCCTATTGGAGCGATAGATGTCGCTACAAACGTAAAAGAAATAAATTAAAACATAATAGAAATTACTGAAGAGCCATTCAGGTGAACCTTACAGCGATAAGAATGAGGATTTTAGTCAGATAAGTTTGCGGCACTATACCTATACGTTACGTACGTAACAGAGATATTTTTTATGGACCTCATTTTAAGAACTCTGATTCATTCAGCGATGGAAAGACCAATGCTTGATGATTTTCTACGCGATAAAAATTGTAATAAGGAGATCTGTAACCAGAACGCAACATGGCCAACGTATCAACTCAACGAAACTTTTTTCATTTCTGTCACTGCAAGCTTTCTTTTTTCTAAAGTTCTTGGAATAAGCCATCTTTACCACGACGCGAACGCCAAAACAATTTAAACTTAAAACATTCTGGCAAGTGTTGGATTTCCCGTGAATGACGGAATTTTATCCGCTCCGGTGTCAGAAAGAAACAAAATCATCGAGATTCTATGATAAAGAAATAACGGCATAACAAGCACAAAAATTTTTGTTTGGTGGTGACTGAACGCCGAGATCGACGATGATAACCGTGATACCAGAATTTGTATGGTTATCTTTTTAATTATCATTATTGTCCCAGTATAAGGGGCTGATGTGCAAAGGTACAACCCATTTTTTTTGCTAAGAACGGCCTCTCGGGAACTTCTTTCGAATGAAGTGCTAGAGATTGGCGATTAATAACGTCACTAGTATAGGCGGAATGTTACTACATTTTTACGCCACATTCATTATAGTCCTAACATGCCGCCGATAGGGAAACTACTAATGAAAAGACCCTGACACAGGGTGTGACACGGTCCTTATTATCGTGTATTCTAATGTTAACGTGATTTTGTACCATAGTTCTTACGTGAAAAGTCACAGTGATACTACCGTGACGTTATTTAGCATCCATCTCTAGCACTTATTTCTAGTGAAATTCGTAAGACGTTAGCAAAAAATCAAATAATATTGTCTAGAAATACGTTTTGTACTCAACAGCGCCCACATAGATTTCCTGCTCTGTAATCTGTACGACAATACGATTGTAAGGTTTCCCTATTCCATTAAAACCGTGTAAAATGCCCGAATCGAAAGGGAGAGTGTGCTCCGCTGAAAATTGCGAATACTTTGTCTGGAATTGCTTTGGAGAGCCGTAACGTCGGAGATTTTTTCAAGAACCATTTGTATTCAGGGCCGCATTTGTTTCAATAAATTTCAATAAGTTCCAATAAATACTCCGGGTAATGTCTTCGCAGCTATTTGAATGGGTGTCGACTCGATTGTGCTTGGTTTTTTAATATTGCGCCTTGTGCAATAAATAAATGACTTTGAACTTTGTGCATTGTTAACAAGTTATGTGTGGTTATCGATGATTCGTAGGTATGACGAGTAAATTGTACTTTTGTGCTAGTAGTCCTAGTTGTAGGTACGCCTAAAAATAGTGCAAATCGATGTACAAGTTAGCCGTTTGGCACACATGTAAAACTGTCAATTTTGACTCGCAGTACCTAAAAAATTCGCTTAGGAGAGTAATAATGTCATAAATTTTTTGTATAGAAATTTATGTTCTTTTTATACCTAACGAGTGGGGTAACAAATAAAACGACTTTCCGACCTGATTCCAAATATACATACACCCCATCATTACATTAAAGCTATTTGTTTCAAATTAGAACCAAAATAATTCAAAACATGCCAAGTTGAAATGAACCCGTCGCTTCCCACACAGGACCCCTTTCCTGATTCAGGTTTAGGCACAAATTTCCCATGTGTCCATAGGGCTTACACATAACGTTAATTTAGGTTTATAATATTTACACTTATATGTCTAATATGTACCCTTTTGTGTCTTGAAAGAATAACACAGAGGACCGTTGATACTGTTGCAGAAGGCGATAAAAACATACACTTTTAACACCACGCTTTAGTACCTATATAGGTATGTAGGTATAGGTTTATTGAGATTAGAATTATTATAAATGCGATAGTGTGTCCTTAGATCGTCGCTGTAGTGTTAGAAGACGTATTATACTTATATTACGAAACAATCGTTTATTTTTTGGGAAAAGCTTTTCACCTTTACACGAGCTTCCCAAACACCGGACACTTCGTGATAGTTTCCGTGTGAAAGCTGTTGTTTTTATGTGTCCAAAAAAAGAAGGAAGACAGAAGGCCTGTTGATTGATGATGCCCGGCAAGGGTCGGCCCAGGCGCCTCGCCCCGGCAAATGGCTTGTCAGTTGTGTCGGCGTCCTATCATTCCGTTTTTATTTCTTTGTTTCGTTTAAACTTTATTCCGAATTGTGTTTTGAAGGGAATCCTTAGGAAAATGAAAAGAAAGCCTACTAATACTCGTATTGATTAAAAACACAAAAGGCTAGGTTGAAAATTCGTCCGCGTAAAATAATTAAATATAATATTAAACGGCCTCTGTCCTTCCCCAGGTTGTCATCTATTTCTTGCGTTTTACCCAAATATGATCAACGATGTAGGCGTAAAAACGTAACATACAGGTAGACAGAGATACTTTTATCATTAGAGATACTTCGCATTTACAATATTAGTTGTTTTTATTTACGTTTGTTGCCTGTGCATTATCATTACATCCAATAATTAATCGTACACACACAATTTGTCATCGTGCCTTGTATAATAAGAAAAGCGTAGAATTCGTTTTCAAATTCAATTATAATGTAGAGATAGTTTTATAATTTTCCCACGTAGATAGGAACAATATCTTAAAAGATTATACGGTAGAAAGTGTTTCAATGAAATGTAGTGTCGATCAAATGGTATTCGAAACGTTGAGCAAGCGATGAATTGTAATTCGATGTAACGTTTTTCGAAATGGCATATTGAAACTATATTAAGGTGTTTCGAATTTTATTAGATGAAGAATTTTATAGTTATCGCTACGCCCGATCCTTATTATCGAAACGCACACCTGATGGATGGTGACCTATCTGACTGTCGTTAAACTACAATGTTTAAATAATTATTGTAATAATAATTAAGAAATATCGAGGTAAAAACAATACTAACCGTGGTAACAAACCCGATAACATGTGTAGTGAAAGTGTACAATGTTTAAGTTTTATAATACAGTCCACGTGTTCTGAACGCTGCAAATATATTGCTGGCAACACTTAGTAATTTTTAGGGCAGCTTAGATATTTAGGGCAATAATTCATAAATATCTACATCTTATCTATATCTTTTTCGCGTAGGGCTAGGTAGAGACCACATTATTATAGCAAGAATACGCAAGCACTACTGTCATGTTATAGAGGGTCTTAGAGCATAAAATAATCATCTTGGTGTTAATGTCCTAGTTCCGGCCCGGGGTCCGCCGTGACCATGATTCAGGATTTCGCAATTCAGGTAATTACAGTGGAGCGACTGCCACTGACCACCTGACCCCGCTACCAGGCGAACCTGTCCAGATTGGATAATGGTCATACATTCTGTCGCCGAATATATAGGTTTTATCGCGATGTTTTTCCTCACCATAAGAGCATCAGTTAGTATTCAACTAGTGTCCAAACCCAGAAAAGAGTAATTGGTACATGGCGGCAGTAGGATTCGGATCCAGTACCTCGGGGTACGAATCGGACCCCTTAACCATTGCAACACCGACGCTCCACGCCGTGGTCCAAGAGTATAATTAACAATATTAAGAGTTTCACTCAGCAAGCCTATTACTTAGCTGGCTTCACTTTTTATTAGATTAAAACACCGCCATTAATAACAGTAGATCTTTGTCTCCGTCTCATCTCCGCGGTAGAATTACACGCTCCATTCTGAACCTGAATGGGATTGCATTGAATCCGTTATGAATTCGCTTTCAATATGAATTAATCAGATTCAAAGCTGATTCAAAGGCTCCCACCGAAACGTCAAAGGAATTCCAGTGTTGTTAGAGGGTTATCTAGTTACCTAATCGATTGAGTCGAGTAAGTGGATTTTATGGCTCGCTATTCGAGAGTATTGCCGTTTAAGTATAAGTGCTTCAGATCTCTGTTTTGTGTGCGTTTGTATTGTCAATTGGCTCTGTTGTTTCGAAAGTTAAACGTTTAGTTTGGCAGTGTGATAATGGTAATAGTAGAATAATAGCATATGCCGTCATATCATAATATTGTCTTCAGCAACGTTAAACACTGCGATCTCCAACCCGCCTGCCAAGCGTGGAGATTATTGCAATAACCTCCCCTTTCGTGGGAGAGGCCCTAAGTCCTGCAGTGGACTGTTACGGGCTGGGATAATGAACATAGGTATTTATTTATTACTAATACTTAGTGGATGCATAAATAAATATGCTTTGACAACGCATAACTCTTGAAAATGCACTATTCTATTAGGTTCTTGCTCAGCGTTGTTGTTTTAGATTTTAGCTCGACATGAAATCTCCACAAACGCACAGATAGCCAACTAGCAGTCCTTCCATTACTTTCCTTTCCATTTGAAACTTGCCTTTTCCGGTTCGCTTGGTTGAACAAAGCTCCTTCTTTTCGATTCAACGGTCTATAGATATATCAATTTATAATATAAAGTGTAAGCAGTAAAACACATCATTCAAGAAAAAAATCTAAAAGTGTCGGCCAGAATAAAAAATATTATATTCCGATTGAGCAAAAAATTCAGAGGTTAAATCAAAGAATACTCCAAATTTTTTACTATTACGTCAAATCTATTCACCTAGTGGTTTAGTTTTTACAGGCGTACTGTACCAAATAAATTTACTTCTGCGTACTGTACGCCCACTGGTATGACGCTATAGAAGAAAATATTAGGAATTGTATACTCTATCTAAAAATTACAATATAAATTTTCTTACAGGCACTTTCAGCGTTTTGGTTCAAAATGTATGATTTCCTTTATAACACCCCTGTGAAACTCGTGGGCTTATGCACTTATCACCGATTTGAAAATACGTAAAAAAATGACTATCAGCGTTGCTCAAACGGTTACGCGAGCGTTCGAATTGTTCGCTAGCTATTAAGTTTAAAGTAGTTTCATCCGTTGGGCTGTAATCGATATCGGGCGTGAACGACTCGATTCTATCCCCGAGATGCCAGCGAATATGCTACAGAGTCGAGAACTTTTATTACGGTACGCATTTCCGGTCTTACGATACGGCGACCCTTGCTTCCGATGCGTTAAACTGAATGAAAGTACCAGTTGTGCTACTTGCGAAAGTGCTTTGTGTAGTACACTCTGAATGTGCCATGAACTCTGGATCACGACGTAGTCCACAGTTACACAATTGGACCACCTGCGATTCTGTATTTTTCTTAGGGTCGATGAAACCTTATTTTTGCGAAGAATTGAAGCAGTAGTCAATTTTCATCTCTTTTATTAATTAATTTACCATTAGAGTTTTACAGTAATTATTTATTACTAACACACTACAAATACATATATGTAGAACTGTATATACCTTAGCTCGTAGGTCTCCTGCACTTTTTAGGTAGGTCTAAATTTCTTCTTCTAATAATAAGACTTCGAAGTTCTTGTCCTTAAATACAAAATATTACGCTGTAATTTCATTACTTTGTCAAACAAAGGGAAGCAATAGCAGACACAGGTGCAAATATTTTTGTTTCATCATAGGCATGTTTCATATATTCGAAACGAAGAATTTGTGCGCAAAAAATCTTTTACTTATCTACGTTTTCTTCGGCAAACATCTTTGGATCTGTTGATGTTTGCTGTGATATATACCTACGACAAGCATTTTAGGTATTTTCTCCGGGCAAACAGTCAGCAATCCACTGCACGATGAAAAAGGAATTCAGATCATATATCGCTCTGTATTGTGTGTTGTGGATGTACCTATACATCTGTATCGTTCTGTTACAGATGGAGATAGGAAGTCGATATTGCCCAGTGTTGACGGAGCCCCCAATTAACGTAGTTTGTTTGGCTGTGTATTTTATAAAATGATAATTTTCTGATACTGGAGAACTATCTAGGGAACCGGGTGGCATCCCGTGTCGTAATATTTATTTGAAATTTACTCTTGTAATCATTTGCTTAATAATTTGTGAAGTATTTTTATTAAAGGTAATTTTTAAAATGTATAATTTGTAATTCGATTTTCGCCAAGTGGTAGGCACCTTCTCAATTGATCGTAAAATGTTTTCGATCAATCAGAGACTAGACACATACGCTATTCCAAAGTTAGTCTAGTAAATAATTCTAAATAATTTTCGAGTTTTTGTTTGTGGTTCTGGCTATCCAGATAACTTTACAACAAACTAAAAAGGAACCATGAACATCACTAGATCGTAGGTATGCCTCGGCTCTATTGTAAAAGCAAAATTAAAAAAGTAAACGCGGAGCTCGAAATTCGAAATCTATATTCCGGAGCATGTTTTTTTTGCCCAATCATCGCTGCGGATTTTCGCCAGGGCTCTGTCCGTAAATTGTTTGCACTACACTGACCGGTGCAGCGACTAGTTGCAGTAGTGCTGTGCTTTTGCGAGTATCGATAGAATGCAGATGGACCATTTAAACACCACGTATATTGACGATTACGTTTAGGGCTGATCTAACATATTTTGCAATAGGACTTTTAATTTTTATCTGATTTCCGAGAGAGACGAGAGAGAAAATTGTGAAAATAAGTAAAGTGAAATGAAACACGTCATATACTTTCCATAGTCAACGATTCAGTGATGTCATTCACCGCTGTATTACGGCTTCTGCACGACGTCCCCTGCTATCCTAGGTAGCTGTGCCTTTAGCGAGAAAGTTATTAGAATATGCCTCTACATAACTAGATTAAAGTTCAATGTTTTACAAGTTTATTGACTTCAATTACTTTCGTTTAATTCTACGTACATTCATGATATTGACGTTTAATTAAGTTAATATAAAAAAATATTCACACAGCGCCATCTAGCCCCAAAGTTTGCAATACTTGTGTTATGGGAGTTAGATAACTGATAAACTATAGATATACTTTTTTTATTTTAAATACTTACTTATTATACATACTTGGGAACCCGAGGGTTGCCTCTGCGTGGCAACCGGCAAGTTAACCATGTTGCTGTTAATGTAAAATGTGTTTTTTGTTACAATCGAAAATGGATCCTGATTACCATGGGTTCTGCCCTGAGCCCTTTTTCAGCGCTATGCTGGATGTACTCTCACCCAAAATTGTGGTCACGCCGTCATGGCTCATGGAATATGCTGATGATATCGCACTGGCGAAAAAGTTACGGCAAGTTTAAGACCCGGGTAAAATGCGGAAGTGCTAGAAAACTGTGGCTTGAAGCTAAACGACGCCAAAGCAAAGTACACGGCTGGCAATTGATAATTATAATTACGACTAACCTACTAGTATTGTGAATCCTACTATATATTTACATAGTCGCTAATAGCCCTAACTATGTATGTATGTACGTTTAGATCTATTAAACTACGCAACAGATTTTAATGCGGTTTTCAGCAATAGATAGAGTGATTCAAGAGGAAGGTTTATAAGAAAAAAGGTAGGTAGGTGCTGAGTAGGGGTAGAACGCCACGCAAACGAAGTGGCGCTGGGTCTACAGCCCAGAATAGCACATAGGCTATAAATTATCCTGAAATCCAATGTAGTTTCCGTGGGAACGGGCCTGGAGCTTTATGACTGAATTTTTTGTGGACGAAGTCACAGGCAAAAGCTAGGTATCTACCTATATAAATAACGAAACCGTCAATAGAACTGATAAATTCAAGTATGTACATCGGATCCGTGCTTCCCGAGGTATTCGAGGGTCCCGAATCTCTGCAGCTTGCGCCAAATAGCGGGAGCTCACTTCATAGCAGCCACTTCTCACCCTTTTAAGCTCATAGGGCCCATACACAAGAGTGTAATCAGGACTGTGATCCTCTAAACAGCCATGGAGGCACTGACGAAGTACATCCACAAGCCAACGAAATGAAAATAAGGCGGTGGATGACGTTGATGTACATTACTGGACTTGACCGAGTCTGTAACAAGCATATAGAGATATGCCAGAGGGCAGCCTGGTGTGAGAGACATCGCGAATTGGTTCTTTGGGTACAACAAAGGGATTGTACGTGTTGCGTCAGCCACGAATACGTGGGAATAAAGCGCATGAACCTGCCGGTAACAGGAAAGAGGGCTCGCGAGAGGCCCATGAAGCGATAGGTCAGATATCGCTGAGTCAGATGCGAGAGCCAAGGTTTACAATGCGAGGGTGTCCAAGACCAGGTGTCTGCACATGTTGCTCTGGCATTAATAAAATGTTATATTTCACAATTACCTACTTTTATTGATATCATACGAAATTGTACGACCTAGCCTTAAATCTAGACAAGACCCTAATCATGCCCTTTAATCTCGCTGGACGGTCACCTCCTGAAATGAAGATGCAGGTCGCAGGTGTGAGTATTAGACAGGTAGCGTCAACTAAACTGTTGGGATTTGAGCTGGATTTTGCTCTTAAATGGGAAAAACATATCGGTAATGTGTGTGGCAGGCTAGGTAGCGCGTGTTACGCGTTGAGGCGGCTAGCGCTCACTGCGCACACCAGCGTGGTCCGCTCGTGCTACTTCGCGACAGTGCACTCAGTGCTGGGATACGGCACGGAGCTGTGGGCGGGCGCGGCCGACGCGCACCGCGCTTCTGTCATGCAGAAGCGCGCGGTGCGTGCGATCGCGGCCGTTGCGGATGACGTATCTGCTCGCGAATATTTCCGCAAATACAAAATATTGACCCTGCCGTCAATGATTATCTATCAGACGGCGCTATTTGTGCATCAAAATATCGGCTTATTCGATATTAATGGTAGGTCACACAAATACAAAACAAGAAACAAGTCTAAGTCGGAAAAAAGTGTTTACGTGCTGGGTCCGCTAGTGTACAATAGATTGCCCGATGATGTAAGGAATGCACCTTCTATCGCGTCGTTTAAGTGACGCTTAAAACAGTGGCTATTTAGAATAAATTTTTATTCTTTGAAGGATTTTATCCCGTAATTCATATATTTTTTATGTATTATTTATTATCTTTGTATTAATATTAAACAATTATACTTTTGACATAAGCAAAATTATTATGGCATGTATTGACATTTATATAACGAATGACATTAATTATGAATTTTTGTGTAAATTCTGACATGTTTTTATATCAATTGTGTATTTTATATGTATGACAATAGTGTAATCAATTGTGTATCAATCAATTTTGACATGTAACAATGGTTACCAATAAATAAACTTGAACTTGAACTAGGGTACTACTACTACCAATCGTTCGTATGCGAGGCCAACTCGCACCTGTCAATTTTTGTCAAAGGCTTAGTGTATGTACTATGAGGTTTATGTTGATAGTGGTATTTTATATCATAACCATAGTCCGCGCCATGCGATAGCTACACCAGGATCGACTACAAGATGATGATAATTACCAACAGCCCGCAACACTGTTCACAGCTGCATGCATTCCACCACGCTTGGAAGACACGCCAAATTGTAGACACGTTTTTCGGCGTTCAATTGACCGTACCCGTAGTTTACCCGTACCTACTTACGTCTTTTACGACATACGTGGGTGGTAAACCTAGGCGCTATTCGGCATATACTCCTATATAACATATTTACTTGCATACCTATCACATATAGGTACCTTACTCACACTCGTAGGCAGAGTATCGTGTTGTACAAGTTAGTGTTTGCATCGTACAAATTAATACCTACCTATACACTAAACGATAACGTCAAAGTCGCTTAGTTATATCAAAACGTACAGTAAAACAATACAACATTGACAATGGCACAGGAATAGTTTTGTCAACGGATTATGTTTTACAATGGCTCCAATCAGATTAATTGGTCGATCGTTGAATTCGCGGCTATTTTTAGATCTCACTTTTAAATTGCCTAGGGAGGCACACGGTCAGGTGATCCAGCTGATGAATAGTGGTTAACGTTGTCCAGGCTATCTGTTAACCAAGAGGACCGGATGCGGTTCCGGTTTTGAGATACAATATCAATATTAAGAGCATGTGCATTACCACTCCATTAGCTATGTATCATATTTCTGTTACGTAGCAGCATTGGTCTAGTGGCAGAGTGCTTGCGAAACCGATAACTAAGGTTAAGCAATGGATGGGTGACCATTTCGTAAGTTGATTCTAGTCGAGCTTTAGCACCGCAACGAGCTCGCTACTAGTTAGGTGTGCCTCCTAATACCGTTGGCGAAGAGCAACGTGGACTAACGTCTTCCGCTGGAGACCCAGAGAATGGTTGAACAGCTTAGAGCCCCGTGACGGTACTGTTTTAAAATATATTTCTGTACAGTTGTCAAAAAAATTTAAATCACAACATAGTAAGTTTACAATGAGTTGTTTTTGTTGGCCGCCTGACAAATTTAGTTCCTTTCTCATCCGCGAGCAATGTTATCTGTACAAAGGTTATTATGTCAATTTTCCTTTAAAAAGATGATGGGCAGGAATTCTTAATTTAAATCCCGAGGCGCTAAAGTGCTTTCACTTAGGGGAAAAAGCACAATTTCCTGCTAATGAACTATTTATAAATAGCGTCGTTTTAACGAGTAACGTCTGCAATTATTGGCTGTTTATTATTAGGTATTATGAAATGTAAAATGAGTTCTTTGACAATATAATCTAATACTCCTTGCTTGTTAAAGTTACGCGATCTCTGATACGAAATTCGGAGCGAGACTAATTTAGTTAAGGACTTATAAAACAGACTTAGAATAGAATAATAAACATTAGACGGAGTGGTAAGTTAGCACATCAGTTAGTTTCGGCTTCGTATTTAGGTACTTAGAGATAATAAAACAGTTCTTATATATAGGGTAAAAGCCGGATACTTGCCCCACTCATGCTCATGAAGAAATATGTACTTATTAAGAAATATGCAACATGTATATCAAAACATAGGTTTTTAATCTTCTATAATAGCCTATATTCGTTAACGTAATTACTATAGGTTTCGAGTAGTTACTATAGTTTAGTAGTTAATTACTATGGTAGCCCCTAGGGGAAACTATCCGCCAAAGTAAATGGGGCGACTATCACTTTTTGATACGGATACTTGCCCTTTTTATTTGTGAAATTAATTTAACAATAAAATATAATTTAAACCCTAATGCATGCATGGGAACAAAAAGTAGACTGATGCCATAATCAGTAATAAAGATATTTAATATTATTTACTTAGCAAAATAATTTTGACGCCCGTCAAAGCTTATGCGCGGAAGATTTTTGCTCACACGGACAAAACGCGTGCGCCCAGGCTGATGGATTACATGAAACTGAGACCTTCGGGAGGGGCACTTTCAATTATGGTAAAGCGCTAACGCTACTAACATCCCAGTCATAGTGTATTCAAAACTGGGACAACTATCCCACTGGGGCAAGTATCCGGCTTTTACCCTACACCACCCAGACCCGTAAAAGAAATTAAAATTCATCATTTCAATTCCTGCCGGCCAGGAATCGAACCCGGGACCTCTACATGGCAGACCGGCATGTTAACCAACTAAACCACTCAGGTAGTCAGGTGTAATTTATTTAGTGATAAGCTCGCCTTTGTAAACTATCGTAAGGTTGTTACGAGGGACAGCTCCTCTTACTGCGTAACGACTGGTTCAATATTAATAATACAAGCTCTTATCATCAGCACAATAATATATTCAGATCACATCACTATTAACAGTAACTCTGTTAATTCACCAAATGACAGCCTCCTTCTAACATTTTTGTGTGTGCAATAAAGAATACATTAATTTACTCACACGCGTGCGAAGCCGACCGAAGAGTGCGCACAAGATAACCTTGCTTTTGAAATAGATATGACAGATAGCCAACCAACAGCCAACAAGGGCAACTCCCAAGAAAAACAATAACTTACCTAAGTGAAGACTTATCATGTGCGCATTCTAGCCGATGTGCCGACGTCATCTGTATGTATTCAGGAAAAAGACTAGATAGCTAGACATCATAGTTAAGCACCAGATATCGAAGTGTACACGGTAGTCAGCGGTGGATTTACATTAGGGGCAGTCGGGGCTAGTGCCCAGGGCGACAAATTTTCTAGG
The DNA here is from genome assembly GCA_905147135.1 of Blastobasis lacticolella. Lineage (NCBI taxonomy): Eukaryota > Metazoa > Arthropoda > Insecta > Lepidoptera > Blastobasidae > Blastobasis > Blastobasis lacticolella. The sequence goes on from LR990053.1 coordinate 9,878,863, forward strand.
GCGGCAAAATTTGGAAAGTGAAAAAAAATTTTTTTATTGTCATCAAAATAGCTCAATTGAAATTTTTTATTCTTTTAATTAATCATATATTATTTAATAGATAATTCAAGAAATTTGACTCGTACAATATTTGTCAAATCGAAGTTTTGTAAATTATAATTTTGGCACCTTAAGTGAAGATTTTAAATGGTAATATTAGACTTTTTAATTTGCTGGAATGATAAAATTTAAATTTGGTTTTTTTTGGAGAAATTAAGAACGTTTTTGACTTATTCTTGCATTTAAAAAAAAATTTAATTAATCAATGAATTTCTTAAAAATTGAATAATTCGTCGATTATACTTATTAACGTGAATTTAAAGAAAATCTTATACTTTTGAATCTATTCAACTTTTAACTGTGCATACTGTAATGTTTACTGTTAATATAAATAAAAGATTTGGAGAAACTAAGATTATTTTATATTCAGAATTAATAATCTTTCTTGTTTACAAAATCCTCCATCTGGCAGCTGTCAAAGACAACCTTCATACTTTTTATCTCACTCAACCATAGATATCCACAACATGTCCCCCTTAAGTTTTTACAAATTGAAAAAATAATTATTAGTAGATATAACACCAATAAGCTAAAAACTAAACAACTCTTCTTCCCTCAAAAAAAAATAGTAGATATAACACCAATAAACTAAACAACTGTTCTTCCCTCACAAAAAAAAAAATACTCTTACACATAACAAAATTTACTTAAAATAGTAATTCAACTGAACACTTAAACCACACAACCAAACCATCAGATTATTGAGATCGAATATGATAAGAAGTTCTCGTGTAAATAGAACCTTCAACATCCTTCACATCATAAGACCTAAAACCATTTATCTTTACAATTTTACCCATAACCCATTTATTAAGTAACGGATTTTTCTTAAATCATATAGTCTGCTCCAGCACAAAACTTATTTCTGGCCTCACAGTTCTATTATAATACTCTTCATTTCTAACCCTTACTTTGTCAAAGGTTGATTTAACATCATTATTTAACTTTGGTACTAAGTAATCACCAATAACTGGTAATTTCGTTTTTAAATTCCTATTCATCATCAACTGTGACGGTGAAAATTGTGTGCCAGATACCGGAGATGATCTGTACTGGAGTAAAGCCATTCTGAAATCCGTGTTGTCTTTATTACATTTTGTTAACATCTTTCTAGCAACCTGAACTCCACGTTCTGCCATTCCATTGGACTGCGGATATCTAGGACTTGAATAAACAAATTTAAACCCCCACTCAGAAGCAAATTTTCGGCATTGCACAGAATCAAAGGGATTATAATCGGCTACAACTTCCAAAGGAATACCGAAACATGTAAATACATCAATTAATGCATTAATGATGCTACCCGCTGTCTTACTGCTCAACAATTTAACATCTAACCATTTCGACATGTAGTCATATAAAACAAGCTAACTCCTTCTTTTAAAATCCATGATATCAATACCAATCTTTGAAAATGGTAAATCGGGTACTTCACGAGACAATAGAGATTCTTTCACATTATTATTTTGAAAAGTTTGGCAAATAAAACATTTTTTAACAAAAGCTTCTATATGATGATCGATTTGTGGCCAATAATACAAATTTCGAGCATTTTGTTTCATTTTTGTGATGCCAATGTGACCCTCATGCATTTTCTTTAGTAAAATTTATCTAAGAGATTTTGGAATCAACAACCTGTGATTTAAAAACAATAACTGTCTGACGTTATCAGGAACTTTTTGAAATTTCTCCGGCCACCCATTCTTAGTAAACTCCATTACTTTACTTAATTCTTCATCACTAAAGGCCTTGCCACATACAAAGCTCGGCGCGAGCGCGGCGCGTTATTTGCTAGGCAACCATCGCGCGGCGCGATAGTTGCTAGGCAACCATCGCGCCGCGCGATGGTTGCCTAGCAAATAACGCGCCGCGCGATGGTTGCCTAGCAAATATCGCACCGCGCTCACGCCGCGCTCGCGCCGAGCTTTGTATGTGGCAAGGCCTTAAGTGTTTCATTTACCAACTCTTTAAATTGTTCATCCGTGCATTGTAAATAAAAATCTGAATCTGAATCTGATAAATAAGACTGATCTTCATCTACTTCCATTAAATAAGAGCGAGATAGTAAATCTGCTATATACATTAGACGTCCCTTTAAATACTTAAATTTCACATCGTACTTCAATAGTTTTAATTTTAATCTTTGCAATCTCCGAACTACATTGAATTTCCGAACGTAGAAATCGCATATCGAATATTCATTACTTTAGCTGTAACAAACTGTGGCGCAGAACGATCGTTTTCTTGTTTAAAAAGGGTTAAAAACTACTTACGTTCTACAATGAGTGCAAATAGACTCAATAGCTTAGCTATTCTATGCATCGAATCAGACGTACTTCAACGTTTAGATTGCGAAGATTTAATCGGCCAATTCGCAATTCAAAAAGTAAGGCGTATTTGCCTGTGATAAAATTATTATAATATAAATAATATAAGTCAAGCTGAGTGCAAAATGTATAGCTCTACGAACAAAAACAAATACTTTTTTATGTCATATCAAAGTATATAATATATAATAAGTTATTTGCAATACATTAGATATTTTAATTTTTTATAAATAAGATATCAAAACTACATAACTTTTAGTGATATTTCAATGATGGGGCGGCATTTTTTTCAGTGCCCAAGGGCGGCAAAAGCTTAAATCCGGCCCTGACGGTAGTTGTAACTGTAATTAATATTATATTCACAAAAACTATTAAACATATTGTTGAAATCTTCTATCTTCAAAGCCTCGAAGAAGGTATCACGTTTATCATGAAAGTTTTTATGCCTCAGTTATCTAGGATTATGGATTAAACTGACAGGTAATGCAAATAGCATTTTGCTTTGAAAATTCATTATAAGTACTTTAATGGTAAGTTACTTTAAACTTATACAAGACCATGTGTGCCTCGGTATCATGCCAATAAGTATACGGCGTCGTAGCAAATACCGTAGCATACGCTACGAGTTTTTTACAGAAGTAATTCTAGAATATATTGCTTAGAATATTTATTTAGATTTTCTGTACAGCTGTTCTTGAATATTTTTTCATAATCTAAACATTCAAATAATGCGTGTTTAACACATAAAATACGAAAAGAAACGACTTTGAGTTTGTTTTACAATTTATATTTTCCGCCGCAATATTTACCGTTATATATCGATGTTTCAAGCACCAGACACTGTAAATACCTATATCCATATTGATATACCTAAAGGTTTAGGATACCTGATAGACAGACACATATTCATTTAGTCCTAGTAGTAAATGTAAAAAAACTGCAACCTGATGTACAGGATACCCATTTGCCCCACGTGTTTGTCTATATGTGGCACACAATTTTTATCTATACAAAAAAATTATTGTAGTCATTTTTGTTTGATGTATCGAACTATGTATGTATACAATAAAGAATATTATAAAAAATTATGACGTCGCCACTCCTATAAATTCCCATTTTTTAAGAACTTTTGGGTCTTGCGTCTATTTAAAGGTTGCATTTAGAGGTTTCGAAGGAATTGTACGATATAAGTCACCTGTACGACTTCGGGGCACAAGAAGCAAGCTTACTTTCCACTCTAAAGTTTTAGAAATACAAGCTATATGCGTGAACCGTTTTGGCTTGACATTTATAAAGGTCCATACCGTTGTTTGCGTCTATTGCAAACCGTTTTGTTTTGTTTCTAATTGTATCTAAAATGCTCACCGGCTGTTTCTAAATATTTACAAAATTACACTCGTGGGTGTCGTACAACGCGACAAATGTTTTCGAGACGGCTGGAAAATAGGCAGCAGCGTTTTCCATTGTTATTTTATAACACTGCGATCTCCAACCAGCCTACCAATTATGGCAATAACCTCCCCTTTAGTGGGAGAGGCCCTAACTCCTGCAGTGGAATGTTATGGGCTGTGACGATGACGACGACAATCTGAACTCCTTCAAGGCCAGAGAGTTACTATACTCGTATAGGCAAATACTATCTTCGGCCGCATCGTCCCTTATCGTCATGTGAGAAGGCGTGACCGTACTCATTACTTAATACTTTCCTGGTTTAATGTAAAAAATGTGCCTACGTAACTGTAAGTACATATATAAACTCTTAACAAATCTAAACAACAGTAAAAAAACAAAAAAAAGACCACCACTCCAAGAACTTTGCCTGGCTTAGAAGTAATTAGCATTCTCCACGAATAAACTGTTTTAATTAAGAAACAACAAACTCATTTCCAGCCTATTTACTAAGTGTTGCGCAACTTTGGTGTTACGTTATTTTTAATAGTACGCAGTAACTATTTAACAGCAGGTTATTTCAGCCAATAGGTATGTTGAAATAAAAAAGAATAATCGCTAATGTCCCGGTTGTACTCTTGCGCACGAGGGCCCGGGGTCCGTCTTGACCATCATCCAGGATTTGGCAGACCAGGTAATTACAGTGGAGCGACTACCATCTGGCCTCCATGACCCTGCTACCAGGAAAACCTGACCAGATTGGATCATCCAGTCGCCTGAATGTGCAGGTTTCATCACAATGTTTTCCCTCAGCGTAAAAGCATCGGTTAGTATTCAACTAATGTACACAACTCAGAAAAGTGTCAGTGGGATGACCGGAGCGGGAATCGAACCCGGTACCTTTCGCTTACATGTCGGATACCTGAACCGCTCGGCCACCAAAGCTAGTATATTGCACAGTCAAATGAAATAATAAGTTTCTTTCCTAGTTGAGAACACGTGAGTAACTCACCTGGAAAACAAGACCACTACAGTTCGTATAGGCTACACAAACAAACTCTTGTGGTTGAATTAGTTCCGCACTGGAAAACTGGGGCCGTGAAGGAAAACCGGTTCTTCTTACCGCCGGCATGGAGGCTTACTGGCCACTCGCTAACAACTCGCCTTTGATACTGGATTGGATCTGTTTCCCCGGATTACGGCTCGCTCGGGTAACGCGCCTCAAGTTTCCTAGTTATTTCCAGCTTTGAACAACTATGAGCGATGTACTTTTTAGTTAATGACTGCTTTTACAACTTAAATAATGTTGGCACAAAATCTGCATTTTGTTTTGCTAAAGTCCAGCGGATCGCTCGGTCACGTCGAGGAAACCTACGAATTATTTTTAGGTACCTTGTACGACTAAATCGACAATCTCTAAAGATAATTTGTTAAATAAAGTTTCTTTTACGTTATCAAGCTATTGTCTATGTAGCGAACACCTTAGCACGTAAAATATTACATAAAATTATAATTTGGTTTCGAAATAAATCTTTGACATGTACAACCGTTTGCATGTCAACAACATGGTAATGTAAACAGAAGAACTACAGAAAAAGTCATTTTTAAGTAAATCGTTTAAAATATGGGTTGGAATCTGGACCCGAAACGACGCCAAGCCCCGATAACACGGTTGAGCGCCAAAAAAATGTTTTAACACGGGAATTAATTTATTTCCCACGACAAGGATCTGTGCCGTTTCTGGACTTTAATTTCCCGTATTAGGCTTGAGCCTTTTTGTCGCCGCGCCTGGATTAGGGCACTTGAAATCTCTTTGAAATTTTGAAATCCTCACATCAGTCAGTAGTAGGTAGGTATATAGGATACCTTGCTGGATTCTGTCGCTATCAGTTCGATTGTATTTACTTCTTTGTGTACTGTTGCCAAGAGACGAAAAAACAAATCTGATGCTCTACGTGAAAATGAAAATGAAAAGGTTTTTATTGAATTAGGATTACGTTAATTAATCTATTTCAAAGTCAATAATCTAACGGAAAACAAAGAGATAGTTAAGCGAGCTCATCCAGGTAGGATGCGAGCCATGCAGACCTATCAGCGCGCACGAGGGCTCACCCCGGTGAGACACTGGACCGATACACGCCACGCACATAACCGCCTAGGCAAATCATGTGCGGCGCGTGCCCGGCCCCAGCCAGCCCGCTGGCGCTCGCACCCACACGCACCAGCCAGCCTACCCGCGTCGCCCCCTGAGCTTGGAACAAATAAGTAAAAAGAATGTCGTCTGTCTGTCAGTATGCCGCTTCAGTTAGGAAAATGACCATCTGTGGGAAAAAGAAACGGCAAGAAACCCACAGGTACATTTAAATATGTAGTACATTTAATATTACATTGCATTAATACATTTGTCAATTTAATTTGAGTGAGCCTGTCTTGATTGGAATATGATGTGAACCTCTACAAATCGGTCAAGATAACTAAAAATAAAAAAAATAAAAAGTGGTTCATTAAAAGCAGGCCAGTCCACCAAGGCAGTACCCGTTCACGAGCATGACGCAGGGCCTAGCCATCATCCAATTCAACCATATTTGAGGGAAGATAACGACCCGACCCCTACGCCAACACCAGGCAGACTTTTAAGTGAGCATGCACTGCCAAAGCCGTACATATTTAAAAAAATATTTGTCATTTAACGACTATTCCACATCAAATCATTCTCAACCAATTTACAAATTTGTAAATAAATAAATAACTTCCTATTTCGAAGAGCTAGTATATATTACACCATCCATTTTTGTCATTGATATATTCAATAATTTTATAATAGGCTTTTTTCATTAAAGTTGTTTTCACCTTTTCTTTAAATTGTTATTCAGGCAAATTAATAATACATTCAGGAATATGATTATAACTTCTTATACATTTACCCATGAAAGATGAATTTACTTTACTAAGTCTGAACAACGGTGTTACCAGTTTATTCTTGTTTCTTAAATTGACATTATGAATATCAGTATTTTTACCAAATTGGGTAATATGCTTTGTTACATACATAATATTATCCAATATATATTGACTTGAGAAAGTCAATACATCAATTTCTTTAAACAATTCTTTAAGCGAATCACGTCGACGTAATCCATATAAGTATTGCTCTTACAGCTCGCTTTTGTAGTTTGAATATGATGTCACTATCATCACACTTGCCCCATAGTATGATGCCGTACGACATAATACTATGAAAATAACTATAATAAACTAATCTAGCTGTATTCACATCCGTTAGCCTCCTTATTCGCCACACGGAAAATACAGCCGAATTGAACCTACTAGTCAATGATTCAATATGTGAACCACATTGAATTTTTGAATCTATATTAACGCCTAAGAAAGTAGTTTTCTCTACCAACTCAAGTTGCGTTTTATCTAATATAACATTACATTGATTACTTTGTACATTAGGATGGCAAAAATGAATGCATTTTGTCTTTTAGAGTTTAAGACTAAGTTATTAATCGTAAACCAATAAAGTTCATTCTGAAGCACACAGTTTACTTCGTCTATATTATTATCTTTCCTATTAATTTTAAACATCAGTGAAGTGTCGTCAGCAAACAAAACTATACCAGCAATGTTCTGCACCATGTAGTCATTTACTTTTTGAACTCTACCTTCTAAGTATGTTTCATCATTTCAAGACTATAATGCGTAAAACCGTAATGTTTTAATTTTAGTAATAGTGTTGAATGATTTACACTATCAAATGCTTTAGACAAATCGCAAAAAACACCTACTGCATTATGATGTTTTCCCATGCGCCAAAAATTTGTTGAATGAGGCTAATACCAGCTTCGGTAGTGTTGCGGCCTTTCGTGAAGCCATATTGTTGTTGATGAAATAATTTATTACTGTTAAAGTGTACAATAATTTGACTTGAAATGGAATTTTACTGAAAATGGGCAGGATGGACACCGGTCTAAAATTATTCAAACTATTTTTACAACCTGATTTGAATAATGGCACCACTTTACTGATTTTCATGAGGTCGGGGAAAACTCCTACTTTGACGCAAGCATTAAAAATGTAAGCTAAATACGGTGCTAAAATATCAACAACAGTACTTATATCTCTGACCGACATACCCCAAATATCTTCCGTATTTTTCAACTTAATGCTTTTAAAAGCTTTAATTATAGTTTTAGCATCTACTTCGGAATAACAAAATCCATTTTTACAGGCACCTATATTTTCTTTTAACAAGTTTTCTGCACTAATTGGGCACGAGTTTAGCATTGAGGTAGTTTTAATCGGTATTTCGGTAAAAAATGTTTGGAACAACTCTGCTTCTTTGTTTGCGGTATTAGTTCCAGTTTCTGTTTTGTTTTCATAATTTATATCACGAGGCTTTGTTTTCCCTGCCTCCCTATTTATTACATTCTACACAGTCTTAGCCTTGTTTGAAGACGAACTTATTATTTTCTTATAGTGCTGTGATTTTGCCATTAGACAAACTTTCTTAAACATATTTGAATATGTTTTGACATATTCTACAAAATTTTTATCATGGCAATAAACTCGCTGACCGTATAGTTCAAACATTAAATCTCTGCTTTTGCGGATACCTAAAGTAGCCCAATCACTAAATTTAGATTTTCAGTTACTATTTATTCTTTTTTGGGTAAAAACACTTTGATACACATTATTGACAGAATTGAACATATCAAAAAATAGAATGTTTAGGTCATGAGAATCGAGACAAAGGCCAATGACGAGACAATGGTCTCCGATAAGGCTTGTTTGAAGTGTTCAATTCTCCTTTATGTAATTGGTCTCGTAATTTTTCATTGATATTACATTGTTCCGTAAAATCAAAAACAACGAATTGTCCACTATGGTCAGATCTTGTATAATTTTCGTTGACCTAGCAACAGGAGAACACATTGTCGATGCAAGTCGCTGATGATTCTGTGCATCGTGTCGGCTCAAAAAATACATCATTAAGATTAAAACTACGGAATAAGCTTATTATTCTCTTACTAAAAGTAGTTTCTTTTAGTAACTTAACATTAAAGTCTCCACAAACGATTACCTTTTTTTTACACGTACAAAGTCTTTCTAAAACTTGTTCCATCGCTTTTTCAAAAATCTCAAAGTTTTCATTGTATGGTGGCCTATGCACACAAAGTATGATGCACTTTTCTAGCTCTACGCAGGATAACTCAATCTTATGTTCAACTGAAAGGCCAGCAACATCTTTTCGGTCTTTCGATTTAATATTTTGCCGTACTGCAATTAATGAACCACCACGGGAAATAGATTTCCGATTAAAACAACGAATTATATTATAGTAAGATAAATAAAATGACATCTCAGATTCTCTCAGCCAGTGCTCAGTTAAACATACAACTTCTACAAGAGTTTTCTTTAAATATAATTCTATTTCATGTTCTTTGCCAGAAAACCTTTATATATTTTGGTGAATTAATCGTAAACAATCATGGGCTTTTCTTTTGTCTTAAAATCTTAAAAAGCATTCTTTGTCCTTAGATGATAACGAGCAGGAGCCCTGGTCAATCCTACTTACGCTAATATTGTTATAACAATTAATATTATAAGCTAACAATGTAGCAATATACTTTTTGTCCTTTTCCTTGAGATACAAAGTATCATTTGTACAAATAATATTGCCAACAAATTTGTTGATGTCAAAAAATGAAAATGCGTTACTATAACGAGTCAAATTATATAAACATGTATTCAGCCTAGGAATACGACTAAATTTCTTGTAGGTTTGTGGTTGTCCGAGATACTAGAGCCTATACGATGCCACTCCGTCGCAGGTTTTCACTTTTTCTCCAGGCAAGCTCTGCACAGAGGGCTTTGCGTGATACCTATAGTGAAAAGGTGTTTATTAAAAGGACCGTGTCCGGTTGAAGCTCCGTTTACTATTCGGAGTTGCATTTTGGTTAGTTTTAAAGGCTTTCTGATAGAGATGGATTAATATTCCCAGGCTTACCTGCAGTCCTCCAGCAATGGCTGGAGTTGGTTATGTTTTACTTTGATTTATCCACCAGGTATATTCGGGTCCATTCGAATGGCATTGGTAGAATAGTAATAATAGATTTCGTACTTGTGTCTCGCCTGGCCAACTTATCAGCTGCATCGTTTCCCCTCCTTTTATCCATTTTAGTGCTCTACGTGTAGGTAAATGGCAAAGAAATAAAGAAAGTAAATTCACACAAAAAACGAAACAGATGAACATAATTATGTTCGGTAATATTTTCATTCAATAGTAAATTATGCTACTATTATAAGTATTATCACGCTATACGAGCGTGTGACCTTACGTTTATTGGCTTAGGAATGGAAGCTAATTTGATTTTTATCATGGAAAATATAGCCAGGTGGCTATCGACTCCATTTGACGATATTTTTTCCATTATATTATCTAGGCACTATATCACGGGACTCCATAATTTATTCGATTATTTTATGACTTGTTAAGTTTGTGCGACTTGTCAATGTCTCTTTACACGCACAACACATTCTAATATCTACAGACAATAAATGCTAAAAATTGTAAGGATGAATGGATGTATGTTTGTTACTCCTACACAAAATGGATTTTTGGCCATAAAGTAGCCCAGAATAGCATGTAGGCTATAATTTATTTCTAAAATCAACGTGAGAAGTCGCAAGCAAAAGCTAGTACCAACACTACAACCGGTAAATCTGGATGTGACGTTAGGTCACGGCTGACGAGGTCAAGGTTGTCCTGGGGTTGCTCCGACGAGTCAAGGGCGCTACCAATGCGTTGCCTGTCTAATATACCCTTTGAACGATCCCATGTAATAGTCCAAAGAAAACACTGTGGCTGAGAGCTCATTCCACATCCGAATTACTATTTGCAGCCAGAGCATCATATCCCGGGGTTTTAGAGGTGGGCAACGTATTGGTGGTGCTAATGTCCATAGACAGACTTCTTTTCGTCAGATGGTCTGCTTGCATGTTTGTCTATTCATTGACATAAAAACAATGTAGGAGGTGTCATTATGACCCATGGCTATTCCTAGGCAGAGTTCGCTCGGTTGCAATCTATCCTTCCACACGGTTACCCGGTGCTACAGCGGTGACACAATAACCTAGTCTTGCCTTGTACTAGTGATTGTAAGCTGATTAATCGGCTATCGCCATAACCTTCGACCGAAGGCTAAGGTTTAAATCCCTAACAAGTTTTGTTTAAGATTGGCTATATGCTACAATTAGTAATAAAAATTATACAAGAACTTTAATATTTAAGGAATATTTATTAATTTTACAGTTTTACAGCATATAAAATATTATTCAAAAAGGTTACATTATTAAGTTGTAATGCAATTTATAATTTTGGTAATTAATATAGCCAGTATACACAATATCACAAAAAAATTGAAAAAAACAACAATTATTATATTGTTTAAATTAAAATATAAACTTCTCTCCCTAAAATATGATTTAAGATTCTCTCTGTATGTGTGTGCGTGCGTGTATTTGCGTGTGTGTTCGTGTGTTTGTTAAATGTATTAGCGTGTTATTCTTGAGGTACTGGATAACCCTTTTTGTAAATTGTGCTCGGCTAAGATGGATAACGTCAGTACTGTCGGAGAGGCACATCTCATATATTGACAATTGACATATATCAAAAGATATGGAATTTATTTGTCAATAATAATAAAAACCACCTTCGGCGAAACCTTCTACTCCGGCCGGGCTTGGGGCCAAAGCCGAAGGTATTTTTTGGCCGAAAGTGGCTGATGCCGAAGTTTAATCTTCGGTCGGACACTATCTTCAACTGCTCTACACTAAATACAGGTGCAGTAAGTACAGGTGACGTCTCACTTGTCATCATCATTAATTGATTTAAAATATTAAATTAAAAATAATAATAATATAAATAATAAATAAATAAATTATTTTCTCTTCAAATAGGTATGTAGATCATATTTACAACAGAAAAAATTTGACGTAAGTACAGTAAAAACCTGCGTTAGAGACTGGTGTCCGCACTAGGTAATAAATACCTGTCTTACAGATCACCAGGCCCCCAGACCGTTGGAGTTTAACCTAGTTGAAAAATTGTTTTCACTATGTTCAACACAAAAATATATAACAAGAAACATACAAAAATACATAAAGGTGGTACTAGGTAGAGACTATGGACCGCCACTTTAACACCATAAAATACTCTAATACAACCTACACGTTTAAATAAATAGCCTTTTCTAGCACTTTTATTACGTCTAGTTCTTATATTTTTCCATTTTATTTGAGCTCGAGCCATCGCCATATTAATTTCATGAGCTGTATCTAATTCATTAATGTACGAATGATACATTTTTAGGTTTTACTAAGAAATTAACACAAAAAATGTCCAAAACAGTTCAACAGCAATCGAAAAGTAGTACCGTCTGTCTAACTTTTTGTGTGACAGCCATGTGACAGCCGTTGCGTTGTGTTCTAGTTTCGTTTCAACTTGCTGTCAAATCATTAGCGTGTTACGGATGTCATTCAACGGTCGCCATTCGATTGAGCTTCAACTTCGTTTCAGGCGGAATTATATAGATTTCTTATATAAACACCTAATAAACCTATATTAGTGACAACATCAGCTGGCTCGTGATTGACTTAACGATTTTATCCTGATGAGGATACAGACATGACTTGGATAATTTTCCTTGGAACTCCGATGTGATATAAAATTTTAGCACATTAAAATATTTTTTGAGACTTGGCTATAAGCGATTTTACGTTTTTGGGTATAAATTCATCAGAGCGACAATATGATGATGCCAATCTGTATTTTATCAAACCTTTAACAGAGCTTTATGGAACGTTTATGAATATGGAATTTTAAAGTACCTAATGAGTGTTTTAGCTAATTAACATTTTAACCTACTATACAATGTTTTCTTGAATAATTAAGTATTTTATATTTCTTTTCCGGACTCGTGTCTTTGACTGTACAAATGTCTGACCTAGTCCGAATCTGACAAAATAAGAAACTGACCTCCTCAGAACCTCCTCCTGAGATTTTCAGAACGAGGACGTTCTGAGAATCTGACCTACTGACACCACACCACTAGCTCACAATACAAAATACAAATACTTACAGCAGACAGTAAATTATACGCGATAACAAAATAATTCACAAATTACCTAAAACTACCTACCCAGATACATGATACTCCGTATCGGAGTGCCCTAAGCTTGAACTTGTAATTAAAATGTATAATATGAATATATAAAATAAAATAAATAAAATAAAGACGATGTGTCCTTCCACTCCGTAGCGCACATAACAATCATCCGTTTATTTTAAATGGTTCCCTGTGATAGTCCTTGTCGGAAGCCTAACCCTTTGCTAGTAAACACGACCCATGTTACACGGATCTGGGTCAACAATACCCGGGCCTTCCGTTATCATGTTGCGACATGGTGCGATCTCGTGGACAAACTGACAATTTGTTTATAGGTAAAGCTAGACCAGGGAACTTCTTTGACACATTACTTATAAAAAGTGAAGTGAAATTATTTTACTGGCAATGATCTTTACTTAGTATAAAATATAATTTCCGTACATCCGCTAAATGATACATCGGATTTTGATGCAATTTTCCCGGCCACTTAGATAATTTATTTCACAAGGTTTACATATATGTATAATACAGGATGCACAACTCGAAGCGTTACTAATAATTTTGTCAATTTTGAGTATTTTAAATTAAAAACTTCTGTATATCGAAAAAACATGCAAATTTATTGAAATACATTTTTATAAAATACATTGTTGTTCGATGTAGCGCTGATAACAGTAGCGAGTCTGTCCCGAAGGATTCACTCGCTGCATGAACGTGACTGGCTTGGACATTTGAATTTTTCGATCCGAAACTTTTTAGAAAAGGCAATTTAGACCATTGAACTGCTCTGTTAAAGCAAGCGTCAGCATCAGTGATGGTTTGGGCTGCAGTTACTGCCACACGACGCTCACCGCTCGTTTTCATTGAGCAGGGCCTAAAGGTAAATCAAGAAATCGATCGTGAAAATATTTTAAATGATGCTTTGTTACCTTACACACGTAAACAAATTGGTAGAAACTATTAGACATTTCTACAAGACTCGATAACATCTCATGAAGCTCTTGAAATCCGTCTTTTTTATAAGAACAAAATTCCAGCTTCATTTATTTAACAATGGCCGCTATATTTAGCGGACCTAAACCCAATAGATTTTTCCATATTATTCATTCGAAAAACCAAAGTATCAGCAAAGTATATAAGACAGCCGATGCCTTAAAGGTCGCTCTTTGACGAGAATAAGACAAAACACAATTAGACCGCTTTCGTGCAGCGAGGGAATTATTCGGGACAGATGCGATGCTGTTATCCACGCTAAAAGTGGCTATATCAAACAATAACCTATTTTAAATAAAATTTCAAATGTTTCAGTTTCACATTTCGAACACTGAGTTTTTAATTTAAAATACTGAAATTAACAACACAACATCATCATCAATTTTGTCATTTTGACAATCTCAAAATGACAAAATTATAGAATTTTCAATTGGTAACACTTCGAATGGCGTAACCTGTATATAAAAAATAATAATCTTGGCGTTAATGTAACAGTTGTATAAATAAATAAGTTGTGCTGTCACGCACGAGCACCTGGGGTCCGCCTTGACCATGGATTAGGCTGATCTGATATTTATAGTGGTGCGACTGCTATCAGACCCCTGGTTCCAAGGAAACCTGCCCAGATTGGATCATGGTTACAAATTCAGTCTCCTGAATGTGCAGGTTTTATCACGATGTTTTCTATCACCGTAAGAGCATCAGTTAGTGTTTAACTAATGTACATGACTCAGAAAAGAGTCATTGGTACTATCATTTGAACCCAGTACCTCTCGCTTACGAGTCGGATACTTTAACCATTCAGCCACCGACTCTCCTGGCTATGGCGCAGCCTGTATATGCATACTAAAATAGAGAAAACCCAAAGACACTCGTGCAAAATCGAGGCGAGTAGTATAGACTAACTAGAGGAAAATATAACACGACGCTATTGAATGTTTATATCCTATTATTGTTATTGTAAACTTTCTTAAATTTTTTTGTGTTATACGGTAGGCAAACAGGCAAGTGGGCCACCTCATGGAAAGTGGTCACCGCCGTCAAAAGGCATGAGCACCACCAGGACTGTCACCAGTGCTTTGCCCACCGCTAATAAGACCTCTAATATAAAACACTGAGGCTGGGAGGTCGTCCCATATTCGAATACGTAGTACTATCCTTCTTTCTCGGTTCTTTCGAACGGTTGCGAGAATAAGTCGGTTTGAAACGGAAACATACAATAATATAATTTGACATTTACGTCCCTATGTAGGTACAATGCGTCAGGGATCAGTTTTCACAATGGCGGCATGTTTATACTTTTCCTAGTCATAATGTAGGCGGCATTTGAATTCGGTCACATTATTTATATAGTATAAAACAAAGTCGCTTCCAGCCGTTTGTCCCTATGTATCTATGTATGTCTTCTATACTACGCAACGGATCTCAATACGGTTTTCAACAATAGGCTAAGTGATTCAAGAGGAAAGTTTATAAGCAAGAAAAAAGGGAGATAGGGGTAAAGTAGGTGTATGCGAACGAAGTCGCCCCGGTTCCACTGGCATTACCTACATTTCGGCAATTGTGGCCGAGATTAACAAAGGAACTTGTTGTTACAAATATTACATAACGATGGAATAGTGCATTACATAATTATGTAATGTGTTTTGTTTCACTTTTATGTAGAAATTATTTAGTTACCTTTTTGTTTGAATCTTCGAATAGTAGTGCGTATCTGTAGTGCCTAACAAAATATTTTATTCTAAGCCGTTCGTGCGTCAGCTTCATTAACCTCGCAGAAAGATGACGTAGGTAAAATAAAATAATATGACGCTGTAGATCCAAGAGTCCCGAGTGTCATTTTCCAACACGAAACCCCAACACATAAGTTAATACACAGCGAAAGGCTAACACACTAGCCAGCGCAAGAGTGTAGGCTTCTACCTACAATGTACTTCATTGACTCACAAAGCAAACAATATTAAAAAAAGATGGCGCAGAAATGCAAAGAGTAGGCGTCGTCGGTAACACGCTCGCAGGCCCGCGCGTGCACACACCAGCCCGTAGCATTTAGGATGCAAAAAGAAGATAATGGCTGAAAGGCTCCGCGGCCGCCCGAACACAGCTTGTTTTGTTTTTCAAGTCTTTCCACGCCGACTGTTTGGCCAAGCGGAACACATAAATCTCCGAATGGAAAGTGTTTTGGGACACGACTGCCCGGATACAGGGCTGTTGCTGAGCAAAAGTGTACGCTAGATATGGCGACGGGGATAAATGGCGAGCATTATAGGCGGAAGATACCGTTCCCCACCCAAAAGATTCGGAGTGCTTTCATTTGTCATTTGGGACGAGGTGCAAATGAAGCCCCAATATTTTGCCCAAACAGCTACATTCACCGAGGTAAAATTTAAACTTTTGAATTTCACGCGACAGCCCTAAGCTACTGAGTGTTGCGGACACGTTTTTTGTTCACCTGCAAGCCTCATTCATCAGCCACCTTTTGTACCAACGAGAAAAATGAATCACCATACCATGTTTTGTTACAGAAATGGATGGTCCGACGCGCTCCCATTCTGTATTCAGTAAAGGATGTGTAACCCAAAATATCAGTTCACTGTGTTCTCAATTAAATTGAATGTCTTTCTGGCGTTTCTGACGTAAATAGGACGTTTACAGTTGTAAAATTACGAAATATTGAAAAAACAATGGATGTATTCAAGTTGTAACTATGAAAGGCTTCGTAACAGGCAGTGTAATAGTCGCCCAAAATATTTACGATGCATGCATTTAGGTTTCCCCTAACAAAAATGCAGAACCGCAGGTGTGACGTCAGTGTGAGGTTTAATGTGTTTTATGCTTGTTGCCCGTAATTGTTCTGGCTAATGCGCTTATTACACATGCCTAAATTCAGTAACTAAATTCAGAGTAAGAGCTAATCAAAGTAATGTATTGCTCATAGAATAAGGTCCATTTTTGTATCACAGATTTTCGAAACGCGGATCGACACGTGGCATAATATACGTATCCCTCAAACCAGAACACAACAATGAAAACTTAACTGTTGCTTGACGGCATTTTTCTTTTTTTTACAGTTACGGTTATATTTTGATTTTCTGTTCTACAAATTATGAACGATTAATGTTTCCACTTGACTTGGTTAACTTCGCTATGTACGAAGGACTTATACGACGTACACTAAATAAATACCAATTTTGTGTGACACAAAACCAATATGTGAATGGCGTCAGCACCTGAAAGCATTCAGTCGATGCCAGAAAATATACCGTTGACATAGAAAGGATTAATTCGAATAAAATTTGAAAGTGTAAAATTTAATTTGGACTATGGCGGTCAGCGAGTGCCAGATGTGTTATCGGTTTTTCACGATGAATGCCCGTAGCTTTTGTCACTCGAGGTGGAATGAATGCTTTGGTATTCGTATATTTTACAAGTTCAATAATAACAAAAAATATACGTAAATAAATATTAAAGCAATCGACATCGATCGACATAAATAAGATAATCATTACTATTATTTTAATAGGTGGTGTGGCAATCGATTGTACACATTACTTTTAGGAGCAACCGTATTTTTGTTCTTTATATAATGTATTTTTGTTATAAAGGCTGTTACATAATATATGTATGAAACCGTGAACTGGATGGAGTGCTAAACATATCAAAACGATAGGTACAACTATTTTTGTCGTACGTGGAATTTTTGTACCTATCGTTTTCATACATTTAGCACTCCATCCGGTTCACGGCTTCATGCATATATTATGTAACACTCTGTATAATTATCATTGTTAAAAATACCGCACGGGGTCGAGGGGGTCTGGATGAAGTGCTAAACGTATTAAAACGTTAGGTACAATTATTTCTGTCATACGAGGAATAGTTGTACCTATCATTTTCATACATTTAGCACTCCATCCGGTTCACGGCTTCATACATATATTATGTAACACCCTGTATAATTGTAATTTTTAAAAAATACCGCACGTGGTCCTAAACTGTTCAACCAGCCTTCGGCATCCCCTGCGGCAGGTCTTGGTCAACCGCACTTAACCTCGAGGTTGATTATTACGAAACGTTTTGGCGAATCTGTGCGCATCGCCTACTTTCGGCTTCCTATATAATTTACTCACACGCACACAGAGACAACGCTCTACAACACCGAACTGGCTATATTATGACACCATGCTAGTCACATGGGTGCATAGTATACACTGCATATTGCCAGTCTTTATGGAAAATCTTGTGGTGATTATCAAAGCCAAGAACATCCCGCGTAGGTATTAGCAGTGTGTCATTGGCTATAAGGCTGACGATAGTTGACGGTGACACAAAGACTTTGAATGCGAGAGACCAATTGTTGTACTTTATTTGTTTTCAGCATTAGACATGATGACGATTTTATTTATTCCTAAAAAATATCTCATACTGTTCACAACTTGTAAGCTTGTTTGTCACCTTAGTAGCATAAAACTCATCACATTCACATTTTTAATTGCTGAAAGCTGTAAATACTTACTCTGAAGAATGCCAGCAATCATAGTTACATTTGCACAATGAAAAATGCAAATCCTTCGAAATGGAGGCCTCTACAAACAGACGCTATTCCTCATTCTAATTTCCCCTCAATTTTCCATTTTAATTTTATTATTCCATTCCGCAGCCGAAGTGTGAAGAGGAATGACCTTTTTGGGAAATGAAAAATGTTCAATCCGCCACCCAGTCCGGAGTCTCACTGCAGTCTAGTCATGTTTGTTTTCAATTTCGTCGAGAGTACGGACCGCTGTGGCAAACAACGGAGAGTATGCACGGTACATATTCACTTCGTATCTCCGAGATATTTCACTGGCCGGAATGGGCGAGATCTTCACAAGAATTGATAGTGTACTCATATAAGTGCATCGAAATGCGATGGCAGAGTAAAATAAAACATACTTAGGCACGTGTAATGTGTCGCTAATGCCTACCATATGACATAAAAACATATTTAACGGCATGACAGCGTCGATGGCGAGAGGCATTATCCACGTCATGAAAGAAGAGACTTGTCAAATGGCAGTAGAGGGGATTTCGCGCAGGTAATCGACTACTGCGGAAGTCGAACCATGTGACCCGCCAAGTCCCTCTTTTTTTTTGTATAATAAACAAGACAGGCATTTGACCGCCATCTCACCTGTTGATAAGTGACGATGCGGCCGAAGATGAAGCATGCCCGTCTTGGAACAGCCTATTCACTCTAGCCTTGAAGGCACCCAGATTATATTGATCAGGGAACACACTCGCAGGCAACGCGTTCCATTCCTTAGCCGTACGCATTGTAAAGGTTGAGCCAAAGCAGTTCGTGCGGATATCTGGAAGATCCACGACATAAGGATAAAGCGCTAGCCCGGATCGCGTCTCCCGATGTCGGAAAGGGGCCGGCGGAATGAGGTCGTGCAGATGCTTTTTACACTCTCCGAAATGTATTATGTAGAAGACCGACAGACGCGCAACTCTACGCCGATGTTCGAAGCTCTGCAGCCAAGCTTCAATCAACCGCGGGTTACAAATTATCTACTTTGCACGTTTTTCCACCGACTCCAAAGCCGCCAGTTGATATTTGGCTGATCCATCCAAGAGGTGGCAGCAGTACTCCATGCAGAATCGCACTTGATAACTGAAGCAACTGCTTTGAAGTGAAGTACCGCCTAACTTTCGAGAGGATACCAAGTCATTTTGCTGCTTGCTGCTGTCTTTGCTTTGGATTCGATGTACTGACCGAAGTTGAGATTTGAAGATAGCTCAACACCAAGAAGCTGTAGGTTGTCGGTAATTTCCACAGAAACATCCCGAAAAGTTGGAGTTAGATGGAATGGACTCCTTTTGGCGGAAAACAAACACGCCTGAGTTTTGGTTGCGTTGAACGCCACCAGATTGGCTTCACCCCAATCAGAAACTGCTAATTGGACACTAACCGATGCCATTACGGGGTGGGAAAACATCGTGCTGAAACCTGCACATTAAGGCGACTGAATGTGTTGATAATCCATGGTCCAATATGGTCAGGTTCCCCAATTAACAGGATCACGCAGGCCAGATGGCTGTCGCTCCACTGTAATTACCTGTTCTGCCAAATAATGGATCATGGTCAAGGCGGACCCCGGGCCCCTCAACCGGGACATTAACGCCAAGATGATTATTTAATTCTTTTACTTAACGTCATGCCTTTTTACCCCAACTGCGAGACTCAAAAGGAGGGTTATTCCCTCCTAGGGTCCTGATAAACCTTTATCGCTTTCTTCATATTTATCTATTAAATTATACACATATAAATGTCAATAATTGCTGTGAAGTTGATTTCATCAAATTAATTACTTAGTTTTGAATTAGTTGTTGGTATTAAATATTGGAAGTTGGAAATGGTTTTGGAAAATTCACGTTATATTGAATCACAGGTTAAACTGGCTGCGTTGCCTAACAAATTGTACGTAAACATTTTACGTAATTGTAGCCAAATTATCATTAATAATGTATAAAATTAAAATGCGTCACAGCTGTTCCTGTCTGGTCGTGACCCGAAACCGAGACACTCTGTATACCTGCAGACCAGCATGATGACCACTGCACTACTCAGAAACTACTGCAAAACAGAAACAAGTAGCCAAACTCAAATATTCTATACAGCAATATGAGTGACTGGTATAATTTGTGTTGACCTTTTAAACAGCGAAAAAATGCGAGTCCTTCGCAAAATAATATAAGCTATGGTTTCTTTAGAGATGTTAATAAAAAGTCATTTATTTTATACAGCATTTTCAAAGGCCAATTTGAACGGAAATCAGATTGGAAGCGAGTTCACTTCAATCCTATTTAGGTATTTGCTGCTTGCTTCTTAAAAATAAACTAAGGAAGAAATGTCTATGCCTTTTGGTTTGGTTCACTGCCATTTAAGCATTCGTAAAAATGTAAATTGAATCAACAAACTAGAAAATTAATTAGATTATTGGCATCATAAGTTAGTAAATTTGTATATAACGGGAATCCCAATTAAAGAATTAGCATTTCTGTTTTGTAAATAACAAAAATGTACACATTTATTTGCTGTTAAGCGATAAGTCGTTTATTTTGAACCTTGGCAATTTGTGTGGATTAGCTCTTAAGGATGGTATTGCGTAAATGGTCATATTTACAGTGAATGGCGATGAGCTCGTTTTCAGAGTTTACTTTACTTTACGAAGTGTTGCGGGCTCTACTTTTACGGCTTGTGGCTTTATGACACTTTGGACTTCAAAAAGCTGCTAACATTTTAATTAGATGAGTCTGTACCTTTTATGTTTTAATGGAGCCCGGTAGATTATAATATCTTTTGGCTTTTTATTCGTGAGTGATATATTCCACTCATCATCATCGAACGCATTGTGGACTCTCGAATCCGACGGTAGTGTACAATCTCGGATTGTCAGTATGGGTTTCGGCTGGGTTGTGGAACCATGGACCCCCTATTTGCCCTAAGAACTCTCATGGAGGGATACAGATCAAGGAACACGCTCCTGTATTTCCTGTTTCTGGACATGCAGAAGGCCTTTGACTGTTTCCTTCGTAAGATGATCTGGTGGGCGTTGCGGTCCAAGTCAGTACCTGAGGCCTATATTGACATTATACGAGACATGTACCGCGATTCCAATTCTATAGTTAGGACTGCTGTTGGCGATACCAACCTTTTCCCGATTACCGTTGGGGTACACCAAGGTTCTGTCTGGGCTACTGCCAGACAGCATCCGAGACAATCATGAGGTACCTCCGTGGCTACTCATGTATGCTGACGATATCGCGTTGACAGACTCAGACAAGGGGCGTTTTGTCCAACGGGTGGAAAAGTGCAAGGAGTCGCTTGAGAACGGCGGTCTGAAAATAAATGTGGCGAAGACAGAGTACATGGCTTGCAACAGTTCAGACCTCCTACCCATCCGCATAGGTGAAGAGGAGGTCAAACGAACGGATCAGGCCAGATACCTGGGGTCGGTACTAAGCGCAACTGGTAACATCGACAGCGTCGTCAAAGCCCGAATATCCGCGGCTTGGGCAAAATGGCGGGAGGTGATGGCTGCCATTTGTTACCCCAAGATGCCGATGAAACTGAATGGACAGGTCTACAAGTCCATTATTAGACCTGTTCTCTTATACGGCAGCGAGACTTGGCCTCTACTAGAGCGACACAAGCAGGAGTTGCGAGTCACGGAAATGAAGATGCTGCGGTGGATGTGTGGGGTTTCCCGCAAAGATCGCGTGCGGAGCGCCCACATCCGCGGTAGCCTTCGTGTCCGTGACATCGCAGATAAGCTACAAGAGAGTCGCTTTTGATGGTATGGCCACGTCTTGCGCAGAAGGGCAAATTATGTGTGGAACACCAGGCACGGGAAGGAGAGGCCGGCCCAAGAAGCTATAGCTGGACGTCGTTAAGAGTGTCATGCGTGCCAACGGACTCACTATGAAGGGGCATCTTCGCATTGTAAGCCGTTGGCGCTAGCGTCCGATACAGCGAATACAATCCATAGCTTTTTGGGCCAATCTTTTCTGCTATCAGCAGGTTTGGGCACATATTTCCTTTGTATTCTTTGGGCAGCGCAGGCATCTCTATTTCTGTAAATTGTGTTTTATGTAATTTATCACATATTTTGTCTCAGTAAGATGACATTACAAACAACTAGATCAACTAGATACACTTGGATTCCATCCAATGGAAGTGGAATGCTGTATAGAATAGAAATTGAGAGGGTAAAATAAATTATGTCCACGCAGATGAAATAACAAATTCTTAGTACTTATGTTCTGCATTGCAGTAAAAATCAGGAAAACATAAAAAGTCGTACTTTCGTCTAGAATCTAGAAACCGCATTTTGTTGAATTTAGTTCCAACAGAGCACGTAAAACTTTTAAGAGAAAAGTGCAAATAGCGCTTGTTCCAACTTACTTCAAACAAGTTTTTCCCGGGACTTAGTTTGCAACGAACCACATGTAAACTACAAAGTTTCTGTTTTGAATTTGGGTTTAATTTATTCTCCCGCTATAAAAACGATCTATCAACCATCGATTTACATTACATGACTACAGGAAAGTCAGATGAACAGTGAACGTACTTTATGAAGGTGATTCAGACCGTAGGTTATTTCCCTGAAATTGGTGCAGCGGCATGAATGGACGATGTTTATTTTTCGGCATCAAAATACACAGGAATTACATCACATTGCTCCACTAATATAATCAGAGTTTTTCTTGATACCTAATTTCATGTAAGAAAGTTTAAAAGTAAAAGCAGAGTCGGAAACTAAGTATAAAGACTGACAGCGGCGCCATGAGCAGGCCAATACAATACATTGTTCTTCAACCCGAATTTTGCGAGGCTTTAAAGCCATCCGATAAATAAATAAAATAAAAACAAGTTACATGACTTAAATAGCTTAGAAGAGAGTTTTTAGTAAAGACCCCAGGATCTTTAACGCGTGGGTGATGCCCCTGGTATTGCAAATTTCTATAGGCTGCGGTGACTGCTTACCATCAGGCAGGCCGTAAGCTTGTAAAATGTTTTGAATCGTCCACATTCGTACAATTTTGCAATGTAGTTCATTTGGTAATTAATGTATTAAACACTAAAAGCATATTTAGCCAGATGCGAAGTCTTTAGTCGCCTTGTATAACTCCCTTACTGCTATGATCTACTCTGGCATACTATTTACATGGCATGTAAACTTATAACAAAACAAACACATATTTTCAACCTTAGAGGTACCTATAAAAAAAGTTGAAAATACTTACCTATATCCTGGGCTGTACACACGTCGGAGTTCAAGGTCAGTAGGAAATGCTTCTTACCATCAACAGTGGTGATACAAAAAAATAAGTTTTACTCAGTTTACGTATTGGAGTTGCTAAGTAGGTAAACTGTGTTAAAGTTTCCAAGATCATTATTTTTTGTAGTTATACGGTAGACAATCAGGCAAGCGGGCCACCTCACGGAGAGTGGTCACGGCCGCCTATGGACATCAGCATCGCTAAGGGCGCTCTTCAAATGCGTGGCCCGCCTCTGAAGAGGCCTCTAAGATACCTCTTCAACGATCCCATGTCATAGTCCAAATGAAACATTGTAGCTTTGAACTCATTCCATATCCGAATCGTACGAGCGATTAACATTCTCCAATGACGGGCTTACTTAGGTATGTCTCAATGATTTAATAATTTAATTACCGTATTTAAAGCGCTACGCGTGCATTCTCCAGCATTAAAGTGATTACGCGTGTAGTATGGAGATTACTTTCGGCTAAGTCGCTCGTAACATAATGTCTGAACTTCCCTAATGAGCACTAAGTAAACTTTGAGAGGAACAACTTTAAATGAGAGACGCGCTATATTGTTGTTTATGGTGTAGTATTTGTCGTTTGTTTTGTGCAGCCCCTTTAGAGTGGATAAACTGTTAAACTGCGATAAAATTATCCATTGCTGGTCTAGCAAGTTATATTTCCTCAAAATTGTATTGTACTTACTTACTGTCGGGCATGGGAAGGAGAGGCCGGCCCAAGAAGCGATGGCTTGACGTAGTCAAGTATGATATGCGTGCCAATAAACTCACCACCAAGGATGCCGAAGACCGAGCGAGGTGGGCCAGGAGTAGCAGGAAGGCGGACCCATGGTCGCTACCGGGACATAACGCCAAGATTATGTTGATGATGGCTGACTGCGTTTTTAGTGCCATATTTGGCGAGCAAAATATAAACGTTTGACAAAACTCATAAAGCTATTAAAATCGAACCCAAAAAAGAAGCAAAATCCATTAAAATATCGTAGGTCCTCATAATTGGTAAGTAGGCCGAAGGGCTTTCATTTTATTTATTTTTAGTATATTGCCATTGGCTAGAGTTCAATATACGGAGTCTTACTCTTATGGAAAAAGTTATTGGGGAAAGTAATAATTGGTTGATCAAGTTAACGTCTGTCCTACGAATATTTTTCTACAGAGCTAGAACAAATATACCTAATTATGATTGCTACGTGCTATTTGGTTAAGGAAAACATTGTGTGCCAGTTGGATGTAGGTAGGTATAATTATGGTAAGTAACGATAAGTTTTGTTTTATGCTTTTTTCAGTATAAGTAAAAATCCTAGGGGATGAGGCCTTTGCCCAGCAGTGGGATGATTCAGGCTGACATAAATAAATAAAAAATAAATAAGATTATCACATCGACAGCCCATAAGGGTCAGCCTCCTCCAGATAAGTAAAGGGGTTTGCCATAATCTTTAAGGGTTTGAGATTTGTCACAGCCCATAACAGTCCACTGCAGGATTTAGGACCTCTCCCATGACAGGGGAGCTTATTGCCATAATCTCCACGCCTGGCAGGCAGATTGAAGATCATAGTGTTATACACAAAACAAAGGAAAACGCTGCTGCCTATTTTCTACCCAACCAAGACTCTTAGATTTTTTATCTGAAAAACATTAGTCGCCTCGTACGACACCCACGAGTGTAAGGGGTTGGTGCTATTCTACTTTGCCGGACACCACACGGTTGGAGATTAGTGTTTAAAATATACGGGAAAATACGGAGTTCTACGGAGGTCTACAGAAGTCCTGTCTCTAATTCATTTTTTAGTCACCTATACAGTGTAGTCAGGTTTAATGATCAGCATAACCAATATTGTCTATTCATTGAGGTAATTATAATCAACGGTAGGGTGTAACGATTCAATCCCGGCCGGCGGTACTGCAATGCCGGGGGGACCCGTGCCCGGGAGTGGAGCAAGAGTGTACCCAGTATAAGTGGTTTGTACAATATTCGAACTCTGACACGACCTAATGTAAATGTCGCAGCTGGATGGTTAAATTAGCTGGTAAATTAAATGGCTAACTTTTTAAACCATTTCTAATTGAAAATTTGCGAAATTTATCAACTTTAAAAATAATGATTCTTGCATCCACCACCACCATGTATACTCACAACATTTACCTAATTAAACTGAATTAAAACCGAATACAAACTATTATAATTGTTTGACATTATTGTCGCTAGGTTAGTGTTGTGATAATGTATGCAGCTCCGTTAACTCCAGCCAATGTCATTCTTCAAACATTACTTTCAAATTTCATAAAACTTACAAACATTTAAAAAAATAAATTGCGTAAAAAGCTAGCCGTTTAACTCTACCAAGAGTCGGAATTGTCATCCCGCAATATACCATAAGTAGGCCAACATAGGGAAAAAACCGCAATATTATTATGTACCCATGTATGTTGATTTAGTATAATGTATGTTTTTCCTGGATACCATCCAAACCCATTTAATCGCTTTTGAAAGATAAAATTCTCGCTTCCGCGCGTTATAACATTTATGAGAATATTCACGATAGTTATTTGAATGTGACCGTGCGGTCGTGCGGTAGAGGAGTGGAACAAAAATATGGTAAGTACTTTCAATTTCTTCTTACTTCGACTTAGTTGTAGATCAGCAACAACCTCTGTAAACCGTTAGGAACGTTTTATTTACCATTATCACTTTCCGCTTACCATGCGTGCATACGCCAAAAGTTTTGGAAAGGCTCCAGCTATTAATTCATGATCATTTTATCGGGTGATAGAACTCTGTCAAGCCTAAGGATTCTGCCTGGGTGCCGCCAAGCAAGTATGCTTGCTTTTTTGTGTTCCAGTTTGAAGGATACGGTAGCCTACGAAATTACAGGCTTAAGGCATTTCATTTTAGTCCCTACAGTGACAATGTGCCCCTGAGGTTCTAAATTTTTGTTACCTGCAACCTAAATTATGAATTGTGATGGGCGACAGTTACCGTTTACCATCAGGTGGGTAGTCTGCTCGTTTGTCATTGAGTAGCAAACAAAAATCCTGTCGCATTCCCTTCTGCATGGTTCTGCTTTCCAACTCTTCCCTCTTCACTTCGCCCGGTTTTCAGCATTATACGGCGACGCCTTGCCTCTGGATGAATTTTTACCGGACCTTTTCATTCTTTACCATATGCTAGTAAATCGCTACGCTCTCTCTACCTCCGCGTGTCGTGTCCTATATCCTGTATCAACTTAGCTTGCATAGACACCCTAATGCACTTTTAGTTCATAAAGTTTCCGCGTGACGTATCGAAAATGCATCCGATGGTAAAGAAGGCTTATAGGAGCTGACTTTAAAGTAGTTTGAAACGCTAAGCGTGAATCGCATTTTGCCTCCATCTACATTATTCATCGAGATGATCCTTTCAGACGGGCAACATTCCACTAAGCTAAGACGGAATTCGATAAGCTTTCCAAAGACAATCTTTGTGTCTACGGTACAGATAATTGCGCTTTTGATAGACTTGTGTGTTGAATGGTTCAAAAGGATTAAACTTGTCATGTAGTTTGGCTGTACTGTACTGTACTGTATTTAATTGTAAGCTCTGAAAACGTTCGCCTCGAGTCGAACGATTCAATGTTGATTTTCGACTTGAAAATTCATTATTTTGATGCATGGCCTTCTTTGAAACATTCGCTTTCGGTGTTAATTATTTACTAATTTTAAATATATGGAGTATTTTATGCCGAAAATGAAAATGAAAAACTGTACGATTTGAGGCGAGCGCCTCAAATCGTACGGTTCCCTGAACTTTTGCCTCGAAAACATTAGCCGCCTTGTATGACACCCACGAGTGTAAGGGGTTGGTGCTATGCTACTCTGCCGGATACAACACGGCGAAGATGGCAGTCGCTCTGTGATTACCTGATCTGACAAATCCTGGATCACAGTCAAGGTGGGCTCTTGTGTGCGAGAGCACAGCCGGGGCATTAACGTCAAGATTATTATTATTTATCTGTAAAGTTATTGGTCGAAGTTGTAAGTTTGGATAAGGGTGCGCCCAAATCTCGCAAATGCACCCTTTGAGGTAATTTCGGAAGCATTCAAATCAACTTCGAAAATTATTTCACTTACTAAGACATACTGAAATAACATCTAACAAGCTTTTATTTCGGAAGTCAATTTGTATATCTAGTCCTGAAAAAATAAGGGGATCCCGTGTGATATTTGAATATTCACAAAGTTTAACTGAAAGCGGTTTAAAACCACAAGGTACCGCTAGTTCAAGTAAAATTATATATTTCAACATCGCCATAGGTTGTGATATCGACCTCTGGTGTCAATTGCAAGCCGCCCAAGGGGCCTCCGACGTGGCTTGATTACTAACCTAATAACGTTTAGTTTGTGGAAACTTATTTTATGTGTTGTTGCATTTTGTTGTGTCCGTTTGCGTAGTGTGTACTCTTATCCTATCCCTAAACCTTCGCAGGCGTATGCAGAACAAGTCACCAAAGTCTTATCAAAATCAGTTCAGCCGTTTCGGAGTTCATAGAGAGCAAACAAGCATAAGTGCATTGATATTTTTTCTACCAATGGGGCACAACCGAGTGAAAGAAATCGGGATTACTTAATCATAATAAAATACGCCAATATCGAATAAATGATCAAACTGTCTGTCCGCGCAACGAACATATTGACATTTGACATTGGAGCCTTCTAGAAACGAGTCAATCAATACCTTTCTCATACGCCGCCAACACATTCGCGGCACACCTGGTGGTGCAGGTGACCAGAGCGGCGGGTCCTCTAATTTACTAATGGCTTGATCGAATTGTAAATTCATTATTAGTAAGATACGTTTTTCGTATTCTGCTACTGTTATAATGGCTTGATGGAATTGTAATGGCATTGCAATCGCAGCTCAATGCCAGTTTACGTGTTTTGGGTATTTTGCTACAATTAAAATTCCGGATGAGCTGCTAATGCGATTCAATTATAATTCGTTTAGAATTCGAGCGAACCAAGTAAATTAAAGGACTCGAGGCTTGCTCGCTCGTTTGCGTCTTTCTTATTTAAAAAATATAAAGGTACCTATACTCATATTAAAAAAAAATACAGACTACTTTCTATTCCTCACTTCGCGCTTTTTATGTTGGTAATAGAGGGGAGGCAAAAAATGAGCAAGCAGGGTTTTGTGTAAAATATGCTCTCGCGCGTAAGGGTCGAGCAGGTTAAAATTATTACTACGACTAGCTTTTACCTGCGACTTTATTTGCGTAGAATTCTGTTTCACATTCCGGACCCGGTCCCGCGGAAACCATATGAAATTTCGGGATTAGTACAGACTACAACAAACATCCATAATATAATATTAATAGGGTGAATATTCACTAGCCCTTATCCCACTAATGGAAGATTTTCCATCAATCAATAATAAGGAATTCCGGGAATCAATAAAAAAGAAAAAAACAGTTGAAATAATTGCAATAAATGGCGTTGATTAGACACGATTCTCAAAAATAAATCAAAACGTGATCGTTAGATGTATTAAAATGTAAACATTTTGTGCTTTCTTCACGGAAAAATATATATAGTTTTGGTCAATAAAACTATATATCTTTACATGAAACACCTTTCCGAGTAACTGCGGTTACCAAATTTAATAATTGAGAATACTTTCTAAGCAGCGTCATCTAGTGAGGCACAACGAACTACACTTTTTACTTTTCAAAGTAGCTGTCTGGAAATCCCCCATTGTGCCTAAGTGAGATCGATACAACATATATCTTTCTTCAATTTAACTCCATCACTCGTCAACTCGGTCTTTTACTTGCATGACATCATTACAGTCCATCCATTTTTTCTTAGGTCGGCCAAATAAAAAGCATTAATAAGTAAGAAATCAAAATATAAAACACAAAACTTCACACAACAATATTATAGCCGCAGTAACAGTAGATTTGTTGAAGTTTCGACCACAGCCAAGTCAAGTAATTACGTATGTCGGATGTTGGCTGGCACTGGCACACTCTTTTCTGTATAATTTATTTATTTAAAACTTCATGCACAACAACATTAATAACTGTTTATGGGATTGTCTGCCCTATGTTTAAACTATTTATAAAATACACTACTCAATTAACCCCCAAACTTAAGTTATTAGTAAGTTAAAAAAATCATAAGACGCAATATTAATTAAATTGAATAAAAGAAGTCGATCGATGTTTCTAGAAAGGCATGGCCTCGGTCGCCCCACCCCCTTCCTGTGTTTGTAGGTAACCTAGTTTTGTGAAACGAAAAGTGTCTCTCTCCACTAGCCTTATTCCGATTTTCATTCGGAGCCCGCCTCGTAACTAGGGAAATCAGATTATTTTCTGATTTTTACGCGAATTGACTGCCATCAGATCTTCCAGTCGAACGCAACTCCGACCTCGGTCAAATTGTTTTTTATTGTTTCTCTGCTGTGCGCTGTATGTTAGCCAAACTATGCCTCGTCATCAACGTTTTCTTTATTTGTTATTTTGCTTTTGATTTAGAACGTGATTAAGCATTAAGAGGAGTGTTTCAAACAAACGTAACACAAACGTAGTTTTATTGAATTTCCAATATTACGCTATCAAAGCCAATGAAATGTGGTGAACGTGATCCAGAAGCCAAAATCTGTGCTTGTGCTTTGTCGGATTTTCTATAAAATATATCGTTTCAAAATTACACGGGATTTAGTATTTCCATACAAATTTTCAATCCAGTACATCTTTGAGACGATCTATTTAAACGAAAATCTGACAAACCATAAGCAGAGATATTGGTTTCTTGATCACGTCAACAAAATTTCATTGGCTTTGGTACCGTAATATTGGAAATATGATCAAAATACGTTTGAATAGAGCGCGCCCGGGAAACACTCGCTTTAAGCATTTGTAATTATGTACTCCTGATCATTTCCAAGCCGATGAAATTTATTATTGTACGCGGTTTTATCAAACACTGTTGTGGATAGTATTGAAATTACAACAACTAAGAGCGTCGGTGGCCTAGTAGTTAATTTATCCGATTCGTAGGCGAGAGGTACCGGTTCCGAATCCCACTGCCGTCATGTACCAATGACTCTTTTTTAAGTCATGTAGTAGAGTTTGATCGCTAGCGAAAGCAAATTTTCAATGAAAACTATAATTTTGAAATACGTAGGTATATTTAGTAAATTATAAGAAACGCCAATAATTTGTCTACAGTAGGTTATAACAAATATATATATTGAATACAAATGCTCGGGCACAAAAGGCCTAAAGCGTAAGTCTTTACAAGCTATGACAGATTCGCATACAAAAAATGCGGTAGAAAATTTTCAGAACCGATCCTGGGACGCTTTATGTAGGTATCTATATAACAATAAGCCTGTCTACAGCAGCTTATTTTCACTGGAGCGATAACCGGATTTTCACATTGATCCTTCAGTACAAAGCAGGTAGTTCTCAGAGATACGTACCGTACGTTGGATTGCCTTCAGATAACTTTATGATAAACAGAGATTAGTAATCGTGTTAGGAATATGAATAAATAGCCCATATAAGGTATATACAAGGCCCAAAGCATATAATAATTTAATGTAATGGTTTTATTCGTGGTTATTATCATACAATCACGGATTCAGAATGGCAATTTATTTTCTGATACATTTTTAGACCTTCGATAGACCTCGGCATTGTGTTATACATTTTATTATTAAGCTAATCCCTTAAGGAAAAATTCATTAAAGTTAAATCGGGACTACTTACGCTGGCCATGTAATGTTTTCTCTCAGGGAAATCTAGCAAACATTTCGATCGTGCAATTTAATCTCTGGATGGCAGCAGTGTCATTTAATTCCCGCACTTGCTTGTATTTTGTAAAGTTGCGTCACGTCGTAATACTCGTAAAGAATCAGATATTCTGGATATATTTAACGATGTGGAGAGGGTGGGAGACTTTACTCTACGTACGCTCTCTTACGTTCAAGATGCCCTTGGGCATCCCGACCGCTGATTATCTAGCGTCTAACCAGTCTTCTCGATCTTTGCAAAGCAAGCGGACGTGGACTGCTGGCGCCCGAGCGTGAACTGTTGGCGTTCAAGCGGAGCCTGTTTGGCGCCCAAGCGGGGACTGTTTGGCGCCCAAGCGGGGATTGTTTGGTGCCCGAGCGTAAACTCTTAGCACCCCAGCGGGAATTGTTGTTGCCATGGCGCGGATTGCTGGCAGCCCAAGCGGGGACTGTTGGCGCCCAAGCAGGGAATGTTGGCGCCTAAGTGGGGACTGTTGGCGCCCAAGCGGGGACTGTTGGCGCCCAAACGGGGACTGTTGACGCCCAAACGGGAACTGTTGGCATCCAAGTGGGGGACTGTTTGACATCCAAACGGGTACTGTTGGCACCCGAACGGGGACGGTTGGGGGTCAAGTTGAAATTATTTGAACTCTATGCTCTATTGCTCAATGTGGGACTGCCCTGACCACCGATGCTAAGGCTATGGTTCTACCGATGTGTTTGTTTAAGTGAATTAGGAAGGGAAAAGACGAATTTGACCGTTCGCTACTCAATCTAAAAACATTTTAAAACTATCTTAACACAATAGTGCAATTAAAACTTTGAGTATTTCTATTATGTTGTGTTTTAAAAATTTGACATAATGTGAACATTCCTTTACCTTGGTTAACTCTTTAGGGTATCTACACAATTAATTTTAAGCCTATACAAATAACGTGGGTATTCTGTTACCTTTGTTCAAATTTTCATATAAATCCTACAGAAACTACGAAGACCTAACTCTATTTAATATGTATAACTAATTTGTGACGAAGAAATTAAGTATTTACGATGACCTTACTTAAACATACAGCGCTGCGTGCTGGAGGCATAAACTAAACTTGATATATGGGACGTATGTAAATACGCCCCGACTTGGCGTAGGCATTATTTAATTGCTGCAAGACCCTGAATTCGGAGTACCCTGAATTTGGCGAAATATAATTACAGTGGCAACACTGGCAGCAAAGTTCCTTGGCAAGGGTGAGGGCCCATGTATTCGGTTTCATTACCCTGTATAAACACGAGTTGACAACATTTGGAGATAGCAGCTTTGAAGCAGCATATACGTATGAGGGAGGGGAACTGCGACCCGGGGCAAACCGGAAAATAATCAAAAGATAAGAAAAAATTCTTGCAAAATATCGCGAACGAGCTGAAAAGGGACGAATTGAGTGGTGAAGCCGATCAAATAGATTGTAAGTTGGCCTACAAAACTGATTTGTTGGTTGGGATTTTTAATACTCGGTTGCGTACGTTTTTTATATTTCATTAAATAAATAAATCGTCTAAAGTACGAATGAATAGGTAACTCCTATTGCCTGTCTTAATGTTGTAATTTCAGGCTCTGGAATTTTGTAATGGGCAATTTGGGACTACAAAACTCCATGCGGATACCTCTAGTTTTCATAGGTGCACTCTTCATTTATATTTGGGACCTCTGCACTAGAAAACGCAGGAGGTATTTTGAGTATATTATCTCCAACTTGCCAAACACAGTAGAGAAGAAAGTTCACGCCATGCTCATGCAAGCTTATTGAAACTGGATTTAACTTTACACTGTAGTTCGTGCTCTTACGACGCGTAAAATTATTCTTCCTACGCCATTTTACTGCCTTGGTTTATTTAGCCTGTAAGAAACCTAGCAAATATAGATTTTTTGTGACACATAGCTATATTTATTAATAATTAGCTAGCTAATTTACTATTGCTTAAGTAGCTGTGAATTAATGTAACTATATTATGTAAACTGATATTTCTCTTCAAGCAAGTTAACATACGAGGAGTATGACTCAAGAATAGTGTGTACCAAAATTACGTATGTCTTGCTTTTCACTAATATTTGACGACGTTTAGTGAGTACAATTTGTCACTATGAAGAGGGTGAGAGTAGTTTGGTTACCTAATGAATTGCCCCATAAATAACAAACAGAAATTGTCAAACTATCATTTCTATTATTTACGACAATATTGCATAAATTTGATGCTCGTATTTGTAGTTAAAATTGTTAAATGGAATGTCTCAGTATGATAATGATAATAATTCATTGAGCACTGTTATGTACAATTATGTATTATAATCAAATCATCAATTAATTACTCAAGCTACTTTTGGCACTCGTATAAAATTTAAATGTATTTACATGTTAAGCAATGGATTTAAAAAGTTGCATAGAAGAACGCTATCTTGTAATTTATTTTCCCGAAGACGGCTGTTTTACCATTGTGTTGTACTCGATTCTAGAGCGGCAGCTAAATATCCTAATTTTAATTAGGTACTGCTAAAGCACTATGCGCAACTGTCTAAACAAAATGGCAGGACTAATTTGAATCAGACGTTCCTAATTGAAACCAGTCATTTCAATTTAGTCGATATTTCGGTGATAGCGGCGCTGTTGTTGACAACAAAGTGACATTTCAAAATGGCGACACTTAGTTCCAATTTTGGGCTGCCGAGTTAGAGAAGTTTGTGGCAGTCTAGATACCAAATGCTATTCTAGAAATGATAACGTCAACTAAAATTTAGCGATTCGACTAAATTTAGGATTTTCAGCTTTAGATTAATTAGACGATGAGTATCCAGAATTGAGTCCATTGTATTTTAGAATTATTATTGCTTTGATTTAATCACTAAACTCTGTATTTTCATTTCGGAGTAGTGGTTGCTGAATTGGAACTAAATCCCTAATAAAAACCTAACAAGTTATCAAATTCGAATACACGAACTTTCTCATATATAATACTAATACGGAATTGCTAATGACTTAACACTACAAATCGAAACCAACGCCTAATGATAAACCAGAGCCGATCGAACAAAACATTCTGAATTAATAGCGAAATAGGTAATTGTTACGAAAAGTTTATGAAAATAGAATATCCAGATTTCAGAATATCCAGAATAGACAGTTTACGCGCCAGTCACGCGCAGCAACATTGCCCAAAATTATATTGAACATAAATGCTGCAAAAATAAAATGCCAAACTATATTTCCAATAAAGCTCGTTTCGCAGATACTAAATACATTTTTCCATGTTATTTCAATCTAAAGTTCTCCGCATTTAAAAAAACAGCCTATACACGTAAAAGTCACGACGAATCTTCTTCTGTAGCCGCACAACCTAAAAGACCGACTCAGCATTGTTCGCTGGAAAGTTGGGGGCTCGTAATCAGGTGTATTGGGAACTAGAACACGAAACAGGCGGACTTGATTTACATCCCAATTTAGTTTTGCATCCGACCGGGCCGTTTTTGCGACAACTCTTGCAAGTTGTTTTTTTTTTTCACTTTATAGCGGTAGATAGTAGTTCGACAAGCCTTCGATTTGATTAAGGAATTCCACCCATTAAAGCCTACTAAGGTTACTGCATCCTTCCATTTAAAATACTATCAATGCCATGAAGAGTAATAATTAGTTGGCTAATGAAGAAGAAGTTTTATGGAATGTGTAAGTCGTACCTAAATACCTAATTCACAGTTAATAAATTTGTATACGGCAAAAATAATGTTATTTATTTATTTATTTAACAGTTTATTGTACACAATAACAAGTATACAATATTGACATACGGAAAACAACACAACAGGTACAGCTAATTTCATAAGAAATATCTTACAGCAGACCTACGGAAGAGACAGGGCAAAATCAGAAAGGCAGACGGCGTGCACCTTAAAATACTAAATCATCATCACAGCCCATAACAGTCCACTACAGGACTTTGGGCCTCTCCCGCAAAAGGGGAGGTTATTGCCATAATCTCCACGCTTGGCAGGCGGGTTGGAGATCGCAGTGTTGCAAACATAACAATGAAAAACGCTGCTGCCCATTTTCCAGTTTATGGAGACTAGATATTTTGCCTCTAAACGTTAATCGCCTTGTACGACACCCACGAGTGTAAGGGGTTGGTGCTATTCTACTCTACCGGTTACCACACGGCTAAAAAAAAAAAATACTAAATACTAAAAGAAATATATTACAAATGAAATAATAATACCTAATTAAATACAAAGTTACATACAAAAAACATACTATGGATAAGAAATGGAAAGATAATACTCGTTAACTCGCTTTTTAAAGGTATCAAGTGAATTTTGTACAGATAAGAGCGTCGGTGGCCTAACGGCTTTCAGGTTGGACTCGTAAGCGACCGTACCGGGTTCGAACCCCCGTGTATCGATGACTTTTTCTGTATACATTTATCTTATACACTCGGTTAGTTGAACGCTAACCACGCGCCTTTTTTCTTTTTTTTTGTGGTGTGTCTATGGTATACAGGAAACTTTAGAACCAATTGCATTTCGAATAATTTTTTTATTATATGTCTGTATGCTAAGAGTACGAATTTTAACGTTCCAAAATTCGAATCTCTTTAATCCCTTTAGATTTTCATACAATTTATTTCTCTAGAGATACCTATGCTTTATCATAAAGATAATTGAACATTGTCCATCAATATTTGTAAAAAGTATAAATACGAAATACAGACACGCTGTATGACGCA
The DNA here is from genome assembly GCA_905147135.1 of Blastobasis lacticolella. NCBI lineage: Eukaryota > Metazoa > Arthropoda > Insecta > Lepidoptera > Blastobasidae > Blastobasis > Blastobasis lacticolella. The sequence goes on from LR990053.1 coordinate 9,915,206, forward strand.
ACACGACACAGTTTATTTTCTGTTTATTACCTAGAAAAGTATCTTTAAAAATAAATGAGTACAGCATCCCGCCGCATTGCCTCGAACTTGTCAAAATCCACAACAACTGTTTATACGTTATTCAAATAAACTTTTACAAAGTAATTTGAAGTTTAAACAATGCCCACATAATCCAAACGAGTTACCGAAGATCAAAGTAAGCCGTATCATTCTGCCCGTAGGTGCCTCACTGAGTAATTAGGTTACACGAGACGGTGTAACTCCGTAACCCATAATCGCACCATGAGGGTTTATAAAAGCACGAGTGTGTAATGTATTGATTTTTGTTATATTCTGTTTTTTGTCTGGACTGACAACATTGTGACACATATTTTTTACTACTTAATGAAATAGCTAGAGGCGTCTCCCCTTGAATTATCAGGCAAGTGACTTGCATTCTGGATGTATAGGGGCTTAATACTGTATAGTGGCAAAATGTGTACATGTCATCTCAATTAGCTGTCCGATGAGCTGTCAACGACAGAACTCATCGCACCATAAACGGCTAACCGCAGACCATTTAGCGAGTTTGAATTAAATTAAATATCCTAAAGGGATTTCCCGCGATATCTAGAACAATCGCTTCAGATTTGACTCGTTTAAGTGTTAAATATCTTGGGTACGTAACTCCGCTCCGTCGCAAGACTTGCCGAGTCAAATAACGGTTGTTATCCCCCCATTAAAATCGGAAAGCTTTCCATCTGAGTTGCTACATGAGCCTTTTACGGATAATCCCTATTAGAAGCTCCAATGGGTTTGGCATTAAACACCGTAATTGCTCACGTAAGTGTAGTCCCGTCCTCCGGGTTGGACTTTAGGATTGCTTCACTGGGCGCGGATTATTTTGTTGGTGACGCAAGTTGCGTCGCCGACGCAGGTTGCGTTATGCTGTCAAGTCAAAATTATATGAATTTTTAAAGCGCGCGCCGACGCAGGTTGTGTCGCCGATGCAACCTACGTTGTCGAGGCAACGTGCGTCGCTGATATAATGCGGGCCTTGGACGAACATAAAGTTCTTTGTGTAATAAACCATTGTGGTAACTCTGATACAGGCATTTCAGTGCCTATCGTGTAAACTGTCAATACTAAACACGTTATGGCATCGATGTTCCGAACATTTTGGAAGAGGCTTATGTCCACCAGCAGTAGGTCATAGCAAGAGGACATAGGCCTCTTTCCAAGGCTACTCGTACATATAGCTACAAGCTTGTATAATTGGCGTTAATGTCCCGTTGTGCTCTGCAGGGCCCGGAGTCCGCCTTGACCATGATCCAGGATTTGGCAAATCAGATAATTATAGTGGAGCAACTGCCATCTGACCTCCGTGACCGTGCTACCAGGGGAGCCAGACCAGGATGGATATGGTTACATATTCAGTCGCCTGAATGTGCAGGTTTCATCACGATGTTTTTCCTCACCGTAAGACTATCGGTTAGTATTCCACTAATGTACATAACTCAGAAAAGAGTCATTGGTACATAGCCGCAGCGGGGTTTAATCACGGTACCTCTCGCTTCCGAGTCGGATACCCTAACCGTTCGGCCACCAACGCTCCGGCATCGATATTGTGAAAATTTTGTATACTGCTGATGAACATAGTCTTCCTCCTTGCAAGTCTATGACACAGGCTTGTATATTTGTAGGGAATTATTTTATTAACACAGAAAATAGTTTATCAAAAGCCGTTACTTCGATGTTCGCCCAGCATTTACCTACTTATATTTTAATAAACGTCCACGATTATTTCCTATTACGCGGCCCCGTCCGTGTGCGAACCGAATTGCGCTTGACTCAATTTTTCTTTTACACCACCTCCTTTACGGGCTATAAAACTGAGTACTTTAGGGGTCCGCGCCAGTATAGTGTTCCCTTTATGCACCCTTTGTTTGTTAAAGGCACCGTTTGTTGTTGTTTGCCGTTTAATTTGACAGCCCAATTTGGAGTACGGCCTCCGCGAATGGTTAAAGACGTTGGGTATATTGATCTTGGAAGAATTTCGCATGGAAGTACGTGAAATTTGTTGAGAGGTTCAAACGCAAACGTGTTTCATGGCTTCACGAAAATATATTATGCGCAGCACGTTTCTTTATTTTGATTCAATGAAAGTATTTTTGTAAAATTACCTTGTAAACTGTTAAGTTTTCAATGCCCATTATGGGGACTATGGTAGGTGTTTTTGGGATGATTGTAAATTTGTGATTAAGTTAAAAGTGCTTGAAGTGTCTTGCAAATAACAATAATTATATTTTCCGACTCCTCTTGCTCGAAATGTAGTTCTGATCAGAAGAGAAACAAACAAATTCGCTTTAATACAGGTAACATGTTAGAATAATCCGCAACATCCAACTATAGAAGTAAGCCCTTCACTTCATACTTTGACAAGGTTCTACACAATTCTAACTGCGTCAGAATAATATTGGTTATGAAAGACACATGAGCGAAAAGATTTACATGGAAAAAGCAAAAGAACTTTGTCAGAATCGCAGCAAGTGGTTCTATATGTGTAATGTGGCATATCTACCGCTATGACAAGAGGAACGAAGATAGTCTGTACCTACGTTAGTCATTTAAGCATAAAAACATTGTAATTAGTTATTCCAATATAATAACAAAACATTTGACATTTATTTTTATGTCATACGGCAGGCAAACAGGCAAGCGGGCCACCTTATGAAAAGTGGTCACCACTGCCTATAGACATTAGCAACACCAAGAGTATCGCCAATGCGTTGCCCACCTCAATAACACGTTGCTCAAAAAGGCCACTCCATTGCCAAAGCCACGGTTCCCCAAATCCCCACCCCATGGAGCACTGGAAACCTTACTCACCGGCAGAAACACAATACTATTTAAAAGAGTATTATTTAGCTGCGATATTCTGTAAGGTGGAGGTACTTCCCCAGTCGGGCGGCTCCAATTCGAACGAGATTCCCCGCTATGCCCTACCTCTCTCAAAACAACAACAACTGACATAGATACAACATAAAATAACACGACGACAACAATTACATTACCATACATAATTATGTACGATCAGGAGTACATGCTATTATATAGTCTGTCTATAAAGGGAACGCTTCCTTTATTGACTAAGGGGAAAAACGTAAAAAAACATTTTGCAATATCAAAGTCGAAAGCTGTTCCATAGTGATCCCCCGTACCTTATTAAGTCAGCCTACCGACCTTTTTACCCCGAAATGTTTATGAAAGTGAAAATGTCCTTAACTGCACCTGTTTACCCATTACAGAGGGATTTGTCTCAAATTGAACCCAAACCCGTAAACAATTACTGTAAAAATTTCAGTTAATTACTTTTTAAATTTATGGCGGGTCGATAATGGCTGCTTGTCCACTTTGTTTTTTGAGAGGCTTTTTTAATTGGATACAAAATTTACGTGCTTAATTTTATGAAAATTGTAGACTTATATAGTACACACGGCTGCGTTAGCGAATTTTAAAACCTGTGGACACCGTTCTCTGACTTCCATATGTATGTACGGGTTTTATAATATTATAACTACAGATGTATTTTATCACCTCCTTCTGATATACCATCTCTCTCGGTTCAAAATTTTAAAACATTTTTTAAATCCTAAATTTAAACATTTAAAATTCTAATATCAACAATTTGCTAATTTCAACAAAATACGAGTAATACACTTTCGAATGGCTACACTAGCGATTAAAAGTTAATATTTTGTAAAAATTCTATAGAGGCAGTGTTATTTATTATGTTTAAATAGAGTAACTTCAGTGCCAATATAGCCTTTTACAGCCTTTTGGCGTTTAATTTCCTCATCCGAGGGTTACAGTTTCACCACCGGTTTTAATCATCACAGCTCCTATTTTCAACCGCCTACACCCAATGTCACACCCATTTCGCTGACCGGGCGTAACGCGACTCGCATTATTTACGACCTACACCTGTATGATAGTCCATACTTTATGAGTATGTTCTTTAAGAAAATCCTAGTATAGTCATACTACTAAATATCATAACTGTGTAAGTTTATACATGAGTGTGTTCACCAACGGAAAATTCGTACTAAAATATTCAGCGAAGCGTACCAAAAACTCCGACTTCCACCAAGTTAAAACTCCACACACGGCGAACGGACGTCCGGGTGGCGCGAGGCACATATCAAGGCTACGCAGGGAAATAGGGCTCTGGTCGTTTATTGCCAGTGGAAGGCCTTATAGCCCTTCAGGAAATGGACCATATAAACTGCTACACGGCCCGTGAGGGAAAATGAGCAGCTCTTTTAAGGGGTCAAGTAGCTGTTTAGGAGAGAACACGGTTCAAATTGACGGTATAACGAATTTGTTTTGCTTATTCGAAGTCTATTCGTCACAGAATAGTTGTTGGGTTTGTGTATTTCACTTTTGCAATTAAATACTTGGATTGTGTATTTCACTTTTGTAATTAAATACTTCATAAATGTTTTGGTTTCACGTTTTTCGCTAAATGGTTTTTAATGTATTAGTATGGAGTTATATTAGATTCTGCAGTAGGAAAGGAAATGGCTTTCAGCATTCTGTGAAGATGATAATATCATACGGAGCCTGCAACATCAAAGCACTATCGTAATTTAAATTACGAGTTAGTTAGTTAATTAAGAAACACATCTGCTATTTCTAAGTTAACCATATTCAGGCTCTATAAATGTTCCTTACACGTGCCCTTCTGAAAACTCGTTAAGGATGTTAGCTTCATACCGCTGTAGTCTCTGGAATATTAGAATATCATTAAAACATAGCCATAGAACTTATAAAAACAGAGAAGACTTTTATACAATACAGAAATCAATACTAAATCTACAAATCGAAATACAGCGGTTAATTCACGAAAACCTAACTAGCTTAATGAATATAAACAAATCGGAATTAAGATCGGAAATTGTCTGGAACCCCAACACTGAACTAGGATACAAAGATAACTGTGGTAAGAATTACGTGTTCATAAAAAAATCATCCAATTATACGTTATCAAAATGCAAACTCTTCACTGCGATGTAGAAATAATTGATATTAATGACCGTCCCATCTATCGACCAAGATGGCTATTAACATATTACAGCGAAGTCCCGGAAAAGTTAGCGGATTAGTGAAAATGGTCATCATTAAGTTTGTAACTTACTTGATACTCCTGAGGGCCTCACCATAATCTCTAGAATAAGTCACAGCGCACCTGACCTATCAAAATAAGAAACTGAATACCTCAGAATCTGTCCTGCATCGTCAGGTTCTCTGTATGGAACGTTACAACCATGCTATGATATAGAGAGAGGAAAACGGATTAAGACTGAGATTATTCATGTTTCTTTTTTCCTATTTTTATATAATAGAGGGAGGCATACGATAGTAACAACCAGGAGACGCGAAGTCACCTTTGAGCTATGAGAAGACACCCAAGAAGCGTGGACGATACACAGTGACTATGCGAACTTTACGCGGTGACTATCCGGGCGCTACGCGTTCGCTGTTCGGATGCTGCACGTACACGGTTCCTTGAAAAGATTTACCTACCTATATGATCAGTAAATAAAAATTTAGCTCCAAGCAATTGAACAAACAACTTCGTATCTTCCACAACGAACGAAATGTAGCTAAACAAAGAACAAACAGATAAAAACAGCACCAACCCGTAATAACCAAAAGCAACGAATGTGGGAGCAAAAAGAGCATTTCCAAAAATTTGCTGAGTCTTAAAAGCTACACGATTAGCATACGTCGCTGCTCGCGCATACAGCGTCAATTTACGACCATGTAATATCGGGACAATTGCCGTCTGAAGGAACGAGCCTCGGGATGTTAGTACAGCTCCTGGGGCGTAGGGATGGGGCGGAAGAAGACCGAGACCAACTATAACACACAATCATATCAACATCCCATAATAGTCCATTACGGGACTTCAGCCTCCTCCATATTTGTACCATAATCACTAAGATTGAAATGCGTGTTGGACATCAGTGTTGAAAATGCTCAACAGAAAACAATGCTGCCCTTTCGTTTCGTTTTGATGTTCGTACTATTCGTATGTGGAATAAGGTCCCAGCCACAGTGTTTCTTTTGGGCTATGGAATCGTCCAAGAGGTATATTAGAGGGTTTTTAGCGGATTATTATTCTACATTGTATTTTATTAATTATTATTAATAATTATATTGACATTTATATTAACGATATAAATGTCAACTACTATTAATAATGCGCGTATTGATTACCTCATAATGAGTTTATACGGTTTATATCAGCAATGAAGACATATTTTTATGTCGCTTTTTAGTCGGTTTTTGATAACCGCTTATAAGTAACTATCTCATTTCTTATTCACTGTATTTTAGCTTATGAGTACTTCATTCATTTTATTTACTCATCACTAACGTTCAGCCAACCTAGATATAAAAGCAGTAATGTCACCCATAAGATAAATAATTTCATGCAAGTAAAAAAAAAACACTAAAACACAGGCAGATACGTTGACACTGAAAGAAGTAAGCCTTAGAGCATGCCTGTAAAGTTACCCGATTATTTTCTTCAAAGACCCGGACCAATACCACAGCCACGGCTCACCTGCCGGTCTGAAAATCCGGACCAAGACCGCCATGGCTCATCACGGCCTGTACCGCTCCGTTTAATTTATGGCACGTAATATTGGAGCCACGGTACCTCCGCTGCAGGTTTAAGAACATAATCTTTATCGCTGCCGAGTTCCTTTGCTTTATTTCGGGTGTTATATTTCGGAGGTTGGGCGTCTTGAATGTGAAATGACGAGAGTGCTATATTAAAACCAGTGGGTATATTCGCTAGGAGATTATCGGTGGAGTGTTGGAAATGGTGGTTTTCGTGGTTTAGTTCTTACACTGCTGTATAGGTATTGTCTTGCACAAAAGTATACAAATGGTGGCATTAGAGCCCTTTCTTACATCCATTTCTCATAAGTCTATGGCACGCTGCTAGCACAGCATGGCTGCGTGCTAGAGATGGGTACTAAATGCCTTAACAGTAGTATCACTTTTACTTTTCGTGAAGGAACTATGTTACAAAATCACGTAATGACATATCGAACACACATATGGACCGTTAGGGGGCGTCAGTGCCTTTTCATCAGTAGTTTCCCAATCGGCGGCATGTTAGAACAATAACGAATGTGACTTAAAATGGTACTAACATGCCGCCGATACTACTTGACGTTATTTATCACCCATCTCTAGCACTTATTTAGAGTAAAGTCCGTAAGAGGCCGTCCTATTAGCAAGAAAATTTGCTAATATATATGTATAACGAAACGATCCGTGTAGGTACAGCAACGGAGAATAGCACCAACCCCTTCCTCAATTCCCTTCGTAGACCAAACAATGGGCAGATGATGGAAAAGGTTCAAGTCCAGAAGTGAAGTAGGTATTGTAGTCTATTGATGACGCGGTTAAGGACCAATCTTAACCAACAAGAATACAATAGAATAAAATAGAGTATATTTATTTACTTAAAACATGGTCACAATAATAGGTCTCACACATTTTCAGCCAGTATTAACAGGCATGCAATGTTCTCAGTGTTACTCTAATGCCACCTTAAATTCTAAAAATTCCTTGACAGAGTAAAAGCAGTACTCCAATAGCCATTTATTCAAGTCCTTTTCAAATTTGTTAATGGGCTGTTCTTTAATTGCCAGTGGAATTTTATCAAGCATCACTGGAACCTCTTTAAAATGTACAATCTAATCTAATCTCTTACTTAATAGACTTAGAAATGTGCTATTTGTTTCTATAGGTACTTTCATTTACATATTTCGGCACCTTGGCACTGTTTGTTAGGCAAATATCCAGCAACAAAGCATCGTGTTTTCATTTCCTCTGTCGGAACTGGTGAACTATCTATTACAAACTAACAACATTATCAGTTCAGCTCAGTGTGGCGCTAAAGACACAGTAGTCTAGCAGTTCTGTTCGTTGTTGGATTAGTTCTTCGTTTTACCGCTGCAATTCGCTGTATATCGATTTTTATCCATCATTATCGTGAGACGGCTCGAAAAGTCGCTATTGACCTGCTATTTTTAAATTCGCCATTGTTGTTGTAATTGGCTGATGCGTTTGAAGGTGTTATTGTTGTTAGTAGCTTTGTTTGATAATGGATAACAATGGAGGTCTGGGATGACAAATTACTTTTGTCTATTTTTGTTAGTGGGATGAAAATAACTCGTTATTTGATGCCTGTAAGGCGTAAATATACAATGACACGTGAAGTACGCAAACGGCAAAATGTTTATGAGGCGGTAAGTAATTATCGGCGCGCAATCAGAATGGGAAGGAACCTTGTAAGAGTGTGGTCAACGAAGCTTGATTTAGTTCAGAATTCAACATTTCAATATCTGCTTGGCCGGAATCCGAGACCTCTGCGGCAGACCTGCATGTACCAACTGGACCACTCAGGTCGTCAAACCTACCTATACCTAGACCTAAACCATAATACCTACCATCCGTCGTCCTACAGCCGCCTATCCTCACAAGCAAAGCGGCAAGAACTCAGCTCCCAGGCAAACACGTGTGGGAATCCATCAAACTTCGCCCACTGCCAACTGAACTTCTCTACCGCTTCATCCGTCTTACTAACGGAATTGAAGTGAAATAATTTAGTTTGGCCGATGGCACGGAGCTGTTACTTAACCCGGCCGAAGTTAAATCGGAGTGACGTACACGGGTCCGTGTGCAGTTAAGTGCAGCTAACCGCAAAGTTCTACGTGTGCGCACTGCACCCGTTGACCGTAAATGTCAGTTGGCTTCCAATAGCGATGCTTCTTACTTAGACCTGGCGTTAAGTGAGAGGACGGCACGACGAATAATTTTTGGGGACGAGTAAAAATGTAAATTAAATAAAAAGAAGAAAAAAGCTACAAGCATTGCTGTGAAGGTTGCCTGGAAGAGCGATAAGGTTAACTGTATCTACATTGTTACGTATTGTATAAGCAAGAAAGTGTTTATCTTTCTATCTACAAGGATAATTTAGCACTTAGTCAAATATCAACTACTACCACAAGCCTTCCAAACAAGATTACTTTAACCTTGTTTTTCAAATTGGTACCATGACCTCAATAAAAATAACATTATTTTAATTATGTTTGAGCGAGAAGTTTTGTGACGTCACAGCCGAATCATTTATTCAAACCAGAGTCTAAGCCACCACAAACTTATCTGACCCAGTGGCCAAAACTGGAAGGAAGTGTGACTATTTTAAAATGTAATTTTGTTACCAAAAGCAGCAACGCTTTTCTAGTACTTTGACTAGTACAGTGACACCTAGCTACCATTTGACGGAAAGCATTGTTTATATTGTGTCAGATGTTTCATGAATTGAAATATTAGATAATTTATTTTTATAGAGAAGATAATACTAAACTAAAATTCGACAGATTTGTCTGTTTAACGAAGAACGTGGAGGACCGGACCAAGGAGTACAGCTCATGGAAACACGCTTTGAACGTACGTTCAATTTGTGCGTTGGAAAGGTATCAATATATCTTTGAAGATTTAGAGTTCTTCATAAGGGAATATTATTGTCCCAAGAAAAGCAAAGGGTATGCTTTACCGGAGTTTCCGTGGGCGACCTAGAATTATCGGTGAAGCCGATATGAATTTAAATGAGTGTCAGAAAGTGACAATGTGTGTCCGAAGTGTGTAGATTTCAAATTATATTTTTATGTAAGTACCTATTGTAAACGAATGTATTTATAATATTGTATATTTGTGTATTTAGGTATGCATACACGTATACCTCTGGCCTCAGTTGCCTGAAGTATTTAAATAAAGATGTAAATTTATAACATATTAACATTTATCGAGCTTTTAATGGTTTTATTGCCTGATATTACAACAATTCTTGAATATTTTTAGAGTTCCATAAGTGTGAAATGGTTTCGTTTTACATCATTACGAGGTAATGTTTTTGAGATCATTTTTAGAAGCGATCTTGACCTTTTCTTCCAGGTGACTGCGAAACTGGACGTCACTGGAGATGTCGACACCTAGGATATGTATGCTCTTAGAGATGGCAAGCGGTGCGCCCTAGATCTGAGGAGCTACAACGAATGGAGTTTTCATGGCGGTGAACGCTCATACTCATATTTGCACGACCCGTATAAAAAGCGTCTCCAGTACTGTCATCCGCATAGCAATGAATGCCGCCAATGGACAGCATATCATTGAAATGAAGGAGGAACAGAGTTGGAGGACAGCACCGAGCCTTGCGTGACACCAGCATTAATGTCCAAGCCATCGGAGCAACAGCCGTCAACTACGGGTTTGATACATCTGCTGGACAAAAAGCTAGTTGCACAATCCCACTTGCACAATCCCTTGGGAAGCCCGTATGATGGTAACTTCGATAGAAGACATCTATGCCAGACCCGATCGAATGCCTTCGCTATAAGCGAAGGCATTCGATCGTAAAATTTTAAACATTTGGAAACACATCCCTTTATCATCCCTTAATCACAAATCCCGTTTCGCTGGCAACGGGAATCCTAGACTGGCAACGGAATCTGATAAACTACGCCCTTCGACCAATAATCTTCTCTCACGAAGATCTCCAAATTTGCTACGGGAACCAATGCCACGAACAAATTGAACATACGTTCATGGTATTATGCCAAGAGCTAGCCCCTGATTTATTTATTTATTTATTAAAGCTTTATGCACAAAAGTACAGTGGCGGACTTAAAGCTAAAATAGCCTTATCTACCAGTCAACCGGGATAATCTAAGCCTGAGAAAGGTAGGCGGTGCAGGAAAAGAAAGACAAAAAAATACAAAACTACTTGAGTAAAAAGGAGGAGGGATATACATTTATGCAACTATAGTCCGGAAGCACACCCCTGATGAGGTATTGGCTTGGTTTAGTAGATAGTTTCACACATTCTCGGCCCTACAGACAAATCAATTGATTTGGTAGGACTCTCCCAGTGTGGGCTTTAGTTACCTCGTCGCATAGGTTGTGTGTGAGCTTTTTAGTATAGTCGCTCACGTCTCATCGACTCCCAACGTCGAAGGGGTAGTGTTTCACACGCTATATCAGCGATAACAGCTTCTACAAACCCGAATATCTCGTATTGGTTGGCCGGCTAAAATACATTACCGTTGTTGTAGTATTGGAGACGTAAATGCCAATCCATTCAGTTATTTCAAATGTTTTGTAAGAATAAATACACTTCAGTTGCTTTTTGAAAAAAAATCGGTGTTATATATGTCATAGATTAGGGCAGACTCTAGCAGGGGAGAGATCCATCAGAAGATATTTTCGGGATAGTGGTATTGAAATAAGAATTAGAAGAACAGATTAACAGTGTATTGAAGTAATAAAGCATGATTACAATAAAAATAGCAAACAATGAAAGAATACGATGAATTTAAGATAATTTCAGTAGCAGATAATAATGTGGGACTACCGAACCCGTGGGTCACTGGAAGACCCGCCACCACCCATGGCCATCCCGCGAGGCCGAAACGCATGGTGCGCCAGGGAAAGGGAATCTATTCACGTGCGCCCTTGTACAAATTATAATTTGGTAGTCCCTTTTGTACTCACACTCTCCTTTATGGAGTACGGCTATGTGATGTGAGGCAATAAATAAAGATTTCTTCTTTCTTCAATGGATGAGCAGCTAGTTACACGTCTTGACTCATCGATGGTCGAATGGGAAGTGTTCGTTGCGACCGCTATCCGCAAGGTGGCGCTTCCATTGACGTTGCGTTTCTTAGCCAAATGATGACTAGGCTCATGACCCTCTCCTATATATATTTCGTAAATCTTTAAAAATCGTAAAGCAAAATTAGATCCACCATGAAAAAGTGAATTTTATTAGAGTGATTGATTTGACATAAAAACAATAATACTGTCAAACAAAACTTCCTACTCTCAAACAAAAACGTAATGTTCATGGTACGGTAAACCGTACTTTAACTTTCTAAAGAAAGTAAGCTTGTTTGAGTGAATGATTCTAGCCTAAAATAACCACAAAACATTCGTTCATGTACCTCTCTATCTTAGTGCCACAAACAGGTGACCGAAGCTGGAACTAAGTATGCTAATTGAAATAAAATTTGGCGGCAATACAAAACTTAACAAGAGCGATGCCGTCATTGGGTCAGATAAGTTTGTAGTGGAATTCGCGTTTGGATACTGCAGGAAAAACACCACCTATCTCACCCCGTGCTGACTGCGCTATGGCAGAAGTGCGAATACATCAGAAAGAGATATTGAAAATCCTGCGGAGTCTGGACGTGAACAAGGCTAGTGGACCAGATGGTATACCGGCAATAGTCCTGCGTAGTTGTGCCCCCGAGCTGTCTCCTGTTCTCACGCGCCTGTATCGCCTCTCACTTGAGACTGGTATTGTACCTAAGTCGTGGAAGCTTGCCAATGTGCAGCCCGTGCCAAAAAAGGGCAGCCGTGCCGACCCTTCCAATTACCGCCCTATTTCGGTCACTTCCATACTCTGTAAGATTATGGAACGTGCGCTAAACAATAAACTCCTTGCGCATCTTGAAGGTAACGATCTCCTCAGCGATCACCAGTACGGATTCCGCCGTGGTCGGTCTACTGGGGACCTTCTGGTGTATGCCACACAATTATGGAGTGAGGCCATTGAGAGACATGGCGAGGCCATTGCTGTGTCTCTTGATATTTCTAAGGCCTTTGACAGGGTTTGGCATGCTTGCCTTCTAAGCAAGCTTCCTTCATTTGGTATTCCTGTTGGCTTTTGCACCTGGATATCAGATTTTTTGAGTGAACGTTCAATCCGTGTAGTTATCGATGGCTACTCGTCTAATCTCCAGGCTATCGACGCGGGAGTTCCTCAGGGATCTGTACTGTCCGCGACTTTATTCCTGCTGCATATTAACAATCTGCTTGTACCAGGTACCTTTGGGTATGCAGATGACAGCACGGTAACGGATAGATATCTGTCAGAGGCAAAAGCCAGCAGGGACGATATTCAGTCTTGTCGAGAGGCCATGGTTGATCGTTTGGACATAGCTCTCAAGGCAGTTTCTGATTGGGGCGATGCCAATCTGGTGGCGTTCAACGCAACCAAAACTCAGGCGTGTTTGTTTTCCGCCAAAAGGAGTCCATTCCATCTTACTCCAACTTTTCGGGATGTTCCTGTGGAAATTACCGACAACCTACAGCTTCTTGGTGTTGAGTTATCTTCAAATCTCAACTTCGGTCAGTACATCGAATCCAAGGCAAAGACTGCAGCAAAAAAACTTGGTATCCTCTCGAAGGTTAGGCGGTACTTCACTTCTAGGCAGTTGCTTCAGTTATATCAAGCACAAGTGCGGTCCTGCATGGAGTACTGCTGCCACCTCTGGGATGGATCAGCTAAATATCAACTGGCGGCTTTGGATTCGGTGGAAAAACGTGCAAAGAAGATAATTTGTGACCCGCGGTTGATTAAGGCTAGGCTGCAGAGCCTCGAAAATCGGCGTAGGGTTGCGCGTCTGTCGGTCTTCTACAGATTACATTTCGGAGAGTGTGCGAAGCAGCTGCACGACCTCATTCCGCCGGCCCCTTTCCGCCATCGGGAAACGCGATCCGGGCGAGCGCTTCATCCTTATGTCGTGGATCTTCCAGCCATCCGCACGAACCGCTTTGGCTCGACCTTTATAATGCGTACGGCTAAGGAATGGAACGCTTTGCCTGCGAGTGTGTTCCCTGATCAATATAATCTGGATGCCTTTAAGGCTAGAGTGAATAGGCTGTTCCAAGACGGGCATGCTTCATCTTCGGCCGCATCGTCACTTACCAACAGGTGAGATGGCGGTCAAATGCCCGACTTGTTTGTTATAAAAAAAAAAAAAAAACTATTCAAGCTTGTTTTAGGAGGTCATAGTACGGATCACAGTAATATTATAATAACATTATAATAACCTTATTCTAAACAAGGTTATTTTAATCTTGTTATGAAAAGATTGTGGTAGGCTTTAAAACAACGACTGAAGTTTAAATATTAAACTAAGCTTAACACAGTACTAAAATTTAGAATAATAGAGGGTCTGTAGCTGCGTAGACTTCAATGAACTTTCAACTTTATTGTTATATTCATAAATGTCCCCAAGAAATTCAGTACAGTCATAGAACATCGTCTCTCATTATCTGAATAGGAAATACAAAAATAACTTTCTATTTTGATAGTCCTAATTTGGATTAGTTAATTTTATATAGAAACCTTTTATATAGAAAGCTGGATCTGTAGTGTGTCAGCTGCCATACAAATAGGACTGTAGCTACTTCGTACAGCATATTCTTGGATTCGGAACATGTGCAGTGCGTAAGCACTTTGCCGGTAGCTTACGGACGACATCATTTCAGGAGATATTCTGTGAGGGCGTTCGCTTTGGTAACAATGTTGACATGAGAGATTGTTTTGTACTAGCACTTTGTCACCGGTGAGGTATACAATACGTCAATACAAGTAATCCAACTGCTTCGTTGCTGCTATCTGATAAAATAATTAAACAGGTTTTATCAGGTGGTAGGACTCTGTCAAGCCTGAGGAGTCCGCTTGGGTGAGTATCACCGCCTTATCTATTTCTGCCGCCAAGCAACAATGCTTGCATTGATGTGTTTCGGTTTGAATGATAGGATAGCCAGCTCAATTACAGGCATAAGGCATTGAATTTTAGTCCCCACTGTGACAATGCACCTGCAGTTCCGCATTTTTGTAACCTGCAACCTAAATGCATGAATCGTAGATGTTATGGGCGACAGTTACCGCTTACCATCAGGTGGGCTGTCTGCTCGTTTGTTACTTGTAGTATAAAAAATTATTACAAACAGTGAAGATACAATAATTATTATTGTCTCGTCGACTAAAACGGGACGTCTACTGCTGGTAAAAGATTAACGATCGAATCCCTTTGTAATCAGTGTACACGAACATTTTGTAGATAATTTCTCACCAACTTTGTCAGTTTATCGAGTTATTTTGTAATAACTATTCCCATAATTGACTTACAAACTTAACCTAACTTTATCAGCAGCCTATAACGGTTCTTTGACGGTCTTAAGCTTCCTACACATTTGTGAAGAATTCTGCCATAATCTCCACGCTTAGCAGGCCGGTTGAACATAACGGATAGAGTCTGTTATAGCACTCCAAACTTGTTAGTTAGGCAAGGATTTTCGACACAGCTTGTGACGTTGTACCATTGTATGCTATGCAAAACGTCCGTTAGTCGCCTCACAAGCCCGTGAGGCGACTAATGGACTATCAGCTGTTTCATTGTTAGCAAAATTTGGATTTGGGTACACTAGGGCTAGCTAGGGTACATTATGTATAAAAACATAGAAGATAAAAAAAAATCGGATCGAAAAATCGAAGAGAACGACTTTATTTTTTATTTATGATTTGATGACTTTATGATTTTCATCGATTTTATTTGGCTTACTATTGGCTCAGAATATTATGCTATTGGCGATCAATTCTGATAAATTTTCCCATAAGCAGCTAAAAAAGCACGCCATTGTATTGTTCACAAATGCAACCACGAAATTGTTGCCAAGTGCTTAATATCCGCATGTATGAAGTTGGGCACTGTTTCCTGAGAGCCAAGTGTCTGCAATGGACTTGCATGATTTGAAACGCAATTAGGTAGAACTTCACTAGCATAATCTGTTCTGGGTAGTTACCTGAATATAATGGAATGGAGCGTCGAATAGCATGTTGTAACGTTGCATGTATAAGCTGTTATCCGGCAGTTTGAGAAAGTTCGAGAAGCCGAACTAGCCGATGTGCATTTTGTTATATCATACAGTAGGAAAACTGCCAAGTGGGCCACCTGGTGGAAAGTTGTCACCGCTACCTTTAGGCATTAGTAACACCAGGGGTACCGCCAATGTGTTGCACACTTCTATAATACGTTGTAAAAAAAAGGCAAATGTCCCTCCACTGACAAAATCACGGTTCCCCAAAGCACTGGAAACCTAACTCACCGGCATGAACAAAATAGTATAGTTTTGGTTATTTAATATTTAACACAGTTATTATTTACCACCGACATCTATTAATTATGTGTTTGGTTTGTTTAGATTTAAATGCCGTGTAAATAGTATGTTAAAGTAGATAATGGCACAAACCTGGTCTTAAGGGTGTTAAAGTTTTAGCATACAAGGCGATGCAAAGACTTTAGCATCGTGACACCTGCTTGGTACGACAGCTAAATATGCTCTCAGTATTTAATACATGACCAAATTACAGTGCAAAATTTTATGAATGTGGAAGAGGCAAAAGATTTTTTTTGTACTACCAAAGTATCAATCAAGCTTACGGTCTGCCTGATGGTAAGCAGTCACCGCAGTTTGTGGACGATAACAAATTGCAGACTGCAGGTATGTCAGTATTCCAGCTTCGATAGTCTCTGTCTACCCACGGAGTTGAGTATGTACACTTAGAAGCAAAATCAGCTATAGTTGGCTGAGCTAAAATTTTAGAACCTGATGAAATTGATAATTCTTTTGACGCCAGAGTTATCCATACTTTTGTAACTGGATTAGAGAATAGTCCCCCAGCATTCTATATTCCCATTGGTAACGAATTGGGGAGAAATTATTCAATCGAACTGACGTCACGGTCCGATTGTTCCAGTAAACCGCAGGCGTTGCGAACTAATGACGTCGCAGGCGACTCGGTCACATATGGGCTAAAGGACCGATTTTGGATTCAGAACTCCTATTTGTATAGGGTAGAAAGTTCTGTGCTCTGATTTAAAATGTCAAGATTTTTTTTATTAAACCTAATTAAAAGTCTTACTTGGAGTGTAGTTCAAAATCTTGAGTTTCAAAATAACAATGTGCTAATATTGAGAATGGTTGTCATCGCAATGTATGGAACTTCGAAAAATTATGTATTGAGAATTTCGAATTTCCATACATAATTCTTGGAACTTCCGTACATCGTGATGACAAACTAAAACAAGAGCAAAACTGGATATTTACACGTGTTGCTAGAGCAATATATTTTGTTTTTTATATTTTTATTTAATACAGCAACACTGCGTTAGTTTCAAAATTACCCTACTCATACCTACAATGTACTCATACCTCAAATACTTGTAAAAATATATTTACACGGTAGAAAACCTTTTAGTCCACATCCATTTTACGACTCTCCATTTTACGTATTAATAAAATATTTCAATATAAATAACTGTGCAATACCACTCAGCTCCAAGTTGCAGGCTTCAAATCTACCTTTATTACATTTCCAACATATCTAGAATATATCAACTAAAGCTAAAGTCATCGCTCAAAAATTCCAATTAAGTCTAGACGGGGATTGTTATTTCAACTATATTACGAAATACACTTGGCATTCACCAAAGAATAATATGATTCAAAAACATCATGATGAATGAACTAGACAAATGTAATTAAACCCCAGCGCACCTCAGGTCACCTTTCGCATACAAAAGGTGCACTACAATTCTGCAAAATACTAACACAATTCTCGTTAAAGATAGTAATAAAGTTCTAGACTGTCGACCACGTACCGGAAGATGCAGCGTGGTTAGACCTCCCACAAGGTGGACCGACATCCTGGTAAAGATAGCAGGTTCCAGCTGGATGCGGAAGGCACAGGACCGGCTTTTGTGAAGATCTCTGGGGAAGGCCTATGCCCAGCTTGGGCGTCTTTCGGCTGATATGATGATGATGACTAACATAATAGATAGATGGATAGACAGACGAATAGTACTGACGGACAGACAGTATAATAAATCGAAATTTAATCAATATTCTGAAACATTATGCAAAATGAATATTGTGCGGTTCCAAAGTGTATCTTTTATTTGGATTCTTTAAACGATTTTCTGATTCTTTCAAAGCTCAAAGGGGTAAGTATTACTTGTAAATTATTACTTATATAATGCTATGTAATTTTATTATTCTTCTTAAACACCTGTAGAATAATAAAATTACATAGGTACCTGCTATAAGCATTCCATTCAGCATTGTTACAATTTAATAAGCCTCTAGACTCTTCGGCGAGGTTTACACAAGGTAGCTTTTTCTTTGCAATATCCGAAGCATTTATCTTAGTAATTCAATTAAAAAATATTGGTTACATTTTCTTGGGGAAAAAGCGTCGCTTCTTACAAAATCTGCGGTTATTTTGAGAGAATTTCATGTAATTCGTCCGGAGAAGCGCGGGCAATGGAAAGAGCGGCGGAAAATCTCTTTGGCTGGTGTCTTTGTGATTCCGCACACCTACTGTTGTTGGGCGATACACATTTTTTAGTCTTTCATTCACATGACATGCCCGTGATTAGTATTGCAACTATTTTTCCAGGTTTTATATAACAGCATTACAATAGTTTGAAAAAAGAAATAAAACTCTACACAAGCAGAAATTAATATTCATCCTGAAACCTTAAAGACTGGCTTAGTGACCAGTGTTGCCCATGGCCACCCCATGGCCGGCGGATAGCGGTTACCGCATACCATCAGGGAACAATCTTGTTCTTTTGCCGCCCTCAATAAAAATATGGCATGTTTTAAATGCACCAAAAATAAATTTTAGGTATAATTCAAGATTTTGCAATGGAAACCAATAAAATTGCGTAGATCTAAACAAAAAATAGAACTGCGAATGTGAAGACAGAAAACACGGAAAATAAGCTAATTAAATAGTGGTTAGTAAGTAAGTAAGTAAGTATAATGTTTATTGCACTCACTTCCAAGGCACAAAAGTACAAAACATACAATCACAAAAGTAGAAAAATAGATTTACCAAAAAATGCGCCAATTGTCATTATCGTGCCATGAAGAACTGAAATGGACCGCATTCAGCATAATGCCACGGCTGACGCAGTGGCGCTAGTTTTCAGTGCGCCCCATCACTCATCATCTTAAGGCTAATATTTTTTACTACTGTTGCTGTAAGTACAGCGCAATGAGTACTGCACCCACCTGACTGGTGCCTGGCTGGTGCATGCATCCTGATACCAATTACTTCCATGGATCCCTCGCTCCAGATGGTTTGAATCCCATAGACCTCCAGCCGGAAAAACATCGGCTGTGTGTTTCTCTCGTTACCGTCTGTACCTCGGGGAAAGTTCAAGAGGGAAGGTTTGCGCATATACCTTATATATTGTTTGTTTATAACTGTGCAAAGCCCTAGCGTGACGCTAGTCTATTTATGTACCTTAGCTTATTTTATACAGGGTGTTACATAATATATGTATGAAGTCGTGAACCGCTGGAGGAGTGCTAAAGTGCTGGAGTGCTAAATTTATGAAAACGATAGGTACAAAAATTCCACGTACGACAGAAATAATTGTACCTATCGTTTTAATATGTTTAGCACTCCGTCCAGTTCACGGCTTCATACATATTTTATGTAACTCCCTGTATAGAGAATGTTTGTAATTAAACGAAAAACCAGTCGTCGTAGGTATTTCCGCAAATTCAAAAGGTCACGGGCGGGGTTGATAGCGTGTTGTAAAATACCTTCACCGCCATCTTGTTTATACATAGTTTAAAACAAAGTCGCTTCCCGCCGTCTGCCCTATGTATTGTACGTATGTATACGTATGTACCTTAGATCTTTTAAACTACGCAGCGGAGTGATTCAAGAGGAAGGTTTATAGGTGTAGAGTAGTTGTTGGGAAGGGTAGGTGTACGTCGTCCGGACGGACGTCCACTTGTATAGAAAAAAAATATCGAGTCTCAATCCGTAGCAGCGGTGTGGAGGAGGGCTAAATACAGCGGCAGACATGGTTCCACGCAGATCATTCCGGCGCTCACGACCAATCGCGGCGGCTTTATGATTCGCCATTGTTTGGTAAATTTTTTAGAACTTTTCCCCGAGCCTAAATTTGCTTTTTGTCCAGAGGAATTCAACGAAAATGTTGGGCGAATTATTCACACCACTTGGTTTTTGTATAGAGCTGGAGTCGGCGTGGAACGTGATAAAATATTGGATTTTGAAGGGTTAAATTTTATGAATTTTTATGTTATAAGTTGGTACTTATAACTTTAAAGTCACTGGAGAATTGAAAGCGCGACACCAACTAATAAAGAAGACAACACGACAATGACGGCACTGGAGATCGAACTCCGTACATCTCGCTTACGAGGCCAACCCGCTAGCCATTGCGCCATCTACGCTCCGACGTGTCTAGAGGTATTGCAAATTAATAATCATCCTAATTGTGACTTTACCTTTATTTGCAGAAAAATAACAAACAAAGCCACAGGTAAACTTAATATCATTATTAATGGCAGCGCAGGTATATGAAATAGAACGAAATAAAAATATTCCCCGTATACGGAAAAGCAATCCACACAATAGGTAGCAAATACCGCAATATTCTGTTCGTGCAGGAATCTCAGGAATCCGAATAAAGGAGGCCGAAGATTGAATAACGATATTATGTATCCAATTTATTCGCCGAGTTCCAATAGTAATAAATGACTCAAAGATTAGAGGCCAAGACGCCAAGCCATTCAAAAGGTATTTTTGGCGTCTAAGATAAGGAAAACGGGATGAATGGTGAAGCAAATTAGTAAGTACAGTAGCGGGAAAATATAATATAATGTGACGGTCTTTAGATATTAGGTACTCCTCTTGTAAGGTTAACAATATTACATTTTTACGTAATAATACTCATATGTACTTGATATAATTGATGATTTATGATTTGCATAATTGCTTTTTAGCGTTCGAAAATAAAATTCGATCGATGCAAACATTCACATGTTGGATCTGGTTACGCTGATGCAAATGAATGCACATGCATTCAGTGTTTTTTACACACATCGATATTCACTAAATAGTTCGTCAGTTCTTGTTATGGTTGGTACCACTAGCAATATGACACGAATAAATAGTGGTTCTAATGATATGTCTAACCATACTTATTTAAATAAATATGAAAAAGCAACTACTTCAGAACGCTTCTTACAATAACTTTCTATGTCGTTGACGTGTCGATGTGCAATCTCGATGTACGCTACCTCGACAACTTTGATACAGTGTACCTAACGTCTAAATTTCATACGGGCCTTAATATGTGTCTTCGTAACGTGGTTGCCGCTTTTTAAATTCGCGATCGATATTTTGATAATTTGTCTCCATAATCCTCCATAGTAGGTACTGCTACTTTTTAGCTGCTTACACTGATATATTATTTAAATAGCACAAAGAATACAAGTAGAGAAACCCCAAGGGACACGGTTTTTTTTATATTCTGTCCCATACAGCTTTTGAAAGAAATCCCTTTGTTACGAAGGCAGAATTCTTTGTTAATGCGCAGATTGTGCCGGGTAACTTGAGAAGTGAATTTTCCTTTTAAAATTGGAAAGCGTTTTCCGCAACGGTCTTTGACTTCGAAGTTTGAAATCTCATTCAAGTAGTGCAGAAAGAAAGCTTTTAACGCTGTAGGTATTTTTTCTGGCAAATGTACAAACAAAGATTTTGTGAATATCAAAACAATACTTTTTTCAAATTGTAGAAATATTTTTTGTAAGTAGGTATTATCTAAATTTTTTCACTTACGTTATTGTTAACGTGAAATGTAATAAATGATTGAAAATTTTATTGTTAAGGGTGCTTTTTAAAGCTTTGGATTTGAAATTTAAATGGAGCAAAGAAAAATATTTTTAATATAAGCGAAGCTATCCAATAAAGGATACATAATTTTATGCTATTCGTGTTAGAGTATGAATTGGGAGCATCGGTGGCCGAGTAACTACTACTAAGTACTGCAGACATGTGCCAATTACCCTTTTCAGAGTTATATAGGTACTTTAGTTGAATGCTAACCGATGCTCGGTGAGGTGAGGGAAAACATCGTTGTAAATCTTGCCCATTTAGGCGACTGAATGTGTAACCATCATCCAATTTGGTCAGATACATGCTGAGGCAGGGTCACGGAGAACAGATGACAGTCGCTCCACTGTAATGATCTGATCTGCCAACTCCTGGGTCATGGTTAAGGCGGACCCGGACCCTGGCACTCTACCCTATCCCTACCCTACACCTACCCAACACCTACCCAACACGTGCCCTACACCTGCCTTACACCTGCGCCACACCTCTCGTACAACTACACTACCCCACACTTACTCTATACCTACCTATCCTATTTTTTGCGTTCAAACCACCCCTGTATTATAGAGCACAAACCAAAAAAAGAATATTCAATTCGGTCTGGTCGTTTCTGAGTCTTAGCAAGACTAACGCACAACAATTGGTTTTTGTCACAATTCAGACCGAAATACCACCCGTACAAATACTATTAAAAATAGAGTATACTATTATGTAACTTCATCTGACAGCAAAGAATAAAACTAGCACAGGCGGTAATAGCCAACCCTGCGGCGGTTCCGATCGCAGAAAATCTCTCGAGACCGAATTGATTGCATCGGCACTTCGTGCCAAGGGTTAAGACATTGTGTGCGAGTGGGTATTTAATAGCTGGCAGTATGCATTGTATAAGGTGAGAAATAGATCTTCGTATTGTGTCTTCAACTTAATTTTGTTGTTGACAAATGAGCAGACAGCCCACCTGGTAAGTGGTAGCTGTCGCCCATAAATTTTTTTTATTTATTTAGTCTAGCCAGGCATTTGACCGTCATCTCACCTGGTGGTAAGTGACGATGCGGCCGACGATGAAGCATGTCTGTCAAATCTACGATTCATGCAGGCAACAAAAATGCAGAACCACTGGTCTTTTTCTGCTTATATTTTCAGAACAACCTTCAAGTATTTTTAGAATAGCCTTCAAAAGAACTATTTTTGCTAAAATCGACACGACCGAGTAAACAGAGTCCCTAGCGATTAATATCCGTTGTGGGCGAAATTTAATTCGCCCCAGAATGGACCTCCCAATCAATATTCTCGACTACAGTCGTAAGGTAGAATATTGATAAGCGGGCCTCACCAGGGAGTGAAAAACCGATCGTCCTACAAAAACCGACGAGTTGAGTGATGTCGGAGCCACGTGACGTCGTGGGCATGCGGGCTGGAAGACCAGATTGATTGCTTTGATATTCGTAGCCTCATATGAGACAGGGGTTTTGTACGAATATGCCCCGTTTTTAGGCAACAGCGAACCGGCAGAATACTGATTGGAAGTGGTATCTGTCACATTTTTTTGTAATACGGCAGACAAACAGGCTTGCGGTCACCGGGAGGAAAGTGTCAGGGTAAAGTGGTCACCGCCGCCTGCAACACCAGGGGTGCTGATGGTATGGATAGGGGGTATGTCAGTCGCATAGGATTATAATTCCCACAGTAACAGAGGTAAAGAGACAATACAGATTACAAACGCAAATAGCTTCTTATCGTGTAGGTGCAGCTACCGAGCAGCGAACACGTTCACACCATGTCTTCTTTAAACTAATAAATAAATAATCACAAAATCACACAGTGTCATCTAGCCCCAAAGGTAAAATCTTGCAGAGAGAATCGGTGGTGCGTGATCTGGGCGTTCTCCATGACTCCAAGCTTATGTATGATCATCATATAAATTCTATAACAGTTAAAGCGTATAAGACAATTCTTTATTGTACCTTTGTCAGGAGTATATTAGAATATGCTGTCTACATTCCACGTTTTGAGGCTATCCAAAAAAAGTTTTTGCATTACGTGTGTTACCGAGTGCGTGAACCCTATAGGTCGGAGCATTACCTTTCTCTGTGTAAGAAACACCACCTTCTTCTGCTCTTCATGCGTAGGGAAATAGCTGATCTGACAATGCTTCTCAAAATTGCGTCTGGTGGGTTCGACTGCCCGGAACTTCTTTCTTGCTTATATTTTAAGACAACTGTGAGATGCTTCAGACGCAATGACCCGTTGCATGTTCCATAAGCTTCTACCAACTACAGAAGGAACACATTTCTATTGCGAGCAATGAATAATTTTAATGTTTTATCCAGGACAATTGATCTTGATTTATTTAAAACAAGTTGTGAGTCAGCGAGAAAGCGTATACTCAAGTATTACTTCGACTCGTTGTAGCAATTTATCAAACCATATTATTATGAAATTGACTATTGTTGCATTACTTTCGAGTATTGTAGGTATATTTGAGTTTAAATTTGAAATTGTAAAGTCTTGTAGACTGTTCGGTATGCTTAACTATTAGTAAAGTATGTCTAGTTTATTCAGTTTCTCTCGGTGGAAACCTGTAATTGGCTCTGTGCTGCCAGTATTATTTTATATTGTAATCATTGCTATTGGTTTTCCTTAAGTAAATAGAATAAAATAAAAAATAAAATTAAGCAAAGCTTGTACTATGGATAATAGATAGCTGGATAACTGATATACCTTCTAGTTACATAGTTTTAAACAAATACTTATTAATCGTATTAAACATAGAACACCTAGCCCAGCAACAGAAATTAAAGTTCATCATTTTAATTTCTTCCCGGCCGGGAATCGAACCCGGGCTTTTGCTCTTCAACGCAACGTACTGTAGGGTGTTAAGATAAGACAATATTCTTTATTACTTTAAGCCCCCCACTTAAAAGAGGAGTGTTATATTTTTGGCTCTGTGCTCAGTTTAATGGAGATGGATCTCAGTTTGATTTAGTAAGACTCGGCTCAGTAGCTTTGTAAATATTTGCGTATATAACCTTGGTCGAGGGTTATCCGACTTTTTGTCGGTTAGGTTATAAAGGCAAATATCACCTTAGTCCAGCCGTGACCACGATAACTAAAAAGTGACCGAACTGTCGGTGTAAAATAGATGCACGATAATTGTTAAACACCTATCAATAAGTTGTTTCATTGAATTGATTGATTTCATTGAGTTGGACGACCTGGGTGGTTCAGTTGGTTAATATGCCGGTCTGCCCCGCAGAGGTCCCGGGTTAGATTCCCGGCCGAGCAGAAATTTAAATGATGAAATTATATTTCTGTTATGGGACTGAGTGTAGTATGTATAAAGAGTATGTATTTAAAAAAAGTATAAATGTAGTTTATCAGTTATCTCACACACATAACACAAGCTTTGCTTACTTTGGGGCTAGGCTACTTTGCCTCAAACTCGACACTGAATGACGGAGGCGCCGACCCGCCTACAATCCCTTGGTGCGGTAAATCAATGCCGGAAATATCCATTTCACAGGGAACGGTACGGCGGGCTCTGCTCTCTCTAGACGTTCGAAAGTCGAGTGGGCCTGATGGTATTCCGACGGTGGTGCTCAAAGTGTGCGCTCCCGAATTGTGTCCGGTACTAACACGCCTCTTTGCGCTTTCATACTCCACTGGAATAGTCCCATCTTCATGGAAGACTACCCACGTGCACCACGTGCCCAAAAAGGACGACAGATCAGACCCATCGAATTACAGACCTATCGCTACAACCTCCCTTCTCTCTAAGGTGATGGAGCGAGTTATAAACGCACAGCTCCTTGTTTACCTATAAGAACACGATATCTTGAGCGACATGGTTTTCGACAATGTCGCTCAACGGGTGATCTTCTAGTGTACCTAACACACCGTTGGGCTTTAGTTGTTGAGAGTTAAGGTGAGGCACTGGTTGTTGGCCTAGATATAGTGAAGGCTCGGGGTCGAACGATCGGGTCTGGCATAGGTGTCTTCTATCGAAGTTGCCATCATACAGGCTTCCCGAGGGATTGTGCAAGTGGGTAACTAGCTTTCTGTCCAGCAGATGCATCAAAGCCGCAGTTGACGGCTGTTATTCCGATAGCTTGGACATTAACGCTGGTGTCCCGCAACGCTCGGTGCTGTCTCCAACTCTGTTCCTCCTTCATATCGATTATATGCTGTCGATTGACGGCATTCATTGCTATGCGGATGACAGTACTGGAGACGCTTTTTATACGGGTCGTGCGAATATCCCTCGTTACATAGTGGAGGAAAGTCGCGAAGTTCTTGTGTCTAAAATCAAAACTACTTTATCTAGAATCTCCGGTTAGGGACGACCAAATCTACTCCAATTTAACCCCGCTAAGACACAAGTATGCGCGTTCACCGCTAAGAAAACACCATTCGTTGTAGCTCCACAGTTCCAGGATACACCGCTTGCCATCTCTAAGAGCATATCATACATATCTTAGGTGTTGACATCCAGTTTCGGAGACATTTGGAAGAAAAGGTCAAGCTCGCATCTAAAAAGCTGGGTGTGCTTAATAGATCCAAGCAATTCTTCACGCCGGGCAACGACTTCTCCTATACAAGGCTCCAGTCAGACCCCATTTGGAGTATTGTTCCCATCTATGTGCGGAAGCACCGGCATATCAACTTGGTCCATGTGACTCGATCCAAAAGTGCGCTGTGAGAATTGTCGATGATACCATGCTCACACGTGGTATTGAGCCGCTGACCCAGCGGAGGGATTTCGCTTCCCTTTGTGTGTTGTATCGCTTATACAACGGTGTTTGTTCTGAAAAACTGTTTGACATGATGCTTATAGGTACATTCTATCATCGCATTGCTCGCCACCGACGGGGAGTTCATCCTCACACCTTGGAGCCAAGTTAGTCGCGAACTGTGCGGTTCCAAAGGAAATTTCTCCCACGCACACTAAGGTTGTGGAATGAACTACCTGGAGAGGTTTTCCCTGCAAAGTACAACATGGAGTTCTTCAAGAATGGCGTTAAAAGGTTTTTACGGGGTCACAACGCGTGGGTGATGCCTCTGGTATTGCAAACGCCCATAGGCTGCGGTGACTGCTTACCATCAGGCAGGCCGCAAACTTGTTTGCCACCTTAGTGGTATATAAAAAATTGATGGCGCTGTGTGAATTTGTGCAAGCATATTATTATTGTATTATTGGAATTTTAGTCAAACTCCTTCGAAAATTAATTTGCTGCTATTTTTGCTGCTGCTATAATATATACCAGGGTTCGTATTTATACTATTTCAATTACGATCTCAAGTCAATAACTGCGTAACTTTGCTACGAAGCATTTCCTTACCAATTTCATGTGAAATTCGGTGATTCCTAGTAACTATTTTGAATTTCAAGATACATAATTGTAAGTGTGTTAATCTGGTATATGAAATACCAACTGTAAAGTTTCATCAAACCCATTAGATAGGTTTTCCATGAAAAAGTAATAAACGTCCATAACCTGCGTCCTTACCTATGACATTGGAGTTTTTTTCGCAAGTTATACTCGTATTTGCCCAAATATTGTATATTTTACCGACGCGCTCGTTATATGTACCTACGTATTATTGTGCATAAACTGTTTGTTTGCAAGCTAATAAATCTTAGCCACCCTTAAAAGAGTCCTATGCATTGGTGAGTAATCATCGCATCCGTAACAGTATATATTTTGTATATAACATATCAAAAATAATACTTGATTTCGAAAATATAGTATGTTTAGATATATATTAGCCTATAAGTGCCTTAATAGAATTATAAAAAATTTTCTTTACTTTTTATAAGGGTTTGAAATACATCCCTTTTAGTTGTCAAATTTTGCTCTTTAAACAGTTGTAATATTATGAAGAGGGTAGATATCACAACAAAATTGTATACACCAGTTAGCTTAATGTTGTCTGATTAAACTTACAAAGTTTCATTGTAATTGGATTAGCCGTTTCCAAGAAATTGAAAATTTTGCATGTATGAAAATTAGTTTCCGTCATTTTCGACATGCAAAACGCCAATTTCATAGGTAAGGATAATATAATTTTAGTAGATAGTAAGATTAGTAGACAAGGAAGTAAGAAGAGCCGCCACATAAACTATTACCAATGCGCTTATCTCTTTGATCTCGTCTCAAGGAAGGTTTCTTTATTACGAAATTAACACGAGCGGCAGCCGTTTGTTCCTTGGTATTTTCTTTTTGTGCATGAGTTAATACGTATAATAATGTAGAACCGAAATAGCGTTGGAGTGTCGGTGGTCGAGTGGTTAGGGTATCCAACTCGCAATCGAGAGGTACCGGGTTTGAATCCCACTGCGGTCATGTACCAATGACCCTTTTTCTGAGTTATGTACATTAGTTGAATACTAACCGATGCTCTTACGGTGAGGGAAAACATCGTGATGAAACCTGCACATTCAGACGACTAAATGTATAACCATGATCCAAACTGTTCAGGTTTCCCTGGTAGCAGAGTGATGAAGGTCAGATAGCAGTCGCTCCACTGAAATTACCTGATCTGCCAAATTCTTGTGCGTGAGAGCACAGCCGGGATACAAGATGATTATTATTATTTAATAATTAATGTAGTATTTTCCCTATGTAAATAAATAAATAAATAAAAATCGTTTATTACATCTGTCTCACACATGAGTATACGTGCGTAACTGAAAACGTGTCAAGAAAGGTAAATCGCATGTATATTCTAAACTAAAAAAAAAATTCCTTAAAAATTAGTTGGGTAGTTTTCAACAAATAAACAAGTTAATTTCATTCATTCATTCATTCATTCATTCATATTCCTAAATGACGGTACAAGTATCGCCAACAAAGACAGGGGCAATTGCGAAATCGGACTGTTGGAAACATTTGACTCCGAGGCGAGCAATCCCCACGTGCACTTGCCCGGACGCTCTGTGAAAACGGCAAACTGCCGCTGTATGTAGTTTGAGAGTTCACTATTGCATTGTATTATTCTCTAGGTACCATTACTACACGATTGCAATGTAGTGGAAACTAGCCGCTGGTTTAATTTCCTCAGGATGGCGCAAGGTGGGACTTTTAATATTTTCATAGTTGCAACTTTGCTCTTGTGTGCTTGGAAGCGGTCGCTGAGGAGATGGGGGCAAAAACGATATAATGAGTCGGTGTTAGATATCTTGGCCGCGTCTTGATGAGCTATGAGGTGTCTGACAGAGTATTTATGCCAACTCGATAGATCTACAGGTGTCGTAAAAGTGGACTAAAGTCTTAAGGTGCCGCCATATTAGAGTGATGTGTTGTGTCAGCCGTGTGGTGTCTGGAAGAGTAGAATAGCACCAACCCCTTACACTCGTAAGTGTCGTACAAGGCGACTAATGTTTTCTAGGCAAAATATCCTACCCTTTCGTGGGAGAAGACCTAGGTCCTGCAATGGACTGATATGGGCTGTGATGATAATGATGTGATGTTACACGATGTTAAAGCCACACTGGACTTACACCACGCGATGCCATATGACGCGAGAGCCACGACATACACGTGTATACGGGTCTGTCTGTATATATGGCTGTGTATATGGTTCGCAGGGCCCAATAATACGTGACGACTTGCGTCAACACATGCCACACACACACGCTCTGCCGCACACACCGTGAAATTAGGTGGCATCAGCGACATCACGTTACATGTGCGTTACTGAATTGCGATTTTTCGTACATTTACTACGAGAGAGTTACATGCATCACGTGCGTCACATGACGTCACTTTAATGTGGCGCTACCTTGAGATGATATCTAGCCCGCCGTAAACCAGAAAATAGACTCAAGCTTTTTCTGTGCTCTATAAATTCGATTTTAGGGCCAATATTGATTCACTTCACTTCACTATCATAAAAAAAAAGGTAACTTAAATAGGCACATAACTTAATGAATAGGCAATAAACTATTAATTAGTTAAAGTAATTATTTACTAGCTGGAATTAAACTTCCACTATTTATTCTAACTTTAAATTTTAATTAGATATTCTATTGAACTCACAAGAAAGTAATAAATAAACGAAATTGGTAAAAAGTTTTCGATCAATTAATTTAAATGTCTCGCTTTAATTTTGGGTTGGATAACAACAGTGGTAACTTTCTCCGTAGGCCAATCAAGCATGACAAGCCTAAATTACTTGTTTTATGTAAACGAAAGTTTTGAATAGACAATGAGCAGTTTTCCAAGAGGTATTCCTAAACATTAACTAGATGGCGCAGTCGACAGTTTTGGTAATAAATATACGCGAAAAACGAGATTATAAACTTTATAAAAACATAATTACTATTTATCAAGTTTAAGGCCGGGGAGAAATACGATATTTTGATGCATGATGCTGATTTTCCCTATTATTAAACCTATACCTTTCAGTGTTGCCAATGTGATATTTTAATTTTAATTTTTTTATGGAGAAATCAAAATTAAAAACCGTTCGAATTGAGGCGAGCGATTCAAACATAGAGCCTCAGCGGCCTTAGCCAAGAGGTTTCGTTAATCTACAATCGTTTGTGGTAGAAAAAATGTATGGGATTTGACATAAGCTAACGTTATCTGACATAAGCGGTTTGTGGTAGAAGTTCTTGGTTCATAGACAATTCACGTACTTTCGGCGTACAAAGGAGGCGGATTGGCGGATGATCCTACACAATCAGAGTCAATGTAGATGTTGGTAGAAATAGTCGAACTTCGACCTGTCTATTTTCTACCATACACGCATCACGCAAGCGGAGCTGTCAAAGATGGCTAGACCGGCAGGTTGTGTAGTTGTAGGAAAGCTGACTATTTTCTACGTACACATAATATAAGTTTTTGTATTTAAGTTTCTTTTTATTTGTATTTGTTTTAAGTTTCTCCAACAACAACCCGCACAAGCATTTTTTCAGCAACAGAGTCGTGGCACCTTGGAACAAGTTACCTGACCAAATTGTATCAGCACCAACGCCTTTAAGAATCGATTGGGTGAACATTTTAAGAAAACCAAAATTAATTAATTGAGAATGTCAATGGGTTGAGGATAGTGGGATACGGACATATCAGTTGTTCCAACTGCCTGTCTGTTCAGGGATAATAATAATATCACAAAAATAAATAAATAAATCTTTATTTTTCATTAACAAAGAGTACTTAAATCTATCGTTGCTGGAGTCTCCTTTTAAGGCAAAAACTGTACCAATACATGTAAGAAATTAATAAATAACAAAATTTTATACACTGCTGGAAAACTGCTAATTTGCTCAATAGACATTCGTAACATCCGGTAGGCCGCGAATGTGTTACAGAAAGAAACAGGTGCATGCTCGATTTTGATGGGTTACCTAAGTACGATATTAAAACACTTGGAAACATAGTTGCAGTGAGCTTTTTCGTGTCGTGGTCGTACGAGGCAGACAGCTTCGTAAAAAACGTTTAGTCGTCGACCGTCAACCATCTACTAAAAAAGTAGATGAGTGATTTACTAATCTAGTAAATAGCACAGATGATTAAGTACAGTCCTTAATTTGGCATGTATGAGATATAATGGAATACAGCAAATGTGGCGCTTACCTGGCGTGGAGGATGCCATTGTATTGACACAGCTGTCATTTAATGAATCCGACGATCAATTAGACGAGCGGTACAATTAATAAGAAACCCATATTTCGTTCGAAATAGTACTCGTCTATAATACGTACACTTTCATGCCCCATGGCTCATACGAGTATACGTTGAGTCATCATCATATCAGCCAAAAGACATTCCCTATACCCACTGCTGGGCATAGGCCTCCCGCAGAGATCTCCACAAAGGCTGGTCCTGTGCTTTCCGCATCCAGCTGGTACCTGCGATCTTTACCAGTTCGTCGGTCCACCTTGTGGGAGGCCTACCCACGCTGCGTCTTCCGATGCGTGGTCGACACTCGAGGACTTTACTGCCCCATCGGCCATCTGTTCTTCGAACTATGTGCCATGCCCACTGCCACTTCAGTCTGGCAATCCTTAGAGCTATATCGGTTGCTACGCGGCGACTGAGCGGGCACGATGCGTACGTGTTTTCTCTCCGGTTTGTAAGCGGCGACGTACAAACGGGCCCTTACTAGCTGAAGTCGTTATTTACGGCCAATTGGTGATAGTTCCGCTTCAGTTATACCCCTAGACCATCCAAAGACGCGTCACAAACAATAGCTCGCTGAGTATACCGCGTGTATGCAATAATATTGCATAACAGCCGTAACTGACGGCTGATGCGTACGCAATCTGCATGCATATTACGTTATGCGTTCAGAACTCGTAGTTCACCGGATATCTCGCAGGAGGGCTAAATATGGATTGAGTTTATCAGCAAACTAGAAAATAATAAGTGGATAATACTGCCTATATGGCCTGCCTATATTAAACCGCAGTTTTGTTATTTTACTTTGAATTGTACAAATATAACAAAATTTTATTGCTGTAAAACTGTAAGGAAATAAATAAATAAAATAAATAAATCCGTGGCAGTCATGGAGTGACAGACATCATGAATAAGTCAAGACAGGCAGCGCAGACAAGCCTCTTCAGGCTTGTCTGCGCTGGTATGGTCACCGCAAAGTGGAGAAGATTGACCAGGAAAGCGGACAGTGTCCAGCATCGATCGATCGTATGATGATATTGTTAAAGAGAACCTATACTCTATACTAATATTAAAAAGAGAAAAGATATGTATTTTTCTTTGTGATGAATAAACTCTAAAACTACTAGACCGAGAAAAAATCTTTCATTAATAGATTAGATTAGATTATTTATTTACCAATGAAATTTACATCATATTAGGCGAATGTCATAATATAAGTAAGTCACAAAGATATCGTCAAATAGAATTAAAATAATTTCATACAAAAAAATTCAAAATATACAAATTCACAACAAAAATAAATAATACTGAAATGTAAAATGAATACATATTAAATTAATAATGTCACAGTTGACACAAAATTGTAATACATTGTCAATAAATACTATGGGTATACGTAATAGTATACCTACTAACTAAAAAATAAAAATCATTGTCAATTTCTCAAGTAATTAAAATGTTTATATAAAAATAATTAATCAGTACCGATGCAGGTACAAAATTGTATGTAATGTTAAATAAATATACCTAATGTCAAACCTTCATGTCAGTATAATCTTTTATTGAATACAATGGGGTTTCCAATAAGAGGTTTTTCAGTTGGCGCCTAAACGTTTCGTCACAACGTTCATTCTTAATATCTGCGGGTAGGTGTTCATAAAATGTTGGCCCGACAACGCGCGGGTTTTTATCAAGTAACGCCAACCGCCGTGATACAGATTTTAGTCGGCCTGTCTGGCGCGTTAGTCGACCCGGAATGTTCATGCGTTCGAAGTCGCATATATTGCGGCGCGTAAACATTATGATTTCAAATACGTATTGGGAGTAATGTGATAGAATTCCGTATTTTTTGAACAATCCCTACACGAGTGCCTCGGCCGTACGCCTGCTATTGTTCGTAAAGCTCGTTTTTGTATCTTAAATACTCGGTCAGAATCTGTCGAGTCACCCCATAGTATTATTCCATACGATAACAGTGAGTGGAAATAGACGTGATATGTTTGTAATAAGGCTTCTCCGGACATTACAGGTTTTAGTTTTCGTAAGGCGAACACGGCACTACTTAGCCTATCACAAAGCACATCGATGTGATTTTTCCAGGTAAGATTGCAATCTACCTTGAAGCCAAGGAATTTACAATCCTTACTTATGGGTATTGGGCTCCTCAATAATGACGTTTCAGTGTTTTTGCATGAGAATACAATTACACTGGACTTATTAACATTTAAAATAAGACCGTTCGCTGTGAACCACTTCTGTAAGTAGGTACAAACATCACATACTTTGCGTTCAAGCTGTTCATGTGTGCGCGCGCTTACGACTACGGTGGTATCATCGGCAAACAATACCATCAGGCCCTCAGTGATATACGACGGAAGATCATTTATGAACAGCAGGAATAGAGTGTTCCCGAGGGCTGAACCTTGCGGTATACCAACTTCTATGTTACCTACTCCCGATTTCATCCTCTTGCCATTAATATTAACTTGTACTGTTTGTCTTCGGTTGGCCAAGAAAGAAGTGAATATTTGATGGGCCTTTCCCTTTACACCATAATACTGGAGTTTTGGTCAGCAGCAATTCGTTGTCGATGACATCGAATGCTTTTGACCGGTCACAAAATATCCCTGCAACCTTGTACTTGTCATCTAAAGCGGTAGATATACAATTATAGATTTTATAAGCAGCCGTTGTAGTGGACATATTTTTTCTATAGGCGAATTGATTTTCAGTCAGTAAGTAGTATTTTTCTAAATGGCGCATGAGGTGTTGGGATAAAATCGATTCAAAGATTTTAGATATAGCGGGTACTATTGTGATTGGTCTGTAGTTGTCTACAGAGTACTTTTCACCTTTACCTTTATATAGAGGACAAACTCTTGTGCTTTTTGACACGTCAGGGTATATAAATAAAATAAAATAAAAATAAAAAAGCCTTTTATTTCTAGCAAAAACAAAATTACAATTACAAGTAAATAGTAAGGTATGGTTAATAAGATACTTATTTATTAGGTTAGTATTTACCTACCTAAACACAGGTTTTTCTAATTCACTACAATATAATAGATTTTATTATTTTATTATAATTTACTTTCTTATTTAAGTATTACCAGATTTCTCTGCTAGAACCCCTCTACAGGTAAAGGCCTCCTCCAAGGATGTCCAGTCCTCTCTACATTTAGCTATTTGAAGCCAATTTGGCCCAGCTGTCTTTTTTATTTCATCTTCCCATCTAGCATATGGTCTGCCCTTCTTCCTTACGCCTTTCGGACCTGCCCATTCTGTCACGTTATTAGTCCATCTCTGGTCTTGAATACGCGCTACGTGTCCTGCCCACTTCCATTTTAACGATAGAGCCTGTGCTAGCCCGTCTTTGGATTTGGTAATGTGCCTAATTTTAGTGTGGCGTATTTTTTGCAACTTTTTGATGTTCAACATACTTCTCTCCATGCTTCTTTGGCATGTTACTAACTTATTGCGTACCTTATTGTTGAACTTCCACGTTTGGCAAGCATAAGTTAGGCATGGTATAAGGCACGTGTTAAGCACTTTGGTTTTTATATTTATGGGCATTGTGTTGTTTTTAAAAATTTCTTTTAAGCTCCAGTATTTGTTCCATGTTAGTTGCGCTCTTCGTTCCACTTCCCTCTCGTTGTTACTTCGGCTAAAGCTAATTTGTTTGCCCAGGTAGATGTACTGGTCCGTGTACATAAGAGGCTCACCATCGACGGATATTGTTATCTTGGAGCTATTGGTCATCAACTTTGTTTTTGATAGATTCATGTCTAGGCCTACTGCCTTGCTAGCTTCATTTAAAGTTTCTATCATGGATTGGAGTTCTGAACCTGACTCTGATAATAGCACCAAGTCGTCTGCAAATCGTAGATGACTTAGGTATCTCTTGCCAATCCTAATGCCGTATCCTTTCCAGTCCATTTGGTTAATTATAAATTCTAATGTAGCAATAAATAACTTTGGTGATAGCGGATCTCCCTGTCTTACACCTCTCTTAATAGGAAACCATGGTCCTGTCGACTCTAATTTTACTTTGCTTTTGCTACATTTATATATGCTTTTGAGTACTGCTATGTATTTTTGTTCTACATTTTGTTTTGTTAGAGTTTCCCAGATGCTGTCATGTGATAGTGTGTCGAAAGCTTTTTGGTAGTCAATAAACGCTATGTACAGTGCTCTCCTTTTCTCATGATATTTCTCAATGAGAAGCTCTAGGGTGTGTATGTGGTCCAGCGTAGAGTAGCCTTTTCTAAATCCCGCTTGTTCTATAGGCTGACTTACCTCTAGTGTAGTACTTAGTCTATAATTTAGAATTGAGGAAAACAGCTTATAGATGCTTGATAATAAACTTATCGGTCTATAGTTACCTATATCGTTCGGGTCACCTTTTTTGTAAATTAATGTTATAGTAGACTCTGACCATTGAGTAGGGGTTTCTCCTGTTTCCAGTATGCGGTTGAACAGATTTGTCAGAGGCACAGCAAGTGTTGTGGAAGCCGTTTTTAAGGCTTCGTTGGTGATGTTATCCGAGCCTGGGGTTTTATCCAATTTTAGTTGTTTTAGTGCTGTTATGACTTCGATTACTTCAATCTCTGGTACTGTACTTTCGTTTGCCTCATACGTACATTTCTGGTTTCCATTGCGGATACTATTTGACTGCTTAGTGCTATATAAATTTTCGTAATATTGTGATGCTACTGCGATGATCTCTTTGCGGTTGTTTACAGTTTTTTCTCCCCGTTTGAGCCCGTCTATCCATGTTTTGTACGTTTTCAGCTCTTTGTACGCCTTTTTTGTACTTCCCGTTTGGCTTAGGTGTTTATTGATGGTATTATACCTATGATTTGCATAGTCTTTCTTTATGTACCTGCTAATTAACTTGTAGAGCGCTGAAATTTCATTTTTCATAGCACGGGATTTTGTTTTTGTTTTCTGTAGATCTTGCCTTCTCTTTATCAGTCTTGAGGTACGTTCTGACATTATTGTGTTTGTTGTGAATACGTTGGATGCAGTATGAGCAGACTTTAGACTTCTGGTTATAATTTCAGTCAGCTTGTCGTAGTAGTCCTGTACTGATATTTTTTCTTGTGTGTCTGGTAACTCTTTCAATATATTTGACTGTAAATTTTTTTTGTATTTTAATATTTCTTCTTCGTTTTTTAATATTGTGGTTTGTTGTCTGTTGTAATTAATTCTGCTCTTCTTTGTTTTTGAAAGTGAAATGGTTGCTCTTACTGGTCTGTGATCAGAAGGGTAGTTTATGTTCAGTACTTCTAAATTTTGACATAATTGTGACTTGTTGGATAATATAAAATCTATTTCGTTTTTATATTTCCAGTCCGGTGATCTCCAGGTCCATTTTCTTTTCAATTTCTTTTGGAAAAATGTGTTTAAAATAGATAGTTTGTTTTCAGTAGCGAAATCTATTAGTGTTTGTCCTCTCTCGTTCCTTTCACCGTATCCGTTATGTTTCATAACCATATATTCTTCTTGTTTCGGTTTCCCTATTTTTGCATTGAAGTCACCCATCAGTATGTAGTCGTTATGTGCTAGTTTTATTGCTTTGTTGACTGTTTGGTAAAAGTATTCGATTTCTTCCTCACTTGCCTTTTCTGTAGGTGCATATACTTGTATGAGAGATAAGGAGGCGTTTTCAAAATTTAGATTTAGGACTGCTACCCTCTCGGTCAGTCCGATATAGCTCTCTATGTTGCTCTTGTGGCACTTATTTATTATAAATCCTACTCCATAGAGTCCAGGTGTAAAGCCTGTGTGGCATAGTATGAAATCGTCGTATTCTTCTATTTTGTTGCCGGTCCGTCTTGTTTCAGCTAGCCCAATTATATCATATTTTATTCCTTTAAGAGCTTCGCTTAATTCAATTAGACGCTCATACGATGAGAGTGTTTTGACATTATATGTTAATAAGTAAAGTTTATTGCGTGTAGCAGTAGGTGTGTTGCTAGGTGCGCTAGTTTGATACCTTGGAGGGTTTTGGTCGTACTCTTCCACGGTGACCAACCGGCTTGGAAGATGAGTTCCTTTTCTTGATATTCGTTTTTGTAAGTATCCGGTGGGAGAGGGGGGCGGTAATTGCTATATGTTTTTATTGTTTATTTCTTGTGATTTCGGTGCATTATTTGGATTCTTCGAAGTCAAGAAGTTAAGATATCCTGGTTTTACAACTCCCTCTGATAGACTGGAGGTACGTTTTAGCGGTGGCTGAGTTTTGTTTTTCTTACTCGCCTGTATACCATTTCCATCGCGAGCTGAAGGGTTGTTTTCGGGAGATGTTGAGAGCATTCTTTTATGATTGCCTGCTGTGTTCGTTTTTTTATCTAGTATTATAAGTTTGTCGTATTTAATTATTGCAAAGTTTCCTTTCTCTCTCTCGACTTTTACTTGTTCTTTTAATTGTTTTCTTTTTTCCAGTATATATTGCGGATAATCTTCTTGTATGTAGTATCCTGTGTCCTTCAGTGCTTTTCCATTTTTAAGTACATCAATTTTTAATCCCAGTGTTGAAAATGTTACGATTATTGGTCGAGGTCTTTCATTCTTCTTTCCCATTCTTCTAACCTCTTGGATATCTCTACGGTCAATCTCAAGAGAGAAATATTTTTTAATGAAATCAGTCATGGTTTTCTCCAATTTTGAATATGAGGTTTCAGATTCTTCTATTCCGAAGAAGACAATATTTTTTTGTCTTGCTTGTTTCTCTAGAAAATACAGTCTTTTTTCTTGGTTTTCTAGCTTTACCTTAAGGGTGTCATACTTTTCTTCTAATATTTTAAATTTTTCTTCTAGCAAGACGTTTATATTTTGTGTAACTTGCTCAGTGACTCTTTCTCCGCTTATTAGGATCATGGATTTTTGTTCGTCGAGTTCACTTTGGATTTTACGGAGTGCTGCCAGAACCTCTTCCATGTTTAAGTTAGCTATTTGTTTTGCGTACTTTAGATTTGTTTATAGTAGTGACCCCTTGTGGCTACTTGCGGAACTACTGAACTTGCGATGTCAGATGATCGACCGGTGAGTGTTATTATTATGTAGTTTTCTGGTAATATCCACAGATGGCGCTAGTTTCTTTGAGAAAACCGCTCTTTTATGCAAATCATCATATGGTTAGGTTATTTTAATTTCACTTTTGTTAGAACTTCACTTCACTTTATTTCAGTATCTCCACCTTTCCCGTTTCACAATGCTTTAATGTCTTAATGTAGTGATTTGTCCCAAAATAATGCACAAACTGGCACAAAATATCCGTTTGTTTCACTGGTGTTTTATAGTCTTCCCAAGCGAAATTTCAATGTGTCCACACTATATGCATAGAATTTGTTGATGATTTATTGATATTTTCACTTTTTTGCTGATTACGTGCACTTTATATATTTTTAATCTCACAATATATACAGAGGTGAAGTAAACAGTGGCACAGTGGCGTCCTCGCCCTCGATGGCGTCAGGGTATATACCGCTGGATATAATTGCATTGAATAATTCAACAAGTATACCGGATATGACCAGCCAGATACATAATAGTAAATTTATAGATATGTCGTATACGTCTAATGTGCTGGGTTTCTTTGATAAAATTTTCGAAGTATCTGTCAAATCTTTTAACGTGTCCTTCGGTATGGAGAGCTCCGGTATTTCACTATCTATTAAAAAGTTTTTCAGGTGTTGAACAGCTGTTTGATATGTCTGTTTGAATAGGAAACTAAGTTATACCTGAGCGGCATAGGCTACTTCTTATCCCGGTAAAATAATAGGGTCCCGTGGGAAGTTTCATGTTTATATAGATCCGAACCACGCACGGGTGAAAGAAGCTAGGAACGGCTAGTCTATTCTAAAGTCGTTAGGTACCGACTACCACATAATTAAACATATCTTTCGAGGCTTGGAACAAGCCTTGTCTGGACAAGCCGCCAAGACAGCATAGTTGAAACTGTCGATACATTGAAGTACGTTCTCAAATTGCCCGACGAAGCTTATCAAAATATTATTCCACGTAATGGAGGGCTGCGCTTCGTATTACACGGCACCGCCCGAGAGGGTCTTCCCGACAGATTGGCCGATGATGGAGCTCAAAAAGTTGAAGTGCCTAATTCCCAAACTCCCAAAGCAGGGCCGGCTTTGGACGAAAGATGCACGCTTCTATAAACAGCGGGAAACATAGTCACTCCTCATACGGCTCTCTTCGTCTATACCTGGCGCCAATATCCCGGACTAACCGGGATTTATTGATTATGATAAAGGTAGCATACAAGCAGAGAGCCAATATCTACTCCTAGTCCATTAGTCAGTCAAGTTAATTTGGCATTCCAATAGCGGCGCGATACACGTCTTCGTATGAATACAAAATATAGCATTAGGTAGCTTGTTTCCATACCATGCCAGGTACAACATAAATTTGAAGGATTATAGAAAACATGAAAAGCACTTGGATGTCTAGTGCTTAAAATGGCACAGAAATAAGGCGCTGTGACAATTGGCAACGGTCGTCGACCATTGTCGTGCGACGGGCGGTTTTGAGGTCTTGCATTGGTCGGGCGACGTCCGTCGTACGACTGTTGCCCATTAGGACAGCGCATAATACTGTGACTGACTACCTCGGACAGCTTTTTCTCCGAATCGGACAAGAGCTCCGTAGCCGTGGGCATTTACAATGACAGAGGCCCTATTTTTGAATCACTTGTCGCGATTCGAACGGTTTTCGATATTTTACTTTTCCCTATTTTTAGATCATACTTTTTCGATGTTGCCAATGTAATTTAAAAAATATTGAATTTTTCATGCCTAAAATCAAAATTGAAAACCGTTCGAATCGAGACGAGCGATTAAAAAACAGAGCCACTGGTCAATTGTTGAGCTCGAACAACTCGTGTCGAAGAACCTTCCATGGAAATCGTTTTCAGGCAGGACAATGCACGCCCCATAGCGCGTGGGAGTTTTAATAGAGATTTATACAACAGATGGATAAGGCGATTTACGTGAAAGATTTGTATATGTACCGGCGGGTCACTAGTCTAAAATCCTACTTCCTATCTTACCCTACAATATTAGAAAGGCGAACGTCTGTAAGGAAGAATATTTTGATTGATGTTTTATAGACGTTTGTTACTTTCTCACGCAACACCCACGGAACCGTCTTTGATGCAATTTTATAGTGATATAGCTAATATCTCGGAAAATGTAACCCAGAATTCATTGTAGTTATTTTCATATATATTAGACTACCCAGGCAATTGACCGCTATCTCGATGCGGTCGAAGATGTAGCATTCAGATTTTTTGATTATTTTTATTTGAATAAATAAATTTATTGTTATTATTCCAGTCTACAGACACACAAGTATTATGTTTATGATGTAGATACCTATGTTTTGTTTATTTCGAAGTTCTCTATTTGCTCACTGTAGCACTGTTTGGAACCATTGTATAAAGCAGTTGACCCACTCTACCTAAGTGACATCTTGAATGACTTCTTGAACCGCATGTATACCTCTAAACTAGTATATGTAATGTTAGGATATTTTATAGTACTGTCACAACACTGCCACAATGAAATGTAACCTAGATGCTAAATGTAATTTTCAAAAACCGTAATTACAAAAAAATAACTATAATAAAAATGGCCATTTCTAACACACGTATATTTACGTATTCATTGTGTAGGTACGGGATACCCTACATTTATTCCCCTTCCGCCGTCCCAGACCGGTCGCGGCCCTTAATTGTATTCCCACGAGCTCAGATGTTGGCTCTCAACGAATATTGCTCGTCAAACTCCAAGCTCAGTTTTGGTAATATCAAAACAAATTCTACACTTAACGGATCTCGGAAACTTTATTCCAAATTAAGAGGATGCTTGTGTACCTATGTGAAATGGAATGGATGTTGAGGGTTATCTTGCTTGTATGTTAACATAGGTATCTACATGCAACTTAACAAACAAGAAACACTAACTTACTAACCGATGAAATAAGCTTACTTCTACCGATTGGACAGGGTCCGTTGATTTTCAAAATCCTAATAGGGTACGGTTTTCATCTGTACTAAATCCTTGTTCAAGGCACGTTGTATACAGCCAGCGCTAATCAAAGTAAAACCCAATGCTGCGAAAACAGACAACGGTGAGAAAAAAAGGATTTAAGGATGGCTCACGTTACAGCGTGCCGGGTCCGAGCTGAGTATCTAGTTCTACGTTGGCCGAGCAACGGCGGAGCAATGACAACTCGGTTGGCCCTCGGTGTCCGTACAAAATATATCTGCTAGGATTCGGCGTGGTGTAGCGTGAGTCACCCTTTATTCATAGATCACGGAAAACTATAAGGCTTGATTTTACACGTAACATTCATAGTTTTATAGGTAATATTTCATAATTAAAACAAAGTATCAGGCAAAAAATATATTACGCGGCAGGTTTTATAAAAAAAATCATTCAAGTTAAAGTCATAATTCCTGTAATCTTTGCCTGAAAAACCTCATCATCATCCTTGCACTTAATCCCGGCGTCTGCCAAAGTCCGCTTTCCTTTTATTCCTCCTGCACTTCGCCTGGTCTTCAGTATCCTCGCGTTTGTATTTTATGTTTACCGACATTATATGTCCAAAGGACAGAACAGATAGCCGATTAGGCAGTAAAGTTCTCGATTGGAAACCATGTACCGGAAGACGCAGCGTGAGTAAGCCCATCCCACAAGGTGGATTGACGACCAGTGGCCCTAGCACAAGTGTGTCCGCGACAAAGCTCGCGCCGTGAGAGAGTGTTTGGCTCTTTCTCTCAATACTAAGACGAAACGCTAAACGGCCAGTTCAAACGCTGTATCCGTCGCCGAATACTGGGCGAATAAAGTATAAGTGAGAGTTTTAGTCCATCGACTCGATAAGAAGAAGAGGAAAGAGATAGCAATACCTATGTCGCGCTTTTTCTCGCTTATCGCGCGCGAAAGCAACTTGTGCTAGGCCTACTGGTAAATATCGTAGGTACCAGCTAGATGCGGAAATCATAGGATCGGCCTTTGTGGAGATCTCTGGGGGAGGCCTATGCCCAGCAGTAGGTGTTTTCCGGCTGATAATTTAGGGCGATAATGTGATTGTCATAATCTGCACGCTTGGCGGGTTTGAGGTCGCAGTGTTAAAAATACATAACAGGAAATGCTGCTGAACGTTTTCTGATACACTGAGATAATAAATAGTCTGACTCCATGCCTCAATACCTATCTAGTCTCCTCTTACGATACAAGTCAATGA
This sequence comes from Blastobasis lacticolella, assembly GCA_905147135.1. Taxonomy (NCBI): domain Eukaryota; kingdom Metazoa; phylum Arthropoda; class Insecta; order Lepidoptera; family Blastobasidae; genus Blastobasis; species Blastobasis lacticolella. Next base: position 9,957,740 of record LR990053.1, read on the forward strand.
ATGGGGTAAGATTAAAGTAGAATACTCTGCCGGGCACAATGTGGCTTTAAATACTCAGGTCTATCATCTACAAAGAGTAATATTAAGCCTTGTCAATTATGTAAAAGAATTTGCATGCTAAATAAATTTTAAGCACCTACTCGACGTGTAATAAAAATATGGTAATTTAACCCTTACCTAACAAAAAAGGATCCGTTTTAGACTGAAATCGGGCTGATCGACCTTTATTTTTTACGCTACCTTCATAAAAAAGATTTTTCTCAAAGGTCCTTGTTTTTACTTTGTGATTCCTATTTGTTGTCCAGGGATACCTATCAAATTAAAAGGTCTGCAAAAGCCAAAATAACTCATTTAAATTAATAAGAAAAATTAATGTAGAGGTCAATTACGTTTATCTTTAATATTGTTTCCACCACATATTGTAAAATAACGGCGCGTCTGTCTGTTCGCGATATACCCAAACACTACTGAACGGATTTTCATGCGGTTTTCACCTATAGACAGAGTGATTCATGAGGAAGATTTAGGTGTATAATTCGTTAAGGTTGTTTGTTACCCGTGCGAAACCGCGGCGGGTCGCTAGTATTGATATTATGAAAAAAGATACATTATATTTATCTAACGGAATTTTATCGATATAGGGCATACTTGTATATAATAGGACCACGATAAGTCCGTATTGATTGACAGTAATAAAAATTATGAAATGTGGATATGGCAATAATCTGTTGATAATCTGTCCTTGTCAGTCCTTGTCAGGCCTTCTTGTAAACATTCAGTGTTTTTTTTTTTAACTTGTACTTTTAGTTTGACTAAATTATTAATTACTAGCAGCCGCCCCAGCCTCGCACGGGTACACTACGGGTACACGGGTATATAGCCTATGCCACCCGGGGATAGTGTAGCTTCCCAACGGTGAAAGAATTTTTGAAATAAGTCTAGTAGTTTCGAAGCCTATTCAATACAAACAAACAAACAAAAAATCAAACCTTTCCCTTTATAATATTAGTATAGATGACAATTATCTCTCTCACTTCCTTTTTAATTGTTTTGCCCATTATTTAATAATATTTTTCATAACGCACGAAAATAAACAATCCTACAGAAATCAAATTGTTTGTCTCATCTTTTATGAATGACGTAGGTACTATTACTTTTAAAAAACTTATCATAAGTTGCCATACAGAGTTTTTTTTAATAAGCGAGTCGGACTTAGCGTGGTCTTCTTATATCGATATATCGTAGAATAGACATTTGACCAAATTAATACTATATTAGGTACGCAGTTGCACATCGCCTCAGGTGTGGCCAACATTTCCTTGACGAATATCTCATTAATAATGGAGAATCTCATAAATATTGTATGATAGATGGCGTCGCGTGCCTCATTGGAGCTAGCCAAATGTTTGTGTTTAATTTATTATTCCATTAGCACTGTGAGCGTGGAATAGGCACTAGCGTTATTTCAGGTTACCTACGCGTAGCAATGTGCTTTCATCAAGTACGTACTTAGAATACTATATCACATTAATCATCATGTCAGCCGTTGTCCGTCCACTGCTGGACATAAGCCTTCCCCTACGTCTTCTACACCGATCGTCTTTATGCTTCTTGCATTCATCGGCAAGCTTTACGAGTTCGTCCGTCCGTCTCCTGGGGGGCCGTCCTACGCTGCGATTTCCGGTACGAGGTCACCATTGAGGAACATTTCTATATCAGCTAACGGTTCTGCGAGCTACGTGGCCTGCCCATTGCCACTACAGTCGCGACGTTATTTATGTATGAACATTGTAATAATGAACCTTATTCATTATACATTCGGCCGCGAACTACCAACGAAATGAAAATGCTACGGTGGATATTCGGCCGCGACGTGACCGCCGCGTAACGAGTACATCCGTGGCAGGCAGCCTAGGCGTGCGAGATATCGTGAATAAGATTGAAGAGACTTGCTAGCGCTGGTTTGGTCACGTGCTGCGTTAGCCCCAGGGATACGTGGGAAATAGTGCCTACACTTGCCGGTATCAGGAAAAGCGTACCGCGGGAGATGCACGAAGGGATCGGATGCGAGAGCCAACTGCTTACGATGTGAGGATCGTTGAGGATATATTGGCGGACAGTAGAAGAAAAAGCAAGTAAGCGGACCCTCGCAGAAGCCGGGATTGAAAACTTGGACAATGAAGATGACTTATTTTGGTTTATAATCTTTTCGCCAATAACAACGAAGTTGTAGTGTTCAGAACTAAGAATACTTAACTAAAATATAAGGTTCCGCTGCAAAGGGCAAGGCCACGAATGTAGTAACGGGCCACAGACATAACACTCAGTCCTGCCGGAGCCAACACACCTGCGGTTCTTTGTTTTATTTATTAATGAAAGTATACTGTGCCAGTGTGCACCCATACCATAGTGCTCGTTCATTTGTTCATTCTTTCGAAGAAATTCTCTGAATGACATACATACATACCGTTACGCATTTCTCCCTTTCTGAAATCGTTCCACTTGCTACGATCCTGTTGCTTCTTCATACATACATAACCTGTTAACTTCCTTCCTTGGCACCGTCGGGATCATAGTATTGGAGGAAGATAAGAGGTGTTCTAATTTCTTTAGATATTACTGATGTTATACTTTTTAGTTAAAATTTTCGTACGTTTTGTTGCATTTGAGCCGGTGCTCGAGTTTAAAATGGAGCGCTTTATAAAAATATCTCTGGTCGCTTTTTACATCAGCGTGTAAACCCACATTCGAGAAGTCATGTGGCCTTTACGAGTGTTTAAAATAACACGTGTAAAAGTGCTGAAAAATCTCTCGTTGCCTAACATAAAAGCTCTCGCAAATAACTCGTAAAACTTGAAAAACCAGACAAACACCACCGTTTTCTTTGGTTGTTACCGTGCCGTGGCACTGCGCGATTTGCCGAGCAGTGCACTGCCATGCCTTGGTGCGGCTTGGCCCGGGTGCGCCCAGATCTCGTGAACGGGCCGCGAATGTACCGTTTCTGTAGGTTGTAGCCGAGCTGTAGGCCTAGCACAAGTTGCTCTCGCGCGCGATAAGCGAGAAAAAGCGCGACATAGGTATTGCTATCTTTCCGTCTTAGTATTGAGAGAAAGAAACAAACGCTTTCTCGCGGCGCGAGCTTTGTCGCGGACACACTTGTGCTAGCAGCGTGCGTGCACGTCTTCATTTATTTCGTACGGTGAAATGCAACGCACCGCTCACGCGCTGTTGCTGCAAAGGCGCATTCGCTGCGCGTTCGTGAGATCTAGATACATCCGTTATTACATATTATATAGGGTAGATAGATCTACCCTAAGGTACCATCAGGTACATCGTATACTTAGCAACAACGCCATTCTCCTGAAAGTCCCCATAGTTTCCAAAACTACTGAAGCAAAGTGGCTATTGTATCGCCATCTGATACTGGCTTTTTGCCTTGCGGAATATCCTCCCGAGGGAGCACTGTGTGCGCATTTTCCCACGGCCTCGCTGGCTCGCTAAATTATAACCCCAAAAACGCCTTAGAAGTCATTAGGTTGCGATCCGGCTGGCTCTTAGCTGTTAAGGAACGCGCGCATTGTAATGGGCTACAGCGGGGCAGACTGGGCCGTGGTAGGGCAGAGCGGGGCGCATCGCAAGGTCTATAATTTCGCTCTAGCTTAAGCATGTTGGATTGTTTTAAACGCGAAGACTCAACAATTTGTTTGTATACTGACGGTCGCAATGCAAAAAATAAGTTCATTGTCGTCTTTTAACAATTTGTGAGTCCCTATTATGTCAAAACATTTTGGGTTTTGACATAATCGGCATAATGTTGGTCGCAGTGTTGAAAATACATAGCCAAAGGAAAACACAATCTATGGAGGTCCAAGAAAATTTGCCCATAGCTAACAGTCAGCTTATAGGACATCCGCAAGTGGAAAGGATAGGCCTTTATATACTTACTGCTACGCCAAATATCGCACGGCCAACCCGGATATCAATCAAGGATTTATCCTCTCCGCCCAGCCCGACAAAGAGTGCGATAGTTCACACAAAATGTGTGGCGATTAGTCGGATTTTGGCGGTAGTATCCGGCCCGCTGTGGCCCGGCGTATTGCGTGCGTACCTTTATATGTACCCCGTTGTTCGCTGGAACAGTTAATTGGTAGCCACGGCGCAAATTGGTTTATGCTTCGAGCCTTATTCGCGCCGCTGTCGGCATGTTTGTCTGCTAAGTAGGCGTGTTGTGCGACTAAATTAATGTTCAAGTGCAGGCAAAGTAAAATCTCACCACACCTAATGCCTAACGACAATGTTGTCTCGTACTTCGTGCAAATGCTTGCATTGTTTTGTTCTACTTGGGATGATAAGGTAGCGAGTTTACCATATCATGCTTTAGTCCTCATAGTAACACCTGCCGTTTTGCAGTTTTGTTACTTAAATAAATAAATATTCTGCGACAAATTCTCACAGCGCCATCTAGCCCCAAAGTAAGGAAAGCTTGTGTTATGGATGTTAGATAACTAATAAACTACTTATATACCTTTTTTTATAAATACATACTACACCCAGACCCGTAACAGAAATTAAAATTCATTATTAATTTAATTTCTGCTCGGCCGGAAATCGAACCCGGGACCTCTGTGCGGCGACCGACATGTTAACCAGCTGAACCACTCAGGTTGTCAAGTTACTTTAAACCGAAATACGTGAATAATAAATGTTACCTATGGATAACAGTAACCTACCTCTTTCTATCAGCTGTTCTTATTGTTCGACTCTCTCTAAACAGTATATAAAGACCTCTAACATGATAACTGCGTGTCTTAATATGTTTATTTAATGACAGTAGTGACTGCTTGTCATCAGGCAGGCCGTAAGCTTGTTTGCCAACTTAGTGGTATAAAAAAATATCTTCAGTTTCCCAAATGTTTTATAACTAATTTGTTTCACCGAAATAGGTTTAATCATTAGGAAGTCAATTCAACAAGTAAGGTATTACGGCGTTAATTGTCTCGTTGGTTGTTTAGTAGACAACCATAATTATTTGTTTACTAGATGTATCCAAATCCATGTATGAACCTGTCATAAGTGGAGCATCGATGGCCTAGTGGCAAAGGTATACGACTCGCATGCGAGGGGTACCGGGTTCGAATCCCACTGCTCCCGTGTACCAATGACTCTTTTTTGAGTTTTGTACATTAGTTGAATGCTAACCAATGCTCTTACGGTGAGGGAAAGCATCGTGATAAAATCTGCTGCCAGGCTGAATTTGTAACTATGATCCAATCTGATCATGTTCCCCTGCTAGCAGGGTCACGGAGATCAGATGGCAGTTGCTCCACTATATTACCTGATCTGCGAAATCCTAAATCATGCTTAAAGCGGACCCCGAGCCCTCGTGCTCAAGAGCACAACCGGGACATTAACGCCAAGATGTTGATGAACTTGTCATAAGTAAGTAAGTAAAACCTTTTTAAACCCACAATACTATCCGTAACTTTCCGAACAGCTAATTAGACTCGCAAAACGAAACGTTACACTAAACTAAACGTTAAGGCTAATGAATCGTGTCCAATAAGAGAATGTTTTCGCTTCCCGTTACAACGGGGACACAAAAATGCCGTTCGGATTTCGGCCCTCTATTGTTTCGAAAACCCAAACCGTAACTTACATTAACGAGCGCACAAAAGGTAATTCTATAAAATTACAAGGGATCAAACATGGCGCCTACATTTTTCCTTTGGCCCTTTTCCGGTACAGGAGATAACAGTGGAGACTGTGCCCGGCCGCCCAAGGGTCGCAATCACAAAGAGCGACGTAATAATGACGTAAATTTTTGGCATAATTTTAATTAAAGGCTAATTTGGGACCGTTACCAACCTGCAAATTGCCTTTGTAATAAACATTTTTGATAAAGAACGTTGGGTGCGCAACATTTCGCTAAAGGGTCAGCCCTGTAACGTAAAACCGGTCAATTGCGAGTCCGGCTCCCCTAGGAGGGTCCCGTAGCATTAGCATAAGTAATTCCTATGTTAAGTCATGTTAGTATTCTGCGGTTAAGTACCTACAAGACAGATGCCGGAATAAAAAGTGAGTCGTATATACCTATCTATTAAATGGAAACGGAAATCTGAAAATAAAGTAACGATTTCAACATACCAAATTGAATCAAACAGAATCGAAATCGGTTCAGTGAAAGGTAACAAACACACAGACTGACAGAGTTCCTTTCGCATTTTTAATATTAGAATTATTGTTATACTTTAATGTTAGGATAGAGATTTTATGTTAGAGAAAAAACAAAAGAATGGTAACATTACATCGAAAAAAGCAGCCCTACTACTATAATAATATTTGATAATCTTGCATGGAGTTAATATCCCGGTTATGTCATCTAGCTAGAGAGGCTGGGGTCCGCCTTGACGATGCTGCAGCCGCCGTAGCATGACGGGCTTTGTCACGCGCGAGTGAGCGAGATAACTCTAGCTAGCTTCTTCCATTTGCGTTGAATGCGAGACTTAAATTAGTAACAGACGTTCCGTTGTGGCTGAAAATGACCAACCGTCAGTTGTAGTTAATACTAGAACCGTCAGTTGTAGTAATAGTAAATAGTCAAATAGTTTATTCAAATTAGGTTTTACATGAAACACTTGGGACATGTGGGCCTTATAAGAAAGCTCACTGTTACCCAAAGGGGAATGGAAAGAGCTATGCTCGGAGTTAATTTGCGCGATCGAATTAGAAATGAGGAGATCCGCAAGCGAACCAAGGCCACCGACATAGCTCTAAGGATTGCCAGACTGAAGTGGCAGGGCACATAGCTCGAAGAACAGATGGCCGATGGGGCAGTAAAGTTCTCGAGTGGCGACCACGTACCGGAAGACGCAGCGTGGGTAGGCCTCCTACAAGGTGGACCGACGACCTGGTAAGGATCGCAGGAACCAGCTGAATGCGGAAAGCACAGGACCGGCCTTTGTGGAGATCTCTGGGGGAGGTCTATGCCCAGCAGTGGGCGTCTTCTGGCTGATATGATGATGAAACACTTAGACGGACAACATAAAAAATGCTTTGCGCCACGGCCTCGTATAGCCGAATAAAGATATAATCCCACGACAAAGCCGGTCACATGCTATGCAGGCAAGATTTGGCAATGTACTTTACGACGGCGATACTATTCTGTAAAATTTTTAAGTTTCTATTTAGTAGGTTGACGCGTACGAGCGTAATATCGCTCATGTGATTTGCGCTGCATTCGAGTCATAACATCTTATACAAAACTAGCGGTCCCAAACATTAAACTATCCCGCGGAACCCTATTATTTTTCTGTTATAGAAAGAACCTAACCTATGTCACTCCGAAATAAAGTAACTTAATATTATTGACAGAATTTTCGAAAACGATTCAGTAGTTTTGAAGAGTACCCTAACAAATAAAATTCACAAACTCACAATATCACAAACACACACATTTCCTCTTTCTTCCTTCCTCGTGGTTTCTCTAACACGCTACTCAAAGACAGCTGCGTATTATAAATTAAGGTACATAGCGCAACCGAAATTATGCTCAGTTCCCAAGACACAGACCTGCGACAGTCAGACAGGAGCTTAGCAATTCAGTTCTATTGTCATCCCACGGAACCCCGAAAACAAGTTCGCCGGTTACAAATCTGCGAAGTGTGTGCTCACACATAAATGTTTGCAATTTAAATTTATAGACGTTGTTGGGTATCGCATCACGTTCAAATTAGTTTAAAAGCGGCGTATGTGGCGTTTACATCGATGTTTAACGCGAGGTGCTTCGTCATTCGCCATTTTGCGCACCTGCTAATATATTTTATAATATCTATTACGATGTGCGTGGGTTCTCCTTGACGAAGTTTGCTTATGTCCTCTTGTTCTTATCGGTGTACTTACGTACCTTGGGCGGTATCACTACGTCGTAGAAGTCGCTAACGTTTTAATGGGTACCTCTGTAATCAGCGAAATCTTCCACTTGATTTTATGTAAAACGATGTTATGAGTTTTTGTAATGCGGCTACTTTATATTTAATGTCCCGGTTGTTATCATAGAGTGTTGTGGAGGGCGCCGTAGGTTATCCTACGTCTTCGAGTATTAGCAAAATTCCGCTTTGTAGCGATAGTAGAGGTTCAGGTGACCCACAAAACGTTGGTCTGCCCGAGCACAACCTGGTACAAAATATTTTTTGTACCAGGTTGCCAAAGGAAGACTTTTCTTAGCGATAGTACTTACTTATCCTCTAGTGCGGGTTCCAGAATTAAATAACCAGTCTGTCTCACATCCACTTGGCAGTTACCCACCTCTAAAATTTCAGAACACATTACTCAGGCAAATGCTAAAACTCTCCACTGCCAAAGCTACGTTGCCCCATGGAGCATGTAAATGAGAGCAGACGAAAGGAGCCTTTTAAGTAAGAATAAATAAATTACGAAACCAGTTTGGTAACTGTATAATATATAGGTAGGTAGTAGATTTGTCTGCCGCCAGCGTAAATCAATGTTACCATATTTTTCTAGGGTAGAACGCCTAGTCAGATAAAGTAATCAAATAGATTGCTTTCTTATTTGATTTAACGTGACCTTACATCAAAACATGATTGAATCGCGTCACATGAAATAAAGTAATCGTGTTTTCCAAATAGAAATAAAGCGGAGGGAATATTATTAAATTTGTGGCTGTTTCACCATATTATATGAGTAACACGTGGATAATATTTTTTATTGCCTAGAGAATACACATACGAACGGTCCACCTGATGGAGAGCGGCCACCGTCGTCCAAGATATCTGCAACCTAAGGGGTGAGGATGCGGTGCCGGAATTCGATGTACCTGTAGACATGCCTTTTGAAGAACCTCATTTTATAGTGCAAATTAAAGACTCCGGGAGGGAGAGCTCATTCCACATCTTGCATGTGCGCGGTGCCCGCGATGCCCGTACGTTAGTTGGATACCAGTCCTCTAAATGGTGTAAATCCCAGTAGCAAGATCACGTCAAATCATCATGATTTTAACCTCATTAACGTAGCGAAGACATAATTGGGCTTAGTAAACAACATTATGTCGTCATTATTCGTCGTTTTTCGACGTCGAGGATGACAACATTAATGACGTTAAAATGACGAGGATGACGACATTAACGACATAAACAACATTTTTATTTTGACGTATACTCAATGACATATTCGTGGACAAAATATTCGTGGACAAATTCACACAGCGCCATCTAGCCCCAAACTAAGCAAAGCTTGTGCTATGGGTGCTAGATAACTGATATACTACTTAATTACTTTTAAATACATACTTATTATACATAGAACACCCAGACCCGTAACAGAAATTAAAATTCATCATTTCAATTTCTGCCCGGCCGGGAATCGAACCCGGGACCTCTTGCGTGGCAGACCGGCATGTTGACCATTGAACCACTCAGGTCGTCAATGACGATGACATTAACGACGTTAATATACATGTCGAAGTATATTCGACGACATGAAATGACAGAAAATGTCGGTTCAAGAAAATTCTTAAAAATATTTGAATACTGTTTTTCATTGTCTGATGTCGCTGCTTGTATTTTAAAACGTGCCAACGACGTGTCACCTCGAAAATATTGTAACCCCTTTGCAGGAATATAAGTTGTTCTGTCCTTGTTCACGAGATGGCTCTGAGTGTATTTTTAAACGTGACTCCGTTAAATAATGACCATGGAGATGATCCATCCGTTCTTTACTCCCTAGTACTAGGCTCCCCCACCCCGCATTGCGGCGAACTTTCACGAAGTGGGAAGGATTCAAAGAGTCCATGGCGGCCGTCATGGACGCGCTCGACTCTCCGCTCGCTTTTTCATCCGACTACTTCGATAGTTCGGATAAAATCGACCTGCGGTTGCCTCTTTAAAGTCCCACAGTCAGTCAGCGTCGAAAGACAACGAAGTAGTAGCCCTTAGGGTCTGCTGCTCTAAGTCCGAAATCTGATTAAAGCTAAAAACGCAGCCCTCTACCCGACTCCAGAGTACAGACGCACTGCGAACCGACTACAGCGGGCAGTGAGAGCACGTCTCGACGAAGTGAGGAACTCCCGCTGGGGAGACCTCAGGAGACGATTTCCCTGTCCCATCGAGCGTACTACAAAGTGACGAAAGCCCTTCGTACAGACGCCAGTATCTCTATCCCTCCTCTTGTTCGCCCAGATGGCACAATTGCGTTTGCGGACACCGAGAAAGCCGAATACTTTGCAGACAGCATTGCTTCTCAATGCTCCCCTATCACCATGGAGTGCGACCCCGTTCACGTGAGTGTTTTGGAAGACGAAGTCCGTCAAAAGACCTCACTCCCTCCCACCACAAACCCTGTCAACCCCGACGAGATCCACTCCTTCATCAAGGGTTTCAAATCTAACAAAGCGCCGGGCGCGGATGGAATTTCCAACCAAGCGCTTAAGTACCTGCCCGAACAGGTGCTTACTTTGTTAGCGCTCATTTTTAATGCTTGCTTTGACCATTGCCATTTTCCAACCGCGTGGAAAGAAGCCATAGTCATAGGCATTCCCTAACTGGGAAAGCCATTAAATGTAGCGTCATCCCACCATCCAATAAGCCTCCTCTAGGCACTAGGCAAATTATTCTAGAGAGTAGTGCTGTCTCGAATGAAAGAACATCTCTTTAAAGACGATGTTCTTATTCCCAATGTTATCAATTCGGCTTACGTCCCATACACAGTTGTCCCAGGCAAGTCCATCGTATAGTAGAATTCATCCTCAATGGATTCTACCCAAAGAGAGAAAAGACGGTCGCAGTCTTCTACGAAGTCGCCAAGGCCTCCGATAAAGTCTGGCACGAAGGCCTTGTATACAAGCTAAACAAGCTTGGTCTCTCCGATCGACTCTTCCGATTAGTAGCGTTCTACTTAAAACACCGTACCTTTCGGTTCAGACACGAAGGTACTTTGTCTTCCCCACGTCCACTGAAGGCCGGTGTCCCGCAAGGCTCTGTACTCTCTCCCCTACTCTATATACCGTACACGAACGATATCCCCGTCCCCGACAACGGGGTACAACTGTCCCTTTTCGCCGACGACACGGCAATCTACGCCAAAAGGCGAAGGACACCCATGGCAAACCTCCAAAAGGCGGTGAACCAGCTCGAAGCTTGGTTCAAACTGTAGCGCATCGAAGTGAATCCGGAGAAGAGCTCAGCGGTTTACGTTAAGCGCAGACGGGGTGACAGGGACCCCCGTCCCCTCCGCATGCAAGGGAAACTAGTTCCCTGGTAGCGCGCTGTAAAATATCTAGGCGTCACGCTTGACAAAAGGCTCGCTTTCCGGCCCCATGTCGATAGAGTGTGCCGCACCGCCCGTTTCTACCTGGTTCGCCTCATCTATATATTGAGGCGATTCAGTAAAATGTCCCTTAGGAACAAGCGAACCCTCTACGAGGTGTGCGTTCGACCGGTGTTGACATACGCCTCCTCCGTCTACGCTCGTGCGAGCTCCCTCGGCATTAAGAAACTCCAAATTTTGCATAACATCTTCTGCCGTAGGGAAATGGTGGCTCCATGGTACGTCCATTATGCGGACCTACACAGAGACATGGACCTGCCTACCCTGCAGCAGTTTCTTAAAACGCTCTCCGAGACATTCTTCAAGGCCGCGGAGGAGCATCCCAATCCGCTCGTGCGAGAGGCAGCAGCCTACTATCCCCGCCCGGTCTCCGGCCACGTGGTACGGAGACCGAGACATGTCCTCACGGACCCCCCTGACGAATTGTCGAGCGCCCTGAACCTCCTCCTGGAGGCTCAGGACGACCCGACGGAGCCCCTCCCTGCCGTTTCAGCGGCCCCAGTAGGCCCCCAATCCCAATCCACAGCAGCGGGACCCCCTTCTGGGGTCTCGCTATAATTTCTCCAGTGTATGCTCCGTAAGAAGTGACGTTGAGCGCACCCCGTCCCTAGGGGGTGTCGCATCCGATGAAACCTGGAAAGCCTTCCCGGCTACAGGCGCTCCCAGGGGGTGTTTAGTACGTATGCGCCTAAGCTTTTCTGGCGAGACGTGCATAACCAGTCCGGCCGGCCGGCTGGTACTCATGAGAGTTCACCTCCTCCCTCCCAACCGCAATACCGGAGGGTGCCCATTTCGTTAGCGTTGGGCGCAAAAAAAATCCTTTGTTTATCTAGATTGTTAGACTTACTTAGACTTTAAGTAAGTCTGACATCCTAGGCGAGTCAGTGACTTTTGAATTGCGAGATCATAGTCGTCATCATATTGGGTTTCCACCTGGCTTTGACTTTCACATTCTGAAACCGACCAGCTGTTCAGTCAGTTAATTTCTGTAATTCTCTATATTAAAGCTTCTTTGTCAAGTTAACATCGTGTTTGTCAAACCTGATGCCGTCACGTTCGCGTACCCACTACAACAACCTTACACTATACATATTTTATACTAGCGCTCCGCTCTGGCTTCCGCGCACGGGCAGTAAACTTAACAAATTATACATCTAAATCTTCCTCACGAATCACTCTATTTGAATATGAGTGAAGTAATAAAATATGAAAATCCTATAGGTGATATAACGTTCAAACCACTCCAATTCTAACGTTAAAATAATGTCATTTCAAACGTGGAATAGGCCGTTATATTTTGTGACATCATCATTTCTTTTCGACGTTTAAATTGACTGAAATATGTCGTAATTTTTACGTTTCGTGCTACCTGGGATGGAATTTAATTAATATTAAAATGAATAGAAAAGACATAAAACACTTAAAACATTGTTTATTTACAAAAAGGTATTCACAGTGTACATTCAAGGTTATGACTACATGACATTTCGTTAGACAATAATGACATAATTTCAATTAATACTCTCTTGGCTACTTAACGAAAACCATATCAGTACCTATTAGCCCCGATATGCAAAAATGACAGTTTTATATAACCTTGACATTATTGTATCCTTACTTACGAAAAATTTACAATCCTGTAATGATTGATCGATATACGATTATCATTTATCTTTATTTAAATTTACAATAGAATTTTCAATACAATTCATTGTTTCATTTCATTTCCTATGTACATATTTTACGGGTTGAGACTTGAGATGCAAAACAAGTTCTTAAATGATAAATAAAATTCGTAACAAGCTTTGACATTTGTCAGAATACTTGTCAAGACTAATAAAAGGCACCCAAAAACGCTGGGTTTATTATGTTTAGGAGTTCCTAAAGCCACCTTGAGTCACCATCATCAGATCAGTTCATTAGTATTATAACATTGCACTATCACCGAACTTACCGTAGTGTAAAAAATTCAGTTCTGTCGGAATTTGGGAACTGAATCAAATTTAACTTGCAAGATTATATTACGAACAGACTCGGGCACAGGTGAAGTTAAAAATAAATAATGAAATCTTAAAATAGAACAAAGTAGGCAGTATTACATTTAACACAGTTATGATTTACCATCATCATTAACAGTGTAGGTGGATGTTGTTATATTAACATAATAAAGATTATTTCGCAATATTAATCTTAGCGGTAATCTAGCGCTTCAACTCATATTCTGCGTTAAGAAATAAATTATCGCACGGTGTGGGCGGAGTAAGATGACATCAATTAATGATGTCAACTTACTCGTTCGTGTGCGATGCAGGTATAATGATGATTTATTATTTAATTTACTATCGGTCACTTTACACAGCAATAGGATGATGATAATGATCATGATGATCCACCAAACCCAGGACCTCAGCTATTGATAAGAATTTACATCTAACTTTGCTGTGCAATGGGTCTCTGCTTGGTGGTTGAAACGGACATCGAAATCTGCCAAAGACATTTGCCTCGCAGCTGTTTGTTAGTTTTATAAATACATGCGTTTGTATGGGTGACATTTGAGGAAGCGGGGAACCTCAAAATTCAAGCGATAAGTGTCGTAGTCGCATATTGTCGTCGGTAACTCTCCAGATGGATTTTAGTAGTTATGTTCGCGAAAAGAATGCGTGGCTTGTGAAGGAATGTGCGCGCCAGACGTCCAAAGCGAATTTCGTATTAAAGTGAATGGACAATGTAGGTATTGGGGGGATTAGGGCGCCCTACCACCTTGATCTGGGCCTAAGTGAACCTCACCTGCCCGCGGTCCCCCTGTCCTAGCCCCCTGTTGACAGACGGATGAGGCTCTGGCGAACCGGCTTTTTCTTAACAGGTTGTGCGGGTCAGATGGCAGTCGCATAATGTAAAAAGCCAACATGCTACAAATATTTAAAAGGATTCAGGCAGGAAATCGTTTTCAATATTTCTGAAAGCGCTTCGGACCCTGGATGGCAGATTTACCGCTAGCCAGCGCCAGAATTTACCGCTCCGACTAAGAAGGTGAAACTATTCACAGAACAGGATCAAGGTTTACAATCTGTTGTTGTTAACAATATTCTGATAGGCAGTGATGAGTTAAGAATCTACCATCTGTCTTGACAAGACTTTTATTAAGGTTCAATGGTCACGGCGACGATGGAGCAATATAATAAAGAAGATATTTTGCTCACTCATGTTAAACGTTTAATTATCAGCATTACTGAATATTTTGTTCAAATATTTACAATGTATTTTAATAAAACATACTTAAATAATAAATGACTCTCATTAACATCTAATGTAAGAAAAGAAGTTTGATTTATCCCTACTGAGATTTGTAATTAACATATTAATGTCTAATTCAGTAGGTTTCCTATTTTTATATTTACAGTTCATTAAAACTCTGATATTAGATTTTTCTACAAACAGAAGTCTTAGACTTATTCGTAAACTTTTTGTAATAAGCTATTTCTGTACCTTTTATTTATTCAGGTTTTGTTTTTAACAACCATATACTCAACACAACCGTCACACTCATATTTCAAAGATTTTGAATCTAAAATTAAGCTAGACAGTGATTATTTTACATTCGTAAATCAAAATGAAGGACTAAACACAACGTACCTTCATATTTTATTAATCTAAAAATAATAGGATTATAAAAGTTCATTCATATAATATTTATTATCATTAAAATATTATTGATTATTTTGAATGAAAAATGAAAAACTTGCCATAAATACTAATCAACTTTCCTTTACTAAACTAAAATGATCTAGTACTGCCATCACTGAGGCATTAATTTCAGTTGTGGAATGTATAGGGACCGATAGAGCATAGTACTGGTACAGTCTAAACTACTATATACTATAACATGATAGAGCAACCGATGACCGTAAAAAATATCCACAATTAAGCGACTTATTACCATAATTCGTTTCTTTATACGTCAGTTATACTTATTACTAACCCTCCTAATGCACGCGCATTGTATGCACTGTCATTGCAACTCTACAATTCTACCAGTGGCGCCGGTCATCTGTTCACGAGTGACTTAAAAATTGAGGACATGAGTTTTGATTTAAGACTGTAAAAGAAAAAGTATAATGTTTGTGGCAGGGTGCTGAAAAACTCTCTACTTCCGTGCATTGAGAACAGCAGCAGCAATAGAATTTGGTTATGTGGAGCAACTTTCCAGCCGCCGCTTTGCATGGCTGCGGGCCGCTCTCCGCTTACAACATGGACCACCACCGATGCGGAATCTGTGGACAAAGATACTTGTCAGTCATTCCATAAAAATCATGACGCATGAAACATGCCTGTTATTTGATATGCAACTCTATTGTCAAGAGTATGAGGGGAAAAATACAATGCGTGTTCGAGAGGCGGAACGGTATCTCACGCCTCGCGTTATTGTGTAGGGCATGGGCTCTATATTGGTTCAACTTAATATCGATAGGTATATTATATACATACATATGACAGAGACCGCATTAATTCACTAGTTATCGTCATATCAAACCTTTTTCGCCCCTTCCCCTTCTGTATTTATAAATATTTCCATAAAGCATACGTGCTCGTGAGGCTTCTAGTTTAAATTCTAGGTTAATACTTTAAAGATCTAGATTTGTAACTGTAATTATTTGACCTGACAAATCCTGCATCATGGTCAAGGCGGACCCCGGGCCCTCGTACGCGAGAGCCAACCGGGACATTAACGCCAAGATGATTTTATTTTTAATTTAATGATCTAGGTTTGATCTTTATATTTTATCCAATACCAGCCGTATTAGGAAATGAACGTTTATAAATCTCTACCTACCAAAAGACGATAAATCTAAATTCCGTTCATTTCAGGAATATTATTGAAGAGGTAAGTATTTACAACGTAAATATCGTAACAGGGTCAATTTTGTCGTTGATTTCTAAGAGGATTATTTTAGTGAACACTCATCGGGAATTTAATAAGAAAATGGTCGCCGATATAAATTAAATGGTAAGATTTAAATTAACCTCAATTGAGAGTGAATTATATTCTGTCAACAATACGCTAACCTTTTTAAAATGAGACCGCCACATTATAAAGCGTAGGTGTGCTTTGTAATATGACGTTGCTGCAATATTACAAAGCACATTCCATACATCTACAATCCGCCTGAACATCATCATCATCATCTTGGCGTTAATGTCCCGGTTGCACTCTCGCGCACGAGGGCCCGGGATCCGCCTTGACCATGATCTAGGATTTAGTAGGTCAGATAATTACAGTGGAGCGACTGCCATCTGACCTCCATGACCTTGCTACCTGGAAAACCTGCTCAAATTGGATCTTGGTCATACATTCAGTCGCCTAAATGTCGCCTAAATGTCTCTAGAATATATAGATATTATATACAACACCAAGGTCATAGTACGCTTGGTTATCTGACCCTTGAATCACCAAATATATCTCGCCCCAACGAGCGCTTATCTAATAACAAACTCGTCCAAACTTAGACGTGTTTGATTGCTTCGCCGGTGATTAGGCTGGACACCTAAACAATTGTTTGCTAAGTTCCCATACGTTGAACGTGGGTTGAGAGCGTCTTTGGCCAACTGGTTAACGTATTCAACTGTAAGCGAGAGGTACTGGGTTCGAATCACACTGCTGCCATGTACCAATGGCTCTTTTCTGAGTTATGTACATTAGTTGACCGACGTTGTTACGGTGAGGCAAATCATCGAGATGAAACCTGCACATTCAGGCGACTGAATGTGTAATCGTGATCCAATCTGGTGAGGTTGTCCTGATAGCAGGGTTATGGAGGTCAGATGGCAGTCGCTACATTGTTAGTATCAACAAGAAATAAACGCCAAGTTTTTTTTTATATAATCTTTGTTTCGTTTATTTCGTTTCTTTCTTTGACTCACTGTTTAATTGGTGTAGCTCTACTTAATTACGTTTTAATTATTAATATAGTCAAAGAGATGTTTGATCCATTTTCTTATGTAGTTACGGTTTTTCTTGACTACAGTAGAATTTTCAACAGTCAGTGTTTGCGTTTTTGCCATATTTAATTAAAATATTGTATATTTGTGGCGTAGCGTTCTGCCCTTACCCAACCCTACGATACACCTACCCTACACCTACACAACACCTACCTAATACCTACCCTACACATACCCACACTTGTTATCTACTCTACACCTACCGTGCACCTTCTTTATACTACCTACATTGTTTTGCTTGCTTATAAACCTTCCTCTTGAATCACTCTCTATATAGTTGAAAACCGCATTAAAATCCGTTGCGTAGTTTAAAAGATCTAAGCGTACATAGATACATAGGGACAAACGACGAGAAGCGATGTTGTCTTATACTGTACAGAAGCTATTTTAGTATATACGAGTACTCGTAGATTGCTTGTTTTTTTTTCGAGAAACAGCTTGCGGCGTACAATATTTCATACTGAAAATTAAAAACAGACATCTCGCATAGCCAAAGCCGAGCCTAAGGTAACGACGCCGAGGTTTTTAGTAATAACCACGTTGCGATCTCATTTACATTGTAATATAACGAATTCAGCGGGTAAATATGACGCGGGCATTCAAGTTTCTACCTCATTTTTCCTTATTTACGTTCAGGTCAAATTAAGAGATTTCAATTTTCATTACCTTACAGGCTGCGAGGTATTTGCTGCGTCGACGATTTATTTTGGCGAGGGATTTTTTAGAGAATATTTGGCGGTTTTATTCCCTGTGTTTTTATAGAAAATCATCGCGGGAAGTAAGGCCAATAACAGATGGATGGAAGAACGGCCCGAATCTCAAAGGACTGTAGCGCCAAAGGAAGAAGAATCTAAATATATATTATATTATATTATTAAACTAAAAACTGGCCGTGTAGTGTCCGGCAGAGTAGAATAGCACCAACCCCTTACACTCATGGGTGTCGTACAAGGCGACTAATGTTTTCGAGGCAAAAGATTAAGAGTCTCCGTAGTCTGGAAAATGGGCAGCAGCATTTTCCATTGTTATATTTAAACACTGGGATCCCCAACCCGCCTGCCAAGCGTGGAAATTATGGCAATAACCTCCTCTTTCGTGGGAGAGGCCCTAAGTCCTGCAGTGGACTGTTACGGGCAGTAATGATAATTAAACTAAAATACGCACATATAGTTCGATTCTTCCTCATTCATCATCATCACTAAAAACCCCGGCTGCTATTAAAAAACTGAAAAGTGAAAACCAGCCGAATGTTGAAAGTAATCATGATCATCATCATCATCCGAGCGGTCAATCCCAGCTACTGCCAGGGTCCGCTTTCCTGCTGAATGTTGAAAGTAAATGGGTGTGTAATCAATGTTAGTGTATTTTTAACTTTAAAGCAGTCGGGCCTCATTTTATATAAGCGGACACGGATACTCAATATTTATAGAAATTTAGACTGGGTTCAAAAAGGTTTAGGGTTAGGGTTAAGGTTTGGTGGGTTTTAGGTGGGTTTGGCAGTCAGTTAAAAAAACAAATATCATCAGAGTTAGCCGAGCACACCGAGATGGACGGCCGGCCCTTGTTTTAGTTTTATGGTAGGGGAGAGGGGCTGGACGATTGAAGGCTACGTGCTATAGCTAGACTCTGTCTTTAAAGTCAAGAGACTTGGGAAATTATAAGATTTATCGACATCAACAAGTAAGCAAAACTGATTGAATAATGAAGACGGCCCATATATATACCTACATACAACAAGATAGAAGCTAAAAGATGGACGTATCACTATTTAAAAGCAGGTTGCTTATTAGTTGATTTCGATTAAAATGCCAAATTTCAGAGTCTACGGCACCGCACCTACTGACATCGCATCGTAGAAATACCGATAAGAGCTCGCCCAACGCAATAACGCAAGAACTTGCGAATTGATTCTTCTGTGTTATTCTTTCTTTCTTTTGGGCTTGATATTATTGATAAGAAGATATAGTCACACGTTTAAGTTTTTTATAAAGATATAGGAAATAATAAAATAAAGGAGAACGGTGTGGTGCAAATGAACTCGCAAGGTTTTACGTTGTGGGAGCTCGTGTATTTCTACACAATGTTATCATATTACAATTCCATAAAGCACTCGACCTGTAATTGATCTGTTTCTGAAAGACTTCATTGATCTTGCACGGTACGCCTTTAGGAAAGTGGTTCATGTTAATCTAGGACACCACGCCATTCACCGCCGAAAAACGTATTACATTGAAACAAACACATAAATCCTTAGTTAGATTGTCTGTTGAAATCGATTGGGTTTTACTTATGATTTCCTGTTATACTCGTATATTTTGCGGAAATACAGTAAGCTAGTAAATATAAATCAGCGGAACGGGGGCGATGCAAACATGCGATGATATCGCTGAGCAAATAGTGGATTTGGATTGGTTTATTTAGGGTTCAGTAAAAGGGCGCTGAGAAACAAACATATCCCAACCGGGACACAGGAAATGCAAATAAGAAAAAAATATGACGCTCCGAAACACGGGCGGATTATGAAATAAACTTTTGCGCTTATGAAAACAGAGATGCTTTTCGTCGAATTAAACTCTCAAAACATAATACTTAGGGTTGAATGTTGTGATGTTGTGGTACTACGCAAGGGAAATTAAAGTTAGTCGTTTGACGGGAAGACATGATTTTGTTTATTACACAAACAATCCTTTTTTCTTACCAAAATGTAGAAGAGTCTACTTGCTTAGTGATTAGTAATAGGCATAATCATGCCTGAATGTTGATAATATCAACACAACAGGTGTATCTGTGAGGTCGGCTGGTGGAGGAGGGGCGATTTGGTTGTGAGTTCCTCAAGTGTTATTCCGCGAAATATCATCATGAGACGTTCCGCGGAATCAAATGCTACCTGCCCCGCGCCCCGCGTTCATCCCTGAAACTGCACCCTCACACCCGCCGCGGGCGATATACCAGTTGTATTGTCGATCGAATGTAAGGTTAAAAGTAATAAAAACATCCGAGAAGTCAATATTCAATACCTATTGATTGCTTTCGATAAAAAAATATACCGTCACGTTCAATCAGTCTCAGGGCCACCAGCGGAAGACCTTGCTATTAAACTTTCTTTATGCCTTGTATCCCCTAAAGGTAGATTAGCTAGGGCCTTCGTACACTAGGCAAAACATTCTCCGTTGTGTATTTTCAACTCGGACCCACCGGCATGGAAAAGCCATCCACTGAGTAGCCACAAAACCGGCGTTGGCACTATGTAGCTGTGACGCGAGCAATAATCACTTGGGGTTTGAGAGGTCATGGAGTCAATTTTAGTGTAGAGTAGGGAAGCCTAACAGTGGACTTTATGACGATATTATGACCATATGTAAGTCTATTTCAACAAAGGGTGGTGGTATAGTTCCCGGAGTAGTGAATACCGAAGCTGCTGGGCAGTTTACCGGCTACATAAGCATTTATAGTGTCTGAGGTCTGACTGTCTTTAGCCAGCTGGTGCACGCGCACTGCTCTGTCTTCACGCTGATGCCTCTGCATTGCGCGTAGTCACAGTGCGAGTCACAGAGTTGCAGTCAGAGTCGTCGTCGGAATCCCATTTGGCAGTCAGAGTACTTACTAGTACTATTAATAAAACAATTTTCACACCAACCGGAGTTGCTAGACGCGCAATTTAAAGTGGGGTCACGTCGAAATCACAGATGGTGTCACGGTCTGAGCCATACACGCACCAAAACGCTTCGCGGGATATTGCCACGCTACGCGTAATCAGTGTCTGAATTGCAATCGTAGTCGGAGTGACACCGGAGTCACTGTCGGGGTCACACTCAGGGTTAACGGTCGGAGTCACGGTCGGTGTTAAGAGACAGAGTAACAGACAAAGTCACTGTCAGAATAGTGGAGTAGTAACACTTACTGAATACATAAAATTTATACCCACCGGTGCTGCTAGGTGCGTAGGTACAGCTCCTGGAGTCAAGCGGCTGGTGCGTGTGCGCGGCTGATATTGCTAGTGGACATCACAGTCAAAGTCATACATAGTCGCAGTCACAGTTGGCGTCACAGTCGCAGTAACTGTCAAAGTCACAGTCGGAGTAACAGTGGGAGTCACAGTCGGAGTAACAGTGGAAAATACAGTTGGCGTCACAGTCGGAGTTACAGTTGGAGTCACAGTCGAGTCACAGTCGGAGTCACAGTCGGAGTCACAGACGGAGTCACAGACGGAGTCACAGTCGGAGTCACAGTCAAAGTCACACACAGTTGGAGTCACAGTCGGAGTTACAGTTGGAGTCACAGTCGAGTCACAGTCGGCGTCACAGTCGGAGTCACAGTCGCAGTCACAGTCGGAGTCACAGTCGGAGTCACAGTCAGCGTCAAAGTCGGAGTCACAGTCGCAGTCACAGTCGGCGTCACAGTCGGAGTCACAGTCGCAGTCACAGTCGGAGTCACAGTCGGAGTCACAGTCAGCGTCAAAGTCGGAGTCACAGTCGGAGTCACATTTGCAGTCACTCTCGTAGTCACAGTCAAACTCACTACACCTTACAAACACTACAAGATATATATACAACAATACCCACCGGAGCTACTAGGCGCGCAGGTATAGTTCCCGGAGTCCCGCGGCGCGGCGCGCGCGATCAGCAGCCGGCTGGTGCGCGTGCGCTGCTCGGTCTCCACGCTGATACCGCCGCGCTGCGCGTAGTTCACCACGTTGCCGCCGCGGTACCAGTATATGAAGCTGGTGGATGGAGTGGGAAAGAGAAAAGAACTAGTTAATGTATAAATACTTAAAGTGAAATAGCGAAGGAGCGTCGGTGGCCGAGTGGTTAAGACATCCGACTCGTAAGCCAGAGGTATCGGGTTCGAATTATACTGCGACCATGTACCAATGACTCGTTTCTTAGTTATGTACATTAGTTGAATGCTAACCGATGCTATTATAGTGAGAGAAAACATCGTGATGAAACCTGCACATTCAGGTGACTAAATGTGGAACCATGATCCAATCTGGTCAGGTTTCCCTGTTAAAAGGGTCATGGAGGTCAGATGGCAGTGCTCCACTGTTATTACCTTATCTGCCAAATCTTGGATCATGGTCAAGGCGGACTCCAAGAGCATAAAAGTGCCATTACCGCCAAGACGACTACAACTAGACTTACAAAAATATCACCATCGGGCGCCGATGCCAGGAACGTAATAATAATAGTATAAAATCTGAAAGTATCACACACTCTGCTGATAATTTTTAATAACAAACTAACGACTAGCATTTCGAAATGACAAAACAAACTAAAACCAACTAAAGGATGTCGCTTCATTTTCGCAATCAATTTATTTTATTTTCCACAATTAAATGGAGCGTAGCCGAGCTACGCCGTAGCACGTCTACGCCTCTACGACAATGCCGTTAACAGAAAGATAGCGTACGGAGTGTGGACGACAATTATTTTACGTTGCAAGCTGCAAGCGGCGCAGTGCTGCCACCCTCGGATTAACTGCAAGTTATTGCTCCCATTATTTACTTGCTTAGCCTTTTTGCTCACAATTGCAAGCGTGCAGAGTTCCGTGATACAAAGCGAAGCACGCTTCGAGGAGCTTCGGGAAAACAAGATTCTATACACTGTCGATGGCTGCATTATTTTCACAAAGTTACCCTTTGATACTAGTGTCGATAAAAGAGAGGCGCCTGCTGTTTATGGAATGCGTTTGTGAAATGTTTTGTTCAACGTGAACTGTATGAAATTGTGTATCACTTATAATTTGTTGTATCAGCTCTACCAGTCTGAAGAGATAAAATGAGTCCATATTTATTTCGGCAGCCAAACAAAAATTTTTGCATTGTTGTCTTTCGCTTTGAAGGATATGGTAGCCAGCACATAACGTCATGAGGAATTTTATCACATACGAGTCGTTTTCACTGTGACTGTAGGAATCCCAAATGTTATGGGCGACAGTTCCAGCGTTCCATCAGCTCGGCTGTCTGCTCGTTTGTCAGTGAGTAGTGTAAAAAAATCAACCAGAAGGGCCAGCTAACAATTATTTAGGAACTTTATTGCAGCGGCTTTCACCCGCGCGCTTTTCGGATCTCTTTGAACAATCAACTTTCCTGAGGAAACTTTTTACTTTCACGTGATAAAAAGTAGCCTATGTTACTCAGTGATAATGTAGCATTCTATTAGTGATAGATTTTTTTAAAACAATCCAGTACTTTGTGAGTTTATTCATTACAAATAATGTTACAAATTTAATTACATAAAAATTGCATTTTTTATGTAATTAAATCTTTAAAAAAATCTTTACTCTTTATAATATTTCTGCCAATACTTTCAACAATTTCGCGGCAGATTTTTTTTGCCAAATTCGAAGAAACCGAGCTGTGTAGTAAACCTACAATTTCAAACAGCACCAACTCCTAAGTCCTATATTGCAATTTAGACGTGACAACTTGTAGACATACCCAGTAACTCGAGTCCGGCGAATTGTCACCCGATAGCTACGAATCGATTTATCGCCTGACCGTCCCTACAGACCCCTATGTCAGCTGTAACGTTAATAGAATGCGATATGATCTGTCCCGTGCGGCCGTTACATTTCCCTTTTGCGTTGATGATGACGTTATATCGTTCTGCTGAATATGAGTCGGTGTGTGGCGAGAAAAGGAACTTTAGTAGTGCTGCATTGTCTATTAAAACGTGTTTCTACGTAATAGTGTCTTTTATTGCGCGTACGCGCATATAGAGCGTTTGTTGCTAAAAGTCAGCTTCGACTTGTAAGCGAAACTGAACCCTAGGGTACCGATTCTGGTGTGCAATGCAGTTGTTATTATGTTGCAATGTAACTGTGATGTTACTATAACTACGTCGAGGTATCGAGATAGTCCCAGCATCATCCCAGTTAAATTGAAGTTAAATCATTGTTCGTCCTTTGACACGTTTGACAGAATTAAAGGCAGTTTGACTACTAAGAAAGATGCAACTTAGTAATTTATTTATTTATTGGAGTACCAACAGCCATATAAAACCATAATACAACTACCAGTACCAGAAAACGAATTGTGGAAAAGTTCGAACTCATGAAAGTTGCAACTCAACATCTGTCATTTGAATAACAATCACACGTTTGACATGCGATGCAATTGTGATGTTACCGCAACTGAGACGATTTCCGTACCAGAATCGAAGCCCAGTGAGGCCATGTACCATTGACTTTTTCCCATATATACATTGGTTGAACACTAATCCATACTCTTACGGTGAGGGAAAAGATGCTGATGAAACTTTCACCTCCAGTCAGGAGTTGCGTAGGTGTGAATGAGGCCTGCCCCGAATGAAGTTAAAAGTTATTGACTTAAACACCATTCTGGTGTCACTAATAAAAGTCAAAATTATGCTCCTGTAACAAGCCCAGTCGCACGATGCGCATGAACAAGTTCAAATACAAAAATTTGAACTTTTATGGAGCCTGGCATACCATTCCACCAATTTACGCATACCAAACGACGATGTAGAAAAATAATGAAAGCTCGGCGAAAATAGTGAAAAATATATTTTTTGCGCGGAAGTGTTTTGAGATTCTATTAAAGAACATTCCTTTTTCGTTTGAAAAATATGTAAAACAACACAGTTGTATTAAAAAACAATAATAATGTAATATTTTGATCATAATGTATTATGTGCTTTTTCAATCTGTTTTTGGTTGTATCCTGATATGTAAAAAAATATTATTTATTAAAAAAAAAAATTTCGCGTTGATGACCAAATGACATGCTGTATCACCATTGTTGACATGTCTCGTGGATCTAATTACACTGGATACGTTTATCATTGAAATCGAAAAATAACAACTGTATGGAAATATAATATAAAACGATACTTCATATACATTAGTTTAGGTTTAAAAGAGGTCTATCACCGTTACCGACTACCCATAAAAGCCTTTGTAAAATAAATCTCTTTTTATATCTCTAAAATATCTCTATATAAATGCCACTATGGTATCATACATACCCTGCCACAAAATGAGGGCGTATTGGTTACATTAGAGGTTACAAAAGTTTTTGTATGTATTGATTAATTGAAGTAGAGTTTGAAATTATTATTTTTTTCTGTGTATTTTAATTTTTTTTTCCGATGCATACCTACTCCTAATAATATTAAATCTGATATTGAAGATGATAGACGGGCTATTCATGAAATATTTTAGAATATACGAGTTCCTTGACGTTCTTTGTAGGGGACGTTGCAACTCCTACTACATACAGCCTCATAAAGAGTGAAAAAAAATATATATATACTTATAATTTACCTTCTTCCTGTCAAGCCTAACTTGGAGGTTTCTAATTATGGCACCTACTACGCGTGACATGGGCTTGTAATTCGAGGCAGGCCGTGTCTAAATTAGGTCATTTATAGTCGTAGAGGACCTAGAATACTAACCTGGGTGGGTCGGGTGCGTGTCGTGCAATGCACGTCAGGTTGATGTCTGAGCCGGCACGCACGAACAGCTCTGGCCCAGAGAGAATCTCCGCCTTAGACACTGCAACAAGTAAAAGAATACAAGATATAAATAAATACATCAAACAGCGCCATCTAGCTATCCAAATTAAGCAAAGCTGGTACTATTGGTGGTAGAATAACTGATACACAATTTATATACTTTTTTAAATACATACATATAAACTTGCTTAATTTTATATGGAACAGTAGGTCTGTTTGTGAAATGAAATTGCATGTTATATTGTTAAAATACTGTTTGTCATTGAATAAATAAATAAATAATAAATAAATAAATAACGTACTTATTACACATAGAACACCCAGATCCGTAGCAGAACTTAAGATTCATCATTGCAATTTCTGCTTGGCCGGGAATCGAACCCACCGGCAGACCGACATGTTGACTACTGAACCACTCAGGTCGTCTTAGATAGGGGATATGAAAGGTTGAGGGCTATGTAGTATCCGGCGGAGTACTATAAAGAACCAACCCCTTGACTTAGGTATACGGATGTCGTAGAAGGATACAGTTATCTTCTTAGCACACATGTGTACGTGTCCTATTCAAAAGCCGTAATACAACTTGGCTAAAAGTTCACACAGGGCGCATCGAGTCGACGACGCATTTAATGCGGCTCTCGAACGACGCATAATGTACCCGTATCAAATCCAGAGTGTAGTAGGACATCCTGTATGCTCATAAGATATAAGTCTCCTTCTACGACATCCGTGTAAGTCGAGAGGTTGGTTCTGTATTCTACTCTGTCGGATACTACACAGCCTTCAACCTTTCATTTATACGAGTATCTAATTTTGTCTTTGGTACGAGCTTACTATAATGACATTATTTAAATCAATGCACAATGTAAATTATTCTGATTGGCTATATTAATAAAAAATAAAAAAATAAAAATAAACGAGTATTTTGAAATATGTACTGGCTACTCGCAAAATATTCCCGCCGAGAAGAAGGTCTGTTGCTCGGAAACTAAAGTATTTTTGTTTCATTTCCGGAACAAGAGCGAGGATCATGCAGCCCACGACATTCTGAGTACTTAATTAAATAATCTTTTAAGGGGCTTCTTTTGCGTAAATAATTAGCGTTTTTATTACATGAAAGTAGCATCTTAAGGTTTATATTTAGATTATTATTATAAAACATTGTTGCTACTCTGTAATTAGATGACTATTCTGTTTAACTTTTTTTAGTTATGTTGTGAAATATAATTTATTTAAATAATTCGTAAGCTTGACATTTAACTAAAAATTTTGTGATTTAAATCACTATTTTTGAGATATTTTTTTTTGTTATACTGTCATGTGATTTATATGATAAATAAAAAACGTAAGAAATGTATGTACAATTATTTATAAAAATTAATATGTACATATATTATATTTTTATGTATAATAAAAAAATCATGGAAACAGCATTGATCACAGAGGGACAGCGTTATTAATTGTTTTTTTCTCGATCCATCTATACACAACAATATTACGAGACGTATCTATAACGATTTAGGTTATAGTATAACCAGCGGTTCCCGCGGTTGACACCCACGTGTATTGCATTCGGATCTCTGTATTTGTACTCAATTATTCCACAGGAAAAAGACATATATTCGAGACGAAAAGTACCTTACGCCGCTTGGGAATAATCTAGCTTCCTATTAGTGAATAACCGGTATCGGTTCACGTTGTTTTAGCAAAACTTGCACTCTTTGTAAAATTAAGTATCACGTCAGCTCAGCGTCACGTAAATCAGCTTAGAATCAAAGTGGTGCACGAACTAAACTCGTCCTGTGCGGTTTCAGAGAAACTTTCTCACATGCACTCTTAGACTATGGAATGAGCTGTATGCTGAGGTTTTTCCAAGTGAGTACAACATGGAGTCATTAGGGTGAACAATTTTTTAGATGGTCAGCAACATGATTGTTATACCCCAGCCTATAAATGTTTGCAATACCAGCATGCCTAGCCAAGAGGCAAATGCTACGAAGTGTACGCTTAAAGCCTTCTACAAACAGAAGCGGTGTGCAGTGTGAATAACCCCTGCCTGTGACCGTGACCACAGACCGCGTCTGTTTGTAGTACGCTTTACGCTACGCTTGTAAGCTAATGTCAATTCACAGAGTGCGTGGAAGATAAATCTGCACTTATGTGGTGCACCACTGTCGTTCGAAACGTTCAAAATGACTGAATGTCTGTTATATTAAATTTGTAGTGCCACTTTTAGCCGCATGCATAGTTATTTAGTGTTTTCAATTCTAGTCTACTAGCGTTTACGATAATAGAAAGCCACTTGGCTAGGGAAGCAGGGTCTGGTATTGCTAACGTTCCTAGGCCACGGTAACTAGTTGCCATCAAGCGTGACGGCCATTTGTTGTAACCTGAATGGCTAAAAAGTGTTATCATCAGAACTACGGCGTCCAGCCTTTCTAGACTTACCAACTACAGTCAGCCGGAACGACAGACTGATCTTAGGCTCGGTGGAGACTTGGCACTCGTAGACGCCCGAGTCTCGAGGCTGCGCGGGGGCGATGCGCAGCGACCACTCATTCGTATTGTCGGTATGGAGGGCCGCGAATCGCGCATCGCTGCTGTATGTGTGAACGCCAACCGTCAGAATGTGCAGGTCGCGTTTCCTTATCCACGACACCTGGGGACAAGATAATATAAATATCATTATATCGGTCGTATTAGATACAATACTAATTAACACAGTATTAGCTTATTACGGGTCATTCGGCTTTCGGCTGATATGATGTTTCATGACAAGATTACTCAAAACAGAATAAGCTCGTTCTTGGACTGCCTTGGAGGAGGAGAGTATCATAAAAACTTACGTAATTTGATAACAAATTAGTTAGTTGCGTTCTGGGCCTAAAAATATGACATTCTGGCAACTGAGCGCCGTTACATTCGAAGAGAGTGCTTATATGCGGGCGTCACATTGTCAACGGCATGTCCACGGATGCCGTCGATGTGCCGTCCGCGTGCAGTCGGCGACGGTCTAACCGACATATAAGATTTAAAATTTGTATGGAAATCAAAGTGACCGATAAACGAGTATAACTCGAGCCGTTGCGTATTATTGAATCCCTCTTTGCAAAATCTTTAGTATTGTATCTTATTACTGCATTATTCATTTATGTATAAATAAGCATAACCAAGAACGTTAATTAAGATTATATTTTAAGGTTATTATTAAAGCAACTTGCCCCATTCTGACGATGGATCAAAATGTGAATGTAACTTTGATCAAGGTACATTAAAATTTACTTTACTTGAAGAAATTTTACCGCCCATTTTCAATGAAATATTTCTTTAAGCACCTTGATTTTCTTTACGCCGCATTTATGTATTGGCCATCCTCTCCTACAATCAATAATAACATGTCATCCGTCCATATGATGGGAAAAAAGCGCTCCAATAAAAAAAATCCTTAGATATAACGCCAAACGAAGCAGTTATCAAATACTGCGTACGGCAATTTTAATACGAGATATTATGTACGCATCATTTACTTCTGAATCATAAACGAGGTTCATGCGCGCCATTGGCTTCGGTATGGGGGAATAAATAAATGTTACGAAATAAAAACAAACTTGTATCATTTTATTTTTACATTATTAGACATCGTAATAACCAATTATTCATCAGTTTAGGTCCATAAAGTGTAAGACAGAGTTTAGTCCATCGATTCGATAAGAAGAAGTAGAATTATTCATCAGTTTAAAAATTATAATATTTTTATGCAGTTTTTAATAAATGTAATAGCTGAAATTTTGTTGACGCAAATGTAAACATAATAGTTGTATTGGCGTTAATATCCCGGTTGTGCTCTCGGGCACGGGGGCCAAGTATCCACCTTTTAATCCGGGATTTTAGGAGATCGGGAATAGTGGAGCAACTGCCACCCGACCTCCGTGACCCTGTTAACAGGGGAACCCGACCAGAATGAGTTAGTCGCCTGAATGTATAGGTTCCATTACGATGTTTTCCCTCACGTGTTCAAGTAATGTACATAACTCAGAAAAGGTGTATTTCCCTGGCTACTGAATTTGGGTATAACCGTGTCTCCGTCGATACTACTGTACATTTAATACCGCGATAAATTATGACATAATTAATTATACTCAATGTACATAATGTGTGTGTATTCAATGTAACACTACGTTTTTCTGGTGCAAAGCTACATTTTATCAAAATCTGTTCAGTAGCGTAACTACCCATACCTTTGAATTTAAAATATTATTGGGTAATGAAACATAATATTGATTTGTAACTTCATTTCTATAACTTGGCAAAAAATTTTTACTCAATCTTAAAATCAGGCTTCAGACTTTGGTTACCTTTGTTCTCCTAATATTGATACCTACAATTTATATAATAATTTTCCCGCACGTGTAAGCAAATTAATTTACGATCGAATGAATAAATCTTTACAAACAAATTCTATTTAAGTGGGGTTCACTTGAATATAATTTAATGTTGAAGTAATTAAAGAAAGATGACAAGTTTGCATACATTTTGAGGTCTACCGATTTTGTAACGTTCAGCGAAACATATATAGGTTTGTTGTAGACATTAATGACATCAAAAACTGAAATTGAGTGTACCAAGTACAAGTTGAGAGTGAAGATTTAAGAATATATACGCAATGTGCAGTTGATATACCGCAGGCATAATGTTGCAGGCATAATGAAGAGAAGGTAATCGGAATCCAAATAGAGAAAAGCCAAAAAAACATAAAATGCGCACAAATATCAACTCGTAATGTCGATTTCAAAATTCGAAATCAACGGCTATGTCAACAATGACATTGATGGCATGGCATTTTGCAATGACGAGAATGGTGAGATGGCAATCAAATGCCCGACTAGTCTAATAAAAAAACGTTCATTTCAACGTAAGCTTGTAATAAATAAATTTAAGATTTTGTTATATACCTACGCAATTCTGTTTAGGAAACCTATTCTTTATTTCTTACCGATGATAATTACCCATGTTTTGAGTACTATAAAAACCAATTCTAGTTTAGCTTTGGAGATTTGTTGCATAAAACGGAACGTACAACAAACGGGCGTACATCAAGATGTTTTGTTGTTGCATGCATTTGGAATCGTATTATTTTATAATTTCTAAATCCCAACTTTTAAAAATGTATAACTTTTGTTAATAATTAAGCGAACAATTCAATATAAAATTATACTAGTACCATGAGGACCTCTTCGTTTTAACGGGTGAGCATTTGCCAACCTTCTTTAGTTTTGTCAACTCCACTAACGAGCGATTCGCGACAGGCGTTTATTACGTCCGTCTTGATTGCTTTTGCCAAGTTATCGCTGAATTTTGCAAATTAATAATTTCTGATTCAATCATATTCAATTCACAGTGTCATTGAGCAGACTTCCCGACTTTCCGTCAAACACTTTGACATTTTCCGGACGGTTCCTGGAAGTAATTAAATGATGAAATCTGATTTTTTTCTTACCTGTAGACGCTTACTCCATCTACTTCTATTCTCGAGTAAATTCTTCTGGTCCTCAGACCTCAGTATTGATATATTCGGTGTCGGCGTAGCTGGACTTAAAAGCATTGGCACTGATGAGGTTTAACCCTCTCTATGAGCGTTTTGATGAACATGAGTCGATCGCTCGCTCTACTCATCTCATATATGCTATTTCGAAATTCATCGTACCCCAGTGCTCCATGGGGTGGAATTTGGGGAACCGTGGTGTTGAAAGTATATGGGCATTTGCCTATTTGCTGCCACAGCAACGTGTCCCGGGCATTTAGAGTCGGCAACCTATTAGTGATACCCCTGGTGTTCCTGGATGTGTATGGGCGGCAGTGACCACTTTTCATTACGTGACTCGCTTGCCGGTTTGTCTATCGTATGATATACAAAAACACAATGGCGACACCATTCCCACCTCCTGTTGATAACGTGTACATCAGCTCCTATTCCTTTCCGATATCCCTCGACTAAGAGCCCCTCCATCTTAACTGTTGGGGAAACGCCGAAGCACGTGCTCGTAAACTTATCGCAGAGGTAGGGCGATGTGCCTGCGCGTCGTATTGTGGGAGCGACGCCCTATCTCTGGATGCATTCCCACTGGGCCTTATCATTATTGTTGAGTGGACTTTGGCTCTATGCTTGCGGCAACTATCATCCGGCCCGCACAACCCTTGAGGGAAAAACCGCAGAGCCTCGTCCGTCTGCAAGGACCCATAAGATGGTACTCCCCCCAACCCCGCTTCTTAAATAATAAACAGATACCTAGTAGGCTGAACATGTAATTTTCAAAGTCTTTACTTTTTTATTACACCAACCCATAAGCTAGGGATTCGCCTCATTATAATAGTGCCTACGGTAGATATTCCCATGAATCATTTAGAGGTGGTACGTCATTCACACTCTTAGGGTACTCGTGAAAGGCCGACGTGGCAACAATAGGCTCCGGATGGGACTAATTAACTGCAACCAGCGATCGAGGTGTTCCTGCTTACTAATTAATGTATTCTCCAGAGATTGTGCTAGTTGTTTGCGTAGGTAGAATTGGTTTTGGCACGTTTATACGGAACATCATTATAGCTGTTTGTACTTATGTTGTAGGGAGGGTGTGTACTTATAATGAATCGCAAGGCGATTGCGTAGATTGTAAAAGTTATTTTAGATTTTGAAATCTCCCTAACTTATTAAGGGTAAGGTTCCCGCAGGTGATTTATATGTTTGAGAATAGCAGTAGCAGTAAAATAATCACCTTGGCGTTAATTTTTCCGAATGTGCTCTCGCGTACGAGGGCGCGGGTCCGCCTGGACCGTGATCCAGATTTGGCGGATCACGACTTTGGAGCGACTGTTAGGGTTCCCTGTATGAATGCAGACTGGCCAATCGTATAGTGCGTTTTCGTCCAAAGGGTGTAAAACTCAACCCGTGAAGTGTTTCCGTTAAAGCCGGGAGCACTGAATTTAAAATACAGTAAAGCCGAGTGCACTGAATTGAAAATAATTTAAGGTACATATTGTCGATATTTTCGTAAAATTCAAAGTGGACGGGTACCACAAATTCGTTTGCACGAATAGCACGGTACGTGCACTCTAATCAGAAAAGAAAAGTCCTAAAAAGGATACATAAGTAACTTATTTAATTAATATGTCGCGAGTATTTGAAGATGACTATAGAATAGAACGAACATTTGCATCACGAGTATTTGATGATTAGTACAAAATGGATATGTTCTGACGTTCATAGGTGTTTCGTTGAAACCAAAATTAAATAAATGATTTAAAAAATAAAAAAGTACAACCCGTAAAAATTATACAACGTGCCATTTTTACTCCAGTAGGTAATTAAGCGGTAAGTTAGCATGAATAATTTAACGTTTAATAATAATTTAACGTGGGTGACATATTTCCGAAAGCAATCTGTTACCGTCGCATTCCAAATATTTTGCGATACCCACACCGGGGTCAGTCGAGCAAAAACCGTCGAGGTGTTTTACGGTACACTCGGTTATGACAGTTAGCTGATCCGCATTCAAAATAATACTTGTGTAAGGGGTCTAGGAGCTAGTTTTGGAGAGCCAAGTGCGAATGCGTGGGTTGGCCTCCCACTAGGTGGACCGACGATCTGGTAAAGATCGCAGGTACAAGACCGCCCTGTGTGGAGATCTCTGGAGGAGGCCTATGCCCAGTAGTATGTGTCTTATGGCTAATACGAGTATGATGAAGTGCGAATGAACTTTCAAAAGGATCATAATCATCTGAGTGTCATGTGACTTTGTGCCAAATCCATATAAAATTCAAGTTATAAACAGGCTTGCTGACGTCATCGATAAATAATGTACATCGTCAAGTTAGACTTTGTAGATCATATCGTATATTCATAGATGTACATCGCACCGCTGGCTGAGTACTCATTACAGTTACGTAGACCCTCTACTGGTGTCCACGTGAAGATTCGAAAGAACGACGAGACGTGTTGAGAGATGTGGAATGAGCTCCCAGCCACAGTGTTTCCTTTGGACTCTATCATGGGATCGTTCAAGAGGTCTATCTCATTTTAGAGGCGGGAAACGCATTGGTAGAGCCCCTAGTGTTGCTGATGTCCATAGGCGGCGGTGACCACTTTCCATCAGGTGGCCCGCTTGCCTGTTTGTCTGCGTGTAACAATAAAAATAAATTGTGTCTGTCGACGTACGTTTTTTTAGTGCCTAGGGGGGCACACGGCCTAATGATCCACCCGATGGAAAGAGACAACCTTTGGTGGTGTTTAGTTCAGTATTTTGTGCTGTCACACACGTGTGAGTAGCTACGGATCCGAAATTAGTTGATGCTCTTTATTTACCTCCTTGTGCTGTAAGTGAGAGCTGACACCCGTTGCCATGGATAATAGACGCCCGGATTCATTTTTCAAAAAACTGTTATCGATTAAAATACGAGCCACTCACGGATGACTAACTAAAGCTATAAATAAGTCTGTGATTGGCCATTATTCTATTGATTCGTTGACAGTAACTGCTTGGTATTTTTTACCGATGAAGCTATGATTTTCAGTCCAATAAACCAAGCCTAACCTAACTACTGCATAATCTGTGCCCCGGGTACAGCAAAACAAACATTTAGCCACTCAGAAGCGCCAACAAAACACGTCGCATACAGTCTCTTTACCAGCCTGTGTACCTAATTCTGTTCTAGACTGTGTATCCTCTCCTTTCACCGGCCCGGTTCGGCGCTTTCATTGGCACCAACCCCATACCCCACTGAGGTAGGTTCCCAGACATACATTATTCAGCTCGCCCATCTATACTCACTTATTAATAAGTGTAATAGCGGTTTGTCACGGCGGGTGCGCTAAGTGCCGCGGGCGAAGCGTCGCCTGGGAACAATTAAGGCCGTTAGCTGTGCGCCTGACTGTACATATGGTAGCATTCCAGCTACGCGCCTGACTGTACATATGTAGCGGTCCGGCAACCTGTACTTTGGTTCTTAATTATACGGTGTGTAACAAAAATCGTTCTTAATTATACAGTGTATAACAAAAATCGCTGTAATATACGTGAAGGTATTGTTAGATACCGGTAGTTACTAGAATATGTTTGTAATTGTTCAACTTACTGTACAATTACTATTTTTTAAATTTGACGTGTGTATCTGTGTACTCCCGAACGGATGGACCGATTTGGATGCGGTTTTCTCTATTAGAAAGTTAGTTTAATCGATTTGGTTCTTAGCTACGTTTCATTAAAATCGGTTTAGTAGGTTAGAAAATATTTGAGGTTAAGTAAACTTGGTCGGGGGGTTATCCGACTGTCGGTTGGGTTAAAGATTCGAAGACAAAAAATCATTAAGACTGACATGGGTTGCAGTCTGTGTCGAGTAGGTGTCAATACAGGATCATACCACATCTCCTCAACAGCCCATAACAGTCCACTGTCGTACTTGATCCTTCTCCACATTAGTAGAGCGTTTTGCCATAATCTCGCTAGGCAGGAAGGTTGAACATTGCAGTGTCGAAAATACTCAAACACTACGGAAGTCCATCTGGTTCAGCCTTAAACCTCTTGTAAGACACAAAGTTGAAGCGGTTGGTGCTCTTCCATTCTACGGGACACCACGGGGAAACGGGAAGGCATGCAATAATGAAATTACATAGGAGCAACCCAGCACGAGTGCTGTCAAAGAAGATAGCTGCTACGAAACCTGATATTTCTTTCCCATTTCGTAGATTTACTCTTCATAGCTACGATAACAAACTTGATAAACCATCAAATGTATCTATTTGGAGATGTATTCAGAATGGGAAATTTAGCTTTTAGAGAATTGTAGCTAGCTAGAAAAGCATGCAAGTTTTATAGAATATTTATTAATATTTGCAGCGTATTAGTAATTTCTAAGTACTGTAACGCTGTAAATTTATGATAAATAAATAAATAAAATAGTAGGACTATCAAATATAAATTAAATAGGTCAATTTAATTAAGGTGAGAAAGTAAGCCACAAAAACGTATGATGGATAACGGAGGTGAAAGGGAAGTTCAACGGTTGCTTGCGAGGCGCATGATTCTCCCGGCCTACTTTACAAAGGTCAAGTTTGTTGTGGCTTTCTTGGTAAGATAAAAATAAACAGTGTTTGAAATTGTTTATCCGCCCTTCGCCGTATATTTACCTACTCCTTGATGCTACTGCGTCGCAGCACTTTGGTCGAGTCTGTTTGGCCCTAGCTTTACTCTTCTTCTCGGACATACTACCCAAGGGGCCTCTGATATGACTATGATTACTGCTGTGTTGATTTGTGTCACAAGTACTTACTTACTTACTTCGCTGGCTCAGCGACCCAAAGTGGATCTTGGCCTCCGACACAAGAACTCGCCATTGGTCCCTATCCTGCGCCACTTGTTCCCAGTTCGTTATCTGGAGCTCGCGCAGGTCTTTCCGGACTTCTTCTTCTATCCATGGATACCTGGGCCGTCCAACCGGGCGTTTGCCGGCTATTCGTCCCAGGTAGGCACGTTTGGCTGCACGATCCTCTCCCATTCTCTCAATGTGTCACAAGTAAAATAATTTAAATCTGCTTCTTTTTTTAGTTTTGATTTTGGTGTTGGGTACCTATTTATCCACTCATCATCAAAATAATAAAATCTGAATTATGTATCTATTTAATTCCGTATCTAAACTTTCTTGTGATATATCATTCTTTGTTCTAATTTCATTATTATGAGAGAATGACCAAATGTTTCTTTAGAGGTTTTTCGCAACTCGGACATTCAAGGGATAGCGCCTTCCGAATTACGTAACTAGTGCTCTTTTATTCATTCATTATTCAGTACAGGTTCCCGACTTCAGTTCGAATTTAAGTAGTTTTTCACAAAGCTTAATAGTATTACAGAGATGTAAGTACGTAAACAGATATATAAAGCAAACCTACTCTTACCTACTAATAAATTCTGAACTTTTACGTACTACTTACGCTTCGGTAACTCTGTAGACAGAAAATTACAAGTAATGTAAACCTTGCAAACACAAGATCTCTAATTATAATAGCAAACTGATAATTGTTAAACTACTTGGCACAACCGCCATCAGTTAATTTAGTTGTTTGCGAATAAAGGAGGGTATACACAGTAAAATTAGTTTGGTGATAAACCGTAATTTTTTGTTTCATTGTTATCACTCGTGAGAGTCCACTGCTGGATTTTAGCCACTAATTTAGTGGAAACTCTACGCTTAGCTTTGAAAATAAGCGTATTGATAACTATACTGCAGCTCGCAGAAATAGCTGCCGGATACTACGAGCACTTTGCTGAACATCGCACCTATATCTAGATTTTATAATATTTATATTGAAACTAGTCAAATCCCCATTTGATTAAGTGATCTACCGTAGATTCTTAGCGCCATGGATTTACGTTGTGAATAAAATTTATTAGTGGAATCTATACAAGACATACCCAATGGCTTTGGAGCGTCGGCGGCCGAGTGGTAAGAATATAAGATTCGCAAGCGAGAGGTATCGGGTTCGAATCCCACTGCCGCCATGTACCAATGACTCTTTGCTGAGATATGTACTGATGTTCTTACGGTGAGGAAAAACATCGTGATGAAACCTGCATGTTCAGGCGACTGAATGTGTAACAATGATCTAATTTGGTTGGGTTCCCCTGGTAGCAGAATCACGGAGGTCAGACGACAGTCGCTTCACTGTAATTAGCTGGATTATGGTCAAGGCGTACCCCGGGCCCGGATTATTATATTTTTAATCAAAACCTGTCTTCTACAGTGTGTCCAGGGGCTTATAACCGCCGCCTAACTCCGTGGTTACGGCACATCGCGAACGCCTGGGAACTTCAGACAAATTTATTTAGCCCCACTTTTAAAACTTAATGTTGAGCTCGAACAAGATTCGCCCTACTCATGCGGCGAGTTCTAACGTAGTTTGGATTGATTGAACTCCGCTTTATTCGCTTACTTTAGGATTTGAAATTGTAAATCTTGTGTGTTGCGGCTAATAAAGAACTTAAGAAACTCAGCTTTGCAAATGTGAAGAAATATGATGTTGGATTTGGATAAGGAATTGTCTATTGTCTGTATCAAAACATGAGACGAAGTATTGAGTAGGCTGGTCAATATCTATAATTGGGTGAGAGGCAACGCTAAGTCTGGTTCAGTATGGTTAAGTCTGGATGACGTAAAGGGCAAGGGACAATTATATTTCTAAGGCGGGTCGTTCTACACCTGTCTAGACTGAATAAAACTCAAAAACATAAACTGTAGTCACAGCCGCACGGGCCCTCGATACCGCGTCGGCGCGCGCACTAGCCGGCCAATCAGTGTCGCTCCCTAAACTCGGAACAAATAAAAAAAAGAAGTGTCTGTCTGTCAGTACCGCCGCTTCATCGTTAGAGAAGTGATCATTTGTGGGAGAAAGAAACGGCAAGAACTACATGAAATTTGTTACCTACAGGCACACAGTGGTTCCAATCTAAACCGTTGTTGTAGCGCCTCTGTTATTCACGTCATGATTTGAGGGCATAATTATAGCCATGACATACGCTCATGGTCATTATATAAAGGCTTGATTTTTAAAATGCAATAAAACACCTAATATTTAGAATCCTCTTTGGTCGCTGCACCAGCGTAGTAAGTAAGTAAGTAAATAATGTTTACTGATAAAGACAACTTAGGTACTAGTTAAATCATCATACTCGTAATTATCATCATCGTGTATTACTAGTGAATTATTAATGATTTACTATGATTATCTAGAGTAAAACACAAAATAATATTGGCATGTTTAATTAGGCCGCAGGTGGACCGCATTCTCGTTTGCCTGCCTCGAGCTAGTATATCAGTGGGTAGGAGAAATTGTATGAATTTTCCTGTGCTCTAATGAGGAGTTTTCCAGTAGGTATTGTCAGTTGGTTTTAAAAAAGCATAAATAGATGGCGCAATACAATTCTGGTATTTTATTTAAAATCCTTATGATTTTGGCAGTTATATCATGCAGCCATCTAATAATAAACCTAAAAATTTTTTTTTTATGTCATACGGTAGGCAAACAGGCAAGCGGGCCACCTGATGGAAAGTGGTCACCACTGCCTATAGACATTAGCAACACCAAGAGTATCGCTAATGCGTTGCCCACCTCTATAACACGTTGCTCTGGCAGCAAAAAGCAAATGCCACTACACTGCCAAAGCCACGGTTCCCCAAATCCCCACCCCATGGAGCACTGGAAACCTTACTCACCGGCAGAAACACAATACTAAAAATAAAATGTTTATTAATATAAACATAACTTTTAAAGGTTGATCGAAATGTATAAAGACATATTTTTATGAATAGGCTCTATGTTCCATTTTATTGCAACCTCTAAAATGGTTCAAAACTATTGATAAATACAATATTATCCAATACAACGTACCCAGTGTATCAATTTCCAAAATTGTCGGGCCGCCATCTAGTGAGTGGTAAGAATGCTTTAGATACCTATTGGAAAACTCCTCATTCATCGAAAATCAACATACACATATACCACACACTTATGCCCGTATACCACAGGGGTAGGCAGAGACTATCGGGTGCCATAAGCTATGATCCTTTTTGCCTCTTCCACTTTCATACATATTAATTTCATACATTTACGCCGGTTGAGGGTACTCTTTACGTGCCCTTTTAGCGCCGAGACACACAGATCAAGTGCGCCGCGCGGCGTACTGCACAACGAGGCAAAATTCGAGCAATATGCACTGCACACATTTAGCTATTTATATGCAACTACATTGACAGGTGGCGAAATGTCGCACTGTGCAGCGCGCCGCGCGGCGTACAGCACGATGGGGGCAAAACCAGCAATCCAAGCCCAAAATGTTAGTTCCATATGAATTTAGGAGGAGCTGATAGCTATGATTATATTAGGACTTAGGTAGGTAGGTGGGGTATATTAGCGATAAAATCTGCCCGCAACCAGTAAATGACTGCTCCGGCCACTGTGTGCCTGTTTCTTTCATCTTTTTTTGTATAAAGGACGCTTAATTAACTCAGATAATGTAATTCCATGTATTCCGCTCCCCAGGCCTTTGTGTCATAGCTAGCGGCGTCTAAAAGAGAGCAGGAAATAGCTTTAAGCGAGATATAATTTAATTTGCGGCTACTTCTCTAGTGATATTTCGTATTTTATGGAGGATTCCAAGAAAGCCAGTATTTGAACCCTTTGCGTGGAAAAGATTTTTGTTGAGACCAGGTCCATTTATTTGATTATGTTTGGTCATTTATTAAAAATATCTACAGTAAAGTTAAAAGAACGTGCTTTAGTCTTTTAAAAATTGGAAAATTAGAGGTGTATTTGTAAATTATTATTAAAAAACAATAATGAAGATACAGGCCTGTGGCAGACAGATATTAGACCCAACCAAAGTATAAAATTCCACATAAACTATTCAACATAAAGCAGTACTTTCTCCATCTATTTATTTAACTGTCTAGACAAGAATACACTCTAGTATATGAAGCAATACTGAACAAAATACTGAAAACAAGAGACTGGGGGCATTCATGTGTCTTCCAATGCGGTGTAAAGCTGTTTTCTATCTGCTGTAAAATTTATAGCGGCACAAAGCCTTATTTATTTCCCGGATAAAACCGCATATTGCCTCACCTCAACGAAAATGTAAGAATAAGTATCGTGATAGAACTATATGGGGGAGTAAACTAGATGTGAGTAAACGAAAACTTTAGTACACAGCTGTAGTATAACATTTTATATTGGCATTGTTCAACACTGCTAAAATTGTTTTACAGTCTGTATCAAATCGACTGCCAATAGTAGACTAGTGATCGACTGCATATAGCATAAGAAAGCACAACAATGCCCATTAAATGATTTTGTGGTCTCATAAGAAAAGTCAGAGCGAGCGTATCATATATCTGACCGACACTTGCCCTCGTCAAAGGTTACCGGACAATGGCAAGAAACTGACAAAGAGCAGGGTCGATTCAATGACCACGATACCGCATGACGTCACTGATCGAACGCCATAATGTGGCGGACATGACTTGCGATTCGAATCTCATCAGCGGCATCTGTGATCTTTCTGTGTTTAATGACACAGTTTATCTGGTCGGAGCTCGGCCACGCGAGCTTGCACGAACACAATTCGGCCCCAGGGAAATCGAACCGAAGTCTTACTCCGAATTAGATTTACATTCAGCTGTTTGCTTTCCGAACCCACTGTGTTTTCCGCACCGAACATTAGAACATTGTTAGCGTTGTACAAACATTATACACAATTAACTAGACTGAGCGAGTTCTTTTCGACTTGTTCTTGTTGATCATATACTTGAAGCTGGCTACCACAGCTTCAAGTGCGTTGTGGTTTTCGTATGATAGATTTTAGTATGCCAGCATACGTATACTTACAGCTAGAGTGAACAGATATCGTGAAGAAACCTGCCCATGCCCAGAGACAGGTAATGGAAATAATGAAATGGGGTGATAAAGAATAAAACAATATCTACCTTTAAGTTCTTGTTTCAATACTTGTCCAAAATTCTCTCTGCTGACTTAATAATATTGAAAACTTAAAACAAATTCTATGTAAATAATTTTGTTGTTACAAAACTTAATAAAAACTCTAAAATTGTAAATAATTATGAATTAAGGTAGTAAAATTTAAGTCTCTCAAAGAGTCCAAAACACAACTCCACAAAGAATTTAGAGACAGAACCGACGAAATCTCTTGAAAGCGGCCCAGCAACTTATTTACGGTCACAAAAAAGCGCTAGACTCGCCCGCATTGAATTGAATGAGTTCAATACATTACGTACAAACACGCTTTACATAATGCCACTAAAGGAGGCTCTCTTTTGGGCGGAAAAAATCCCGAGCATTTTCCTCCATAGCCACCATTTTGTTCCATTGTGAGCTTAATACCAGTTCTTTAGAACGTACGACACGCGAGCTACTAAGCACCCTGGTGACTCTCCCAACATTACGCCTAATGTTGGAACATGAACATTTGCAAGGCGTGTGTTGCCATTTAGAAATAATTATTGTAAGTACGCTATTTTAAATAATGTCTTCATAACGGGGACGCATTTTAAAATCTCAAAAATGATTTTGATTTTGGGAGAGCAACGTTAATATTTTTCGTTTTAATGTTTATAAAAATTAGAAATGCCTATATTGTGTGCTGTCTGATATACATCACTGTAGATCATCGAAATTCAGAAATGGTAACTTATCATGTTCAGTGGAGTGGAGAGTTTGTCTAATGGAGTTTGGAAATGGAACATATTGGTGCTGCGAACGTAGGAGTGGTTAAGGAAGTTTTTAGATATAAAAAACGTAAATAAATATCATACGACTGTCGTGATAGTTCCACATAAAAGGAAATTTTAGTCACAATATGTGGTGCTCTATTTTTGTATTAAATAACTTCTGCAGAGAGATGAAGGGAAATTTGGTTTCTCGTAAGTCACTATTTACTCAGTAATTTTATATCTAAACAATCATTTCCTAATAATTATTTTTCATTCCATCGGAAACGAAATCGATCTCTCTTCTGATAATTACAATCCCAAGTATCCAAGCTCTAACTAGCAACACCGCAAGAAAAACAAAGTCTTAAACTTCCCTAATAAGTTTCTGACTTGGGAACCGAACTGGGGACCACCAGTCGTTAACCCAGGCTGTCGAATAATATGTCTCCCCGGCACAGTTGCCAAATCGCTCAATCAATCGAAGAGCTTAGCCAAGAAGCGGATTCTGGCAAAACCTCGC
Organism: Blastobasis lacticolella; assembly: GCA_905147135.1. Taxonomy (NCBI): domain Eukaryota; kingdom Metazoa; phylum Arthropoda; class Insecta; order Lepidoptera; family Blastobasidae; genus Blastobasis; species Blastobasis lacticolella. Next base: position 10,000,343 of record LR990053.1, read on the forward strand.
TAAGAGATTGTCTTTAAATTTAAAATGGAGGTAGGTATTTGTGAAAGCTACTGTCAGAAAACGGGCATTGTATTTTTGTGAACAATAAATTGTACTTCAATAAATTGGACTTGTTTTAACAAGTCTATATAATGTGACATCTTTGAGGCGGGCTTTGGTAGTTGCCGGGATTGACTGCCCGGATAATGATGATAATATAGATCATTTTTGTCATCTTCAATTGTAGTGTTAATATACATTTCTATGAGCACTTAGTTTATTGCTCCATGGCCGTGTAGTGGCCGGTAAAATAATTTAGGGCAACAATATGCTTTACTCGTACGTCCCTACGGGCGTCGTACAACCAACTGCAGAATATTAGTACATTTATATGTATGTGTATCCTATCGCTAGCTAAAACTTTCGTAAGCCAGAAAATATGAATAACGCAAGTTTATCTTAGAAGTCTATAATTAACTGAATATAAAGATTAATAACAATTAAGTACATAAATAAATATTAACCTAACATAATACTACTTTCAAATTTACAACTGACTACAATTTACAATTTTAGAATGAATAATGCATGGTATATTTTTATTTTAAATACCAATATGCGCCCCAGATCTAACTCACTCTCTCCGTGCGTGAATATACGTAAGCGTATTTGTCACGGCCATAAGGCAGCGGGCACACAAGTGCCGTAAACGCTCGTCTACAATGTGGCGAGCTCCCCACTGTCGACGCCTGGACTGTCTCCGCAAGGAATTTCGCACGCAAACAACCAGAAAATTTAAGCTGAACCACATTTTTATGCGTTTTATTTATGTGTTCGCTAAGCTCTTGCATGAAGTTAGCTACATTGTTGTCCAGACGAGTTTGAGGTACGTAATAATTTGTGACGAGGATTTTCCCATTCATATTTCGAACTTCGAACATGGTGTCTGTATCTATACAATATATATGATGGTTACTGTTATTTATAATTTTGAATAGGGTTGGCTTCAATAAACTGAATTGAAACTCACAACTTGTATTCGTACTACGCATCGTAGTTCCTCATATATCGTTAGGTGGCGCCAACAATATGTATTTAACAAAGTCGCTTCTTGCCGTCTGTCGCTATCTGTGTAAGTATCTATATACGCTTAGATCTTTTAAAATACTCAACGGATTTTAATGCGGGTTTCAACAATAGATAGAGCAAGGTTTGACAGCAAGAAAAAAAGGTAAGTAGGGGTAAAGTAGGTGTACGCATAAGAGGTTGCGCCGGATCTACTAGTTAATTATAAATACTCTGAATGCGTATAACCTTTCCATATTAACATGTTTATACATGTTCCTAATTCTTATTTCAGAAAGCATCACTTAAATCCGTAAAAAGAAAGCAACATTAGTTAGAACCCCTGCAAACATTCCAATAATCGGACATTCAATAGAAATAATCGGACTCTGCACACCGACCGCGTTTTTCCACTACGGGGCCTAATACCGCAACGGACTGTTAGCAAACAGCCTGAGTGAAATGGTATTTCGCACGGATTTCATAACTTAAATCTGTAAAAAGAAAGCAACATTTGTTAGAACCAGCAAATAGTCCATCAATAGAAATAATCGGACTCCGCACACCGACCGCGTTCCTCCACTACAGCCCAATACCGCACCGGACTGTTAGCAAACAGCCTGAGTGAAATTGTATTTCACTCGGATTTCCGAACGTAGCGAGCTGTAAACCTCATAAAACGGCGCGCGGCCCCCATTAGCTACCGTCAATTTATACACTGGCGCATTCGCGTTGCGGCCAATACTCGAGCTCCAAACATACGAGAGATTTGATTTCCCGTACGATCCCTAGTAAGTGCCATAGGAAATGTCGCGTGTACGTCCCAGGGAATAAAGCAAAGAGAATTGGGTCGAGCTCCGCAGCCTTGGAAGCCAGCCAGAGCCGCGGCCGGCGATTTTGTTCTATTTTGTAAAAATACGTAGCGGTGTGACGATTTCCCGCAGTTAATAATGGCGGCGTGGCGGCGCATTTATGCCGGCTGATGGGAGTTATTGCGTTGCCAGTGTACTTTGTTTTAAGTTTTAATTCTTATTGACACTAAATTAGAGACAGTATAGTGTTTGCTGTAGTGGAACTTCTGATATATTGATAATTATGAATATAATTCTACTTCATCATCACAGCCCACTTCAGCATTTAGGGCCTCTCCCAATAAGGGGAGGTTATTGCCATAATCTCCACGATTGGCAAGTTAGTTGATCATCGCAGTGTTATGATGATGAATTTTCTATTAGTGTGCATTAGTTCTAAAACTTTAAAACTGTAAAGTTTGTGGAATAAATAAATGATTAAAATAATCGATAAAACTGCAGTCCATTTTTCAGCCTAAGGACTCTAGATCTTTTACATTGAACACATTAGTCGCCTTGTAGAGGTATCGGCCGTAAAATATGCACATCGGCTGATTCGGCTTCGGAGACTATCGTTTCTGTCGCACGCGTATGATTAAACACGAAACTGAAACTAGCAAATGTGCATTATTTGTGGCCAAAACCTGTGCGACACCCACAAGTGTAAGAGGTTGGTACTATTCTACTCTGTCGGACACCACACGGCTTAACCCTACTTACTAAATTATAAATGCAAAAGTTTCTAAGTACGAATGTTTAGGTGTAATTAGCGATAGTCCTAAAAATTTCGGCCGTTATAAAGACAGTGCAGGCCAGTGTTTATTTCTACGAGCTTAAATCATCGACAACAATAAGCTGAAGAATGATCCTATTACTTTTACACTTTATGAACTAGTTGGAGAGGTTTTCCCTGGAAAGTACAACATGGAGTTGGTTGGTTGGTTGGAAAAGGTTTTTACGTGGTCGTCAACGCGTGGGTGATGCCCTGGTATTGCAAACGTCCATAGGCTGCGGTGGCTGCTTACCATCAAGCAGGCCATACGCTTGTGTGCCACCTTAGTGGTAAAAAAACCGTTCGGAAAATATCGTTTCTCGCCCGTAAGGTTCGGATGTTGAATGCGCTCCCAGTCACGGTGTTTCCTTTAGACTATGACATGCAATCGTTCAAGAGGTGTATTAGAGGTCGCTTCAGAGACCGGCATCGCATTGGTAACTACCCCGGTGTTGCTAATGTCCATAGTCGGCGATGACCACATTCCATCAGGTGGCCCACTTGCCTGTTTGTCTGCCGTATAAAATAAAAAAACGAGTTTATTGAACTTCCATTATCAGAAGAATACGAATGGAAAAGAAAAAATTCGATCCATTCCACAAGAATATAAAAAGCTTCATAGTATTTTATGTACTGTATTAATTTATTTTTGCTGTTCTTTTACTTTGCCACGACTGTAACGGCCTCCTCTACAATATTAATAGTGGAACGGTTTACTGAAGACAGCTGTGTTTTTACGGCATTTGTGTATGTATTATGTATGTCTTGGCCCGTGCAAGAACAAAATATTCATGTATTCGAGGTAGTTTATGTCATTTTACTACTTTGCCTTCACGAAATTGTGAAGACGACATACAAACGTATAAAATAGAGCATTTTGATCCTTATTACCACATTACGTTCGTATACTTGAAGGTGAAATTTGATATGTTATGATATGACAGACTATGTTTACGGCTATACCATTATATTTAAATTTATGGGCTGGAGCGTCGGTGGTCGAGCGGTTAGGGTATCCGACTCGTAAGAGAGAAGTATCGGGTTCGAATCCCGCTGCGGCCATTGGCACTTTTCTGAGTTATGTACATTAGTTAAATACTAACCGATGCTCTTACCGTGAGGGAAAACATCCTAAAAATGATGAAACCTGCACATTCAGACCACTGAATGTGTAACCATGATACAATCTGGTCAGGTTCCTCTGGTAGCAGGGTTACGGAGGTCAAATGGCAGTCATATAGAACTACGATCAGATTAGCAAAGCTTCTTTTATCGCTAACTAGCCGTTCCCAGCGGCTTTCACCCGTTCGAGTGGAAGCTTTTCGAATCTCTGTAAACATTCAACTTTCCCGCGGGACCTGAGCATAAAAAGTAGCCCATGTCACTCGGGAATAATGAAGCTAGCAGTAGTTTTTGAGTTTATTCATTACAAACAAAAACAGCAGAAATCTAAAAAATACAAATATATCCTCTGTATAATATTAGTTTAGTTTAAATGCCAGAATATTCTCTCATTGACTTAGTATATATTTTCACTCCAAAATATTCAAAGACCTCGTAGGATTTAAAGTTGTTTCTAAATCCAAGCGGGAGACCGCAGGGAAACAGCTGGATGCAAATAATTTAAGCAACTAACTTTGTCAGAGATTTTGTCTGTTCAGTTCCGCACAGACATTTATGTTCTCCCCCAGGGTCCAACCTTTATCATTTCAACCTTTATCAAGATGCAGCTGTTTAACCGTGAACACGTTACAAACGGATACACTTCCGTATCTCTCCACTCTGTATAAACTCTAAGCATCATAATTAAGCTTTGAAATAAAGTTGTGGCGATTGGGACCGTCCTGGAGTGAAGACATGCGGTACGTTTTTATAAAACCAGACAGGCATTTGACCGATATTTGGTTTGGTCACGTAGAAAGGACGTTTTCGGTGACGTCCCGACGGCGATGGCGGTGAACAAACTGTCTAAGTATAATATCAACTTGACCAACACCAACTACTATCGACTTGTACAACACCCATGACTACCGCCAACTACCTCCTCTACTACTACGCCAACTACTACCTCTAACACTTCCATTCAGTTTTGCCATAATAATATACGTATATCTTTTTTCGTAACCTACAATCAAAGTCCGTTCATAGGCGCCCAAACGTAACTAAGACAAACAGATTTACTTTCACATTTATTATAAGTTTGAATTATCTTTTACGCATAGTATAAAACAAAGTCGCTTTCCACCGTCTGTATGTACGCTTAGATCTTTTAAACTACGCAATGGACTTTAATGCGGTTTTTAACAATAAATAGAATGATTTATTGTGAAGGTTTATGAGCAAGAAAAGAAAAGGGTAAGTAGGGGTAAAGTACGTATACGCGAACAAAGTCGCGCCGTGTCCACTATATTAAATAACTAACGAAGTCGAATGTAGATACCCATAATCTAAGATTACACCGCAGAAACGTGGGTTTTCACAGAATACGAGCATATTGAAAAACAACACTTCACTGGGAGCTATTCAGAGTGTAACCTTTAACAAAGTTAGGTCAAACCCTTCTGAAGTGGGGTCGACAAATATATCAGCTTACCAAGCAAGACGCTGTGACCTACAGAACCGTCGGACGCTCTTCGTAAAATAATACGTGAATATAATAATAAATATACCTTGTGAGAAACATGTATATAATAGACAATATTTACGAAGGGTTTGTTTTTATTTTTCATAGAAGCTGTGAAAGGCAGTTAATGTCGGTTTTTATGGTCTCTTTTATGACTTGATGTGGGACTCCACTATCTCCCACTAACAGTACTAACTTACTGATGTTTTTTCCGCCTAATTAAACCATATGCTATACCACTATCATAATTCTATAGAGACTAGCTTCCGCCCACGACTTCGTCTTCGTAAAATTCGGTTATAACATTCCAGACCCGTAAAAATGACATGAAAATATGTTCAGTACTTTTTAGATGTCCTTGACTTGGCTTGGAAGGGTGGCCTTACAGTCTTTCGCATTTATATTATTAAAAGTATTAATTAAGATACTTGTTCCTTACCTTCTCTACTTAATTACAAAAAAATTATCTCCTTTTATAAAGTAAGGTTCTAATTTTATTGCGCTATTTTTCCCCACGGCCCAAGGGTTTCCACGCCAAATGGAGGAGTGAGGTGGAGATATTTCCCTGTCGGTTGGCTCTATTTTGAACGGGAACCGCTGTGCCCTGAACGCCCTCATGTGGCTGATATGATAACGATAGGTACAGCATTATAACATTTTGTTTTCAGTTGATGTTTAACTGGCTTAGTAAATTCTGATAATGTTTTCTTACTCGTACCTATTCTACATGCATCCAGAACCAGACCGCCCAACAACAGAGACTCGAATAGTTATCTCCTTGCATAACTGCCTATCTACATATATACAACATAATCCCCACAAGCTCCCGTAACACAAACTTCTGCACCGCAGAGATTACGTCACGACTCGCGAAGTAAATCAGAATGCGAGATATATGCAGTCATATTTCAGTATTCTGGTACGCAACCGCGTTTGATACGTCACATGTAACTGTCACTGTTATTTTAGAGGATTAGTATGGAAATAGCGAGTTAATTTTGAGTTAAGCCGCGTTCAGCACGCCTGCACGTCTGTCTGGCGTACAGAGTTCGACCTTGTTATTGCGCTGTCCTAAGTACCTAGTACGGGCTTGTGTAGTAACAAAACTTTCTAATATATTATGCGAACTTGTATCTATGCTAATAATATTAATTTGTAAATCGTATACTCGTACATGTGGTCTTCATCAGAGTAGAATGTAGAATCAACCTCTATCACCGGTGCAAACTTTCCATCAGGTGAGTGTGCCTGTTTTGTCTGCCGCTTGACATAAAATAAAGGAATTATTGTATACACCGTAAGGGCCCGTTTATTCGTCACCGCTTACAAACCGATCAGAAAACGCGTAGGCGTCGTGCCCGCAACAAGACAGAAAACATGCAATATATTTTCGCGCACAGCCGCGGTGACTACGCGGGTGCGGCACAACGACTGTGCGAGTGCAACACGATTACTGTGCGATGACTATGCTGGCGCTGCGCGTTTGTTTACATATAATATAAACTAATAATTAAATAAACGTTCTATCAATAGTATAGAAACCAAAATTGCTTAAACATTTGAGATATGTTGAAGATATCGTATATGTATATATGGGCTCTAATACGTACACTAGCGTTGGTTTGAATGTATAAAATAATATTTTTTATTATGATGATTTGTAAAAATCTGTTCCTTATGGTGAATGGCAGAGTAGAATGCGCGAGAAGCACTAATTTCATTAATTAGTAGGTGTCGTAAAAGGCGACTAATGTCGTGGAGTTAGACGGCGGTCTTACTTGCTTAAGCCAGAAAATTATGAGTATTTTCAATATTACGATCTCCAAATGTGTCAAGCGTGGAGATGACGGCAAAGTTCTCCAATATTGTGGATGAGGCGTATCACACGACATTAGTCCAGCAGTAGATTATAGGGCTGTTGATGTGACATGTGATATTATAGTACGATTAGAACAGAGAAACAAAATCTTATATCATTCATGGGATACAATGTACAATAAGCTAACATACTCCATACCCATTTACAATTCAGTAAAGCCCTATCTCATTGTACGTCTATGTTCAGAGTGAGCCTTAAGCTAAATTGACAAGCCCCAGTTCTACTGTAGACGTTAATTTGTTCAGTCAGTCAGCATTTACAATGAGACAGGATTTATCTCAGACTGGAAAGCAGAAAAGAAACAGAGAGTTTTAGGTAAATCCAGTTTCATTTTCATGAAATTATTTTTGAGATAAATCGTTAAATAGCGGCATAAGAGAAAAACATAAAAATTTAACAAATTATAAATCAATGTAAATTTAAGACACGATACAGGAAAAATGAGAAATGGTATATTTTGCGAACGGAAAGATTATTTTATCAGAAAAAAAATACTTTGGAAAAAAGATCGCCATACGCCATCAAATTGTAGAGACGAGGAAAGACATGGCGGAAAATCTCGTTCGAATTGGAGCCGCCCGAGAGGGCAAAACTATTTTAAATAGTATTGTGTTCCAGCCGATGAGTAAGGTCAGCATTCCCTGGCGTGGGAATTTGAGGAATCGTGGCTTTGGCAGTGGAGCGTATCCCGGGGTTTTAGAGGAAGCCAACGCATTAGCGATACCCTAGATGTTGCTAATATCTACAAAAGTTTGCAGAAAAACCAGAAAAATCAGAAGCAGCCTCCGAGTTTAGAGAATAGAGCCCCAGACATGAAATAACAAAAGAATTATTTATAGTTTCTGCTCCATTTAAATAATTAATAATTAGCTAATTTGAAGCACAAGGTAATAATTAGTATTCCAAAACTTAGGCCACCTTATTTTTTTGCGGGTCACGATTTGACTAAAATCTTTTGTACTAAAGTTTCATGGAAATAAATTGGGCGCTCAACAATATTGTTTGTAGCGTGTCGGCCCTAAAGTTTTGAAACATGAGACTTTCAAGTGACGAATGTAATAAATTATAATCGGAGTTGTGTTGTCGAGTTTGCCATTTTATTGTGCTTGTGTTTTATTATTGACAATTGTCCTTTCCTGGCTTCATCTATCACTTTGAACACAGGGTCAACTTAAATAGTTTTCTGTTTTAGAATAAGTTATACCTTCATGGTTAAAGGTATTTGATTTTTACCGCAAACAATATCACTGACTACAACAAATTTTTCGAGTCATCAAGAGCCCATCGAAATTCGATAGTTGATATGACTGCCATCCAATCACAAGCATCCAAACACAATATTTGAAACATCCATTATAATCGAGTTAACCATCAATCTCTCGTTTATAATTAGATTGCATTCACATATTAAACTTGTATGAGATAGGTACTGTAACAGTCCGATCCCTAGGCTTTAGTAAATAAAATAGGTCTTTGTGTTAATATATTGTTAGGTACGCACCTCTGAACGGCCCAGATGATAATAGAAAACACACCTTAGTACTTAGATCACCAATCTTGGTCGCTATTCTAGTTATATAAGTTTGGTTGAGCTAGTTAATATCTAGTTGAGCATGGGCATATATTTGGAACACAATAGGATACCAAATAAACTAGTAAAATAATAATAATAATAAATATAATTTAATCGCTCAGCAAAGTGGGTCAACGATGAGGCTCAACATTGGGACCATATAGAAGAAATGGTTTTAACAGATGTCACGGAAGATGACATATGTACAGTTACAAGCAAAATGAAAAATTGGAAGGCTGCTGGACTGGACGGAGTACAACATTTTTGGCTTAAGCATCTCACTGTGCTCCATAGCAGTCTTGCTAAAGTAGTCACTGAACTGATCCATGGAACAACGCCGCTACCGCCATTTCTAACTACTGGAATAACATTAATGCTCCCAAAATCACTTAATACTGCAGATCCATCTCAATACCGGCCTATAACATGTTTACCCACTACCAATAAACTGATCACATCTTGTATAACCAATAAAATAGTTAACCACCTAGAAATGCACAACATTATAGCTGAAGAACAGAAAGGCTGCCGACAGAACCACAGAGGATGTAAGGAACAGCTTATCATAGATTCTACTGTTCTTAAACACGCTCACAAACACAATAGAAATCTAAATATTTCTTATATAGATTATAAAAAAGCTTTCGACAGTGTTCCGCATTCTTGGTTGATTCGCGTCCTACAAATATATAAGATTCATCCTTCAATCATAGCTTTCCTGGAACATGCCATGGCTAACTGGAGAACGACACTAACTTTGTCAGTGAAAACTGCAAAGTTAATAACCGAGCAAATCCAAGTAGAAATTGACAGGCTAGGTCCTGATAAATTAAGTAGAACTAACAGGTCTGATTTCAAGACTAATATTGCAGGTGTGCCACAAGGAAGTGTACTAGGACCCCTACTCTTTTTAATATATATTAATGACCTTCCAAATGTTACGCACCATAAATGCATTCTATACACTGACGACATCGCTTTTACAGTAACAACAAAAGTAAATAATAGAGAAGCCCATGAAAGTGACATAAATAATACATTGACATTAATAATAAATTGGATAAATCAAAATAAATTAATAATTAATCTCAATAAGACATATTTCATTAATTTTAATAATTACGATAGTTTTAAAAATGACAAATGGAATATAAATTATAACGGACAATCCCTTAAGGAAGCGGAGAATGTGACATTTTTAGGTATAAATATTGATAAAGATTTGAAATTTGCTACAATATGTGCATAACGATATTTAATAAAATCCCAAACGAAATAAAAAAGGTAGTCCCACATAAATTTAAAAGGGCTTTGCATGATTGGCTTATGCAGTATGTATTTTACACAATAAAGGAGTTTTTAGAATTTAATGTTAAATATATGACAAATAAATATATAATATAAGTTTTTGCATGTCATGTAAATTGACTAAATATGTGAGACTTCATAGAATTAAGACCTTGTATGTACCATATTTATATGCAAATAAAGGAATTGAATTGAATTGAATTGAATAAGAAAACAATAATAATAATAATAAAAAAATAATAATAATAATATAATAATTATAATTAATAATAATAAAATTCCCAAGCAGCTGCATCAGTCATTAGAGACAAATTCACACAGCGCCATCTAGCCCATAAGTAAGCAAAGCATGTATTGTGGGTGCTAGATAACTGATAAACTACTTATATACTTTTTAAATACATACTTATTATACATAGAACACCCAAACCCGTAACAGAAATTAAATTTCATCATTTCAATTTCTGCCCGGCCGGGAATTGAACCCGAAACCTCTAATAGACGTGTAAACGTGGTAAAGTAGTTAACGTGACAGATCTGGTTATTATCGTTGAGGTCCTGTTTGAACATCGGGTATTTTGAATTTCATTTGTGGTCGTGGATAGTAATTTTAAATTAATTAAAGAAATATTCTATTCAAAAATCTGAGCTTATGAGTTAACGAGTTACTGTCCTCTTGGACTTCCAAGAGGTAACTCTAACATACTTATGCTTTAGTATAACCTTGTTCACCACTTGTCGCGGGCCGTCCTTTGTAATATATGTATGGCAGACCCAAGGGTACATACGATCCCCTTGCAAGTATGCTCCGGCGTAAGTGTTAGCTAAAGTTCTGCTGTCAGCTCTACAGTAGACCCGTACCATCTATTTACAAGTGTGCTATTTTCATTATACTATTTATTGAAAGATTATAGCTTTAGTCACTTATACAAAACTGTTGTTATGTGGCGTTCCTCAGAACTATTATCCATTGCTGGATTTTGAAGAAGATCTTACAAACTTAAGATTTTGCTGATTACAAATGACTATGCATAATTTGCATTTATGTACAATAATATTAAAGTTCTTTATTTCCACCAAAATAGACATGTGGTACAATAGTACTTGTAACATAATACAATATATAAATAAAAAAAATAGAATACAGTAATTATAAAAATAAAAGATTAATATTTTATAAAATAAATCATTTCAATTAAATTGTGTATGAAGCACTCTCTGCATCTTCCACCCGCTGATATTATTTACTATCTACACTTGCAGTGGTATTTGGGGATTATTCTCATTGAAGACACTCGGAAATAAGGACGCCTACTAGAATTTGTAAGTGGCCTCACAGTTAGGCTCCATTTGTAGCCCTGTCTATCATGAAATAAGTTTTTAATTATATGTATTTAGAAGAGAATAGTGAACATGCCAACATTGTTTTATTATTTGATATAGCAAGTTCGGATACTTGGACTTCCCATACGAACATTCAACTTATAAATAAAATGAAATAAAAATAAGGTTTCTACACTAAAATTTTCTCTAAGACATTAACATTTTAAAGGTCCTAACCTTTTGAAGACCTGCCCCTGCGGACGTCGATTCTAATCAAAAAGACCAACTCAATTTCTGTTTGAGTTTATTAATCATAAATCCATAGTCGGAGCCTTACTTTCATTATTATTTCAAGTAAATTAATCAAGATCGAATGAAAAACGTAGTCTAATTGAAGCGTAGCACGCATGCGCTCGTAACTCGTAGGCAAGCTACGGCCTTCGTAGACCCTTTGTAGCTTCGGACTATACGTCTCTTTCCGAACTGATGAGTTAGAACAGGACACACTATATAACAGTATCATGTACATAGCAAATTAGCGTAGCTGGCGTTGCGTGAAACGCGGTTGTTCCTAATAATGTCCCCTAAAAGGTTTGATGGGAGCTAATCATTTAAAATTAACGGTGAAATAATGAGGTTATTAAAGCGGTATGGTAATTTGATTACAGAATGAGGGGGCTGTTATGAACAAGCTCTACATTTCGTCCCCTTGTTTTCTTGACATTTTTTTCGCACTAATAGGCGGTAGCTTAAAAGTAACGACGTTTGGTATGGGCCGTTTAGATAGAGATATTCTTCACATTCTTTTTGAAGGGCTACAGTGAAATTTTACTTTCCTAAATCAATATTAATAATATGTTAAACATTCATCATCGTCCTAGCACTTCTCCTGGCCTCTGCCAGGGTCCGCCTTCCTACTTCCACACTTCGCCTGGTCCTCGGCATTCTCTTGTCGTAAGCCGTTGGCTCTCACATTTGACTCAGCGATGTCAATCCATCGCTTCTTGGGTCGTTCATTGGGCCTCTTTCCTGATACCGACAGATTCAAGCACCTATTACCCACGTATCCCTGAGGCTTACACAAGACGAGATCAAACCAGCGCAGACAAGCCTCCTCGATCTTATCTGCGATATCCCTCACGCCAAGGCTGCCATGGATGTACTCGTTGATCGAGTCACGAAACTCCGCACATCCATCGCAGCATTTTCGTTTCATTGGCGTGCAGTTTGCAAACGTGTTTCTCGCAGCCATCACCGGTCGAATTATACTTTTGTTAATAAGCCCTTTGAGCATGACTGCCGCGAGTTCCCGCCATTCGGCCCAAGCCGCAGAGATTCGGGATTTAACATCGGGGCCGATATCACCGGACTCGTGCATCACGGATCCGAGATATTTGAATTTATTTGTTCTATTGACAGCTTCGTTACCTATACGGATGATGTCGGGATCCGTGCTGCAACTGGCCATATACTCTGTTTGACGATATTCAGCTTCTAACCACTGTTTTCTAGCATATACTACCTGCCTAAGCTTGCTCACCAGTTCAATGCCGTCAGAGTACTTCATAAGCCAAGGTGGCATATCCTGAATTTCCGCTGAGAGGGCATCGAGCAGAATGCAAAACAAGTAAGGGCTCAGCACAGAACCCTGGTGAACACCTACAATTATCGGGAAGGGATTAGTATGGCCTACGATGGTTTTGACGACAGCTCCAGTATTGGCATATATGTACTGTATAATTAAAATGTATGCATTAGGCACAGACTTTGCTCTCGGAGCCCACCAAATTATCTCCCGAGGGACACTGTCGAAAGCCCTCTGCAGGTTGAGAAATGCGTAATGCAAGTGTTGATTCCTACTGAAATAGGACTCTGGAGGACCTGAGAGGAAAGATTGGATCACTGACTGCAGCACGGCCTGAAGCCGTATTGGCATTCCGACAAGGAGCATTCCTGGCGAAGCCTCTGGTCAACAATCCGTTCAAATAGCTTCATTGTGTGGCTCATTAGCTCATGTCGGCTCATAGTTGCCGCACTATTGCACACTGCCTTTTCCTTTAAATATTGAAGTGATAATATTTACGCGCCATGCGTCAGGTATAAGCCCTGTAGTTAAAATCCTGTTAAAAATAGCTCAGTGAGCACTAGTACGACCCGGGTCCCCATTGTTTTTCAGGTTTTTATGGGTATTCCGTCATGGTTAATAGCTTTCCGTTTTTCATACGATTCATATACCTCTCCATCTCATCAGGGGTAATCGTACCCCCCCCCTGGTATAATTTTATAATACGGAAGTATATTATTAATAATATACTTTGACAATTCACACAGCGCCATCTAGCCCCAAAGTAAGCAAAGCATGTGTTAAGGGTGCTAGAACACTGATATACTACTTATAATTATACTTTTAAATACATACTTATTATACATATAACACCCAGAACCGTAACAGAAATTAGAATTCATCATTTAAAATTCTGCTCGGCCGGGTATCGATACCGGGATCTCTGCGTGGAAGACTGGCATGTGAACCAACGGAACCACTCAGGTCGTCGAATTAAGCAATATTTGTTACAATTTAACACATAAGGGTTTTACGGTATTGCAAACAGTCCCATGGGCTGCGGTGACAGCTCACCATCAGGCAGGCCGTAAGCTTGTTTGCTACCTTGTAAAGAATCTTAAAAAAAAATGATAAAAACATAAGCAAAAAACTAAAAGCAAGAATATAAAGTTCTAAAGGTTAAAACGGGGATGGAAACATTGATCAGAAACCTGCTTACAAGAACTGAGTTTTAAATTATAATCTTGGTGACAAATGACCTTCGGTGACCTTTCTAATGTAGTACTAAAGATAAATAATGCTGCATCTTCGACCTCATCGTCGCTTTCCATCAGGTGAGTTGAGGTCAAATGCAAGCTTATTTATAATAAAAAAAATACTCCCAGATTAATTAATTGCAAAGTTCAGCGCCGGTAACTTCTTTGCCAGCCAGCCATTTTCCGAGGCTAAAATAGAGTAAAATAGATGGATTGATCCTTCTCAAGTGGGTTCTTTTAACTCCCAAGGGAGCAATCTATCACTGATAAAAAGAAAAGTAAATAAAATGTTACCAAATTGCCCACCCATTTCCTTTTCATACATTGTAGTAGAATTCTGAAAGAGTAGGTATATGAAGTTAAAGTGAAAAAGTCAGTTATTTGAAGCTGGTTAATAATGCCTGTCTTTTTTTATTCGCGATCCTTTGATTTGGTTACCCATTAGCGGTGAAACAAAATTGTTGGTGCTTTTTGTGCCTATATTATTCGTATTCCAAATAATATAACATTGGTCGTCAGCTGTGATTTTGTATTGTAAGTATGACCACCCAACTGATGGTATGAGTCCACTATGGTATGGTATAACCATCTACTAATCGCTAATATCAAAAGGACAGTGACTCAACCGGTACAAAGGAAATCGTTAATTAAGATTATTTGCACTACCAATCATTATAATCTAGACGTATTCAAGACTAGAGTGAATAGGCTATTCCTAGTCAGGCACGCTCCATCTTCGGCTCGTCACTTGCCTCCAGATGAGATGGCGGTCAAATGCCTGGCTAGTTAAAAAAATCTTTTTTATTTAGGTTGTAGTTTTCTGTATAATTGATATTTTGTCTATTTGTTTATCAATTATTTATTTGCATGCTAAATGGTAATACAATTGTACTAAAACTTAGTACCCCGTAAAGGCACTGCAAACATTTTAGAAGGCTATCTAATGTATAACAGGTAATGATGTTAGTTGTTTAGTTTATGTATCTGAAATTATATTTTATTGTTAGTAAGTGGTTAGTTTTTAAAATACAATATTCTAATTATTCCATTTCTACAAGAGTTTTCTACAATGAGGAGTTTTCCAGTAGGTATTGTTAGATGGTTTTAAAAAGCATCAATAGATGGCGCTCCTAAAATTTTGGTAATTTTTAAAAGATCGGTATGTTTGTGGCAGTAATGTCATGCAGCCATCTAATACTAAACTTAAAAATAAAATGTTTATGGGGAGATCATTTATTTACAGTTTAAATTACAATTTACAATTATTATTAAAAACAAAAAATTTTACTCTAACACCAACCTTAATTCTAACTAAACTAAAGATAAAAAACATGACCCAGGTCCCCCGAATTTGGAAAAGTCCCCAGAAGACTGGCCGCGTTGCCCCGCTGAATAGCGAGGCTTCAACGCTGACCCAAAAAGAGGCCAGCCTTCTGGTGATTTGTAATTTGGACCAGGCGCTTAGACAACTCCCGAAATAAGGAATGTGCGCCTGGTCCCCACGGCCCAAGTGTTTCAACGCCAAATGGCGCAAATATGTAATCGCCACTGAGACTAGCATATTTGCGCCGCTTGGCGTTCTCAGCTGCGGCAGCACCCGTCGCAGCCTGACACGCGGTCACTGGAAGATGAGACGGCGCAAGGGTATCGATGCAAGTAGCATCCCATACCAGAGGCCGTCCCAGCTTCCACGGAGTGAGTGTCATTCCGTCGGGCCTCTTACCGTCATCGCGGGCTAACCCAATCGGTTCCAGCACCGCGGGTGCACCAGCGGTGGTAAAGGCCCGGCGAATGATATCGTTTAATTCCGCGTGACGAGGAAAGCGACCAGCGCTCCTGCCGCAAGACAAGCCGTGGTGGCCGAGCTGGTCTACAGGACGACCACAACGGCATTGATGAGGAGCGCTACAGGGTGCACCAAGACGAAGGGCCGTGGCAATCCTAAACGTGGCACGGTCGAGTAAAGTGCCGATGTTTTTAGAGGGCATTGCCTGTAGCCAGAGACCCGACTCCCACTCGCCAGCTGCCAGGAGGCGAGCACGCTCTGCAGAATTGGTTGATGCGCTCAAAAGGTTGTTTCGCACCAATCTGCAGAGCGGCTCGTCCCAAAGCCGCTGCGAGCAAGGATTAGCCGGAGGGTCCGACTCCGGGCAAGCCAACTGCCAAGCATTTTTGGCCTCGGTGGAGAATGCCGACTCAAACGTCCCCAGTTTGGACAAAATCTTATTTACTAGGGACTGCGAGCTATTCACCGAGGACAAATAGGCTGGCAGAGAAACATTCGACACTTTCCGAATGCCCAGACCACCATATCGAATAGGCAATGATGCCTGGTCCCAGGAGGAATTGTCAAAATTTATATTTATAACAGAACAGAGGGTTTGTTTCACGGTGTTATCTAGGAACTCTAAAAGAGCAGGATGTTTCCACAGCTGACAACACCGCAAAACGTACATAAATTTAGGAACAAATAAACAATATCTAATTATGACATAAGCCATGTGGCTGTTGATTTGGAGTAGGCGGTCCGAAACATCATTAAAATTTTGAATTTTTTTGTCAACAAAATTTTGGAAGGAATCATCAAAAATTGGGGAGCCTAGGAGGTGAAGCGAGGACTTGCCGACGACTGTGATGTTAGGAGCTAAAGCGCTAAAAGCAGTACAAATAGCGCCAGGCGTCGGACAAGATTCAGAGATAAACAGCTCACACTTCGAGAAATTCAACTCCAAGCCTATGGCACTGAACTCTCGAATGAGGAGCTGCAGATCCCGTAATACTGTGCTCGCTTCACCTCCTAGAGTTCCATCGTCAAGGTACCACACGTTAAATTTAGAATTTAGTTTTTCGATAATGGGTTGGATCGCGAGACTAAAAATGGCCGGCCCGAGAGGGTCGCCTTGCTGGCAGCCGACCGCGGAGTGCAGGAGGTGGCCCTTGTGTACAAGGTTGGTGGGCTCCTTGTAACACTGCCACAAAAATTTATATGCGGCCGGCAATTTAGTTCGAATTTGGTCCAGTAAGGTGCCCCTGTCTACAGAATTAAATGCGTTCTTTACATCTACCTTCAGCAAAACCTCACCGCCGTTATTCATAAGGGACGTCCTAAGGGCATGAACGGTGGCTTCACAACCACCTTTCGTGCCAAAACCGAGCTGGACGGGCTGAAAATAATCTTTAAGGCTAGGGGCGGCGAATCTACATTATGTTTGTTACATGTTTATTAATATAAACATAACTTTTAAAGGTTGAACGAAATGTACAAAGAAATATTTATATAAGTAGGCACTTTTTTCCATTTTAATACAAACCTTTAATATTTGTATTACGTCCATTCTTGATCCTAGCGTTCATGAAACAAACTGACTCAGTCAAATTAATGTTTGTTTTGTTTGCAATAATTTATTACAACATCTTTAATAGTTGAAAACTATTGATAAATACAATATTATCCAATACAACGTACCTAATATTATATCCTCTTTGCTAAGAACCTATTTCAAGCGATTGTCAATTACTTACCAAAATTGTCGGGGCGCCATCTAGTGAATGGTTAAGAATGCTTTAGATACCTATTGGAAAACTGCTCATTAGAGTGACTTTTAAAATAATAATAATAATAATAATAGTTTATTTATCATCTTATAAAGTTACAAAATATAAATTTCACAATAAAACAAATATATATACACATACATACATATACACATACATATCAACAAAAGCGAAATCAAAATATATATGATGACAAATGGGCTTATGGCTCAGGGGAGCGTGACACAAGTCCCACACCCCTGCTATTCTGCCACTCCCCACAAAACAACTACCTGCTAACACACACACACACAAAAAGTAGTAAAAAAATAAAAAAAAAATAAAAACTGGATATACATAAATAAAAAAGCACACAGCCACCAAAGCATATAACCAGCCACCCCACTGCGCAGCGTCACAGCGTCAGCGTTTTAGTCCTATTTCAAATCTAACAGTGTGCTAAAAACCGTAAGCACTGATTGTAGATATCAAAAAGCTGTAGGTACGTTCAAAGATTTAGATATATAAAAAGTTAACGTGAGTACTAATGCATTTTTAATGCCCTTCTTTATTATGAGTTAACGAGCATAAAATCTCCATAAAAGATAAAAATACTTTCATGGCGCATGAGTAATCCGTACCACAACATTTAACGTCACCTTTCATAGAATAAGTCGTAAAGCATTACTGGGGATTTAATGCCGGTTACAAAATATTCACT
Organism: Blastobasis lacticolella; assembly: GCA_905147135.1. Classification (NCBI taxonomy): domain Eukaryota; kingdom Metazoa; phylum Arthropoda; class Insecta; order Lepidoptera; family Blastobasidae; genus Blastobasis; species Blastobasis lacticolella. The sequence continues at coordinate 10,018,791 of LR990053.1, forward strand.
ATAACCTCAAAGGTAACAAGATAATGTAACAGCTTTGACTAAGTACGGGCGTTGATATGTTTAGTAGAGCTTTTAAATAGCTTTTTAATATTATCATCAGCATTGACCCTTGTCATTTAATTTAGATAATTTTAACAGCGTTACTTTAACGGTACGGCAGAAGCGTCGGTGGTCGAGTGGTAAAGGTATCCGACTCGTAAGTGAGAGGTACCGGATTTGAATCCCACTACGGCGGTGTACCAATGACTCTTTTCTGAGTTATGTAGATTTGTTGAATGCTAGCCGATGCTCTTACGGTGAGGGAAAACATCGTGATGAAACCTGCAAATTTAGGCGAATGAATGTATAGCCATGATAAAATCTGGTCAGGTGCCCCTGGTAGCAGAGTTACGGAGACAGATTGCAGTCGCTCCACTGTAATTATCTGATTAGCCAAATCCTGGATCATGGTCAAGGTGGACCCCGGGCCCTCGTGCGTGAGAGTACCCCTAAGACATTAACGCCAAGATGATTATTACTATTAATGGTACGGTACTTTCTCTGAAGACTGTGGAGGTCAACACGGGTAAAACAGATTCGGTCACATAGTGAACAGATAGGAGAATTCGCCCTTGATGGGTAGGGATGGTCAGCGCGTTTTTGTCGTTTCGCGCGTTTGTTGGGTAGACTTTTAAACCAGGCATTATCATGAATGGTCACACCGTCAGTGATAGTCATCCGCTAAATAGGGTGGTCGACAGCTCGGCTATTCCAATCACACGCTTGATGCTTTTCTTGTAACGAAATTTGGGATGGCGTACCGGCCGTTTAGAATTTGTAACAGAGTTTATGGTAGTAAATGGGAAGGTTCCATCCTGTAAACATGCAAGTAAAACTTGTGCATAAACCTACCGTGTATATAAATTGAAAAAAAAACCGTTACTAGGTAGGTACTAGGAGGCATTCACTACACCAGCTAACGAGTAGCGAGCTCGTTGCTGCAGCCTGTACTGAAGTTTGATTAGCCTCAAAGTACGAATAAGTCACCCTTTAACTTACCGAAAAATCAATAAAAATCACGTGACTATTTAAAATACCACTACCTGAAAAATTAAGACAAAAAAACAAGCTAAATACAGCATTTACAAAACTAGAAATGGTTAGCTCAGGACCCTATGCAATGGCAGTAAAGATTTTTAATAATATACCAGGACATATAAAAAGTAATACTGAACCCCATATATTCAAACTAAGACTTAAAAATTATTTAATTGAAAAAGCTTATTATAACTTGGACGAATTTTTTTGTGACACTATTAAATTTTTATAACACGACTGACATGCATTTTAAAGTTATAAGTTTAATTATGTAATTTATTTTTAATTATGGATTCTTATTTTATTTTGACTTAGAAAATATATTAATATTAAATTTGAAACTTGACATTTCAATTGAATTATTAAGACTATTTTTATTAATATTGACATTTTGTGTTATTTATTATATTTGTGACAATTGATTTATTTGATTTGCCATTATTTTATAATTGAGAATTTTGTATTTAATTGATTTAATATTTAATTTCAAATACTGCATCCTCTCTATTATTATTATGTAATAAATTTTTGCTATACCCGACCAGGGTTCCATGTCTTGTACTAATATATATATTTAAGAACTTGTATTTACTAACACATGGAAACGCAATAAATGAATTGAATTGAATTGAATTACCAACTACAGAAATTCATTTAACAAACGAACTCCATAAATATTAAAGACCGAAAAATATCCTCCTGTACATGCACCGCCTAGCAACTTTGTACGTAGGTACTGGAGATACCGTGATAAATTGTGCGGTATTACAAGTACTAATGATGATATATCGGAACGCCTGTCTGTAACGATGGAAACCCCAATATCGCGTAACTTGGACTATAAGTTACCGAGAAATACGAGGAAATAGGAGGTATTAAGTGAGTAATTCTAGGAATTACTTTTATTATATTATTTACCGCTCGTAGATATCTTTTACGAGTAGAAAATTGCATATTTTGTTGTTTGTGTTTTAGTGGTTTATTGGATAACGATTTGTGTTATACTAGTTTTGGTTGTATTTGGATTATTTTGGATGGTATCCGATATAGCAGGTACAGCGCAAACCTTTCCATTCAAACCATTGTAATGAAAGACGACACGCGGGGTGTCGCAATCCGGTTACAATCTACAGCAGTTCGTTTGAAAAACTCCACCCGCAGTCATACAATATTATTTTACATAGGAGGTATTGTATCCCTGCCGATGACTAAGGACAATAAAGGCCTTGCCACATACAAAGCTCGGCGCGAGCGCGGTGCGATATTTGCTAGGCAACCATCGCGCCGCGCGATGGTTGCCTAGCAAATATCGCACCGCGCTCACGCCGCGCTCGCGCCGAGCTTTGTATGTGGCAAGGCCTTAAGGCATCCAATACTCGTAGGTAACCATGGCTATGGCATTTGCCGATGGATATATAAAAATTAGGACAAACATGAAACGAGTATAACTTTGTGGCTTGTGAGTGGTGTCTGGTGTCAAATAATTACGCCAAAAGGTTACGTTTGTATCAGATTTAGGAGTGTTTCCCGACCGCGCTCCATACAAACGTAGTTTGATCACATTTTCAATTTTACGCTATCAAATGAATTTCGTAGACGTGATGTAGAAACCAATACCTATGCTTGTGGTTTGTCAGATTTTCGTTAATATGTATAGTTTCAAAGTTACACGGAATTTAATATTTCCATACAAATTATAAATTTCGTGCAACTTTAAAACGATAGATTTTAACGAAAATCAGGCAAATGACATTTCTTTAAAACACGCAAAATCAATGATGTATTGTCATGATAATCAAGCTGACAAGCGTATATTTTGAGCAGTGAATAATCAAACTGTTCAACAAGTCTTCGGGTCCCCGGCGGAAGACCTTCATCAATCTCGCTTCACCAACGAGTAGTTAGTAGTAACGAGTGGAGTGTTGCGGTGCTGAAGTTCGACTAGCCTCTAAGTACGAAACGGTCGCCCATCCTCCGTCCACCATCACCCATCAAAGCTATGACTTATTAAATTACTTATCTGATGATGGATAATCATCATCATCATATCAGCCGGAAGACTGCTGTTCATAGGCCTCCCCCAGAGATCTCCACAAAGGCCGGTCATGTGCCTTTCGTATCCAGCTGGTACTTGCAATCTTTACCAGATCGTCAGTCCACCTAGTGGGAGGCCTACCTACGCTGCATTTTTCATTATCTATCCATATATCTATCATATTAAAAATGAGACACTTACAGCTCGATCGGACAAGTTCTTAACCCGGCAATGCAGGTAAGCCGGTTGTCCCACCGCCGCCGTGTAATCCCTCTTTGTATTGTTATCGAAGTAGGGTTGCCCATGGCCCTCAGTGACGGTGGTGTTGTCAGGTTCGGTCACGCTGTATGCGCCAGCGCCACTGCCGCCGCTGTCGCTGAATATGACGTCGTTGCCGGTCGCCGAGGTACCTGCGGAGGGGAGAATTCCGGTTATTGTCATATGGTGTTACGTAAACTAGTCGGCCGCAAAAATGTACATGGCAAGAGCATAAGTACATGATTACCTTAAGGATCATTTTCCTTTGCGCTACTGTGCAGTTGAAAAATGGTTTTTATAGCATTCGTGAATTAAACTTTTATTTATTATATAAAACATTCCCTGGTGGTGAAGACGTCGCGCTCAGAAGCCACCACTAGCCAATGAGCATTATTTACTGCTGACATTTGTAATTAGAGTTGATACGGTGTCACATTCATGGGTATAATCCAGCCGTGTGGGGACTGACACCGTAAGCAGTAATTATCAATAGTCCGCTTTACTTGGTCCAACTGAATTAGTTGCAAATCGATTTCATTTCATTGTGAATGTGCTAATTTTTAACAAAATTTCAATTATTCTAAATTATTCCTCTCTTGGGTTTATATTTTAGGCGCGGATTATATCAAGCGTCGGCGACGCACCTTGCGTCGGCGACGCACGTTGCGTTGGCGACGCAGGTTGCGTTTTGCTGTCAACTAAAAATTGTACGAATTACTAATGCGCGGCGGCGCGCGCATTAAAAGTTCATACAATTTTGAGTTGACACTTGTGACAGCATTAGAGACCGACCAAACTTAAGCCCAAAATACGCTGACACTGCGATAACGCCAGCTGCCGAACTTAAAACCGTTGTAACTCAGAAACAATGAATCCTAGAACACTAGTTCCTAAAGAGAAATTATAGCACTCGTCGAGATCTGAATTTCAGGTGACAGCTGTCAAACGTAAAACCGTTATAACTCGGAAACTACAGGTCCTAGAACACCAGTTCCTAAAGATAAATTATAGCACTCGTCGAAATCCGAATTTCAGGTGACAGCTGTCAAACTTAAAACCGTTATACCTCGGAAACTACAGGTCCTATAACACTATTTCCTAAAGAAAAATTATTGTACTCGTCGAGATCTACGTTTCGAATGACAGCTGTCAAACTTAAACCCGTTATAACTCGGAAACTACAGGTCCTAGAACTCTAGTTCCTAAAGAGAAATTATTGTACTCGTCGAGATCTACGTTTCGAGTGACAGCTGTCAAACTTAAAACGGTTGTAACTCTGAAACTATTGGTCCTAGGACACCAGTTTCTAATGAAACATTATAACACCCAAAACGTAGATCTCGACGAGTACCATCATTTCTCTTTAGGAACTAGTGTTCTAGAACCAATCGCTACTGAGTTAAGCGAGAGAGGAGAGATGGGAATAGGGTGTAAAAATTTGCTACTATAAAAAAATGCTTTTGTGAAACTTGTCGAACAAATCGCGTGAACAGCTCGTGTTAAAAACCCGACGCAATCGACTATTCGCGGCGTTATCACAGCGATGGCGTATTTTGAGCTCCGGTTTGGTCGGTCCTTAATAAACCTGCGTCGCCGACGCAACTTGCGTTACCGACGCAACTTGCGTTACCGACGCAACACGACGACCTGAGTGGTTCAGTGGTCAACATACCAGTCAGCCACGCAAGAGGTCCCGGGTTCGATTCCCGGCCGGGCAGAAATTTAAATGATGAATTTTAATTTCTGTTACGGGTCTGGGTGTAAGTATATAATAAGTATGTATTTAAAAGTATATAAGTAGTATATCAGTTAGCTAGCACCCATAGTACAAGCTTTGCTTAGTTTGGGGCTAGATGGCGCTGTGTGAATTTGTCCACGATTATTTATTATTTATTTATTTAAAAAAAAAAAAAAAAACATGCGTCGCCTACGCAGCCTGCGTCGGCGCAAGCATTAAAAATTCATACAATTTTGACTTAACAGCATAACGCAACCTGCGTCGCCGACGCACCTTGCGTCGCTGACGCTTGGTATAATCCGCGCCTTATAGTAGCTTGTTTACACTTTTCAACTTGAATTTCATCTCCGAGTATGGTTGACAAAGTCAGAAGTAATCACGATTTAAACTTAGAAACGTCTATGAAGAGAGTAACATTTCTCAATTACCTAACTCAACACAGTACTGTTAACTTCTTATGTTAAATCTTGACCTCCCTCGCATATTGTATTCAAATATATGGCATTAAATTAGCATCCTTAATGACGTCTTACCTCGAAGTAACCGAATTATTTTCTTCAAATTTTACCAAGAACACGATCTCCATAAGGAAAACAATAAATCTTGAATTATGGATGCAATAAATTAACTTCTATTTAAAATTTTGGGCTAATATTATTACAATCAAAACTCTATGTTTTTGTTTTTGGCCTTTGCATATCTTTGCAGGCTTTGGCTATCCCTTTGTGTTATGAGTTGACTTCTTGGACACCCTTTTAAAGGATGGTGGGGTCGTTGTGTGTGTTGTGTTCTACTCTACTGGCCACAACACGGCAAAAAGTAAGCAAAAGTATAATTAAAGATGTACTCTCAAAATTTATGTACATTGTTTACATAATAATTATTTACAATTATAGCAAAAAAACTAAATACCTAACTTAACAAAAATAAACTTTACTTACCTAACCTTAAAAATTTAGAAAAATGTTGTATTTATCGGTTAATTTACCGATTAATCCGTCGAAACTGTTTTTTTTTATAGCACTGAGGTGGCAAACAAGCTTACGGCCCTCTTAATGGTAATCAGTCACCGCAGCCTTTTAAAGTCATATCGGTATTTGATGTTACATTAACTCTATCTGGAGATCACATGTTCTAGTTTTTTAAAAGAATATACTTTTAATACAGAAACAATAGTTTTCCGTAACCTTGATAGGTACATTGGTACATACAGGTACCTTGAGACAGCTCGAGATTCTGTGAAAAAAATTAGATAACCTGAAGTTGTCTATGTCGATGTCTAAGATTACCATTAATAAACAAAATAATAGATGCCTACTAATTGAATTTAAAAACACATATGGAAAACATGGCAAAAGTTTTATAAATAAAAATAATCATCTTAGCGTTAATATCCCGGCTGTGCTCTCGAGGACGAGTTTCGTCTTGACCATTATCCAGGCTTTGGCGATCAGGTTATTACAGTGAAGCGACTACCATCTGACCTCCGTGACCCTTCTACCAGGGGAACCTGACCAGATTGGATCATGGTTAGGGCAAAAGTTTTAAACAAAGCTTATAAAATTCCATTTTTTTTTTCCCATTTTTAAAATTACATAATTCTTACTTATCATGAAATAAGGATTACTTTTTTGGTATACTTCAAATAATCTGTGAATACTCATAATTGACTTAAGGTCAAGCTGTTAGCTTTCCAATAACAATAAAACGCCAGTCAGTCGGCATAAGACTGCCGTTGCGAAAGTACTTTCTCAAATTACGAAGTCTAAGTATACCTAAGCACCAACATCTTTTTAAATCTTATGAAAAGCTCAAACAGGTAAAATATTTTCGGCAAACTGTAAAGATCACGTGGATATTAATTTATGATATACACCCACTTAAAATTCCTTGTTGTGAACGAAACAGCACAATAAACGTTCACAGGGGAGCAATATTAAGGCATTAATTATGTACATGACATAATTAAGAGTTAACAACACGATCACGTTGCCATACAATACGTAGTTGTATAAATAATGTTTAGACTTTTTATGTAATACGGCAGATGAACATGCAAGCGGCATGGACAGTGGTCACCGCCGCCTATGGATATCAGCAACACCAGGGGTGCTCCCAGTGCGTTGCCCGCCTCTAAGGAGACATCTAATATACCTCTTGAACCATGCCATAGTCCAAAGGAAACACTGTAACTGGGAGCTCATTCCACATCCGAATCGTACGAGCGAGAAACGTTCTTTCAAACCTTAGTGTGGATACACTAGAATGGGGATGAGTATCCAGCCTGCGGCGGGCGCTTCGATAGCGGAATTGGGGTCTATGAATATATGATATGTTCTACAAAGCCGAACTTGACGATGTATATTATTTATCAATGACGTCTGCAAGCCCGTTTATAATTTTAAATTTATATGGATTTGGCACAAAGTCACAAGTCTCTCAGGCGATTATGATCCTTTTGAAAGTTCATTCGCACTTCATCATATCAGCCGGAGGACGCCCACTGTTGGGCATAGGCCTCCCCCAGAGATCTCCACAATGGCCGGTCTTGTACCTGCGATATTTACCAGATCGTTGGTCCACCTAGTGGGAGGCCAACCCACGCATTCGCACTTGGCTCTCCACCTAGTTGTGGAGAGCCCCCTTGACGTCTCACAAGATTTGGTAAAAAAATATATAAAATGACTAAGAGGAGAGACATGTAGAAAGTAGGATAAGAAATTTCTGTTTCTTTGGTTTTGTTATTCATAAAGAGCTTTAGGGAAGTGTTAAATATTTTTACCAACGCTAATCAAATGTCCCGGCAGCAATTGAAGAATATTATCAGATGTTCTCTACAAATTATATGAGACTTTTGCATTTCATAAAGTAGCGCAGGATCCTAGACTCAGGTATTCCAAATATTAGTAGATACACAAAAACTAGCGTCAGTTATAATACAAAAAGTACAGAATTATGGTTATCAAATTACCCTACCCGCTTTGACCGTACATGATATTTCACTTTGTCTATCAAATATTTAACTTACTGATCCATAACTTCAAGGTAAATTGATATCCACAAGGGAATCACAGCAGTAACATCCATTAATTGTAATTAATTGAATGGAAAGACGTTCAATGTTACCGTCTCCATCAAACCTGGAGTTCATATGGACGATGAGCTAATTTAATTACTTACCAATTTTCCAATTCTAAGAAAAGCAACGTTCTTGGGTTTATGTATAATAAAAAAAAGGAAAATTATTTACTGACTGATTAAATATCTCTTTCAATCGTCAAACAGCTTATTACATTTGGCTGAATTCAACCATCTAAATGTAGAAGCAAAAAGCATGAGAGCAAATCAAAGTTGAAAGTATGGCTCATAAAACAAGGCCCATTTTTGTATCACGCCTTTTGAAAAACGGAGCGACATGTTATAATTTAAGTGATACAAAGATGGACCTTATTCTATGACCATACTATTCTTTGATTCATTGTCACGCTTTTTGCTTTTGACGACTAAATAAACGCATAAATAATACGAATATTTTGTCACGTACTCAAAGTGTTTGCAGCTACAGCTGTAATCAAGATCAATCTAGCTACGATTTGTTGAACAAAACTGAAGGAAAGAAGTTCTTTGATTATCCTCTCGCCAAAGGAGAGTACTAAAACATTCTCACCTACTTCAAGTAAGGAGCCAAAGTCAACACAAGTGACTCAGAATTCTATATAAATGCGTCTCTCGGCCTAGCGGATTCGCGATAGCTCTGGCAAATATCAAGAGCCGAGTTTCTAACTGCTCTGGTGTCGTCCATCATTTTGACAGCTGCCAATAACAGTAACCTCTTCTTTTTGAGCGTGGAAATTATAGGGGGCGATGGCGGACCAATTTCACTCGTCACTTGGGACCAGGGCCGGAACTAGTCGAGGTGACGAGGGTCGCCCAATTTGTTACGTAATTACTTCGTACTTCAACAGGTCTTCGAGGCGGCGCATCGGAAAGTTTAGACGCCATCCATTCGTGTGACGTGATTGGTCTGACGTGACTCTTGAGTTGTGCAATTACATTTTACAATTGTTTTTTGAAGAGAGGACACACGAGGAACCGAGTCACCTCATTGTATGTTTTATTACCGACCGTAGACAACCGCAACAGCAGATATACTGCAAATAGATATCTACATGCCGGCGCCTTTGGCAAAGGCTGTAAAGGCGTAACGGCGTTGTAAAGTCCCAACGTCATATACCTATGTTTGGAACATCGCTGCAGGAAGTTAACTTTATAGTGGGCTTTTTTATCATTCAGTTAATAAACTACAAATACCGACACATTAACATATCTGAAATTAATTTGAAACTCCTAAAACACTCAGGTACAAAACAGCGTTAGATATTCTTTATTTTATTTCTGGCGGCCCACATCTTCTGCCTAAATGCGGTCTCTGGCCAAAAGTGAACAACTTAGACGGTGAAGTGTATGTCTGTCACAGATGTTGGCCCAAAAATAAAGTTTTATCGTACCAGAGCGAAACTTTGTGAGTCGACGGTGATATGTGGTGAATTGGATAGACGTGAATATATGGATATTGACAGAAACAAACTTTGATCCCCTCGTGGAGCGTTTAAGTTCGAGAATAATGTGAAGGTGGGAATATTTTACCCGCGACTGGGCACCCGGTGGAATTTATTATTTGACGGGTAGCAAAAGGCGTTCCAAAGTTCAGAGCTCAAACATTTAATAAATGTTAGAATGTTTAATTCAATAATTCGCGGAATCGCGTGGGTGATGTCCCTGGTATTGCAAACATCCATAGGCTGCGGTGACTTCTTTCCATCAGGCAGGTCGTAAGCATGTTTGCCACCTTAGTGGTATAAAAAATACTTTGGAAATATTTCATATTATGGAATGACCTTCCCTGCAGCGCTACTTTAAAGTAAGTACGACACCCTACTCCTTTCTCAAAGGGCAGCAACTCATTCGCGGCCACCCTGATATTACAGATGTCCATGGGCGGCGATGATCTTTGGTAGGCATCGCATATCGCATGGTAATGCGATGGCCTACTTGAAAATCTTTTTCTTTGATATCTTCAGGCTGACGCCACACGTGCGTAATTTCGGAACCTTCGTTTAAAATGCGGAACTGAATTTGCGTCACGTGTGAACCAAACCATCGTTTTATACGAAACCGAACGAATCGAAACTTTGCGATGCGGTCGGTGTAATTAGACTAAAATTACGTCTTGAACCTAAGATGATTATTTTACGCAAGATTTTTGATACTACTCTCGAACTACTCTGACTGTTATAAATTATTGATTGATAATAAACTAGAGGACCCGGCGCGACTTTGTCCGCGTACACCTACTTTACCCCTACCAACCATTTTTTTTTTTTTTATGTCATACAGTAAGCAAACAGGCAAGCGGGCCACCTGCTGAAAAGTGGTCACCACTGCCTATAGACATTAGCAACACCAAGAGTATCGCCAATGCGTTGCCCACCTCTATAACAGTTGCTCTGGCAGCAAAAAGACAAATGGCCCTCCACTGCCAAAGCCACGGTTCCCCAAATCCCCACCCCATGGAGCACTGGAAACCTTACTCACCGGCAGAAACACAACACTATTTAAAAGAGTATTGTTTAGCTGCAGTATTCTGTGTGTATTTTTCCCTTGCTTATAAACCTTCATGAATTACTCTCTATTGTTGAAAACCACATTAAAATTCGTTGCGTAGTTTAAAAGATCTAAACCTATATAGATACATAGGGACAGACGGCGGGAAGCGATTTGTTCTATACTATGTGTGAATTCGTAGTTTCCTAATAACAAAATTCAACGCATGATGTGGGTAGATACTTGCCACTCTCCGGGCTTAATGATTCACGTAAAACCACACTTTCGTACACACACTCACACGTAATACAGTCAACTATTACAATATTTAGATACCAGACTAGTATTTATGAGGTTCGTCTGATTTGCCGACACCGTTGTAGAGTAAAATTCAAATTGATTTCTGACTTAACGATTGCCAGTTTGTATCGTGTTATTGAGTGTAATAAACGAAATCGGAAAAGGTTAATTTTTTATATATCATAAAATTGTTATTCTTTCAAGGCAGTTTTAATAAGCTACAAAATACTTTTGAATTTAAACCTGTGCTCTACTAGATCCAAAGTAATGGACTTACCTACAACTTTCAGGAAACTTGTATTATCTCACTTAATTTTATGTGAATGTGAAAGACTTAAACTAATTGTAAATTAGCATTAATTGCTTTTGTCAGGCAATATTTAACACTTCGTCAATTTTTATTTATTTGATGACAATTATTTTCGTTTCAGTATTTCGGACAAAATAAATTGATGGATGTGTTTATGCCAATGGCAATATTGTCCATTGTATAATCCATCTTTCAAATAGTACAATAAAAAATCATTCAAAATCAATCAAATTAATAACAAAGTTCTATGAATAACTTATGAAATTACTGATGGTATAAACTAACAGTCATTAGTTTATGAAAAGAAAGTTTCTTTTTGCGAGCAGCAGGCGGTATAAATCCCGTAACTTAAATTCGATAGATTCATGTAGCCAAGTTAAATTACTTAGTCAAACTTTACTCCGAGTTATTTATAGGGTTAATACGTACACGTGGTTGGGACACCTTGCACAATTATTATCCAATATAGTAATTACTAAAATGAAGTAACTGATATGTAATGCTATGGCTGTGAAATGTTCGGCAGAATAAATAATAATGTTCAACCCCTTCGACATACAGATCAAGACAGTTTACGTCAAGCTCAAAAAATATTTAAAAAAAATATCTTTTATTAAATGTCCAAAGAGGTCTAGGAAAAAAAAAGAGAGGATGAGACGTGTCCGTTTATTTTATATAAGATGGAGGCAAGAAGAAATGAGGCAAGCAGTTCAGAATGCATCATCATCAGCATATATGCTGTCCACTGCTGGATAAAGGGACACCCCAATGAAAGTCAATGCATCTTGATCTCAGCTTGCCGCATCCAGCATCCAGCAGCTCCGCTTGCCGGGAGGCGTCCTACATTACACTAGGATCAAGTATTTCAATACAATGAAATACAAGTTCTTAATCATATTAAGACCTTGATGGCGCAATAGCGAACTTACATACAAAAGTACCTTTCCCCACTACGTTATGTTCTAAAATTGAAATCATTTTTAAAATTGGTTAAGTAGTTTCCGAGTCTATTAATTATAAAAAAACAAATCTTTTATCTTTAAAAGATTTGCATAAATATAGATAATATTAGTGCAGGCATAAAATTTATCCAACATGTTGAGATTTACTCTAATTCACGAAAAATGTAAAATAAATATTCAAAGTCAAAGTCAAATAATTTTTATTCAATTTAGGTTTACAAAACTCTTATGAACGTCATAAAACACAAAATAATGTTTACAAATAACATTTAGAAAAATAGGGCTGCTGGCCGTGGCAACATTGAGCCGGTGTGCCTTCCAGACATTATTAGTCCCAGAATTGGACTGACTGTCACTGTCTGTCACTGTCACCTTGACAGTTTGACTTACCGCCCGAATCAACGGTGCACGGTGCCGCGCCGCGTGCGTTGTTTTTGTGCACATATAACATAAATATTATACGAACACGAAAAAAAAACTATATATCAAAGGTGATAACTGTAAAACCTAATAATTAATGGCTAAATCACAACCATAAGCATTTTCTAGTAGGTACACAGTGCATACCTGTGAATATGCAACAATTAAAGTAAACATAACCTAATTAGGTAACAGTGCATTCACATTTTAGCTCGTTTATGAAGAAATACATTAAGAGGAAATGAGTCTTGCAATGTATGAACATCTTTTACGTATGACTTGAAACTTCCGTAACAAATGATGGATAACATAATGGAATTTACGGTAAGGTAGTTTTCACGTTATAAATTACATTACTATTACAATTATTATAAATACACGATTCAATGAATCAATTGATCTAATATTATAAATGTCAATAGTTTATTCACTTAAACAATACAATAAATAATATAAAAATGATTAAATCGAAATTACCTATGATTAAATGTCAAGATACTAATATAATTATGAATGTCAACATGTAAAATTAGAATTAAATTAATGAAAAAATAATGCTCATTTCAGGTTCAGGTTCAAACTATACCCAGGGATTTTTGTCTTCATTATAATCATTTATTTTGTAATATGCTTTCTTCAGTAATACTTTCTTAATAAATGACTTAAACTCATTGAAAGGCAAACTCTGAACCTCCTCTGGTAACATATTAAAGAAAGGAACACAGTGGCCAATGAAGCAGGATTTGACCTTGGACAGTCGGAAGCGCTCCACCGCCAGCCTGTTCCTGTGTCGAGTGTTATAACTGTGTTTGTCTGAGTTTTTGCAATAGGAATCAATGTTTTTGTAAGTGTGCATCAAATTATAATATATAATACTGGGATGCCACAGTTAAAATACCTATATCCTTAAAAAGTTCTCTTAATGAGACTCGTGGACCCAAACTGTAAATGTAGTAAAAATAGTTTTAAAGGTTCTATTTGGCAAAAAAATTTGCATTCCTACGTATTCTTGCAGAAACTATTTCGAATTATTCCTTCTTTTTTGAATAAGGTCATAAAAATAGGGACCCATCTTAAACACTGACATATCCAGTAATATGCTAATAATATTTTAACTGCCTATTTTAGTACTGTTGCGCGTAAAATATTCTATATTTCTCAGTATTCAGAGATTCAACAAAACTTCTACAAATTACTGGACTTGTTATAATTCTCATTTCGTAAAATCTTTTTTTCGTGCTATAAATAAGACAACGCTCTAATTACTATTACTAAGGCAAATTAATTGCTGAAATTAAAATTGTACAGGTCCTTTCTGCTTAATAATTTTTCTTGTAGCTTTAACGTCAGATTTTCTAGCATGAGGGTTAATTAAAATTTGGAATTGCTTCTCAAGCTGCTAGTCTAATTAATTCATAAACAGCCATCTGGTAGACTGGGAACTTTGTTAGGCGAGAAATTTATGTTACCCTTTGTATTTAGGTGGCGTTTTAGGTGTAAAGTCTTTTCGTGTAAGGTAATAAGGTTTTATAAGCGATTGTTTGAGCTATTGCCCGTCAGGTAAGACGATTAAAGTTTTAAGTGAATGTTTAGTAGCAATAATAAGTATTTTTATTTTAAAGGCCAGCGTCTGCAGAAACGCTGTATACCAGTTTTTTTATCAAGAATTTCGCAGATGTTTTATTGATGATGATGCCTGTAGCATGTCTGTTTGAAAATAGCCTATTCACCCTGGCTACTGGAATATTGATACTCTCTCGCCTACTCGTACGATTGTAAGCAATATTCGGGGTAACATTTTTATACTATTGAGGTGACAAACAACTTTACGGCCTGCCTGATGGTAAGCAGTTACCGCAGCCTATGGACGTAGGCAGTCAAGGAAAATAAAATTAAGTGTGTTAAAACGCTAAGTTCAAAAACCTTATGTGAAGATGCGGTGTGGAGGAAGATGCTGCTGATTCCGTGGACTGCATTCCGCACAAATGAGTCTATTCTTCGTGAGCTGAATATTAAGACTAGGCTTGCCACCATCTGCCTATGAAGGATCCTGGAATTTTTTGGCTACATAGTCCATAAAGGTCGACATAATCTCTAACAGCTCATCGCTCAACACGGACGGCCCCAGCCCTACTAGATGGTCCGACCAAATCCGCTTAACGCTCAATACCTATAAAGCTACTAGGTGCACTCTATAATGCTAAGGACAGATGCCGGTGGCTCTCCACCGATGTCTCTACATCGTGTAGCGAAAATTGGGGTATTCACGACCCTCAGTAATGAGGATCACGACGCGAGGAGGAAGAGGGAAGCGCTACGTACTGTAAATTTACTTTTATGATAATTATGTTTTTTTAGTACAAAATTAGTACATTTTATAAGAAGCGCCTTTTTGTATCCATTAAATATGTAGTTACAAAGAGAATGAACTTTAACAGAAATGCTCAGTTTTCCTTGAAATGCAAATTGTATTCTTCTAAAACCTCCCTTGGCGCAAACGAGAAAACGTCTCTGTTTAAATTTTCAGATTGAAAAGCAACATCTTCTGTCAAATGAATGAAGCAAATAAAATGGGTCCGCTAAAGGCCGCTTGTTTATCCGCGTAACAGAATTTAATTTTTTGCAAAGTCCTGGTGGCTGGATGATAAATTGTTATCGTTTTTTTTCAAACCCTCGCTCGGAGCTGAGGGTCATGTTGTAGGTAATTAGGACTCCGTATAATGTGTAGGATAATAAATACTCAAAATGGGAAGTAAATTTCTGTGTAATCCATACAAGCATTGTAAATGCGAAAGTAAATCTGTACCATCAGCATGTCTGTTTTTATATCGTTCGAATTGGATTAAGATACCTCTTCCACACTCATGGCAGGTTTCGTCAAGAATGCAATTCAAACGGTACAAAAGTATGCCCCTTACCAAGTCACTGCAAAAACTGACTGCCATATTTATTCAATGAATTTGAAAAATAAGTGTTGAAGAGATTCTATCAAGAAAATTATAAACTCATAATTATTATTATCGAATCATTATCATATAATTAGAAGCTTCTACGCAGCAATCTCACAACTTTCACCATCATATAGATTTTCATCGACCGTTTTTTCCAAGCGCAAAAACGTCGAAAAACCTTTCCGAATAAAACTCAAGTACAACGACGTATGCACGTCACATTGCCGGTTGGAGAGTAAATCCCCGGCTTATTTACTTAGGTATACGTATATCGGAGAAAGCTGTCGGAGGAGGAATGTCTGCGAAGTGAAAACGCGAAATCAACATTCAACTTTGCAAGAAGATGCTTAAAACTTTGCGCTGCTTACAAGGTCCCCTGTAAGTGGCAGATCAGCGTAACATTTATAATTAATTTCGCTTATCCTTGTAAATGTGGCGAAGCCAGCAGCGATATAGACAAAATTACTGCTATCATCATCATCATATTGGCGTTAATGTCCCGGTTGTGCTCTCGACAACGAGGGTCCGGGGTCTGCCTTGAGAATGATCCAGAATTTGGTAGATCAGGTGGAGCGACTACCATCTGACCTCCGTGACCCTGCTACCAGGGGAACCTGACCCGATTGGATCATGGTTACAAATTCAGTTGCCTGAATTTGCAGGTTTCATCACGATGTTTTTCCTCACCGTAAGAGCATCGGTTAGTGTTCAACTAATGTACATAACTCAGAAAATAGTCATTGGTACATGGCCGCAGCGGGATTCGAACCCGGTACCTCTCGCTTACGAGTTGGATACTCAACCGCCCTTCAAGGTCACTCAAGCGCCCGGCAACCAACTCTCACAAAATTACTGCTATGCCTTGATTTAAATAATGCTTTATTGATGTTGTATTTTTTGATTATATGGATGTGTTTTGAAATTGGATGCTAATTCCTTTTTGACAACAAAAGCCTGCATTCTAATTTATTACTCAATTTGCATACGATGGAAACTCTCGCTGTTATAATCATGTTGTTATTTTTTATCACATTGTTCTGCTACGCGGTTGGGATGCGGCACTCGGTCGGGTAGATACATAAATTATCCAGTCTGTGTCTTGTGTCTGTTAGCCTAAGCACTCAAAACAATAGCAAATCCTAGTGCAGAGCGTTCATTTGCATATTTATCAGCTCATTTCTTAGCAGCATTCCCATATATATATTTTTACATCACTCTTGTATATTATGATGAGAGACTCATAATCTTTGCGTTAATGTGCCGGTTGTGCTCTCGCGCCCGAGATCCCGGTGTCCGCCTTGACCAAGATCCAGGATTTGGCAGATCAGGTAATTACAATGGAGCGCCATCTGACTCCATGACCCTGCCATCAAGGGAACATGACCAGGTTGGATCGTGGATTTTAACGTCGGTTTAATTACAATGTTTTCCCTGACCGTAAGAGCATCGGTTGAAATACCAAGAATTAATGTACATAACCCATAAAAGAATCATTGGTACATGGCTGCAGCGGGATTCGAAATCGGTATCTCTCGCTTACGAGTCGGATAGCCTAACTAACCGCTCGGCCACCGACGCTCCTTACTCCTAACACTCCATGAGAGAATACGAGCACATAAACTATTCCCTCACTCTTAGAATAACCCGCATCACTATTTAAGTCTGGATCTATTCAAGTGAACACCTACTACAACTAAACCCGTTTGCGTCCTAGCTCAAAGGTGTAAGATGTAAGACCTCGCTTTACAACTACCGATCTCACCTAACTATATGTTCCGTACCCTCATTGGAGCCGGTTTTAAACCAATCGACCGATGTAAACCGCTTTGGACTTTCAAAAGGGAATTCGTAGCGTCGTTTTTCCCTTTAGAACTCGTGATAGGTTTATTTATGCGGCGGATATTCTGTGGAAACCAATTGGGGGTAAAACCTTGGAAGCTTTATCTCAATATACAATTTATTGGGAGATTTAATGGAAATGAAATCGCTTAATTAGTTAGCGGTGCGGCGTGGCAATATGACGTTTTACGTGGGAATCAAGTGTTCAGACACTTTTGCTCTATATTTACTTAAAATCACTTTGTGTCATATAACACAAAAGCACCAATAGCAGTCAACTGTTGTAGCCATAAAACATTTTGCTGTTATATTATATCAGCATAATGATTTTATATTAGGGACAATTAATTTACAAGGGATTGTTTGCAATTGAAGTGAACATTTATGAAACCCTGAAATGAAAGAAAATCTTGACTGTCGGATATTGTCTAGAATTAGCATTGCATAATACTCCGTCTACGCGATTCTGTTAAATTGTTTTTTCCGAGCCAAACAGAGCCAAGCATTCTCAGAGCAAAAAAAACAAATAATCGAATTTAAATTCTTGATGTCCTAACGAAAATATTTCTAGAGATTTTTCTTGTTAAAATTCGAAAGGAAACATTTAATCCAATATTCCCCTAACTAGGTAGGTACTTTGACCATAACACCTCAACGCATCGTTATGAATAAGCCACTCGTGTACAAGACCAAGCGCGATTATTCACATCTGTCAACACGTCCCACTATGAGACCCCGCTCCCGCCCCTCCTACCTCCGTAATGGGAAGCCATAATCATCCTAACGAACCTTTGCCACTAAATCATACTCGATTTCGGCACAGTTAATTACGTGTACGAAACGACGCGTAAGATCCTATTGACGTGCCATAGTTCTACTAATGCGTTTGGTGGCATGCTGTAATGGGCCCGCAATATCGTTCGCTGTTTGGTTTTCGTTGCCTTTGTTTGGGTAATGGAGGTTTTCTGATAGAGTGACTATGGTATGTTATAGGTAATTAACCCTTATTGGAACCATAATGGAAGTTCGGATGTATTTCAATGAATTGAAGATTTATTAGGTACTCGTTGTGGGCCTAAAAGTGGACTTTGGGTAAGTGATGCGCAACTGCATGCGCAGTTGCGTTCAGAGAAGATGACGTCATTTATGCTAGACACAGGGTGTTGGTAATCGTTTGTCGTAATGTTATTATATACTGTAGGTAGTGTGCTAGAATACGCGATTGAGAGAGTCTTTACTTAAAACCATTTTCCATTCAATGCAAGGTTACATACCTATACCTTCATATTATAAAACGAAAAGTAACGAGTAGGTTGATTTAAAATATAAGGTATTAAGGTGAATAAAATCGAAAGATTTGGTAGTATTCAACAGAAAATAGCTCTACTAAACTAACAATCGGATATTGCAGACTCCGTATTTCGCTTGCTCGCTAAAAATTCCCATAATACATTCACATTTCACCTCCTCGGTTGGGTACGTCCGGTGACAGTTGTACGGCAAAGGGCTGTCGATAAAAAGGACTGAGAACGTAAATTGTACGCGTATCCTTTCTTTCGTTCAAATTACACCCGCGCAAAGGATCCTTTGATGTTTCTGACGTCATAACCCTTTACTTGCGTGGTTTTTAGGGCTTGACTGTTGGCTGTCAAAAGAAATTACTTTCCTGTCATGTATCCCGTGGGCTAAAGTGATCAATCATGTAACATAGGAAGAGATTTTGATAAAATTATGTGAAGTTATTTCATTTTGCCTACAAATTTTTGAGTAATGGCTGTTAACTCCCATGATTGATGGTGAATTATTTCAACATAACCTATAATGAAATTATTTCTAATAATGATTTTAAGCATTTTTTTGTTCATTATAGCAGCGTAGCCAAGGATAATCCATTCAGATAATTAACAAAATTAGACGCTTTCCAAGCAGCCACTCCGCCGGCTTAGTAATTTAAATACTAAAGCTCCTCTATTTATTTTAGAACGCTGTAGCAAAGTGGCTCCACCCACACCAACGATCGACTTAGATCAAAGTTCAAAGTCTTAGAACTTGTTATATTAGCTTCGAGGGTTAGGTTCACTGTCCACTGTAAACTCGAGTTAAGTCCTAGTGCCTTCTGTGTACGAATAAACATTCTTAATGCTGAATGTTACCAAAGTCCGGATATCTAACTTGTATGAGGTACTAGCTTTGTCCGCGTAAAATTCGGTTATAACGTTCCAGATCCATTCCCGCGGATACCACATTGGAATTTGGGATATATTATAGCTTATATGCAATTCTGGGTTATTGCTGCCAAATTTTAGCATCTATACATAGTATAAAACAAAGTCGCTTGAAGCTTAGATCTTTTAAACAACGCTACGGATTTTAAAGCGGTTCTCAGCAATAGACAGTGAAATTCAAGAGGTCGGTTTATAAGAAAGAAAAACAGGGTAGTAAAATAGGTGCACGCGAACAAAGTCACGCCGCGTCCACTAGTTTATAATATTAGTAAAATTGGCCGTCTGGTGATCGGTAGGCAGGAATATATAGCTGAGCTGTTGCCATATTGCGAAAATTTTTTAAACTAATTTCTAACACTGACAACAGCAAGAAACCACGATAACCACGCTCTTGTCAGACAGACCTCATATATCCTGGTCAGAGCCAATACAGAAATACACGACTTCTGCACGATTTGTGCCAGGTGTTAATGCAATTGTGGTTTCTATACTAATGGCAGATTTATTTTATTATTCGTAAACTAACGCGCAGCGTCCGCATAGTCCCCATACAGTAATCGCATCGCACCCGCGTAGTCACCGCGTCGTGTGCGCGCCAATAGGGTAGACTGCACGTTTTCTGTCCGGTTACTACGCGGTGAATATGCAGCTATGCGAGCACAACGCGTAGGTGTTTACTGTCAGGCGACATATAAATCAACCCAGTGTATTGACGGGTGTTGTAAAAGTCGACTATAATTTCATAGGGGCAGACCATCTATTACAGCAGTTGCTGTTGAGTATTTTCAGTGCTGCGATCTCCAACTCGCCTGCCAAGCGTGAATATCACGGCAAAACCTTCTCTTAATGTAGAGGTGGCTCATATCCAGCTTAAGACTGGCTAATGATGATGTTGGAGCACTTGAGCTTGATACGTACGAGTGTGAGAAATCTCGAAACCGTAATCTAAAATATATTAATAAAATAATATTGACCTTAATTGATATCGGTATAGCCTTGAAACTGTACCAAAAATAAAGAGCGACGTTAAAACTTTCGCATTTATAATGCAATAGTAAAACCGATAACAATTTTTTAAAAAGCAGCGTACATACCTTCCACGACAAACGCCGTAAAGCATAAAGCAGGCACAGGCCATCGCAATAAATATTTTAGGGGCAACGATTGTTATCTTTTGTATTTTTTCTCTGCCGTTCCAGCGGGGTTGCTAAAACTCGTTTCAGATGTCAGATACGCAGTGACGGGCCCGTGACGACGTCGTTACGTTTACCCGTATTTATTCGTTTATCGATACGGAGTGCCATAAAAATGGCTCCGGGTCGAGATATATCGTACCACCCCGACAGCGCAATAAACCGGTACTTATCGACGTTGATGAATGGTGCCGACCACGGTAATTTGTTTCCTCGCTAATTTTGATTTACTTGTAGCATAAATAAGTATTTGCCAGCTCTCAGGGCGGCCTAATGGCGTTCTGTAATAGGCGATAAATTGCACGGAGGCTTTCGTTTTTGTCCGCGGCCGCGTCTAGCGATTAAATGTGTGAAACATTGAAAATTACGGGCTCGTTTTGCTTTTGTCTTGCAAGGAGTAAGGGCAGTAAAAGCCGACACTATGTGATATTCTATATTTGAGAGAGGGTCTGGTCACTCAGTTTCCCTTAGAGGCACATTCATTATTATTCAATATGTAACGTCATTGTTATTATAAAATAGAAATTATTATTTGTTCGTGGATTATTTTATTGTCTTACTATTGTGTTTGCTCCTTGCTCTTTATTGTTGTGCCTTTTTTATTGAAACCATCCGTACAGCACGAGTCCGGCGATATTAAAGGCCTATCCTACCAAGGATGTCAAGGCCCGAATTGTCATGTTGGGCCAAATGGCGGAAGCTCACGGCGGTTACCGATGACCCTAAAATCCCAATCAAGCTCAAAGGGCTAGTATATAAGAGTATAATTAGGTCTGTGATACTTTACGGAAGCAAAACCTGGCCGGCGCTGACGAAGCACGTCTGCGAACTCCACGCCAACGAAATGAAAATGCTGCGGTGGATGTGTGACGTTACGCGACTTGATCGAGTGCGTAACGAGTACATCCGTAGCAGCCTTGACGTAAGAGATATCGCGGATAACATCAAAGAGGCACGGCTGCATTGTTATGGTCACGTGTTATGTAAGCCCCAGGGGTACGTGGGAAATAGGTGTCTAAACCTGCCTGTATCAGGAAAGAGGTCCCGCAGGAGACCTAAGAAGCAATGGATTGACATCGCCGAGTCGGACGCGAGAGCCAACGGCTTACGACACGTGAGGATGCCTAAGATTGGGCAAAGAAAAGAAAACAAAGCAGGAATGCGAACCCTGGCCATAGCCGTGATTGAGCGCTCGGATGATGATGACATGTACGATTAACCTTTTCGGTTTTAAACATAGACACACAAAATATTAACAGATATAATACAAAAAATTAAAAACTCGTCCACACTGCTGCCCTCAGAAACAATACCTAGAAACCTGGCTGCGTAACCTCGTTGGATAGCGATGCAAATCTGTTGCCTGAGAAACGAGCCAGCTGTCTTTTCATCAGTGCTGTCGTAAATTTTTATATTAATCTTTTTGAATTGAAATCTCCATGCACCATACAGGTTTTATTCCGGACAGTGAATGCAAATATAGGTCTACTCCGTTTTATAATTTTAGTTGAGTTTTAGAAATATAGATATAACCATACAGTTCATATTCATGTCTACAATAGTTAACAACCCAATTACTGGATTCGACGATTATTAAAATTTTTGACAGAAAATAGAGCCCTTGTGTAGGTACTGACAGTTTTAATCCAATTTTTACCTGATTCAAATTATATTACGCTCGGGTCGACGATGCTGAATCGGTAAAACTGGGTTCCACACTAACATGAAAATCCAAAGACATCAAAAATTATGTTTTAAAGACATCAAAAGCTCTGTTTTAATAGTTACCCTTAAGAAAATCGTACAAGTTTTCTATAGGGTAGTTATAAGCTGTAAACCATTGCTATCAGAGATAATCTAATGTTTCACACAACATATTTTTTCTTCACATTAAACTTAGTTATTAGCAACTTCAGTGTAAAAGTATCCGCTTGAGTAACGACCCGTGCAGAACCATTCATAAGGCTTTTAATTAGTTATAATCAAAGTTGATAAAAGAGCAAAAAGTTATTTTACTTACTTGTTTCTTAGCGACATGGAAAGCCTTTGTAATTGTGTCGCTAATGAGCCCGATGTGATACTGAAAGGCTGGAAGCTAACGATGCACTCGACGACGTAGGTCAGATTCCCAGAACAGATTCAGAAGTTAGGCGCGTTTTGGTACAGTTAAGGTAGAAGCGTATGGGACGCGTTATATCCACGCAAGTTGCGATATGAAACGTCGTTAGACGCGCATTGGGCCTTCGTCAACCGTCCCATGTCAACGCTTGGCGATGTAGGTCAGATTCTCAGGATGACAGGTTCTGAGGTAGTCAGTTTCTTATTTAGTCAGATTCGGACTACGTCAGATTCTGATTAGGTTAGGCGCGTTTTTGTATAGTTAAGGTAGAAACGTATGGGACGCGGGATATATCAACGCAAGTTGCGTTATTCTAACGACACGCATTGGGCCTTCGTCAAACGTCAGATGTCAACGCTTGGCGATGTAGGTCAGATTCTCAGGATGACAGATTCTGAGGTAGTCAGTTTCTTATTTAGTCAGATTCGGACTACGTCAGATTCTGATTAGGTTAGGCGCGTTTTTGTATAGTTAAGGTAGAAACGTATAGGGCGCGCGTCGGGCCTTCGTCAAACAAAAGATGTCAAAAGTTTACTCTAAAGGAGATTCTGACCTACATCGCCGAGATCACGATTGTTGCATCTTGGGGATGCATTCCGAAATTAAGGTAATTTGTCTTATGTGGTAAACAAATATGGCGTACTAGCAACCAAAGTTAATTTATAGGGGCATCACCGCATGATTGATTAGGGAAATAATTAGATCGATAGACTACCGAAATAAAGACTTAGTATTCTTTGTAATTGTAATTTGTTTTATTTAGCTCTGATTTTTTTTACATTTCTTAATATTACAGGTAATTAATATTTTGAAGGAATGTTCTTGTTCTTGATAGATATATAAACACTTTATTGCTCATAAAACACAACAATATTAATCACTTTAGCTTTGTGTTTGACAGATGGAAATAATATGTGCATTTAGAGAGTTAAATAATGTAGACGAATAAAAAACGACAAATTTCATTATAAAAAAGCCGTAAGCACGTCATATGTTGTCGTTCCAAATAGAATCACCAACCAAGTCACAAAGGATATTTAGATATCCATATAAGCTGATAAAATCATCAATCACAACAGGATGTATTAAAAGTTTTCTTTTAAAAAAGCCAGGCTGTCCTAGAGAGCAAATGTTCAAAATATAGGATGATTGGATCATTGTAATTTTTTAACGGTACAAAGAAATTGTATATCTACCAAATTCAATAAGCCTATTGTAAGCCGAATAAATATGATATAAAACTCTTCGGTTTATTCATTCATTCTACTTCTCCCATCTCTAAAAATCATTAGACATAATAGATTTCGAAATGTCAATATGTCAACAAATTTGTGAGGGCAGTAGGTAAGTGATGGTGAAATGTATATTTTCAGTGAAATTACCTATTTAAATTGATAATTTGCAATAGTATCCGCTGAAATTCACGTTATATGGTGACTTATAAGACATCTATACATAGTGTTACGAGTGCTGTTTGACATACGACAATTTTGAATAAAATAATGGTAGTCAGATTCTCAGAACGATACCTACAACCACTGGCTAACTGAAGGGACTTTGGCTCCCTGTGTGTGTTTTATCGGCTGTACAATGGGGAGTATTCCGAGGAACTTTTCGATCTGGTGCCCACAGCTCATTTCCGCCATCGCAACACCCGCCGTGGGCTGGGTACTCATCCCCACCACGTAGACCCTCTGTTGGTCACCACGCGAAGGTTCGAAAGAACGTTTCTCGCTCGTACGATTCGGATGTGGAATGAGCTCCCAGCCACAGTGTTTCCTTTGGACTATGACATGGGATCGTTCAAGAGGTATATTAGAGGACTCTTCAGAGGCGGGCAACGCATTGGTGACTCCCCTGGTGTTGCTGATGTTAATAGGCGGCGGTGACCACTATCCATCAGGTGGCCCGCATGCCTGATTGTCTGCCAAATAATAAAAAAAAACCAAGAATATGAAAATTGTTGGGTATATGGAATTGTTAGGTAGTAATATAGTAATATAGTATAGGCCCGAAGTCCTGCAGTGGACTGTTATGGGCTGTGATGATGATGATGATGAATATAGTAAAAATATATTTTAGAAGACACAATGTGAGCAATACTGATGAAAATAAAGGAGGGCGAGCTACATCACTTTTTTACTTTTAATCTTCATAAAATAGGTACTCAATAATCCTTTCTTAATGACGACTTCTTGAAAAGACGATTTCTATAGGTAGGTATATAAAAATAACTTAGGTCGTAAAAGTAACAAACTGGCTGGATCATCTAGACATGAGCTATGCTTACATATTTGCATTAATTACTTAAAAGAGTAGAAAGTGCCTACCTCTTATTAATTCGCTCTCAGATTTCGTCCGCAGGGTATCCTTGAAAACAAATGTCGGTTTGGCACCATTACCATTACATTTACAATTCGTCCCTTCAATTATCACTCTGTAATGGTTTTAATGTACAAACTGATTAATGACCTCAATTGCGTCGGAGTCCATTTAAATTTAATTAAACTGCAAGCGCTCAAAGCCTTTGCAAGGGAAAGAAACTGGAGGTTTGTGAGCGTTACAAATTATAAACGGAATTCTAATTTACAGACAAAAGCCGTCGGACGGCGACACAATTAGAAACAGTCGAATCGTGAGGGTGTCCATCGTTTTTGAAAAAAATACACGGGGGTTCTATGCAAACGCACCGCTGTTTTTGACATATGCGCTTATTACACATTCCTAAATTCAGTGACTGAATTCAGAAACAAAAAGCGTGAGACCAAATCAAAGTGGAATGAATTACTCATAGAAAAAGGTCCATTTTTGTATCTCGGATTTTTGAAAAACGGAGCGACGCGTGACTTAATAAAAGTGATACAACAATGGACCTTATTCTATGAGCAATACATTCCACTTTGATTTGCTCTCACGCTTATTGTTTCTGAATTCAGCTACTGAATTTAGAAATGTGTAATAAGCGCAATAGACGGTACTTTATTCGGTCCCACATTACATCCTTAACCTAAGAAGAGTACAGTGAAAATTACTTAATGGAACAAACATTGCGATCTCCAACCCGCCTGCCAAGCGTGGAGATTATGGCAATAACCACCCCTTTCGTAAGAGAGGCCCTAAGTCCTGCGGTGGACTGTTACGAGCTGTGATGATGACTTAATGGAAGCCGAAATGGGCCAATCTTAGCATAATGCTGTAAGGGTTCTTGCCTAGTTTTCAGAAAAGCCCATGCATGGTTATTTACTGTCGAGCGCTTCCAGGAGATGTCCCGTGGAGTAACGAAACATTAAAAAATTTAAATAAAGTATAGAAAGTTACCAATATTGAGGCGGCGATCGAGCGGAACAAAGGCTCTAAAGTCTTTGCGAGAAATCTGTCGATTGGACAGAGCCAGTTGACGAGACTGAAAACGGATGACGGCAGAGTTGTTTCGACCAAGTCCGAGGTTTTGAGGGAAGTTGAGAGGTTCTATGAACAGTTATACACGACAACACGGGCACCTGTAACCAGTATGGCAAAAGACCCCAGACCCAAGTTGACCCGACACTACACCGAAGATATCCCGGACATCAGCCTGTACGAGATTAGTATGGCTCTCAAACAGCTTAAGAACAACAAGGCGCCGGGTGATGATGGAATTACGGCTAAGCTTCTGAAAGCTGGTGGCAAACCTGCGCTTAAGACCCTTCAGAAGCTGTTCAATTCCGTCATCCTCGAGGGAAAAACGCCGGAAGCATGGCATAGAAGCATAGTGATATTGTTCTTCAAGAAAGGTGATAAGGCTCTCTTGAAGAACTTCAGACCAATATCGCCGCTGACCCATGTCTATAAGCTGTTTTCGAGAGTCATTACGAATCGTCTCGCACGCAGGTTTGATGACTTCCAGCCTCCCGAACAAGCCGGATTCCGAAAAGGTTTTAGTACCATAGACCACATACATACGCTGCGGCAGGTTGTACAGAAGACCGAAGAGTATAACCGGCCATTATGCTTGGCGTTTGTGGACGATGAGAAAGCCTTCGATTCGATCGAAACTTGGGCGGTGCTCCAGTCTCTACAGCGGTGCCAAATTGACTATCGATATATCGAAGCACTGAAGTGTTTGTACGAAAACGCCACTATGTCAGTTCGTTTCCAGGACAAGACCACAGAACCTATTCAGCTGCAGCGAGGTGTTAGACAAGGTGATGTCATATCACCGAAGTTGTTTACCGCTGCACTGGAGGGATATCTTTAGGCTTCTGGACTGGGACGGACTTGGCATCAGTATTAACGGCGAGTACCACACGCACCTCAGATTTGCTGACAATATCGTAGTCATGGCTGAAACCCTGGAAGACTTGGGCGAAATGCTCGATGACCTCTGTAGGGCCTCTCAACAAGTAGGTCTTAAAATGAACATGGACAAGACGAAAATTATGTCGAATGTCCATGTTGTGTCTACTCCAGTGACAGTTGGAGGCACTCCACTTGAAGTTGTTGACGGCTATACATACCTAGGACAAATAGTCTGGCTAGTTAGGTCCAATTTCGAGGTAGAGGTCAATCGACGAATCCAACTCGGTTGGGCAGCGTTCGAGAAGCTACGCCACATTTTTCGTCCCAATTACCGCAGTGTCTCAAGACGAAGGTCTTTGATCAATGTGTGTTGCCAGTGATGACTTACGGATCTGAAACGTGGCCACTCACTATGGGCCTTATAAGAAAGATCACTGTTACCCAAAGGGCAATGGAAAGAGCTATGCTCGGAGTTTCTTTGCGCGGTCGAGTCAGAAATAAGGAGATCCGCAAGCGAACCAAGGTCACCGACATAGCTCTAAGGATTGCCAGACTGAAGTGGCAGTGGGCAGGGCACATAGCTCGAAGAACAGATGGCCGATGGGGCAATAAAGTTCTCGAGTGGCGACCATGTACCGGTAGACGCAGCGTGGGTAGGCCTCCTACAAGGTGGACCGACGACCTTGTAAGGATCGCAAGTACCAGCTGGATGCGAAAAGAACAGGACCGGTCTTTGTGGAGATCTCTGGGGGAGGCCTATGCCCAGATGATGATGATGATGATGATGATAAAAAGTTAGAGTGAAGTTGTTGAGAATTCCGGCAAAGAATATTGATGAAAATAAATTTTCAATAGTAACTAGTCGCCGCAAACTAATTTGTACTTACTTTACTACATAATAATTATTTAGTGCGTAAGTGCGTGACTTAGCAACAAAATCAGTAAGGAACGATTTACAAGTTTTCCTTAATAGAAATAAACTTCTTGCCAACAAAATTAGGCGACTTTATTATAAATTCCTCGAATATAGCAAATCATGGTCACTTTATTTGCGAATCTTACATTTCAAGTCATACTAATGCATTATTCATTAAATTAACATTGTCGATTCTAAAGTTAACTGATTCATTTATCAAATTTTCTACATTCATTAATCATTGTTCAGTTTCCTGTTTTTATTAGGTTATTTCGGCGAGTTTATTTATATACCTACTTTACCCCTACTATTTCTTGCTTATATATATTCCCTTGAATCACTCTATACATTGTCAAAACCGCATTAAAATCCGTTGCGTAGTTTAAAAGATACCAAAAGATTTCCACCATAGTGCCATGAAATCTTTCACACTTTCATATTACTGTAGAGATTTGGATCTCCACGCTTGGCAGGCAGATTGGAGAGCGCAGTCTTAAGGCGAGGTTCCACGGTCCGTGATTTTGCGGATTCTCACGCACGGCGAACGACTACAGACGGCCCCGGACAGAGTACTACAAACTGGAACTAAGTGTTTTGTTGACAACAATGCCAAACACCTGTTCATATATAAGTTTGTGACAATATGTCTGCCCTACCACGGACGAATACGGACGATCCTTTCCACGGTGTCGATCGGTGTGGGCTGGTCCGCGTCCGTTCGTAAACTCACGCTCCATCGAAACCCGCCTTTAAAAAATCTACTGGGTAAAATGTCAACGGGGATCCTCAGTTGGTGCATCTGAATATTAGTTGTCGTAAAGGTCAAACGTGAATATAAGAGGTTTAAGGTATTGATGGCCGTGTGGTGTCCAGCAGAGTAAAATAGCACCAACCCCTTACTCTCGTGGGTGTCGTACAAGGCGACTAATGTCTACGAGGCAAACGATCTTGAGTCTCCGTAGGCTGGAAAATGGGCAGCAGCGTTTTCCATTGTTATATTTATAACACTGCGATCTCCAACCCGCCTGCCAAGCGTGGAAGCGCAATAATCCTTTCGTGGGAGCGGTCCTAAGTCCTGCAGTGGACTGTTATGGTCTGTGATGATGATGATGAAGGTATTGATGCTAGTACATAGGTTATACGGCTAGTAATAGTACTAGCCGTATAACCTATGTACCTAACCTGCTTACCTGTGTATATGTAACGTATGTACCTATGCAATAGAATTGTCGAACTAAAATTAATGGTCCCAGCTCACTCAATTTGCTCAATGTTATTAAGCAGTATTGAATACTGTGCGTTCACTTCACTGTGAGAACGTATAGTGACGCCAATTTACTTGAACAAGTATTTTTGTGACGAGAGTGTTAAGCTACTGTTCATTTCAGCCAGGATTTGCTGGAACACCTACTCTGACACCAAATATATTTATAAATTTGGCTGACACTGAGTTTTAAAATTCAGAAGCGGTCGTCTGAGTTGCTAAAGGTGTCTTGAAAGATTGAAGAGTAGGAAATAACTTCAGTGCGGCGCCGTTTCGTCTTCTTAATGCTTTGTGCTATATTCAATCTCTGTTGAAGATATGCATGTTTGAATTCCAGTTGAGTTTCATTTTGAGGCATCCGATTATGTCGCGAATAATATTAGTAACCACTATTATTGAAGGTAATTGAAGTAGCAATTATTAAAATCTAAAATCTCATGTTAGATATAAACACTGACATAAACTAGGCTCATCATAATATGCTGTAAAATAAAAGAAACCAACCAGAGGTTTAATGTGTGAATAATATAAATAAAATATTGTATGCCAGTTGTAAATTTTTTATAAATTGTTAATATCAAAATTTGATATTATTTTATACGCAATATAAATTTCCAATATTTTAAGAATGTGTTTATAAATAAATCATGGGTGTGTGTAATTCGCAATTAATCGTAATTCCTCAAAATACCGCCCAAGTCATATACATTATCAAGACATAGTTTTATAAAACCTACATTATCGAACATAAGTACACAATACGAAAACTTCACACGAACTCCGGTGCCGTGGCAAAGACTTTAATCATCAAATGGACAATTTTCTTTCTCCCATTCCTAAATTCTCTTTTGCGGCCACGAACAAAAGTTTCAAAGAAGTTGTGGTCCCTTGGAGATCATATCTACATTGAGGGCGACGGAACCCGCCACGATGTTGGCACAAATAACTCTTTGTCGCTGTTATCGTCCAATATAAAACGCATAAAAATATTACTTCCGACTCTTGCTTGTTTATGTTGTATATTTTTTCCTGTGATCTTTGAATTACTGTACACGGCAATGTTATGATATTACTTTACTGTTGTTACTAAAACACCTTTTGTTCACTAGTTGCACTGAAATATTTCAGGGGAAATAATTTCAGTAGTATAGTGACAAATTGCGGAAAAATTAGCATACTAAATTTATTTTACTGGCAATAATAAACTATATAGAGGAAATATAACTTGACGCTATTGAGTAGTCCATAACCTTAATAAGCTGCCTTCGTTATTGTACACCATTTAAAATTTGTCGGTTTATACCGTCAAAGGTTGGTGACAATGTCTACTACCTCAACTGTTGACTTATTTGACAAGAATCATAATTCCATGAAGGAGGCCGCTAGGTATTTTCCGAAACATTATTATTATATTTGACAGTCGGGACATGTTAGTTTCTTTCCCGTCACGTTCCTTCTTATCCATGTCCCATCGTTGGCGACATTCAATTTCTGTCACAGAATACTACATCCTTCCGGTGTTGCTACATAAAATGCAGGACTAGCGCCACCATTGGCAGATCACCTCTGTCTCCGGTCAAGCTTTACTTATGTATAAAATGTATGTTAGTTTACAATATTATAAAGTTCCATCAGTAATGCATGACACGAAGTATTAATCAGAACTATTATTCTAATCATCAATTAAAATTCCTTATGATTATCTAGCCGTGTGGTGTCCGGCAGAGTAGAATAGTACCAACCCCTTACACTCGTAGTTGTCGTACAAGGCGACTGATGTTTTCGAGGCAAAATCTAGAGTCCCAATAGACTGGAAAATGGACAACAGCGTTTACCATTGTTATATTTATAACACTGCGATCTCCAACTCGCTTGCCGAGCGTAGAGATTACGGCAATAACGAGAGGCCCTAAGTTCTGCAGTGGGCTAATATGGGTTATGATTATGATCCTTATCTACGGGGAGGTGTAGACAGAGACGGAAAGAGTTTTGACATGCGCGTCAGAAACTAGACGTTTAGTCCTGTTTTTTGTGTATAATAAATAATGTAACGAATTACAGTATATAACGAATAGTTATGTATATTTGTCTACAACCTGTTTCTCTAACCTTATAAGCTACACGCAGGCTCATAGCTACCTGGCTTTTAGGTAGCAATCGCGACTCGCAACACAAAACAAATATCATATAATCCCCAAGTAACAAGCCTTAAGCTTCTAAGCCTGTAAGCCAGCTGGCGAGTTCCTTGGCCTATCAAACAGAGACGAGCCAAGCCGATAGGTCCCGGAAATTAAGTGAGTCATCACGGTTGGTAGATCGCTGGGCGTCCCCGCGTGTGATCCATTAGAGCACGTGATCGATCACACCTTGCCGCGGTTCGGAAATTGAGTTATCTACCTCTGAATGTTACAGGCAGTCTCGGGCGAGCCTAATTTCCATACATACCGTGCCAGGCATTTGAGATATATTGCCGATAGTTCGAAAGTACCGGCGCCGAATATTGGGCAGTAAGTATTCAGGATTCTCAAGCGGGTGGTAGTAGGGAGGAATTTTTGAGTGGTGAGTGCCATTGAAAGCTATCAAAATATAGGCGTGTCCATTCAATCGATCTTCGACTTTCTGGAATGTAAGCTCCTTGGTGATGCGCTATCAACTACGGGCTAAAGCAAAGACTGCAGCCAACAAACTTGGTATCCTCTGGAAGGTAAGGCGATTATCTTCATCATCAGTATCTTGGTGTTCAATCAGTCTTCAGCATCCTTGGTGGTGAGTTTGTTGGCACGCACATCATTCTTATAGAGGTCTAGGCATCGCTTTTTGGAGCGGCCTCTCCTCCTCGTATCTGGCGGGGGTGGCAAGGCCAGACATTTGTTCCCTACGTAATTTGCCGGTCAGCGCAAGACGTGGCTATACCATCGAAGGTAGCACACTTGCAACTTACCTGCGATGTCAGACGCGATCTTTGAGAGAAACTCCACACATCCACCGTAGCATACTTATTTCTGTGGTCTCACTGCCAGAGGACAGGTCTAATGATGGTTTGTAAACCGATCTGTAATCTCGAAGGTCAGGCGGTACTTCACTTCAAAGCAGTAGTTTCAGTTACATTAAACATAAGTCCGATCCTGCATGAAGTAGGTACTGCTGCCACCTGTTGTATGGATTAGTCAAATACCAACTGGCCGCTTTGGTTTTAGTGGGAAAATATGCAAAGAGGTTAATTTGTGACCCGCAATTGATTGATGCTAAGCTGCTGAACCTCGATGGCGTTGCTCGACTGTCGGTCTTCTACAGGTTATATTTCGGAGAGTGCGAAGTAGTTGCACGATCTCATTTCGCTGGCCTCTATCCGCTATCGAGAAACGCGATCCGGACAAATTATTTATGTCGTGGACCTTCCAGCTATCCGCACGAGCCGCTGTTATTCAATCTTTATAATGTATGACTGGACTCTAAACCGTAGTCTGATAAAAAAAGCAAAGAGCCAAGGTCCTCGAGTGGCGATCATGTTCCGGCAAATCCGACAGCGCCCCACGAAATGCACGGGCGACCTTGTGATGGTCGTAGGAACAGTGCAAGAGCTGCAAAGTCGTGGGACAATTTCTATGTCTAGCAGTGGACGTCCGGCAACAATGTCTGCATACGTACAGTTAAAATCGAAATAAATCAATATTTAAACAAATTATAATACGGGTGTCTATTGACATTCTTTAACAGTGAAATCCTAAAAAAACAACTTGAGAATATAATAAAGGAGGAATCTAGCGATTAGGTACATTTTACATACGTCTACGCAATGTAATGTAATATTGAATTGATTGACTCTTGTATATCCGTATCTAGATAATTATGTTATCATTCCATCTCTATAGAATTCTAAAATGAGATGCTATGGTTACAGAATCACGGTTGGCTTGTTAGTTCAATTACGTTGATTGTGGTACATTATGCTGAGTTTACACGGGTCGATTTACAATAAGTACACAATATAGTGCGGTTCCAAGAGAACGGTGTAAATGGATTTGTAATTTTTGGCTTAACAAATAATTGGGTAATAATCATAATATCATCCATGAAGAATGTGATACAGTTATATTTACAAAGCTATAATTTTAATACATGAAGTTATAGAGTTTATTCACATTATTTGTATGAAAAAGTAAAATACATGAGCATAAAAATTGAATGTCCTCATCATCATTTCATTTGACATCACCTTCAAGAAGTGATTTTAGCTATGTGTTGTCGACATTATGTATTTTGACATACATTTTTCATTTGACGTACCTTCGTATAATTAACATTTCGTATATTGTACATTGTACCTAAAACTATTTAAATGAACCAATCCATTAAATCTTTCATTTCATATAATGGGATTAACAAGTTTACTTAGAGTGATGTCATTCACCGCTATATTACGGACGCTATACGACGGCACCGTCATCACAGATGCCTTCACTAAAGTGTGAAACTACCTAACCTTCACAGTGAAACTACACTTACTACAGTACCATATAGTTTCACTTAGTAACCAAAGCCTCTCATAAAGCCACATAGAGGAATTACACAGATGATTCAAATGGGTAGGAAATTGAGACGACGACGAGAGGGTGCCGAAGACCGAGAGAAGTGGAAAGGAATGAGTCGGAAAGCAGACCCTGGCAGAAGCCGCGATAAACGCTATTATTTATTTATTAACGCTATTATGATGATGATGACTTACATGGCAACTGCAATTTTAGTCATCGAGAAAGAAGCCTATATAGACGATTTGCTGATGACAAGGTCTACTTTTGCCGTGTGAAAATTGTTTCGTGTAAACATTGGATTTCTAATACAAAAATCATTTGTATAGATTTTTATGCTGATTGCAATCAATGACAGCCCACCTCATGGAAAACGGTATTACTGTCGCCCATAACATCTACGATCTATACAATTTAGAACGATTTATATCTATATACGCTTACAAACAGCATACAAGCAGCAACCGCCTTCTCACAACAACAAGTTACCATTAGTGACCGCACAGGAAACGTAACATTGGCGCGGACACTATACGCGTGACTAGGCAGACATAGCTCGTTTGCTGGTTTATATTGGCTGTATATTATAGCAAGGTAGTTTAAATCATATCCAGAAGTGGATATAGAGATAATCAAAATTAGTATAAGAATTTTTAAAACTGGTACAGTAGATTTTCAGTTTATTTAATACAAACAAAAACACTTTATAATATTGATATAGATTTGGCTAAGAACGGTAAAAGCCCTCTTAAGTATTTGGGACAACGCGTTTAGAAAACACGTTCCTACCCCATGTCTGTCTGGGCTCTTGTAACAAAAATGCAGAACCGAAAGTGCGTTGTCAATGCTTCTTGCCCTTATGATTTTAGTAGGTAGACCTCGTTTTAGAAATAATATTTCAAGATTCATATTAAACTGAATGCCTAGTTCTTTTTAGTACAGGATTATTGACCATTAAAGTGTAGCTCATATCTATATTTGCTGCTATTCCCATAGCAGCGTTCTTAAGGGTCTTAAGGGCGAGGTCAAATTGGGTGTTTTCAAAGGGTATCTCTACCCCGGGGTTGTTTAATTGGAAAATAATTAAACAGACTATTGATTACACAGAACCGAAATGAAACTACGACTGCGTTTTCCCACTAAACACACACAGTACACAGTATTCTACCTAGTACGATTGTGGTTGTACTCTCGTGCACGAGGGCCCGGGGTCCGCCTTGACCATGATCCAGGATTTGGCAGTTCAGGTAATTCTGTAATTACCTGAACTGGTAAGTACTGGAAGTACCTGGAGCGACTGCCATCTGACCTCCATGACCCTGCTACCAGGGGAACCTGACCAGATTGGATCATGATTACACATTCAGTCGCATTTAGTGTGCAGGTTTCATCACAATGTTTTCCTCACCGTAAGAGAATCGGTTAGTATTCAACTAATGTAGTTCAATGTATCTATAAGTAATACATAATAAATTTGGTCTCGTCCGTGTGTACGTCCACCCAGACTCTGATAAAAGTTTTATTCTCAGTTGTCATAACTAGATTTGATCTCGCTGGGAACAAATGGAAATCTTTCCATATGTTACACCATCCCCTTTTAGCTTCCTAACTTTGGTTTACTAACATCGAAATTTCTAGTTGGAAGCTTATGTATATTAAAGTAAACTATACTTAAATAAAGTCTTCGACGAACAAGGACATTCATCTTATCTGCTAATAAAATATTTGTACACTTAGGGGCAATGTCAATATTTTAGAGGCTTGAAAACAACCCGTCCAAGTAATAAAATACAAATAATACTTCCTTAAAACTTTAGAATAGATGAAATTGTTTAATAACTCAGACTTTATTAATTTAACCCAAACAAATAAACTAAAACCTCCCAACAATTTTCGCTTGTGTACAGACCGATTTAAACCCGAAATCAAATTAAAATCTCCTGACAATGGAGTTCATCTAATGGCTGGATTCAGCATAATCCGTTCAAGGCTGGCATTACGAGACTACTGCGCTGGCAAAAATGTTATTGCCTCTCCAGCTATGCAGGGAAATGGCTGATGAATTAATCCGAGTACTTTGTATTCATGTAATCCTTATCATGACGCCGCAAGCGGGTCGTAAACATTAATAACGAGATCAAACAAATCACCATTAGGGCCGGCCAAAGCAACAGAAAATCCCATCGGCTCGGCAATACGGCAAACGTCATAATACCCTCCGTCAGCCCTTTGCACCGCAACAAGGGTGACGCCCAATTGGGACCTTGTCATTCCAACATTACGTAGGACAAAGGTAGTAGGTGCGTAAGCACGGACGTGACATGAAAACTTTCATTGACACGTCTTAATTGAACTCCTCGATGTCGATTATCCAGTTAATCCGTGGTAAATGGATTTCACGTGGTATTAATGTAATTCTAAGTCGATCGTCATACATTATAGTGAATCTGAAAAGTGACAGCTGTCTCCACAGCAAGTACGATCCACATACCAAGGCCGATGCATAAATTAATATGAATAAAAGGATTGAATTCTTAAATGTCGTGTGTGTTGTTGACAGTTCACTGGCAAACCTAATTAGACCGATTTTGTCACTTTATAGATCGCAGTAAAAGTATACAAAATAAAATGCTGCTGCCAATTGTCTGATTTATTCAAATGGACTGCATTCTTGGAAAGTCCGCGTCGGCCGTCACACTGATACTTCACGCGTAAAAGTGGCTATGTCACGCGTTCCAGTTTTACGGGTGTGATCCGAATATAAATGAAATCTGTAGACCCGGTTCCAGACCCAAATACGTTTTGCGTTAGAGCTTGGAGGCGAAATTAGTTAATCTTATACCTTTTTCTATATACTCCACTAAGGCCCGAGTAAATATGCTGTGTGTACACAGGTATACTCTACCTTCGGCCGCATCGTCGCTTAAATTCTGACTAGTTTGTTTTATTAAAAAAATTAAAAACCTATATCTATATGAAGTAGGCCTGTAGTAGTAGCCCGACTTCAGCAGTGCGGCAGGGTGTCCATACGTGATTGACAGTCATGCGGCTGCAGTAAATACGAAACCGAAACTAACTGATTTGCATTATTTGGAACTTACTACTGTACTCTTATATGAATTTTAGTGTGGTATCCGACAGAGCTGAATGTAGCACCTACATTTACGGGTGTTACTTGACATCCTTAAATCAGGAAATGGTAGGCGGCATTTTGCGTTAAGTAGGTATCTTCAATACTGTCTTCTCAAACTCGCCTGTCAAACTTATAGATATTGGGAACACCCCCCAATAAGCCTTTTCGGAGAGGCTCGAGTCCAGTAGTAAGCTTATATATAGATTTGGGTTGTTGATGATGATATAAGTAATGAAAGGACAATTATTTTACCTGATTTGACGAATCGGTGATCACAAATGACGGGCTTGAAGAGTAGTGCCCTTAAACTGTACCACCCATAATCACCAAAAGTATAGGTGT
The DNA here is from genome assembly GCA_905147135.1 of Blastobasis lacticolella. NCBI lineage: Eukaryota > Metazoa > Arthropoda > Insecta > Lepidoptera > Blastobasidae > Blastobasis > Blastobasis lacticolella. Next base: position 10,056,284 of record LR990053.1, read on the forward strand.
GCAATAACCTAACAGACATGTTGGAAAATCCTAGACAAAGCTTTTATTAAACTCAAAAATGTTCTACACTGCGGAACCGATTTTAGTTCGAAATCGGTCGGAAGATATAGATCTATTAGGTATGCCACAGATCGATATAATGCAAAAAACTTATCTGACTCGGTGGCATCGTCGCTACTGCTTTAATTGACATAACATTTCAAAATGGCGACGCTTAGTTCCAGGTTTGGCTACCGGGTCATCTGACCCAAACACACAAACTATCTAACTTTGTGACACTATACACATTAACACACACGCGTCTCTCTTTTTCTGTGCTTAAAAATCACATAAATCGCTTGCTATGTGAAATTACAAACTAACGCGACAAACAAGCGCTACATATAAAATTAAGAATGATAAATCTTGCGAAAGACTGTTACCAGAAAAAAAGATTTTGGGGGGAAAATCATCATTGTAATCCGTACACCGTAAACAACTAAACACTTCCATATAGTATGGCATATTCTAATCAACTGATTGATCTATGAAGTCAAAGAAACATTGAATTATTATGTAAAATAATCTTTTCAATGTTTCTATTAAGCTACCTTTACTAGTTTATGAAATATCGTCGATTATGTAAGTGACTGGTTATTACTGCCCGTCCGTGTATAATATAAGGAAACAGGGGAGGACAATAGCGTCCATGTGTCAAATGCACTTATTGTGAAACGGGGATGACCCTTGGACGGGAAATAGGGGAATTACATACATTTGCTCTTATTACAGTCTCAGTCGTCGTGTTCCATTACTGACCTCGTGAGGAGAGTGTCCTTTTACGTTTTTTCGAGCAATCTGGAAGGTTCAATCAAATCTCGTGTGATTGAGTCAAGGTTTTGTTGATGTTCGTAACAACTAAGGACTTTCCGTGGGGCTGTTTTCCTTATGTCGGATTCTAGTCGATTTTTTTCCCCTTTCAATAAGGGCTGATGAAATAAAGTTGTAGGGAGCGTTCGTTTGTTCAGGGCTCAAGATTGATTAGGTACTTTGCTCGCAGGCGAGGTGGATTAAATTTTGATAATATCCATATATTTATGGCGGGTTGTTTGAAAGGTTTAGGTACGTTGGATGTGAAGAATGTGCCTGTACCTATATGCCTAAGAAAATGTCAAACAGTAACAGTAAAAATAAATCACTCACAAGCTGAGAAACGGCTAGTAACTTTATTGATAACTTGATGAGTTAGTATGTTATAGATGGTCCCCATACGACAGACAAATACATTGATCAAGAGATATGCAACCTGTCATTTATAGTAATTAACTATACGATAACGATACGTATACGAAAGCGAAATAGTAGTTTATGCAACTGTCATATAAAAGGGGGTATTAAAACATGAGTGTCTGTTTATCATACGAGGCGTAGCCGAGTATGATAATAGTTTGACACGAGTGTACACTCGTATTTTTATGTTAAAATATCGTACCTATCATTTACTTAACTTTGCTGGAAGTAAGCTGCGAGTCAGTTCTGTTGTATCTACGCGTCGAGGATATCAAGCGGCGGGAAATTCACTTCACTACTTTCACATTTATCTATTTATTTGCTTAAAATAAGAAAAAACATTCACAAACACAAATTACAACAAATACAAAAAATATTTTGTTTAGCGGGAAAATAATTACACAGAATATAAACAGGAAAATTTAAATTTTAAATTTGAATTTGTTATAGACATCTATGTATTCAGCCTATATTTGACCGTGTCCGGGCGTCCGACGAGAATTTAAAAAATATAAGTGTTGCATAATGATTAAAAAGTTATTTTACGATACAGCTGTCATGAAAATAGTATGGGAAATGCTGTATCTAAAAGTAATTTTTTAAAATTTTATAGTCTGGCGTGAAAAAGTGTACCCTTAAACGACTTTTTTTGAATTTGTAATTGGAACATTACGCTATGAGTGTAGATAAACTAAATTAAAATGACGGTGTCACATAATTGCACCACTGTATTAAAATTTGGGTTAAAATAAACTTTATCCTCTAAACAAAACACACGCGAAGCAGGTAAATCTTAGAAGCATTCTTGTGTATCTCAGAGTTTAACGATTACAATAGCACTAACAGATCCATCACAGTTGCAGTCAGCAGCGACGTTAGCGAGACTTTCAAATATAGTTTACCACAGATATTATTCGGAACGAAAGAACGTATTATTTGCCTTTTTAACACACAAAGCGGCCGATAGATTAACCCAAATACAACTAGATTTTCCTACCATCATTTTTTTGCCAATAAGGTGGTAAACAAGCTTACAGCCTGAGGACGTTTGCAATACCAGAGGCATCGCCGTAGAAACCTTTTCACCCCCTTCTCGAAGAGCTTCATTTTGTACTTTCTAGGGAAAACCTCTCCAGATAGTTCATAATACACAATATGGCAAACCGGAACATCATGGCTTGTAATCGCCATAGAAATTGAAGCATTTCTTGAACCATAATTCCACTAGTTTATGCTGCTGGAACGTGAGGTCCTATTGTCAACATACGTCATGCTAAGTATTGGTCAGAAATAAACGTTCAAAGTTGACAGTTGTCATCATCATCATCATCTGAGCGGTCAATCTCAGCTTCTTAGGGTATGTTTTACTGCTCTTTGCTTTTTTGACGTGAAACGTCTAAAAGCACACTGAATTATAAGTACCATATCAGAAAAGTGGACCGTAACGAAAACGTCTATATCGTCTTAACTTAATAACTGCAAAACTATTAGTCTCACAAACATGAATCTAGTGTCATTGTTTAGCATATATAGTCAGATCGCTGTTTTGACCTAGAATTTGCGTCAGAGGCGGGTGAGACGGCAGGGGAGGAGCATTGCATTGAATGAACGAAACGCGCGCTCCAGCACTTTATTATTCATAATAACTCACGACTCACACGTGATAGGGCGGTGATTTTCATGGGGCTTAGAAAGAGCGATTCATGAGGAAGATTTAGGTGTATAATTTGTAATTTGTAAAGGCCCGTGAGAAACCGGGGCGGATCGCTAATAGTTATTGATATTATAAGAACTAAGAACCGCATCCGCTCCTCTTGGGTTGCAGATGTTCTGGACGACGGTGACCACTTTCCATCAGGTGGACCGTCCACCCGTGAGCCTTCCTAGGCAATAATAAAAAGAACATGCTTGTCTAGGGACTCCTATTCGCTCTTGGCTTGAAGGCGTCCAGGTAATACTGGTCGGATAATACCGATTCTTCTCCACTCCGCCCAGTCTTCGGCATACTCACGTCATAAGGCGTTGGCTCTTACTTTGACTAGGCGATGTAAATCCATCGAATCTAGGATCTTATCGGCGGGTTTCGGCACCTATTTACCACGTATCCATTTCCCTGGGGCATACTTTGTCTGGGGCTCAAGCTGACACATTTTTTTAAATCAATCTGCTTTTTTGTGACAGTGAAAAGACTTTGGCAACAATAAGTAGGCCCCTATTAGGAGGGTCCGAAAACTGACTCAACCCGCTTTGAAATCACTTGATGGAGTGTTTCAAATCGCCTGCAGTTAATAGGGGACCCTTGAATGTGAATGGAAGGAATATTTAGATCAAGATAATATAATTTCTCTATTCCTATTAACTTAACTTGTATTAATAATCATTGTAATTATAATAACACTTTTTTTATATTATCAACAATAAAAAACACATGGTCAAGGTAATGCCTTGTGGCAAACTAATTTTTTTCATAAACCGACAAAAAAAAACAATATAAACATAGTATAAGTGGTAAACAAGTTAAGTATAGTGTATGTTATACTGTCTAGACATGGTCGATGTCTGCATAATTTAGTTAAGAGACTTTAATTTTCCATTAATCTTAATTAGATTCACGTTTCAAAGTTGGCACCGATTTAGTTCCAGCGACTAAAGGTTTAATTGATGATCATTTTACACAACTAATCGGTGAGCTTGCGCCTAATCCAATTTCACTAATCACAATAAGCTTAAATTGATCTATTCGAAACCCATTTAGTCCATTTGAAATCGAATATAACAATTCTTTGTACAACTACAAATATACTTGTCGAAATAGTTAAAAGCTGACTAGACTTTACAATAAGTGCATAAAATAACATAAAATGTAACTTATTAGTCCCGGTTGTACTCTCGCAAGTCTGTAGTCCACCTTCACCATGATCCAGGATTCGGCAGATTAGGTAATTACAATGGAGCGACGGCCACCTGACTCTTCGTCTCAAATGTAATTCTTTTTTTCTGTATTACGGGCCACCTGATGGAATGTAGTCAACGCTGCCTATAGACATTAGCAACACAAATGGGTATTGCCAATGCGATTCATCATCACAGCCCATAACAGTCCACTACAGGACTTTGGGCGTCTCCCGCAAAAGGGGAGGTTATTGCCATAATCTCCACGCTTGGCAGGCGGGTTGGAGATCGCAGTGTTGCAAACATAACAATGAAAAACGCTGCTGCCCATTTTCCAGTTTATGGAGACTAGATATTTTGCCTCTAAACGTTAGTCGCCTTGTACGACACCCACGAGTGTAAGGGGTTGGTGCTATTCTACTCTACCGGTCACCACACGGCTAACCAATGCGATTCCTACCTCTATAAATGTATGTTTGTTCTTTCTTTCTTTCAATTAAACGAAACCTAACTCACCGGCAAAAATACAATACTATTTAAAATATAATTGATTAGAATTCTGTAATTCGTCTGTCTTTAATACTGTTTTTCTTGGTTATTTTGACGTATTACAACAGATTTTTAGCATCACTTAACATTGTGCTCATTTGAGCTAAACTATCCAGTTGAAGACAAAATTAAATTTTTCTTCACAGTAATTCGAGACTTGCCGCTGTAGAAAAGGTTATAAAATATTTATAACGCCATATCGTTTATCGTTGTTGTCACATTTTCTTTTTACTTCATATATATATATTTTTTCCCACTCCCAAGAAGTCAATTTTAATTTCATAAACCCTTCAGTTACTTCAAATTAATTCACAAAAAGCTTCGTCCAAAACGAGGGTAGATATTCTAACTTACAACTTTCTTACTTAGGTTACTTATAGGTTATTGATACAGTTACATAAATAACTAACGCAAAGTACTTATTTTGATTACGCCCTTGTAGTAGTTTGTAAAACAAATTTACTTCGATAATAAGTAGTACGTCCAAGATAATTGGATCGGACGGAAAAATCCAGAGCGCAGAGTACAATGTAACATGCGGGACAGTGGACGGTTTACTACGAAACAGATAAATGGTTACAACCTTTAGCAATAAGAGAGAGAAAGCTAGACACTCTTATCTGAAATTGTGTTTCGCATTGCAGTTCCCGTTATGGTTTGCTGTTGTACGCTCTTTGGGGAATGGTATCTTGTTAATAATCGCTTGGACATTTGGATGGTGCAATCCTATTTAAACAAGCTTTTATAAGCTTTTATTTAACTTGCACTTGTATGCCAAAATTTGCAAAAAATTTTTCGACCATTTGTTTGTATCCAGTTGAGCTGAAATTTTGTATACTTATGTAACGTAGAAGACAATGCAATTAATATGGTACCATGGAGAAGGTCTGATGATGGAGTCGGAAGGTGGTCATAGGATTTAATGATCGCAATAAGATAATTACATCGTGTTTTGGCTTTTTGGAATGGTCTCGATAAGTAGGTACTATACCACGCAATAAAAGCTTGTTATGAAAAAATATTTTTCATTTGTAAACTTTTTTAAATATATAATTGGTCTATCCAGGCATTTGACCGCCACCTCACCTGGTGGTAAGTTGTGGTTGTTATTGTTGAATTAGTAACTCTATATATTTACAGCGAGTCCTAGGAATCGAAGCTTCACTACCTCCTCTTTCAGCATTCCATTCAGAATAATTTCCAATTGAAATATTACGCATAAACTTTTCACATAAAACAAACGACTGACCCACCCTAAGCGTTAAATGGACGACGTCAGTCCTAACGACACATACATTGCAAGAATAATTGCTATTCGGAAATGGACTCCCGCTGACGGATATCCGATACTTCCCCAGCTGTTGCATAAACCAACGAATCACTTTGGTACAGTTTTTGTGTCATTCTGTATACGATCTCAGTTTCGGTGTGGGTCCGGTGTTAGCCCCTGTGCTGTATCTGTATCTGCGTTACAGCGATAGGCAGCGAGATTGATTGGCCTTTGTTACACTACTGTTCCGATACATATCGTTGGGCCATTCGATAGCTGGTATTTTGGGCGTAGCATAAACATTTTAAATAGATTTGTTTGGACCATAGCGAGTGGGACGATACAGTCTTTGTCTGTGGGGAAATGGTGTATAAAAATTTGAAGTGACGAGCTGAGTGGTTCAGTAGTGCCTCTGCTGCGCAAGAGGTACCGGCTTCCATTCCAGGCCGGGCAGAAATTGATATGATGTATTTTAATTTCGGTTGCGGGTCTGGGTGTTCTATGTATTATGAGTAAGTATTTGAAGTAAATATTTATCAGTTGTACCCATACACTCATAATACAAGCTTAGGTCTGTGACTTTGTCAACAATTAGTTATTTTTTAATTTATTTTTATAAGTTACGTATGGTGTCTGGTAGAGTAGAAGGCCGACTAATGTCTTAGTGGCAGACCAGCTAGGCACTTCGTAGAAAAGAAGAAAATGGATAGCAGCTTATTTGTTGAGTATTTTTTGTGGCACTACACTACTCCAAAGCAAATTGATAAGTTGGTGGAGACTGTTGTATTACTAAAACGATTATTACTCACTTATCAAAAAAGTACCCCCCTCACCCCTGAGAGGTCAATAGTGACAAGGTAGTGCTCCTGACATTTTAATTTTATTTCGTGTAACATGTCTACGAAAGCGCTGGAAAATTTAGTTCGCGAGTTATCAAAAACTGTAACTAGTTTAGTGACGCGAATTAGTGCCCTAGAAACGGTAATTAGTGATCAAACCAGTCTGATTTCAACACTAAAACTCAATCAGCATAGTGCCCATTCTACCCCCGCCTATATTTCAAAAATTGGTGCACCTGCACTTGCCCCAGAAGCGCTGCAGCGGCCACAACGTCAGGCCCGTCTAAAAGCGATCGAAGCCATCGGCCGAACGGCAGCCGCTGGAAAGCGCGGTAGCGCTAACGGAGTAAGCGCATCAACAGCTGATTCGTCAACGCCGCTTTGTCGACCGAAAAATACCGATGTTCCCCGCGCGCTTGATACCAACGCCAATGAGGCCACGAAACAGGCGGCCCCTGCGCTATCAAAGGATGCAGATTTAGATTGGAACAAAGTTGTAAACCGAAAGGGCAAGAAATCCCGCTTACTTGTCTCTGTGGGATCTGGTAACCGACTTGACCATCTACAAACCGTAGAAAGAATAAAATACTTACAAGCTTGGCAGTTTAAACCAGAGACAAGTACAGAACAAATAATAAATTTTCTCAATGGGATAGTAAAATCCGATGAATACCATGTGGAAAAACGTTCAATAAAGTCGAACAGACATGCGTCGTTCGTAATCGGAATTCCAGAGAGCATATTCGAACAAATAAATTCGCCGACTGCATGGCCTCAAGGTGTATGCTATAGCAATTGGTTTCTGCCGCGCCCCCGCGAGCGCCGCGGGACCGAACCCCACTCCGGCGCAGTCGCCGAGCACCAAGCGCATTAAAGCTACGTGTCGACGATCATTGAATGCCGTGCTACAGAATGTACAGTGTTTACGTAATAAGACCCAACGTATTGAATCTTTTACGCAAAATGACCAGTGCTACGATATCCTGCTGCTAACTGAGCACTGGATGACCGCGGGCGAGATGAATGTCTGTGCTATTATGAACTATACATTGGCGTCATACTATTGTAGGCCCTCAAGGCTACATGGCGGTAGTTGTATTTTTGTACATAATAATTTATCATTTTTAGAAAGACGTGATCTTTGCGCTTTCTCTTTAGAGATGCATATCGAAATTTCTGCAATAGAAGTTGTCGACTTCAACCTAATAGTAATTTGTATATATCGATCTAACACGGAGGGTGATTTTAGGGTATTTAGTCGTCAGTTAGAACTTGCTATTCACAGCATTATAAACGAAAATTGTCAGATATTGATCACTGGTGACATCAACATTGACATTCTAAAATCGTCCAAATATAAAAACGAGTTATTTGACATATTAAATCGATATAAATTAAAGTCTTTAGTCCGATTTCCTACTAGAATCCAGGGTGAGTCTAGAACTTGCCTCGATCATGCTTTTTCGGACTTGGATGTCATTAAATCATCTCCTTTACAATTAGGAATTGGTGACCACCTTGCTGTTTGTTTCAGTATATCTGTCTCAAAACCAATCACAGGCACTAAGCATGTAATTAAAAGATTGACGTCTAATACCAATATTAATAAATTTATAATGACAATTAAACACTATGACTGGTCAAGCACCAACAATATATTAGAAACATTTACCAAACTATTTGACAATTTCTGTAGGCTTAAGAAAGTTCAACACCGCACTAGATACCAAGTATGGTGCAATAATGACACAAAATCTTCTAGTCAATTTTTACAACTTGTATCAATGTACGCACAACATTTTCCTTTGAATAAGGAATTAAAACAATTCTACTTGAGTTGTAAAAGTAAACACATTAGCCTACTCGCGGCGACCAGAAAGAAATTTCTGAATGAGTGTGTGGCGGTGAGTGACACTTCGGGGCGGGCTTTATGGAATCTAATAAAGTCCGAAACAAACAAAAGTGCACATACGAATGGAATGGACGTATTGCAACATGCTGTGGGGGGCAGGGGCGAGCCGGGGCGACAGCGCTTAGCGAGTGCCCTAAACTCGTATTACGTTTCAGTAGTCCGAGACACGCCGCTACGGCCCAACGTCGCTGTTGCTATGCGAATGTTGCGCGACAATATACCATCTGTACAACGTAATATGTTTTTTAAGCCTTTCACGGTGGATGAAATAGTTAAAATCATTAATAAAATAAAACCAAAACGGACAAAAGATATCTACGATGTTCCCACGTACATTCTCCAGAGGTTGCCTCGGGAGTTTCTGGCTGTTCTCTGTGAGGAATTTAATGAGGCTGTATGTAATGGCAAATACCCGGACTACCTAAAAGTAGTAAAGGTAATCCCTGTCTATAAGGGGAAGGGTAGTAGGACCGAAATAAAAAGCTATCGACCTATATCTTTAGTCCCGGCACTATCAAAAATTTTCGAAGTAGGTATCTGTTCACGACTCGCTGATTTCCTCTCGAGTAATAACTCGCTGTGTCCGCAGCAGCACGCCTACCAAGCGGGCCGCTCCACGGCGGGCGCGGCGCGGTTGCTGCAGCGCACCGTGCTGCACCATTTGGAGGCGAGGAAGCGCGTCGCTGCCGTATTCTTTGATTTATCCCGCGCCTTCGATCTAGTCGACCATCAACTCATCGTCTCGAAACTTAACCACTATGGCATTCGCGGTGTACCTCTTGAGCTCATTAAAACTTTCCTATCGGACCGGACACAGGTGACCGATGTAGGCAGTAGCAGGTCCGAACCTGGCATGATCGGTGACAGATCAGTCCCTCAAGGCTCAAATGTCGGCAACAGTATATTTCTGTTAATGATGAATGACCTACCTTTTCAATCTTCGTTTGTCGAGTTTCTGTTATATGCCGATGACATCTGCGCAATAGTGCACGCTGATGATGACCAAGAACTGAGCCTTACTGTTCAATCGGTAACCCATTCAGTCGCGGCGTGGTCGCGTGCAAATGGAATGCAGTTAAATATTTCCAAAACCAACCTCATGGAGTTATCGTTGAAGCGAGGCCCCGGCCCCACCATGTCTGTGCAGGTGGAGGATGTCCAAATTCCAAACGTTGACTCAGCTCGCTTTGTTGGTGTCGAGTTCGATCGCTACCTTCAGTGGCACGACCATATAGATAAACTATGCTCAAAATTAAACTCTGCGTTTTTCGCCATTGTCCGTCTGTCACATACGCTTTCGCACAAGAATTTAATAATTGCCTACTATGCATATTTTCACTCACATTTAACTTATGGCATTGATCTGTGGGGGCTGGCAGCAGACAGGAATAGGCCGTTTGTAGTTCAGAAGAAAGTAGTGCGTGTTCTATCACGTGTGCCGCTAGATACACCCGCGAGGCAATTGTTTATAGATTTGAACATCCTAACACTGCCTTCTCTCTATATTTATGAGATGGCAAAATATGTGAGACGTAATATGAAGGAGTTTCCTAGCAACGCAACTCTTGGTCTTCGTTGCTCCTCTAGAAGGAAGCATGACCTACTAATACCGTCTCATCGATTAGAAAAAACTACTCGGTCGCTAAAAGTCATGGGTCCTCGCATCTACAACAAGCTAGATCTAGACATACGCGAGTGTAAGTCTGACTTTAGCTTTTGCAGGAAGTTAAAGTCAATATTGATAAAAAAAGCATACTACACGGTGAATGAGTATCTTGACGAGTGAAACCTTATATCCTCTCCGTTGTTATTATTGTGTTCTATGTTTGATACATGACTTTTATTATATACCTACTCAATTGACATTCTTTTTATAGTTTTTATTGTACTTTAAGTATTGACATACATATTGTATTATGTTAGTTTTCTTAATATTAAATTAATAGTGGGCATACCTACCCAATATATAGGTACATTTGTTTGACATTTTATTATTTATTTATAATATTAATTTAAATTTGACATTATTATATAGTAATATTGTTTTCATTTTGACATTTTGTATTCTGTGACATCATTTATATTATTTGCTTTTATAATTTAATAATCATACATATTTTTGTATTATGATAAATGACGGTGTAATATTTTACTGAAATAAATGAATATGAATATGAATATGAATATCTAACTCTTATCATCATAAGTATTTGAGTAACGCTCGCTAAAGTTAGGAGTGCTGTGGAACTCAATAAACCAACAACGATAAATCTTTGTCTGTTACTACTGGGTCTAGTACAGTCGAATAGTCCAGTACAATTCATATCGCCACATTCATACCGCTTGTTAGTGTTCTATGGAACTAATTAATGACAGCTCCAGTGGACTGTATAAACTGGTACAATGCTCGGTGTAAGGATTACAGAATCATTCACTAGGTACGAAGGTTCCGGACGATGGCTGGAATAGAAGTGATCGTTCTATTATCCGGCGTTCAGCGTCGCGCCGCGTCGCTTGTGCTGCCCATGCCATCCGCGCTATGCGAAGCTTGTCGCTGACATTGGCATGACAAAAATAGGCATGACCCCAGCCATTTTTGGCTTGATCCGCCCATTTGGCACGAGGTAGGTACTTCCAAAATTTCTCACTACACATGGTCAGTGGTCTTGACAAGTCTGTTTATGTCTTGCTACTTGCCATGCCAACTAAGACGCGGCATAAAGGTGAAAAAGTATATATGTAGTATACCAGTTAGCTAGGACCCATAGCACAAGCTTTGCTAAGTTTGGGGCTAGATGGCACTGTGTGAATTTGTTCACGATTATTCATTTATTTATAATTTATTTAATGGCCGCCTTTAGTCGATCACCTCACCATACCTATGATAATCCAAGCTATAGTACAGAGCGAATTCGTTGTATGACTTTACCTACACGTACCTACCTACCTACTATCTACCTACACGAACGCGGTGTACAATAACAATACGATCCTATTTTTTTTAGCATTTGCACTGAAATGTACAAAGCTTGCCTGCCAAATTTCATTGGTCAGAGCTTTGTTCTAATTCGGCGAGGCAAAAACACAAACATGGGGAAATTGGGGAATTCTACTTCACGGTACTCCTAACCTGACATAACTGTCATTTTCATTCATTTCATTTCTTTCAGACTGATTTTTTGTATCTAATAGGTATAAATGGGTCATCTACCTACTAAAGTATTATAGTCAAACGTTCTCGTAACGCTGAAGCGGTCTTCAAGCCAACAGGTGGAGGCGCATTTCAAGAGCTGTGTTATTCAGAGACGACGCATCGTCATGAAACCACGACCACTCACTCTGTCAAGAGTAAACGATTGAGGAGGAGGACCTACTATGTATCTAGTATAAGATGAGAGCAAATTGTAGATATTGCATCAGTCATCAACGTAACATAATAATAATTTATTTCACAAGATTTAATAAACTTTTTATTTATTTATTTATTTTATAATCTCTTTTTTTATTGGCACAAAAAGAATTCATTCGTACATAAAGTAGGTGATAAATGGGTGACAGCTTGATATCCCATAATGGGAATCATAAGAATTTGCCAAACTAAACTAACGAGGTGTCTTAAAGTGGTACTAGTGCAATTAGGTTTATGTGTTTCCGCAGAAGACACTATGGGCGTTTTTAGACGTCTCAATATACGTGTTTACATGTGTCGTAAGTATCAATGCTACAAGCTAAAGTTGTAGTATCCCGTGAACTGAGCTATTTTAAACCACCGACGAAAAGTGGGTCGTAATAAGTCTGTGCCATCGTAAATTTGAATGCGATTTTATCTATTTGAAAGCCAGTTTCATCGAGATGTTTCTTAGCTTTGTCCCATTAAAATCGGTTATGTAGTTTATAAAATAATTAAGTTTAAGTAAACTTGGCCGGAGGGTATCCGACTTTTACTGTCGGCTAGGTTATTGCTACATACTCTGAAGCATACTTCCGACATTGTAGCTTTTGCAAAATGTGTTCCATTAATTCAATCTAGAGATAAAAACCTTTACAGAGCAGATTTTACGCATCGTTGTTCCGAGAATTTAACGTCGATAAATGAAAAAAAACTCATGATACCGAAGGCGTAATGTCGAACTTTTTGTGTTAAAATGGCTGGGTTCCCCTTTCAAACGGCTTTTTGCCAACATGGCTTGTTTAAATAAGTGCTAAGTACAGAAAAAGAGAGGTTTACGGTCAGGCTTTGGAGTTACGTTGAAACAAAAAGTGGTGTGGATATGGGTGAGCCAGATTTTTGAGTCTCTCTTACAAAATGCTCTGACCGCAATTTACTTTTTACTTCCATATTTTATTCTTCTTATCAAAATAGACTTAAACAAGGTTGGCTGTAGCTATGTTATTATTAGCTCTAGATCTACGTACTTTTGTGCTTTAATTGCTGAGATGATGATTTATGATGTAAAACGACTCGCCTGGAAACCAGTTACCGTAGTTTGTTAATATTTTATTTCGATATATTTTGTGGTTGGAACAATGCTCTGCCTACCCCTACGGGAAGAAGGCATGCCGATATGTGTGTCATTGGATGGTTGAAGAATACTAGCGCAAAGTGTAATACCCGTTTTCACTAAACTCGAATTAGCATTGTAGCGACATCTATCGCTCCAATAGGGAAACTCAACGATACTCACATTACGAGTACACGAACACAAGGTTGGCAAGCATCCGCACATAGATGGCGCTAACAGTCCTACATCGCGCTAGAGAAATGTGCCAACTTCCACGGCATATATACAACTTCCGACGATCAACTGTTGGGCCCTTGGTCCCCTGGTCACAACACCCGGCCAGGTGGGTAATTACCCTTTTCTACCTTCTCTCCATCTTCGCTTGCCAACATTGGCGGCTATCTTATCCTGCACCGTAAAGCATCACCTAAATAAAATAATAATAATAGTCTTGGCATTAATGTCGGTTGTGCCCTCGCGCACAAGGGTCCGAGGTCCGCCTTTTATCTTAAGGAATGGCTTTCGCCAATTGGTTTATATCACTAAATCTCTATATCTAGATTTCTCTATGCATTCACGTTGTAATGTTGGTTAACTGTAGTATGTCACAAAGTTATCTGAACCGGTGATGCCGTCGCTGTTGTTGACAACAAAGTGACATTTCAAAATGGCGACATGTAGTTCCAGTTTTGGCAACGATTCAGATAAGTTTGCTGTAGATTACAGAACGAAACTGTAATTTTAGGCGATGCCTAGGGACAAGGCACCGCCCAATCCACTTCCTGACTTTCACCGTTACTTAATGGCGATAGTTATTCCCTAGCGGTTGGTAAAACGTATTTTCGCCTAAGTATTAGGGCATCGGTTTTAGGCGATTCCTATGTTTATAAAAACGGGCATAAGTGTGATGGTAAGCAGTTTCCGTAGCCTACTTTATTATATTTGGAAGGTTAGAAAGTACTAACGTAAAGTTTCGCATTGATAAATATATCGTTTTATCTCAATATCGAATCAAAGTTTGAAAGTGTGCCTCATCAAAACTCGGATTGAGAGAAAAATTCTGACGAAGTTCGTAAAAGCATGTTCAGTTTTTATTCGACCCTCGCTCTCGCTTCAGCCGAGATTAAATAATTCTAACTTCTTTTCGTAAAAAGTATCGATACAAGATAATGTAATTTCTGTATTTATAGATTTACATGATCATACATTATTTATAATGATTTTAGGCTGTGTTATTATTATTCATGGGCAACGTCTTACAAAAAGAAAAATATATAATCTTTTATGCATGTGGCATTTAGTATAAATTAAACGGATATCCGATTACTATCCGGTACCAGCCTACCCGGCGTTACTTTACTATACGGCCGGATACCGGATAGCAAAAAATGTTAGAACAGTAAGTAAAAGTGAAGTTATTCATAGGAAAAAAGTGAACCCAAAATATATAAATACATATTCCTTTATCTAAGCACTGTTGATTAGGTACCTACCCGTTGTTCATTTAGTAGGTAGGTTAACAAAAATAATTTTTGCAAAGTAAATCTAAGGCAAATAAAGAAAAATGATTACAAATTGCTAAAAAAAAAAAAAGGAATTGCTCCTACATTGAGCGGTAGCATGCGGTTTCGTTTGTCTTCTTATGCGAGCTTAAGATAATCTTTCATTACACTCTGGTCCACGATGCTGGGGATACCCGTATTTCAAATCAAAGTTACCGCCCGTGGTCGGAAAAATTGTTCTGAATAAAGTTCAAATTATTTGTATTAAAACGAAGACATCAAATCACGTAAACACAGGCAGTTGTCTAATTTCCCGCCCACGGTCATAGCCTGCACAGACGTGTTCAGAGACTATGTCCTGCCAAATATCCGGCCGCCGGATATCCGGCTACCCGGCTTATGGGTTGGCCAGATATCCGGTATCCGGCTAGACAACTATCCGTTTCATCTCTAGTAGCGTGACATATGTTAAAATTGTAGGTATAATTTAATTAATGGGTACCTATAATACATACTAAGCTGATACTTACCTAGGTAGCAGAGAAGGTAGAGTAGTGTGACAGACCCCATCACGAATGTTTTTATTTCACATAATTATATTTTAGAAACACTGGTCGATACTGATATTAAAGTCACTTGTCACTGTGAGTCACGTCTCGTTGGTACTTGATGAATGATGGTACCTGTGAACAAAGAAGTTATCGGTTATTTGGGGACGACTCAGACGATTAGAAATAAAAAATCGTAATTATTCAATTCATTTTATTCGGTAACAAATATTTAGTAATTTAATGTAGTAATAATTAATAATGTACGGATCAATCTCAAATCGAATCAGACGAATCCGGTAAGCACAAATTTTCAGAATTGTTAATTGAACAACCAGGAAACAATCAAAAGCTTATTTTAAAATATAAATTTGTAGGCCGCATTCATCAGTATGGCAGAATTTTATAGAATTCGGCACGAAATTATTGCGGCGCACAAGGAAAACCAATTTGACACTTTCATTGATTGATTACTAGTGGACTTTGTTCGCATGGCGTCTTACCTCTACATACACTAACTTGACCTCTATCTACCCTTTTTTTCTTGCTGATAAACCTTTCTCTTGAATCACTCTATCTATTGTTGAAAACCGATCAAATATCCATTGCGTAGTTTAAAAGATCTAAGCGTACATAGATACATAGGAACAGACGGCGGAAAGCGACTTTGTTTTATACTATGTACAGATTTTCATTTGATTGATTATTCGGAAACGAGGTCGTATAAAAAATAGGCACGTAACACGAATAACTAATAATGTTTATGCGTTATAAATCTAGGTTACTACGAAAATAATTCACTAGTTCAGTAACAAATAAACAGCAACTCCGCATAAAGTATCAATTCCGCCGAATAGCTACAAACAAATATAATAAGGAGCGGACGGCAAATAGCAAATAACAAATAGTAAATAGTAAATACGACTGTTCTTCATCGGGAGTGGGAATAAATAGGACGTCTCGCAGCTGAACTTGGTGTTTCCTCATTCATCGTTAGGGGAACTTTGTTTAACTTATTTCCATTTGCTTGGAAAGAAGGTTGGAAAAGTTGTGCTAGTGCCAATTATACAACTGCTGGCTACTATTTATGTCCATGTTCTTTTGCTCCCAACTTGGACAGAACTCGACCTGAGCCAGATTTTTCCTTACAATGTCTATATTTTTTGCTCGTTTATAGTCCTTGATATTATCGTCGGAAAAATGAGGCTGCGCTTATTTGTGACGGCTAAAACTGTGTACGGAGTTATATTGGACTTTGGAGCAAATCATAGTTTAATATATAAAAGCCATCTAAACAAGATAGGTATCTAAAAGAAAGTTCGGTTTCTGTTACATCACTGGCTGTAATGGGTGTCATGTGGAACCGAATAAACTGTATGTCTATGTTTATGTCTAAGTATTGACGCTTAGCGATCAGTAATTACCGTTGTAACTTAAATACAAATACCCGTTTAACCACTTAAACAAATCTATTTTGAAAGACTGATTTATTCTTTTAAAGAGCGAACTTTTATTCGGGCAATCGAAAAAGGTGCTAAAACTTTTGTTCTGGATACAAATCTACATTAAACTGTTGGGGATTCAAACTTGGAGAGCGTTGACAACAAGAACATTTTCTGGGCATTTATACTCGTGTTACAACTGCGAGTATCCGTTATGCTGTTTAATACAAACTTTGTCAAAATTATTCGGCAGTGTAAAGGAAAAGTGGAAAAGAATCACTTACGCTCATTGCAATACAATATTGGTACAAAAGTCATAAAATTCAAGGCAAATATATATATTATCGATTACGTAGATAACCTAATTCTTTTTCAACAATAATGAATAGTATCGTTACCAAATAACCGCTTCGGTGTAATTTGAGTCATATATCAAGCTACGATGTATATCAGCGAGCCATCGACATTTTCATACATAATTGAAAACCACAGTCACGAAATCCTATTGATTTCAAATGACAAAATTAGCCAATGTATTATTTTGGAGTTGGACACCCTTGATATTATTTCGGAGTTGCGACCACAACAGGGAATCAATTAGGGCAAAACATTTGTTGGTAATTTATAATCGGGCTGAGGCCTGCGGGAACGTTAAAGTTGATTCGATGAGTTCCCTAATGGTCCACTAAACTGCTTAATGGCCCTGCTTTGATTGGTTTGGGGCTGCTTTTTCTATATCTGAGTTAAATTGCTTAGTCGAATTTTGTTGTTTGGGAAATGCATAATGTTTTTCGTGGTAAATAGGTATAAGGATTGTTTGTATGCATTTATATTAGCATTCTTTGCGTATTTGGCATTGTGGGGATCCACTGGTGGGTATTTGCAAGTGGGACTTTCTAGGATGATTCAAAGGATAAATGCCAGGTGTGGTGGCGGTCAAAAGCCTGGCTAGTCAAATAATAAAAAAAATAAAGGATAGGATATTGTTTTGAAAATGTGAAACTTTGGTTAATTTAACTGTGCGGTTCCAAGGAAGCTTTTTCCCACGCACACTAAGGTTGGGGAATGAACTACCTGGAGAGGTTTTCCCTGGAGAGTACAACATGGAGAGGACGCCACGCAAACAAAGTCGCGCTGGGTATATTTATAAAAATCAATTGCTGTGCTAACTAACGTCTCGCAAAAACTCGAAAATCGCTGGACTGATTTCGATAACCCTTTTTTTGTTCTATTGGCTTTAACGCAGGGGTGGTTTGCACGCAAGGAAATAGGGTTATTTAGGGTCGGTCAGGTGTACGGGTAGGGTAGGGTAGGGGTAGGACGCCACGCGAACGTGGTCGCGCCGGGCCCAATAGTTAAATGAAATCACAGTTTTTTTCACTAATTTGTGAATAATATATTACAGACTAAGATCTGAAATATGTTTAGTTAGTTTTATTCAGTTTATACGTACAAAATCGCTGGTAAAAGTTTATCAATTGTAAAAAGTAATCCTAGGTGCGGAAGTTGACTATCCTTAGACAGTATATACACTAGTATGTCAATGCCGATCCCCTGAAATCTCTGGACCTGGAAAAAGTTATAGAAATTGTTTAAGTTAATAAATTCATGTAACCGCTTGGATTTATTGAGATTTATACACAGTATAAAAAAAGTCACTTCCCGCCGTCTGTCCCTATCTATGTTTTTTATCTGATCTTTTTAATGCGGTTTTCAACAATAGATAGAGTGATTCAAGAAGAAGGTTAAAATCGAGAAAAAAGGGGTAGGTAGGGGTAAAGTAGGTGTACACGAACGAAGGCGAGCCGGGTCTATTAGTTTATTTATAATATCTAATGCTGGGAAAATAACACTCGGACAATTCTTGAAAACTGGTATAGGTACTAATACAAATAAAGAAGGAGGGGAAGAGATGAATAATAGTCGATTGGTACATGTCACTAAGGAGCAAACGCTATTACTACGAAACTGAGTTTCAGATAAGTCTCCCAAACTACCAAATCCGAATACCGGCTCATATCGGCTCCGATTCACGCACCAGACCACATCAAAGTTGATTCGTATCGTCGAAATACCGTAATGGTCCACTAGACACTTTGTGGGTGCACATTGGATCACAGGGCTCGCTCTTCATGCGTGCTCTCGGATAGCCCTCGACAAAGCAAGCATTTAAAACACACGCTTTAGTTAAACTGGCTTCGGGAATTTCAGCAGTCATTACAAAATGGCATCTTTTTTACATTGTGTAAAACGAAGTCGCTTGCCGCCGTCTGTATCTATGTACGCTTAGATCTTTACGCAACGGATTTTAATGCGGTTATCAACAATAGACTGGAACTCCAACTGGCAATTCCCAGTTATAATTCAGCCGCCTATGGGAAATCTTTTCGAGTATATGCTGCGCGCCTGTGGAACTCTCTGCCAGATGACATTCATAATGCTCGAACACAGTCATCCTTCAGGAAACTTCTGAAAAAGCACTTATTCACCTGCTTGATGCTGTATATATGTAAGTATATACACATATAGTATTATATTTATTTATATGGTATGGGTATAGTATATTTATTCATATGTGTTATATTGTTGTATATTTAAAAGACTACCAATGTACTTAATTAAACATTAGGTAATGTTCAAATAATTAGTTGTAGATAATACAATTGATGTAGTAGTAATTTAATTTAAGACCTCAATATGGCCACCGCCGCTTCTTGGATGTCCTTTCAGACTGTTTAAGGTTGGCTGGAAGAAATCCCATTGTGGGATAAGCCCGCCTTTGCTTTGTAAAATTATTATTGTAACTCCTGTATTTATTAAGCAATAAAGAGTTTACATACATACATAGATAGAGTGATTCAAGAGGAAGGTTTACAGGCAAGAAATAAAAGGGTAGGTAGGGGTAAAGTAGGTGTATGCGAACGAAGTCGCGCCGGGTCCACTAGTTTGTTTATAAATTGATACGTTGCATTTTTAATTGAGGAGTTAAAAGGTCATCAGTTATTGCTGTTGTCGTAACATATTATATTTCAATTCCTACGAGTTCATGAATTATGACCGTAATAATTTAGCTTAGCGCCTGGTTGATGTTACTAAGGACCGGCAGGCTGGCCTCTACTTCGGACAGCGTATTATGGCAATGCGGCCACATTTCCATAATTAGCCTTCCTAATACCGTGGACCTGGGTCAATTTTTTTTTCTGTAGGTTTGTTAAAATAAAATAGGGTAGTCATAATCCCTAATATTTGTATTAAGTAATATCAAACTCAATCCACAGAATTTGTTCATGGTTCACTCACTGTAAGCTTCGTGGGGTGCATGTCAATCGACTGCTCTGTGAGGGTTTGAAACAACTCGGAAAGAAAGATTGCATTTCAGATAATAATAATTTAACTCTTAAATGTCCGGGTGCTGTCACGGCGATATTTGGTGAACGTTTTGTTCTATCTGTCTATCTATTCTAACGTTTTTGTTCAAAATTATCTATTGTATTGAAAAGGTATTTGACCATCTGTGTTCTTTTATGATTTGTTCCGTTAGTGCCGCACGTGCAGTACTGTTATTCAAACATAACTAGTAACCATAATAAATACCAATCCAGGCGCCTGTGAATTTACAGGACTCATTTTTGATAGCGTTTGTCGATCAGTTCAGTTAGAATACCCAACTGACAGAAACTAAGAAAAAACGTCTCAAGCTCATGAAGAGGAAAAATTTACGATTGCATTGAGTGTATACAGAAAATGTGTACTAATTATCGCGTGAAATGTCATTTGATTATTATTATTACGATTATTAATATTGACTTATATTAAAGTAAAATAATTATTATTCATAATTAATATATTAAATATCATACTGACAGACAGACGACATTCTTTTTACTTATTTGTTCCGAGCTCAGGGGGCGACGCGAGTAGGCCGGATGGTGCGTGCGGGTGTGAGCGCCGGCAGGCTGGCTGGGGCCGGGCACGCGCCGCACATGATTCGCTTAGGCGGTTATGTGCGTGGCGCGTATCGGTGCCCGGTGTCTCGCCGGGATAAGCCTCGTACGCGCTGATCGGTCTGCATGCGTCGCCTACTACCTGGATGAGCTCGCTTAACTTTCCATTTGTTATCCGTTAGATTTTTGACTTTTGAAAATAGAATAATTAACGTAATCCTAATTCAATAAATACCTTTTCATTTTCAATAGAAACAAAAAATTCACAATGAAATGAATATTACTTGTGTGCATTTGAAAAGTCTATCGTGATAGGTTGTAAAATTAGTTTGATAAACGCAGACATATTCATTATAATAAATTTGCTTTTATATCAAAGTACGCAAGTAAATTTACAGTTGATACCGATAAATAAAAATATTTTTAAATAAACTTAAGTATTTTGATTTATAATTTTAGGAATAATGCCATATGACCACCGTAAGCTTGTTTGCCAGCTTGGTGGTATAAAAACAAATTATATTAAAAACCGCGGTCATGTTAACCGCACCTGGGCAGTTACTTTCCAAAAACCCACCCGGTTACTTGAGAGTTAAATCGATGTTGCTATGATAACGTGAAACATTATACGTTAATCACCATATTTTTTTTGTCGAGAAAACTAAAATGAAAAGTTGCACCTGTCCAAACTTAAAAAACTCTACTTAGTATAATTCTCTATTGTCGTATAATTTGATGGTACCTACTTATCTTATTTAAGCTAGCACTAACTACTATTTGAGAGAAGTATTAAAAGGTCTTATTCTATTTTAATACCTCCCTTAGGCACCGTAGATACCCTAATATCCCCTACGCAGGTGCATTGACTACCTTAATCTTAAACCCAAATTGAAAGCATTCGTGCTTGGCGGTACAAATAGATACCAAGCAATCAAGGTGCACTTAAAGCATTCTAACGGTACCCACGCCTAACATACCAAGTATTAATCCCCGATTTGAATGCAAATACTCGTGTTTCTAACTCATGGACGTATGTTATTCTAATTATGAATTCTCGGATACTATTGGCTCCTCATTTATCAAAATCTGTCAACTTGTCAAACCCTTCACGCTTTACATTAGGACGGGTAAGTCAGAACCGGGCTTTACGCCGAAATAATACAAAGAATAATATATTTTCACGAATCAGTACCTTACTTTCGTAATGATTATGTATAATAATTATCCCGCGGGCCATGTACCAATGACACTTTTCTGAGTTATGTACATTAGTTGAATATTAACCGATGCTCTTACGGCGAGGGAAAACATCGAGATGAAATCTGCACATTAAAGCGTCTGAATGTGTAAATATGATCCAATCTGGTCAGGTTCCCCTGGTAGCTGGGTCATGGGGGTAAGACGGCAGTCGGTCCACTGTAATTACCTGATTCATTATCAAGTCAAGACGTAATCATTGTCAAGACGGACCCCGGGCCCTCGTGCGCGAGAGCACAACCGGAACATGAACGCCAAGAAGATTTTGGATTAGGTATGTATTAATTAATAATATGGGAGTGCTTATTATTGTACTGTGTCACTCTGTGTCTATATTACTGTGCCACCCCAATGTGACTGTGTGTCCAGCAGCGGGCTAATAAGTTGGCATTGAGATACAGAATAAATTTTCATTTTTAAGTATTTCTTACACTTTTATTTATCATTTTTGAGGTTTACGAAAACTCAACAGTGACGACTGTAGTGGTGCATTGGTAAGTTTGCTTACACTATCAGTATAGGGCGTAGCAGCAATTATGACGTCACGTTTATACAGTGAACATAACATTCTATATCGAACCCTATCGTACCGAGAAAATCTGATTCGCTCCATAGACCCTTAACGGCAACGATGACCCTAATTCCTAGAGCATTGGCATGAGAAATATTGGGGCACCCTGATACCATTATTCCAGACAACGCAATACACATATAGGTGTGTTTACGCAATAAATTGAAAGCTCTCCTCGAGCAAGCATCAAATGAACCATAACAGTCATCAAAATGTATAGCCGGGGTATAACAGGCGGCTAAATAATTATAGCTATTTTATACGTGCGTCAATGTCATCGTCTGCGGCTTTGATTGAGCCATTTCGGGTTATACGGGTAGGTTTACTGGTAAGCCGACCTGATTACGGGATTCCGGCTTTAGCGACGGGCGGGCGGCGGGGGTGGGGGGCGCCACACGACATGGTATCGTTTTAATTTCGGGTTTCGCCGCCTCATTATCACAATTGTAGGGTAGTTGTCTCTTCGCACGTATCTGACTAGTCATTTGTAAAAAAACGTGCCTATTGGATTTTCGTAGCGGGCTATTAGGCCGTTTGGGTGGACTCCCTGAGGGACTCCATCAGGAGTGTCAGGGGTTTTGATTTAAGAGCAGCGTTTATACTTTTAGAGTAGTAGTAGTAGAGTTGGAGTCATCATCATCTTAAGTTAACATTTAAAGGAGATCTTCATTATTATCCGTTCGCTTTCCTACTTTGTTTACTCCACTTTGCCCGATCTTTGGCATCCTTACGTCGTAAGCCGTTGGCTCTCTTGCATGTCAATCCATTGTTTCTTGGGTCTCTCGCGGGACCTCTTTCCTTGTACAAGCAGGTTAAGGCACTTTTTCCCCATGTATCGCTGGGGCTTACACAATACATGACCAAACCAGCACCGTGCCTCTTCGATCCGCGATATCTCTTACACCAAGGCTACCACGGATGTACTCGTTACGCACTCGATTACGTCGCGTTTAAAATTTAAAGAGATAATTATTAATAAATCTGTCTTAAGCACAAATATTTACGTTTTTTTTTGTGCATACGGTTCTTAAGTGTATGCGAGTGCTTGTGTTTAAGAAATAAAAATATCTGTGATACTTGATTTAACGGTGTTTATGATTATTTCAAAGGTAACCCATAATTTTAAAAAAACCAACCTCTAATATTAAATAAGTATACATTTTCAATATGTAGGTATCTCATACACAAAACAAATTAAATCCCTTAGCGGCGAACCTGTACCGGCTTAACATAAAAGTTAAGAAAGCCGATAACATTTTGCCGAAGCGAACATAAGGGGCAAATAATCGTAAATCAAACAAAGCACTCTAAAGTTAGCACGTTCCGGTTTGAACATTGAAATTTCCTGCACAAAATTGTAATGTTTTATCCAACGAACGTCTGGAGGCTCTGCAGCCCCAGTTGTTCCTATTGCTAGTAAATCCTTG
This sequence comes from Blastobasis lacticolella, assembly GCA_905147135.1. Lineage (NCBI taxonomy): Eukaryota > Metazoa > Arthropoda > Insecta > Lepidoptera > Blastobasidae > Blastobasis > Blastobasis lacticolella. The sequence continues at coordinate 10,080,208 of LR990053.1, forward strand.
ACACTGTAGCTATAAACTAACAGAGCATGCTGTATACTTCGTAGAAATAGATGTTGATTTGATTTCATAATTATTTGTAAGTGTTGTAAATCTTCTTTTATTACCAGTCAGCATTACCATTTTCCGAAAATACTATTAGTACACCCTTACCCCACTTATGCCTACTGTGTTGTAATTATCACGTCTACAGAAAGTACGCCAAATGCTTCAAATATTTTTAAAAGGTGCCATTCACCATATATAAAAGTAAAAACAAATTCCCAATAAAAATATTTTGTTTCTCCAATTAGACGTGTCCAAAATTTGAAGCCCGTAACAACAATTTTATTCAGTAACAAGTGAATAACGTCACCACTATCCCCGTATCGTATAGGCAAGCAGTCTACGGGTCACGCCATCTGCGGAGAAAGTGGCGTGTTGTTATGTGTGTACTAATAATTTATTTGAGAACGGTATAGTTGGGTCCAGTTAAGATTGCTTTGAGGATATGGAGAGTCATTGTCATTGTTTATATTGTAAGTTGTTTTTGATGGCTGTCTGTCTTTAGTTTCTTTATAATCCGCGAGCAACGTTATCTGCGCAATGGTCTATCTCATAATCAATCCGCCAGACACTTGACATCGTGATAAGCCCTCGGGTGACAACTGAGAAAAAAGTTTCCCAGTCGTCGCCTCTGACACGAAGCGGAAGTGGATAGCGACAATTAGGAAGAAAATTCGCCATTGTCACTCCAGAGGTCAGTCAAGGGCACTGGGAATAACTGTAATCGATTTTTATTTAAAATTCGTAATAAAAGGATTCAATAATCCCCGCTTACTGCGAATACTGTTTGGTCATCTTGGCGTTAATGTCCCGTTGAGCTCTCGCGCATGAGGGACCGAAATCCGCCTTGACCATGATCCAGTATTTGGCAGATCATATAATTACAGTGGAGCGACTGCCATCTGACCTAAATGACCCTAATACAAGGGGAACCTGACCAGACTGGATCATGGTTACACATTCAGTCGCCTAAATGTGTGGGTTTCATCACGATGATTTTCCCTCTCGAACATACTGCGAATACATCAAATTATCGCAATTAAAAAGTGTGAATTAATCAAAGGAATTAAAAGCGTTAACGACCGCTTCACGCATGGACGCCGCGGCAGCCGGTTTAAATTTCATAAAGGGCGGCGTAATGCTCTGTCGGTCTGTTCGCTGAATATGCAATCCTTTTGATCGGCTGCGTTGTCAGCGTAGCATTTCTTCTATTTTAGACTGGAAGGGTTCCGTAAGTTATCCTATGTCATTGAGCAATAGTAGAGGTCCCCTTTGGAGTGATTGTAGTGGTTTAGGGGTTTAGGAGATCCACAAAAAGTTAGACGACCCGTGCACAACAGACAGGAGGGACCCTGACTGTTCGTTTATCTGTCATACTTAGTCAATTGTTTTAGCAACTACTGAAACTTGCATAGTTATAAGCCTTGCTAACCCAAAGCCATAGATAAGCATTGATTTTTTTAAATATTATCATATGAAAGAATTAGAATGTTTAATCTTACACAAATTTTACATTTTTGCATAAGTTTTTTTTATACCACTAAGGTGGCAAACAAGCTTGCCTGATGGTAAGCAGTGCTGCAGTAGCTATTTTGTCATCAAAAATGCTAATAAGTTGCAAAACTTATCAGCATTTTTTGCAATTCTCTGCCATTTATTAATAAAAACTATGTACTTACACGCAAAGCGTAATACTCTATCGGTCTTGATTGGGCGTGTAACCTGCGTAACATTTCACATATACGTTTGTGCAATCATCGCAAGGAAATCTGTATCAAGCCCCCAGAGCCCGGGATCCCGTGAATGCGAAACTTTCCCTCTTTACGATACGAAAAAATATTGGAAAACTTCTCTTTTGTGTCAAACCCTGATATTAGGGTTGGCATACGTAAACTATGATTTCTAGGGTTAGCGGAGGGTCAGATATCAGTACGAGAAATATAAATAATTTATTAATAACGTTTCGTATGTAATCATGGTGTCGCAATTTTCAATTTTAAGCAATTAATAACAGAATGGTATCAACACAGGAAATGAGAAGTTGCTTTCTTTTCCATAAACAATAATAACGATACATGACAATTAACTTAGAATTGCTAATTGAATCTCTTCACGTTTGGCAGGCGAGCAACTAAAACAATGTTTCTGCCCATATTCTCATGCCTGTAATCACTCTGGCTACGTTCAAACCGAAAAACAACAATGCAAGCATTGTTTCTTCACGGCATTATTACAAGTAGATAAAGTGAGTAGTACAACATATACACTCAGCTACCTCCACTAAATAACTTAAAAATCCACTGAAAACCAGCGTGACGGCACTGTCGTGGCATATGCTGAGTGTGGCCCCATTGCACTCTCCGCATGGCACAAATAACGAGATTACAGTATCTTTTTCCATCAATTTATGCCTCTGTTTTACTATGCTTTTTCTTTTTTTCTATGAATATTTTTGTAAGTTGAGCCTGAGTGGATTAAACGTTTTTATTTATTTATTTACTCTCAAAATAATACCCAACAAAATACCATTCAAACTCGTCCACATTGTTTATGGATTATGTTCCCTTTGTTGGTGCTTCAATAGGTATATATTGTAGTTTAATCCACTATTTGAAGATAAGCGGATTAACTATATTGGCGTAAAATCCAAGGCGCGGGAGACAGAATCAATTGAGAGACCGTTGAAACAATTTCGTCTATTGTCTATGATGGAAATCACATTACACATCTTGAGTCCACTGACGACTTGAGCTGAGTTGAGGGCTTTCTGACGGACAACTTACAAACACACATACGAACAGTGCAAGTTAAATAAGATCTTGTAAAAAGCCGCGTGAATCACTAAATATCCATCAGTTAGTCCAAGAAATACTGAATTCTTGAATATTGAATCCTACTCAAGGAGTAATATTTGCAACAACTCCAAAGCTACTCGCCCGCGGTACCGATAGTACCTATCCTCAGAAATTTGGTACTCTGCATGAGTTAGTTGTTAATGTGTTTTACTTTACTTTACCTGTGCGAGTTCATGTCCACCGGGCCCGAACGTCTAACTCGGACGGATTCAATCGTTCATACCGCAACCGAGTTAGATGGCAATATATCGAGCCTTCAATAATTGAATGCTAACGCTACTCGATTTATTTAAGCGGTCGTGCCCGATGGACATTAACTCGCGCGCGTATTGTAGTTGTAGTAATAATTTTTAATTAATTTTGAGTGCTTTTTTGTTTTTGTGATTCAATAATCAATGACAGTTCATTGTGTGTCGTGGTGTGTCATCATCATCGTCCGCTAACTCCTTCTATACCACGCAACGGACTTTAATGCGGAAACCTTTCAGAATGTCTTATTACATGTATAACAAGACCTTCCGGAAGGACAATGTTTTATTACATGCATTTTTTTAGAGAAATACCGAGGACACCCGTGTGAAACCGGGACGGGTCACAAGTGTTTAATAACTATTTCTTCCTTTCTATCTTTCAAATGGAAAGACAACAACAACAGTGCATCACCTCATCATTATCATCTTGGCGTTACCATGTAGCATGCAAATAAATAAGTAAATAAATAAATTCCGGTTGCTGGGTTAAACTACAGTGCATCCTCTAATGGACTACAATCCAAGTACGCAAGTTGAATAAGGATCAATCATATGAATTTAACAGGTGTGTTAATTAAATGTGAATGCCTTTTCATAGCAATGAGACCCAGAGAAATAATTTTTGAAGTTCATTTTGAAATGCCTATGTTATATGGGTATGAACAAAATGTCAAGCGCAATAAAATAACGTCACGTAACGTTTATCCGGGTATCAAATGACGTCATCAGACATGGTAAAATCACAATGTTCTAGCGCATATATCTTCTCTGGTTTAAGAGATATCGTGACATTTCTTCACAGTCATTCATGCGGTATTACAAGCTAATAGAAAAGTCCGTAAGCAAAAATCTTGACTGATCTTCATTGGAAATGATAAGAGATCTACTAAAAATCTGAATGGTCGCTAAATATACATATTCATTTCAGGCACTAGTGCACCACAAAGTGAGTAAGCCGATAAAACTAGGAAAATTCCGAATACAGCTGAATCGGTGTTCCTCTTTTCACAAACGGTCGTCCGCCGGTTCTTCTCGCATCGCCGCGTTGGCCGGTTGTAAAAATGTTAGGTTCCCCTAGCGTAAGCCAGGGCCGGACCCAACAGGTGGACCGTGGGGCCACTTGTATTCTCAAAACGGGACAACCCAAACTAACCGACCAGAAAATTGACAGCAGCGTTTTGTTTTGGACTGGATAAATTAATTCACTCCTGTTTAACACGTAATACGTATACTAAAGTATGGTAATTCCCGGTAGAGTTTTCATAGAAATGAAACGTTCGTGATATAAGCGATAAAATCGTTTTGAATTAGGAATGAGCACGTCAGCAGTTTTATTTTTGTTCATGTATTTGGTTTATTATACCGACGAAGTATACTTATATATTTTAATATTTCCTAAACCACTGAACCGCTAAAACTATTTCAATTAAACTGGCTTTCAAGCAAAGAAAACCGCATCTAAATCGGTCCATCCGTTCGTGAGCTACGATGCCACAGACGGAGCCACAGAGCCACAAAGCCAAAGATAGGTATATAAGTCAAGTTTATACCACCCCCCTTTTTTCGTCCGGGATTAAACACACAATCACACCAAAAGGGGTCAAACTTAACCAAAGTCAAATAACCCTGTTTATCATCGGGGGTTGAAAAATATAAAATAGTGCCTATGTTTTTTTTCATGTCGTACGGTAGGCAAGCGGGCCACCTGATGTTGCTCACAATTAGACAAACACATTTACAGATTTTAGTAGATACATAATATGCATAATGCAAACATGGCGTTGCATCTCGAGGGCGGGGCGCCGCGGCGGTGGCGCAGAACTCCACTGATACGTGACCACGACCACTCTGTCAAGGGTGCACGACTAAGACGAAAGAATATGCATAATATGTTTATATGCAAATAAGTGGGGGTCAATTTATTACAAGTCCGCCCCTGTGAGACTATGGTCCAGGAAAAAGCGTTTGAGCAATCAGAGCCGGATTGTGCTGGCCACCCAAGCTAAGTCGCTCCAGAGTAGGCGTCAGGGAAACACTTTGCCCAATCCAAATCCTATTATCGATTCTTGTAAAAGCCCCTCAGTGTCCTCCATTTGCGTAAGACTTCATTTTCTTATAATTTCAAACAGATCCCCCAGTTTTGAGGAAATTGTAGTCCGCTCGGCCAAAGAAATAATAGATAGGTACCTACTCTACTTACCCAATCTTCTTGTATAAACATCAATCGTGAGTATGATTTGTTCAATTCTTACCTTGATTTACTTAGTAGCACAAGGTTATGAATATGAGAAAATGTATTTGTAGCTCAAAGCAAAATATTGTTATATTCGGTTTCCAAAACCAAAGGCCGAGCCACGATGAGCCAAACAAGAAAAGGGACACTATCTACCTCCCTTCAGATCATAGAGATCTACATCACGCTTCCGAAGGCCTGCTGGAAGAGATTTTTTTTAGAAATAAGTAGCGCCTGTTGTGCCATTTATTACTTTGCCTGTTATTCACTATGTATTTCCTGTGCACAATAAACTGTTAAATAAATAAAATTAACAAAGCCGCTTAGGTTCGGCCTGGATTTTGTTTTTGAGTAGTTTTATTCTGTAGTTGAGAGCCTTATAAAATGCATTTATTTAGATTTTATTTATGATTCATTAAAATCAATTTTGCTATTCACCCACTTACTCATCCAATCGTCTTTGGCACTTCCCGTCTGTCACTTTTAACCTCCAGAGTAGAGGCCCATAGTCTTATAAAAAAATTAAATTCCTGAAGGCTCATACAACTGAAATTAGGTATGTAGGCTAGGATTTGAATAGAAATAATAAAATAATAAGGAAATATGAAACTTTCACCCTTCAACCTCCTGTAGGTCTCACTTCGAAGAAGACTGAACTGCAATTTTATCGTTAGTATATTTTTAGAGCATAAAAACACTTTGAGTTCTAAAAAAGTACTTTCCTACCTATCTTATAAGTAACTTGTCAAATTTTTTAATTTAAAGTACCTAACTAAAAAGCATTAACATTTTGATACCTATTTCAATAAAGGAATATGCTTTTGTACTACGCGCCTATATTAATAATCCTTTGGTTAGGAATTTCAGATATTATTAATTAGCATAGTAATTACAAATTATGCTCAATCACGCCAAGGAAACAACACAAAAACTGTCAAATAGACCGAGGAAACTGGGCCATCAAAACCGACAGCGAATTTGGCCGGCATTATATAAATTATTTAACAGCAATAAAATTCCTTTTACAGCCCTTGAGGGTCCCATAACGCACCATGTAAATGACCACGCAGCTTTTGTTACACAAATTTAACAAGCAGCCTTACCTAAGCGATCCTTCCTACGAGCGATAGTTGGATGAAAGTTTTTTCTCGCAGGTACGCGGTCCAATTATTATACACACACACTGCGAAGACACAAAACTTTGTTACACCCGAATTGTATGACAAACTTTCCTTTAGAGTCAAAAACACTGAACTAAAACCTAATTTTTTGTTTTCAATTTAATGTCCATAGGCTTTTTTCGAACCGTTTCAAATGCGCGGTTCATTGAGAGGCATCGTTGTACTCGTGACAAGGGGGAGGTAGCGGCGTCGAGCGCGGTGCGCCACGCGAGGGAACGGTCGCCCGACTGGTCGGATTGGCTGCGAACCCGCCAAGGCGCATGTGCAAGCCTCTTATAATTTGATATCTCGCATCACCGCCCCTGTGACATCCAACGGTAAAACCTACTCGTAAATTATTCAATTTTATTTACTTATCCGTGCGCCTCGGTCGGATATTATGACGTGGGGCGTCTCTTGTGGGGAAACGGGCAGTATGTGTACTCGTGCTTGACTCGAAACACGTCAATTAAGTGTTATCTCGTGGTCACTTGCCGAATTGATTACTCGTGCGTCTAATGAGCTCACATAAGAGGTCTGTAAAGTTTTGATTGGACGGCCTATCGATTGATTATTAACTAGCAGACTAGACAGACACTTCTCTTACAATAATCGATGGGTATTATGGCATAGACAATAGGTACGCACAAACGTTGGTTTAAAAATAAATAAAACGCTAGGGGTCGACGATACCCTTGGTGTTGCTAATGACTATAGACAACAGTGACCACTTTCCATCAGGCAGTTCGCTTGCTTGTTTGCCTACCGTTTGACATGCCGTGCAGTGTGGTGGCCGGCAGAGTAGAATGTAGCACCAACCATATTTATTTACGGGTTGTCATACGGTAGACAAACAGTCAAGCGGCTCGCCTGATGGACAGTGGTCACCGCTACATATAGTCATTATCAGCACCGTAAGTATATATCGCCAATATGGTCCACTTCTTAAACGCCAGAACACGTTGCTCTGGCAGAAAATTAGCAAACGCAACCATCGATTGTCAAAGCCACAGTAGCTCATGAAGCCATGAAGCACTGGAGATTGCTCACCGGCTGCGCTAATCTGTAAGATAACGGCTCTAAGAACTCAGACGTATGCGATTTCTGCGCAATTTGCCCTAAATGTTTATGCAATTTTTGTTTCTATACTAATGACAGTCGCCCGCCTAGTCACCGCGTCCTTGTCCGTGCCAATATGATAGGCAGAGCGATTTAGTCTGGATTCCTGTTCGGGTGACAAGGCGGACGCCACGGGTATGCTATTTGTAAGCGGCAATGTATAAACGGGCTCCAATTCGAAAGGAACATCCCAAGCCCCGGTGTCTTAAAAGGCGACTAATATCATAGAGACAGACTATATATTATTTCTGTATACCAGGAAATGGAAAGCGCTGCCTTCTGTTGAGTATTATCGACACTGCGATCTCCAACCCAGCTGCCAAGCGAGATTATGGCAATGATAATCATCTTGCCGTAATGTCCCTGTTGTGCTCTCGCGCACTAGGGCCCGGGATCTGCCTTGACCATGATCCAGGATTTGGTAGATCAGGTAATTACAGTGGAGCGACCTCCATCTGACCTCCGAGATCCTGCTACCTGGGGAACCTGATTATATAGTGATATTCAGTCACCTGAATGTGCAGGTTTCATCACAATGTTTACCCTCACCGTAAGAGCATAGGTTGGTATACAACGAGTGGTTATAATTCAGAAAAGAGTCATTGGTTCGCGGTTAAGCGAGATTATGGCAATATCCGCCATTGACATGGAGGAGACTCAAATCCTACAGTGGTATTAAGAAGGTGATTGTTAAAATAAAAGTCGAAGCTTCGAGAAAGGAATGATACGGCCGTGCTCGACTTGGAAGAGGCGTGAGTATATAGAGGGAGCGTATGGACGTTTGAAATACCAAGGGATACCCTTAAGGGATCCATACGCTACGGTAACTGCATACCATCAAGGTCTGCTTGTTTGTCTCCTTAGCGGTTTAAAAAGCTTCTAAATCAAAAACTCTTTATTTGCACACTACAGGATACATACATGAGGTGTTACAATAAGTATAAAGAGCTGTCTTATCACAAGAATTATCTCTTCCGGACAACCTAGTTACGGAAAGAAACTAAGTATTTTAGAAACTGACAGGTAGTGCACACAAAAGCTTTACAAAAGTTAATACAGAAAAATAAAACACAACAACAAAAAGAAAGCTGTTCCCCTGCACTTACAATCACCCCACTAGAGACATCAAGTAATGTTATTTTACTTTTTTCTTAAAGCTATGTATAAAGCAATTCGGCACACCTAATATCTCGGGGAAGACTGTTCCATAGTCATCTTGTGGGGCAGAGTAGCGCGTGCCTTGCGTGATGTCCAACACAGCGCACCGAAATAAAACGTATGAATGTTTGTAAATGCCTGTGTTTATTAATTCAGCAATAAATACATCGCGTTTTTAGTGAGATTAAGTTGCTTCCAATACAAGACACTGGACGGGACACACACGAAAACAGATAAGTACATAAATAAGGCCGATGGGCCGATACAGTGTTGCCACTATCGTCAACTTAATTTAGATATAAACAGCTTGAAACCGAGGTATTTTTAGCCTCAACACATCTTGGCGTTAAATCCCGGTTGCGCTCCCGCGCAACACGCAGGAACCCGGGGAGCGCCGTCCTGCTTTTCTTAGTCAGGGTCTTCGGCATCCTTAGTGGTGAGTACGTTGGCACGCATGTCACTCTTAATAACGTCCAGCCATCGCTTCTTGGGCCGGCCTCAACTTCCCGTGCCTGGCGAGGGCGGCATGGCAAGACATCTCTTCCCACATAATTTGCCAGTCTGCGCAAGATGTGGCTATACAATTGAACGATACTCTTGTAGCTTATCTGCGATAGTCCACAATAATAATGTAAGCAATATATGGGTAAGATAAGAGTACCTAAATATTGACTACCTACACCTACGATTTATCTTGGTAATATTGTAAAATAGGTAAGCTGAACTCAGAGATTGCGGGCCGCTAAGCCGTTAGACGCTGCAAAATAAAGAGGTGAGAAGCCACGATCTTCGCTGGCAGTTTGCCCGCATTTCTATTTATTCCATTCCAATCTAGTTGATATGACCTTTCAGGCGTTTTGAAAAACCTAGGTAGTTCCCGTATGGTTTGCTTAAGATAAGAGTGAGATACTGATACGAAAACAGCATATATAGGTACCTATGTACTTGTAAAAAAATAGAAGGTACGTAAAGTACGTTTCAATAGAAAATAATAAAAGTACAGTTGAGACGATGTATTTTCCACAGAAATCTAAATAATTTCATTTATTTGTTTATTAAACTATTCATTGCACTCAAAAAAAGGTACAGAAAAATAACACAAAGCCTTTCGGACCAGACAGTTGAATTCTAAGATGTTGAGTTTGCATAAGTTGAATTTGCTGAGTACTGTATCCCGAAATGTTGAATTTGCAGAATGTTGAATCTTGAAATGTTGAATTTGCAACAAGTTGATTTATCATTTCCATTTCCCATAAAGCATTCCCTTTACAAGGAAGTGAATTTGTTTATATTTCTGTGGATAATACTTATCCTTGTCGTGCTCTACTTTTTAACTTCTAGAACCCACACAAGAGGATACGTAAGTAGAGCTCGTCTAATCTAAAATGACGCGCCTCACTATCGCATTAACGCACACAAGCAAGTTTAAAATATGGACGCAATACATATACAAATGCCGTTGTAATTGGTCATGCAGTTGCCGGTGATATTCAAACGTAGGAGCACGCGTCGTTCATTGGCTCCCACACAGATGAAGTGTCATAATCATAATCATAATCATAATCATAATCATAATCATTTATTCAGTCATCACAGGTACATAAAGGTGGTAAATAGTAATAGTAGCGGCTCCATGATGCGCCTTAAAGCATACTAAATATTACAAGTTTCACATGAACTTGATTGTTTATAATACAATTAAAAAGTAAATTAAATAAATGTCAAATCACTAAACATTATTATGTCAAATAATTAAAATTGAATGTCTTAAGTTAAAACAATTAAATTATAATGACAAATAATAATAATTCAAATTTAATAGTTATTCCATAAAGTGTCACTAAAAAAATGTCAATCTGAATTATTAACATAATGTCATCGCCCTTAAAAAAATAAAAATAAAATGTATTCCTACCAAATAGAATGCAAAAATATCCAAATGTCAAAGTCTTCTTAAATTGATGTCACTAAGGTAATCATTAATATTATAATAGCATTTATCAATTAGCAAATTAGTTAAAAATACTTTGAAATTTTTAACATCTAATTGTCGTTATCAATATTTGCACTCACACATCGAAATCAACTAACTATGTAGTGGGGCGCGTCATTTTAGACTAGACGAGCTCTACTATCGTTATAGCGATAATAGAGGCTACAAAGTAGAATTTTTCTTGCTTTCGATGAAGTAGGATAAGATTTCGATGACACAGCATTTTGTACCAATTGGGTGCTTTTATAATTCGTATTTTTTATTTTCTTATTTGAAAAGTGGGCTCTCCAAGGTTTCTCAGTCTCAGTATCACTGCGACCTTTCCTGATCTATTGTGATCGCCTCTTTTTTACAGTTCAGTGCTAATCCCTGCAGCTTCTATGAACTGTAATTGGTTCAAATAGTTTGTACCATGACGATATTATAGTGGACGTCTATGATATAAAAGGTGTCATGAAACGGACACGTATTGAAAGGGATAAGTCAAATAATCGTAAAAATATGAAAACGTCTCTAGACAACAATATTTTTGGCCTGTAGCAACCCCGAAGCCCAACTATTCGCACCAAAAACGTCACAGTTCTGTCATATTAAATAACACCCCCTTCATGCCACCTCTCCCCTATATCGTTGACGTCCATGATAATATCGTCTCGTTACAAATTATAAAAGCGTGTTATCGCGAAAATGACATTTATGTCGTGGACGCAAGGACATGATGACAGCTGTCAAATGTGATCTATAGATTCGCCCAACTTTAAACTATACAAAAGAAAACAGCATAAAAAATGTACGGCCGTAAACTGCGTAACTTTTATGTGTGTTTTTATTGTTCTACCTAACGTTCCCAAAGTACAACTAAAATAAGCCCCAGAACGAAATGTTGAATTCGACTCGGGGGAATCAAATCACGGTCGCTCAATCTTTCCCTCGACCCGTAGTTTTAGATGAGTTTTGGAACATCTGACATTATGAACTACCTTTTTCGTATGTATAAATAGAGTAGAGTGTTTCATGTAGCCGTGTGGAGTCCGACAGAGTAGAATATCACCAACCTCTTACACTCGTGGGTGTCGTACAAGGCGACTAATGTTTTCGAGGCAAGAGTCTTTGTGGGCTGGAAAATTGTTATATTTACAACACTGCGATCTCCAACCATAGAAAGTATGGCAATAAACTCCCCTTTCCGTGGAAGAGACCTTAAGTCCTGCAGTGGACGGTTATGGACTGTGATGATTTCATGTTGGGAGTACCAATGACTCGTTCCTGAGTTATGTACACGTTTAAGGCTAACTGATGCTCTTACGGTGAGGGAAAACATCGTGATGAAACCCGTTCTGAAATATGAAACACATTCAGGCGACTAAATGTGTAAACATGATTCAATCTTGTCATGTTCTCCTATTAACAGGGTCACGGAAGTCAGGCAGTCGCTCAACTATAATTACCTGCCAAATCTTGGATCATGGTTAAGGTGGACCCCGGGCCCTCATGCGCTAGAGCACAATCGGCCTAACGCCAACATGATGATGATAATTTCACGTTGAAACAATACACTATGTTTCCACTTTCTCAATAAACTTGCTCGTGAAGCTATTATACTTTGCACCGGCTTTTTACATTACCGCACTCATGTTGTTTCAAAAAATATTTTTATTTACGCCAAAGCATTATTGACCCATTATAAAGTAAGTGAAGACGCACTTCAAATAAGGATAACAGCTTCAAAATGCTTGAATACGTACAGTGCCCCAGGCGCAAGCACTATGTAAATGAAAGATACACATCTCGCTGGGCGATCAATCTCGCTTTTTCTTTTGAAAGGATAACAGAAACACCGGGAGACACACGCCCCCGACTTGTTTTACTTAGAAACCGTAAAAATGTGGATCATGTAAAGTTATACTCATGTTTTTCAAGCACCCGCTTGCTTCTTTTTTACGAGGAAAGCCTCCGATATTGACGTAGGCGTAAATATTATAGTCATACATAAATAGTAATGTTTATCATCAAAAGACGGTAATCATGTATCTGGTGTTATAAGGGCCCACCCTGGATGGTAATGGCATTATCATCAAGCTGGCAGGCGGCTTGGAGATCGCAGTGTTAAAAATGTATAAAAGACAATATGTTACTCATTTCTTGCCTACGATGGAGACGAGATATTTCGTTGATGAAATACCTACAGAGGGGGACAGTATGTTTGTATGGGACTCTCGAATGAAAGAGATAATGCTTTTATATTTTTCGGCCATCAGCTAGAGCAGGTTATATTAGTTCGGTTTCGTATAGCGTCGTCTCTGTCGCACGCGTTTGAGTAAATACGAAGCCGAAACTAGCCGATGTGCGTGATTGACCACCGACTACCGCCTGACTTTTATGAAAAAACCTACATGGCATTTCTAGTACCGACGATCTCAAATTATTTATATTCAAATATCTCAGTACATTTAATTAGTATTAGCACAGAGTACATAATAGAGTAGTCTGTGAACTCCTGTGGTTTAATAAAGTCAAAGAGAATACGGGACCACATGGAATTTTCTAGGACACCACATTAATATTCACCTCCGCCTCCAAGGAACGAGATACGACTGCGGGATGGAAGTTTTATCGTTACCCATTTATCTGGCTAGGTGCTAATACTTGAATCCGTACCGAGTTAGTTGTATGAGGAAGGCAACAATCACTTGGTGACGACTTATTTACCCTCAGCAGTAAGAGGATTAGGGCCGATAGATAAACGTCCCCAAGAAATGAGGTCGTGCCCTGCAAGATCAACGGTAGATCAAAGAAACGCGGGTTGTGCTTTTGCTAGCTTAACGGACGATGTTCTTTGAGAAACCTAATCTTTTTATGATCACAACATACTAATATAATTGCTTTTTTGTTGTAATTTGTGTGTGCGATGCTCCTTTGGTGTTCAATTACAATCTTCTAATTTATGAGCAAAAACAAAACACGAATTATTTTTATGTAGGCAGCACCTAGTCCAAACTCTTAAGAAAAGAAGCATTGGTAAAGTGTGTGAATAATAATAATAATTAGGAACCTACAAATACTTTATCTGCTTCAGTTTCCAAGTCTAAATACAATTTCACATATTAAAACAAACCTGTTATCTCATCACAAAATTAATAAGATCAATTGTATAACAATGAGAAAATTTAAATATCTAAAACTTTGTGGTGCGCTAGAAAAGTACACAAGGCAGCTGATATTGAGACTAACAAACAATCAAACACATTGATTTGTACTTTAAAATAATAATGAAGAGAAAATACAGTTATTGTGCTAAACTGTATAGCTAGTTGCTTTGAAAGCATTTTCTTTTGAACCCTCTACTTGTACAATTGGCATTGTTCGTTTCAGTATCTTGTTGATAAGCCTTGCGGAAATCGATTTGGAAAGCTATTTATGTTAGATCCTGCCTTTATTTCGAATTAAACAGGTCAATGTGCGCTCTCCCGTGATAGTCTTTATTGGTTTTCGGGAAGATTCATGAAAAAGATACCTTCTCATTAACTATTCAGGATCAAGGCGTTTCTCCGATAAAGCAAATAAATAAATAAAAATAAATGTGCTTGGACAACACACATAGCGCTATTTAGCCCTTAAGTAAGTAAGGCACGTATTATGGGCGCTAGACAACTGATAATCGACAAATATATTTTAAAAACAGACTTACTTATTATACATTATAACCATTACAAAAATTAAAATTCATCATTTCAATTTCTGCCGATTCGATGTTCTGCGTGCAAAACCTCGGACACCCAAAAAGAAAAAAAACGTGCTGTCGTTTATACTCGTATGCAACATTTTTAATATGCCCTTTAAAGAGTTCCGTAAAAACCAAGGAACCTTTATATCGCGATGTTCGCCCATCTGTACATCCGCGGCTTATCTCAAAGACTATTAGTATATAGTTATACATTTATTCACGCCGACAAACATGTGAAAGAAAGTCTTTTAAAAATAACCCTATTTGGGTACCTCTCCTACACGTAAACTGGAGGATTAAACTTTTTCCGCTTTTAGTCCATTGCGTGGGGTGTCGCGTTGGGTAGGCCGATATATTTGACGGATCGCGGTCAATAGTATGGAATAATGTGGTCAATAGTACGGACTCATGACGATGAAAACGGAAGTGGGAGTGCGCCCTCTGGTGGGGCGTGCTGACAGAGTCTCGACGGCACGACTCGGGCCGAGTGGCGGCCATTCTTGGCGCGACCGCCGCCGAGGAGTGACGCGTCTTGAAACTGTCTCCACATTTCGTTTATACAAAGTGTTATTTACGTTTGAAAATAAAGTAATTTTAAAATCATTGTTGAAATAAGAAAGTTAATTACCTCAACTGCCTACATTGTGATACTGCTCTGATTTCAAGTGAAATTATAAGTGATGTGCAAAAATGAATTGGAATAAATACAGTGGAGTAAATGTGAACCTTTTCTTTAATTTATCTGGACGATCTAATACTGATATCACCACCCTGATGACAATGATACTGATACACCCTTTCCTTCACGCGACGACATCAGAAGCGGTGATGACGAACGTAACGCCCAAGAGATGGTATGATGAAAAGCGACAAAGAAAATACAGATACGCTTCGTGAAAGCGCAATAATAAAAGGAAAGTGATTACTCGATCCAGTTGAGTTGCCTACATTAAAATGTAAAATGATTTAACACGTTCAAAGCGCAGCCAAGAGTCCAAACACCCCGAGATATAAGACAAAGACTTCGTCAGAGATTGGGGGATTTATAATGTAAACAACAAATCATCTGTACCAAATGGGTCATTGTCAAGGCAGACCCCGGGCCTTCGAGAGCACCACTGGGATATTGACACTATTATTAAAAATCGAGTGAAAATTACTATGGACGGCACTTTGGTATGGTTTCTTTGTTTTTGCGAAACTTAATTTAGATTACTCATGTAAAACAATCTCCTCTTTAAAAAAAAAAATAGTGTTAGTTTAATCATTTGCGTAGTTCTAAATTAGAGTTTATTTAATGACTTTAAAGTAATTGCTTAGATTTAGATTCATTTGGCAGTGTGGTTTGACACCACAATTAAATTAATTGCTTAGATTTCTGCAGATAAAATTCAATCAAACGATTAAAAACGGTGTGTATTGTTTTTTTATTTTTTAAGTTTTACTAATACAATTATTTTCTTCTATTGCATAACAATGGTGTACAACGGTTCGCTTCACCTACGAGAAACACATTGCAATGCAACGCTGGACTGGTAGCCTCAGCGTGATTGTTTCAACATGGGACGATGGTAGACAATCTGCGAGTGTTGCGGTCATGACTGAGAAATGATGTGATATTAACAGTTCCTCTCTATCTGGTGAGTCCTATACATAATAATTATTTGGTAAAAACCTGTGCTGAAAAGAGGCTCCCTAGCGAATTTTAGGAGTTATTTACTTTGATAATTAGTAAGAATAGTAAGAATTATGTTAAATCCCTCCCAATGTTACAATACAGTGTTTAAAGTAAAAAAGTGACATTTAATCTAAGATTATTTTACCATCTTGAAACATGGTATGCTATGATTTTACGTATTACCAACATCACGTCAGTTATCGGAAAACAAGAATAAGAAATACTTGGCAGCATAGTCCTATTATTTTTATAAATTGAGTACGTAAGCATAATTATGGTGGTGCTGCTGCTGATTGACTTCTTCTTCTTGATCCTCACTGCTGAGGATCGTGACATCTTCGGAGTTTGTCAACTGCATGTCACCATCGGTTTCGATCAGTCGCCTCATGTAATGCGACGTTGACGGATGTATCGTTAATCTCTTTGGACTTCGGCCTCTGAGTCTCTTGCCTTCGACTTTTCCCGTCACTATAAGTCGTTCCAGATTGCTGATTAAGTAAACATTTGATAATAACAGTGTGGCAGGGATGCCGTTGCAGTGAATTTGTGGAACAATTAGCTGGTGTACTTTAGGATGTTGTGTCTTAGAGATAGGATAGGCTTCGAATGTGCAAAATTTCAATAATGACCCAGTACAGATCTCCGCGATTTCTATGAGAGCGGGACAACATGCCAACATGTATCGAAAAAAAAAGAGAAAAATTGTTAGCGTGTTTATTTACGTTTAACCGGAGACATTCAAATGAAATTTTCCATATTTCAGTATAATGTTTGTTATTGTGGTCGTAGTTTCCCAATGTTATAGAAGATATCCGCGGCAACAAAGAGATCACCCATAAACGTTTCAGAAAATTGACAAAAAAGGGGTAGTTTGGTTTGTAAATTAATTTTAAGTTGGTATCAAGTTATTAATCGAAAAAAAAGTAAATACGAGTAAGTGAACTGATTGACGGTAGATAATTTCGAATTATGTTTTGAGTAACTAAAGATAAACCTGTGACTTAGTTCGACCGACACCATTTGTACTATGTTAATGTTACTAAGTTTGACCTGGATAAAGACTTTGTTGTGTGCCTTTGTACTAGCCGTGTGGTGACCGGTAAAGTAGAATAGCACCAACCCCTAACACTCGTGGGTGTCGTACAAGGCGACTAACGTTTAGAGGCAAAATATCTAGTCTCCATAAACTGGAAAATGGGCAGCAGCGTTTTTCATTGTTATGTTTGCAAAACTGCGATCTCCAACCCGCCTGCCAAGCGTGGAGATTATGGCAATAACCTCCCCTTTTGCGGGAGAGGCCCAAAGTCCTGTAGTGGACTGTTATGGGCTGTGATGATGAAAGACTTTGTTAGACGGATCTACCTAAGAAGCTAACTCTATATGTGACGACTATCGAGCCGAGGTTTTTATAAGATTTGAATGAATGAATGAATGAATAACGCTTTATTGCACAATCAAAAGTATACAATGATAAGTAGTATAGATTTATGTGATAGTTTTGTTTTCTCAAAATTTGTTGCATCATCGGATAAAGGTTATCGTGTTTTATCAATGATGGTGGGCTGATGGAGGCTATGGGAGAGTTTTATGGTTGCTTACCGGCCTGGTGGAGGCTATAAGAGCGTGGCTTATAGAAGGTAGTTGTTTCAAGCTTTGTGAGAAAATGTTGAAAGTCCAGATATTTTGGTGATTGTTGAATAGTCGGCTTCGAGTACTGAAATTTCTTTTATTACCGATATAAAGTAACTTTTTCGAGTTCTGTTGTTGTACCAGTAAGATGAGGCAGTGTAAGCAATGGTGAGATTTTATATCCTTCTGCCAGTACAAGTTTAGTAGTACCTGAACTGTTGTTGAGGTCAAACATCCTGATTTATTTGGCTGACTTGGAGTGGCCTGGGAGTCATGTGTGACTCATTGGGCTGAGAGCTCCGAAAGTCTCGATGTTGTGGCTGTAGATGGCAAATTGAATGTTATAATTTTTTAGTAGGCGGCTGGATATGGGACACCTTCATTATTACAAACATTGTTAAATCGTTACAAAATGGGAGATTAAACGTAACGTAGAGTCTAGATAGAGTATACTAGTTTGAAAAGTTAAAATCGATGATGATGATAATTACTTGTTTAGTTTTGTCGTGATAACAGATGTACTGCTGTAACCCATGACTCATAGCAGATAAACTGTGTTACCTATCACTGACTTAGTGCAGATTTGGTCGAAGGATTGACCACGAGTTGAGTCTATAGACAGCTATTAGTGAAGTAAAGCGTGTTCAAGTTTCTACTTCATGATTTTAGCAATTTCATATTGAAAAGTATAATGTAACAGTCGATACCTACGCACAGGTTATATAAGTACGGCTACTACAGTAGATAAATATTATAGATAGAGGTATTACTAGTCTAAAAGTACCTACCGGTTTAAAAAATGTGACGAATGAACAACACTGAGTTGATATGTTGGCAATGTTTATTGACTTCTATTTATTTGTCCCGCCTGTGTGGCTCCTGCCTGTGTGGCTCCCGCCTGTGTGGCTCCCGGCCCTGTGGCATCTGCATGTGTGGCATCCCGCCTGTGTGGCATCCCGCCTGTGTGGCATCCCGCCTGTTTGGCATTTCGCCTGTGTGGCAGAAAGTCTGTGTGACATTTAGTCTGTGTGACATTTCGCCTCTGTGAAATTTACCCTTGTGTGACATCTTACCTGTATCGTACTATGGCAGACGTGACACAAGCTATATGATGAATAGACCCATAGTTTGACGATTAGAGTGGCACTGACCAGAGTGACACCCAGCCTGTGTGACACCTAGTCTGTGTGGTATTTCGCTTGTGTGCAGGTCCAGTTGCGTGGCGGCCCGGTTGCGTGGCGGCCCGATTGCGTGGCGGCCCGCCTGATGGCGTTCGTCAGTGTGGTGGTTTGCCTGTGTGTCATTACTCCTGTATGGTAACATTAATCTAATTTTTTTAAATTAGGATGGCGCTGACGGATGACCAAGAATCATATGGCATTTAATGAAGGAGTGTTTCGATCCCACTCGAAGTAACATTCGGTCTATTGCTGAGTACTGAAAATTTTAAGTAGGTATGTCACATATTTGTAGTGAATCTAAGTACCGACAGTAATGGACGTCGGAGACAATACGCGAGCTCTGTGATTGGGGCTTGTTTCCTACTCAACAAGAGCGTCAAGGGGAAAACACTGGTGACGATAATTAAACCTACTTCATTGGAGGTAATTGTGATACGGTTCATAGTCTGGTGTTATATCTTGTCACGCCTCTCTAATAAACTGAAGCCGTAGCTGAATTTATGTCGGCAACTAGAAGTTTAGTATGATAAATGATAATGTACGTATATGTTTTATGTGAAGAATTTATGGGTTAATGCAGTCGTGATAGATCCAATCACATGATTCATAAGACTTACTTGGGTGATGTGTTGTGGTCAGATGTGACCGAGCGAATATGGTACTGTGCTATGGTTTTCATGTTTCAGATAACACACGAGGACGTGTGTACAGCAGGACGGCCGTGACGGATCGCGGTCAATAGTATGGAATAATGTGGTCAATAGTACGGACTCATGACGATGAAAACGGAAGTGGGAGTGCGCCCTCTGGTGGGGCGTGCTGACAGAGTCTCGACGGCACGACTCGGGCCGAGTGGCGGCCATTCTTGGCGCGACCGCCGCCGAGGAGTGACGCGTCTTGAAACTGTCTCCACATTTCGTTTATACAAAGTGTTATTTACGTTTGAAAATAAAGTAATTTTAAAATCATTGTTGAAATAAGAAAGTTAATTACCTCAACTGCCTACATTGTGATACTGCTCTGATTTCAAGTGAAATTATAAGTTATGTGCAAAAATGAATTGGAATAAATACAGTGGAGTAAATGTGAACCTTTTCTTTAATTTATCTGGACGATCTAATACTGATATCACCACCCTGATGACAATGATACTGATACACCCTTTCCTTCACGCGACGACATATTTAAAAGTGGTATTTTTTCTTAGAAACACGTGTCGTTGACCCGTTTAGGTACGTGTAAAGTATTCAACATAAGAGTATATACCTATGATGAAGTTAAAAGGAAAACTATCACAACTTTACTTATTTATTGGCCTTGTTGTGTGCGGCAGAGTAGAATAGCACCAACCCCTAGTGAGTGTCGTACTAGGCGATTAATGTTTTCGAGGCAACAGCTCTAGAGTCTCCGTGGGCTGGAAAATGGGCAGCAGCATTTTCCATTGTTATATTTATTTCACCAACCACCATCTCCAACCCGCTTGCCCGCCAAGCGTGGAGATTGTGACAACAATCTCTCCTTTCGTGGAAGAGGCTCTAAGTACAGAAGTAGACTTTCATGGGATGTGTTGATGATGATGACCTATTTACTGACTTCTCACGTCGCTGGAACTGGAGCCAGGGTCTCTTAAATGAATGAATGGAAGATCACTTTATTGCATAAATATAGGGTACAGGGGGTACATATCGGTCTCTTCTTACTTTTTTTGAGATTTTTTCCAGGAGCTGCTTCTTTGGAGAGTTGTGGCGCATTGCTGCTGCTTGCTAAGTACGGTTCAATCATGACCTCGCCACCCAAACCCCAATCAGTAGACGTTTATTGTTTTGATGACTAATTAGAGATCAATAAAACCTTATTAGTTTACACATTTCGGATCTTAACGTCTTTGATCGCGTTGGATAGCTTACCATTAACCCTATCAATGTACATAACAACATTATACATCACAGTTTATAATGCCGAATATCGAGAAAACACCTGCAAATTTACTATTTTTTTCTCTACTGCCTGACTGAGATTTTTTTTATTTTTTTGTCATATGGTAGGCAAACAAGCAAGCAGGCCACCTGATGGAAAGTAGTCACCACTGCCTATAGACATTAGCAAAACTAAGAGTATCGCTAATGCGTTGCCCACCTCTATAACACGTTGCTTTAGTAGTAAAAAGGCAAATGCCCCTCCACTGCCAAAGCCACGGTTCCCCAAATCCCCACCCCATGGAGCTTTTAGAGATCTTATTTTCTACTACAGGCCAGGAATAATCTTTATTATCATTCGATTGAACTATTCTTAGGCTACAAAAACACAATCTTTCATAGTGATTCGGGAAGGATCTTGGGAGTTATGGTGTTGGAAAGGAAGGGTATACGATGCGAACACTTATACATTGTATTATTTTGCACATGCACTTGCGATCACATTACTGCACTAGTGTCCCGCGGTTTCGGTTGGAGTGAAAGAGACAGCAGGTGCACGTCCCGGTTGTACTCTCGTGGCCACCTCGACCATGATCCAGGATTTGGCATATCAGATAATTGTCTGCTATCTGACCTCCATAATCCTGCTATTAGGGAAACCAATGCTTCAACATTTATTGTGCGAACTGCGACGGAACTCTCTACCTGAAAAGATAGTTCTTTTGTTAAATACAACTTGAGAGTGTACAAATCCATAGTAAAAAGCTCCTTTTTTATGAAAGTGCTTCACCAGACCACACTGTTGCTTAATATTAGACATACCATACAGTCCACGCGAACGAAGTTGCAGACACAGCTAGTCGATAATAAGCGTCAAATATTCAGGGACGTCTCTGTGATTAAAAGGGTTAACACCGGCAGCGGTCACGTCTTGTGAGAGGTACCCTGAATATAAACGTCAAATTAGAATAGATTTGAACGGATGAAGTCTATTCTCAGACTGACACAGCCTTCATCCCGCGTGCTGGACTGACGCGCCACTTTACGGACTAACTTCCCGACATAGATCTGCCTGCGTAGCATGACGGGTTTTATCACGAGAGACATAAGTAGGTGTCTCGCTTACTTTGATGCAAAATCTAGTTCTCTGGCGTGCGACAATGCACGTCGTGCTGCGTGCGCTGGTTAACACGCGAGTGCCGTTTCTTAATCCCACAGATGGTCATTTTCCTAACTGAAGCGGCATACTGACAGACAGACCACATTCCTTTTACTTATTTGTTCCGAGCTCAGGGGGCGACGCGGGTAGGCCGGATGGTGCGTGCGGGTGTGAGCGCCGGCAGGCTGGCTGGGGCCGGGCACGCGCCGCACACGCTTAGGCGGTTATGTGCGTGGCGCGTATCGGTGCCCGGTGTCTCGCCGGGGTAAGCCCTCGTACGCGCTGATCGGCCTGCATGCGTCGCCCCCTACCTGGATGACCTCGCTTAACTTTCCCTTTGTTTTCCGTTAGATTTTTTACTTTTGAAAATATATTAAGTAACGTAATCCTAATTCAATAAAAACTTTTTCATTTTCAGAAAGCTTACAAAAACATAAAACTAACTAATCGGCCACTTCAATATTTGACTTTTGCAATGACAAACGATGACAAAGTGTCTGTCACTTGGTATGTTCAGTAACCCAAACTGCGTTTAATTTCTTGATTTGACTGCTAAGTGTGTCCATTAAAAGCAATTATGATAATTATAATGAGTCTCGAAAATAAGCGTACCCTTATTAAAAACAATTTATTATGATAATTAAAATTGACCTAGAAACGAATTATTCCATTAAGAAAATTGTAGCTACAATTTTATGTTTTTAATTAATACATTTTGAGGATCCATAACATCTTTTGAATGAATATGTTTATAAAACCATGTAATAATTTAAGCTGTAAGTTTTACAAATAAAATAAAATAAATAAAATGAATTTCTTTCGGTTTTTTGAACAAGAATTTATTATGGATACGTAATTGCGTTGTATAAATGGCTGTAGCCGGATGCTACTTGGTTTTTATGCCCCGAGTAACACGCACTCATTTCCTCCAAGTAAGCTACACAATATAATAAGCAAAAAGAAAAGCCACGAGGATCCAAGGCTAAGGGAATATTTCCCAATTAATTAGGTGAACGTAATAACCGATTGCTTCATTTGAAGGAAATCTACTTAACCGAATATCGTACAAATAAATTAAATGTTGAACAGAACCCTACATTTACGCACAAAGTAAAAAATCCGATAGATAAACTAACTCCCAACTACTTACTTAGTGCCAACATTAAAATCAAAGTAGTGACAACTTTCACAAGATGAAGCCGCCTCAAAAAATTAACTTTTATCGGCATATCTCATTGGGTATCGCAAGCTTCAAATTCTATCACATGTGGTTTTATATACCATATTCTAAAAAATCAATCATGTTTTGCTTTAGTGTCCTCACCAAGATAGTGCTAGGGCTCTTGGTATTCGCCATACCAGTGGGAGGTGAAATAGCTTATGTTGTGAAATTAATAATCTCGGGCAAAGCTGAAATTCAAGAAGTAGCTGCCATGTAAGTGTTACTAATGAAAACGTAGGTTACTAATAAAACAAAACTTAAATAAAAGTTAGTAATAAAACAAAACTTCTTAAATGAAGCTTTGAAATCGCTGCTTTCATACCTACATAATAATAATAATAATATTTATTTGTGTAATTACTTATACAGGGTATTCTTACGTCTATACTTATAAGCTTAAAATAGTATTTGTATGTGGTTACATCAGAAATCTGGTGACCAAAATAGGAGAATAAACTCCTATGCTATAGTCACCGTCATTATTACAAGACATAGCAATTCAGATTTAGCAATATAAGCGTACTCAAGGTTTCTATCTTAAATACTAAAATAGTTATTTCAATAGTTACAAAAACTTAGAACGTTATAGTTTGTGTGAGTGTGCGTGTGCGTGTGCGTGTCATTGTTATAATAATGTTTTTGTATGAAGCACAAGTAGTTAGAATCGTGTTCATCGACTTGGCGAAATGCACATGGGTAGTATATTGCCAGAACAGCGGTATCACGATCCAGTTTAATTAGCATGCAACTAGCATCCTTTTTATATAGGGTTTATAAATTGTTACATTGCACAATTTGCTATTGACATAACCACCACGCCATCATTTTGGTTATGATGGTTACTAGAGCTGTGCATGGGTGGGTGATATTTGGTGTACCCATTAGCCAACACTCGGAAAGTACGATGACATCGACCTCCAGTGCCAAAAATGATTCAAAAGCCGAAAAGTTAGCATTAATACTGCATATATTTTGAGAAAGAATCTGAAGCGATTTGTTAAGTTCGCCTCCTATCAAGACCCGACATTCGCTTGGGAAACAGTTACTAGATTCGGGAACTTCTGTGTTATCGATATCGTATAATAAATCGTTTATCGCATTGAAGTTTTATTTTTATTTTGTGTATAACACATAGCATTAACGTCAAACAACAGTGTACCGCGTGATCCAAGCCTTCTCCACATTGCCATAGGTATTCTTCGCGCAAACCTTTATGTGTTTAAAGAGGTAAGTATTTGACAGACGGGCTATTTCGGAGATCATTAGAGCTCGTTGTGATAAGAATAACAGTAGGTAAAAAATTGTGTGGGCCGGGGAGGAAGTGTAAAGTGCAATGACATCTCAAGCAAATAATTTAAGAGTACTTTATTTGTGTGATAAATTAGACGTTTGGCACTAGTGAGTATGGGGTATGTGTATTGATTCGCTTTAAGTGAGTGTAAATAAGTGAAGTGTATGATATATCAAATAATACTACATGTGACGGATAGTCGATGAATTTCATCTTTGTAATAGGCGATTTGTACGTAACGTGTAAGATTAGATTGTAGGTGGTGTGTAAGAGGCGTATGTTTTGTTGTTTTTCGATGTATTCTAGTGTGTAGGGATTATTTAGAAGTAGTTGCATCTTAGGTATACTGTGTTGGGTGTTATAAAAAATAATAGTACGGTTAAATAAAAATAACAACATTTCCTGATGGAGGTTAACGTAGAATAACATGCAATGAAATGTTCTATGGAAACAATTAATCACATCAACATAGTGTCTTGGACCTTTAAATCATGGAGCTGAGACTAATTCGTACCACTATGATCTTGCTATCGTCTTCTTTCTGCAAGAGGACTCTTGAGTTTTGGGTCCAGCAATATTTATAAGTGCCCTTGGCCATGGTTCTTGTCTGATAGAAGAGTTTCCGATCTTTATTAGTCAGTTGTTCGGCTATGAAGATAGGTTGTGATGGGCTATTAATTCCTATAAAAGCAGTTTTTAGTTTATTGTTGGCGTTCTGCAAGTTGTAGGTTTACGCTGCTTTAAATATTTTATTTTTGTATAGTAATCTATTTAACGAAAGCAAAATAATTTTATTTTCGGTTTTAGATAGCAACAATTGTACATAATAGATAGAGGAGAGTGCAATTTCAACAGATATAGCCTTGATCACGGAGCCAATAATCACCAGAAATTCATTCTGACTTGTTTTTTGTTTTAAAAGGATGTTATGTATCTCCACACAATTTATAACTAGTTTGCGGTTTACTACATCGGTCACCTTTTCTAATTCCGTGCTTTGTTGGGTATGATTATCAGATTTATGCTCCAAAACCCATTAGCCATTGCATCATACTGTGACGACAAGAAATCCATTGACTTTTTCTATTTCTAGGCTAGTTTCCTGTATAACGGACATTTGTTTTTGCATATCAAGCATGGTTGAGTGTATTTGAGAAAGTTGCTTATCTTGTTCGTCCTTTCAGGACAACAACATCGATTTTATTTCATTACGAAAATCCGTCAAATCATCACAGTTGCAACGGTGACGTTTTGTTTGTCGATGAATCAAATTATCTCGGTTCCTCTCGCTAAAAACATTTGGGTCCGAGCCGAAGCTGCAAGCAATATTTCAATTAGGAGTTCTTTCCATTTTGAATTGTAGGCCTAAATGTTCCGACGGCTCCGTACTTGTGGGTAGGTGATCAATTTAATGTCGGCGGTAGCACAGCGAGCTTTTTGTGGATTATGGCTCCGCCCCTATAAACTCTGCTACTGCGCAGGTGTGCGTGTCCCGAATTGGCCAATGAGAATCCCACAGATGGGCCAGGCTACTTTCATACTCTCTCAACGCACTATGCTCTTAGGATAGCGGTTTACATCATGAACGATACCTAGTAATAGTATACCGTCACGGGATGCCAATCAGCTCCCAAAACAGTTCATCCAGGGTGAGTTTCTTGAACTATCACCGATAAAATTTACGTTTTATCTGATCATCATAAACTGGGATAGGTACACCACATGCAAAAGAAATGGCTTAAATACATTCTTCGTAGATACAACAAGGTATAATCAAGCGAGTCGACTCAAAGTAGCAAATAAGTAGTAGCTATACGCCATATTGTCGCAAAATAATTCTTTCCCCGCTAAGACAGAATGCCATAATAATCTTTTATCAGAAGGGGGACCATTGTTTTCAATAACGTGTTAAAATAACACCATAAATCTTCGGCGTATTTGTTTTAGTTTGATGAAAAAGTTACCGAGAAGCACCGAAGAAGTTGCCCATAAATTTTAATATCAAAAGATCTTTATTATCTTTCAAGAAAATTCTGTTTTACTATAAGTAAATTTGAGCTTTTGGCGAGCCTAAATTGTTTGTAGATAATGTTTATTTTTAAACGCTGGAACGTGAAATGTTAACAACATATGTTTCTATACAGAAGTAAATATTGAAAAATGTAGATAATATTACCGAGAAATCGCCTTTCCTACGTCAAAGTGCTCGAACAAGTTGAGTTTACTAGTTGTTTAGTTTTTTAGTTGTATTTTGCAACTTCTTTTTCGTCGTACGTATTTTCAAGAGTCGATAACCGTAAAACCTAAATACGCTGTTATTTACAGCCGGTTTTTAATTGAGAAATCTAGGAACTATTAGCACAGAAATGCTCACGTACGTGGTTTCACTGACAATTTTTCGTAACTCATTAATAAAACAATTTCCATGTAAAGTAATATATTTACTGCTTTCGAAGTGGCGAATTTCCCTTTTCGCTGGTTTGTGCTGGTTGAAAGCTATCACGGCCTTATCCAGCCCCGTAAATGTCAAACCTCTCATCAAATATTAGATTTTTGGGAAAATAATTATTGGGAAGAAATCGCGAAGTGCCAGGTCTGGACTTTGCGTGTGCGTGTGCGTGTCTGTGTAAATTGTCTGTGTAAGTTGCAGTGCAAAGAGATATAATTTTTTTTTTTGCAATCTTTCCTAGAAGGAGATAGAACAAAAAGTTTCAATCTACAATCAAACCAAACTGGAGAAGTAAATAGTCATCAAATTTTAATTTAATACTCAAAATATATACTTTAAATTGGATAGATTATTCGAATTTTCCGTCTATAAGTTGTAGAATCAGACGGCTTCTTTTTTACGTTCTTCAATTTAATGTATATTTCGCGAGGTTCTTATAGACAATGTGTGATCAGAGTTTAGGTTGCCGAAACTTGACAATTAATCCCAATAAAATCGTACATTCAACCTACCTTGCAAAAGGTCAGGTATCCGCGAAAACAAACTTCGATTTTTCATGAACGCCCTTACCTGTATAACATAATATCCAAAAATCGCGGATATCTGACCCTTTGCAAGGCAGGTATCCTTTTTCAGACCGATTTATTGGGTTAATAATGAACTCTCACTTGAGAGCGGTTTGAGCGCTGTGTGTGTTCAGAAACGCAAATTTCTAATTACTGACAAGTTAAGGTAGCGAACTGTCAAAGGTTGAGTTTTTTCAAGCTCAATTACTCAAACTATACTTAAAATTATCTACTACTTAATTAAGAAATAAAAAAATTCTTAAGTCACACTTAAGTACGACCTCAAATTGAAATTATCTATTCAGAAACCGGCTGTTAGTCATTACATTTATTTCCATAATTTATTTTTAATGTTTGAACTAAGTTACATTATATTGGAAGAAAACTATGAAAAAGATTCCCAACAACGGAGACCCAACAAATTACCCACCTACTCAGCCTAATGGGGATATTCCTGATTCATACATCATATCTAATTCATAACTAACGAGAGTTCGTAAACTACGTTTCAGCGTTAACCTAGTCCAAATAGAATTGATGACGGGCTTCAAATTACTCGACCTACGTTTGCGACGAGGTCACCTCAAGCGATTGATGGATCAGCTGATTACTGAAGAAACTCATTACGATCAAGTTGAACATATAGCGATACAAGAGAGAGCGGTCATGATGTCACGATATCTGTTCATTGGCATGCTGTTGGGGTGTGCAACGGACGTCACAGGTTTGATGACAGGTTTTTCCTCTTATCAGGTACTAGCGACCCGTCCCGGCTTCGCACGTGTTTTCTCGGGGCTACTCTAACACAGCGATGGTCGATGTTCAAATATTACAACTACAAAGAGTTGTCAATAGTGTACTTCATTTTTCTTTGTTTGGGGTTTCCTCAAAATGTGGTAGTCTACTCCTTTGGCACTAGCATAAAAATGCTTAGTTGATAGCCGGACCATGTTTGTGCCATCGCGGAGTACAAGTGAACTGAGATTCCTCTGTCTAACGAGAAAATGATGTTCCTTATGTCATTTTTGTTACATTTGTCGATGCTTCCCACGTAGTTGCTATACGTTGCTTCGCAGCACTTTTTTATTTGAAAGCCTGTTTTGAAGCAACTCGCGTTGGTTCTTTTCTCAGAACAGACAGATTATGACAATGTCCTCTAGTGTGGAGGAGGCTCAAGTCTATTATGACTATCATGGACTGTTGATGTGTTTATTTAGCTTAATTTCAGTTCACTCAGTGGTGGTGCCAGCAGTCCGTGGCTTCCAAGAACTGCCATTGAAGATGGATCTTCTGTTCTTCAATATATACGATGAACCCTATTTTAATTACATTTGCGTCTATCAAGTACGTAATCATAGCCTATTCCTTCTTAATTGCGTAATATTTCTGTTTGATGAATATTTATTAGCACTGAGTTAGGAATTATACTTCATTAAATATGAACCAGAATCTACAAAGCCTCAATCGGCTTAGAATCCAAACTTGTGTTATTTCAATAATTTGGTTCATAATTCATAAGAGAAATAATTAGAAAGCTAAAATAGCAAGTTTGTTGCTAAATCTAGAAAGTTACGAGACGTCTAACGATTTAAATGAAATAAGCTTTCATGAAATGTCATTGGACAAGCAATTTATATTTGATATTAACTTTTCATTTCAGATCATATACAAACCTATGATGGTGACAACGTATGTTGCTCTTGTTGCTATACCTTGGGGTTCCATGCTTTATACAAGTTAGTACCACTAATATTGTTGATTTTTTCATAAATAGGAGTCTAGATCCCTGAGACACATGTGAATATTTTTTAAATTAAGATAAACCTTACAAATAACTTATTGTGTTCCGAATTCGGTTTAAGTGAAAAAATATAGTTAAGTAAGTAATATCATAAATTTTATAATTATCATGATTTTATTTTAAAATAGCTTTTGGCTGGGTCTTCGTCCGCCTGTAATCGTTTTTAGGGCAGTTTACCTTTTTCCCGTACGACCATTTCAAATGATCTCCGTGTTGTTTGTTGTTCTTTGAAAGCTGTAGTAACTTACGAACGAAAAGGTCAAACTGTATCGCTGGTTCTACCTAACTGAATTAGACGAAACATTTTGGTTTGGATTTTAAGTTGGACCCTAAACTCCATCAAAATTGATTCAGCACCACTATTATGCTGTCTGCCTTTCATTTTGTCCTTGTTCCTTTTGGGTTAACTCTCCTAATCCTACGGTGCCAAGATATATCTTGAGTTGTGGGGTCGGATAATGTGGGCTTTCTCCAGAAGTTTGTAAATACCTACCAGTCCACCACGTCGAAGGGCACCATTCTCCGTGGTAGTTCGGGATAATTGTATGATAATATAGGGATTAGGGTAGGATTAGGGTAGGTGTAGGGTAGGGGTAGGTCGCCACGCGAACAAAGTCGCGCGGGGCCCGCTAGTTTATTATGTAGTAGGCTCCACATTTGCGCTGCATCTTCAAGATGATCAAGATTCTATTCTAGGAGTTCCGCAGATGAATATACGTGGTGGTCCACTTAAACTAAAACTTAACGCTTGATTCGTAATTGATGGAGACGTAAGCAGGATCAGCCCTATGGATTCAATTAACTATAATCTACTCCCTCATACTGGTGGCGTGATTAACGTATTTTTTTTAAGTGTAAAAAGAACTAAGTTTTTAATTTATTGTCAGCAGATAACACGTTGTCACAAAGTGTTAATTTACTTTTCTTTATAGGGCTGTCATTACAGTTAAAGAGGTTGGGTACATTTATCAATTAGTCAGTGTAGGGTGACCATGACTTTAGAGACTTAAACTTTTAATTAACAGAAAGTAAAAATAAATATAAAGGTGTGCTCTTTAAACTAAATTACGATGGTAATCGATCAACTAATATTTACTGTATATGTAGTGTTAGTCCTGCTCACGTCTCCTGAATCACCCTGTATATTAGTGAAGCGAGAGAGTGGAAGATTTTAACGAAATCCTGTGTCTACTACGTCGTTATTTGGGTGTCTGCAGTAGTTTTACTGTTGACAATGTTGCTGCTGAAACTGTAATTTTTTTCATAATTCGTTTTCATCACTATTGTCTTTAGTTGGCCAACTGGACGTACTGTTATATAATTTTAAAAAGGTGGACATTTTAATAAAACAAGCAAAACTGGAAAGCAAATGTAGCGAAGATGATGCCTTCAATCAAGTTTTTATAAAATTACTCGGCCACCATCAGAAAATAAAGAGGTACGTAAAACAACATGAGCGTTACACGTACAAATGACTATTATTTCTCAATTCCCCTTGATATCCAAGACACAGGCCTCTGACCTACTTTGGTTTCAGAAGTTTCAATGTATTTGACCTCAGTACTATGTGTATTCTCTGTGCTATATGTATACCTATTACATACATTGTATTATTATCGCCTGTAAATTTCCGAATAAATTATTTTTTATTTATTTTATTTTATTTTATTATCGAAAATACGGAGATGGAGGATATTGGCTGCATAATTTTGATTTAGATAAGGTGCTTGTCTTAACCTATCCCGGCGTGTGCCTTCGCGGAAGCATCAGAGACAGAAGATTCCTTGGCCAGGGGTTAAGGTTAAGGTTAAGGTTAATGGGCTCCTTTTTCCGCACTTGAACTCAAACTTGGTCCTTTGTACGTAGTTAAGGCGTGCTAATTTAGCCAGCCCAGCTCCCTCCAGAAGTCCAGCAGTCTCTTCGGTCGCTCGCAGATCTCTCGGAGGGACCCTGTTCCTAATGCGATTTTTACCCTGTGGTCCTTAAGTCCCTCACACTCCAGGACCACATGGGCCGCTGTTTCTTCGTCTACTAGGCATCCCCTGCATAAAGGGCTGTCCGTAGCTCCTATCATGAACAGTAGTTTGTTCAGGGGGAGGTGTCCTGTTATTGTGCCAACTACTGTCCTGAGTTCTTTCCGTTTGAGATCTAGCAGTTTATTAGTTAGTCTTGGTGATCGTTCGGTCACCACCAACTTCGACTGTCTACATCCAATTGTGTTTTGCCAACGTTTATTGTGCTGGTCCGTTGTGTGTTTGCTCACCCATGCTCGCAGTGTGTTAAAAGACAGGGGTAGGGATGGAGGGGGACCAGCAATTTCCATCCCTGATCCCTTTCTTGCCAGCTCATCGGCGGCGTCGTTCCCCATTGAATTGCTGTGACCCTTGATCCATTGTATCGTAACCCTGTTTGTCAGGGAGATATCTTCAAGCGCCTGGTGGCACTCCAGGATTAGGGCAGAGTTTATACTGTTCTTTCCCAATGCCTTCAAGACCGACATACTGTCCGATAAGATTCGGATGCCTTGGTCGCTTATACCGAGTCTCTTCACTCGCATGGCGGCCTGTGTGATTGCTACACACTCGCATTGGAATATGGTACTATGTTCCCCTAGTGGTATGGAACTCTTAATATTCAGATCCAGCGAGAAGATTCCTGCACCGGTGCCTTGGTCGGTCTTGGATCCGTCCGTGTAAATACGGACTTCTCTTATCCCAGACCAGTCCGCCTCCGTTTCCGCAGTTTGTATCTGGTATCTCTTGCCAAAAGTGAACTGTTTCGCGATTCGGTCACACTTGGCTTCAAACATAGGGTTACTCTGAACCATTGTTTCCCATAAGGTTCGATGGGAGCCAAGTTTATTGTTCCATTGTCTTGTTATCTTAAGTCTTAGAATTGCCATCTTTGCCTCCTGCTGTATATGCAGATCAAGAGGTGGCAGTCCCAGTAGTACTTCAAGTGAAGCTGTTGGTGTCGAGCGCATGCAGCCCGTTATGGCAGAGCATGCCATTCTCTGGAACCGTTGCAGCCTGTTGACCGCTGTATTGAGCTTGGTTCTGGACCACCAGGCCACCGCGCCATAGGCAACGAAGGGCCTCACCACGGCTGTATACAGCCACCTGGCAATCCTGGGGGAGATTCCCCATGTTTTGCCAAGAAGTCTGCTGCACTGCCACAGCGAGATGCTGGCTTTGGCCAGTTTGTGTTCCAGATGTTTGTTCCATAACAGCTTGTTGTCGAAAATGACCCCAAGGTATTTGACCTCGTCTGTTAAGGATAGTTTGGTACCGAATAGCTTGGGGAGTCTGAGTTCTCCCAGACTCCTCTTGTGTGTGAACAGGACCATCTCTGTCTTGGATGGATTGACCGAGAGGTCGTGCTCACTACACCAGCTTTCGACTATTTTTAATGCAGACCCCATGAGGTCGCATAAAACGTTCTCGAATGGTCCGCTAATAAGTATGGCTATGTCATCTGCATAGCCAATTGTATGGAATCTGTTGTCATTTAACCGGCTTATCAGCTCATTGACTACAATATTCCATAATAGTGGAGATAAGACCCCACCCTGTGGGCATCCCCTAGCGACCACTGCTCTGGTTGTGTTATTTATCGTTATTCGAACGGCCCTGCGTCTCAGCATTGAGTCGATCCATCCGGCTATGGTATCCTTGACTCCGTGCTTAATCAGTGCCTGATTGATGCTCCCAAAGTGTGTTTTGTCAAAAGCACCTTCTATGTCTATGAAGACTCCTAGAGTGGATTGCTTAGACGCCATAGCGTGTTCGATGTGAGTCGTTACGCTATACAGTGCTGATTCTGTGCTTTTACCTGCAGTGTAGGCATGCTGATTTTTGTGGAGAGGGTACTTTATTAGCGCCGAGTCTCTAATGTCTCTGTCGCATATTCTCTCTAGCACCTTCAGCAGGAACGATGTCAGGCTGATGGGCCTGAAAGCTTTGGGTTGTGTATAGTCACTTTTGCCGGGCTTCGGAATAAACACAACCCTTACCTCTCTCCACTTCAATGGTATATATCTTTTAGCAAGACAGGCTCGGTATATACTGACCAAATGATCAAGTAGTCTCCCACCACACCATTTCAGTAGGCCGGGGAATATTCCATCCGGGCCTGGTGCCTTGTATGGTAGGAAACTGTCCATCGCCCATCTTACCTTATCTCTGGTCACAATTTTCTCAACTTGTTCCCATTCTGTTTCACTCGGGTGGTGTTCCGCTGTCTCACTCCATGTCTGCTCATTTTTAATTTCGCAGCCCGGAAAGTGCGTGCCTAGCAGTAGTTCACAAACATCCGAGTCCGTTTTGGTATATGTTTTATCAGGTTTGATTAGTGATCCTAGGTTGTGGACTTTATCGTTACTGAGTACGTTTTTTATCCTAGCAGCCTGGGTGTTCGATTCTATGGCCAGGGGTTATATTTTAGGATCTTTTCAACCCGTAACAGTAACGGCACCTTGGGGCGCAAGCGCCCAAAATATCCTGCAGGGCGTCTATCTGCCCACTTGATAAAGACAGTGACCTGTCGGCCGGTAACCTTTACTACTTTCTTTAAACAAGGCTTAATTCAGCAATACTTAGTAATAAGAAATATTTTTAATTTATTTTCGGCAAAAACACTTGAATTTCAACTTGATTTAATAAAACCCTTCTGGAAAAAATGGGCGTTTTTGATTTTTCTCTATCTATAATAAGAAAGAGGTTTTATTACTTTGTAATTTAGCATATTTTTGAAGAATGTTGGCACGAAGCTTACGAATTTAATTTAACAAAATAAAACGAACGGTTTTTGTAAAATTGCTTTATTAATGGAGTTGTTGCGAGTTGTTGACACTGTTACTTGTTTATTAAAAATTTGAAATTACTTTTATTTTATTTTAGTTTTCACATTCAATACAACTTTCTGATATGGTAGATAAAGCGATAAGGGGCGCTAAAATTATAGCGCTACTTGATAATGGTTGTTTGCAAACTTACGTGACTCAAACTTAAGTGTCTTATAGACCCGTTTCTTTTTAATCAGAAAAAACATTTTTCAGCTTCGTACAAAAAATGCAATTAGCATTCAGCGGTCTGCTCTTCCTGGAAATGGCAATTGTAATTGGAATAATCGGCACCACTGCTATCCAAATGTTGTCAGTGAGTATAACCCGCGTCACGAAAGAAGAGACTTGTCAAATGGCAGTGGCGGGGATTTCGCGCAGGTAATCGTATGCAGCGCAAGTCGAACCACGTGACCCGCCAAGTCTCTTCTTATTTGACACTAGCTGTAAATTGATTGAATTGATTGATAAGGAACAGCGCAATTGCAAGCGTGAGACATTTCCACAACGCGACAACGCACCTGCGGTTATGCATTTTTGTTGCCTGGAAAGTTACCGCACCACCTGCTCGTTTGTCACTGAGTAAAAAAAAAAACAAATACTACAGTACGTTACAAAAGAAAAAGATAAAAGTAGAGTGTGATAAACATAAGTATTACTGACAGAAATCTAAATAAATAGACTTATTTAAATAAATATGGAATACTCTTTAGACTTCTATGGATAATGCATTATATGGTTGATTTAAATTTTTGTGGATAATAATTTTATTTTATTTTGTTGCTACTAGCGAGGACCTGTAATTGGCTTATTGATTCTAATATATTACTTATTATGTTTTATATAGCTGTTGGTACTCCAATAAATAAATAAATAAATAAATAATTACCGTTCGCGTCCTCTAGATTTTTTTTCTATTGAAACTTACTTTATGTACAACAATCAAGCACCAGATTAAGCATTATCAAAATGTATTTATTAAGTACACCAGCAAAATTCGTAATTAGTATTACACTAATGCATAACCTAAAACTAATGTCAGTTATTCGTTCACCGTCTTTAACTGGCAAACAGATGTATAGGAATTAAAAAGACACAAATCCTTGTAAAGCTTTTAATTTATCTGTCGTCCATCTCTCACACTCTCACTACGCAAAAGGCTTTTGTCCCACATGCAGTGTTGTTCTCGACTCTTTCCGATTTGCCATTAATGAATTTCTTTGTCAAGTAAATTACTCCATTACCGGTTACAGATTGAAATCGCAATTAAGAATATTTCGGACCTATTTTGGGTGGTCATGTTTCTGTTTCTCGAAGTGGGGATGCTGTTTGTCACCTGCTACTTGGGTCACATGATTACGGCTAAGGTGAGTCTTTTATTTTCTTTACATTTCAGTCAATGAAATACACTATCTATAGTGTAGAACAAAATCGCTTGCCGTAGTCTGACCCAATTTATCTAATTAATGTAGATATTTTGAACTACGCCACGGATTTTGCGGTTTATAGATATTTTAGAGGAAGGTTTATAAGCAAGATAACAGGAAAGATAGTGGTAAAGTAGGTGTCCCTACACCGGGTCCACTAGTGACAACCAAAATGACAATTTCCTAAAAGGAGTATATATAGGATAGGATATTTTCCAAAGTTCCAACATACTTCAAAAGATAAAACAAATGAGCGCAGCAACGATTATAATGTCTGTGAGTTGGGCGCCAGTTGACATTTTTTGTTTATTTTTGTTTATTATTAGACTAGCCAGGCATTTAACCGCCACCTTACCTGGCGGTAAGTGACATTGGGGCCAAATATGGAGCATGCCTGTCTAGAAACTGCCTTCATTCTAACCTTGAAGGCGTCCAGATTGTAATGATCAGGGAACACACGCGCAGGCAACGTGTTCCATTCCTTAGCCGTACGCATTATGAAGAATGAACTAAAGCGGCTTGTGCGAATAGGTGTATTTTCCCGAGGGCGGAGAGGGGGCGTAATTATTTTCTGTGTTAAGTAGTTCTCTTAACGCCACATGCAGTAACATCGTTGTTGGGCTCAATTATTATTGTTTACCTTTTCTTGTTGAAACATACTTTACCTAATATATGACTTTCAAACTTTGCGAATATGGTATTGCGCACCTTTATCAACAGGTACGCTTAGATGCATAGTAAACAGATAACAGTAATAGCGTTTTGTAATTTTTAGAGCCACCAGATCTCCACGGTGGCATTCGAATGCCCTTGGCTCGACCGAAACCTTCGCCTGAAGAAGAATCTGATCATTTTCATAACTCATACACAGCAGCCGCTGGCACTCGTCGCGGCCGGACTGATACCGGTCTCCTTTGAAACTTTCACTAAGGTATTACATTTTTTTATTAGACAAGACAGGCATTTCACCTGTTGGAAAGTAACGATGCGGCCGAAGATGAAGCATGCCCGTCTTGTAAAAGCCTATTCACTCTAGCGTTGAAATAATCTAGATTATATTGATCAGGGAACACACTCGCACGGTCTTGGCGTTAATGTGCCGGATGTGCACTCGCTTGCGAGAGCACGGTGTCCGCCTTTAGCATCATCCAGGATTTAGCAGATCAGGTAATTACAGTGGAGCGACTGGCGTCTGATGACCAGCCATGACCATGTTAACAGGGGAATGTGACCAGATTGGATCATGGTTATGCAGTCGCCTGAATGTGCAGGTTTCATCACGATGTTTTCCATCACC
This sequence comes from Blastobasis lacticolella, assembly GCA_905147135.1. Classification (NCBI taxonomy): domain Eukaryota; kingdom Metazoa; phylum Arthropoda; class Insecta; order Lepidoptera; family Blastobasidae; genus Blastobasis; species Blastobasis lacticolella. The sequence goes on from LR990053.1 coordinate 10,117,199, forward strand.
GTAAGAGCATCGGTTAGTGTTCAACGGAGTTATTGGTACATGGCGGTACGGGGGTTCTAAACCGGTACCTCCGGGCACGAGTTGGACCCCTAAACCATTAGGCCACCGGCGCTCACACATCATACACACAATAAGTATATCCATTGGGGTAGACAGAGCTACATACATTTACTGAACTAATTGAAATTTCATTTCATTTGTCTCATTGGGATCCTACGTAAGGTATCATTAGAGGCGGGTATCGCATTATTGGCGGCCCTGGAGTTGCTTGTGTCCATAGTTGGCGGTGATCACTTTCCATGAGGAGGCCCGCTTACCTGGGCCTCGAGTCCGCTAATCTACAAATATCTTCTTTGCCCTTGCTTTATTATTCCCATATTATTTGGGGTCAGCACTCCTTGTCCGCTAATTTACAAATGGCCGATGAAATTATAATTGGATCGCAATCGCAGCTCAATGGCTGTTTGACACGTTTTGATATACTGCTACTATTATAAGACCAATAATATTCGATTGGTTTTCGATTGGTGTTACCATCTTAGCTCGATCTATGCGCCTCGAACGCGCAACTAACGCAATGCTTGCACGAGCGGCTCGCGCGGTTACGGCGCCACAGATTTATCTAATCTTATCTATCCTTGACCCAGGTCAAGCGTGGACCCTGGTCAAGCTCCAGGTCAAACAGACAATCCATAACGCCTGAGCCCTTGTCAAGCCAGGTCAAGCAGGGTCCAGACTTGACCCATTAGTAATTTAGCGGACTTAAGGCCCTGTTTCCCTACCGTATAACTCTATACCCCTTAGCTATCTATAACTCTTTACCACGCTTCATCTTCTGAACCTGCGTGGGTAGTTAGAAACAAAGCGTTTTGCCTTGTATATATGCGTAAAACAAACTATTTGCTTAGATGACCGATTCTATACATCACTACTTAAACCTCAGGTAAAATTATACAACTGTAGGTATACATGCAATTTTAGAGTATTGCCCGGTGTTATCTATTGCTACGGCTATACTAGTAAGCGTACCTAATTAATCAATCATACACCATTATCAATGATATAACCAAAAAGCAACTATTAATCAATGACATGTCTAAAAACGACGATAAAAACGATCAGACGACGAAACTTTGCCCCGAACATCGATTCAAGCTCGCGCACGCTAAGTTCCTAATTTGTTATTCTACCGGCTAAACTGATTACAGTACGATATATCCGTGGGTATCCATTTTATCCGGCCTTGTACCCGGATTGATACCCAACATTACAGCGACAGGATTATCGTACTCAACAAGCTACAAGCTTGTAGACGGTGAACAATTAATTTGTGCATCCTTTTAAGCATAGGTATGGATTGTACCTAAGTTAGTTTTGCTATTGCTTGCTGTCGGCATGAGCTTCTGAGTGATATAAATAGCGTTAATGATTAACATTTTAAAGAGATGTTTGCATTAAATGTTACACTAGGATTTAATAAAATAAATTTTGTACTAAAAATTATTCTAAACTTTATATTACTAATAAAATAAAGAGGGCTAGGGCCAAATCATGTCCATCAATGGACTGATTAGGACTATAATGATGATGATGTATGGCTTAGTTTAAGGTCTGATGATGGAGTCGGAAGTTGGTCATAGGAACTAATGAACGCAATTAGATAACATTATCGTGTTTGGGCTCTTTGGAATGGTCTTTTTGAGTACTACACGCCTAGGTGCTATTCCAGATCTGACGATAATTATTGAAGGTGGCCTTAGAAACTACAGTACGCAACAAGCGTATATAATAACTCCTTCGTGTTTGGGCTCTTTGGAATGGTCATGTATTTAAAAAAATATTTATCATTTGAGAACGTATTTATTAAATATCAAATTACTTACGGAATATTTCTAGCGGATAAAGCGATACCTCGTTCAATTATTTTACCCTATTAGTAAGTTTTCTTGATAACTCAATATTTGTAAATCGACTACGAGTAGGTACTCTACTATGCCTTGTATGAAAACACAATATATTATTGTCCATTGCCTACCAAACTAGCCATGAAATATTAATTACGCGAATGAACGGTACCCGAGCAACTCATTAATTAAAATACGAGTATATATTTGGCCGAAATATTTCAAAGAGACGAGCCCAATTAGTTACTTTAATAAAAGTTTTCCATTCGTAATTATTTTGCGTAACATACACTTCCTGCATTAGCTACTATGAAAATTTATATCTAACTCACTCGGGTTCTTTGCTCGGTGGCTGCTTTCCTGTGTTTTTTGTAAATAGTCGGCAAATGACTGATAAACGACTACACTATACACCGATATATTTAGATAAGATAAATCATGGTAAACCATAATTGGGGCAAAAACAAAAGCTAATCATCATTATCTTACGAAAAGTTTACAATGAACAAAGTTAACAACAATCTCATATTAAAAATTTTATCAGGTTTAGGAATCTGTCAAGACAGGAGTCCGCCTCGGTGAGCACCACCGCCTTATCTAATATATTTCTGCCGCCAAGCAACAATGCTTTCATTATTGTGTTCCATTTTGAAGGACAAGGCAGCGGCCGCAAATACGGGCATGAGGAATTTCATCTTAGTCCTCACAGTGACAACGCACCTGCGGTTCTGCATTTTTCTTGCCTGCAACCTAAATGCATTAATCGTAGATGCTATGGGCGACAGTTACCGCTTACCATCAGGTGGGCTGTCTGATCGTTTGTCAGTGCTAAGAAAAAAAATTTAAAATAATAGCTATTGCGGAACTGCACTGGTTTAGTGGTACCATGTTTGCGAGACCGATAACCAAGGTTATGTAACGTTCTCATAGTCCGGGAACTGGATGGGTGATCGATTCGTAAATTGAAAGTAGGTCGCCACTCGCCACTCGTCACGTTTTTTTGTTATGTAGGCAAACAGGCAAGCGGGCCCCCTGATGGAAAGTGGTCACCACTGCCTATAGACTTTAGCAATACCAAGAGTATCGCCAATGCGTTGCCCACATCTATAACACGTTGCTCTGGCAGCAAAAAGGCACATGCCCCTCCACCGCCAAAGCAACGGTTCACCATATTCCCACCCCATGGAGCCTTACTCACCGGCAGAAACACAATACTATTTCAAAGAGTATTGTTTAGCTGCAGTATTCTGTATGGTGGATGTCTGGTGGATTCAGTCGGGCGGCTCCAATTCGAACGGGATATCCCGCTATGCCCTACTTCTCTAAACTCTTGATAGGTGTCCAACGGTATTACCGTTGGCAAAGCAATGTTGAACAAGGTCTTTCGCTGGGGACCTCGACACTTGTTGTACAGTCTCGGCAAGCGATTGGCACCCCGTAATAGCTTGTATTATTATTAAAATGACAAAACCAACTACCTAAATTCGTTTAAATAATAAAAGAAAATAAAATTTATCAATAACAAATAAGTGGTTAAAGGTAAGCTAATAAATAAAACAGCTAAATGACGAATACAAGTAAGTCGCGGCCAGTCTCGGGTGCAATTTCATTAATGAAAATATTCCAATAGCTTCTCTAGCTTCATTACAGCTAAGCAAAGAACAGGATAGTAAATAAAGCGCGACACATACGGTGAAGATATAATAATAACATTCGGCGATAGTTCACGGGACGTAGAGAAAATTAAAACAAACAATTTGGAAAAAAAAATGGTTTTTTGTGCCAGACTGTGCACGGGCAGACCAATATTTTGTAGACCTCCTAAACGTCTTCATCACGACAAAGTGGATTTTTTTCTTGTGCTCGATGACGTAGGATAACCTACGGCGCCCTCACACTAAATATTATTTTCCCGGGATCAAAGTTACCTATCTCACTCAGGAATAATCAAACTTTCTATGAAAGAATTTTTAAAATCGGTCTTGTAGTCTTTGAGTAGTACTCATCACAAACCAAGACACAAATATTTCTCTTTATAATATTCGTATAGATAAAATGGAAACAGTTGTGCAAATGTGAGCAAATATATTTTATCATTATCGTGTATGAAGCGCTTTGACCGATGTATCTGTTGAATTAACATTACTTCAGATCGTTTTAATTCCACAAAACTCGTTGCTAAGGAATGACTTTGGAACAGAACATTTCCGAGACAATCTGAATAGAAATAAGAATTAAAAGTTTAAGCAACTTAAGTGAACACTTCAGGAGAGGTATTCGAGAATATCCACCTCTCTAACTAAAAGTTGCGCTACGAACTTACGTTTTACTGTCGCAAGTTTACATTGTATCATTGTATTTATTGTCCATTCTGCTCAGCGACGTTATTTACTGTCGATATTTTTTTTAGGTCTTGTGACTTTAAATATTTTTTTATTTTATAGTTTGTTGTACACAATGATGGCAACAGAGACAAGGCTAATATACATGACACAGAGGGCACTATTTATTTCCATTAAGAAATTCCTCAGTTCAGTCTCCAAATCCACTACAAGTCCAAGTCTCAAATTTTCATCAGTTTCCGAATTTAGACCGTCTTCATGATTTTCAGTCAAATTTCGATTCAAAAGAATCCTAGGATCACGGCCTTGGGATCGTTGCCATCAGCATCCAAAACCTTCCGAAACTCTCGCCAGAACGTCAGTCCACTTAGTTCTGAGCCTAACTACGCTCCTATTTTGTCTCGTTTTTTGTATACACTAGGCAGGCATTTGACCGTCATTTCGCCTGATGGTAATATGATGATAAGGCCAAAAATGGAGCATATCTATCTACGTATGTCTAGCCACCCTGTGGATTATTTACGGACGCACACGGAAAGACTGTTCGACTGATGAAAGGCGGTTACCGTCCGGGATATCTGCGACACCAAAGTATCAATATCTCTTTCAAAGTATCCAAAAATCACAATTATTTATTCCTCGCAATGCTTTTTATCAGGTTTGTGGTATGATTGACAATTGGTTCTACTATAATTTCGATCAGGTAATTACTGTAGGTTGGCCGTGTGGTGTCCGGCAGAGTAGAATAGCACCAACCCCTTACACTCGTGGGTGTCGTACAAGGCGACTAACTTTTCGAGGCAAATGATCAAGAGTGTCCGTTGTCTGGGAAATGGGCAGCAGCATTTTCCATTGTTATATTATAACACTGCGATCTCCAACCCGCCTGCCAAGCGTGGAGATTATGGCAATGACCTCCCCTTTCGTGGGAGAGGCCCTAAGTCCTGCAGTGGACTGTTATGGGCTGTGATGATGAATTACTGTAGAGCGCCTGGGATCGGACTTTATGACTCTGTTAACAAGGGAACCTTCCCAGATTGCCTGTTACCCGAATGCCACAATATTCTTACAAAATTCAAAACGTATGCTTCATCGTCCTTGAATGGTCCTAAACATGGGTGCAACTACCTCTAAAGGTGAAACCCATCCAATATTTCCATCTAATATTTGATTTCAAATTTGACTATATTAAATATCTGATTTGAATTCCTTTCAGGCTATGAATTGGACATACAAAGGCTTCGCAGTGCTAAATCAAATGAAGAAATAAATTTTTGTATCTACCATTTTAATACTAAATGATAAAATGTTACTTCACCTTCAAACAATACTATGTAATTAATAAACTTCAAAGAGTTTAAATTAATTTAGTTTATTACAAGTTACCTATCTTTTAGAAAATCACAACTAGAGTTTGAAGATTGAAAATTAAATGCACAATAAAGTTTATTTATTGTTTTAATATTTATTACCCGACTGTTGTGTGTATTGTATACTATATTGATAACGAAGAGTCAATTATAATTAAGTTTCTCGCAGCTTTCTTGATTCTCGAGTCGAATTTAAAAGCTCAGAGGAGCCTTGCTGTTAGAAGTGTATATTCCGTGATTGTCCAGATTAAAACTTTTGTTTACAAATTACTGGTATAACTTAACCTTTGCATGCCATTGTAGGTCCATTAGGCCACAAGGTGTTTTTAATTTTTAAAATCATGTTTGATTCCCAAATCCAGAAAACACTTTTTTTTAAATCTTGGAGTACTGTAATAATTTATATTCATCATAGTATAAGAAAGTCGCTTCCTGCCATCTGGCTAAATGTATGTACTATGTACGCTTAGATCTTTCAAACTACTCGACAGTTTTCAACAATAGATAGAGTGATTTGGAGGGAAGGTTTATAAGCAAGAAAAAAGGGTAGCTAGTAAATAAAACAAAGTCGATGTTATGTAAAATTTCATTAACGTTTTTCCCTACTGTTGAGATATGAGCAGTATCGCACAATTAATTTTTTTTGACATTTGTAATTTAAACAAGACTAGTGGACCCGGCGTGACGGCTTGCGTCCTACCCCTACATACACCTTCTTTACCCTTACTATCCTTTTTTCTTGCATATATTTCTTGGAGTGATTTAAAAGGGAGGTTCCCTCCCTCATCTATTGTTGAAAACCGCATTAAAAACGTAGTTTAAAAGTTCTAAACATACATAGAAACAGACGGGGTTAGCGACATTGATTTACACTATGTATAGATATGCTTTTCACTTCATTAATTTTATCACGTTAAGTATAGAAATGAGGCATAATCGATGGATCCATCAGTGACAAACGTTTGCTGCAATCAGACGGACGCTGCGGCTTGCAATTAATCAATCAGTATGCACACACGTAGATGCGTAGTTAGTAATCATGTAGGTATATCGTGCTAAAAGCATGGCTAACGGGAACTGCCGAGTGGAATATAGTTACATATAAAAATGTGTGGTTCATGTGGTGGAGTATACCCGGATTGAGCTTGCGAGACAAGAATTGTTTGTTGATTTGACAAGGAATTTTTGGACGGCTTATTAGCAGTATTCTATTTTGTCAACACTCGGTAACTCTTTACCAATTGTAGCTGCCAATTCTAACGGTGTTGACTTTGGAGGCGAGTGCTTTATATTGGGCATGTTAAATAAAAGTCAATATAAAGTTCAAATTAACTGTTTATTTTATAGCGCTTTGAGTTCAAATTGCATCGTAGTAGGCCGATAATGCGTAGCGGATAGCAGATGTGGCGCGTAGAAGCGTTGAAGGCGCGTAGCTGCAGCGCTACGCAGCTAGACGCGTAGTTATTGAAACTTTTGACATTTAAGGGACCATACATTTTCTATTTAGTTTACGTGAAAGGTGCACAATTTAAAGGCTTATTACACTTTGCTAAATTCAGTATTGTTACAGTAAATTTTTTTGTATAACTTATAATGCTACGCGACGTTCCGCTTTGCGAAAGGCGTGGTACAAAAATGGCCCTTATTCTATGAGCAATGCATCCACTTTGATGTAGATCTCACGCTTTTAGCTTCTGAATTCAGATGACTGAATTTAGCCAACTGTAAAAAGCCTTTTAGTTATAAAGGAAATTGGACCCTAAGTGCTGGAGCGCAAGACTGGCAGATTAGTGTAAAGGCCAAGGTAACTCGATGAAATCCGCCTATAATTCCTGATAGCCTGATTTGTGCAAGATGAAGATGACCTAATTAGCTAATCACAGTCAAACCATCGAGAATTATAGCCATTTCCATATCCAATACCTCTGATAAGTATGGGATCGTTATACAAAAATGCCAAAGGACAATTTACAAGGTAATTATGTTTCTAAAAACTATATATTTTTATTAAAACATTATCTATAAATGTATGAAGTTGGATCCTAAAAACACCCACCTAAAATTAAATGAAGTATTACAAATCGTATTATCATAGAAGTGTGGCATATCAGAAACTCCATGAACTGAAAGGTGGTTAAGAAAATAAATAGCATCTTATTAATAAAAAAATTTTTTTGCTTCATATGGACACCATTTATTTCAACACTTTTCTGAATACATTCATTTATTTTTTGAATAAACTAACGGATTTTCTTTTATCTATTTATCTCTCCAATTTCAATTTCATTCGAATCAAACTCAGAAATCCGGTACAGTGTTGCACGTGCAATATCCATAGGTATTCACATCCCCAGTGCTCGGCACACTACTAACTTAACAAAAGCCATTTACTAACTAGTACCAGATTGATGGGCTATCTTCAACTTGTGACACCAGTACTATCCAGACACGTAGCAGATATTCCATTTCCTAAAGTGTAACATCGACGTTGATGCATTTCGCTAGACTCGCGGCTTGGAAACCTCAAACTATTTATTTGAGAGTATTTCGAGCATTGCATCTCAAAAGTTGTGTCTAGGAGGGGCTTGCGGCTGGAACTTGTAACTGTTAGTGTAAGAGGATTGCTGCAAATGCTTTGTAAAATTACGTGTAACCTACTCCACCGTCTTAACGGTTCCGAAGTTTGTGTTATTATTTTGCCTTCACATAACTGTAAATGCAAGGTTTCGCTTGATATTCGTTCTTCTTTTTTACTAGTGGACCCAGCGCAACTTTTTTCGCGTACACCTACTTTATCAATAACTATATTTTTGTTGCTAATAAACCTTCCCCTTGGATAACTCTATCGATTGTTGAAAACCGCATTTAGAAAAATCTGTTGCGTAGTTTTAAAGATCTAAGCGTACATAGGGACAGGCGGCGGGAAGCGACTTTGTTTTATACTATATACAGAAATACGAAATGACCGTCTCGTGTAGGTACAAAGTATTCCATTGAAGCATAAAATGAAGTTGAACTGTAATGATCAGGTATCAACACCAAATACCCTCGACATAGAAAATAGTTTAAAATATGCATATCGCGTATATTTGTCTCTAATTTATATTCTTAGCATCGGAGTTAAAAAACAAGCAAACAGCTTTACGACACTAAACTAACAAAGATTCATGAATTGTTTAGATGGCAAAAGGTCGCTTACACTGTCGTAACTTTAAATAGCAATTAGGTCATTGGATTGTATGGGTTGTTACTGCGATCAATATTCCGTAAAAATACGGCTGAAAAATATTCTAGGAAAGTTAAGGCCGGACCGTAAAATCATTAACAATGGATATATTTTTCAGATTCCCATTTTAGAACAAATACCCCTTAGGGCCCCGGGGCCCTCACATGCCGCGCGGGTGCGCATCCGGGACATAACGGTGACATGATGATGATTACCCCTTCTAGAAATAACCAACTATTAAAAAGCGCGGCATCGGCAACAGTCCTAAACAGTTCTTTCAACTTTAAGCTTTTATTTTATTTTAGTGTAATTACTATCGTGTTTTATCTCTTTCAATCGGCACGGCTTGCACAAGTGTGCATCCCGCGCGCGACGAGCGAGAAAAGGTGCGACATAGCATAACTATCTCTTTCATCGTAGTATTGTGAAAAGAAATCAAACTCTCTAGCGGCGTGAGCTGTGTCGCGGGCACAGTAGTGCTAGCCGTACAGGTAGCCCATTTGTCTCTAGGCATTACAAACGCAACTATCATCAATTTATAAAACGAATAATTTAATATTAATAATTTATAAATTAATAATCATCTTGGCGTTAATGTCCCGGTTGTGCTCTCGAGAATGAGGGCCCAGGGTCCGCATTGAGCATGATCCAGAATTTGGCGATCAGGTAAGTGTACAGTACAGTACAGTGGAGTGACTACCATCTGAACCCGTGACCCTGCTACCCCACTACAAACACTCGAGACGGGCTGTCATAATGATAAGTAGGTATAGGTACAACGACTCATGGAAATTGTCGTATTAATTTTGCGTAGGTGAATGGTCGGGACAGATGCGCGTGCGCGCGCGTCCCTGACTGGCTGCGTTATGTTATGGCGCAGGTGGCGCGAGGTGGGCCCCGGACGGAGGGCAGGGACGTACTCGGACGGCGCTTACCTCAAGGCACCGGCCGACTGCACAATTCACACTGCACATGTTACTCTGCAATATAACTAATTATGACCGGTATAAGGTATTTAGTGTATATTTGTATTTCATATATGTTATGTACATTTGTCCGTGCAAACCAGCGCTCCGGTTCACGCCGCATAATGCTGAGTGTGGTCCTTTTTGCACAAACACACCACCACAACACGTGATCAATTACACTTCACAACAAATACAAAATCAAGTGGGTATATACATCGGCACTGTGTAGTCTTCCCGTGTATTTTATGTTGTAATAGTTGTGTTCTTTTTATGTCTTTTTGGTTTATTGTTTTTTTTTTATGTTGTGGTGTTGTTGTTTGTGTCAATAAATTCTTTCTTTCTTTCGACCATGGGAACCTGACCAGATTGGATCATGGTTACTAATTCAGTTGCCTGAATTTGCAGGTTTCATCACGATGTTTTCTCTCACCGTAAGAGCATCGGTTGGAATTCAACTAATGATGATGATGATGATGATGACAGAACTCAGAAAAGAGTCATTGGTACATGGCCGCAGCGGGATTCGAACCCGGTACCCCTCGCTTACGAGTTGGATACTCAACCACTGACGATCGTTTTTTATTCTATTATTTTACAACAATAATGTATTATATTACCAATAGTGTGAAACCATAACATTATACACGGTCTCGTATTTCACACATTTAAGCACGCGTTAAACCGTGAATAGCACTGGTAGTCATGTGAAATGAAAGTTTTTATTGCAACTAAAAGTTACGATGTAGAGTTGCGGTGAGCGCGAGTTGATTCTGATTGTTTTATGTCTGAAACGAACAATTTGTGCAGTATGAACTTTGTTGTAGAAGATCGAAGGTTAATTTTCAAACAACACGACATCATTGCCCACATTAAGGACACTAATCGAAATGACGCTATGATATTGGTTGGCTACCATAGAACATGAAGTCAAATACTACATAAATTGGTCTGTACCTAGTATTACTAGTAGAACTCCGCGGTTGAATCACGCTAAAAATGTTGATAAATTATTGAACTTTAATTTTAAAAAGAAAGAATGAAGGTAAAAAAATCAAAGCAAGTAAATGGAAACTGTTGGCCGAGTGGTGTCCGGCAGAGTAGAATAGCACCAACCCCTTACACTCGTGGGTGTCGTACAAGGCGACTAATGTTTTCGAGGCAAAATATCTTAGAGTCTCCGTAGGCTGGAAAATGGGCAGCAGCGTCTTCCATTGTTATATTTACAACACTGCGATCTCCAACCCGCCTGCCAAGCGTGGAGATTATGGCAATAACCTTCCCTTTCGTGGGAGAGGCCTTAAGTTCTGCAGTGGACTGTTATAGGCTGTGATAATGAAATGGAAACTAAACGTCCATACCGGTAATCTAACTATCTTCCGTAGACACGCCGCAAACAGGAAATAAAAAAGCCTTATTCAGTGTTGCTACAATACACATAAGAAAGAAGATAAAAACAGAACCGTAAGATCAAACTACAAGGAAATTTCCTTATTTGTTCCGTGTGATAATAAGATAATACATACAACAAATAATACCTACTTACATAGTTTTTGTCTACGGCCAGGATGTGAGTTCACGGGTTCACGGGGCTAGATGGCGCTGTGTGAATTTGTCCACGAATATTAATTTATTTTATTTTATTGTTATTTTTTTTCTGTAGGCCAATTCAGTTGCTCCCATTACTACAACGCTTCATGACGGATTAACTCTTAAGGTCGTACGAATTGTCGACGATCGCAAACTGACAAACAAGTTAGAACACTGCCTGACCGAAGAAACTTTGTGTGTTCTACCGGCTGTACAACGGGGAGTGTACTGAGGAACTATTAAATCTAGTGCTAACAGCACAATTCCGCTATCGCACCACCTGCCGCGGGCTGGGTACTCATCCCCAATACGTAGATCCTTTAATGGTGCCAATCGCAGATTTCAAGAGAAAGAACGTTTTTCGCTCGGATGATTTAGGTGTGGAATTAGCCGCAGTATTTCCCTTGGACTATGACATGGGATCGTTTAAGAGGTATATTAGAGATCTCCTTAGAGTCGGGCAATGCATTGGTAGCGCCCCTAGTGTTGCAGATGTCCACAGGCAGCGGTGACCACTTTCCATCAGGTGGCCCGCGTGCCTGTTTGTCTGCCCTGCCGTATTACTTTAAAAAAAGGTCGTTGCCTTCCACGAGTGCAAATTATCATTACAATCATTTTCTGTACCAAAAAACAGTCGAGATTACGATCGCAGCTTATTTTAGCTTCACACACGCCGGCGCGGGGAGTTCACGTCTGAATGAACACAGCCCTCTGGGTAGGGGTCTGCTAAATATAAAACCACACGTTCTCATTTGTGATCGATAATATACACCTATACCAGGCACTTGCATACCAGTTGTTTTGTGATAGTTATATTGTTGTTGAGAAAGGTAATTTTATTAATAGTAGTGGTCCCGGCGCGACTTCGTTCGCATTCACCTTGACTTTTACCTACTTCTTTTTTCTTGTTTATAAACGTTCCTCCTGAATAACTATATCTATTGTTGAAAACCTCATCGAAAACCGTAGCGTACTTTAAAAAATACAAGATACGGCGGGAAGCGACTTTGTTTTATACTATGTAGGTATATGTATAGATTCACATTTGACATTTGAAACGTGAATTTGATTTTGGGAAAACTATGCGGACTTATACGCTTTAAAGGCAAGACGAGTTGACCTTAATACCGTGGAGACTAGGCAGGTGCTTGGTGTGATACATGATATGTGTGTACACATTGGCACCGCCCCATTTACATGCAACTGTCTGTCATGCCATTTCAGATGCCGTAAACGCGGAAAACCGAAAATGCAGCCAATACTAGGACCTACATTTTGCGGTTTTCTTTTAAACGATCTCTCGACTCGTCTCTACTAGGCCACTGGTGACCGCAGGGCTGGCAACTTTTTCACTCAGAGGTTGAGCCTCAACATGTTTTGGAGGTTCTAACAGGTTCTCAGAAGTCGGGATATGGCTGGCAGTGAATCGCATATAAGGATGCACAATCACATAAAGCTGTTGCGTTTTCTACTCGTATCGATAGACATAACACAGAAAAAGAAAAATAAATCACATGCATCATTCAAATTGTTTCAATTTTTGAAAACGAGGTCGTTTCACTAATACTTAGACGACATCAAGGATCTATACATGTTAAAAAATCTAACTATCGACCGTGTAGCCTATATAGCCCACAGTGTGGAGTAAGCCAGTTCAGCCGCGGGCTACCGAAATTGACAAATCGCGTGAGAAGCTCCCACCCGGGCTTTAACAACGGGCCATTTCAGACCCATTCTCACTACAGGTGTTGGACAAAAGAGCCGCTTCGTCACATACAAATGAGGTTATTTGTGTAATAGGAAGTAGGTAAGTAGCGCACAGGTGCAGATTTAAATTGACCCACTTTTAGGTAGATTTGTAAGTCGTTTTGCGTTACTATTAAGTTCAATGTAGTCGAAGATTAGTCTTTGTCGTGTTGACTTAGTGGTTGAGGTTTTCTGCTCTATTAACATAATCAAGTAAAAGGATCACTCGCCGAAGGAAATATAGGGTAAAAGCCGGATACTTGCCCCAGTGGGATAGTTGCCCCAGTTTTGAATACACTATGTTAGGGATGTTGGTGCCGTTAGCGGTTTATCATAATTGAAAGAGCCCCTCCCGAAGGCCTCAGTGCCATGTAATCCATCAGCGTAGGCGCACGCGTTTTGTCCTTGTGAGCAAAAATCTTCCGCGCTGTAGCTCTGACGAGCGTCAAAATTATTTTGGTAAGTAATTAATATTGAATATCTTTATTACCGATTATAGCATCAGTCTACTTTTTAATTCTATACATGCATTAGAGTTTAAATTACATTGTATAATATGTTATATTGTTTAATTAGTCTTATTTATTTCACAAATAAAAAGGGCAACTATCCGTATCAAAAAGGATAGTCGCCCCATTTACTTTTGCGGATAGTTGCCCTTAGGGGCCCCTAGGGGCAACTACCCGCACCTATATTTAAAAGGACTCTGAGCAGATCGTGGTTGGTGTGGAACTCAATACCCACATGGTCCAGAAGAGGGCCAAGATGAAATGGAGAAGAAAAAGCAGGAACGCGGATCCTGTCTGACAGACGCCGGATGGTGATGATTTTATGGTTTAAATAATTAAAACTAAATACTATATTTTTCCAATAATTATTAATATTTTGAACAGTGCATAATAATGGATCTGAGTAAATAATAAACATTGTTTATATTCAACAAAATCATAGTGAGGCGTCTATCCCCGCACGAGGCAACTATCCCCCGAAGCATTTTTACCGTGGGGCAACTATCCGCCACAGTAGGCAACTATCCCCCTTTTGAGAGGTCAAGTAAAACAGGATTTACTCAAAACCAATAGTAATTACGTTTACGAATATAGGCTATTATAGAACATTAAGGACCTATGTTTTTATATACATATTGCATATTTCTTAGTAAGTACATATTTCTTCAGAATAGAGTTTTTTCGAAAAGTGTGGCAAGTATCCGGCTTTTACCCTACTACGCGGAGTAGACTTACGCATGTGTTGTTGCAAGTAATTTGAGTTTGAGTCTGAGATCCGTTAAGATCCAAATCCGAGAGAATGACCCTTGTTTCCCAACTTTCGAACATAACAAAGTTACGTTACCAGCACTGGTAGGGGAAAACTTATACTTGGTATAAAATATTTAATGTGGAAGGAACGTGTGTTTCCCTTATATAACCAATATGGTTGACCGTTGATGGCTAATTACGTAACTCTGTTGCCAACATTTCTGTGATTTCAATTACTGAAATTGTTACTTTTGCGATTACGTATGATCGATTTAATAGTTTCTTTTTATTGCATTGGAGCTTTGTTAGCATCTGAACCCATGAAATCGATTATACGGAATTGCGAAAAAAAAAAAAGCAATCATTGAAATCAGATAATTGTTGGCAACAGCGTTACATAATCAGCCTACTGTTAACAAACTGGTAAAGAAAAATTACTGTTACACAACTAAGCATTTTACGAGTAGGTAATGTTTGTTACCTTTACATAAACATATTGTTGAACCATTTGAATTCGATTCGTATGCGAATTGGCAATTTATCTCTTTCACACTCAGCACAAATTACCACGACCAAAATACGACGCCTGTAATGTATGAGAAACAAAGAACCAGAGAAAATATTTCTTTTCTTTTAGAACGAACTCCGAGGTCCGATGTCTGGTTCAAAATTCGAGTTCTGTTCCAGTTTTCTATAGTCCGTGAAGTTTAAGTTGGCAAGAAAGCAATTGAATCAAAATGTTCCAAAATCCAAGGTATAAGGACATACTTAATTATACGGAGTATATTAATTTATTAGACTGAATTGAACAATTTCGGACAAACTACTAAAAACTTTGAATATTAAAATGAATAGTAGTTACTGTGGGCTAGTTTATTTACTTTTCCGTTTATTAGATGTTTAAAGGTCAATTCCGCCATGTTGTTGGTATATATGACTGAAGTATTTTATTGAAAAGGGTCCCTTAGAAGTTCATTGAGGGTCCACGTTAATAGTGTCCGGCCGAATATCCAACTGCGGTTGTTTTGGTCAACAAACTACTTTTGGACCAAAAACCCGGAATGACTAATAAAGCTGGCCGGGAAAATTAAAACCACATTATTATGGACGAGCCACTCGCTGCGGTTTCATGTCAAACACATAAACACGTGACATTACTCTTCTGTTTCATTATAATCAACTAGGCTTGTAAATGAGCAGTATAAGGCGCTGTCCTATTTGACAATCGTGCGACCGTTTTTAAGGTCTCCTATTGGTCTGGCGACGTCCGTCGTACGACTGTGGTCGCACGACCATTGCCACTTAGGACAGCACCTAAGACTGGTCCTTCAACGAAGGTAAAGATACGGGTCTACTTGTTTGTCAAAACTCTTCTTGTAGATTTTGATATTTTATCCTTCAGTTTGTAATTATTTTAACTTCACTGTAGAAAGAAATAATGTATTCTCTCCCACCAGTTTCGCTAAAATTTAAATAACCTTTCCCTAGTAAAAGCAGACGGTAGTCAATTTAGAGCACGAATAATAGTTGGAAAAGAAATGAAGCTGTAAAACACATTTTCTTATGGAATTTTATTCGTTTCGGAACTTAGGATCTATCACGCTTAAGTACGGTCCAGTCGGCGGGTGCTTGCTATATTAGTTTTTTGGGCGAGCTACAAGGGTTGGAAATACACTGGGATATTATCGATGGCAGTGAATTTACGAGGTACTAGGTCGGGCAGCTCGTTTCGGGGGATCGCAGCGAAAGCTTAGGAGAGTACGGCAATTTGCTGACTCACAGTCCACGTTGTTTTGATAGATTCCGCTGAACTTACCTATCTGTCTTCTTTTATAGAATACCGATGCTCAAGAACATTGTCTAGATAGCTTACTTTTGCAGGGTACTGTTACAAAAACGATATTTTTAAATAAGGAAAATGTTTTTGCTTTGCGTTTTTGGTGAAAAGGCGTGAGGTTTGTAACCCATCGGGTTGGGACATCGTAGGTAAAGAAAAAATTAACATGATCCATTAACTCTGTATATTCAACTTTTAGGTGCGGCCGTTCAAGGTCGCACTTCTTAGCTTCTGGCCTTATGGCTCTTATCTACGAATTGAATACCGGGCTTACAGAGTGGTTATTGTACATAAGGCAACTATAAAATCTGAGTCCGATATAATACTGCATAACAACAAACTCTATAGTAATCATGATTATCGGTTAAAACTCAATACTCATCAACCAAAACATTAATAAAGCAAACTGTGCTAAGTTGCTAAATCAATATTAGCAATTCCTCTTCCAATGCACCCAGTAACTTTCAGTTCCGAAATACAATACAAATAATTACTAACACCACAAGGATAACAATAACGCCTAATCATGGATGAACCATGCACATTGCACGTGGTTGCCATCGGCTGTTGATTATCGAACCTACTGATCCCAACGACGTCATAATAATACGGTAGCACGTCATGCGACTCGGATTTACGTCGGTTTTATGTATTCTACGTGCAAATGCATCCAATTTGCAGTAAAGCACAAACCAAACGTACCCACCGCATGATCTTTGTGCGACAGTGGTTCTGGAAGTTTCGTGTTACTTTTTATTAAGAAGAAAATCATCTTAGCGTTAATGTCCCTGTTGTGTTTAAGCGTACGAGGGTCGAGGTCCACCTTTACTGTCATCCAGGATTTGGCCGATTAGATCATTGCAGTTGCGCGACTGTCATCTGACCTCTGACCCTGACATATGACCCTGCTTCTAGGGAAACCTGACCATTGGTTTCATCACGATGTTTTCCGACACCGTAAGACCATCGTTTAGCATTTAACTGTTCTGTAGCTAGTACCTATACGTACTGATATGATGCCTTAATATAGAAAAACGAATTTTAAGTCCATATTAACCCAAGCACATTGGTTGTGTGCTTAGCCGGTGTTTACAACCTGCTATTATTAAATTGTTTATAAATAGCTTGCTCTTGACTCTCAAGATTATTATCTTTTGACGACCTGACGACTTGACGACCTGAGTGGTTGAGTTGGTTAACATCAGTAGCCGGTCTGCCACGCAGAAGGCCCGGGCTCGATTCCCGGCTGAGCGGAAATTGAAATGATAAATTTAAATTTCTCTTTCGAGTCTGGGTGTAATGTGTATGAGAAGTATATATTTAAAAGTATATAAATAGTTTATCAGTTATAATAGGACCACGGTAAGTCCGAATCAACTGAACGTAGTAGAAATTATGAAGTGTGGATATGGCAATAATCTGTCCTTGTCAGTCCTTGTCAGTCCTCCTTGTAAACATCCAGTTATTTGGTCACGATTAGCTTGAACTATTGTCTAAATAATTAATCATGGTGAAAATTATCTTGTTTGTTATGACTTTTATGAATGACGGTCTATGTCGGATAAAAAACTTGGCATAAGTTGCCATACAGATATTTTATTTTTATTTTTTTAATATGCGGTTCGGACTAACCGTGGTTTTATTATATCTAGCACCTATAACACGGGCTTGGCTTACATTGGGGCATGATGGCGCTGTGTAAATTGTCTAAGATTTGGTGGTCTAAAAGTGGAATCAATGAAATTACGCTGTACCAGTTTAACAAGATTGTTGTCCAACAGTTTGAGGTCCACTGGCACAGATTGTTTCATAATGGTTCCGTTTTATACGTTCATAGGTCTCATTATTTTTTACGACAGTTGAATGCTAACGGGCTGACCATACAGGGCGGGGGTGATCGAACCGTGAACAATGCCGGTCGTAACGCCCTATGGAGTGAGAATCTTTAAAACGTTCATGAACGACCCTTTACGACGTAAGTCTTCCCTCACGTTTTAGCGGTTAGTGGGAAAGTTCGAATGTGGAGACTCAGAAGTGGTTTTACTGGACGTCTTTATAGTGACATTAGCACTAAGCGTTTACTAGGACTTATCGGTTAGATGATAACATTATAATAATTATCTTAGCGTTAATATCCCGGTTGTGCACTCGCGCACGAGGGCCCTGGGTCCGCCTTGACCATGATCCAGGACTTGGCAGATCAGGTAATTACAGTGTAGCGACTGCCATCTGACCTCCATGGCCTGAACCTGACCAGATTGGATCATGGTTACACATTCAGTCGCCGGTTTCATCACGATGTTTTCCTTCAATGTAAGTTAGTATTTAACTAACTCACAGTAATTGGTACAGCTTACATGGCCGCAGCGGGATACGAACGTCTCGCTTACGAGTCGGATACCCTATTATCCTAACCGCTTGGCCACCGACGCTCTAGGTAATAACATATATAATTAGATGTAGTTATTTTGCTGTTTTTATATTGTTATTGTTAATGTAGTATTCGTTTATTGGTTTCTATTTTAATGTTGTGTATTTATATCTATGGGCTTTTGTTGCCTGAAGTAAATAAGTAAAAACACACACACTAAAACGCTTACGCCATTTCACAGGAACGAACTAAAAAACGAATAGGCGAACCACAACGAAAAATAGACCAACTTCTTTTTTCTAGAGCTCCACGCTTTCATCACTATGGTTTCCCATCACGGCGGCGGAGCGAGCAAATGTATTTCACGGAAGCATTTAATTTACAACTTGCATTTTCATTATTCCCGGCCGTTGGCTTCAAACGCTGCCGACGCAAATGATTTCACTCCGCCACTCTTCGCACACACTTTTGCAGCATATAATTGGAAATGGGCGGCACATTCGCGATTTCCACCTGGTAATTGCTTTATAATTCAGACCATTCCGCGAATTTCTAGCGCGGTACCGTGGCGATTTGTTGCCAAAATTGTAATTAGATTAGGGGCTTAGCGAAACGAGCATAGGGGCTTCCATGCGGAGCGTAACCGCTAACCAGCCGTTTCAACAGAGATTATACAGGAAAGATGTAATCATGTCGTTAAAATGTGTAAATGAGCTTAAACAAACAAATTGGTGCTGCAAATATTTGATATAAAAAAATTTGTACATTGTAAAGACAAAAGAAATTAGTGTGTAGCACGCCTCACCCCCATTAGGCTTTATAACTAGGTTAACATAAGTAATAAGAGTCGTTTAAATGCCAAATGTACGCAAGCCAATGAGCATCATTTCCACATTCCCGTTAAGCGCCACATTGCTGGAATTTGCAAAGAATAATGGAACTGTTTACAATGCACCTATAATAAGAAATATCTTATGACATACTTAAGCGAACCCTGGGCCCTCGCGTGCTGCTCGGGGGCGCAACCGGGACATAATATATTAATATTAAAATAATATCATCTTATGACATACAAACTGAAAAGCTCTCAGCGCTTACTAAGTTAATCCCAAGACGCACTTAAGCCATAATAGTACTAGTAGGTTAGTGGTGAATTTGTATGTAGGTGTGTAGTTTGCGTTAAGGTGCATTTACATGTGTAATGTGTGAATGGAATTGTAACATTACGTCACTAAACACCCCACAACTTAGCTCTCCTGGGAGATAACTTGAAACATTAAACGAGCCGCCCTCGTAAACATAATCATTTGTAAGTTAAGGCCAAGTAGGTATAAAAGCAACGTAGGTACAGTGCAAATTGTATTGTAGTGTAATGCGTGCATAGTAAAAGGGCACATATCGTATACTAAACTGAAAGACATGTGTCCTTTTAGTATTTAGGCATTCAAATAATTTCTGAAAGAATGTCAAAATTAAAGACCGTAAAGTAAATACTCAGTAACGTATTACACTTGTATGCAATGAATGTTGAGCTACTTGTTATTAAATCTATATATTGTTGTGATGTGGTGTCTCTGTTAAGCAATAAACGTTATATATCCGAAAATCCCCTTAAAAACCCTTAGTCACACATGCATAAACCCCATTAGACAAGGTACCACACCGTGAAACACCTGTAATCCCCAACCCCCTTAAATGAAATAACAAGGTGACACATGGCGCAAACGGTTGCGTTCAACAATAAACCAGTTATTACTTCACGTAACTTATCAAATTGCTGTTGGTTAACACTTTATCTCAAGGGGTCTCTTAGAGAATAATTGTGGCAATAAAAATGGTATTAGGACTTGTCATGAATTATCATGGCGGTCATTAAACGTTATTACCGTTGCGTCGATACTCGGTGTATCTTTAGGTGTCTTTTGTGAGAAGGAAGGTAGTAAGGAAGGTAGGTGTATTAAAATAATGGATTTTTTGGGAAGTCTATATTATAATGAGAAGACATATTGGTTGGTTAACGCGTTTTCCTTACTTTCACTCAGTGCCTTGAACGCAGCTGAGAGTTCATATATTTAGCCCAGTGTGAGTTCTATTAATTGTGCTATGTTCGGCTTATGTCTATGTTACTCTCCGGGTCTAAGGCAAACTCTCTGTCCAAATTTCATAGCGAACGCCCCAACCTTTTCGAAGAGTACTCCGAAAAGACAAACAAAGACTTTGTACTCAAATTTGAATGAACTCATATGTGAGTTCGAGACATATAGAAAAGTGAGGCACCTGGCGAAAGTCAAATAAGAGGGAAAGGACCGGCAGTGAATGCGTTAAAAAAAGGTCCAACCAGGCGATTAGAGTGGTTTGTCGGTTAGTAATATACGTACCCGAGAGGTCTGTTCATTTTGCAGTAGTCTGTACCACACAGGTCGGGCACGTTAAGAGTTGGTAGTCTGGGGTTGAGAAGACCTGTAATGATTACGTTCATCATGTTTGATAGTCTCCAATCAGTTAAAATCGGTGTAAAAATGGCCGCTTTACGAGCGTTGAAAAACTACTTTCGACACCGAATTTTTGAAACACCGCTACAGGGGTTAGACAAAATGACAATGTACTTTAAAATAAAGACTCCATGAATAATCTATCTTAGTATAAAAATCCATGAGTGTATTCAGGACTTTGTATCAACAAGCGTGTACCCGGCCGATTGTAGCAGTTCCCATAACCTAAGGCCATTTGCAATATCGATATATCATAAATATTCACAGATGTGACACTGTAAAACTCTTTTCAAATCCTTTTAATGAACCATAGAATATTGTACCGTCTAAGAAATAGCGATAGTTTCCGCAAGATAGTTTCACATGTGTCATTCGTAAATACATAGTTTTGACCCTATATCGCTGGGCTGTAATATCAGACTTAGAGGAGGCCCATGTCCAACCAACGGTGGTTAGTTATGGAATATTAGCGACCATCATGATGACGATAAAATCACTCTATAATAAAATATTTGCGGTTAACAAAAGTACATAGTCAATATAATCTATTCATCTATATCTACACATAGTATAAAACAAAGTCGCTTCCCGCCTTCTGCATCTGTGTAAGCTTATATCTTTTAAACTACGCAACAGATTTGAATGCGGCTTTTAATAATATACAGTGATCCAAAAGGAAGGTTTATAGCAAAAAAAAAGTAGGTAGGGGTAAATTAAATGTACGCAAACGAAGTCGCGCTGGGTCCACTAGTACTTAATATTTTTTTTGTTATTCACTCAGGTATAGTCCATAATCTATTGTTTACTTACACAGATAGACCAAACTGGATCGCACTGCTCATAGAATAAGGGTTTATTGTCGTTTCGTTTGGTAAGTGCGAAAAAGTGGTAAATATTATACATTTTTTACTTTTTATTAAAAATCTATCCCCAATATCCCTAAATAAAAGTCAAACTCTACGTGTGTAAATATATATTGCATGTGTTAGTTGAGTACAAAAATGTTATGTATAATGTCAGTAGTTTGGTATTAATATTGAAAAACACACAATTGGGGATTTTTTTTTGTCGAGTGAAGTTTATTTGATCTTATAACTGAATACGATTTTGACTAGACTAGATCCTTATCTAATATACATATTTTTTTTGATAATTAAAAGCGCTATTTTCTATATCTCAGATTATTCTAACAAACTAAAATTATGGGAAACCTGGCCTTAAACAGTACCATGGAACGCCTTGCCTTCTAGATTATTGTGTTGAAGACCATTACACGGCAAGGAAGTTCGCTTCATATTCATGATAGAAACACAAACAGACTGCATGTCAATCAGCTGCCTGCAACCGGAGCTCAGCCGCGTATCGACTCGTGATGGAATTTCCCCGGCTTCCAGTGCAAACTCGCATAACTCTGATTTAATATCGGGAAATATTTACTCACAGCACAAGCGAAATGGTCGAAATTCGACAGATTTCAACTGGTTGCGGGAAACAGTTTTCGTGTATTGACTATTACACACGGAACAACATTTGGGAGAGCCAAAGAGTTAAAGGCAAATATGTTTGCCCTTCTGGTTTTGGCTATGATGTGCTATGAAGACCAATATAAAAATAAAAATTCATCATTTCAATTTCTGTTCAGCCTGGAATCGAACTCCATACCACTTACGTGGCAGACCGGCTTGTTAATCATTGAACGACTAAGATAATCAATATTCGACTTTTTTATGACAAACGAATCAAAATCACAAGCCAAATAATATTTTCTTATCTTAATTAAAATCAAAACCGTGATTGCCAAAACTGTTTCAACGTCGTCAGTAGGATCTTTACAAAGGGAATTTCCTTTTTAGCCGTTTATAGAACAGGATTTTCGGAACTACTTCCGTGCAGGACCTTTTATTTACTTACTTGTTTCCCTCCCTTAATACGAAATCGTTACAATATCTGCAGGTAGGTAGATATGAGCAACGATCACTGCTAAAACTTGTTATTAAAATTGATACATAACAAAATATTTCCATGTTGTAAATCTATACATAGTATAAAACAAAGTCGCTTCGCACTGTCTGTCCCTATTGTAACGATCACTATGTACCATGAGCTCGTCACCGTACAATTTATTTATATATCATATGGTTGTAGTTGATGGACTTGGAAATGAATACGCATATCATACACAGACCAGTGTGTGGTTAAAATATAGTTTGCTTATCATGATTTCTTTTAACAAATGCTCTCAAATAGTTAACCAAAACTTGGTTTTGTAATAAACTTAAACAATTTATTTGACGATATTTTACTTCAAAAGCCCGTAATAAATTTACGCTATTGATTGGTTGGACGACAGGCAAAATATCGTGAATATCTTAAAGGTTTGGCGTCAAGTTATGGAACCCAAGAAAAAATACTCACAAGTGATAGTGATGTGAAGATATAAATGCGTTTCAACGAAATATCGAAATAAATAATTGAATAAAAGTACACCTAAATATTAAATGAGTCTAGAATTTAATTTTAATCTACTTGTTTGATGACCCACATTGATTTGCTTCATAGAAATTAAATATCTCTATACTCAGTCTGATGAAACATTACATCGAGTTTATAGTACCTAAAATGTCTTTATATTGTTTATAGTAAACAATATAAAGACATTTTAGGTACTCTCTACATTATTAATTTTGGTCTAAAGGAATTCCACATCGAATCCATTTGCTTACGTATTTTTGTTTGCGTTGTTTAAATTTAATCGACTCGGTAAATAAATAAAACGTCGTATGCCGTAATGTATGTAACATTTACACTATTTTCGGATTATCAGGAACATTTTGTAAAATTTATGGATGTGCGAACGTTGTAAGAGCAGTCACTTAGACCTCATAAAATTAGAAATGTTTAAATTTTTGTTTGTTTGTAATATTGAACTGTGGGAATTTTGAAGATAAGAATTCAAAAGAAAGGTGGCCAGGGGAGTACGAACGAGACAGTCAGGTTCGGGGGCGCGTCGCGTGAACACCATCTTATCCATTTCCGTAACTAAGAAACCCGAGGCTTTTCCAAATTTCATTACAACTCGCGTGTGATTTGCTAAATTAATTAGTGCTTCATTATTTTGTGTTATTTTTCAGCTTTGTGACGTTTCTTTTCGTTCTCTATCTATTTCCTTATCTCCATAATGTCAGTAATTTGGTTTGTTTTGGATTTATCTTTGTTTCTAAGTTTCGAAAGCGTAAGTTACATTCTCATTGTTTTTGTGGTAGTAAAGAGTATTTATTAGGGCTCTTAGAGATTTCAATGTAATGATTAAAACACAAATTTTCGAGGAAAAGATTACCAAAATTAATAAATAAAAACTATAAAACTAACCTGGGACACAGTTTCGGATGTGACGAATGAGTCCGGCACGAATCCCGACTTGGTCTTCGATGGCCTAGGCGCTCTAACTAAGTCTACGCCTAGGTTTACCGCCGAATTCTGGTACGATTTTGACCCATGTTCCGTTTAATACCCTTTGTGCTTTTAAAGCTTTAATGACATTTTCCTACGGACATGAATCTCGAGTTTGGATCGACACCTGGTCCGAGTCGTTATCGTCCCTCACACTAGGCAACTTACACATGCGAAGTAAATAAAATTTAAATAATAGTCTCTCCTTTAACTCGTGAGTCGATAGATAGGACCATAATAATGCCTGATGAGATTATCGGAATATGTGTGACGGTTTGAGCGAAGTAGACAATAGGTCACTGGTTCGATTGATGTCAATGGCTTTGCTGGTTGGCTGAGATATGAGGTGTGATGGGAGTCCCAGTTTCCTTATCGATTAGGTAGGTTTTCCGAGACCTAACGTTAGGGTTTCGCAATCATAGGGTTAGAGTGGCCACAGAAGAAAGAAGAATCCGTTGCAGTTTCGAGTGCTGTCAAAGCTAAGTCGCATGTTTACTTTATACTTTGTTTGATTTTTTGTACGGATTTTATAAATTGTTTGACTATTTCGATTTGCGTGGATTACATTTAAATCATCTTAATTATGCGGATTTATGTTTCATTCGTTTATTTTTGAGGATTTTGATATTTGATTTTACTTTTATTTATGTGAACTAAATTTTATTCATTTGCAAATATCTTCCGAATATTCGTGCGGTTGAATTACAGAGTATTGCTATAAACTTACATATTCCTTGTGACGTTTTTCAAAATGTGTATACAACGTAATGGGTCTGAAAATTTAAATCAATAGCTAGACGATCACTCGCTTACGGCCAAATGACAATATGTGAAATGATATTTATTATGTTATGTCTACTTTTAATAAGTAGATACTCGTATGTGTGTATTTATACAGACAGATAGTTATTAGGGTGACTGAGAAGTTACACTATGTATCTATGTACGCTTAGATCTTTTAAACCACGCAATGGATTTTAATGCGATTTTCAAAAATGGATAGCAGATAGAGTACTTTAAGAGGCAGGTTTATAAATAAGGAAAAAGAGGGTAGGTGGGGTTTAAGTAGGAACGAAGTAGCGCCGGGTCTGCTAGTCATAATTAAATAATCAATGACTATGACTAAACCTAGCGCACTCGTATCATAATTCACTGTTAATAATAGACTCACGTGATGATTTATTACTTTATTTTTGGATTAGGTACTTACAACGTTTATGAATCATTATTACCGTGACTAAAATTATAATATGCCTAAGGTAGGTACCATAAACCAAAATGAAATAGTCGTAGAGCAGCCCCAATATATCAGTTACTTTGTTAGGGTATTTGGATGTCTAAGAATACCTAATGGAACCCTTAAATAATATATTAGGGTTAAATGGATTCCTCAGAACTGAGAAACTTTCTGAAATAGGTATTCAATTGAGGAGAATTAAGCCTTGTTATACAAACATTTATGTAG
This sequence comes from Blastobasis lacticolella, assembly GCA_905147135.1. Taxonomy (NCBI): domain Eukaryota; kingdom Metazoa; phylum Arthropoda; class Insecta; order Lepidoptera; family Blastobasidae; genus Blastobasis; species Blastobasis lacticolella. Next base: position 10,143,216 of record LR990053.1, read on the forward strand.
ATTTTCTAGTATATATCTGTGGTGTCTCGTAAATGGCTGATGGAAATTATGCATTTGTAGCTATTCATTTTTTTATTGGAATAACAACAGCTAATTTAATCATAAATACATATCTCAAGTACAATTAAGAACTGGGCCAATAACAGTTATCCACAGATTACGTGTTAATATGTGCAGTAATGTTAAAAAACCTTATTCGATTATTATCTTATCTTATTGTTGTAAGCTGTGAGACATACAAATAAAAAAAATGTATATAATCATGATTTCATGTATTGAGGCCGTGAAAGACACAGTACAAAATACGCACAGTGACACAGATCTAAAACGACCAATAATATTTTTCTACAGTATAAAAATTCTACAGATTCAGGAACAGGGACTAGGTAAGACTGTACTGGCAACATTTGTAAATCTCTCGAACACTTACTTTCTGTAGTAATAAGTGATGGAGCGGAGGAGCACGTGCTTTTTTCTTTGATTTTTGGAATATGTACCTATTTTTAATGTAAATATAATGATGTAGAGGTAACTTGTGTAGATAACGACTCTTTTCTGAGTTATGTACATTAGTTGGATTCTAACCGATGCTCTTATGGCGAAAGCAAACCAGCGCATTCAGGCGACTGAATGTGTAACCATGATCCAAAATGGTCAGGTTCCCTTGGTAGTAGGGTCACGGAGGTCGAATGGCAGTTGCTCCACTGTAATTATTTGCTTTGTCAAATCATAGTCAAGGCAAACCCCGGGCCTTTAATGCCAACATGATGATAATGATAATTGGTTATATTAGAACGTCCCAAGAACGTTCTATGAATGTTGAAGATTGAGCGTAGGTGTACCAGGTAGATATCTATTTCAGATGATCCGCTTACTCATATACACCTGATCTAACCATCTCTGTGTTCGTTTTGACTAAATGCACAATGACATTACAATAAAATAGTTGTGTGCAATTAAATTAAAAAAAAACGAATGCATCAAACGAAATAAAAGTTCATCAACGGACGTCATTGTCGGTAGGAAACTGGATCTGTCTGGTGCTCACATTAATTTACTACATAAATAATTAACTGAACCATTTACATTTACCATATTTACCACTTGTATACAGATACCTCCACGTAATATCGCCCTGTGGCCTTATTAAAACGTTAAAATGCTGCGCCATAGTTGTCGCGTGCGACCACAAATCGACAATTTGACATTCCAAACACTCCAGCAGCAATGTAAACGGCAGCTGTGTTTAATTAAATCACGTACAGAATCTAAAATGTCACAGATTCACTCCGAATTTCGCGACCGATACGTAAACATTTGCGGCTTATTTCAAAAAACGATACACGACATCAATTTTGGTGTATCCTTTATTAACTGAATACAAAATACAATATGGAAACAATTTCTTGGTCGAGTGTTTCTTTTTTGCAAATTCTGTTCCTAACATATTAACTGGGGCTGATTGTTATAAGGAAATCAACCATGCAGAAACAATAAGTACGAAAACCACTGAGATAGATAAAGATTAGACATTTTTATTGTAAAGGAATTGCCACAACAGCTTGTTGTTACCGTGTTGGAGCACGTCGTTGGAGGTGTCCATAGAACTCTCTAGACAAAGTACAGAGTGCGCCACTCCATGTGTGACCAATTGAAATGCTTTGTATATTAAGTATAAATAAAAATAATCATCATCTTGGCGTTAATGTCCCGGTTGTGCTCTCGCGCACGAGGGCCCAGGGTCCGCCTTGACCATGATCCAGGGTTTGACAGGTCAGGTAATTACAGTGGAGCGACTGCCATCTGACCTCCATGACCCTGCTACCAGGGGAACCTGACCAGATTGGATCATAGTTACACATTCAGTCGCCTGAATGTGTAGGTTTCATCACGATGTTTTCCCTCACCGTAAGAGCATCGGTTAGTATTCAACTAATGTACATGACTCAGAAAATAGTCATTGGTACATGGCCGGAGCGGGATTCGAACCCGGGACCTCTAGCTTACGAGTGGGATACTCTAACCGCTCGGCCACCGACGCTCTTTGTATATTAAGTATAATTAATTAAAAATAAGTTTAATAATGATTTTAGTATAAATAAGTTATTGTTCGATATAGCCAATTTTATTGCGGATAACAGCATCGAGTCTGTCCCCAAGAATTCTTTCGCTGCACGAACCTTTGTTTAATTTGAGCGTAATTACGCTAGAGACGTAATCGATACAACAATTTGCGTACTGAAAAAAATTAAGCATTTTATTTACTCTTTTTTAAAATTAAATTTCAAGTGCGTTGCCCAGGGTGAAAATGCTAATTTTGATATTGCTAACTAATCTCATCGTCTAAGACGTTCTCGCAAATTTGAATATTTACTTACTATGAAAAATAGGACCCCCTCAACTGTCATATCCGCCCGGTCTATTAGTCCTCACAGAGACAACGCACCAGTTCTTTCTGTATTGCTTGCAACCTAAATGCATGAATCGAATCTAGATGTTAGGTATAGGCGACAGTTACCGCTTACCATCAGGTGGGATGTCTGCTCATATGTCACTGCGAATTATATACAAAAAGGCATATAGGCGAAATATCGGTCTACTCGCACATCAAGGTAAGTAGAGCTCGTCTAATCTAAAATGAAGCGCCCCACTATCGCATTAACGCACACAAGCAAGTTTAAAATATGGACACAATACATATACAAATGCCGTTGTAATTGGTCATTCAGTTGCCGGTCAGATTCAAACGTAGGAGCACGCGTCGTTCATTGGCTCCCACACAGATGAAGTGTCGTTATCAATATTTGCACTCACACATCGAAATCAACTAACTAAGTAGTGGGGCGCGTCATTTTAGACTAGACGAGCTCTAACATATTATGAGTAGGAAATACTTTAAAAGGTATGGTAATCAAGATACGGTAGAGCCTGTCGACAAATGTTATTCATACCACAGACCTAAGTAGATTGACGGTTCCTTTTCATTCTTTTTTTTTCTAATATATTCAACGTACATTCTACGACACTCATAATTAACTTCAACCGAACAAAAGCTTCCATAGTCAGTATTCATTACCGAAATATCAATGAAAGCAGATGCCAGTGAAAAGGAACTAAGAACATAATTCTGGCCTGTACTCAAACTCAATTACAACTACTGTTCCCGTTTAATCACATTAGTCTGTTGGGAGGCTTCGTTTCGGGATTCACAGAGAGAGTACCGCGCCCAGGAGTGGCCAACAAAGGCTGTCAGCATGTGGGCTGCACAGGGTGGGACTTGGGGTCTTACAAAATATAGGTCGACTAATTGGAGGAAGGAAGCTTATAATAGTTTTCAGCAGCATGAAATGAAAAGGCATGTCTACTACTTCAATGACCAGCACCGCTTCCGCTCCCCTTTAGGTTGCAGATATTCTGGACGACGGTGGCAGTTTTCCATGAGATTGGCCGTCTATTCGTTAGATTCCCTTATATTCACTTTAATTCCTAAAATTGAAATGACAATGGATGGCCTTAGCCTCCCCCAATGAGCGCCAATACACCCCGTTCTTGGCTTGTCGCAACCAGCAAGCAGGTGGATACTTGCAACCTTTCACAAATCGTCACTCCACCTGACCGGACAGCGTCCTACACTACGCTTGTTGAGTAACAATCTCCACGCTATAACTCATTTACCTGATCTGTTGTCGCTTTAAGCAAATATGGCCAGCCCACTGCCACTTCGATATAATAATTTTGGGCACTTAATCGGGATTGTGAATTTTATCCTTCAGAGAGATTCCGAACATATAGCACGTTATATAGCACGCTGAGCGATCTAGAACTGGCGTTATTTCAGCAATTATATCTGTCGTTTGAAAAGTTGGTGTGAAATAAATCAGCGCACTACTATACGTACTAAAATTTGCAGAACCGTCATTTATTAAACAACAAAGGTATTTTTATACCACGCAATCACAAATGAGCAAACAGCCCACCTGGAAGCCGTAAACGTGGCTCAAGTCTATGGATGTAAAATTCCTGTAGATTTAGATTTATATGATGATATATCTAACTTCAATACTCAATAATCACCCCATACAGGTACTCTTCTCACGGGACCTACACTTTCTCTTTCAGTGTGCCTGCGCCTCGGTATGAAAATTAACGAACTACACCGCTGCCATTGCGGAAGCATAGTAGATACCCTTGGGCACCATTTGTACATATTGTAATGTAACTATGTATATAATAATAAAAATTAAATAAATGAGCAACTAAAAGAATAGTGGTTCAAAAGAAGATAATTAACTTTCTTGATGGCAATATTTAGGTTAACACTCTGACTCCGGCCCTTACTTGTAGCCTAAGGAAGATAAACAAAGTATATAGGTACTTTCCCCATGCAGGCCCATCACAGCCTGTACGTGCAGGCATCATTGCTACTAACGGAATTGTTTATGGGTTTAGTAGTTCATTTTCAGTAGGTATTGTTGTTTGCTATTCAACAAAATGTTCTGTTCGTTCACAACAAAAATCGTAAACTCACTCTTCGCATATTTCGGGTATCTATGGTCACTTAATATCAGTGTCCCGCTTGCTCGTTTGCCTCCTTCACTAAATATTATAAAACAAAGCACCACGCCGCGTCTGTCTGTCTGTCTATTTGTTCGCAATAAACTTTACATAATTACTTGGCTGCAGAATTTGATAAGGTGCTGGTATATGTCGAGGCAGACTCCACAGGCTTGACGAAATCCTCATAGACAGGTCTGGTAAATCGCACGAATTATTTAAGCAAACATTTTTATAAAATAGTGACCGTTAAAGCTTTTACACACTGCATCCGATACGAGCTCGTAAAATACAAATATCTAATCCGTCAAGTCTCTTAAAACAAACTGTATTCAGACTGGACAAGTTTTATAAGTCAAACACTTTTATTAACACTAGTTCCACTGTTTTTTAAACAAATTTGATTAATTTGCGACCGGTTTCGATTAATTCATCGTCAGGCTAAAAAGTATAATAAGTTATAATCATGGAGTTCCATCAAGAACAAACTATACAAAGTACCTATTAACTATTTGGAAAAGTTTTGTGCAATGACTTACAAGTGCAGCTATATAGCATCTAGCATCAGCTGCTAGTGTATCCATAAAAAACAAACTAAAAAAGTTTAAGTTAGCGTCCCTACATACAAGACGGTTCGTTTAAATAACTACTTACTATACTTTGAAAATACCTATTTTCAAAATTACTTCGTTTTCTTGCAATGCGGTAACTTAGGTAAACCTAACGGATTATAAGAGAGCTTTCTACAGAAGACGTACCTATATCTAGTGCTTAACGCATTCACTGCCGGTCCTTTTCCTCGTACAATCGCCAGGTGTCACACTTTTCTATAACTATGCGTCAAACGCACGAGTTTTACAAACTACCCAGTGCCACAAATGCACATGTGTGTTCATACGAATTAAGTACAAAGTATTTATTTGTCTTTTCGGAGTAATGATCAAAACGGTTGGGGCGATAATTATAAAATTTGGTCAGTCAGTTTGCCTTCCGGAGAGTAACATAGAGAAAGCAGACCCAGCAAAATGAATAGAACTCACGTAATATTATGAAGGCACTGGTGGAAACTCGCTAAATATATGAACTCACAGATGCGTTCAAGGCACTGCGTGAAAGGTAGAAAAACGCATATACATACGGCAGTGAAGGCATTAAGCTATAACAGAAATAGTGCTCTCGCTACCACGGCTGCATTTTGTTTAATTCGGATCGGATTGTTTTAAAATTCTTCGAAAGAAAAGAGCTCTTTCCTTTCTACTTATATAATGCCTTGCGACTCAGACAGTATTAGTTCAAGACGGTATTAGGTGCTCCTTAATATGCTTGAGTTTCTAACTAATTGACTTTGAGTCACCGATGCATTTCCTGGCTAAATACACTTAATTCAGAAGCAAAAAGCGTGAGCGCAAATGGAATGTATTGCTCATGGAATAAGATCCGTTTTTCTATCACTTATATTATGTTACGCGTCGCTCCGTTACTCAAAAGGCGTGATACATTCCACTTTGATATGTCCTCATTTTACGCTTTTGATTCTGAATTTAGACGACTAAATTTATCGAAAACTTCCGTGGCCAACCTGGAAGGCGTTAAATAGGCTGCGAAGCCAGGTGGGCCGATGTAAAGAGGATCTCTTTAAGTGGGGATATACAAATGACAGTTCTCAGTGCGACTGTGGCATATCTCCGCAAACTATGGAACACTTCGTTTCATGCTCGGTGTGCCCTAAAACTTGTACCATGGAGGACTTGTTCGAGGCCAGTTCATACGCTGTATCCGTCGCCAAATACTGGGCGAATAAAGTATAAGTGAGATTTTAGTGCATCGACTCGATAAGAAGAAGAAATAGAAGAATTTATCTAAATGTAATAATCGCATAAATAAGGCTTACAACGGAGGCTAAGGGAACATTTTTTTTATCTATAATTGCCTAGGTAGGCACGCGGACTAACGGTCCACCTGATCAAAATCGGTCACCATCGTCCAAGACATCTGCAACCGTTAAGGTAATTCTAAGCCCTTATCGGATCTAACGTATATAGCCGCTTGACGTCAACATTTCATATAACGTTTGACATCATTTCTAGATATTGAGGTTGTCAAACGCGACGGGCGGTCCCGCAGCCCGGAGCAGACGCTCCCGCCAAAACAAACATCGAGGACAACACTTCATTCCGACGACACGTCACATCCAAGCGTAGACGAGAAAATTCCAAGGAATTGCGCCTTTTGTACGAGTAAGACGTCTAACAAAATACAAATGTTGATTTTCGAGAATACAGAGCGGTAAATGTTGTCTTTTTTTTTCTTTCTACGCATGTCGTCTCGTCTGTGGCAGGAAATTATTTCCTCAAGAAATCGCCGGGGAAACGGTTAAGTCGACCGTAATTTCCGTTGCTAATAACTCTTGTTATGGACGTGCGCAGTTATTATTCAAAATGTGATGTTAAATTGTTATAGGTTTTGATATTTTGGTAAATATTGTTTTTTTTTGCGTGCGATTCGTCAGGACTGTAACTTAAAACTCTTCTCGAATACTAAAAACAAGGAGTTTCAAGGCAAAAATCAATACAACCAAGGAGATAAGTCGTGCGAAAATAGAAATTCCAAGAAATTAATCTCGATCGCTCAAGTAGCTCTTAAGAATACGAAGAATAATTACCTTGTAATTGGACCTTTTTGTGATACACGGGACCTTTGTTGTTTTGACCGGGATTGTTATGCCTAGTATTCTAGACAAAATAATATAATACATAACTTCCAGTAACAGTTCCCTATTTTTCTTCGTCTAAAATAGAAAAGGGTTTTGTATTCTCAGTCTTTGCGCGCCGGTTAGAGATCGCAGTATAGACAATATGCAACAGAAGTCCCCCGGACTCTGACCGTATTACATGTATAGTACCGAATAAGTACATTTTACTAGAACTACTATGCCAAATTATAAAAAAGCAAACAAATAAAGGCCCAAGGGTTTCCCCATACCAGAAATACACACAAACAAACACACTCACGCCCGTATCTCGAATTAAAGAAAGATGTGTTTTTTTTTTTTTTTTATGTTACTTAGCAAACAAACAGGCAAGCGGGCCACCTGATGGAAAGTGGTCACCGCCGCCTATGGACATCAGCAACACCAGGGGAGTCACCAATGCGTTGCCCGCCTCTAAAGAGACCTCTAATATACCTCTTGAACGATCCCATGTCATAGTCCAAAGGAAACACTGTGGCTGGGAGCTCATTCCACATCCGAATCGTACGAGCGAGAAACGTTCTTTCGAACCTTCGCGTGGTGACCAACAGAGGGTCTACGTAGTGGGGATGAGTACCCAGCCCACGGCGGGTGGTGCGATGGCGGAATTGTGCTGTGGGCACCAGATCGAAAAGTTCCTCGGAACACTCCCCATTGTACAGCCGATAGAACACACACAGGGAGCCAAAGTCCCTTCGGTTAGCCAGTGGTTCTAACTTGCTTGTTTGTATGGGATCGTCGACAATTCGTACGGCGCGTCTCTGTACGGAGTCCAAAGGATTAAGCAGGTCGGCAGTTTCGCCGGCCCAAAGATGGGAACAATACTCCATATGAGGCCGCACCTGTGCCTAAAATGTGCGTGTGTTACCCCTAGTATTGCAAACGTCCATAGGCTACGGTGACTGCTTACCATCAGGCGGGCTGTAAGCTTACCACCTTAGCGGTATAAAAAATAAAAGTGCTTGTAGAGTCGACGGTCAGATGGCAGTCGCTTCACTTTAAGTATCCGATTTGCCAAATCCCGGATCATGGTCAAGCCCGACCCCGAGCCCTCGCGCGCTAGAGCACAACCGGGATATTGAAGCCAAAATGATGATTATTGTATAGCTTTCGACATTGACATTGACATTTTGCAGTCGACAGTTTGCTGTTTTTAATATTGGTATACGTCCATTTATTTAAGGTAGACAATTTTATCATACATTTCCTATGATATAGGAGAGATGGTAAGCCCATCGGAATAAGTTTACTTTATTGGCCTCGGACCGTACTTTATGTAAATGTGTTTTATGTGCTTACTAACGCATTGGCGTCTATAGCAATTTCCTATACCCAACAATATTTTTCAAGAAAGGAATTCTCTTCATTTCGTAAGTGCCGAGCTTTTAGTCGGAATAGAGAGGGAAGAGAGTTTTAGTTACGTTTGGCTTCATTGAAAATCAGGTTTAGAAGTTTTACTAGTACCTATAATATCGTATAGTACTTTTATGGACTGAATAAACCCCAGCTATAAATACGCTTTATCTTTTTTGTATACCACTAAGGTTGCAAATAAACCTATAGACGTTTGCAGTACCAGGGGCGTCACCCACGCGTTACCAACCCCGTAAAAACCTTTTCACCCCTTACTTGAAGAACTTCATGTTGTAGTCACCAGGGAGAGCGTCTCCAGGTAGTTCTATAAGAGTTAATAAAAATGTTATTAAGGATCATTTTAAACTTCATAATAACGTTCGTATATTATGTCTTATTAAACGGTTGCAAAACATAGTAAGTGAATGAAAAGGAAACTATCCGTAAAAGTTACATATTCAGTATAAAATTCAAATAGGATCATATTACGATCCCAAAGGTACGTAAAGCCTTGTGAGATACAGGTAAGAAGCAGAGAAATGCTATGCTGATAGGCGAATTCAGAAATTGTTTCCCTTAAAGAATCTCCTTTATTAAAATACAAGTATACTGTGTTTCCTCTGGAAATATTTAAGATTACCTAACGTCTGAAAATATGAAGTCCAAAGAGCGGGCGAATACCACAGGGAATAATTCGTCAATTTGCAGATTCCAGTTATTTCAAATACTTAGATAAATTGTTTAGTATCGAATATAATCGACATTCATTCAAATAAATCCGCGTATTCTTCGCACTTGTGAGTGGGAAAGAAATAACAGATTCAGAGAGAATATCAATTAATTCTGTTAGTATTATTTAGTTTTTTGTATATCTGAACATTTATGACAATTTCCTGAGATCAGATTAGCATATGGACGTAGGTGTATTAGTACAACAAATAAGCTGACCTTCCTGAAACAAATTTTGGGCATCGGCTTAGAAGTTTACCAGACTCCCTACATAAAATCACACAAAGCCTACTTTACTCGATGGTTTCGGTCTCTAGTCCAAAATCCTTATCGCTAGTATGTTTACTCTGCGGAGTAAGTGTTGCGCTGCGAGCACATCCGGCGTGTGACACGCCCTCTACATTAGCTCCCAACACACTACCCACTACCGTTTATACTAACCCCGGCCTGAACGAGCGTAAGACGTAGGCCTCCAACCAACCTCCAAGGCGATCTGTCAAAATCACTCACCGAATTCGAGCCGAGAGCTATTGTTCCGTTTTTTGCGTAGGAAATTGTTTTAGCAAGCGTTATTGTATTGTTCTATTTTTGTTCCAGCTGAAAATGCGCTTTGAAACTCGGTAGGGAAATATTTTTTCGATATTTCTTCATAAGCAATGACAAGCTTACATTACGCCATTAGCTGGCTAATATTTTATGCATACCAATTTCAAAGAGATTTGTTACTAAAATAGCAACGGTAAATAATATATATTGGCTTCGGGAGCGTCGTCAGTATGTCTGTGAAGACGAAGCCGAAATACATCTCTTAATTTTATTTTGCCGCTGACTAGTGTAAAATAAAAACAAAATATTTCTTAAGAAACATCAGTGTAAGTGGCGTGTTACCCTACGTCTAGCAGTGTATTGCATAACATGTATTATTGATGTAACCTGGATGATTACTTATGCCCGATTGCATAAAACTTAGGCGGCTCTTAAGTTGGCGCCTTAAGATGTGCCTAAGCATTTAGGAGTCACAAAAACCGTGTCCTTAAGTTTTTTTTTATAGTTAGACAAGCCAGGCATGATGATGTTAATGATGATGACGATGATGTTGATGTGTAATGTCTCTACTGCATATATTCGTGCGTGTAAGCGCAGATCAGATTAGGGGTAAAAGAGGTTGCCATGGCCGAAACTCTTACTGCAGTAATGAAGTATGGGCGATACGAAAGCGTAACGTCACTTCAATAATTGCCATTTAAAATGGCTTGGACAAATTCACACAGCGCAATGCCGCAAACTAAACAAAGTTTGTATTATAGGTGTTAAATAATTGATATACTTTTTAAATACAAACTACACCCAGACTCGTTTTAATTTAATTTAAAATTATCATTTCAATTTCTGATCGGTCGGCAATCGAACTCGAGACCTCTGCGTGGCAGATCGGCACGTTAACCAACTGAACCACTCAGGTCGTCACATGACTCAGATGGTCGTAAATGTATACATGACTATATGTTTGTAGTCTCAAGTATATCGGTGTAACGGAACAGTATAACCAGGTTACGGACATGAACACACAAAGGCACTGGCCTAAGGGCTTATGTGAGATAGTCTCTGAATCTCCGTGCTGTTAGGTGTTCGCATAAATTCCTATTGTAACAATTTGCTGCAAGTATCTAGTTATAGAATAGAATAGAGATTTATTTTATGCTTCATGCACATACAAACAACTTATGCTAGTAAAGAACAAATTATAAAAATACATTAACCAAGTACAACTTAAATTATCACGAAGTAACTTAAACATTATAAAAACCTATAGGTAAGTCGTATGTGTGTGCTGTAACACAAAAAGGTCTTGACTCAGCATAGTGTTGCCTGGAAGGGCAACATACTGGTATTATGCCAAAACCTGAGTAGGTTCACGGAAACACTGAAACAGATATGTAGTGTAAAATAATATACTTAATGTGAATTGTATAAAGTGATAGAATAATAACATAATAATCTGAAATGTGTGCATTGGAGTATATGTAGATACGAGGTTCCAAACAAATAATTTATCTAAGTAGGCATTTATTATAAATATAATTTAATTACTTTATCTTAGTAACGTGTAGATTGTAAAGGAGCAATAATCCGCAAATCATATTAACGTTATTTCATGGGAAACGTTTTATTAGTTTTATTATTTTAACTACAACCCGATAACAAAATAGGCATTTTTCGAATTTTTGTTTATTGAGCCATAGTGGGGTATCAAATTGATAAACCGAGCTGATTCTAGAAATATACCACATCATTACATTTAAGCCATTTGTTTCAAATTAAACCAAAGTCATTTTCAACACGTTCCAAGTTTGGGTTTCTCCATATAGGACTAAAAACTAAATTATTTTTTCATATAATTTTTTGCAAAGCACCTTAGTGAATATTGTTTTAGAACTGCGGGATTAAATGATTATTTTGACATCCAGTACTCGTGTACCAAATGGCTAGCTTGTAAATCGATTTGCAGCTTTCGACGAAAATTTGACTCAAACACCAACTACAACAAGTAAATGTCAACAATTTGATTTCGAAACACAAAAAAGTGTTTTCTAAGTAAAACACCCCTACCCAATAGCCGATGAACGCAACTGGGATATGAAACTCCGTATTGATTCAGTTGGATTGGAACCATAGTACAAACAGCGTCGCGTTTCGCAACTTGCCAGTACTGTTTGCCAGCGGCCATCTCTGATTACCTATCGACGGGCAGAAGAGGCCGGGGGACAGCCTATGTATACGTACTTCTTCCAGATATCAGAGGGCTGAGTGTAAGTTTTGCTTCGATTTTACTTTACTATCGCGTTTGTGTTTACTACGAAATTAGAATGAAAAAATAACTTCATTTACGTACCTACCACTAGATGGCGCGATACATTTTTTCCATACTAATTATCACGTAAACGCAAATACGATATTAAAGTAAAACCCAAGCAAAACATACACTCAGCCCTCTGATCAATACTCTGACTGCGCATATATTTTAGAGCGACTGAACATAAAGCTGGCCGTGTGGTGTCCGACAGAGTAGAATAGCACAAACTCTCGTGAGTGCCGTATAAGGCGATTAATGTTTTCATAAAAAAATATCTAGAGTCTCCGTCGGCTGGAAAATGGCCAGCAGCATTTTCTGCGATCTCCAACTCGTCTGCCAAGCGTGGTGATTATGGCAATAAGCTCCCCTTTAGTGGGAAAGGCCCTAAGTCCTGCAGTGGACTGTGATGAAGATGAATATAAAACACAGAAATTGTCTTAAGCTAGTGATACTAAGTTCCTAATTAAATAATTGTTATAAATAGGTTGTTGGATTATATTCCGACTTTTTTATTATGTTTTAGCAGAAAATAATATTATCTTTTAATTGGATAATTCCAGGGACGTTAATCGCTGTGTAGGGGTTGGCTAAAACAAATACAAAGTTATATTTACCCGTAGAATTTTCCGCTTAAACCTTTTCTAGGAAAATGAATAGAAATATCTTTGCAAAGTAAGTCGGATCGGATATTTTGTAAACTGATTCTTAGAACAACATAAACTGGTGTTCGGCAAATTTGATCACGCGATCCGCTTCCACTACTAACAATAACTTCATAATGTTGTAATAGTAATTTTAAAATATTGTTTTATTTATTTATACTTCATGTACAATGGCGGACTTAAAGCTAAAATAGCATTATATACCAAGAGAGATAACAATCGAAAAATGTATGCGATGCACGAAGACTACAATCAAAGATTACACAAAAGATTACATATCAGGTGTCGTACCTATATATCCACAATTCTTTTCATACATCTCCTTTTATTTTTACCAATTCGGACCCTAACCTTTTTAAAAACATTAGGTACTGATCACTGAATGTTTTTCTGGGTCGTCTTGAGTCGTGTGTTTTTCGATGGGCCATCTATATTATCTCGCATCTTTAATGCATAAAATCGATTGCCTCCAGCCTCTTGCGACAGCAACCGTGAGGTATAGGTAAGCAAACAAACTGCGAAGTAATGGAGTATGTACCGCCCCTCTCAGGCTTATTCTAATGCGGGTAATAAAAGTGGCGTATTAGCATCGGAAACGGTCGGAAATGGTCGGCTGCGATCGGGCAGATGCAGGGTGTGATTTGCTTGAGATGAGCAGTTTCTGTCGAGAAAAAGCAATTGGTTTAGGAGTAATAGGATAGGGTTCAAAGACAGTATTTCAATATTTACGTAATACGCAGGTATCTAATCTAGATATGCAGGTATCAATATTTCAATATTTACATAATATTGGTGTGTTATGCAGATATCTTAAATATTGGGTTCAATGCATGGATTTATAAAATACTTCGTAAAAACAAGTATAAATCCACGGCAATGTTGGTAAAGCACATCCAACATACGTATACGATTTATAAGAAAATTTGCCATTCTTTATTTTTTCTATGATGGAAATTAGATGGCCGGCCTCTGTTATATTCGTGCTACATTCTGACTTAATTTTGGTGCTACTTTTAGTACATTCAGTACTCGTACAAGTATCTCGTGTTGTTGCCTTGATTTGAGAAATAAATTTATTATAATATCATCATCGTCAGAGTGGTCAATCTCGGCTTCTGCCACAGTCCGCTAACCTACTTTTTTTCTCCACTTTGCCGGATCTACGGCATCCTCACTTCGGAAGCCGTTGGCTCCCAAGTCCGACACGGCAATGTCAATCCATCGATCCTTGGGTCTCCCGCGGGACCTCTTTTCTGATACCATAAAATTTAAACCCCTATTTCCCACGTATCCCTGGGGCTTACGCAATACGTGACCAAACCAGCGCATGCGTGCATCTTCGATGTTATCTGGATGTACTCGTTACGCACTCAATCAAATTGCGTAACGGCACACATCCACCGCAGCATTTTCATTTAACTTGTCCTTTCAGCTTTATTCGCATTTTGGGGTCACAAATTTAAATGACACCTGTCACCTCTCGCCATCTGGCCTAAGCCGCAGATATTCGGGCGTTACCCCACGACGTCCTATCTGTGTACGATATCTTTAAGTGAGAAAGTGAGGTCCCTGAGAAGATGCACAGCCCTCAAATGTATACACACTATTGATGCCGTATTATTACCTAAAAGCTGTTTTTGTGTACCTCACTACCAAATACTTAGAATCTATGAACTAAGAAAATAATAAGTTAATTTCTTGAAACATAAATCCCGAGCATCAAGTTTACGCAGAATAAATATATCTCAACATCAAAACAACTCATCTTCTTAGAAGTTGTGCTTGAACAAAGAATATTTGCAAAGCGCCAAGGAATACAATATATTTGTAAGGAATGCCAACAATTCGCGCAGCCTGTATATATAAATGCTAAGTCGCCACGTCCAGGGGACCCGTCATGCATACCGTATTCAGGGATTGACGTGAAAAACCCTATTACATTTTGCGCTATATTAAAGATCGATTCCTAAGGGATTATGATCCATTGAGGTGATATGAAACTCTGTTACCTGCATAGAAATACCACACTTCACACCAGAAATTGAATGCGAATGCGCGGTTTGTTCGAGTTCCTTGATTAAACTGTGCTCGGGGTCGTAAACCGTGCTTTACTCCGCGGATAAAATGTAAAGCAGGGTGGGTGTTTGCTCTGTTTATTCGGATATTTGATAGTATTATTCAAGCATCAGATCGAAATAACACATTTATGTCTTCGAATCATATATAGGTGGCGCAGTAAACATCTAATTCAATTTGAATCCTTTGGCCAAACAGCGAAATGAATGCGGCAAAGAGTAGCTTCCGAAATCGACACGCACGTGTGCGTCCGTCCAGCGGCGGCTCATTTGCAAATACCAATCAATGACATTAAACGTGTCCAAATGGAACCGAAATGATCCGGCCGCAACAACCAGGACAACCTAATTCCGGCGCGTCCGCCCGACCAGAGCACAATAAAGAACGTTGTTGTCAACAGCGAATGCTCCGCACGATGATAGCTTTATTTGCGAGCGTTTCCGGTGAAAAATTCAAACAAAGCCCGGGAACAAACACAAACAACGATATTCGAGCAATTTATCCATGTCGCGACGAAACGGGAGCCAGGTGTTTTCCGTTGGAAATTTCATAATACATAGTTTAATTTCCATGTGCAGTTGGAGCGATGCTGTTAAAATGTTTCGTTCCACCGGCCGCCTTCAAGCAGTTAGGAAGGAAATGCTTCAAGAATTCCTGAGATTCACCTGGAATTGTGTTACGTGCTATATTAGAAATGGGGTTGGGGGTGCAATGCCAAACACTGGATGGAACAAAGGTTTGAGATAGGGTCAATTACCCGACCAAATAAAAGATATTGTTTTAAGTTCGACCATGCACGAGAGCAGCCGCATAAAGAATAAGGAGATGCGCAAAATTGAGGACTTGTCTAAAAGGGCTTCGGTAGGCTTATATCCAGCAATGGGACTGCAGTGGTCTGATGCACCCTTTTCTAAGATTTAGGTAGACCTTACACAATAAGAAGAAGTACTACCTACTTATGTTTGTACAAAAATTATTGCAGCCGACATTTTATTGCAAAACAAAAGGATCGTTAAAAGCACTTGAGAAAAACTTTGCCAGCAAAATTTAACCTGCACCACAAAACCCGCTCCGCCGAACTTACGTAAATAGCCAAATAAAACTCAAGAATAGCCGAAACGAAACTACTTGAACTACCATCTTTATCAGCGTTAGAGCGTGGAAGGCAAGACAATAATTCTGTGGCCAATGAAATCCCGTGTCGGCGTCTACTCAGATATCCCACCCAGTGGTGTAACTAAGTAACTCCTTTTTTTTTATATTGCCTTGTAGGGAGGTATTCGGTCAGAATGACAGTCGGCAACCGTTAATCAGGACATTAGTGTAGAGATGCCTTATGAAGAACCCTAAGTTTTAAAGAAAAGACTTCGTTCAGTTGTCAGGGACCAGCATTAGCTCGCGCTTCGGCGGCGCTTGCTCAATATCAGATGTAGCAATCCAAACTCTAAAAATAATTTCGAGATTGATAATGTAGTTCACTTACCGAAACATTTACGCCGTTTGTGTTTAAAGTATGGATTATTAAACAGTGCGCGATGATTGCGTCGGGGTTTTCGTCTCATTTCGTAGCTAAAAATCATAGCTAGCGACATAATGGAACTATGAGCGTTTGAGCGTCCACTCAGTCATCGCATCGCGCCCGCGCTGTCGTCGCACGCCCCCGGCTCGTCACTATGCCTAAATCGAGCTTACATATGGAATGCAGCGCGATTTAGGCGTTATTCCTGTTCAGGCGCAACGCGTACGCGATTTGTAGGCGGCGACGTATAAATCGACCCTTACACCGATACTACGCGGCGCGGGCGCTGGCAAAGTACTGACGCTTGAAAGATCTTAGTGTGGGGAGTCCCATACTTCGTGGTGTTGCGATATGTCAATGGCTGCCATACCATAGAGAGACAGATATAACGAAACAGAGACGTACCTATAACAAAGACAACGATACTACAAACCATCTCTTCGTTTGTAACCATAACAACAATATACGAAAACTAATCGTTAACGAAACAAAAACGACAAGTTACGTAGTCAGATATCCCGCCAAGAGGGTGGCGAAAGGAGAGAAATTTAAAACGAAATTGCATCGCTTTTAAAACGTGACCCGACGAGAGGGTCTGTGAAAGTTTTCGAGCCACAGTTTAATTTACAACGACGGTTGTGATTGTGACGAGGGATAAACCGGCGAACCCGCGGAATTTGTGGTGCCTGTGCGTTTTTTGCTAATTAATAGTGAAACCGCCTAAAATCACTTTTTCTTAATTACTAGCCAGGCATTTGACTGCCTAAAATCTCTTTTACTCACGCTCGCAGCAAAAAGCGATTTGCTGCGAGCTTTTACACGTCCTTACGGATTTTAATGCTTTCGTGTTAAAAGTACAATTTACCACAGGTACACACATTACAAGGTAGATACAATAAATTACATCTGCAAATACATATAATTGTAACTAATTTATCAGTTTCGCCAAATAATTGTTGCCACACCGCCATGTTACTCAGCGAAAAATTTTAGTTAAGTAAAAGTAAGTACCTAAAAGTGGCGTTACCTAAAAGTAAATGCAATGCCGAGACATTTTGGAAATTCTCATAACTCTCGTCTCTTGTTTATCAGATAGTGTAAACACAAGTGTTTACGCGATGTGTTGTGTACAACTTGTTTGTGTTTAGTTATGACAATGTTTTATAATGCTTTTGTTTTGATTTTTGTGAGTGATTGGTACGAAGGTATACACAATTTATATTCGCCTAAAAGGAAAGGATCTGTTACTTCTTAATTTAATTTGTTGCGGGTTCCAAGTCTGTATTAGCTTGTCCTCGGGCGCGCCTAAGTGTCAAAACATAGGACCTGTGTGGTCTACCATTAAGCTAGCAGGAATACCGTATGAGGAAAGCTTGCTTAGAAATGTTTTTTTAATAAACACACACACACTCACACTCACACTCACACACACGCACACGCACACGCACACGCACACGCACACGCACACGCACACGCACACGCACACGCACACGCTCACGCACACGCTCACGCACACGCACACACACACATACACACACACACACACACTGCTACTGCATCAGGATTGAATGCTTTATAAAATGTGCATGTTTTGAGCGTCGCGTTATTGGGATACGCATATTTTCTATAATCATTTTCAGGGTGGGTTGGTCTGCACTATCTCTCAGAGTTATAAATGTGTACATGAGTTTCATAATTCTAGATGTGAGCGTTTCGTTATGCATATACCAGTTAAGTTTCGCATCAATAAACACGATATTTGACATTTGACATTTATAACAGTGGTAAGGGAAAGACACAAACAAGATTAGAACTCGTTATTGCAGGAATGAGCTGTTATGCAAAAAATTCGGGTGGTTTGTTCGCAGAGTGAGTGTAAAAAGGCATGCAAGTGAGTGTAAAATTTCAAACACTGTCAAAGGCCTTGGAGATATCAAGAGACACAGCAAGGGTCCCGCCATGCTTCTCAATGACCTCACTCCAAATGTGAGTGGCATACACCAGAAGGACCCCGGTCAATCGACCACGGCGGAATCCGTACTGGTGATCGCTGAGGAGATTGTTACCTTCAAGATACGCAAGGAGTTTTTTGTTCAGTGCACGCTCCATAAACTTACAGAGTATGGATGTGACCGAAATAGGGCGGTGGTTGGCAGGGTCTGCGCGGCTGCCCTTTTTAGGCACGGGCTGCACATTGGCAAGCGTCCATCCCCAGTCTCGAGTGAGAGGCAATACAGGCGCGTGAGAATAGGAGACAACTTAGGGGCACAACTACACAGGACTATTGCTAGTATACCATCAGGTCCACGAGCCTTGTTCACGTCCAGACTCCGCAGGATTAAAAAAATATATTTATGATATAAACGCACCTCTGCCATAGTACAGTCAGTGCGGGGTGAGGATAGGTGGAGTTTTGCATGCAATATCCAAACCAAAATTCGCCGCAAAATGAGAAGCAAGCAAATATGCTTTCTCCTCTGCAGCATGCACCAATATCCCGTCCGGCTTCAGCAAAAGTGGTAACGAAGACTGACTGAAATTTGATTCGACCGCCTTTGCCAAGGACCAAAACGCCTTACACCCAGAAGGGTAAGAGGCCAGTTTGGCGCCAATTCGGCTTATGTGGTCGAATCGAGTCCTGCATAGCGTCCTTTAAACCTATAGGAAGATCTAGAGGGCTACTCACAGAAACACGGCGGCGCCTCCGATATTTCTGAGAACAAACCCTGGATTGATTTTACTACTACATCGGAAGAATTTAAATACCTACCTTTTTGTTATACCACTAATGTGGCAATCAATTTCACGGCCTGTCTTATAGAAAGCAGTCACCGCAACCTATGGACGTTTGCAATACCAGGGGCATCACTCACACATAATTATTTTCCCGATACAGCATTTCAATAGATATTGTTTAAATTGACAATATTTCCTGACATAGCATTTCCTGCCAAGAAGAGGATCTCGCATAGGTACATTATCTGTCTCATCATGAGCCACAGCCACCACAAATAGGCAAAGCAAGGCAATTTGAGATCACCCTGTACAATATTTCTTAGTTAGACTGCAACCCCTACCGAATATTTGGGACCGCACCGGACCAGCCACGCACGCGCCTGAACTAAATGTCACATAATTTTCCCGTTACTTACGCGAACAAGGCACGTATCGCCGAAATACTGTCTACGCGCACCTCTAATAACCGGTAACGCGGCGGTCCATCACTGTTTCACGGTAAAAACCGTAAATATCCAGAAAAAAATCCACACAGAGAGGTCTGAATCCTTTGGGACGTGGTGCGAAGTACGTGACGGTGTGATATTGCTTTGGAGAGGCAGCCGTGATCAATCC
This sequence comes from Blastobasis lacticolella, assembly GCA_905147135.1. Lineage (NCBI taxonomy): Eukaryota > Metazoa > Arthropoda > Insecta > Lepidoptera > Blastobasidae > Blastobasis > Blastobasis lacticolella. Next base: position 10,163,063 of record LR990053.1, read on the forward strand.
TCTGGTCACTCCAAGAGAAATGTGGCAAAAAGCCGGCGAGGATTCGACGGGAATGAATAACTCGCAAAATGCCTCTGGGAGAACGTCTACACTTGCCAGACATGAGGTTATTTCCAAGTACCAATGTAAAGGAAATGTTCAACGTTGGAAAACCGAGCGCCGTGTTAAAGGAAAAAAACCGCCATGATGTAAAAAATTTACAAAGAAAGCATAATTGAAACTGCGCATAAAAACTGGACGAAGTAGAGTTGAGTGTTACCGTTTATCATAATCACCCAAAGCGTACTTAGCGTAAGTACATATAACGTACAATAACATGAACATATGAAGATGAAAGTTTTTTTACCAATAATTATTGATAGCTGTATGTAATGCAAGTACCTACAATTTATTCGCTATGTTCATCGTTAAAATATGTAGCATACTTAAAATTAGCATATGATTATCTTGTCCAATATAATAATCATATCCCGGTTGTGTTCTCGCGCGCGAGGGCTCGGAGTCCGCCTTGACTATGGTCCAGGATTTAGCAGGTCAGGTAATTACAGTGGAGCGACTGACCTCTGTGCTAACAGGAGAAGATTGGATCACGGTTACACATTCAGTGGCCTGAAAGTGATTCACCTTCTAATTAGTGATTATCATGCCCAATATAACCCATAACAATTCCCGCTCTTCCCATTATAGATTATTCCACGAACCCTCAGCTACAGCCGCCTTAATCCCACCCAGAGGAGTAGGCGCCATTCCCAGAACGTATACACGCCGAGTTGCTGGCAGTTAGCAACAAACATCCCTTACGCAGCCGGCACAATAATGAAAACCTAATTGAATCAAGGAAGGTAATGTGCCATGGAGGAGAGAGGAAAGATCCAAAAATTAATATTAGCGATTTAATAAAATTGTCTGTAATGCTCGCGGAGGCAGGGATGTCGTGCCGTAATTTTACAAGACCCGCCATTTCGGCGTTGCGTAAAATAAAACTTTTATTTTTCCTCCTTTCCTTTTGTTTCTTCTACATGACGCCCGAATATGATCTAATCTTTCATTTCACCTCTACCTTCGGCTGTGATGTGATATGTTTAAATAAATATACTTAAGCGCGTTCAGGGCCCGTGACGGTATTTATTTTTGTGTGTGCTTAAGAGCTGGTTTTTGCTGATGACTTTTTCCTGAAAGAGGTGGGAGTCTAATGATCGTCAGCGCTAATTTAATCAACATTAGACATTATAATTATAAGAATCCGTTACGTCCCGAACGTTTCCGGGATTGCTAATATTACAAAAGTAAAGGTTCGACAGCGATATCTTCATCCTATTTTAATGCTTGAATAGTATAGTTTGAAAAAATTCAAGTATAAATGTTCGATAATCTTGGCTCGCAAAACTTATTTAATACAATTTTATAATGATTTTCCTTTCTGGGGTATTTTCAAAAACGATTAGATCTGAACAAAAGTTATTATTTTAAGTGTACTAAAAAAGGAATATTTTTAATTTCCCAGTGGCACTTCGGGTAGTAATCACACGGTTGTGCCATGGCACTGTACACGTGTCACGTTTCTGTACCATGGTATAGAAAGGTAATTTTGTAATTTGTCTCTAAAACCTAGACTTACCACAGTACAAAAAGCGCCAGGTTCCTGTACCAACCTTTTTGTCCTTTCTATCAACGCACATCATTTTGAAAAGAGGGGGAAGGAGGGATAACTTTGTAGTCTCAATCTGTTTGATGTAAAAAAGACTTATACCAGATTTGGCGGTGAAACTCACCACCAATATTGGCAAGCGAAGATGTGGAGGTGGAAAATTGGAATTACCCACCGGGTCCGACAGATGATAATGATGATGATGATCGGAAATAGTAATTTGGAACACTTACCTAGCGCGATGAAGGTTTACATGGAAAGTTGAGATTTATGAGAAAGGGCTTGTCAATGCCATCTATGATGATTCTTGGCCAATTTGTGTTCATAATGTGATTATTGTTGAGATTCGTTATTAGAGCGATAGATGTCGCTATACAAGGCTTCATGAGCCACAGTAAAGCGTGGCTGAGACATCTAAAACTGTATTTTGTGGGTAAATTACAGTACACTTTGTGGCTAAAGCGTGTTTTAATAGAAAAAGACTAAACTAAACAATTGAGCGCAACAACGATGATAATGACCAAGGGGGCGCACGCTGCCTTTTCGTAAGTATTGTTTCCTTATTGGCAGCATGTTAGTTCATCTTTTTCGATTTCGTCATTATCTTCTTTAAGATATATTTCTTTTATTTTTACAATCCTGCAAGGTAAATTTGTCCCATTTCCCTGTTTCCGATTGAGTTGAAATTTAGCACACTCATGTTAGTTCGGTTACAATGCAAAGCTACCATCAAGCTGATCTGATGATGGAGACGCAAGGTGGTCATTGGAACTCCTAAACTACACATGATAAACACATCGAGTTTGAGCTCGTTTTATTGGTCTTGACAAGTACTCTGACTGATCGTAGAAAACGCTCGATAAACGCTTGTAATGAATAAATATTTTTTCATTTGAGAACTTGTTTCTGTTGAAACATACATTAATGGTATATTGCATATTGTTGTTTAAATATGAAATTTGAAGCTAAATCTGTCTTTGCTTATTCTGAGTTCAAATTCAAACGATGAACCATTGAAAAGATTTTCATAAAACATTCACTTCCCGTTTCCCTTTTTGGCCATTTATAAAGGCCCTCCGGTGTTTAGCTCCCACTTTTTGTCGGCTTTTATTAGATCTTTAATAAAAAGTCGAAGGAAAGTTATCGACGCGTTAATTTCTTTCCCACTTTACAAAGATTTAAAAGGCGCCCCGGTATGCAATTTTGAAAGTGGACTTAATCCGACTTATGCTTTGCTTAACATTTCGTAAGTCTCGTGTCTCCGATATTGCTAACTAGCATCTGACCACGACTTTGCCTGTATAAAATGATGTGGTTGCATGTTGCTGCAATATCTATCTATGTACTTACCTAAAGCACCGCTTCTTAATTTGTACCAAAAGAAAAATCTAATTCGGTATTCAAATTATATCTTTATCTAATTACAAAACGGCAATATTTTCTATCGGGGCATGTAATTTGAGCATTGACCTGAGACCATCCAAGATTAACGTAACATTTAACGTCGGAGTCTCCTAAGGTAGGTACTTGAAAATTAAAAATAAATACCTAAACAGTATACATACCTACATAAATACTGGTTGACTGGTAAAAAAGGTAAGTAGCTTTAAGTGTAATGTGAATGAAGTTTTAAATAAATAAATAAATAAATACATTCCTACCTACCTCTACCAACCCACCTCTAAACTCTCTGATAACCACATGCATTCCCAACTAATATTATAGTTGGTAATGTAATTATGTTTATCTATATGTTACGTTTTCCCACCTAAACCTCTGTGAGAAAGGGACCAAGGTTACTTCTTTTCTCCAAAACTAACCCAATTTTACGTCAACAAAATCACGGGCAAGCTAGTACCTAGTACCTTCGTTGTTGTTGTACTTGAGTACAACAACAACGAAGGAATAAAAAAAAATTGGAACTTATGATTTCGAGTATTTTTTCAATTGAACGAGTTAGACGCTGTCCTAATTGGCAACGGTAGCGCGACCATGGGCATAAGACGGACGTCACTTGATCTCAAAACCGCCCGCCGCACGCCCACGTTCGTACGACAGTTGCCGAATACGACAACGCCTTAGCCTTCAAACTTATAATTTTAAACAGAGATGTAAAAACACATTTCATGGAGTATAAGGTTTGGCAGCGAGAAAATGAGTGCATATTTTCGGTCCTTCGAGCCGTTGAATCTTTGACCCCTTAAACCCGGCGATCTCAAAGGAAACTAAAAGCCGGCAGCCCCCGGAGACAGAAGAACGGACCGATGAACTGTGTTTGTTAACTTCAAAATTCCGAGCTCACCAAACTTAATGAATATGTAAGCAGTCCCTGACCAAATACCTGGCCAAACTCCGTCCTTTCTGCAGACTTCGCTGTTTGCCGGCGCAGTATCTGACAACTTTGTCCATTTTACGCTAAACGATTCATGGAACGCCCCAATTCGCTGCCCGTAATTAAACAATAAACAGAGTATAGAAATAACAGATTATGTCACAGATACGTGTTTGTAAGTCCTTGTGTCATCCAAATTGCAGTTTTGTAATTGGCATTACCACTTTTATCTGTATCTGATTGTAAACAAATGTACATTGCTGTAAGACTGTAAAATAAATAAAGAAAATAAAATAAAATAAATAGTATCTAGGTACCAAAACTCAATTTTTTTATTAATCTATGCAGGGACAAACGAGGAGACAGCAAATAAGTGGTAAGTAACTGTTGCCCGTACCCTTTCTGATTCAGGCATTTAGGTTGCAGGCAAAAAAAATATTTTTTAATTTTCATACAGTTAGGCAAACAGGCAAGCGGGCCACCTGATAGAATGTGGTCACCACTGCCTATAGACATTAGCAACACCAAGAGCCAGCCATTGGCGATAGCCAATGCGTTGCCCAACTCTATAACACGTTGCTCTAGCAGCAAAATGGCAAATGCCACTCCACTGCCAAAGCCACGGTTCCCCAATACCCACTATACATGAAGCTCTGGAAACCTTACTCATCGGCAGAAACACAATACTATTTAAAAGAGTATTATTTAGCTCCGATATTCTGTAAGGTGGAGGTGCTTCCCCAGTCGGGCGGCTTCCATTCGAACGAGATACCCCGTTATGCCCTACCTCTCTTAAATAGAAAAATCTCTCTTAAAAATCTATAATAGACATAGACAGAACTTTATTCGGTTCCACATTACATCCTTAACGTAAGGTAAGTAAGGTAAATTATAAATTAATGAAATTTAGTTATAACTGTACACACATAAACGTTACTTACCTTCATGAAAATAAGTTTTAAGGCCCGTACACACCGTAGGTAGCGTACAAATTTCATACCATTCCTACAAATTTCATCAGAATCGTCTTGTTTAATTTCATTTTAAGTATAACACGTTCCTCTTTATTAAGGTTAAAAATCTTGCTAATCACATACATAATACACATTCCATAGGCAACCTAATAACGTCATTCCTCTTTCACTCTTTCTTGCTTTTCTAGAAAATTTTATATCGTAGACGGCCATGAGCCTAGACATCATTTTGACTAAGAAACGCAACGTCAATCGAAGCGCCACCTTCGACGTCATATTCGGCGCGCGGTCGCAACGAACACTTTCCATTCGACCATCGACAAGTCAAGACGTGTAACTAGCTGCTCATCCATTGAAGAAAGAGGAAGTCTTTATTTATTGCCTCACGTCACATAGCCGTCCTCCATAAAGGAGAGTGTGAGTACAGAAGGGACTACCAAAAATAACTTGACAAGGGCGCACGTGAAAAGATTACCTGGCGCACCTTGAGATTCGGCCTAGCAGGAGGCTATGGGTGGTGGCGGGTCTTCCAGTAACCCACGGGTTCGCTAGTCCCACATTATTATCTGCTACTGAAATTATTCTAAATTCATCATTTTCTTGCATTGTTTACTATTCTTATTGTAATAATGCTTTATTATCTCAATACACTGTTAAACTGTTCGGCTGATCCTTATTTTCAGGAAACTTTTAAATATTGGATTGTTTGATTTTTAGTGGAATTTAGACAACAATGTATGTTTGCAGACGTTCGAATAACTATCTATTCCGTTGATTTTATATAAATAAAAAATAACTAAATTCATTTTTAGAAACACAAACAGTTCAGTGACTATGCATGCTTTCCGCATATGATTTCAATTTGGTATACTGGTTTTTAATATTTAAACTATCGCGGTTACGTCGAATTCAACTTTCATGAAATTGGAAATAATAGGTATTACACCAGATATTAATACAAATATATACAAATACATACAAATACATTTTAAATACAAATATATATTATTTATTACTAACAGAGTTACACGTCAAAGTAGCTAGTTGGAACTTAGGGCGCACGAACAAGACAGAACAGGAAGCAAACAGGATCACAATGTACACTACACTGTATGCACTGTATCTACATCCCATCACGATATTATATTGAACAACACGCGCGTTCCTTTTAAGACCACTATATTCTTCTAAAACCAATTATCTTAATAACACTCCCTTGTCATCAGTCTGATTGTGTTATCTTTAATGTTCGCCTTCGCGTTCCCTTGATTTGATACGGATGGCTTTTCTAAAAGACATTTTTCCGCCTCCCCTATGTACTCATTGTTTGGCCAACAAAAGGTGGTTCGAGCTTCAAGTGTGCTAGATTGAATTGATGTGTCTAGTAATAATGTTATCGTAGAAAACCGTTTTATTCTTTTTCAAACAATATTTCTTAGAGAAAATGCTCTACATGAAAAGGTTACTGTTTCCAAGTTGCCTAGCAAATTTTACAAAGAAAACATTATTCTATTTTCAGAAATAAGAATAACTGAATAACTTTTACTAAAAAGAATAACGTTTTTAAATTTTGTTGTATCCACCGGTTTGTACGAATAATACGGAGCTGGCATGAACAATTTTGTATACAACTTCCCAAGAAATATTGATTACAAATAAAACACCCATTAAAGTACGAAAAAAGAGCACTCGAAGCACTTCGAATGAAATCTCTTAAGACATCGACGACCTGAGTGGTTCAATGGTCAACATGCCACGCAAGAGGTCCGGGTTCGATTCCCGGCCGGGCAGAAATTGAAATGATGAATTTTAATTTCTGTTACGGGTCTGGGTGTTTTATGTATAATAAATATGACGGATCACGGTCAATAGTATGGACTCATGTGGTCAATAGTACGGACTCATGACGATGAAAACGGAAGTGGGAGTGCGCCCTCTGGTGGGGCGTGCTGACAGAGTCTCGACGGCACGACTCGGGCCGAGTGGCGGCCATTCTTGGCGCGACCGCCGCCGAGGAGTGACGCGTCTTGAAACTGTCTCCACATTTCGTTTGTTTACGTTTGAAGTTCGTTAATAGAAAGTGTTATTTACGTTTAAAAATAAAGTAATATTAAAATCACCTTTGAAATAAGAAAGTAAATTACCTCAACTGCCTAAATTTGTAATACCGCTCTGAATTCTAGTGAAATTATAAGTGATGTGCAAAAATGAAATGGAATAAATACAGTGGAGTAAATGTGAACCTTTTCTTTAATTTATCTGGACGAATACGACCTAATACTGATATCACCACCCCGATGACAATGATCCTGATACACCCCTTTCCTTCACGCGACGACAAATATATATTTAAAAAGTATTTAAGTAGTATATCAGTTATCTAGCACCCATAGTACAAGCTTTGCTTAGTTTGGGGCTAGATGGCCCTGTGTGCATTTGTCGTTAGGAAAGCTTAGTTACACCCTGAACAATTACATACCGTCAAGCCTTTCCCCGTAGAAACTTCAATTTCTGTGGAGATAAAAGGTTGTAAGTAGGTATTATCTACAATTCTACACCGCAGAGCACCTTTCATTTCTACGGTACAGTCTCAGCGCGGCAGATTTACAGATATGAAAGAGCTAATAGCAGTCTAAATTTAACATCAGTCTAAAGTAGTTTTTAGTAGTTTTATCCTTTGTAGAGAGGTCGTATTATTAATAACTACGATTTGCTAGTAAGTAATATTGCAACGCGGATTCTAATATTTTGAAATGATGCCTTTTATGAAACGGCATTTATTTGATACTATTATATTTATATGTATCTGTAGACACAATACAATTCCATAACAACAACTCAAACGAATTACTCAGCACGAAACGTTTGGAGTCCGAACATCGCAAGAAATCGTACTTGGCAAAATGTTTCTCTCTGCCATTGCACAAAAATGTCCTGTATAAAAACAAAAAGGAACGATGAAAACGCTCCACTCCGCCATCGAGCCCGGGATCGCATTTTACTTTTTTAATAAAATTCTTTGACAAACACCGCGACTCGATTCAATAAAAACGGATTCCTTCCACGCGTGAGATTCTATTACCGCCCGTGGTGGGTAAAAGGGGATTTATTAAACGAATAAAACGGCGCGTTAAACCGCACTAATCGCTTCTCCTGACAGACTGCGCAGGAGTGCCGGAAAAACATTAAAACTCCCTTACGAGGTAGAGCAAACTTTAAAGGAACACAAACAAGTTGTTCTACATGCTTATTAAACTTAAATCTGCACTCTTTATATGCAAATTAAGCTATACGAACTCCCCGCTCTCGTTGCTACACCTAATCTGAATTTAAATATTAAATAAATTTAAATATTACGCTCATTTACGCCTTGTATATTATTAAGTACAACTGCACAAGTACGCCAACAACAGCCATAACAGAAATGAAACTATAAGTAGACGAATACAGACTACCCTCGGGGAATTTTATGACTCCGGCAATATAACTATTAAAGTACAACGTTCCTCGCCAGAATGCGGGTAGTTGACGATAAAAAGTTAAAGTACAGCAATTTCTATGAGAAAGAGGGAGGACTCATAGTGTTCCGCCGGTTTTCCAGCGTGCACCAATTAAAGTAATATTACAAAGGCAATCTCACGTGTGAGACGATTTACGCTAGTGATGTACTCGTACTATGGTATCGTAGGACTGGGGTTTAGATACTTAAATGATTTTTTTTTTATGGGTCGTTAACTCTCGTCACACCCGATGTAAGTAGATGCAGCCTACCATGGAGCACGCTTACCGATTTACAAAAAAGGTGTGGTGATGGAAGTGTTCCAGAAACGTTGGTACAATCGACGTGACCATATCATAAGGTAGGTAACCTTATTCGAGAAAACTCTAGTTCAGTCTGCGAAAGTGCCTTTCTTGTATTTAGAATATTCTAAATAGTTAAGAATTTATATCTTTTTTAATCCTCTTTTTACATTGACGACCTGAGTAGTTCAGTTGGATAACATGCCGGTCGCCACGCAGAGGTCCCGGGTTCGATTCCCAGCCGAGCAGAAATTGAAATGATAAATTTTAATTTCTATTACGGGTCTGGGTCTAGTATGTATAATAAGGATGTATTTAAAAAAGTATATTATTAATTTATCATTTATCTAATACTTATAACACAAGCTTTGCTTACTATGGGGCTTGATGGCGCTGTGTGAAAAAAAATAGTACGAATACCTGCCAAAACCTAATCTACTAAGCTGAAAACCAAATGTGTCAGATTATCTCGAGATCAAGTCCGGATCCATCGGCGGGTCCTTTCCCGTATTTGACCGGATAATCGGGGTACCCGGTATTTTCCCTGGGCGTTTCTCGCGGCTTTGTCCAGCTCTCCGGTCGTTTATTATGAAACGCGCGGTCGCCCTCTGTGCTTGTTCACAATGAGATTAAATTCGCGTCCAGTTAGATAATTGTTTCCAGTCTAAAATATTGTTACAGTTCACAGTTGAGCTGGGGAGTTCACAAGTAGCACGTACTTTGATATTACGAAAAAGTTGTTAAACTACTATTGGGTACAAAACTTTCTGCTTTTGTATGGACTTACTTTTATGTCGCATACCTACAGCAAGCTTTTGACCAGCGATAGATTTACATCGCCAAGTCGTATGCGAGAGCCAATGGCCAACGACGTCAGGACGCTGAAGACCGGGCGAAATGGGGGGAAAATTTGGGAAAGCGAACCCAAGACGATGATGAGCTAGGTCGTATCAATCGAATGTAACCGATGTAGGACTCTCTACCTAGATCGCCACCATCGCCTTCTCTAATTCAGCCGCCAAGCAATAATGCTGGCATTGTGTCCCGGTTTGAAGGAGTAGTTTTGTGAGCGACAGTTGTCACTTTCTTCTATAGGTCGACAACTTAACTGTATGAGTATGAGGTATGAGGGGGGCAGAATGGGTGACGTCATGTGACGTTTCGGGGCTAAGCGCGGGGCAGGGAGCACAAGGGACGCTTCTCATTGCGCTCGCGGACTCCGCACAGCGCGGTTGGTTATTTTGCTACGGACGCTCGAAATAATGCACACGAGGTTAATTTACCGATGATAAATCCCGAGGTGGAGGCTCGAAAATGTTTGCTATAAATATTAATAGAAGCACAGGGGTTTCCAAAGTGTGCGCCATGGAGAGAAAGGATGGGCGCTGTGAGGCGCTCCCATCTTCTCGTCTCGAAACTAAACTTAGATGTTCATTTGTACATATTAAATCATCATCATCATATCAGTCGTAAGATGCTGCTGGGCATAGGCATCCCCCAGAGATCTCCTTGAAGGGTATTGTGCCTTCCGCATTCAGCTACACCTGCGATCTTTACCAGATCTTCGGTACACCTAGTGGGAAGCCTACTCACGCTGCGTCTTCCGGTACATAATCGCTACTCGAGAACTTTCCTGCCCCATAGGCCATCTGTTCTGCGAGCTACGTGCCCTGCCCGCTTGGCAATATTTCGAGATATGTCGATGACCTTAGTTCGCTTGCGGATCTCCTCATTCCTGATTCGATCGCGCAATGACACTACGAGTATAGCCCTTTCCATCGCTCTTTGGGCGACAATTAGTTTTTTTATAAGGCCCACAGTGAAAAATAAAATAAATATGAAGATGAACTTACTTTTTTGCACCGAATTAAAAAACGAGATTTAGTTTTAAAAGCCATTGGTAAAAGCCAAGATTAGGTTTCTTAATCTTGGGACAAGTTTGGGCGTAAATTCATGTGCATTCTTTTTCCGAGGAACGTCATCAACTGACGTTTCGCGAAAGAAAATGCTCACTGCCCCGCGCCCCGCACCCTCGCGTTTATCAACGAAAAATCACCCTCCCACCTACCTCACCTACCGCTGGCGATATACCAGTTAAGTTGTCGACCTATAGTAAGATGTAACGTAAAGAAAGTAAAATCGTTTAAATTTCATATCTAAGCTAAGTACCCAATTCCTTAAAATTCATCAAATATCAAATATGTTTATTATTTTTTATTTTATTTTATTTATTTATTTGCTTCCACAAAGTTATTACAGTATTAATGTGACACACAGGCTATACATTATCATTTCTAATGAAATTCAATTCAATAATAATAATAATCCCAATATTTCCAAGCCCACTACATACTCAGTCATAACTGAAACACTTGACCTTTAAATTAAGTAGTTTGCAGCAGCTAAATCCGACCGCTACCTCCCATTTGGGAATTCGAAGACCCCAGATTTGACCTATCTTGAAGTTCGCAGACCAAGTTAACTCCATCTCAAAATCAAACACCAATTACTGGTACAATATCCTAACGCTTTTGACATTATGTTTCATGATCCGTACTGAGTATTGGTTAAATAATAGCTAATGAATGTAGCAAATTGAACGCTATGACTGTGATATAAATGTGTAGTTGCTTGTAGCGTAATTGGCGACTTTACTCTACGAGAGCCTTTTGCTGTATTTAGGATAATAACTGTAGTTAATACCAATTTATATATTTAACACTTTGTGTTATCACTTCGTGATGGAACTCCATTATTATGAATTTACTCGAATACTTAATCCTTGTGATTGAAACTTATTATTATAGGTAACTAGTAGACCCAGACCTTCCTCTTGAATCACTCTATCTATTATTGAAACCGCATTTAAATCCGTTGCGTAGTTTAAAAGATATTAGCGTACATAGATACAGACGGTAGAAAGCTACTTTGTTTTATACTATGTACAGATTTACCACACAGTCTGTTGAAATAAGTCTATACTTGTCCCATAACTTCCATAACAGTGATATCAACGAAGTAAAAGTATCGCTCATTCAGCTGTCCGGTGAAAGCGTTTTATAGCATCATAACTCATTGTGTCAACTACCTCCAAATTCTACGAGTAGTCCTTGTTTCCAGTCGGATCTTACGAGCTGTCACGAACAGTGGCCCAATGCCCGCTTTCTGTCCTCCACCAGTCGTATTTATGTCTCCTTGGCAAATTATGGCTTTCTATGTTATTACAGACTGTTTTCATCTTATGTCCATGCGGTTTGATTCTATTACGTATTTATTTTTCTTTCGTACTACTCGTCTCCAGAGCCAAACAATTTGTGGTAACAAATATTTGTTTGTCGTTTTCGTGGTTTTACATTACATTTTTACTCATTTACGCCATTCGCTGTACAGACACTTATTAAACGGGTCGATATACTTAGTAGTTACGCAGTATAATAACCATACAAAAGTTTAATATTTGTATAGTGAGTACATTAAGGTAGAGACGGTGTTATTATCGTCAGGGAATTTTAACAAAAATTACAGAAATATATTGGTTTTATTTTTTCGAAACTGCGAAACCGATTTTAATGATATAAAATTAAGAACAAAGAACAAAAAAGTAGGCCTCCCACAAGGTGTACCAACGATCTGGTAAAGATGGCAGGTACCAGCTGGATGTGGAACGCACAGGACGGCCTTTGTGGAGATCTCTGGGGAAAGCCTATGCCAGCAGTGGGCGTTTTTTGGCTGACATGATGATGATGATGAAGACTAATGCTAGTGTTTGTATGAGATAATGGCGTAAAACTATTATCAGATGCGATTATTACACGATACCTACTGAGGATATTAGAGAATTTTTTATGATCACTAGACTCGTAAGCGGGTTAGAATCTCACTGTGGCCATGTACTTATGACCCTTTTCTGAGTTATGTACATTAGTTGAATACTAACCGATGCTCTTACGGTGAGGAAAAACATCGCGATGAACCCTGCACATTCAGGCGACTGAATGTGTAACCATGATCCAGTCTGGTCAGGTTCCCCTAGTGGCAGGGTCACGGAGGTCAGATGGAAGTCACTACACAGTGATTACCTGATCTGCCAAATCCTGGACCATGGTCAAGGCGGTCCCCGGCCCTCGTGCGCAAGAGCACAAACTAGACATTATTGCCAAGATTATCATAATTTTTTAGGTAGTTACACGATGTAATAAATTCACTGCTTGAATGCTGTTAAAATAGCTCAGGAAAGATATTCTAAGGCCTTTTTTATTTTGTTAATGAATGAAATTAATGATCAAAGCTATCAAAAAGTATCCGACTTAGTATTCGCAAAGAGAATTTTATACTACAGTTAAATGAATTATTATTTCGATGGCTGAGACAGTTTATCTTAATGAAAAGAGATACCTATAGGTATGATCATAGGCATACTTATCGTTAAAAGCTTGAATCTTAGAAATTTATATTTGGCAAAATATTTCGACATATAAAGGTCCCAGTACAGTCACCTGAAGAATGAACACACCCGCTCCAATCATAAGTTTAACATATCCTTAGGGGACGGATCTTTCGACAGCTGACTGTATAAAAAAGATTCATAGGTCCCCGTTTTATCGACGCCAAAGTCCTCACTCGCCGTCTCTACCATCTAGTACTGCAACCGTACCACCCCCCACAACCATTCGTACGACCTGGACGTGTGAGTCAACTACCGTAACCCATTTCAAGAAACTTCCTGCCTCATACGACCATTCTGTGGAATTATATTCTCACTGCGGTATACCCGAGCCAGTACTACATTCGGACGGCCTTCAATAACCAAGCCTACACACCTATCTTAAAGGCCGGCAACGCATTTGCGACTCCACTAGTGTTGATGTCCATGAGCGGCGGTGATTACTTACCATCTAGTGGCTGCCTGTACTATATGAAAAAATCTACTTCCCAGCAATGCAGGACTCCCACCTTCCCTACACGTCGTACGTCCCTACCCTAATCCTACTCTACACAACCTCTACACCTCCCCTTACCTCCCCTACATCCTACAAGCGCCAATTCCAGTTATTCCTGTCGTACCCACTGGGACCGCCACTAGGAACGACCGGGAATAAATGCTATCCAGCTAGATCGACCACTAAGCGAACGCTGCGATACGTGCCAAAATCCAGGAAATCCAAAATACCTAGATAGGTAATAAGTGTACAACAGCCAATGCCGCCAACCGAGAACTCTGCAGCTTCGACCTCCGGAACTCGTATTTATTTCGTCCGCGTCAGGTTCATTCCACACGTCCCAGGCACCAGATGGAACAATTCCATTTTATTGGAACTCCTTTTGTTCAGAGGTCGCCTTTATTGCTGGATTAGTGTCTCGCGTTGCGCCACAATTTGTTTAAATTTCACCAGGTGGCGAATTTTTGTCGATGGAACGATGAGCCTAGGAATTGAAGTTTTATTAAAATATTAAAGTCAATTCCAATACTAATCTAACAGAAGACTGTGACTCTTTCGATGAAGCAACACAGTGCACTGTGCAATTCACTCGTACGTGTATAGACGCATACAATGCTATCCACCTAAATGCTGTGGTATGGTCATCTCATTCTATCGCACTAGCCGGTAAAATCCCCATTCAATGGATCACCAACTAACTAACACCAAACAAAATAAGTCGAATCATACGCTCGAGGATGAAGTACATAGGTACTTCCCGATGCGGTGTTACCGAGCCAGTATATACGACAGTGGAACCGGCAAAGCTTTCGTGATCCCCCGGTGTTGCGTCCCCCATGGGTAGCGGTTATCACTTACCATCAGGTGATTCATTTTCACATTTGCCTCCCTCTATTATAAAAAGGTTTATATTTTATTTTAAACTATCCCAGTTATTATCAAGATATGCAAATTGCGTGGTAACAAATTCGGAAAATACTCCAAATTACGAGTTAATCGTGGTTTTATATGTATGTATCATTTTATCCAGACGTTTCGGTCTTATAGTTCTTATAGTCATGTTCACTGGTTGGAATGCCTGAGCATCGCGTAATCAGACGAGAATACATCGTAACACAATCACACAAAATTCGGTTAGACAGTTTCAAAAACTAAATGTGCCGTAAATGCCCCCTCATCATTCAATTATGTCACGGTAGACGAGACTTGTATTTGATTTGGAAAAGTTCATTCTTCCGTGCCGCCGAATAGTCGTTGGATGTCCCTCAAAATCGAATCCCGAAACTAGTTCCAGCTTCTCGCTCCCGCAACTCTAATAAACAAACGTAATCAGATTGTAGATTTCGTTTTACTTCTTGCCGGCTTTTCCTGGATCCAGTCGTGTGTTGCTGCGAAAGAAGTGTGTTTTATTTAGAATTATAAACCCCATTTTTTGGCGTCTCTTAGAACAATTTATTGTTTTGGCAACTATTAGAAGAATCGGATGTTGTACGTATGTAGTTTACTAGTTTTCTGGCATCCATAACACAAGCTTTGCTTACTTTGGGGCTTGATGGCGCTGTATGAATTGTCCAAGCAAGAAAGTTTTTATATTTATATTATAATGTGGTTATTGGAGTTACTTATAGCTATAGGCTGGTGACCGCTTCCCATTCAGCTGGCCCGCTTGCCTGTTTGGTATGGCTACAGATTAACATAAAAACCATTCCGCGACTAATATTATGTTTGGGTGGTGCGAATCCTTTACCGTCAGGTAAAACCTGTAGGTATCTCAAGTTTAAGTGCAACTTGTGTTCTGCAAATTAATTCCCATTTCCTTGAAAAAATCATCTTGTCGGGGAAAAATTAACATGTCCTTTGCAAATTGAAATTCGGACACAGTTGGTCATCCTTTTTTTTAATTAGCCCCGACGTAAAAGAAGGGTATTATAAGTTTGAGATGTGCATCTGTGTGACTGGCAGTGTAGCTCTCGTACAGATACGTGCCGATTTCGATACGATTTTCTCTATGTAAAAACCAGTTTAATCGATGACGTCTTTCATGAAAACCTGTAACCGGTGGTGGTATTTAGAAAGACATTTGAGATTATGTAGATTTTGTTTTATAGACTTTTGTAGACTTAACGTTTGCTTATTTAAATTACGTTTTCGTCTAATCTGACAACGGTTCAATATAATTTAAAACCTAAAAACATGTACCAATTAATCGATCGTCAGTTAATTTAGACCAAAAAATACGGAATTCTGTAAAGGGGCACTGGTACCAACGAGGCAGATTTAAGGTAAGCAAATTAAATCGTTGATATTCACCCTCTTTGCTGTATATATTGATTTTCCTGGAACGGAAAGGTTACGAATAATGAGATTTGAGGAATAATTTTCTTTACTCTTTCTTTTCTCCCATCCGTCGAGAGGTTATTAGGACCATGTAAACGAGCGAGCAAACCCCATCATACTGTGCAAATTTCCGCAGTAGCTGTGGAGTGTATCTTTAGGAAATTCAATTATGACTCTTTTCTCCACTTTACTTTGTAATTTGTTGCCCTAGACGGTTAAAAAAATGTATGTACACCAAAATTCATATTTAGAGAAATATTTAATATGCTTTATGATATGGTAATATACTTGGTGATAGTTTGGATCGATTGGGTGTTTCCAGAAAAAGTGACGTTAAAATCAGCGAAGGATTTATGGATTTAGAGCGGCTTACACTAAATTTTAAACGCATATAAGCTGATACTTAAACCAAAAATGTCATACAAAAAAACGTTAAACGTCATCCTTAAACGGGTTTAAGAATTTTGTGCAAGCCGGGCTGAATGTGTGATCGACTTAATAACTCGATCGAACTAATAAAATGTAGTCAAGTAACTAATACGAAATTGTGAAAAAAATATGCTTTGCTCAATAAATAAATTTATCAAAAATTTAAAATTGTTGCAACGCCAACTTTGACGCGCACTATTTTTTTATTTTGTTCCTGTACTCGTACGTGCAGAACTCGCATCTCAGTTTCATACGCCAGTGCGCTAATTAGTTTTCAACTTTTATTTAATTAAACTACACAGGATTACAAGCCAAATTGGAATGTGGGAAATGTGGGGGAATGTGTGGGCATGTTGGATTAAAAATTTTACTTGTGCATGTTTTATTTTTTACTTCGTTGTAAGGGCATAATTATAAAAACTAGCTTTAGCACCGCAGGAACTACCCAAATTATGTGTTTCGATGTTATTTTGTCTATGTAGCCCATTTGTTTTGTACAAGCTACAATCCGTACAATCATACAAGAGATATTGATCCTAACAAACTTTCGCATTTATAATTTATATTAACAGGAATTTCTCCGTTTTTGAAGAACTTTATGCTGGACCACAGGCAGCTTCTACATGGGCGACCGCTGTCACAAAAATGTACAAAGTTGAAAACTAGTGTTGCACGGGCTTTACGCAGAAAAAGGCAAGATTCTGAACGTCGGTATCAGTCATTTAGAAATTAGTAGACATTAAGCTGCGTGCAAATGATATTTACTTTAAGTATTTTTGAATAGAATAATGTATGTAAGCTATAAAAATTGGAAAAGATTTCAATTCACCGAAGACTCGATGTTTTTATTAATCGATTTGTTAGACTTAGATTTGCATCAATTTAAAAATCGATCTTTTTAGAGGGAATCGCTATCCTTGGCCTTGGCGTGCCTGCGTAGTACCTATGCGCGGGTGCAGGGCGAGGGCCGCTCACACCGCGTTTCTCTTATGTTATTACATTTGGTTAAATTCAGTCATTAAATTTACAAGCAAAAAGCTTGAGAGCTAATAAAAGTGGAATGTATTGCTCTTAAAATAAGATCTTTTTTGGTATCACGCCTTTTGGCGCGTTAGGCGCCACTCACGAGTGACGCCTAACGTGACATAAGCGATACAAAAATTTGCCTTATTCTATGAGCAATACTTTCTATTCTGATTAGCTTTCATGCTTTTTGCTTCTGAATTTAGACGACTGAATTTTGCCAAATGTAATAAGCGCAGTGAGAGAAACGCAGTGTGAACGTACCCCGCCCGTTCGTTGTCACGACAAGGAACCGTTACTATGACGATGGAGCTTTGTAGTAAAGATTATCCGTGCCATCTGGCCAGTATTCCACGAATTATTTCATCGTATGCTAAGGGGGTCCCGACCGTCTAAACCCGTTTTTATATACGCCTATGTGCTGGTTTTCCACTATAAATAACTTTAACGGCGTTCCCCATAATTAATATATGTTTAGTGGAATACCTATGCAAATAACATCAGTAGTCGCCTCTCGAGCCCGGCCATCAGCTGTTTGTTTGTTAGCAACTAGCAGTTGACAGATATGTGGAATAGCTAATCTGATGAACGGTTGCAGTTGTGTAGAATTAATATTGTGTAGAATCTCGAACAGGAAGAAACGCGTTTGTGTATAATTGAAGACTGTGTGGAATGTCAGTTGTGCGGAATCAATAAAAAACAGATGTTATATATATACTTGCAGTCTTACACGGGCATCCCTCATAAGTAGCGAAAGACTACATAGGGACCTCAAGTCCGCTTTAATGGCTTGATTAAATTGAAATTAAATCGCAATCGCTGCTCAATGGCAGTTTGACATGTTGTTGGTATTCTGCTACTGTTACTAATGGCGCGATTGAATTGTTTGAAAGAGCTTGTGGGCGAAACAACCGTGCGGGAGGGGACCTTTTCCTAAGTTGACGGACCGCGAACGAATGGGCCGGACGACTTGGGCCTCGCGTCCACTAATTTACTTGGCTCGATTGAATTGTATCAATAATCGAATTATAGTAAACCCAAAAGTGAAAAAATGCACTCACTGCATTTAAAATTTGTACGGCAGGATTGCTATTGCGATAATTGCATATAAATTAGCGGACTCGAGGCCCAGGTCGTCCGTCCCACATGTTCGTGGTCGGTCAACTTAACAAAAGGTCCACATGGTTATTTCGCCCACATGCTCTGATCCAGATACAACTCTTTTGCCATTCATCCATTAATATATCCAATTGTTGCAATTCCAGCGGAGTGGAATAGCACCATCCCCTCGATTATGGGTATCATGAAAGGCATCTTTTGTAGAGCAGAACATGAGCAACAGAGTTTTCTGATAAGACAAAATATTACGATCTCATTATTCCAACATGTTGATTGTTGACAACATAACTCCGGGTGACGTGTTGTGCTGACCCCACCTAGAAGTTAAGAACAGGAGAATTACCTATAATGAAATTAAAACGTTTACGGCATTACGTACACTCCAGTCTTGCCTTTTTTGGAGGTCAATTTTTTGACTATCCGTGACTGATACTACTGAAACTTGGGATTAGGAGAAAAGACGTTATAAAACTAGTCATTAATTAAAGATATCTACTGACAAAATTAACTCCCGAGAGAACACTGATTGGCGATAAAACAGTAAAAATCCAAAAGAGGATCTGTATGAGAGAGAGTCTCAGTCACTCTGTATTATGCAAATACATAAAAAAGCGCAGTCGCGCTAGGGACTCATGAATATTCATCCTATCGTCATTACAAAAGCTCCATTTTTTCCTCGAGCGGTGGGGTTACACCAAGTGAGTGAAAGCTCTTGAAGCATTTATTCGTTTGGCGTAAACATTTATTACAAATATGGTGATTTTAAATACCACTGGCAACACTTAATTATAAAAAAGGACAAGATTGAACAGGTTTGACACTTGACCGCGCGCACTCTGATTCGCTTGTGAAGAGGTTATGAAAAATAAACCAGAAAAGTTATAAAAGGTGATAAAAATAAAAGTAAAAGTAAAAATAAATGTTTAATAGTTCTAGTATTGAGTATAGTTAATGTTTTATTCTTGTTAGCTGATTGGAGGTAAAATACAAGAGTACAAAGTTAAGTTAAGTGTCCAAGTCATTGTGTGGTGATTGTTATTTTCTATTTTAGCAACGTTGTAATTGTGGTAAAAGCATTCGAAAATAAATGTAGACTGATTGACACTATTTTATGCTTACTTTATTCATTACATTCCTACATAGACTAATGGTAATTCCTATCACATTCCCTCCACAAAGGTCCAATGTTTATACTTAGTTGTTCTATCCCTGTCCGAGCATAAACCTCACACTTTATGCCCGAAACACAAATTGTCAGATAGTATGCTATGATGAGGTATAATGCCACAAACTGATCCGACCCGGTGTCCCAAGCTGGAACTAAGTGTCGCCGTTTTACAGTGTCATGTCGATTGTAACAACAGCGACTCTGTCACCGAGTCAGATAAATTTGTTGCACTGTACGCTGAATGTCTCACAAAAAATGCAAAACGTCGGTAGCGAATGCTGTTATATTAAACCAAACGAACGCGAACTTTGTTCATGAGAAAGTTTACTTATTAAATTTTTGTGAGTACTACGCTATCATCGTACGAGATAACTTTCAAAAATACGAGTGGTAAAATATGAACCACAACGAAAATAACTCTGTTGTTGCAAATTTGTTTTAGTAGGTATTTTCCTTCACCATTTCACGTGAACCGTTCCAATCAAAAAGGCTTACAAAAATATGAAAGAACTTCTTATTTTTACGTCAACAGTATGACATGTCGCTTGTAAAATAATTTTCGTACAATTTTCCTGAAATTTATACTTTATTCATTTGTGAACGTATTTCCGTTCACATGGGAATATACTTCAAAGTATTTTGTCCAGCGCTGTTTCTTTTTCTTTTTACGAGTGTACTAGTCAGTGACAAAAGCAAAAAGCCCAACTGATGGAAAGCTGCAACTGCGATAGTTTGACAACTTTACCACTACCACCAGACAGCCATGACACCTTCCAAACCCACGGTTAACCACGCAATAACATTGGGGGCCCATTTATACGTCGCCGGCGTGTCGGTGGTCGAGTAGTTAAGAAATCCGACTCGTAAGCGAGAGTTACCGAGTTTGAATCTCGAGTTTTCTGAGTTATGTACTTTAGTTGAATGCTCTGACGGTCAGGGAAACATTGTGATGAATCCTGCACATTCAGACGACTGCATGTAAAACCATGATCCAATCTGGTCAGGTTCCCTTGGTAGCAGAATCAGGGTGGTCGGATAGCAGTCGCTCCACTGTAATTATCTGATCTGTCAAATCCTAGATCATTGTTAAGGCGGTACCTAAGCCCTCGTGTGTGGCACAACCTGGACATTAACGCCAATATTATTATTTTCTTTTTTATACGACGCCCCTTACAATCCGAACAGAAAACGCGTACGCGTTATGCTCTCATAGTCACCGCATAGCAACCGGACAGAAAACGTGACTACGTAAGTGCGGCCCGACAGTGCGGACGCTGCGCGTTAGTACAAAACGTCTATTTCTGTACAAAATTTAAAAACATATGTTTTTACTTAAATTTTAAAGGTAAAATCTGAAGAAAGGGATAAATAAAGTATTTATTAGTAAAGTCCATGTTTACTTATTGGAGTTGAAGGGACAGCTAATGATCCCTTCCTTCAGACGATTCAATTTATCTGACGTTGCACCAAATACCCAGGTGTCATGGGGGCCGGGTCGCCCTTTTCCCTCAAATGTGTATAAATTGGACGATGACTGGGCCCTGCGTTATACTTGTAAACGGGTGCTGCCTTTGAGGACTGGCTTGCTATTGCTGTAGTTTTTGGTGGATTTCTTAAGTATAAACTCATATATTATGTCGTTCGCGGTGCGGCAACTCTTGGCATTGTCGGGCACTGATCGGCTCTGTCTGGTATTGTCGGACACGGTCCGGCCTTTGTCGGCGTGGGGTGGATGTGCTCCGGTCCTGAGGCGGCTAACATGTCACTGTATGTTTCGTTCCTACTTTCTTAACCCTTCCTCTTAGACGATTGAAAGAGATATATAATGTCCTACTCAATAAATAAATTTTGATTAGATTTGATTTGACTCTCATTTTACCTTAGTATATTGTACAAGTTACTTCCATACAATAATACAAAAGTGCATCGGACAAAAAAACTGCACTGGTTTCAAGACTGTAACGCTTAAGTGTGGAAAAAACAGCCGCCTTTAAAGGTATTTAGGGCGGTCCATAACTCCGGAGTGGTTTACAGAGCACTCTGCTGCGACAAATTTCACTCCAGGGGCGCCTTCAAATTATTTGCACGTTTTTGATAAACATTTACCTCGCAGCCTATTTATATCAAAACTCGACAGCGAAAGCTTAAAAAAGTAGGGAGGGCACATTTTTTACAACTATATAATCTTAATTTTTAAAGTGGTATTTTTACTTCCGAAATAGCCGGGGCATGTTGTAATCAGTCTTTATTAGCTTTCCTGTGTTACTTTTGATGGTACACAATGACAAACGAGCAGATAGCCTACCTGATGGTAAGTGGTAAATGTCGCCCATAACATCTACAATTTACATATTTAGATTGCAGGTAACAAAAATGCAGAACCGCAGGTGCGTTGTTACTGTGAGGACTAAGATGAAATTCCTCATGACTGTACCTTATGAAAAGCTGGTTCCCATTCCACAATAGCATACTTTACAGATTTGTATGAAGTTTTGCATTTAGCAAACCATAAGTCTCCTTGAATATAAATGAGGGCGAAAGTTTCTACGTAACATTTGGAAACCAACAAAGTTTCATACTTGTTACTTACGAGATAGAGCCATGAAAGCAGCTAGTCTTCAGTAAAATACAGGATTAAATTCAAATACTACATAATATTCAATTCACACATGTAGTCGCTACAAACAAGCTCCTTACATTAATCTGATGAATCAAACAATCAAAGGTTTCGAGGTATACCTACGCGGAGGAGCCGAATGACCGAGTCCCGTTCCGGTTTTACTTAATCCGGGATAATCGGATTTAGTTCTTAGTACCAATCTATCGTGTATGTTATTTGGTATAGGTACTTCTGCAATATATTATTTACTTGTAGCAGATTTTGTGTTCGCTTTTCTCCCGGATTTTATTTTGATTTTATGGTTATTGTGAGTAAAAGAAAGTTCATTGCAAAATAATCTGGTACGTGAGTTTTTCGTTCAATGGTTCACAATGAACACATCAATAAGACTTGTAGTACCTACTTCTGTCCTTGGGAACTTGTATGGGGTGTTTTCATATAGGGATATTATTATTCGTTTTCAGTGGCTTTCATTCGCGCGCTGTTCGGATCTCTGCAAACAATCTACTTTCCCGCGGGAACCTCTTATTTTGCCGGGATCAAAAGTAATCATCATAATCATAATTTATTAATAACATTCGTTACAAGTCATTATTTTACATATTAAATACATTTGCAATGTCATATTACATAATAATAATATAATAAGTAAATAGTGAAATGTCAACAATATAAAATAATATTTCAATCATTATAATAGTTACTAGAGTGTAGACACAAGTTTATTTGAGATATTGAGTGTTAAAAATTCATTACAACTATAAAAAGCACTCATGACGAGCCATCGACGTAATCTGTCTTTTAATTATGCGGTGCTCGGAGCGTCAACGACGTCTTGTGGTAGTCTATTATAAACACTGGGGCCCATGACGCCGATCAGCCTTGACGTTTTAGTCAGGCTGTGCGAGATCGGGAGAAGTCTATTGCCACGTCGAAGCGTATGACCCTTATGATCGCTTCTCCTCGAGTACTGGTTAATATTAGCCCAGACATACGTAGCAACCTGGAATATCAGCAAGCCAGGCATTGTCATGATGCCGAGCGAAACGAATAGCTCCCGGGCAGGTTCATCCTGAGGAACTCCACCCGCTAGTGCTCGCACAGCTCTTTTCTGAAGTCTAAAGACGCAACGCATATTGCAACAGCGACTGTACCGTGGCGAAGTAGCATGTACGAGTTACCTGTAGTACCCAATGTTACTCTGTGATAATGTAGCATTCTATTAGTGAAAGAATATTTAAAATCGGTCAGTAGTTTTTCAGTTAACAAACCAAAAAACCGAAAATGAAAATATTTTCTCTTTATATTATTAGTATAGATAATATACTAAAGGACTAGTATAATAAACTAAAGTAGTATAGAAATAGTACACAACTACTCGAAAGAAACTTAACTACATATGTATTTATTCCGTCATGTAAAAGCTATGAAATTACGTTACGTGGATTAGGTAGTAGGTTGATAACGAAAATATGACAAGAAAATAATAAGAAAGAACAATTTTTCCCGTATTTTCTGTGTTACTCAAACCACAATCACTTACATCGCAAATGCTCCGCAGTAATACAATAAATAATATCCACTTGCACAAGAAAAAAAGGAGCTTTTCCCTCGCCCTTAATTTATTTGCTGAGGGCAGATTTTTTTCTTTAATAATATAGCAGTTACTTCTGGGAATCCAGGATAAAATGTCTGCCTTTTAAATTAATGAACCACAGACGGTGCTCCGAGGTGTTCAGCTTGAAAATAAGCAGGTTACATTGCTATGTTGCAGCTGCAAATGAACTAGAAAACCGCAGGCTAACAGCCAGGCTAGATAAGAAAGTTACTCAAGAGTTTTCATTTGAATAGTAGAGTTTAGTCGCGAAATAATGACAAAAACCTATTTACAACAGTCCAATAATCATTGAATGTGTGTTTTATTTCCATAAATATTTTCACTAATGCATTCTAGACATTCGCTACAATACACACACTAAATAATTTTTTTGCGCTGAGTGTAGTCTACATACAGTTGTCTAGTATTTTTTCGGTCGCGCATAACTTAAAGAAATCCTTATACCTTAATACTTTAATAATAGATATGCATATTTAAACAACTCACACAGCCATTCTTTTAGAGATTAACATTATGTTATTCTTGCAACTAATCAACTAAACACAATCTGCAATAAAAATAAATGAAATGACTCCAATTGGAAAACAAGTTTTACTCGCTCAAAGTTGTCTCGCAACGTTGTAATTAATTGACCTGTATTCAAAACGACTAACAAAACAATAAAGAACATTATGCTGGCGCCAAGAGCCTTAGTAGCTATATCCATGCCACTTCTACAATAGGAATATTTCCCATTGAGCGAGTTCAATGAAGTGTTAAGTAGATAACAGGAATGCCTCGTCGTCCGACAATGCCGGTTCGCTAGGGGTTAGACCACAGTGGATACATGAGTCTTTTTATGGAATTGGAATAATGTAAGTACAGAGTAACTACAAACAGCTGGAGAGAAAGTTGATGCGGCTAAAGATGGGAATGGCTGTCTAGAGACAGCCCATTCGCCCTAACCTTTAATTTGAAGATCATAATGTACTAAAAATACTCGCAGTCACGTATTTCATTCCCCCAAATGTTTGCACGGATAGCTGGAATATCCCCGACATACGGAGGGACGTCTGGCTATGCATATCCCACCACTCACGCAAATCATCGTCACTTACCACTAGGTGAGATAGCAGCCGAAATATTCACAATTACATTTCATATTGCTGAAACCACTACCGCATAAAAGGTGAAAGATAGGTACCTAAATGCGATACAGTAGTTCCGCCATGAAATTAGCTCTGGTTTTGTACCAGGATCAAAAAGTCTTCGATCGAAACCAGTTACGAAATCGAATTTTCGACCCGGCCAAAAAGACTAAAACAGTTGGAATATTGTCGCAGGCACGATGCCAAATTATTTATTATTTTTATTAAGTGTTGGTAATTTCCTCCGTTGTCGTGTAATTTAGTAATATTTTTTATTACAACCTTAAAATAAATAGATTTACTACGACGATAGGAAAACAAACAAGGAAAAAGTTTTAGACAGAGCTCAACGGAGTATTAGAGTTCATGAGACTAGAACAGAGCTACTACGACCAAAATTGCTGACAACCAGCTTTAGCCAATAAAGTAGTTCAATTGCTCCTGCGCTTTGTGTGTGATGCAGGTAACGTGCAACCCAGAAGAGCTCGTGATTTCTATTCGGACACATTTCTAAACATGGGAGAAATAGGTCGTGTATCTATTCATTGGTTCCGTCTTTCGCATAATCGGTTTGGTACGACGTAGAGAAAAATCTGATCTGAAAATTACACTGTATTGTTAAAGCTAGGCAACGAAAAATTTGAAAAATCCACATAATCCATTCACTAAGTAACATATTACATAGACAGTAACTTATTCAGTAACTGAAATAAAATCACGTAAGGATTTCTTGCAATTATTTCCCATAATATTTATTTCCAACAGCATTTTTACAACCTTTTATATAATTTGCAATGTTTGTAGGTAACTGTGTATATTTGGGACGAATCTGTTTGAATTAAGCTGTTTAGTATAGCTATGTAAGTTGAATGCACAAGGACAATGCATTAATATGACACCATGGAGCTGGTCTTACGATGGAGTCGGAAGGTGGTTGTGGGACCTCATAATGAACGCTACAAGATGACTCCACCGTGTTTGGGCTATTTAGAATAGCCTTGATCAGTACTATACCTCTAGGTGATATTCAAGGTCTGATGATAATGACGGAAGGTCACCATATTAACTACTAAACGCCATAAGATAAACCCATCGTGTTGGGGCTCTATGGAATGATCTTGATAAGAACTACCATATGATATTCAATCAAAAGCTGCACGATAAGAGCTTGTTGTGAAAAAATATTTTCATTTGAGACCTTTATTGTTTTCTCATATTTTCTTAGTTCATCTATCAAGTAGTTTAAACATGAATTGCAGTGTAATGAAGAACATTAATAAAATTATACCAATACGTATGGACAAATAAACTTGAGAAATCGCAAGCAGGAATATCAACAGTGGCGACTGAAGTGGCGAATCTCAAAACGTGCCTTGGGATTTTTATAGCACCATTTCCTTTTATACGTGCTATGTGCCACTCCGTTGGAGACGCAGGTACGGTGCCGCGTTGGATGCATTTCTTTTCGCAGCGCTCAGTAAGTATTTGTATAAAAATGTAACGACTATTTTCACTGCCATTTTCGCCTTCTTGGCGCTCTGCATTGCGCAAATTGGACACCTTTTACTAGGATAAAATTGTTTACGTTTGATGTGTCTATCGGCATCATTATTAATATACAATTTTATTTGCAAAATTAAGTTTTACTACGGACTACGCACACCGAATTAGTTGGAACTGTATAATTGATGGATTTTCCGGTTTCCGAATTGAGAATTTCAAGTTGAGATCGTACTTACGTATAACTTATGTATATTTTCATTTCTGAATTAATTTTCTTAAAATCTTAATGTTGACAGTTCGCTAACTTATCTAGTGTCTATTATCTCGAAATATGCGTTTCTGAACTTATTTGACAGCGCTCAAACCGCTCTCAAGTCAGGTATTGTATTGCCTCAAGCATCCGAGTTTGGGTACTTAAACTCTGCTCACGACACCGTCTACGAGATACTCGTACGTAGTTTTTAACTTCTCTCAGACTCGTACGAAACACACATCAAGTTGTAGAGCGTGAAAAATTCTTAGTGAGAAAATTCGGATCACCGAGTATTTTCCAAATAAAAAAGAAATAATTCGATAAATTTTATTTTTTTATTTTATTTATTTGGAAGACTAACATATATTTTCGGTCTTCATCTTGGTTCGATTGTATTTTTCAGCCTAGCAAACTTTATTTTCAATATATTTCGGAGACACGTCGCGCCACGATTGTATATGGACATTAGTGTTGTAAAACCCAAACTGAATAAAGTTATTTGATTTTGATTTGATTTTGAACGATCGTCGAAAATATTTCGATATTTACATACATTCCTTTTTTATGATTTCGTGCCCAAGTCAATTTCAAGCGGATTATTGTTAGATTTCTCAATTCAAGAGCCGGCCTTGCACGATTTTCACCGTACAATGTCAGACTATATAAGAAATACAAAATCGCACATCCCACCAAAAATATTTCATGTTAAATTGGTTTGCCAAGCCTTGTAAGCTCTTGTAAACGGTTTCACTGATGAAAACTTATCGGATATCAAGAAGAGCCAAGCTTCTAGCTCTACAACGCCTAACTCTACAAACGCTACATTTTGGTCAGAAAGTATAGCTAGGCCGTTTCATAGTTTCAAACGTAGTTCTATCAGAGATAATGATCAATTGATGCTAGGTACGCGCGTCCGACGTGTCGGTCGAGCACTGAACCCAGCCTATTTCATATCTCCATCCCATAATTACTTTTTCTAACCATTAAGAACTTATAAGGCTTGGCCAACCAATTTTACATTGAATGTTTGTAGTGGGATTTTATGACTGTTTGTAGTAAGTATGGAATCGATGCCTTTCTTCTTTCTAGCC
The DNA here is from genome assembly GCA_905147135.1 of Blastobasis lacticolella. Taxonomy (NCBI): domain Eukaryota; kingdom Metazoa; phylum Arthropoda; class Insecta; order Lepidoptera; family Blastobasidae; genus Blastobasis; species Blastobasis lacticolella. Next base: position 10,191,046 of record LR990053.1, read on the forward strand.
TGACTGATTGATACGTACATTAAATGGTAACGAATTCCACAATCTAACCGCATGAACAGAGAAGGAATAAGAGTAACACTCAGATTGATGAGGGGAATGGAGAGGAGTGCCTTGACGCTAGAGCGACAATGCATGAGCATATTGAATTTAAATTTTCTAGCACTTCAGAAAGTGCCCTATATGTTCAATTTTAAATACAGACCTGCACCCTCTTTTAAGGAGTTAGAGTTTAAAAGTAAAAGATTTCTTAATTATTTATTTATTTGTGTGCAAATACTAGCCTGCACACCAATTTTCAGCTTCCTAGAACTTGGGAAAGCACCCTAGAGGTTTTGAGTAGAAATCAGTCAGTAAATAAGTCAGTCAGTGTTGAAATCGAACTATTTTAGGTGCTAATAAAATTCAAAGAATAAAAGCCAGACAGGTGAAACTTTATATATTTTATATGTCTACTACGTACATTTTATCCTGAAACCGACCGAAGGGTCTGAAAAGATAAGGTAGGTATAATAATGTCCGCTACTTTTTCCTTGATTTGGCGGGGGCACGTTAGTTTTCGGAAGTCGGGCGGCCGTAGACAGCGAAAACTATTTCTCTGTCTACGCGGGCGACAGATTATGAAACAAAAATAGACAAATAGACACTCGTGTCATACGTTCGTTAAAGCTCAAGCCAAGTGTGACAATGTTTAAGCCAATGTAGCTATGTTCAGAGACCGCGGTTGGAGCGTCTACTTAAGCTTTTGTACTATTTATACACTACGAATCCGAGTTCTGTCCGAGTTGTCTTTAATTAGTCTTCAATTAACCACTCTTGACTGATTAAAGAAAACAGCTGTCACGGCCAGACCACAACACTGCGGTACGACGACGCAACGTAGACACCTTCGACGTCGTACAACGCGTCTCGAAACTAACTATCCGATGCGCTGCCGCACCAATTCAAATTTGCGATGCGACGACGCACAGTCAGACAAAATTCAAAATTTCTTTCAATCGTCAAAAACGAGGGGGTAGGAAAGCAGGAAGTAGTCAGTCAGTCAGTGTCCACGCTCCGAACAGACACGTAATTCCGAACACGCTGACTAATTACGACACTGATTATTTCAATTCCCAATGGACGGCACGTACGTCCTTTGGGATATATCTCACTAGAATCTGAAGTTACGGTCGTTTCTTCTTGTACGATGCTGTTACGTTGAAATTTTACAACGCTGTTTTTTTGCGATGCAATGCTGTGTCAACGTGTTTTGGCCTCTCCGTTACAGCTATCCAAAACGAACTAACTTCGATAGTAGCATTTCTTGCACGACCTTATTACGCCGGCCCCTTTCCGCCATCGGGAAACGCGATCCAGGCGAGCTCTTAATCCCTATATTGTTGACCTTTATAATGCGTATGGCTAAGGAATGGAACGCGTTACCTGTGAGTGTGTTTCCTGATTATTACAATCGAGACGCGCTAAAGGCTAGAGTGAATAGGCTGTTCCTAGACATGCGTGCTCCATCATCGGCCGCATCGTCGCTTACCACTAGGTGAGATGGCGGTGTCAAACGCCTCGCTAGTCTAATTATATAAAACAAAACGAAGCGTATTGTAAATAAACATATTCTTCATTTCTCGGCGCTATTTCAACAGAGACCTGTTTTTTCTGGCTTTCAGATGCAGTACCTAACGTAATGCTCGGGCCGTGTTTGTGGTTATTTCAAATTACAGTAAGAAACTCTCGAAACCTACCAAGATAACGTTTCCCTTTTCCGCTGCTCAAAATCCGTAATCAATTAATGAAGCAGAATATGATACGCAAAGCAAATATCTCCTTAATTGGTAAAACGTTCTGTGAGTCGAATGAAGATACATAACGCGGGTGAAATTCGCTTGTATGGAGCAGCAATTAATAAATCTCGCCGTTTTAATGGGTTTATTTATCTGGTGCTATTAAATATGCTATTATGACCTGTGTCATTGTTGACAAAAGTAATGACAAGAGTAAATTAGTACTCATGTCTACGGAGTAGCAAAATTTTCATTGTTTTCTGATTCAACAACGTAAAGATCTGCTGAAATTCAAACCGAATCAAAAAGTAATTTCGTAGATTTGTCAAAACATATTTATTGTACCATTGATCAATACAATAATTTAATTTGCCTAACGAAATTGGGTCAATGATGTCCTCATTTGTTTGGTAAATTATATGTTGTTTTGATACCCCAGTGACATAAATTCCAGTGGTATTCCAATCAGTGTTGATACATAGTAAATTCATTACTGCCCGAGCTTAATCCTACATAATGCGATAAACAATCCGATTCCGCGATTAGCAGAGACCAATCCAAATATAACCTTCGTTAGAAAGCTTATGCACTTCATTCTGGAACAAAATTAGATCGATGGAACGCTGTAATAAATAATATCTCAAATGAAAAACAAATTTCATAACAAGCTTATATTTCCTGGTATTATAAGTACCTGGCCGTGCGGTGTCCGGCAGAGTAGAATAGCATGGCCGTGCGGTGTCCGGCAGAGTAGAATAGCACCAACCCCTTAAACTCATGGGTGTCGTACAAGGCGACTAATGTTTTCGAGGCAAAAGATCAAGAGTCTCCGTAGTCTGGAAAATGGGCAGCAGCATTTTCCATTGTTATATTTAAACACTGCGATCTCCAACCCGCCTGCCGAGCGTGGAGATTATGGCAATAACCTCCCCTTTCGTGGGAGAGGCCCTAAGTCCTGCAGTGGACTGTTACGGGCTGTGATGATGATAAGTACCTACTCATAAAGACTATTCCAATGAGCCCCAACACGATGGGGTTATCTTATTGCGTTCATCAGACCACCTTCCGGCTCCATCATCATACCAGCTCCATGGTACCAAATTAATGCATTGTCATAGGATACATAGGATAACCAAATTTCAGCTCAATCGGATACCGACAAATGGACGATGGTTTGCAAATTTTGACGGACAACTTACATACGAACAGTGCTAGTTAAATAAAAAGCTTGTAAAATCGCGCCCTTTTCAAGTCATTGTTTCTCTCGTAGTGACCATTGGTCGAGTATGGCTCCTATTTGATTTCTATTCGTAAACATATAGTTCCTTGTATACGTTGGTGGCCTCGTCTTACCTGCGACCCCATCATGCCCCCTTCCCCGATAATTTATTGTTGATACCTATTACTGGGCATAGCTTATTAAATATTTACTCATTTTCATTAAATAATTACAAATTTGTGGTAAATGGTGTTATGGTATCACAATAAGCAACACATTGTTACAAAATTAGTTTATTAAATTATATTGTTCTACTGCTACTGTTCTCATGTAAGTGATATTGTATATTTAATAAGAATAAAGTGTTTGTTAACGACAATAAAAAAAATTATAGAGTATATTGAACAATAATCGATGCATACATTGAAACAGAGTACTTTTGAAACGGCGTACATCGCAGTTACGAATTTCACATCCATTAATTACACTCCCGCTCCATCTAAGCACATAATCCAAGTTGTAAATAAGTACTTTATTGCATTTATACAGAAAACTACGCCCACATAAGTAGCAAAGCAAACGAACACCTAGACCCCTGTTAAGCTTTCGATTGCAGCTGTGTTGGAAGCTCAAAACACGTTCGGGCAAACGTACCGGTGTTAGATGCAAGGGTCCTGTAACTCGATAAGTCCACAAGGCCTTTGTATCGCTAAGTCAATACTCTTGCCCGTACAGTGTCACAATTTGTAGCCTGCAGTGTGAGGAGGTTTAAATACGTGCCGTGTTCGAGGGCAGTGGACACGAAGTCCTTCAATTGATTCAGATTTAAATTACTTACTGCGCTGGTTCGGTGAACAAAGAGGATCTTCGCCTCAACACCAAAAGACTCCCCACCGGACGTTTCCCAGTCGGACGCCCAGAGTTGATTAAATTAAAATTCATTAATCCATTTTTGAAGCTATAACAATACTACCTTTTGTCCGCTGCAACGCTGTTTTCACGAAAACATAGCCGATGTGACATTATCATCACACATACAACCCGTAAGTCTGCTTGACTTGAGCTTCCTGCACATTAGTGGAGAGTTTGTCATAATCTCCACGGTAGGCGGATTAGAGATCACAGTGTTTAAAAGTTCAACGGCGAGCACTGCTTTCTGGTCAACGAAAGTTCTAGCTGTTCTGCATTGAGACATAAGGTGCCCCGTCTGACTCTTGTGAACAAAAGAAGTTATGGCCAGATTCTATATACCACACGGTGTGTAATTTTGAGTTATAAACCACAAAATTGCAAAATTTCATCAAAATCTTTTCAGTCGTTTTTGGATGCATCCATTCAAAAATGCATCAATCCTTACAAACTTTCGCTTTTAATTGTATACTATAGAACAAATTAAAAAAAAATTACAAAAATCAAGTGCCGTAGAAAGTTGCCATGGAACTTGCTTTTAATTGCACGCACATGAAAGCCGTGAGGAAATAGCTTTTTTATCATTCTAGTGCTACGAGTATCATTCTCACCGTTCTATTACATTATTCAGTTTTTCAAACCCCGCCCTGGCGTCTATGTGGCTCTGCCCGGTTACAAATATTACGGCATTGTTTGTCAAGGCAAAGATGTAAACACGAACTAATTTATAATAATATTATAGATATTATACGTAAAGGGTGTGTGAATCGTCAACAGCTACAAGATAAAATATGTAAAATCCTACGCTGATTGACAAAAATCTGTAGTGTTCAATTGTTTTAGTTTTATTATATTCCTATATTTTTTTAGAAAGAGTTCTTGCGCCTTGTTTTTTCTTCACGCTTTTGCCTTCTTATAGGTTATTTTTGTGTGTAAATAAGTGTTTCTATTCTATTCTATTCAATCTATATGGAAAATCTCTAAAGCCGACTAAGCATTGAAACTGCGATACCGTTCCAAAATTCACTCGGTCCTATTTCAACTTGGATTTATCTATCTGGATGGATTTGTCGTGTCATACGTCACCCGCGCTGGTTGAGCGACGCGGCTCTCGCATGCATAAAATAAAAATGGATTCCAAACTGGTGCATATGCATAAATAACAACTGGGCTAGTTTGGCGCAAAATAAAAATAGCGTAAGCTTAAAAACAAGCTGAAAGTTCTAAAAGTTACGCCTGTCACTCGCAATAGTAACATATTCGATTTTAACACTGACGTGGGTGTTATAAGTCTGCCTTGTGTACCTATATGTATTTTATCGAATAGATCTATCGGTTTGAGTGATTCTTTTATTTGAAAGCCAATTTAAATGGTTCATGGCTACATATTCAACAAAGTTGATTCAATAGGTTGTTCTTAGCAGGCAAATGCTTACTCCGCCTACCGACGCATCGTATAGTTATCAACAGGCTTGCATTTCATCAATGTAAAGCGACGATGAGGTGATATTGATGCAAGTTAGAGTTATCACTTTGACCTCATCATCTACCTGCCCTTATCCCAGTAGATAGGGTCGGCACACATGTCTCTCCCTTCCTTGACCCTTGTTATTGGGACTGCCCTTGGGAATTCTGTTGAGATCGCAGTGTATCACACACCGGTGGTCCATCCACGGGTCCCTACCAAGCCCGAGGAGTCTTTCCACCTCGATGAGTCTCTTCTCGGTGGATACGGCTCTACGTTGCGTGAAAAAATTCAGGGCCATGTAAATTACATTGCAGATGCTAGTTGGTCAAGGCCTAGAACTTTAATAAAACTTTACGAGACCCACAGTCGAGGCATTTGGTGCTATTTTACTCAGCCGGACACCACACGGCCTTTGCCATCTCTACATCACACAGTATCGCAGAATAATGAACTAAAAATTCATACACCAGCCCCGTTTCGTATTGTATACGAAATGGTTTTCGCCCTTCATTTACTGGGTATATCTCTTTGTGTTTCAGAATCGGGGCACGTACGTACATGCAATCCATTTTTATGATGCCGACCCTAGAGCGATATGCATGCGCGGAATATTATGCCGATGCCAATGTTTGTACTGGGCTGTAAGGATCGATGGACTTGGCAATCGGACTTTAGCTACGCGGTGACCTTGATTCCTATAAATGTATGACACTTGTAAAACCTAAATAATCTGTTTCAACATTTAGTATCTACCGATGAGAGTGGCGCTGTTGTTTCTAGCTTAGCTGTGTACCTTGCAAATCTTTTGCTGTTGCGCTAATAACCATGAGACTTTAAAGATTAAACGTTTTCTACCTACATATACTTTCACGCCAGCTTCCCACAGATTTAGGCAGGGACTATAGAGTACAGCGTTGCCGTGATCGTGCGACCATGGTCGTACGACGGACATCGCCCGACCAAACAGGAGACCTCAAAACCGCCTGTCGCACGACCGTTGCCAATTAGGACAGCGTTTTTATCCGCATTATCTAATTTTAGTCACATAAACACATAAAACAAAAAAAGGTTTATTTACATTACCCGCTACTAATAGAATCCTAAGCTATCAAAGCAACAACTTGTAAGCACATAAAACTCCATCTTAACGTCATATAACAAAGTTCATTGCATTGCTAAATAGTTCCATTGTTTAGCCTCTATTGGTCTCCACTGCGTATTGACCAAAGCCCGAGTTAGGAATAGCACGAAACGGACTTGTTTGCACAAAGTTTTGACCAAACATTTAGTTAGCCTATTTCGAAGTGGAAGTTTGACTTGCTCTCACAATACGCTGCCATTTTTCGCAAATACAAGTGAAATGATGAATATTTGAGTCGTTCAGTCCACCGATGTAATGTTTGAGCCAGTTTGCTTTTAAATACGATTCAGCGTTACCGATCGAGGTGCTTTGAATTTATCGTTTTGTTCAAATTTATTAAATAATCAAATTTAAAACACATTTACATTTATTTGTTAATTTGGTAAAAAGTGTAACGTTTTTACGTTATAAATCTGTATATAATCTCTCTGTTTGGGTCTGCTTCATAAGTCGCGCTTCCTAAGGATGCTTGTACATAGTGCATGTAGCTGGAGTAAGTACCTGGCGCGGGTTACTTGTACAAGCAGTGCCTATGCAACGCGCGGGCTACTGGCGCATGCAGTATCCACAAAACTCCATAGAGTAAAAATATATGAGCTAATGTGTACTTAGTTATGATTGAGTACTTGTTGCCTCAAATATAGATTGTGTTATTAGTATTATATTAAAAAGAAGTTTCTTTTCTCATTGACTTCGTGACATTTTTTATTTGCCATCTATCAGTAACTCGCGCTTGCCGATCCTACAACGTTATAGCTCCTCTTCCAACTGCCATAGATACCTATTTTCTTATAAGCAGGTATTCTGACTTGGCATCAATAAGGCATACGATAAGTTTCAAACTTCCAAAGTATACCACAACACAGAAAGTTTAGGAGGCCCAAAAATAATTACACATAAAGCGTAGGTAGATACCTACCTACTTATAAAAAGCGTATCAAAGTGCCGTGGCTGGCCCCGTCCATATCTCAATCCATAATTACATTTTCACGACGACAATAAAACTTTTATTTCATTTGTCGTCTGCGCCCATTTATTACGCACATAAATCGCAATAATGCCTGTTTGTCCATACGCTCGCGATGCCTTGGGGGGGGAGGGATATATTTACAAAGTGCCGCTAATATATGCGTAATTATTACTCCAGCTATTTTATTAATCAATGCCTATCCGTGGAACAAAAATTATTTTAATATTTTGAACCTACGCTGATATATCACGCAGGCTAATTTAACAATGGAATAATTCTATAGTCACCTTAACGTCTTATCTATAATAATATTGTTTCCAATGCTTTTACAGTATTTAAAATGAAACGTTGTCCTAGGCTATGTGTAGTATCTATGTGGGAGAATGTGTCAAAATAATACGGTGGTTATTATGATAACAGATCAGATGAAAGTTTTGCCAAATTGGTCCGCCTTTAATTAATCGCAGATAGGGAATGCAATACCAGGATACCGGGATCCCGCAATAACTATGCAGGACTAATCACGCTCGTAAATGAGTGGGATCCCGCGTGGGATTTGCGGGATTGAGGAGAGACAAATTGAACTTAAACTGACTTTTTCCACTAAAAATTCTTTGGAAACCTAACCAAAATCTGCCTATAGTGTATTTGAATTTGTGTTAAAAAGGAAATTATTTATTTTGATTCAGGTCGAATATAGGGCATTTGCTTTACAAATGTGGAATCAAAAATTGCGTTTTCTGAGCGCTACTGGGTTCCTATTTAAGTTTAGTCCCGATTTCTCCGGAAAGTTAATTTTACCAGGCCAGCCTTTTAGTCGATGAAAACATTTCGACTTCTTTCCAGCATTTTTTTTTATATTAAACATCCATAGACTTATTATATAACATCAAGTGGTTAATCATCAGATGGTGGAGTAGGTACTCTTGCTTGCCACCTTAGTGGCAAAAAATACATTTTGATTAGTTTCTATAAATGTAGTTTTATTTCTCTTATTTCTTGCAATTTGGTACGGTTATTATTTAGCCTCGAAGTCTTGCAGCACCACGAGATCCCGTAAACACCGGGATCCAGCGGGATTCAGAATAGTCAGTCCCGCAAATACCGGTATTGAAATCATCGTGCGGAATTATGTTCTTCCTATGTTCTTCACGATACCTTTAAGGATATTTTTCTTTCATTGACAGCCATAAGAGTAACAGCAACACTTCAACATCATGAATAACAACGTAGAACGTAATATTACTGTGAAGGATTACCTAGATTGTTGGTAAAATTGTCGTGACATTTAGGATGATTCACAGCAAATTTTTACATAAAATATAAAACCCAGTCTAGGCCGCCGCACTGCTACATTCACAGGCGTCTGCTTCTTCAGTTGACCTGAAGTTGACACTTTGTATAAGAGAGATTTATCGTTCACAGCAGTACTAAGGGTTTGGTATAAATCCTCACAATGCATAGTTCTTTGCCAGTATAATTTAACTGCCAAGAGTAAAGGCTTCCGGAAAGCGGACGACTTATTTACGAGGTATTTTGTGGTCTCACGCTATTTTTGTGAAACATTTCTTATTTCTTGTATCTAAGTATTTACATAAGTGTTTTATTTGCGAAAATGTTCAACGTGAAAATATTTCGGAACGTTTTCATTTTAAATTGCATACCACAAATAAAAAATAACACACTCATTTTTCTTGCGATTTGCAATGTTCATAACGAAAGTTTAAATTGGAAAGCAAGTATTTTACAGATATTGTGTCTGTGGTCTGTATTAAAAATAATTATTAAGCCTGGTTAAGTAGGTACTGGTAGTTGTGAAAGTAGGTACTTTCAAAACTTCTGTAAAAACTAACTAACAATTAAAAGAAAATGTTACGCACTCTGTAAAACTAGAGTGCTCTAAGTATGAAATTAAAGATATCAGTCACTAGAAACTACAACTACGGGTTCTTCGAAAAGCATCACAGATATCTTAAAGTCCTGAGCGACGACGTTGACCCATGGACTTATTATTATCGGTGACCACTTGCCATACAGGTGATCGTCAGTCCATGTAAAAAAAACGTCCTAACGTTTATTTCATAACAATACCTAATAGTTCTCCGTCAAAATATTGTACATATATTTTTCTGTGATAAAAGTAATATTGACTGCCAGTAACCTTAACGAGAAGCGAAAACGATTGACGTTATTACAGGGGCTGCGTACAGAGAGAATGAATCCGCAAAAGTCTCGTATCCGAACTGACAGTTCTTTGTTACAGTAACAAAGGCAATTCGAGTTGCCGAGAGCGCTTTACCTAAAACAGCCAGTTCCACCTCGGAACATTGTAATTCACCGGGGCCCTTCGAACCAAACGTCGGACTTCATGTAATGATGACGCGATTTACATTTATCCGGTGGATTACTCGCCATCCTCCGGATTATCCAGCCTCTGTTACATTTGCATATTTTCTTAAGAACTTCACTCCGTCGGAAAATAGCTCTCAGGCGCCTAGGACTCGATGACAACGGATCGGAGAGCCGTAACGTTCTTATACAGCTTTACTTTTAAGCTGTAATGCGACCGCGCTGTGTGCTTAGTTGGCTTATTGCGTACAAAGGAAGAGTTTCAGGCTGTATCTCCGATCAGATTTAGTTAAACAGAGTATTAAAAACTTCTCAGTTTCGAAAGGTGGTTAAAGGTATCACAATAAATAAAATAATACAAACTTCTATTTTCCGTGAAAGTAAACCTGAACCGAAAACGAAAAGCAAAATCATCGTGTTTTGTCAAAGTCGTCATGTCATGTATGAAATTTACGTCCAAATCGTCCAACGATCCTCAATTGAGCATGTCTTCAATTGTTTCGTACGGTGAAATGCAACGCGGAGCGCGTTCCGAACTTAGTTTCCTCAGGCATTCAGTAAATAGAGAAGATTTTTAATAAAAGTCAGTAAAAGATAATAGAAAATATCAAAAAGTCAAAAGACAAAATGTCTTTATTGAGTAGTACATTACATATCTCCTTCAATCATCAATATCAGTTATCAGTTAGAGATATTCCCCGAGTTATTACTCAAAATGATTTATCAAATCACCAGCTTGATATTCGTTTCCGTTTGACAATTACATATCAAATTATACACACAAACACATACAAGTGGTTGTTCAGTACAACAATCGAATGTTCAGAATTGATACTCGCAACTGAATCTGCCAGCGAAATGGTGGAAATGTGCATAGGTATTATTCACGGACAATTTTCGAACATGCTGATGTTATTTAAATTTAATTCACTAAGCATTTAAAATTGAATTGGCGCATACATTTCCGTATAATACGATGAAATAGCCTGCGCCACCGCGCTGCCGTAATAAAATTGGTAATTTCAACCAAGTACGGCTAGCATGAGACTGTCTACTAAATCATAGAGACGGTAAAATGTTTACTTATAAAATTAAAAACATAAGGCCTGCCTTTTTATAGATAAGAACTATATTTTTGACCTGTAATAAAATTCATTGTAAAGCAACAACTTAAGGATGGAGTGGAAATGTTGAAAATACACAACAAGAAACACTTCAAACCCATTGTCTTGCCTATGTATGAGATGTTAGTCATCTTGTGACACTAGAAGGACCTGTAAGTTGTAGGGGCTCGTGTGTTCATACATAATGATGATCTTACCTGTGAGTGTGTTTAAAGGACTTCAAGGCTAGAATGAGTAGACATAGAATTCTTAAACAGGCATGCTCCATCTTTGGTCGCATCTTACTTTAGATACTTTTATTACCGTATCCATGAAATCTATACATACGAGTAGTATAAAACAAAGTCACTTCCCGCCGTCTGTCCCTGTCTGTGTCTATGCGGGCTTAGATCTTTTAAACTACGCAACAGATTTTAATGAGGTTTTCAACAACATATAGAGTAATTCAAGAGGAATGCTAATATGCAACAAAAGGGAAGATAGGGGTAAAGTAGGTGTACGCGAACGAAGTCGCGCCGGGTCCACTAGTTATATATAAATTGTTATTTCTACTTTTTAAATCAACGTCTAATATGTATTTTTCAAACTAAACCTCAGTTGTGATATTTTCAGCGAGCGTGGTCGCGTCGGAATCCCAAAATACACTATTTCATAGTCTGCCTGACACAGGCCGAAATGGAAGCCACGACACTAATTTATGTGCTCATGCATGTTTTAACAGCCAGGCATGTTATGTCCATGCTTTCAAGACTATTTAGAGGCCACAGTAGGTAAGTATTTTTCTTTCTTCACTTTAGTCTGGGTAATTTTATTGAAACACTAGTGATCGGTCGGGACTTCGTTCGCGTGGATTATTTAATCCGTATCTCGTACCAGAATATCGCGTCTCATTTCCGTTTTATTGTTTTACTTACCTATAATTCTATACTACTCCTACCACGCCGGGTTACTAGCGAGCACCTGTAATTGGCTTGTTGGTACTAAGATAATATTTATTATGTTTTATATAGCTGTTGGTACTCCAATAAATTAATAAATTGGTTTGTAAAACGACTAAATGGATTATAATTCTAATCTAGTAAAACGAACGGGTATTAGCAGAAACTGGTTCGCTAGACAAAAGCGTCTAAGTAGTACGTCTTAAGTTTCGGTTTGGATTATTGGCCTCATTTATCCGCACTTGAACCCACAATTGGTCCTTTGTACGTAGGCATGCTAATCTAGCCTGTCAATCTCCCTCCAAAAGTCTAGCAGTCTCTTTGGACGATCGCAAATCTCTCGGAGAGATTCCGTTCCTAATACGACCTTTGCCCTTTGTGGTCCTTTAGTCCCTCACTCAAGAACCACAGCGGCCGCTATTTCTTTGGCTACTAGGAATCCCCATAACGGGCTGTCTGTAGCTCCGATTGCGAATAATAGTTTGTTCAGAGGGTGGTGTCCTGTAATTGTACCAACTACTGACCTGAGTTCCTTCCGATCTAGCAGCCTGCTGGTTAGTTTTGGGGATGGCTCGCTCACCACCAACTTTGACTATCTACATCCGGATGTGCTTTGCCATTGCATGTAATCCGGTAACTTTTTTTGATTTTACTAAGGTGGCAAACAAGCTTATGGCCTGTCTGATGGTAAGCAGTCACCGCCGCCTATGGACGCTTGTAATACCATCACCCACATGTTGCCGATCCCCTAAAAAATGTTCACTCGTTTCTTTACTAGTACTCCATGTTGTACTCTCCAGAGAAAACCTCTCCAGGTAGTTCAATCCACAACCATATAGTGTGCGTGGGAGGAAGTTCCTTTGGAACCGCACAGTTCGCAACCAATTTGGCTCCATGATGTGAGGATGAAGTCCCCGTCGGTAGCGAGCAGTACGATGATAGCAATAGGTTTGTATTTAATCTTAAACGCTAGTACGTTCTAACAGCAGTTCATTAGTAGTACTAAATTATTCCTCCCAAGAATCCCAGGGACAAATCACACCAGCCCAGTTAAAATTAAAAGCTGGATTGAATACGTCCTAATCTGAATTCCATATGAACGGCGCCGCGAGCGTGCGTTAATCACAGAACGAACGCTCGCTAAATTATTCGCGCGTGAATCTCGCTTGATTAGTTCATCATAGTAATTGCCTTGCTCTATCACACGCTGTTAATAGACTAGGGCGGGCAGGTACCTATACAGTGAATTTCACCTATATGAACGACCTTGAGTTTCAAATGTACAGAAGAAGCTAAAAAATTGCAGTATCAGTGTCCTGACAAGCTAATTGTTTGAATTGAACTGTTTAAAGCGTCTCAACATCTAAGATTTTGTTAATAATTACCAAGTAGCGTTTACGTTTAAGAGTGTGTTCCCTGATCATTATAATCTAGACGCCTTCAAGGCCAGAGTGAATAGGCTGTTCCTAGACAGGCATGCTCCATCATCGGCGGCTTCGTCACTTACCACCAGGTGAGGTGGCGGTCAATTGCCTGGCTAGTCAAGTATTAAAAAAAAGAACTTAAAGTAAAAATATTTCCCAATAGAATAAATAGAAACACAAATCACATATAAATGCTACCGGCACGTACACATTGATAATAGAACAGGATGGTTCAATCATGGCCAAATCAATAATTCATTAACCTGAACTTAGTTAACGGAACTTAGCAGTATAATTGAGATTGATTTGTATTAGGACCCGTAATATGTTACGAGAAACAATTAGGTTGAGCATCATAGTTGTGAAACAAATATTATAAAGGTTACTAGAGGCCGTTCATCCTTTCAACCTGCGCATTCAGTCGACTGAATTTGTAACCATGATCCAATCAGGTTCTCTTGACAACAATGTCATGTCAATTGGCAGTCGCTCTACTATAATTACCTTGTCTGCCAAATTCTGTATCATGGTCACAACCGGGATATTGACGACAAGATGTTTATCACTATACGAACTTGGTATCCGGCAGATAAAACGGCACTGGTGGTAGGATTCGGTCAAGCTTGTGGAGTCCCCTGGTCCGTCTGGAAGGGTATACTTATCTCAGCAATGCTTGCATTGGTGTGTTTCGGTTTGAAGGATAAAGACATATCACCTTATTCCTCACAGTGACAACACACCTGCGGTTCGGCACTTTTGTTACAAAACACTCCACACAAACGTAGTTTGATCATATTTCAATATTATTATTATATTGAGTGATATTATTATATTGGCGACCTGAGTGGTTCAATGGCCACGCAAGAGGTCCCGGGTTCGATTCCCGGCCGGGCAGAAATTTAAATTATGAATTTTAATTTCTGTTACGGGTCTGGGTGTTCTATGTATAATAAGTATGTATTTAAAAGTATTTAAGTAGTATATCAGTTATCTAGCACACATAGCACAAGCTTTGCTTAGTTTGGAGCTTGATGGCGCTGTGTGAATTTGTCCACGAATATTTATTTATTTATTTATATTTTTATTATTCATTATTACGCTATCAAAGCCAATAAAGTTTTGTATACGTGATCCAGAAACCAATATCTATGATTGTGCTTTGTCAGATGTTCGTTAAAATATATCGTTACATAGTTACGCGGGGTTTAAAATTTTCTGCAAATTTAAATACTTGGGAAACACTCGCCTTAAGTAGGAATTGTTATGGGCGACAGTTACCGCTTTCAATCAGTTTGTCGTCTCTCAGTGAGTAGCAAAAAAACAATAACTCCAGTTGCAAGTGAAAACTTATCTTAGAGGCAGACCAGCTCCGACTTCCGTAAAACATCGGTATGGCATGTGATTTTACATATCGTACGGAAACCCGGTTATAAAGCGGTAACTGCAAGCCGCTTCGCTGAAGGCATTAATCATTGCGGCCCTATATATATTAACTCTAGGGTTTGCTCGAGGCAATGAAGGCGTTTTTTTTTACAAAGGCAGAATTGTAAACAATACACACATAAAGCTTACACCTCAGTCACACAGATGGGGTAGGCAGAGACAATGGACCGCAACTTTGCTCTGTCGCGACACAACTCCCTAGCCCCGCATATATTCACAACAGCTCTTTTCATACATCTCGATTTATTCTTGCCACTTCGGACCCCAGCTTTTTGGAGAACATTACTGATCTGATCAATGAATAAATAGAGATATACCTGGATAGAACACCATTCCTACTTAAATCAAAGACCTCATTAAGAATACCGCCTACACAAGTAGGTTTAAGCAAATCAACCAGCTTTAAACCTTCAATAACAGGTGCAAAAGTACAACAGATATACAGTGGCGACGAAAATCTTAAGTCAAGAGCTCTCTGCTACAAGGACAAGGGTTATCAACCACCCAGTTTCGACCAGACACATGCGTATTTTTTATCTTCTATCCAGCTTTTTTCGTCTATCTATCTCATTTTGTATTGAGCCATTTCATCGTAGGACAAAAAATGGAATCGTTTCGATATGTTTGGATTATTATTGCCTAGCTCGGAAGACACGGAGAGCCAGTGCATGTGATGGAAAGTGGTCACGTCGTCCAGGACACCTGCAATTTAAGGCGAGCAGATGCGGTACCGGAATTTGAGCAAACACTAGAAATGTTTTTGAAGGAAACAGTAGCAGAGCAAATGTCTTGTACTAACATATTTATTTAGGAATTTTTATTAACGAACGCACTAAACGAATTGAATTGAATTGAAATTGTAGTAAAAAGCTTCGGTAGTGAAATCATTGATCGCTTGGCACATTTTTTGTGGACAATAGCTCAATGGTACTCATAATTAATAGTACACACGAGCAAACAGTTGGCATCGCATATAGATGGCGCTGAACAAGGCCGCCTACGAATCTCATTTTTCCATATAAACCTACATCGCGCTAGAGAAGCGAAACTTCGCGATCTTCTTCTTATCGTTTCAATAATCAATAGGTTAAGTATAACATTATTTATTTATTATTAGATACTTATATTTTCCCGGACAAAAACCGAACAACGCGATATAAATATTAGATACTTCCGACAAACATCTATCGGCCTCTACTAATATAATAATGTGGTAGCACGATATGTTGGTGGAATATTCGGGCAACTAAACTTTCCCACCTCTCCACATCTTCGCTACCAACATTGTCGGCTATCATATTCTGTACACATCATAAAAACGCAAAAAGGTACGCGGTAAAAAGGCTCGCGATATTTTTGAACTAGCTGACTTGTCACAAGATGGTAACCCTGGGAGACTAGGGCAGCACTCACCCGGGCGTCAGCGGCAGTGGCGCGGCGTTCGTGCAATTAATTCAGAAGGTCGACCAGCCCGCCGCCGTCTATTTGTTTTGACAAGCCCTGTA
Organism: Blastobasis lacticolella; assembly: GCA_905147135.1. Taxonomy (NCBI): domain Eukaryota; kingdom Metazoa; phylum Arthropoda; class Insecta; order Lepidoptera; family Blastobasidae; genus Blastobasis; species Blastobasis lacticolella. The sequence goes on from LR990053.1 coordinate 10,207,311, forward strand.
ATCGAGTTTGCAATGCGCTCCCCACAGTGCCGTCCACGCCCAAAATCTAAATCTAAACAGTTCGCGTAGCGCTTCCGAATTAGAATCGGGGCGATGGTTTTCCTCTCGGAGAGACGATGGTGAGTTTTTTCTCTCTGCGGTTTTGACGTTAATTCGATTAACGTATTCCTCGCCAACCCAAAAAAATTGTGACGTGAAAGATGTTTTTTAAAGCCATACTCCTAAACTATAAAGGTTACAAAAATATTAGTTATATTTTGTGAAGATCCATCTGGCAACAATACAAAAATATATGTGAGACCGCCCGCTATTACTACCGCTATCATAGACCGCGGAAGTAAGCACTGAAAATGAAGTTTTGTGCAGGGGGTGCCGTTCAGTATAACTCTCGCTAGCATAAAAGTTATTGGTGGATTTGAACGAACAAAAAAAATTAGTAAATTATAACCTAACGGTAGCTTTATGGTAAAAAAGGAATATTTACTTACTTAATAAAAACATTTAGCACGCAGAAATGGCGAGACTGAAACCCGTTTGCGACCGACCAAAACCACTTTCAGATGTGGAGAGACAGCGTCTTCATTGTTTAAGAAAGCAAGAACCTAAAAAGAAGAACACCAGTTCGAACCGTTGGCGAAAATATCGAGTGGCGACAGTTACTACTCACAAAAGTCGTCTATTACTACTTTTATCTATGTTTATTTATTTAATAGTTTATTGCACACAAAAATGGTAACAAAGATATGTTCTTTTTCTTTATCTCTAGGTTTCTACTGAAAGAAACTTAACATGGAGCCAGTGTTTCCATACATACGAACCTGTCCGTACTACGAATTTTAAAGGTATATTTCATGATAAGATATTTGCTGGATTAACAGCAGAATCGAATTCACGAAAACTAAGACTTTAGACTTTAGCCCCTAATTTTTTCATGTTTATTTCCTATTACAGCCAGCCGGTTCGATTGGTTTTTCAGTGGCTTCTCAGAAAAAATAATATTATCACCGTAAGGCGTTTCGTATGTTAGGTAAGTATCAGGATAGCTCAATATTTTAAAGTAAGTGCCATGCCGTTTTTTCCTTTTTTTTTTTATGTCATACAGTTGGCAAACAGGCAAGCGGGCCACCTGCTGTAAAGAAGTCACCACTGCCTATAGACATTAGCAACACCAATGCGTTGCCCACCTCTATAACACGTTGCTCTGGCAGCAAAAAGGCAAATGCCCCTCCACAGCCAAAGCCTCGGTTCCCCAAATCCCCACCCCATGGAGCACTGGAAACCTTACTCACCGGCAGAAACACAACACTATTTAAAAGAGTATTGTTTAGCTGCGGTATTCTGTAAGGTGGAGGTACTTCCCCAGTCGGGCGGCTCCAATTCGAACGGGATACCCCGCTATGCCCTACCTCTCTTAAATACAACTCTAGTATTAACAAACATTTTTGGTATAATAGCTTACGTTCACTTCGATCACATCAAAGAAACTTAAATAGCACTGCCCAACAATGTTAGCGTTCGATTCCCAGATAATTTGTACAGGAATTATACAGTATCGATATATATGGAATTCAATTTTGTGCTACTTGCACGTTTGCTTGCTACTGTCAGCTGGTAGCGCGTGCCAATTTGGAATTCGGTTAATTGAAATGTTGCAAGCTCTCATAATTACGGAACCGCTTGTTAGTAAGTATTTACTTGCTAATTTGTGCGGATATTGCATGTTTATTATTTGTACTCTTCATGTACTAGAGGCTAAATGTAGACCTCGTAATGTGCAATGGAAAGACCAATTTTACGTGGCAATGCACAGTCCACATAGCTCGCAGAAGCGATGACCGATGGGGTGGAAAGGCCTCCGGAGAAACGTTGGCTCTCTTTGTGTTCTCTGTGTATAGGTACAACGGGGAATGTTCCGATTAACTGTTTAACTTACTACCGCCGTCATTTTTCCGCTACTGCGCCCTCCGACGATGGAATATATTTCATCTATGCCACCTAGATGCCTGGCTAACTAACGTGAGCATCGCAAACCTTTTTAACACACACGTTCAAGATGTGGATGGGCTTCCTCGCGAAGTCTTTTTTTTATGCTATAACATGTCTATCAGGTGGTAGGACTCTGTCAAGCCTGAGGAGTCCGCCTGGGTGAGTACCACCGTCTTATCTATTTCTGCCGCCAAGCAATAATGCTGGCATTGCTGTGTTCCGGTTTAAAGGATAAGGTAGTCAGTGAAATTACAGGTATGAGGCATTTTATCTTATTCCTCACAGTGACACCTGTGGTTCTGTATTTTTGTAACCTGCAACCTAAATGTATGAATTGTAGATGTTATGGGCAACAGTTACCACTTACTATCAGGTGGGCTGCCTGCTCGTTTGTCACTTAACAGAAAAATAAACATAGGGTTCTTTAAAGGCAACATGTGCTTCAAAGGAATGCACTGACCTTTGGTTACTGATGTTGTAGACGACGGTGGCTGCTTTCCATCAGGTGGACCGTCAGTATGCTAAGGAAGCATTCCGAATAAGGCTATAATAAAAAAAAGTGGTGACTACGGGTACGTGTAAGCAATCGCAGTGTGGGACAACCGATGGATGCAAGATGCACAAAGTCGATCGGTGTGGAAGGCGAGAATTGCGGCAATGGACGTCCTGCGACTGAAATGATGATAAAATTGTTATTGATTCCTGCTTCAGATGTCATGAATACATTTCCAGTAAAGTTGATTATACATTTCCCTATGACAGAACTGGTGGTGCCAAAGGGAATAGCACTTTCCCATGGCATTTGTGGTAATGTCGCGCGGTTGTGCCATGGGGCAGAAACGGCAATTGAGTTCCGTAGCCACTTGATAAAGTTGAGGAGCGTGGGTGTTCGCCCCTCGGTGCCGGCTGAGCGGATATTCGTCACTCCCCCTTTTTTTTTTGTTTAATAAAGTTTTAAAAAAGGTTAAATATTCGTTTAATAAAGATACAAAAATACATACCTACAAGATTTTATACTATTGAAATTGTGGTGTCGCTGTATAAAAAACAAACAGAAAATAAATAAAACATATATACATTATAAACCAACTACGGACACCCATATATTGCACTGTATAGAATTTCACTCAAATGGCCGTCTTTTCGAGTCCTTAGGATGTTACAGAAGGGGATCACCGTGGGCATAATTGGGGTCGCCAATGGGATTACGAGGGCCCAACCCGGGAAAAGATACACATTCATCCCCATTAGATATTTAGTGTCGACGCCCTCTCAAGTGTTGAAAATGTACTGATAAAATCAGACGACAGGGTTAGAACTTCGACTCTATGCAACGGGAATAAAGCAGGTATTCCAGTGGCGTGCTCCTAACGTGGTGCGTGACCTTTACACCGTGTTTCCTTATTCTGAACCTGAATATGTATAGATGGGTAGTTTGATAACGATTTAGGTATGCCCTAGTATATTTCGATGGAAAATATACGCGTAGAGGCCTAATTGATTATCCCTAGAAAGATACAACAACACAAGCTTTATTTATTAAATCTTCATGAACAAAATAGTACAGACAGACTTTTAGCTAAAATAGGCTTATCTACCAGTCAACCAAGAGGTAAAGCTTGCATTACTTACTTTGGGGCTAGATGGCGCTGTGTGAATTGTCCAAGCATATTTATTATTAATAATTAACGCAAGTTACATATTTCCACATTCGGCGCTGCTGAGATCGCTGAAGCTGCCTGCACCGTACTCGTGGAAATTACGGAATGCCGGCTCTGCGCTCCGTTATTTACCTATGTAGTTATCACGTGACCTAAAATTAATAACCTGGGATGGGAATCATATATAAGATCGATTTTCATCTCATTAATTGAGTGCAGTCCATAGTACAAACATTGACTGGGACTGCTACTCGCTTGGTTAGGCAGTGGCTCTGTAAGCAAGTAATAGTTATTAAAATTGAATTAAATTAGTTGATAAGTTCCCATTTTTTGGTTTCTCTTGATCCTTTGGTTGAAACTCGCATGCATGTCATAGACACAGCGTAGGTAAGCCTCCCACAAGGTGGACCGACGACCTGATAAAGATCGCAGGTACCAGCTGGATGGGGAAGGCACAGGACCGATCTTTGTGGAGATCTCTGGGTGAGACCTATGCTCAGCAGTGGGCGTCTTTCGACTGATATGATTAAACGCATACATTTTCGAAACTTTACTCTATTTTTCTAAATAGCGCGATGTCGCGATGTCGTATTTATGGAAACCGATGGGGAAAAAGCCTTTAACAACTTCTATGAAGTGTTCAAAATGTTTTATGATTTGTGTTTCCCAGTTATAAAAATTAAAATCAATGTAAATCGGAGACCGAGGTGGTTGTCTAAGGGTATAAAACAGTGTAGCAAAATCAAGAGAAACTTACTTTGGAAATTCAGGCTTTCAAAGGAATCTACTGACAGAAAACAATTTAAAAGTTACTCTCAGAAATATAGGAAAATTATAAAACTTACACAAAATACTTATTTTATTCTGAATTCAAAAAATAAGCGTAAATCAACTTGGCATATAATTAACAAACACAAAAACAATTTACCACGCGAAAAAATTGACCAAATTATTGTCAATGGTAACACAATAAAATGTCCTGTGCAAATAGCTGAAAACTTTAATGATTTTTACATTAAACAGGTGCGATCGCTCAAAACAACCGCGGGACTAAGAAGTACTTCTAACTACAGTTCGTGTAACTCATTCTTCTTTAGGCCTACATTTCCTGAAGAGGTACAATTTATTATTAATAATTTGAAAAATACTAAAAGCACAGGATATGACGGCATTTGCACGAAAGTAATAAAATATGTTTCAAAGACAATTTCACCTGTAATAAGTTATATAATCAATATCTGTTCCGAAGGTGGTGTGTTTCCTACGGCGTTGAAAAAAACTATGGTAAAACCATTATTTAAGAATAATTGTAGGTATAACATGAAAAACTACAGACCTATGGCATTAATTCCCATTTTTTTCTAAAATATTCGAAAAAGTGGTGTTTAATAGACTTTATAACTATCTTGAATCTAAAAAAATACTTGCAGAGGAACAGAAAGGATTTAGGAAAAATAAATCGATAGACCTGGCTATATACGATTTCCTTAACACTATATATAGTAGAGTTGACACGCGAAGTCCAGTGTTTGCAGTTTTCATGGATATGTCAAAAGCATTTGACTTCGTTAATCATGAAATATTGCTGAAGAAACTAGAGTCCTACGGAATACGCGGAAATGCCCTGAAATTATTGGCATCATATTTGAATAGTCGTACACAAATTACGGGTATCGATAGAATATGTGCAGTTACAAAAACGGAAAAGTGTTATACCTCCACGTCACAAAATGTTAAGTATGGGGTGCCACAAGGCAGTGTAATGGGCCCGCTACTATTTATAATCTATATTAATGATATTGTAAAATGTACAAATGATATTATGACATTATTCGCGGATGACAGCACGGTGACATATTTTAATGAAAATGAAATTATGAATAGTCTTGGGTTAATAGTGGAGTGGTTACGGTTCAACAATCTAATAGTAAACTTTGATAAAACAAAAATAATGACATTTGGTCAACAAACTAATAAAAAATTAAGTGCTAAGGTAATGTTTGATGACATGGAAATAGGAGAAACTTCAACAACAAAGTTCTTGGGTCTTCACATCGATAGCAACTTAAAATGGCAAACGCACATAGAGTTTGTGTGCAAAAAGGTAAGCCAATTCTCGTATGCACTAAGAAATTTATCGAAGGTAGCAAATCAAGATGCTGTAATCACTGCCTACCATGGATATGTAGCTGCGCGACTCAGATACGGTATAATTTTTTTGGGGGAATGCCACCAATCATGGGCGAGTATTCGTTCTTCAGAAGAAATGTTCGATAGTTGGGATAAGACAAACCGAGAGTTGTCGACCTTACTTTAAAAATCTTAAGATCTTAACGCTAACCTCGCTCTATATCTATGAATGTGCAATGTTCATAAGGCGGTACATCAACAGATTTACTTTTAGCACGCGAGCTCGACGCTGTGATCAATTAATTGCACCAGCCCATAAGACAACTCTATGTGATAAAAGTGTTATAATAATGGTGCCGAAAATCTATAACAAACTACCGGCACATATCAGAGGCTGTAATGACTGGGTAGTATTTAAAAAAAGAATACTTGAATATTTAATTGACAAAGCATATTACTCTATTAGCGAATTTTTAAGCGACTGTACAAATTAACTTAGGAAATAACTGCAAATATTGGAAATAAAAAATGGAATTTAATGACTTATGCTTTGTAATGTAAATAAAATATATGCTTAGTAATAAAATAAATTTGACATTATTATTTAATAACAATTTGACATGTGCGTAGATATATTTAATTTTATTTTAGGGACTAAAACTGAATTATTGTACGTCCGTGGGCAGACCACAGAGCTCTCTGTATTCATTTAACACCTGTATATTATTTATATGTATACCAACCTGTGTGTCACAATAAAAGTATTTGATTTGATTTGATTTGATTCGTTATTGTACGTTTCGGTCATCTCACTGATCGCTTGTACCTTCGGCGAGATTAACTCGTCACTGAGGTAAGTGTCACTAATTTTGAAATATAACGGCCTCGTGAGTTAAAATTAAGCATGATTATATTTTAAGTGATATTTTCGAGTTGTTTTTGTCTGATAATCTAGTTATTTTAATTGTTAATTGTTTTTGTATTTTAGTAGGCATCCTGACCAAAAGAAATAATTGTTGAAATTTAGAAGAAGAGCGTATCCTGACCGCTTCTGACCTCCGTGACCCTATTAACATCGAAACTTAACCAGATTGGATCCTTGTCGAACATATACTTGATATTCTACATCGAGCAATGAAATACTGAACATATTTGTAGATAGAGGTATCTGTGATCTCATAGACATCAAAAACTTGTGCGTAAACGTATACGGAAGTAGCGACCGTAGCTCACATCCCGTTTATTCCTTTAAGGTTACGTACCTCAAAAGGAATCTAACAGAACCCGTATAATTTTGTTGCACATCTGTCTGCGGCAAAAAATTGCCACTCAGATAGTTTATAATTTACAATTATTATTTTTTTATGTCATACGGTAGGCAAACAGGCAAGCGGGCCACCTGATGGAAAGTGGTCACCACTGCCTATAGACATTAGCAACACCAAGAGTATCGCCAATGCGTTGCCCACCTCTATAAAACGTTGCTCTGGCAGCAAAAAGGCAAATGCCACTCCACTGCCAAAGCCACGGTCCCCCAAATCCCCACCCCCATGGAGCACTGGAAACCTTACTCACCGGCAGAAACACAATACTATTTAAAAGAGTATTATTTAGCTGCGATATTCTGTAAGGTAATTTATCCCGAAGAGTAGTTCCCATGGGATCACACTATAATAATCCGCGGGCGAAAGCTAGTAACGCTATAATTGTAAAAAGGTTTGATTGACACAATTTTTCAATCATACAGATACAGTACAAACTATAGATTATAGTGAAGTTTACTTACTGTTACAGAATCATGGTTTCATACAACTCACTGACCAACAAGCAGGGTTATGTACAACAACGGTTCATGTGCAATTTAAGAAATGTGGTCGATATACATCTTTATTATAGGGTCTTTCGCATCCTTTGAGTAGGAACGGCCTGAAAAAACCGGCCTATGGGGCTAACCCCGTGCCCGGGCGTCTTCTCGGCCAGGCTGTCCTGGCCGGTCAGGTTGTGGCGTCGTCGTGCGCTGAGATAGCGCAGTAAAGGCTTATTAGTGCCTACTTGGCCCCTCGGGTATGGGCCGGCAGGGCATGCAGGTCAGTGATATTGGCTTACCCACCTGCAGTCTGAATCGAGTTGTTAATTAAACATTTATAACGAACCCCTCTTTCCCTGGCTTCCCTGGTTCTTGTTATCATAGGATTGATGGGTTAAGCTTTTGGTACATTATTGTTAATCTACATTTTGTTCCGTGTTATTGCGGTTAATTTGGTCATAATTTGGTTGGTTCTTCTGTACTTACGTTTTAATAGAAAAGACAAAAGTAGAGATTACCCACAGAAATCTAAAGAAGAATCTTTATTTATTTAAATAAATCAATTTATTTAGATTTCTGTAGCTAATATCTACTTATTGTTTTCAAGCTATTCGTATGTCTTCCTCTATTGAACATTTTTTATGTTTGGTCTTACCTACGTAGTTAATAGATATGCCTAAACTAACAACCCCTACCCCTATGGGGGGGAGAGGGCATAGAATCGTTCAGTTATATGAAATTCTGAACCGTGTAGTTTCGATGTTGTCACGTTCAGACTGCGAAACGCGGCGAACATTACAGAGTACAATGCAAAACTTACTCACTCCGGCAGAACACTGTCATACATATTATAAAACACTCCCACGCCGCGTCTATCTGTCTGTTCGCGATAAACTTAAAAACTAATGATCGGATTTTCCCGCGGTTTTAACCACAAGACAGATGTTTAGGTGTGTTACACCTAAACAATACACCAATCACTCTAATGAATTTCCAGAATCTTCCGATGGGCGCAAAATAAACGAACCAGTCGTCGACTGAGCGCGAGCTGCGAAGCACGGGACCTGCCGCGGTAAACAAATAACCCTTTCCAAAATTAATTAAGGCGAAGAGTCCGTTTACAGCGTTTCACATTTCCAAACTCGAAGTTCGTCAAAAAGTCTCTTAATTATACTAAAGTTAAACACAATTATTTTATTTCCATCTAGAAATTCCAAGGATGCTCGCCAAGACGGTTGTTCGAAATTTACGTCCAAAACTTTGTGTTGACATCTTAGATGATCTTATTTGTGCCAATTTTCGTTTAATCTAGTCCCAGCACAGGGTAGGGGAAAGCGCAGCGCGGCCAAATGAAAGCCAACTTTTAACTTTTGTAGACTTAGTAGGTACCATTTAAAGTTTTCAATCTTGAATAATGTTCTCAAGACAAACGTCTGGACTGGTGAAGCGGTAGTGCCTGTGGCTTTTGCTCTAAACCTTAGCGGAATACAGGTTCGATAACTCTGGTTTACAAACCAGAGTGCTTCTTACAAGAAGAAACGAAAAGAAAAACCGAAAAGGTTAAAGGTTACCGGAAAGGTAGGTTTTAGAAAAATTTTGACCGCCAGTAGGTAAAAGCCTATGGTGTCAATTTATTGACAAGTCAATATAAAGGAACATCAATTATCTGCACGTACATGTTATATTACGAGAGAACAAATAAATGTATCACTACTAAGGAATTTTCATATTATTTTACATTTTCTTACTATTTTCGTGTTACCACCGTGAAACATTAACATTATATGGTGTACCGTCACGGTTCACTGCACTGTCCAATAAACGGAGTGGTCAGAGATGTACTATGTACACAGAAGCATATATCCATATTTGCCTACTTTTATAGACATACGAGTAGCTTAATACACATACTATTTTCTCAACTACACTAGTAGACTAAAAGTTCGTCTCTATTTAGGTTTGTTATCCGGGTTTCATAAAAATAACCCAATCTAGGTAGAAAATATGGGTATATTTTCTACCTAGATTTGGTAATTATATTTGAAAGGCTTATGTGTCCTCCTTTCAGTAGGTATCTTTTTTATTAAATATTGTATATTTTGTTTTAAAAAATGCGATAAAAGCTGAAAATTGTTATTTTTTCAGACACCTCTTTTGTCGATATTTTGTCCACGACTAAATAATTACAGTGATAGAGATAGAACAATTTTGTATACATCTGAAAATAATCACAAATCAAGTATTACTATTAAAAGTACATCGATATTTTAAATATCTTAGAAACTTTATTAAACATTAAAACAGATTATAGTGATAAAGTGTCGATAAAATAAATATTGAGGTGTATTTTTAGTCACAGTCACAAATCTATCAAGCGTCATAGCTTACACAGGCAGCATTAGAGACCTCTCTAACACGTCAAGTGTCATCAACTGGCCTAGTGCCAGTTGGTAACATCTTACTATTGAAGAGCCATCATAGTGTGCTTTGCAAACAGAGACTATTGGCCGACCGTTTAGTGCTTTTAGAGTGACCGTGTAAATGTAGATACATGTACGAGGGACTTAAAAAGAGCTTTAATTTTACAGAAAAAGTGCCTTTGCTCAGTTGTAAATGCAGATTATACTGAGCTTTGCAGACCAATCTTCAGACGGCTTAAGATACTTCCTCTCCTGAGCATGTATATTAAAGAGATCTGTTTGTTTGTAAAGGCTCATCTCGACTTTTTTTTAATGCGTAGTGAGACGATGAGCCGGCACGTTAGATCACAGTATTTAAATCGCCTTCACTAGTTTCTTTTTTTTTGTATTTTTTTGTATTGGATTTAAAATTATTTAGATGAATATTGTTTTGAACACATAGATTATAAATAAATTGAAAAAGCAGCAGCATGTCAAAAAATATTTCAATAGGCGAAATTAGTGGACGTTAAAATACACTTTCACTGTGCACAATAAATGGTTAAATAAATAAATAAACGTAAATCCGTAATACATCGTGTGAAAGAATGGAATCGCTTACCATGAATATTCATATTCATGATTCCATTTGTCGAGTGTACACAAATCACAATGCAACACTGTTGCTGAGTTGGGAATAATTATTATTGATTTATATTTGCTCAAAAACTAGAAACCATCAATAATTTTACATGTATATAATATTTTATTATTTACTTGGATTTAAATACAAGCCTGTGAATCTTGTCTTTCTCATCGGAACTCGTCAATGCCAGCCTTCCTGCTCAGCGGAAATAAATATGGCGATAGTAGGTAGGTACTCATCGCGAATAGACTCCTCAAGCTTGATTGACTTGTGGGCTTGACATAATCCTGATTGGTATTCTTATTAATTTTAGAAAGTACACCAAAGATAAGCATACCACAATGGCACGTATACTAAGTATTTTGAACAATAACTTATAAATATAATTATATAAATCAAAACATTATCTAAGGTTTATTTGTATTTTTATTAGAAAAAAAAAACACTTAGGAGACAGAGCTGTACAGGTATCACCGACAAGCTAGATGGGCTGAAAGGCGTGCACAGTTGTACCTTAAACAAGCAGATTATGTAGATTTAAAAAAATGTAATAGTACCTAGATCATCTTTCTAGAGTAATTTGAAAAATTAAAATTGTTTGTCCTTTTTAATATCAATTAAGTGTTATTTGCTATAGATACGATCACACTGTCAGGCACAGGCCACGGATGAAGTAGGTATGCAATAAATGGTTGGCCAAGCTACATAATGTAGGTACGAGTACCTACCGATAAGACTGTAGACAATAAAGCCCCAACTCAGCACGAGACAAACAAAACACTCACTCAATCCAAGTAAACCCCTTCACTGTGTTTTCACCAAAGATATAAAACTAAAGTACCTAACAAACATTTACCAATTCCAATCTCCAGATTGTGGAGCTTCGGCCAGAACGTATAGGTACGTCTAAACAGTAAGTACCAACGCTGTGTTGCCATTTTATTTCAGTTTGGCCGTTTCAACTGAATTTCTACGTTGTGAAATTAGAGAATCAAGTCGGGTTTATTGACCGTGGTATACAGAAAGTGGCAAACAATGTTGCAAATCTAAACGGGATGGGCGCTTTTGGGTTCGCGCTGCGAGCAAATCCCTCGACTATTTATTTAGGTACCAGCAGCGCAAACGATTAATACAGTAAGTAGATATATAGCAACTTATAATAGATTAGTTTCCGGTGGGGTAGAATATCGCCAAACCCATCTATCCGCAGGTAAACGGCTTCAAATATTTTGATTACTGACAGCCTAGGTCGTCAGCTATGTATTAAGTAGTACATTTTCAGTAGAACAATTTATGAGGCCGATAGGTAAAAGGCCAGCCATATTTTGCAGGCAAAAAAGGTGTATAAAATACCTGAGTGGTTCAGATGGTTAACATCTCTCAGGTAGGTCCCAGGTTCGATTCTCAGCCGGGCAGAAATTGAAATGACGAATTTTAATTTTTTCAAATACAAAATATGTTAATTTGTATTTGAATATATATATAATATGAATACATATTATGTTGTTACACGTTTCCAGTACATCAACTAGTGCTATAGTTATATGGAAAGGTTATTTTAGCCCCCACACTAGAAAAACTGTGGGCAACATAACAATTTCATAGTGGGTTCATCATCATCATCATCATCACATCAGCCAAAAGACGCCCACTGCTGGGCACAGGCCTCCCCCAGAGATCTCCACAAAGGCCGGTCCTGTTCTTTCCGCATCCAGCTGGTACCTGCGATCCTTACCAGGTCGTCAGTCCACCGTGTAGGACGTCCACGCCCACGCTACGTCTACCGGTACGTGGTCGCCACTCGAGAACTTTACATAGTGAACATAGTGGGTTACATTCAAGTTATTAAAAAGCAAAAATAAAAGGAGAAATATGAATAACAATAATTTATGTTTTGGGTCTTAAGTGTTGCATGTATAATAAGGATGTATCTAAACATATATAAATAGTTTTATAAGTTTTATAGCACCCATAACACTAGCTTTGCTTACTTTGGGGCTAGATGGCGCTGTGTGAATTCTAAATTGAGATAAAAAAAATCTGCTCAAGAACAATTACAGTTATCACTAAAATATTTTTTTGTCAAAAATATACATACGTATCTAAATAAAATACTTTAAAAATTAACCTTACCAAAGGTAACAGAAATGAAACAACAGCCGAGCTGTGGCCTGTTAATGAATACCGTATTTTAATTTGTATACAATATACGACTCAGTTAAGCATTGCAGAATATTCAGAGAGCAATTATTATTTCCGCAGGAATATTTTAGGAGCACACCTCGAATCAACTGAAAACACTAGTTACTAGCGAGGATCTGTAATTGGCTATTTGGTTCTAAAATGAGATTGATTATGTTTTATATTGTTGGCCGTATGGTGTCGTAGTAGAATAGCACCAAACCCGTAGCAAAATACACTCGTGGGTGTTACGAGGCGATTAATGCTTTCGAGGCATAAGATCTAGAGTCTTCGTAGACTGGAAAATGGGCAGCAACGTTTTCTATTGTTATATTTATAACACTGGGACCCGCCTGCCAAGGGTGGAGATTATGGTACTAACCCTACCCTATCGTGAAAGAGGCTCTAAGTCCGGTGGACTGTTATGGGTTATAAACAAATAAAACAATAAAGTATACTACACCCCTTCCTGTGTCGGAATTGCGTCCAAGAGGACGGCGTTCCGTTCACCGCCATCAATTTGTGCCGAGAAACGTTAACACCCCACTAATTCCGGTAAATAAGCCGTGCCGTCGAGTAATTAGCGTAGCCACCGTCTTAATTGCAGGATACTAACGAGCTAAATACAGGGCTAGTTTTAGAAATTTCAGTCTAGCCGTGGACGGTGCGGCTCTTTTGATTTTGGAGCTATTGTTTTTGATGAGAGAGAAGGGTTATTGTGTGTGGACTTTTATGTGAACTCCGTTTATTATGCAATTGTACAGTACAAGGTCATAAGTGCTTTACCACTTTAAGAAAAAATTTCTTCCCGGCTACAGCAACATTTACGGTTTTTGGTGCATCTTTAGAAGAATTAGTTAGCTAATAGAAAGGACCATTAGCTGTCCCTTTTGCCCAAAGGACTTGTCTTTTAATTCAGGGTATTTTTCATACAATAAATAAAAAAATAATTAATTAATGCTTTTAATTAATTTTTTTAGTGCAAAGGAATATGATTCTTAAGGTGGTCATGCCCTTATGTACTTGCATTGTACAAGTCTATTATGACATGCGTGCCAATAATCTCACCACCAAGGGTGCCGAAGACGGTGAAGTGGACAAGCAGGCGGACACCAAGCCCTCGCGTACTTTGCTAGAGCACAACTGGGTTTGACGCCGGCGTAGATTGGCGTATTGTATTACATAAAAAAATCATCTTGGCGTTGTTGTCCCGGTTGTGCTCTCGCGTCCGTCTTGACCGTAAGCCAGGATTTAGCTGGTCAGGTAACGTATTACATATAAATGGGTACAATAACACGCAGCGTGGGTAGGTGGATTAAAGACCTGGTAAGGATCGCAGGTACCAGCCGGATGCGGAAATCACAGGACCGGCCTTTGTGGAGATCTCTGGGGAGGCCAATGCCCAGCAGTGGACGTCTTCTGGCTGATATGATGGGTACAATAAAACCTCAGACATCCAACCACCAACTTGAATTGCCTATATAATAATAAATAATAACTAATTAACGCATTGTATTACGACTATATGGCACGGATAGAAATAAATAAAAAATTTCTTTTATAAGTTATGCGACGATCGACAAGCTTATCGATATCGTATGCGTGTTGCAGTTTCTTTGTAATTTCCTGTTCAGCTCCATCTATGTATAGGTACTTATGTAAAACATTTCGGAATACGAATTTCGAATTCCAGTGATACAGGGATTTCAAAGAACCCTTTCATTGCTTCGTTTGATAGTTCAGCGGTTTTGGCGCCCGGGGGTGCCAGCCTTGGTATCGCTATCAGTATGCTTTTTACAGTTTAGATAATGGAACTCGGCGATGTTGATTAACCACCATTGTATACTTTTGATTGTGCAATAAAGCGTTATTCATTCATTCATTCATTCAAATTCTCAGGACGACAGATTCTTATTTAGTCAGATTCTGACTAGGTAGAAACGCATTGGCCGCGTTATTCTAGCGACGCGCGTCGGGCTCTCGTCATAGGCGGCCTATTACCGTTTACATGAAAATGCATTTCAAGGTATCGCTTATCTATTGCAAATAAAATTGTAACTTTGAGCATCCGCGAGAAAATAACTCCAACCTAAGCCGTTCTCTCTAAACATATTGTTATTTCTACAATGTTATCAATCAAACTACGTTTCGTTCAAACTACGGATCTGCCATATTCAATAAAAAAAAACAGTGTACCTAAAAGTTCTGAATATCAATATTAAAAAAGCGAACATCATTCCAAAATACACGTTAAAAAACATTGAAAAGATCACGTGAAATATTTTACAGAGCACAGAGTATCCAGGCGTTTCGGCCCGGTCTGGTTTTGACGAGCGGGCCGAAAAGCCTGATAAATTAAAACTATTATTTTTCCCCAGGCGTTTGGGCCCACAGTTAAAAATTCTATTATAAAAGTGTTTTTGCCCTGACTGTCCTAAAACAATTTTTAAGGACATTTCTAGCTGCGGGCCCAAACGCCTGAATAAAAATATAAATTTTAATGCAGGAGTCGTTTCGACCCACGGGCCAAAACCAGGCCGAGCCAAAACGCTAGAACACTCGCAGCTTAGAAAAGAAAATGTTTTGGAAAATATTTTAGGTACGTTCAAAACGTTTACTTACACTTACCATAAGACCGCCTTGAGATGCTCGTATATTACGATGGCGTTGTAATTTTTATGATAAATATAACAACGCCGTTCAGGGTACGAATGCAAAAGGAACGTTTCCCGGAAACAGTGCCATGAAATATTGTGATCTCGGGTTCTTCCACTGCCTTTAGCTAAATGTGGGACTAACGTTGGTGGCGCGCAGTCGACAGCAAAATAGGTTATCTCTCTACGTAGAAGGCAATTTTATGACTTTAATTGATGTAGGTAATGGAGATTCATGATTAGCCGTAGCAAGTAAAATTATGTACTTTTGCTTTTGCTTTTGCGGGCTTTTGCCCGCGACTTCGTCCTCGTTTCGATCTTTCAATCCGAACCCGTTCCCGCGGAAACCACATTCAATTTTAGGATAAATTGCCATATGCTATGCGCTACGCTCGGTTATACGGTACATAACAGCAAATTCAGTAGTTCATTCGTTCAGTAGTTGGTCCGTGAAGAAGTAACAAACATCCGAACATTCATCCACCGTTAGAAACTTTCGCATTTCTAATACATATATGATCTGTTTAAACTGACTTGTCTTATTTGGTGAACAAACAATTCCTAAAATCACGACTTGCCGTACCAATCACGCTACGTATATTATGTATAGATGTCGAGAATTATAGAAGAAACACATTATATGTGAATTTCAACGAATACTGCTGCACATTATCCATTTAAATACATAATTTCCTTAACCAAATAAGACAAGTCAGTTTGGACAGATTATATGTAGGATTAGTAAGATAGTCTCTGCCTATCTACTATACACGGAAAATGCGTGACGCTACGAGTATTAGTTTTTTTTTTATGTCATACGATAGGCAAACAGGCAAGCGGGCCACCTGATGGAATTAGTTGGCATTATTGAATTATCCAAGTCTATGACAGTCGCAGCGTTCTCATTTAGTACCTACTGGTGGACCCGGCGCGACTTCGTTCGCGTACACGTACTTTACCTATCTACCCTTTTTTTCTTGCTTATAAACTTTCCTCTTAAATCAGTCTATCCATTGCTGAAAACCGCATTAAAATCCGTCGCGTAGTTTAAACACATAGATACAGACACTGGGAAGTAACTTTGTTTTAATACTACGTAAATATACCTTTAATTTCATAATTGATTAAATGATCATTATCAAAATTATATTAATCCGGTTACGAGATGTAAACGTCAGCAAAAGATTTGCGGACGTTGGGACTTTGTTCAGCAAAAATATAATAACCTGACTTTTATATTTTTCATTTGACTTTTACCTTACTAATCAGGCCCTAAAATATCAAACGCGTATTCCTCGCCTACCTGTTTCTAGCCTGGGCCTTAAAGGTCACAAATTTATTAAACCGTAGCCACAGGTGCTACGCGCGTAGGAGGTGATTCAAGCAAAAATATCATATATCAAGCCGCCTATCACATAATTGAAGCAGTGTTAATACTATTTAAAAATATGAGATAGAAATTGTGCTTAAAGGATAGATAAGTGTAAAAATACATATGAGGCTCACACATTTTGGAGGTGTCAGTTACCATTACCGTCATGAGGTGCTATATAAAGAAAATTCCTAATCATACTACTATGGATAGATTACAGGTGTCCCAGAGTCCGTAGCGGAAGACCGTGGTCAACCTCAACTAGGTTTAATATGAGCATATAAGTACTGCATGGCTAGCACAGATGTGCTCTCCTGCGCGATAAGCGAGAATAAGCGCGTCATATATACTGCTATGTCTTTCATCTTAGTATTGAGAGAAGGAAACAAACGCTCTCTCCCGACACGAGATATGTCGCGGGCGCACTTGTGCTAGCCATGCAGAGGCTGCTGAAAAATATCGCCTTCTTTTGGCTCTCCCGTAGTTGAGTAAAACAAAGATGAGTAGACTCTTTATCACTAGGGATAAGTATAATAAAAAAGATAATCAATAATGTTTATAAGATCCATTACTTAAAGCCACACAAAAACAAGTTAGGAAAAGCAATTAGAGAAACTTCACAACCTTTTATTCCAGTAAGCAAACAAAGAGGTCAGCATAAAATCATTTGTTTCAATTTGGGTCAACCTTGTGCTTTTTACGCTTTAGCAACTTTTCAAGTTTACATCGAGGTTGGGCTCTGCATTTTCATCTAAAAATTCAAGCATATTTCCAGGATATTCTTCGGTATCTCCCTTATGAACTAACTAGTTGAGCTCGACTTCGTTCGCGTGGCGTGGTACCCCTACTTACACATACTTTACCCCTGCCTACCCTTTTTTTCTTGCTTTATAAAATTTCCTCTTAAAACATTCTGTCTATTGTTGAAAACTGCATTAAAATCCGTATAGTTTAAAATATTTAATCATTAATTTATTTAAACAGACGGCGAGAAGCGTTTCTTTTTTGTTATTAATAAGTGAACTGACATAATAAAGAGTAGATACTTACCTACGTAATTATAAATAATAATAATAAATAAACATTTGTGGATAAATTCACACAGCGCCATCTAGCCCCAAACTAAGCAAAGTTTGTATTATGGGTGCTAGATAACTGATATACTACTTAAATACTTTTAAATACATACTTATTATACATAGAACACCCAGACTCGTAACAGAAATTAAAATTAATCATTTCTGCAATCATTAATCAATTTCTGCCCGGCCGGGAATCGAACCCGGGATCTCTTGCGTGTTTAATTAAACATGATTATGCGTCAAGAAGTTCCAACTATACAAAAAAAGTAAATTAGCTACAGTAGCTTTGAAAATAAATCTTTTGTATGCAGGAGAAAAAGTATTTGTTGACTTAACTCTACCACGCAATGAAAAAAATAACTGAGACAACTTCTGCAGATGGCACCAGCCTTCCCTGTGAGGGCTACCTACTTTTTCTCTTTTCATTTATCAACTTCAGAAGTCGGAGGCACTTTATACAAAGGTAAAACTTAAATATACGGTGCGGTCGGTTTGTGGAAACAGCGAAGTTTTATCACGTTTAACGAAGTTGTGAAGTTAAACTTAAATACGTAGATGGAGACTGAGATTTTGATCAAGATCAGCAGATGGTAATGCACGAGTAATGAACTTTGAACTTAATGGCCTGCCGTGTTGCGTTTTTGTTTCCTGCAACCTAAATGCTTGAATCGTACCTAGATGTTATGGGCAACAGTTACCGATTGCCATCAGGTCAGCTGTCTGCTTATTTGTCACTGCGTAGCATAAAAATTTACACTAAAATAATCATTCTTATAGATAGATATCTCTCTCATTCAATCCTAACACACTATAGTTAAATGAAGATATTTAAATATTACACAAAAGTCACCATGACACGCAGTGGCGTAGTGTGCCCTCCGGGGGCCCCGTATCAATAATTGTGTAGGGGCTAACAGATACCTCCAACTACGGGGGGTACTAATGAGTAACATAAATCCTAGTCTCAGCCTAAGTCAATAAATGGACTAGCCTAGCGCGCTCTACATTTGTGTGACAATAGACTTTAAAAGTCGGGTCCACGAGGCTAGTTAGAGCTCGCAATTTTTGATATATTGACCCTTGACTTAGCTATATTAAAACCTTGTGTGATTATGAATGAGCGAGCGTAGCGAGCTCGAAATTTTTGTATATATACATTTAAACATTGCGCGTTTTCGTTGAAAAATACCGTAAAAAGCAATATCGAAATCAAAGATTGTATTAAAATCAAGTTAGCGAACAATGAATGAGCGAGTGTAACGAGCTAAAAATTTCTGATATGTTGGCTATCAAAATCTTCCATTATTAACTTGACAACAGTCAAAACCAAAGGTTGAGGTCGTGTGAGCCAAGACGATTATGCGTGTGTGCGTGTGGGCCAAGGTTATTATGAGCCTGATCCACATGACCCATTTAGAAAAGAACGGAGTTTTGCCTTTGGTGTTACCGATAATGCTGAAAATATGAAATTATCAAAACTGTCATAATTTTTTACATCTGATGGGTGGACATTTTATACAATTTCAATGAGTCATTACTGAGTGAGTGCGAGTGGAGGGCCCTAAGTTGTCTTGTTTTTTCAATAAACATGTTAATATCTCTTAAACGAAAGGTGAATGAAAACGGATTGTATCACTTTATTTCATTTTATATTTTGGCGGAGAGCGCCCCCGACCCTGGCCTGAAATTCTCTATTAAATAATTTTTTTCTGGAAATAAAGAAGAGTTTTACTGAGTTTAAGAGATGACGTGTTTTTGCTTCCACACATTTGGGGGCCCTATAGCCCGGGGGCCCCATATAATTGATACGGCTGATAGGGCGGTAGCTACGCCCCTGATGACACGATACAATACAGTAAAGAAACAAATATTTTATTTTACTCTATCTATTGTTGAAAACCGCATTAAAATCCGTTGCATAGTTTAAAAGATCTAAGGGTACATACATAGGTACAGACGGCGGAGCGACTTTGTTTTACCTATACTATGTATAGATAATAATGTGTTGACGCGATATGATTTGATTCATGCATGGAATCATTCAAGAGGTATATTAGAGGTCTCCTTAGTGGCGGGCAACGCATTGGTAGGGCCCTTGGTATTCCTGATGTACAAAGGCGGCGGTGACCAGTTTCCATCAGGTGGCCTGCATGCCTGTTTGTCTGCAGTATTACATATAAAAAATTTACTTCGCGTACAAACTGTAAGGTAGCACGAATGTCAAAATGTACAAATATCAAATTGTTTTACACGCGTAGCACCCTACTGATACAGTAACCATTATGTGCCTTTATTGCATCGAACCCATTAAAACATCCACGCTTCATCCCCCACCTATTTATTACACAAACAATGTCCAAAGCGCCTACAAATTGCGCGGTCTCCTACAAATTCCTCCCAGTTTCCGGAAAGCGCTGCTGTCAAGTAGAAAGAAAGTAATCACAATGGACGATACCGCGGCTGGCCATTTATTCAATCTTCCCAACGTGGACAGGAGCGTCGCCAGGATTTTGTAATGCAATTTACTGGTCCCCATTTTACTATAATAATTGGATTTTTTATTTTCAGCAACCAGTCCTGGATTAATGGGTAGTCTTTTGCGCATAGCATTTCCTTCGTAATGTAAATCTAGCTACGTATAACGGACCTGAATTGTTGGGTCAACTAAAATAATGCTTTGCATGAATGTTATCGCAATTTAATGCTCTTAGAACTGTATACCTTTACCTATACATAAGCTGTATTTTGTTATTTGTGGTTGTGCCCTAATAAATAAATAATTTAGGTGCTTTTAATTTTTTAATGAAATTGTTGCAGCTCGAACTTCAAACTATGTAACTTTTCCCGGTATACGCAAATGCTTGTGCAGCTGCCATAATTTCCGAAAGCTGACATGGAAGTTTGGAACTGCAAATCCCTGGCTACAGCCCCGTGAAAATGTTTTGGCAACGATGGGCTTGACTAGCTAAGACCGCGTGTAGGCAATGCACTGTTTCTTAAAGGAAGTGAGTAAATATTTCGACACATTGTAAATAAAATATGCTCTGTTGTGGGGTTTGTTTTGAATACAATTTTAAAATAAATTGCGATTGAATCGAAAATAGCGAATGAACCGTTATCTCTAGGCATTGGAAAACATCATCCCACTAGGCCGGCACTATATGTCTCTCGCTTCCTTGAGTCGTGTAGTAAGAAGTTTCTTTTTCAGGTTTGATAAGCGATCGCCTGTCTAACATCAACCCTCTTTGAGAAGGCTTTGCATAATATTTTCCCCTTTTACTTAAAAAGCCAAGTAAGAACTATTACGAACCCACTCACTTCTGTAGCTTTGATTCACGGAAAGATTTTGCTACTATAAATGTTGTATAAAGTACTTCATAATTATTTACTAATCATTATTATAATTATTATTTATGTTTGTACATACTTTGTTTTAGTTTAACAATGAACTTTTCTAAAATTACCTTAATATATGTAAACGCTTATGGATTTTTGTGATGTGAAATAAATTATGTCTATGATACAGGTATTAATTCACTTCGTCGCCGAAACGCTCCGCCAACTCGGAAGCGACTGAATCCGATAATCGCCCCTGAATCCTCCCCATACACACGTGCTGGCAACTCAGTAGCTTTTAAAGAAAGCGCTTGATGTAGAATTAGACACGCCTTGTGCATTAAGCCGGTTCGAGAGCGAATACTCTCGGCAAGGTTATTGTGGCCACATAAAGCGGACTGCAGAGCTAATTGCAAGCCAGACGCGGCAAGAATAATGTTCCCGCTGTAAGCGTGTATTTTTATTTTCTACCGCATTCCGTCTTGTTTGTTTTGGTTTTGGTCGAGTCGAGTCTTCTGGATATCAACCCTGTATGTTTGCGTTTTGGGATTGCATTTTTCTAATAGAAAAGCATCTTGGCGTTTAGGTCTCAGTTGTGCTCTCGCGAGGACCCGGTGTCTGCCTTGACCGTTGCCCAGGTTTTGGCAGAACAATTTTCTGATTCCAATAATTGAAATTGTTACTTTTGCGTTTACGTATCTTCGATTTCATGGGTTCAATTGCCAACAAAATTCCATTGCCATAAAGGGAATCTATTAAATCGATCAAGTAATCGCAAAAGTAACGATTCCAATCATTGAAATCATACAATTGTTATCAACATAGTTACGTAATTACCCTAGAGGAAAGATTGAGTTTTTCTAACAGTCATAATTGATTGTGTAAAGAATATAAAATGTGACCTCAACAATACCCTGTAAGTTATGAGATCAGCCAAACGTTTCAAAGCCCTCCTTGAAAATCTCGGTTGAAAACTTAAATCCTGCTTAGTTGGCCTTCAAAGAGTCATTTTTGTTGGGAAACTAACTAAGAGTTAGTTAAGGGGTATCCAGCGAGTCCGGCATCTACCTAACATTAATGATGCCCGTTGAATATTCAGCGCTCGGAAGAAAAGAGTTGGGAAACTTTGTAATGATGTGCGCCCCTTCCTCTGACCCACCTTTCACTTGATGCCTTTTTGCTTGAACTTGTAAGCTGAGAATGTTGAGCAAATGACAAGGCCAACTTTTTTTGGGGCACGAAATTAGCTACAAAGGACGCCAGTTGACTCTTAATTAATTATTAATTTTTTTCTCTTAGCGAGTAAGGACGTAGTTTTTTACATAAGTTATAATTTCAGTAAAATGTTTATTGTATATAATTTCGTTATATGTAACAGGGGTTTTATTTTTTTTTATTTTTTTATAGTTAGCCAGGCGATTGACAGAAACAGTCTACACTCTGGCCTTAAAGGAGTCTAGTTTATACTAGTTATTGTCAAAATTGACATTTGTTGAAAGGAGTGTCACAAACACAGATATAGTCACAAACTACGGTAACAAATGCGTCGCAGTTGTTAAAACAAAATTATATTTCAAAATTACAAGTAGTTCCAGTTTTAGCCACCGGGTCTGATAAGTCAAACCGTTTGACCCCATTACTGATTTCGTCATTACTAATTCACAGTCCAAATTGTGCATCCCCTGATTGGTGGGTGAATTGATTAATTCTAATTATTCATTCTATAATAATATTAATCATCTTGGCGTTAATGTCGCGGTTGTGCTCTTGCCCAGGAGGGCCCGGGGTCTGCTTGGACCAGGGTCCAGGATTTTGTAGATCAGATAATTACAGTGAAGCGACTGCCACCTGACCTCTATGACCCAACCAGGGAAACCTGATCAGATTAGATCATGGTTACATATTCAGTCGCCTGAATGTGCAGGTTTCATCGCGTTGTTTTACCTCGCCGTAAGAGCATCTTTAACCATTAACTAATGTACGTAACTCAGAAAAGAGGCCCTTGGTACATGGCCGCAGTAAGATTCCAACGCAGTACGTCTCGCTTACGAGTCGGATACCCTAATCACTCGGCGCGTCGGTCTTCTTTGTGTGATATAAAGACAGTTTTGGTTTCATTTGTATTGACGTGATGGGCAATTGGGTGAACACACGTATCATTTGGCCGAAATGAAAGAAGAACAAAACTGAGGAGAATAAATTAAATATGATGATTTTTCCACAACAAGTATTCAACATTGGGACCTTTTAGCCACCGGAGTATTAGCCACCGGGTCATATAAGTTGTGACACCACCAAAATTTTGGCATTGGCACCATTACTGATATCCTAATAATTTAAACTAAGGCTCCCACTCTCTAGCTCAAATAAATACTATTTGTATTTAAAAAGTCCTGTAGGAATGACCTATTTTAAAGAAATAGACATAGGTACCATCATACTACAAAAATACGCTCGAAAAACATAACCCTTCTTCTGTCGTCGTCGGATAAAAAGAATACCTTTCATATTACAAAACAAGTTTACACACGAGATTAAATACCCTACCACCGAGATTCGAAATCGGAATGTAGACGAAAATTAAGTTACCGAAGAACCCCGAAGTTGGCCAAGAAGGCGAGTGTTCAAGGAATTGAAATTCATGCACTATGCAGTTTTGACAGCCCGCAAATATACATAGCCACGGAAAGTTTCCTCCGAGCAAAAATGAACAAGACTCCAGACTTGTTTGCAACGAAAAATGTGGCAAAATATTTCTGTAATTTTACAGCGCGCAGCACCCGGCTAGCTTCCTTTGCTTTCTGATATCTATTTGTTTTTCATCTCCGATGGCAGACGAGATTTTAATACTATAAGCAAATAATTAGTGTCACATTTTTTTTAAGGGGTAAATGTAGGTAGTTGACCCGATTGACCTATCTAGCTGAAATATTTCACAGTGTGCTTGAGATTCACAAATTAGGCAAGTATATCGATCCATCATCACAGCCCGTAACAGCGCACTGCAGGACTAAGGGCCTCTCCCACGAAAGAGGAGGTTATTGCCATTATCTCCATGCTTGGCCGGCGGGTTCGAGATCGCAGTGTTATAAATATAACAATGGAAAACGCTGCTGCCCTTTTTCCAGCCTATGGGGACTAGATCTTTTGCCTTGAAAACGTTAATCGCCTGTACGACAACCACGAGTAAGGGGTTGGTGCTATTCTACTGTGCCGGACACCACACGGCCATCACACACATGTGCCGGATATCACATGTCTAGGTATCATTAATCTGAAACTTGAGGTCATGTAATACGCTTGCGCCTATGCGCACGTGTACGCACATGTTCTACGACATATGTCAAAATACTACGAACAGTCGTCGGTAAAAATACTAAGGCGTTGTACGTTTATTGATATCGAATAAACAGAATTATAGCCAATCACTTAGGTTCGTATCTCTAAAGCTGTTAATCGGACTGGCTCAGTTTTTGTAACGTTAATGGTTTTGGAATTGTTGGTTAGAGCCTAACCAGCTAATACCTCCGTGGACTAGAAAATGGGCAGGACTTTTTTTTTATGTAAATCCGCGTAAAAAGCGTGATGAATCCACAGATGTGGGGGAGGCTCCAGCCTAGCAGAAGACTGTTGTGAGTCGTTGATAATGATGATGACATTAGGTACTACTAAATATCTAAGTACATTTTACCTATTAACTCTGAATTGTGGAATGAGCTTTTAGCCACAATGTAGCCTTTGAACTATGACATGAGATCGTTCAAAAGATGTATTAGAGGTCGCTTCAGAGGCGGGTAACGCATTGGTAACTTTCCATCAGGTGGCCCGCTTGCCTATTTATCTGCCGTATAACATAAAAAAAATCTATACTGCTTAGACCTGCGGTGGGAGTAAAAAGTGCGCTTTTCCTCTTATAGAGTTTTATCACTATTAAGTACCTAAGTCAGGGGCTCCCAAAGTGTGGGCTGCGGCGACCCGCGGCGCCGCGGAGAGGAAGCAGTGGAGTTGTAAGGCGTTCCCATCTTCTCGCCTACAAACTAAACGTAGATGTTCATTTGTACAAAATAAATATGAAAAAAAAATCTAACTACAACATCCTTTTTATATCAAGCTTCACCACCCCATCGCAAGTGTGCTGTCCGCCCACCCGAAAGATGTAGGTTTCCTAAATGCTTCAATGTAAGTGTAACGATTGCTGCAGAAAGCTCATGTGGCCGTACGAGGAAGGCGATGAGAACATCTTTATGTGAAGCGTAAGAGACACAAACCACCGACACAGCCCGAAGGATTGTCAGATTCAAGTGGGCAGAGCACACAGGTCGTAGAATAGGTACACTAAATATACTCTCATGGTCTAATCTATTAGTCTTCTATGGGCAACGTTTACCGCTTTCTTTACTATCAGATGGGCTGTGCTCGTTTGTCACTGAAGACAAGTTAAAAATTGGATAAGTACCAACGACAAACTTAAACAATGTGCAAGCTTCGAGGCAGCGTAACGTGGTCCATCTGTCTTTTTAAGCGCTGCATTTAACTCGAGTTCGGGCTTCACTCTGTCTCAGTTTCAATGTAAGCACTATGCTCAAGAACCCGCCATTTAAAACTTGCAACTGGGCTACGGATTTCATCATAAATTTCATAAAGTGCCGTCCTTAATTGCCAGCTTCATGAATAAGGATTTTTAAAGATATTTGTTGTTTATCGGGTACGGCAATAAAAGCACAATGGGTAGTGTGATAGTAACTTAGATACTACCCACCAGATAGTACCCAACAAGAGATATTTAGGATCTAACGCCTTCTAAGCAAAGTTCCTCAGTCTATCGACACAGGAGATTCTCAAGGGTCAGTTCTGTCCGCGACTCTATTCACTACGCAGACAGGTGACAGCACAGTAAGGCGCTGTCCTAATTGGCAACGGTCGTGCGACGGGCGGTTGTGAGGTCTCCTATTGGTCGGGTGACGTCCGTCATACGACCATGGTCACACGACCGCTGCCCCTAACGGTTAGGCTGTTGGCAACTAGGACGCCGTACGACATACAGTCTTGTCGAGAGAGAGAAATTAAAAATGCGTGTAGGTAACTCTGGATGTTTGAAAGTACGTTCCTCTTTCACGCAAAACTATCAACAGATTATGATGACAATTTACAAATACCTACGTTATAATTATACCAAAATTCTGCAATTGCAAATCTCGTGGCAAATCCAAATAGGCGCAAATGCGCTTTACCGCTTTTATTTAAGCATTGCATCGCTAACAAGACACTGCACAATAATATTTCACACATCAATTATTGGTCATCATCATTATATTTCAACTGTGTGTAATTAATTTAAATGTTTTATTTGAAAGTTTGTCAAAAAATCAGAACTTCAAAAACGTCGATACGTCGCAGAGGGTTAGGTTAGTTAGGTTGCGAGGAGCGAAGCGACAAGCACGTTGGTTGTTATGAATCATCCCTTGAGATAACCAAATCTACATTTTTGTGTAGTGGCATTTTAATAGTGTCCAACCGACGCTGACGGTCACTTTCTGGCCAAAGCCAATTAATCGGCTATCGCCACAACTTTCGGCCGAAGCCTTCCGCTTGTTGCTTGAAAGTTGTGGCGATTGTGACTCTAAGAAATTTTTGTTTACAATACAATTAATAATTTATTTGTTACGCGAGCGTTTAGTTATTCAAACATCAATGTTTTCGTGAGTTTCACCCCTTTAAGTGAAACATAGAGGAACACGGCCACCAACGGCGAACCGAAGCCGTGTTCCTCGAAGGCCCGATCACAAACTATGGGCCCGATGCCCACTGGCACGATGCAGTGCACTCCGCGGTGCTACGTCACGATGACAACCAAAGAAATTGGTGGTGTTATTTTGGTTTTTCAAATTAGGCAACGTTCGCAAGAGAGATTTACGGGAGCGAATGAAAACGCTGAAAGTGCCAGCCAAGAAAATAATAATGAAATTTTCAGAGAGAGCATTCAATTTCTACTATTTTCGTGAGAGATCGTTTCGGAGTTCTTACTGTTTTGAGTTTGACAGCTGTCATCCACAATGTAGATCGCTACGAGAAGTACAAGGTCTCTTCAGGAGTGTTCTAGGACCAATAGTTTCAGATTTGTGGTGAGATAAGATCTCGACGAGCACTATCATTTCTCTTTAGGAACTTATGTTCTAGGACCGTTCTACTAACATAATTTTAAGCTTTTTAGTTTTCATTTGATCGTGTTTTAAAAATAAATAAAGCTTAGGATGCAGTGAAAATATGAAAATATTCTATTATAAAGTAAATTTTTCTAGCATTTTACTCAATTTAAAAGTACTATGTTTCAAAATCAAAATGCGAAACGGATCGTTACCTACTATATACTCCCCGATGGCATTCATTATCTTCATTCTGACCGATACTGAGTTAGGTGGTATAAATTCTGTGACGTCATTCTATAGCGTTGGATCAAGATGGAAGTGTACTATGGGAGCGGCACAGAAATGAAACAAAAACAGAATCCATGTTACCTTAAAGAGATGCGGTGCATGCAAGGTGTGACAATCTCCTTTGTTGTACATGACATACACTCATCGGGTCTTACAACGCGCCGCCATTTCGTAGCGTTCGGACATATTTTTCCTCGACGAAAAATATTTTAAAATGCCGTCATGTGTAGTGAAATCGTGTAAAAGTTACTGGAAAAAATGTAACAAGGCAGGAGGAATTACCTACCACGCGTAAGTAATTATGATTCCTGCTACTTTTTTTATTAATGTTTTATTTACTTTTGCGCAAATTTCGAACAAAAGTACAACGATGTGGCTACCTGTTTTTCGGGAAAATTCCCATAAAGTGGGGAATTCTTTATTAAATTTGTGACTCAAATCAGGTTCCGAATTTTTATTACCTAAGTCGCTTCATCCATAATTAAGGCGAGGACGGCTCCATTTCATCGAATCGAATGATTTTTAAACGTGTAGATTGATGCAGACGTATAATGATTCGATAGCTAAATAACTAGATCAAAAGTCCCTTTGAATACTTTTTTTTTAATTATGCATACATACATGACGTTTCGCCATTTTCCTAGTACTTTAATCCACTTGTCACGGTTCTGACTAACCTCTCTCGCTTCTTCCAGTTCCGCACTCATCATCTTTTGATACATGCTCGACGATTTGGGCTACTCTTTCTTTTGTTAAATATCTCCGATTTGATCATGCTATGTACCTACTTCTCAGTATTACCCTTCTAACGCTTCCATGCACTTCTGCCATATACCATCATATTTTTCTTTTTCGTCCTCTCTTCAGGACCAAACCAACTTTGAATTCCTATATCTATCCTAGTCACTAAATCCTCTTCCACTCCAGCAAGTCAGGGAACTGCTTGAAACATCAACCAGTTAGTAGTCAATTACACAATTCCGTAATTTATCGCTTATTAAAACATCTTCAATACTTCTAAACACCCTCACTTCTATTGCATTTATCCTACTTTCGTGCTTGTTGTCTCATAGACAACTTTCTCTTCCATACGTCAATGCTGTAACGAGCACTCCTCTGTTAAGAAGCTATCTTGGACACCCGGCTGTTCACAAAAGTATGTAGTACTCTTTTCACTATATTTCTGGCATTCACTCTCCTTTCGACATCACTTTCACACTTTACACCCCTTGTAAACGTTGGTCCTAAATATGTATAAAAACTCACCTGTTCCACTTTTCTACCTGCGATTACGATATCACAATCAAGTTATAACATCAACATCAACATACCCTAGAAGATTATGGTATTTAGAGGGTAGGGTATTAGGTTTAATCGATTGTTTGATTTAAAATCTGCAATTTAACGTTTACTATCACCGAATAGATTTTTTATTCAGGGGATAACTTCATTATAATCAAACAAAAATTTTTCGAAACTAGTACGTTTTCGCATTTTCAGATCGCTCCGCGTTCAAAATCCGTAATTGATAAATAGACCTTATTCTATGAGTAACACATTCCACTATGATCTATCAGCGCAAAACGGATTTTAATTCCGTGCCGTCCTCGCCTTAAATTTTTATACCTACTTACGAGCATTGTAGTGTAGCCTTAAGGCTAGTTTCCCACAAGCGCGCTCCATACAAATTATTTGTATTACAAACGTAGTTTGATCATATTTTCAAAGCACACAGATTTTTATATTTCTATAGAAATCTTGAGTCTCGTGTAACTTTGAATTGATATATTTATTATACCACAAGCATCGATATTAGTTTCTGGATCACGTCTACAAAATTTCATTGATTTTTATAGCGCTATATTGAAAATAAGATCAAACTTCATTTGTATGGAGTGTTCTCGGGGAGACCCTCTTATCAACATATTTCATTACTTAAGAATTTATAAATTAATAATTACAATCAGAAATTAATAATTTTCATTTATTTATTATTGTAAAGTTGTATTGCTAACGTAATACATAAAGAGGGCAAAATGGATCATCATATGGACACCCTAAAATTACGCAGACATATAAAATGGCGGCCATTTCTATGCTTCCCTCATGACTTAAGACACATGGATTCAGCATGGATTCTGTTTTTGTTTCATTTCTGTGGGGAGCGGTACGACAGCAGCATTAAAATTTATAAAGAGATGCACCAGAATAATATGGAACAGGGTCCGATACTCTGTATATGTAGATAATTACTAATATGGTCAAGTTTATAACACATCATACTGAACCATCGCTTTATCTTTATAGTTGTCTCGGGGATTATGGTTTTAACTTTAATAAAGGATATATTTTATAGGTAAGATTTCATATTTATTAAAGTAAATAAAAAAAGGTAAAATATGTTTATTGCACATACTTCCAAGGCACAAAAGTACAAGACATAGGTACAAGACAATAACAAAAAGAGTAAAACAACAAATATTTACCAAAAACTACGCCAATTGTGCCGTGCCATGGGGAAGTGCAATGGACCGCACTCAGCATAATGCCACGGCTGACGCAGTGACGCTGGTTTTCAGTACGCCCCAATATTATCAGTGAAACTGACTTTGTTGGATTATATTTATGGCCATGTCGCCGCCTAAATGGCAAATATACAAGCAAAATACAGAAAGAAACAAGGCAAAAGGTGCAAGGAAACATTTGCACTTTAAGGGAAAGTACCTACTTACGCAAAGTACCTACTTAAACCGGGATCACAAAATAGAAAACTAACAGAAGGTTCACTCCCGTCATCTTCGAAAATTATTTCCTAAACTTGCCGACTCTCTAGGGTTGCTACTGTATTTATTCTAAATTTTGAAGAGAGTATTTAAAAGATCGAATAGGAATTTTAAAGATCGTTTACAATAACATGTCCCTTGCAAAGGACAAATATCTAATCCTTGCCATAATGTGATCATAATTACTTCCAAAGCTGTTTAGATCGTGTTCAAGTGTATTAGATTTTCCATACCAGTTTCAGATATTATGCCTTTAGTACACGTAATAATAATCTACTGTTTATTCACTTTTTTAAAATTCATCGTCACCTGATTATATCATCAGACCCTGAGAATAACTTTTCAATGACCTGGGATTTAACCCATTTCCCGGTAATCAATGAGGAGTTTTCCAATAGGTATCTAAAGCATTCCTAACCACTCACTAGATGGCGCCCCGACAATTTTGGTAATTGATAATCTCTTCAAATAGGTTCTTAGCAAACACGATATAAACACTGGGTACGTTGTATTGAATAATATTGTATTTGTCAATAGTTTTCAACCATTTTAGAGGTTATAATAATAATGGAACATAGTGCCAATTTCTATAAATATTTATTTTTACCATCGTTCAACCTTTAACAGTTATGTTTATATTAATAAACATTTTATTTTTAAGTTACGTATTAATCGGCTGCATGAAATTACTGCCACCATCATGACGATTAAAAAAGATTATCAAAATTGCAGGAGCGCCATCTATTGATGCTTTTTGAAACCAACTATCAATACCTACTGGAAAACTCCTCATTGAATTGAAAATTTCATACACATGTAAATTGATGAAAATACAATATTATGGTATTAGTCAGTAAGTCTGATGATGGAAAAGGAAAGTGGTCTGCTATTTTTTTATATTAGACTAGACAGGCATTTCCGACTAGAAACTATTAAGGTGGCCATTACAGTTTCTTATTCTGTTAAAAACTGTCACCTGGGGCCTGAAACTGTTCAACTAGTCCTAGGGTCTCTAGCGGAAGACCTTGGTCAACCTCGCTTCATCATCGGCATTAGAACTCGTAGCGGTGCTGAAGTGCGACTAGCCTCAAAGTCTGAAATGGTCACCCATCAGTTCTCGCACTCTGCGTGCGTTGCTTGTACATACATATTAAGTAATCTTAGTTACGTACAAGTACTTTTGTTTTATCAATAATAATATTGTTTAATTAAATAATATTCAATTTAAGTCGACGCTACAACGAATTCTCGCGTTAACAATCGCGACCGAGCACTGCTTGAGACTGCGTGAGAATGCCTGTAAACGTAACGTCAATGTGTGCGTGACGGAAATGACGCATTGTTTCCAGTGGACCTTCTGTATGGGCCGTTCTTTATTTTGTGCCGGGATTGACCACAAGGATGATGATGAGTTAATTATAATTCTTATTATATCGATATCGAAAATACCGCTTATTACAATACATCGAACAAAAATATCGACAGAGTGTACAGTCATTTTTATTTTATGCTGACAGAAAATAAAGATTTCATTATTTTTTTACTCTGACCGTGCATGATTTTTTGTATACCACGACTTGTTACTTTGAGAGATTGCGGAAAAATGAGCATACAAAATTAATTTTACTGGCAATAATAAATTATATAAGTCCATAACCTTAGTAAGCTGCTTTCGTTATTGTACATCATTTACAATTAGTCGTTTTATTCTGTTAAAGTTTTGTGACAATGTCTACTACGTCAAATGTTGACTTATTTGACAAGAATCATAATTCCATAAAGAAAGCTGCTAGGCCTTTTTCCGAAACGTCATTCTAATTTCACAATCGTAACATGTCAGTTTCTTTTTCCGTCACGTTCCTACTTATCCATGTCTCTTTGTTGGCGACATTCGAATTCTGTCATAGAATACTACATCCTTCCGGTGTTGCTACGTAAAACTCAGAAATTTCGCCACAATTGACAAGTCACCTCTGTCTCCGGCATGGACTTACTACCCAAAAGGGACTGCGCGCTTCTAGGACAAAAACCGAGCCAAACGAGAGTCGCCTCGATAGTCCTCTGTCCCTTTCTAGTGTTGCCAACATTGTTGATGCAAATTCCGAATTACTTTTATTACTTAGCGCGGACACCGACCTACCGATCAGGGCCAGGCAGAGCCGGACCGGGTGCAATCTGAAGGTCATATTTTCACCAGGGTCCAGCCCAAGGTTACCCTGCTACTCGTAAACTGTTGGTCCTAGAACACTAGTTCCAAGAGTGAAATGATAGCACTCCTCGAGACACATGTTTGACAGCTGTCAATCAAATAACTCTAAAACTATTGGTCCTAGAACACTAGTTCCTAAAGAGAAGTGATAGTGCTCGTCGAGATCTACATTTCAGATGACAGCTGTCAAACTTAGAACTGTTGTAACTCGAAAACGATTGGTCTTACAACACAAAGTAATATGACGGTAATCGAGACATACATTCGGATGACAGTTTTAAGTTTGACAGCTGTCATACGAAATGTAGATCTCAACAAGTACTATCATTTCTCTGTAGAAACTAGTGTTTTAGGACAAATAGGTTCCGAGTTATAAAATATTTAACTTTGACAGCTGTCATACGAAATGTAGATCTCGACGAGTACTGTCATATTTCTTAATGAACTAGTTATGTACGATCAACCGTTTCCGAACTCTTTTGCCTGGTTTGTTGAACAAAAAGTCGTAGGTTAATAATTATGCTGACTCGACGTTTGTCGGAGAAACGTTCAGTAGTTCAAAAGGTATTTTGACAACTACTTTTCGGTTTGTACGGATTCCCCATAATAATACCAAATTCACGGTAAATATATTTCTCCAATAATGGCAACACCAAACATGACACTTGTCAATTTAGAATGACGGTAATTATGCTAATAACATTGTGTTTACACTGTTAGAAAGGGACAAAGGACTATAGATGGTGACTCTCGCTCGGCTCGTTTTTTGTCTTAGCAGCGCGCAGTCCCTTTTGGGTAGTAAGTCCATGGTCTCCGGTCAAGCTATTTTGTACATTTCATTAGGGACAGCCCGTGGATTCAGCAATTAATTCAGTATATATTATAGTAGCCCTCCATGGCAATACTGACTACAGAGCACTCGTGTGTCAATGTGTCATATAAACAAATAAATGAAAAACAACGGAACCGCACGAACGCGTGTGGATGCGTTTTCAGTGCGTTCCTCTATGCGTGATTCCCATAGAAACCGATGAAAGCTTAAAAAACTTTGTGTCACGCACTATGCTTTGTCTAAAATAGGATGATAATGATGACAGCTCACTAATTGTTGGTCTTTGGCGCACGCCTATGAAGTTTTGTGTTTTATTTCGGTAAAATGTACTACGGAAAATGTCGTACTTCATAGACAGGCCCCGCCCCTTTAGTGAAGTGCCACGAATAACGAACAACAACAGACAATCGAAAATCGATATTGATATAATATAATCGAATATTTAAAATTAACATTTAGGTAACCTTATTATTTTTTGTAACTAAACTCTTATTCTTTGTTTGGATTTCACCTTAAGAGACCTTCCACAACAACAATTTTGAGTCGCGCGTATTCTACGTAATAGGATGACTGACCGAATATAAATATGCACTTGTCATAATCGTCGTTGTAGAAGGGTTTTTAATGTCGTATTAATAAATTATTAATTCAGAAGAAAAAAAAATAGTTTATTTTGTATAATACGTATAGTATAATCATGCAACTATCGATTCCAAGTTCTATGAGAATGATAATCGAATAGATTCATTAACGATTTTACACAACCACATCCCTACTGTGATCTGTCAAAATTATCATCCTATTTTAGACCTGGGGGTCTAAAAAGGCCACATTAGCGTTTCCTATTATGATTCATATTAATGTGTGACAAACTTATCTACAGCGTCGCTGTTGTTGACAATGACATGACAATTCAAAATGGCGTCACTTAGTTCCAGTACTGGCCACCTAATCAGATAAGTTTGTAGTAGTCTAATATGAATCATAATATGAAATGCGAATGTGGCCTTTTTAGACCCCAAGGTATAACGCACGTCACGCACAACCGGTTGGCTTCTGTATAGACAAAAAAATGTTTTTTTGCTCTGAGAGCTTTCAGGAAATTACACAATCGCATGGCGTGCCGTAATCGAAACATAAAAACGCACCATCCATTTCCAAACGAAAAGGACGTTGTCAATGTCAGATGAAACTAGTGATGCAACTCGAATCGAAAATTAATATTCGAATCACCTGGCTAAAATCGAATCATGGTTCGAGTTGACCCTTGGTTCGAGCTGATTGATGATTCGAATCAATCTAAACAAATATACTTAGATACGTTTTTTAATACTTAGATAAATCTAATGTAAATTTACTTTACCTCATCGAAGTCAAGGAATGGAAACTTTGAGAAAAGAGAAAAAAAAAGATAAAGATAACGAACAAAGAAATTTCACAACTATGAAGGTTTCGAGTTAACAAGTATAAGACTTAAATAAAAGTAACTTAAACAAATTAGTTTTATGGCCACGAAAAGAAATAGGAATTAATAAAAAAAAAATTTAACACTTATTCAGCAATTTAAAAAAAAGTCAATTAGACAAGTTAAAAGCAAATGTTAGCCAATCTCAACACTGAAATTAAATAAAAAAAAACAAATTTTTGACACGAATGTGAAGAAGTTGTTATGACTTCGTTGGGTTGGGTTCGAATCAATTCGAATGTTCGAATCAGTCGATTATTCGAAACAACGTAACGTTTCATACGAGTCCAAGGGGTCTAAATAGGCCACATTCGATGTTTCATATTATGATCATAATATGTTTCATTTCGCCAATCGCAAAATGGCGACTTTGCCGGTGAAACGCCAAATGTTTCATATTATGATTCATATTGCAATTCATCCAATTTGACAGTTTGTACGGAATTTTTTTAAATGGTCCACTTATTATGAATTGCTAATATGTCAAATAACAGAATCCTTAGAAGTTACTGAATGACTTAGATAGTCGTCTCGTGACCACGGTGGGTGTAACCCTACCGAAACGTCGGGAAAACAAATCATAAAGGTACGTCGCGTCCAAGTCCCGTCTAATATAATAATATGTTACTGAATGAGTAACATATTTGTACATTACAAGCTTTTACACTTGATTACAGTTTTCATTTAGATTGATTTCGTGATTTTGTAACATATAGCACTGTATAGAATTAAAATAGGATAAAACCGCGGGAATCTTCGATTACGGTGGGAATGCTTTTCCTTACTGAAAATTTGTTAATATTGTGATTGTGGAATATGGTAAATACATTTAGTGAATTTCGAAAGTGTATTTATTTGTTATTTTACCTCAAACTCAGTTCTTTCGTTTAAAAAGTTACTCAACATCCCCGCTACATTTAATTTTATGTTTGACATTCATTTTATAGTGTTGCCAGTTATTATAATTATAATTGAGTTTAATTTTTTGCATTTGAATGTTTATTATACTTTTATTTTTAATTTAATTTTATTAGAAAATGATAGATTGGATAATTGAAAGGTATTGGTAATTTCTTTTCGATGATTTGGTATAATAACACGAAAAATGTTAACGGAAAAGAAAACCGTAAAAACCAGTAGGTATACCATTTTTTTATGTGGCAATATCGGAGCCAAATATGATTCGCTTAATGAAATGAATTGAATATGATTCATATTAGAATAAGCGGCCATTTTACGAAATTTAGAGGATCTGCTTATGTTCTGCTAGAATTCACCAAATTAATCATATTATTGACGTTTCATCCAAAGTGGGCATTTTAGACCCCCAGTTTGGACCGTCACCGTTCGAATTATTCGAATCAAACGTGATTCGAGTCGCATCTCTAGACAAACGTCAATGTCATATGGTACACATTGTCAATATTTTGTCATATTTCGCGATTTGAGTTCAACATTGTGCAATTTTTATTCGTAATTCTCGTGTTCATACCACGTTATAAGGGTTACAAAATCTCTAGCGTTCTCTTTAATAATAAGTGATAATAAGCTAATTCAAGTGTTTGCAGAAATCAACAAGATGCGGCTGGTTGATTCTTCGAAACTTTTACAACTTCAAAACAAACCCGAAAACATTCGGAATATCTGCATTATAGCCCACGTGGACCATGGGAAGACCACTTTGGCTGATTCTTTGATATCTAGCAATGGCATCATATCACAGAGGATGTCAGGAAAGCTTAGATACATGGACAGCCGACCGGATGAGCAAGAAAGAGGTATCACCATGAAGAGTAGCAGTATAGCCCTTTATCATGCCTTGGATCAGACAGAGCACCTGGTGAACCTCATAGACTCTCCTGGACACGTTGATTTCTCGAGTGAAGTATCAACTGCAGTCAGATTGTGTGATGGAGCAATTGTTGTTGTGAGTACTGCTTTTTATCTATTACTTCTTATTAGATTCAAACACAAGAATACTCTGTGTTTCGAAATTTAAATTGATTTTACTTTAATTTTTGGGAGCAACTAAAACAAATAGGTATTATCAACATGTACACAACATATTATGTTTAGGCCACATTCCATAAGCTGTCTTTGTTTTTCATTTTTCCTCGTGTGAATTTGGTTTTCTATAGTCTTTTCCGGATTTGCTTGTAATTACCATTTGCCTCATGATCCTCGGTTTTTTATTCCAAGTTCATCCTTACTATCTTCTTGTTGCAATATTTCTTCTAGACCACTATCACTAATTGAGGAATTCATGGTAACAAAGCTCTGAAACTAAAACAAAACTTTTAAACTTATGAAAAAAGTAGTTACAGTCGCTACCGGTAGAGATATACATGTTTTATTACCTCTGTAGTGACAAACACCAGGTAAATGTTGATTAAATTCTCAGTTGCCTGAAGTATATTAAAAAGAAATTCATTTCTTTTGTTTGGATTTATTTTGTTGCTGATTTGTCTATACCACACATTGTTAAGTCTTTTATTTTAAATCAAGTAGAGATAGTTTGTTTAAACTTATACCACTCATCCAGTCTGTTCTTGAAGGAATTCACTGACACGGCTGTCAACATATTGTTGTAATTTGTACTAGTTTGATACCAGTCTGTTCGAGAAGTGATATGCAGTAATTGGTGTTGGATGGAACTCTAATTGTATTTTGTGACGTCTGTGCAGCTCATCATCATCATCGTCCTAACGCTTATCCCGGCCTCTGGATAACTGGCTGCCTATTTTGGTAACAAACTTTTCATGAATTTTCTTGTGAAAGTACATCAAATCTAAAATTTTCAGGTTGATGTAGTGGAAGGTGTTTGTCCCCAAACACGTATTGCATTGAAACAAGCCTACTCTGAAAGCATTAATGCCGTCCTGGTTTTAAACAAAATGGATCGTCTTATCTTGGAAATGCGCCTCACTCCCCTTGACGCTTATGTGCATTTACAACAGTTACTGGAACAAATCAATGCTGTAATGGGCGAACTCTTTGCAACTGAAGTATTTGAGAATGAAGAGAACACCAGAGATAAACAGGTAAGGTTTAGTGATTATAACTTTGTCACAGTATGGCCGACACCACATTTGCTTAATTTTGTTAGTTGTTAAAAGGCATTCAATTCAATAAATGAAAGTGAGGTAAGATGAAAAATTATTGCCCAATTCATAAATAAATTTAAATTATTATTATTATTATT
Organism: Blastobasis lacticolella; assembly: GCA_905147135.1. Lineage (NCBI taxonomy): Eukaryota > Metazoa > Arthropoda > Insecta > Lepidoptera > Blastobasidae > Blastobasis > Blastobasis lacticolella. Next base: position 10,245,490 of record LR990053.1, read on the forward strand.
TATTATACACTAGCAGTTGTAAATGCTGTAAATGTGACCCTACTACCAGGGAACCCTGACCAGATTCGATCCTGGTTACACATTCAGTCACCTAAATGTGCAAGCTCCATTATAATGCTTTCCCTCACCGTAAGTACATCGGTTAGCATTTAACGAATGTACATAACTCAGAAGAGAGTTATTGATACATGGCCGCCGCAATGAGATTTAACCCGATACCTCTCGCTTACGCTTACGTCAAATACCTTAACCACTCAGCCACTCACACTCCTTTGTGTTATATAAGACAATTTTAGTTTTATTTGTATTGATGTGTAGTAAGTAAAAACTCTTTATTGCACACACAAAAGTAAAATATACATAACAGAAATAAAAATAATATTTATATGCGCGCAAAGGCGGCCTTATCGCTTTAAGCGATCTCTTCCTGACAACCAATGACGTGTTGGACAATTTGGGTATAGATTGTTATGGACTGGAGGTATAGCAGCAAAAGTGCATACAGATAGCAACAAAAAAGCTTACATTGTAAGTGTATGTTCCGGGTTTCCTACCGCGTACCTTTGTTGACGAGTAGCCTGATATTTCGACGCACCGTAAGGCACTCGCAGCTATCCAGTCGTCCCGTGACCATGATACATGCAAGTGCGTAGGAAATCCGGAACATACTCTTAAAATGTATGATAATAACCGCGATAGTTTAAAACATTAGCTTACATTGTTCTTCCCATATTATCACTAACATGTAATTATTATTGTAGCAAGGAAAAGAACAACCGAAGGAAGATAATAATTTCTACGATTGGACATCAGCTTTAGAAGATTCAGATGACTCACATCTTTATTTTTCGCCAGAACAAGGCAATGTAGTATTTGCCAGCGCCATTGATGGATGGGGTTTTACTACTCATACATTTTCGAAATTGTTTTCGGATAAGCTTGGTTTGTATATATTTTAAAACATAGTATATGGTGTGTGTATTTCAATAAACTTACTTTAACTAATTCATCAGATTCAGGCCTTTGAGTATATTTTAAGTCTTTGTAATGTCCCATACTTTAATCTTACAGGAGTCAAAGAAGAGATACTCAACAAAGTGCTATGGGGTGATTTTTATTTGAATTCAAAAACAAAACGTTTCATGAAAGGAGCCCAAGAGAAAGCTAAAAAGCCACTGTTTGTACAGCTTGTTCTTGACAACTTGTGGAATGTTTATGAAACTATAGCCATGAGAAATGAAAAGGAGAAAGTACCTGTCATCTGTGAGAAACTTGGTATCAAGCTTACAACTCGTGACTTGCGCCACACTGATAGTAGAATTCAGTTACAAGCGCTGATGATGCAGTGGCTGCCGTTGTCTCAAACTGTCCTTAACATGGTGTGTAAAAAACTCCCATCGCCAAAACAAATTCAGCCAGAAAAAGTAGAGAAACTGATGTGTTCACGTATACGAGATTTCGAATCTTATCACCCAGAAACGCAAAAACTTAAAAACGACTTTCTTGCCTGTGATAGTAGTTGTGATAGACCTTTAATAATATTTGTATCAAAAATGTTTAGTGTAGAAAAGAGCATTTTACCAGAAAATAAGCCGAAAGAGTTGACACCCGAAGAAATGGCCAGAAGGCGGGAGAGAGCGAGGCAAATGCGTGAGGAACAGAAACAAAATAATGGACAAGAACCTACGCCTGTACAAGAAATTAAGCCAGAACAAGATAAGTGCTCTGAGAAGACTGATGAAAAAGTAGAAGAAGATGATAAAAGCCAGCCTGCATTTATAGCTTTTGCTAGAGTATTTAGCGGTAGAGTTAAAAAAGGAGACAAAGTTTATGTATTGGGCCCAAAACATGACCCTTCTAAGATTCTTAGTATACAAAACTTTAATGTAGATTCTAGTAGGAATTTAAAAGATTTACAAAGTAGTGAACATATAACTTGTGCAGAGTAAGTACCTAACTAACCTAACCATTACGCGTTTGATGTGCATAATTAAGAAATGCAATAGAAATTTTAATGATAATGTTTTTGCAGGATTAAATCGTTGTACATTCTTATGGGTAGAGAATTAGAGGCTGTTGATGAAGCTGTTGCTGGCAACGTTATAGGTAAGTAAAATTGCATACTTAATGCATCAAACATTTAAATAAGAAATAAGACTAAAAGTTAGAAGACTAAGAATGTATTTAAAGCTATTATAACCGCTGAGTTGGCAACTTCAGTATTAAATAATAACCTCTGTAAATATTTTACACGCTCAACACTCCTAATCGTCACCGTTTTATAGGTATCGGAGGCCTAGAAGACCATGTGCTCAAAACAGCTACTCTGAGTAGCACAGTGGCCTGCCCAGCATTCAGCGAGTTATTATACATGGCCGTGCCGATATTGCGAGTGGCCATTGAACCATCGCACCCTTCACAGATGGCGCAGCTACGGAAAGGTGAATATTTATATTTGTTTAAAACTTGTACCTTGACGTACCTACTTACGCTTTGTAGTTATGGGTATCATGGTTGAAGTGTAGCAAAGGGGGCTCTGTGGAAAAAAAACATGTAACATTTTGAATTGCACCCTTTCAAATCCGAGACTTTACTTTAGACGTTTATCTAGAGACATAGGGCGGTCAGCGTGTCACTGTGTGTTTCCTTCCTACTTTCCTACCCCCCTCCTTTTTGACGATTGAAAGAGATATTTAATGTCCTAATCAATAAAGAAATTTTGATTTGATTTGATTTGATTGACTTACCGGTAGCTGATCTCAAACTTCTTTCTTATAGAAAATTTAAACGCCGTATTTTAAGGTCGTTCCAATGAGGGCGAGTCACGAGTTTGAAATTTCGTAGGTGGCGCTACTGGCGAGTAAGGTCCGTTGTCAAAATACCTCGCGCTATTTGGTCAGAATCAAACGCTATAAGTTGACAGTTGGATGTATGTTGTGACTCCATTTATGGGTTCCGTTTTTTTTTCGGGCGTATGGAACCCTAAAAAAGCGTTGGAGTGTTATAATGTGTTCTGTTCCTACCTATCTCTTATTAAACCTTAATGGATTGAAGTCAAAAACTAAATTAATAGTACGTTTAACAGTTGGCTTTAGAAACTTTCCTGCCAATAAAGGGTATTTTTATGGAGTTTAATTTGTTTATATTCTTTACTTACCTTCTAGGTCTGAAACTGTTGAATCAAGCTGACCCCTGTGTCCAAGTACTGCTACAAGAGACTGGAGAGCATGTATTAGTGACAGCGGGCGAGGTACATCTGGACAGGTGTCTTGAGGATTTAAAGTAAGTATTACAGTGTTGAAGCAAATAATTTGGTAATTAGTGTTATCAAAATCTTGTGACCCATCGTAGTATAAAGTTTTTTTTCAAGTAAGGTTGATTGATTTCAGAAACAACTACGCAAAGATACCTATCACGGTATCCGAACCTATAGTTCCATTCAAGGAGACGATAATTGAACCTCCCAAATTAGATATGGCAAACGAAGAAATTGATTCGCAAAATGTCGACACCGGGAACACGAAAGTAGAAGACCCTGTCGTCACTGTGTTTACTAGCAATAAACAGAGTAGAATAAGAATTAGAGCCAGACCACTACCGAACGAAATAACTGAGTTGCTTGATAAATCTTCCGATTTACTTAAAGCCATATCGCAGCATATAAAGACTCTTCAAGGTATAGCCAAGAACGACAGTATAGAGACCAAACTTGAGGGTATGGAAATAAATGGGCCGAAACGTCAACTATCCGATCGCATGTTGAAATTGATCGACTCATTCAAGGAGCAATTGCAAAGTATTTGCTCAAAATTAGGCCCGGAATGGAAGGATTTGGTTTCGCAGATTTGGTCTGTTGGCCCCAGGAATTGTGGTCCAAATTTGCTGGTCAATCATACCCCTGATTACAGCACGAAATATTTGCATCACGAGAAAGTTATTAAGGAAGATCCAAGGTTCGAGTATGAGGGTAGTTTTGTCAACGGTTTTCAATTGGCTTCATTGGCTGGACCTTTATGTGAAGAGCCAATGATGGGCGTGGCGTTCTGTGTGGAAGAATGGACATTGGACAAGTCTGATGGAGAAGATGGATCACACACGTTTGGACCTTTGTCAGGTATGCATTGCTCATACAAAATATAAGTTTCTTTACCCGTACACATTGCTTGCTAGTATGTAAACTCACTTCTTGTGCACAAGTAATCCCAAAAAACACTTACACCCAATGTCGTCACTTTAGAGTGGAATAAATTACCCGAAGATATTATATGTGCTCCATCAGTGTACTCCTTTAAAAACAGACTGTACAAGTTTCATCAAAATAGACATGAAGTGCAGTGATATACATCAGCATTAGTTGCTAGTGTGTCCATGAATAATAATAATAAACATGCGTATTATTACACTTTCTATACAGGCATGCTTTATACATAATCGCCTGCATCTTTACTTACCATAAGGGGATATAGCGGTAAAATGCTTTGAGACTTTTGAGAGTATTGTAAAGTCGAGGGAGGGAAGCTTAGTGCATATTTCATTACGTAGAAAATTGTCAAAGGAGGATTAGTAGTCGGGATATCCATTTTATTACTAGCTACTATTACAGCTTCAGTGTCTTCCTCCAAATAGACTTGTGAGTCATTGTAAGCTTCTATATGTAGGCACAGTCGGGCCAATACAAAACTTCGTGTAAACATAATATGGCCAAGGTTAAAACTGAAAGATTAGCAATGCAAGGGAAAATCGACCTTGTTGCTTTATGACTAGGGTGTTAAACATCCAGGTAGTTTTTACATAGATTGCTTTATGCACACAGGTCAAATAGTGTCGGCGGTGAAGGATGGCTGTCGACGCGCGTTCCAGGCCCAGGCGCAGCGGCTGATGGCCGCTATGTACTCCTGCGACATCATCGTCGACCAGAAAGTACTAGGTAAGTGATTCATCAACGTTTTGATGTCAAACTTGTATTTACAGGTCATCCAACTTTCTGTGAACTGGCATTTGTCGCCACCGTCGCATTCAAACGTGCAGACTTAATAGACACTGCAAATTGAATGACATTTCACCCTGGCGGCCGTAGTTTGTAATTTCGCTATTTCACAGGATAAGTTGGTCGAATGGAGTGACGAAAAATGTCGTTATGCCGCCACATCCCTCTTGCCGCCATCTTGTATGTGTATGGCGCGTATACGGTCAGTATTAGTGATAGAAACGCGCTTGCATAACTAATAACATGTATTTTTTGCATTAAAATACATGCAAAGGAATGTCACACTTTGTTATTACTAATCAATGTGTATGCACAAGTACTTTTATTACTACTGAGTGGACAGTTTCGACGCATCATACCATATACGCAATAGGCCAGTATATGATTTTCTTGTCTTTAGGGGTGAACATAATTAAAGTATGACATTTTTCGTACCGGTATTTCAATGTAAAAATGCTGTGTTAAAGCGGTTACAGATATCTATTTTAACTATATTTTACGGACTGTAAATACTTCAACTACGCGCGTGAATTTCAATAATTTCTTCATATTTGTATAGCGGACACAATTTACTCAACAAATAAAACAATCTAACTTCTCCGTTAATTTAAAATTTTATAATTACAAATATTGTAATTATTAACTACTATTTACATCGCAATTGTCTAAATATAAATATGGTTTTACTTAAACAAATAAAATAATTAAAAACTAACGCCTTAAATATTTAAATGCAATGAAAATTACACAAAAATGTTCGGAATCGATTATCACATTGTTCTGTGTACATTTTAACATATAAAAAATAAATATAAATAATGTCATTCCACCGATTTGGTGGGGATATCATTTGTTTTACCTAATTAACAATAATTTTTTTTGTCGTTTAGATTGTCCAAGGAAAACTTAAACACTATCTGGTTAAGTCTATGTTTCTGGCAAAGAGATAAATCTAAAGCGTCTCCTAATAAAGTTGTTGAGACATTTGTTCAGGTATAAATAATAAACGATTACGCTACTAAATGCGAGACGAGTATTTCGTAGGGTTTGCGGAATATTTTCATCAGACTAAACGCTAGTTTAGAATGGGAAAATTTAAATTACACTAATATAAAAAGAAAGTCGTCATGATAATGTACGGGTAAGTTAGCGACAGGGGGATTTTTTGGGGAAATACATCTACCAAAGTCTGCGTTGAATCCAAGGAGGCGAATCACTGGACGGTTATAAAAATAAGGCCTGAATGAATTCAACAAACTTTTGTCCCTTATGATAAGTACGTAATATATACCCTAGTTGATCCAATGTAATGACCTTGCGAGTTCTTTCACTTTGTGCCACGGGAAAGGTGGGTAGTCTGCTGGCGACCGTCGGAAGCGCGCGATTCTGGACCTTCTGTTGTAGTAGCTAGAGTCCAGGTAGCTTGGAGGCTGATACCGGTTGTACACAGGCTTGTCCGAGTACGAATGGGGCTGGGAGGCCACTTTGTATGCGCTTGTGGTGCTTTGGACTGGGCTGGTGTACCGGTTCGCAGTGTATCCTGAGTGAAGAGACGGTATTAAAAATTTTTGAATTAAATTTTCAGCACATAATAGCTGTTATATTTTAAATTCTATTATCATCTAAAAACTGACAGCTATTTTGACAGAGAGGGTAGGCTTTTGAATAATTTTTGTCGGCTCTCAAAAGTCAGTTTTAATAATTAACAGATATAATCACACCCATGGTCTTATCATGGATTAGTATATCGCTTTGATTGATACGGCCGAAATCTTGTCCATGTGACTTAATCCGTGATATTTATATCTTTCGTATAGGATGGTCTCTTTCGATTCACTACCTATCCCTTTTTCTCTCTTTCGTATAGGAGCCATCGACAATACCACAGACCAATTCGTCAACCTGTCAAATTTAAGCCGATACATCGCCTTCGTAGCCGATTAGGCCACTGATTGGTCGTAAATTCAAGAGTTTAGTTTGTGTTGACAGAATATCGGTCGATTTTGTTTGGGTATACTGATAACCATCTTTGGCCGTAAACATCTATTGTAGATGATTTAAACAGCGTCAGCATTAGGGGTTTATAAAGTGCAACACGAAAAAAGACAGATTCGGTTAGTAAGCAGACAAGAATTCGCCCTGGATGGTAAAGGCTCGTCAGCAGTACTAATGTTAATTCAGTTTTGTGTTTGGGAATTACAAGATAGATTCAAGAGTCGAGGTTAATGCTAATTTGACTGTGAAGTCCTTTCTATTTCTAATTTAGCGATGTCGAAGACGTTCCAACGTACCTGAGTAACTGGTGGTGGGTTTCACGCACATCATGCCGTACACTCTGATGCCAGGCACCGATGCATACGTGGGCTGGTCGTGGGACATAGGCCCCTCTGGAATGTAAGATACATTGATACAGATTAGGAGAAAATATAAAGTAATGATCCTACAATAGATATGGGTAATTATGGCTCTGGCAATGGAGGGACTTAGTATTTGCCTTTAACTGTCAGAGCAACGTGTTCTTTAGGTAAGCATTGATACCCCTGGTGTTGCTATTGTCCAAAGGCAGCGGTGACCACTTTCTATCAGGTTCAGATAGAAAATTGAATTCGCCAATGTCCGAAATGTATTGAACATACTTAATTAAATTTTCATTCTTTCTTTGAGATTGACAGTAGTTTCCAATTCTAAATAAGAATTATAGCAGATATCCGCCCGGTATATATCAGACAATATTACCAACTCTTATAATACGCAAAAATCACAATTTCATTGGCCTTTTTAAATTAGTGATGTAATAATTTTTTACTAAATTTCGCCTTTACATCGAAAATCAAACGGTTATACCCCTAAATAATAGTTTTGTTGTTAACAAGAATAATACGACTCTAGAATACATACAATACACAAAACAAGTAGACACACCCGTTTCCCACGACACTGTTCGACATGCAAACTAAACGGGCGTCTCTGTGTTCCAGACCTTCGCGATAATCGACCCCATTGGAGCGATATCAACCTCTTTTCTATGGACTAAGCTCGTTAGTTTCTTGCAAGCGCCGTTGCGTCTTCCTAATGGGATGTTGTGCTGATATCACTGTCGTTTGAATAAAAATATCTCGTGTTTAGGTACACATTGCATATCCTTGGAATCCACTGTTGTGTGAACAGGGAAAATCGTTATTATGTTTGTTTCGTAAACTAGTTGTAACCTTAAGAAGCCAATGAACCGGATTTGAACAAAATATAATATAATAAATTGAAATCTGTATCCTATGGCTCTGGAAGACAGGTATCGTAATATGCACTCCTGTGTGCATGCGACTTGTGTGACACTGGCTTTTGTGCAGTTGCAGTAATCAAGTGATTGCTTTTCTGAACACAACTTCTGAAAAGTTGTGTTCAGAAAAGCATTCACATTTCTATGTTCTTTGAAGCTAACGTCTGCCAGAACTTCACGAAAGATTACAGCTTATGCAGGGTATTGCGTGATGCTTGCAGGTATACGGTGTTGCGGTATAAAAAAAGATTAGAAATCCCTGGGATAAGCAATAGGCCCGGCCCATAAATACTACCTTTCCTGAGCCTTGATCGCCGCTCTACCATATGTCCGATCTTGGCGAAGTTGCCATAGCAACGCCCAAATTTTTGTTTAGATTACAATTCACAGCTGACAGCCACAAGGGGTGAAAAGTTTTTACGGGGTCGGCAACGCGTAGGTGACGTCCCTGGTATTTAAAAAAAACATGGCAGCCTGCTGTCACGGCTGTTAGAGAATCGCAGCTTGGGTATGAGGTCTACTAACCGAGTATGTGGTTCTCGGGGCACCGGCATATGACCAGGTAGTGCGATTTGCCCGTGCGTATGTTCTGCAGCGCGAGCAGCGACCAGTCGCGCGGCGCCCGGCACTCGCGCATCTCCGACACCGCCTCGCAGGTCTTCACCAGCGTCACCGCTTTGTTCGCGAACTGTGGACAGTGAGAGCTCCTTTTAATGCCAAGAAATTGAGAAATAGTCGAGTGGTACCCGGGGAGTAGAATGCAGGATTCAACGACTAGTGTCTTACAAGACGAGAGACAAATTCACATAGCGCCATCTTGCCCCAAAGTAAGCAAAGCTTGTGTTATATATGTTAGATAACTGATAAACTACTTATATACTTTTTTTATACATACTAAACCCAGTCCCCTAACAGAAATTAAAATTTATCATTTAAATTTCTGCTCGGCCGGGAATCGAACCCGGGACCTCTGCGAGCAGACTGGCATGTCAACCAACTGAACCACTCAGATCGTCAAATCGTCGTCAGGTCGTTAAAGATCATCCATTTATCAGAAAAGCGGCAGCATCGTTTTGAAGGCGTTGACTATTTTTTACAGACATTACGTTTCCAACTTGAAGATTTTCTCTTATCTCTTTGTTAAAACAACCTATTGCAAGAAAATCATAGGCGTCAGTAAATAATGGTTATTTAAAATGAATCGCATTAACCAGTTGCTTAGTTCCAAACTGTACAGTAAAGATAATTAAATCTTCGTCTTCCACTCAAGATCTTATAAGGGCGCACCAGACAAACTTGACTAGTAATTGCTTCGCATTGCAATTAGGTACGTGTAGTCGTGTAGACAAGTCATTACGCTGTAATATAAAGGAGCACTTGTCTCGTTGAACCTTTCAACTTTTCACGCTCGTTAACCTCTGGCGCGTACGCATGTCCAGGTCAGTTGACGGTGAGCCGTCAAACTGAACCACTCATTTAGCACTCTTTGTTCCATCTGGACGTGATTGACCTTGTTTCCCAGTAGGTTACTAACCGTAATAGAACTTACTCCCTGTTTCATATTTGAAAAATACGTGGGAATGGGTATATTGTATTTGAAACCCTCCATGTGGTCTTCAAATCATCACAGACCTAGGTACTTCAATGTTTTCTTGCGGTCCCCCGCGGTTTTTATCTGCGCAAAATATTACACCACCCAATATCCAAACTTACAAACTTTTCCTCTTTATAATATTACTAAACTTTATCGTCAGTGCTGAAAACGATCTTCGTCTGGTCAAGATCTAATCTACTAAAGGCTCTTAAAGCTTTGGGGATCTGAACTTATACGAATTACCTAGATAGTTTGCAAAGTTAAGCGTATAGTATGTATTTACCATAAAAATAACGTTGGCTTGTTTGTAGGCATTAGCAATACGTTCTCAGATGAAAATGGTACTATATTAATGCCTTGTCATCTAAGTTACATATCTATACCAAATTTCAGCTCAATTGAAGTGTTTCAAATTAGTCTTGCAAGATTTGTCCCGAACCATATATTTACAAACATTGCAAATCCTTTGAGCGGCGAAATCTATGTTTAAAAAATATGGTGTAAAATGTATCCCATGATCGTTGGAAAATGAATGAAAAAGTACTTATTGAATTAGGTTTACGTTAATTAATCTCTTTTCAAAAGTCAAAAATCTAACGTAAAACAAAGGGAAAGTTAAGCGAGCTCATCCAGGTAGGGGGCGACGCATGCAGACCGATCAGCGCGTACGAGGGCTCACTCCGGCGAGACACCGGGCACCGATACACGCCACGCACATAACCGCCTAAGCGAATCATGTGCGGCGCGTGCCCGGCCCCAGCCAGCCCGCCGGCGCGAGCACCCGCACGCACCAGCCGGCCTACCCGCGTCGCCCCCTGAGCTCGGTTAGATGGATGTCATCCCATTTAAACAGTATATAGACCGACCTTCTTCTTGGAATCCGTGGTGAGCCTGGTGGTGTGCAGGTCGTCGGCGTTGAGGCTCGCCGAGCACGGGTCCCGATAGCGCGCGGGGCACGCGCACAGCGGCTGCGTGTAATTCAGCCGTACGTACACCGCGTTGCATACCTGGAATTGTAGAATGGGATTTCCAAGTCAAATTTCATCACTCCAACAGCCGGGATTATCGTCCCGCCCAAAGAGGCACCGACAAGTAAGCGTGTGCGTCGCGACGCGGTCCGTATGACCGAGAGGTCGGACACTGGGTATAGGAGCCTGTATCATCGTAAGCTGCCCCGGCTGCGTGGGAAATAAGTGCCAAAAACCATCCGGTATCAGGGCAGAGGTCCCAAGCGCGGCGTAAGAAACGATGTGTTGATATATGTTGATTGTTGAGGTGGCCAGGCGAGGGGGATAAGAAAGAGTAGGAAATCGGATCCCGGCAGAAGCCGGGATTGACCGCTAGAATGCCAACAGCCACATTAGTGGTTAGACGTGAAACCGTAGGTTTTACACAAATGTGTCTAACATGCAAAAGGACGGCACTAATCGATTAGCCGCAGTATCAGTATCACGCCTCATATCATGCAGAAGTTAAATCGCGAAAAAACAGCTGTAAAATTACGACCGGACAATGACTACGCTATATTTTGAAAGCAGCCCACACTTCTTCAAATACCAAAACATACAAACGCCCTTGTTCCGCATAGATAACTACTGATAGTCTTGTGATAGATTCTTACAGTTATTATACGTACTAATATAAATTATACGTACTAATATTTATCTAATATTGAACTTTATGGGTTGATGAACCTTACTCTTCCTTTTACATAACGTGTTTCACTTGAATTAAGGTCGAGAAGTAGGTACAGGGTTCCTGGAATTCCCGGGAATGTAACAATGTTATCTTACCGGTAAACGAAAATACGAAACCCGAGAGAAAGGAAACCTTAGCGTGGAGCAATTTTCCGTACTTATATTTTCTATTTAATTTTCTGTTTTACCCCATGCCGTAGGGATTCACTATTAGCCATAGACTCCCAACCCATCTATACATAGCGGAAAACAAAGTCGCTACTCTCAGCTCTTTTAAACTATGCAATGGATTTAATTGCGGTTTTCAACAATAGATATAGTAATTCAAGAGAGATGTTTATAGGCATAAAAAAGACTAGGTAGGGGTGAAGAGGTGTACGCGAACGAATTCGCGCCGGATCCACTAGTCAACTATATATAGAACAGGGAATAGTGAAACAATTGATTCATAAAAGAATTTTCGAGTCGTTTCAGTAGCAGCTTCAGAATTTTAATACACTAGCGACCCGCCCCGGTTTCGCACAGGTGTTTTCTCCATTATAATAAGTGACAACGCGGAATGCGACATCAACAAATAGTATGTAAAGATAGTAAATAAGGATAAACCATAATTTACATTCAGGCGGCGATTATGATGGTGACCAGCGGGGTGAGTGACGCGAATTGAATAGAAAGCACTGACCTCTATTACGGGCTGACAAAAACAGATCCGACATGCCTCCGTCGTTGTTTCACTGAGAAACTGGAACTCATCTGCTCTACGATTTATGTAGATTTACTATAGATAGATATTAGTTTTTAAATAGGAAGAGTTGAACACCTTGCTGAAGCAAATGGAACTCGTACTTTACATTTCCCGTGTCCTAATGGTACCGGCCTGATGTGACAAATAAATTTTTTATCAAAAATAAACCTAGTTTTTGTAAGTGATGAAACTAGCCCATTCAGGCGACTGAATGGTCAGATTCTGTCAACAGGGTTACGAAGGTCAGATGGCAGTAGCTTTACTGTAATTAACTGATTGGCCAAATCCTGGATCATGGGCAAGGCGAGCACTCGTACGCAAGAGCGTGACCGGGATAATAACGCCAAGATGATTATTGTTATTTGTAACGTTTATTTATCGATTTTCCTCTTAAATGCAACCACATTTCAATTTATTTTTCTGCTGAGAAATATATAAACTCTGATATTTACCTGTTGTATTGCACATTCGGGCAGCAAATAAATGTGCTGGTTGTGAGGGTAGTAGTGGTACTTAGTTGGCTTCGCTAGTACGGACGTAGAGCCGGCTGGCAGCGGGACTGTCTGGAAAAGGAAAAAGCTTGTGTAAGTGACAGCCCTGCACTAGCAGAGAAGCCTTAAGGGCGAGTAAAGGACTTCATACGTATAAAAAGGTTTCTACTATACAATTACTGTCGATGGCAATGCCTATTATATGGTCCTTAAAAGTTACACAATTACGAACAAGCAATACGAAAATAGCTCTTAATAACAAGAAGACCTTTGTTATTAAGAGCTATTTTCGTCCTTAGGAATTATGGTGATAAATATAACGCTGACAAACGCAGCTGAAACGACAAAAACGTCAGCGAAGTAAGAGAAATATGGTGTGCGGACAGATCAGCGACCCCTCGAACGTTAATCCTCGGTGAATATCGTAACCCTCGAACTGTCAAACTAGGGCCATCACTCATCAACTCAGTCAACGAGCCCGCGAGAAACCTCAAGCAAGAATCCGTCAAGTATCTCGGTCGATTTTTCATAAGTATCGTAAATTATGACGAAGCGGATATAGCTTGACTCTTCGTTGTTGTTGTGGATTAGAAATTATTAATGCACAGGTAAGGTAGGATATCGTGGAGTTCGTACTGTTTTAAAATATTTTCAAACTTACAATTAGATTTGCTGATAAATATGAAAACTGTTCGTGTCTTCTACTAAGAAAATAAAGAAGCCATGACTTAAGGATTGCTCATCGTAATTTTTTGGAAATCAAAGTCTTGAATTTTGCACTCTCCTCTAAGTGGAGCCCTGCGGCTACCTTGTTTACGTCGTTTAGTCTATAGTTCAGTGGCGTACGAATGTTGCTTTGCCACAATCGAGCCTCTGAAAGGAGCCGCTCGTGCGTGCGCGCAGCACAACCGCTTCACGGTCAGGCACCTTGCGATTTTGTGCCGATTACGTCGTCACGTTGCAGGTTAATAAACCTGTTACATGACCAGGGCTATCCCGAATTTCTAATGTTGCGACCGTACTCGGTTTCGTAGTTTCGCGATCTGCGAAGCCTTCAGTTGTATAGGTGCCGGCCATGTTCGTCAACATGGCACGTGCGGTGACAGTTTTTGGAGATTCACCGCATAGAAAAGTAATGCTTATTTCTGTTATGGTTTTGGTTATTCGCTGAAATCATTAGTCAATCAATATACCTATTTGAAGACAGTTTTTACCCTCATCAATGTTTTCCTCACATTTTCTTCTTGGAAATAATATACCGGCTGGTTATCTTACTATCATCACCAAATACGTGTAAAGCTCGATGCAATAGCACAGATTTGACGTCACCGACCGTTAGATCCAGTTCGTTTGCGTTATCGGCTATTGCGATGTTCACCTGCTGAGAGATTTAATTTTGATAAATATCAGTCCCTCGATCTGCCGGCTCATCTGCTCCAGTGACCCTTATATTGACATTGGGTGCCACTATAACAACAAAGGCCTTTTTGTCATACTCGCCGCCGATGCTTTCGTTGCGTTAGTTTTTTCGTCTCGTGTTGCGTAGCGTTTTTCGTTCATTAAAAGAACCAATTCTGTTAGTGACCGTTGCGTGAGCGCACACGACAGCTATTCCAATTAATTTCGATTATAATGGAATTGCCCTTTTTCTTGTAAGATTGGTTCGTTGCTAACTGATCGGTTAGAGTTTTTTCTATTCCTAAATACATTTCTTATGAGAACAGTTTGTTATTCAATTTCTGGCTACAGAAACCAATTCATGATGAGTGCCTCTCTCAGCTCACACTGTTGACGAATTGAATATGACTGTTGATAATTGTTTCGTACGTGAAAGATGAAATAAAAGTCAGTGATCTGTTCTGACCTTCACGATTGTGCTCACAATAGGGAAACCTTTTAAAAATTTTCGTAACTTCAACTCCACAGTGTTACTTTTATTCCTTTTTATATTATAATCGGTTCGGTTAAACTTTCACTCGTTTCTGTAAAATAAGCGGACCGTTCTGATGGAACTTTTGCTTTTTGAGTGTGGTTCTCCTTAAGAGAAATTAATTGTCCCGAGACTATTTGTTTCGCCGATTTGGGGATTGGCTTTCACTTTGTTTACGCCTACGTACTTGACCGCACTATGCCTTACCCTATTGTCCTTTGCCACTTCCACTAATTAAACTGAATTAATCACTCGTATCGTATGGATCTCACCATTATCAAGCACAGGACTTCTTTGAGGGCACTATTCAATCTCCTAACCATTGTGCCGCAAGTTGTTGGTTTTGGTGTTACTGTTCTACCTGACCGCCGGTACCGTACTGATTCCGAAGTGGATAACAGGGCAGCGGCACAGATGAATCCGGAGAAGCCGACCCGACTAGGATTCTCTAATTTGTAAGTTTTTCCCCCCCCACTCCAAACGCCGGATGTCACGTTCAAGTTGAATGATCGAATAGATCGTTTCTAATTTAGAAGTTTTGATGTTACGATTCCATTTTGAATTTACAAAAACACCGCTCGGTGCATTTTGATTTGCGTTCATCATAATCTAGTAGCTATCGTGCATTTCTTGTTTCAATGTCATACCCGAGTCCGTTGACTTCGGTGTCCGTTATTAGACCAATATGACCGCTATGGATGTTTGAGCACTTTGATTCCACGATGTGTTTACCTTAAGAGTTAATCTCCAATTTGCGATCTTGACGTGATCGCAGTTCGTGACGCAAACTTACTCTCAAAAGCGATAACAAGCAAGAGGTTGTTCTGTAACCGTATTCGAAAATGACTTAATATATTCTCCAACTCCTAAGTTGAAGTAAATGAAATCTACGTTGATGGGATAATGGCACAGCGTGCGCCTGGCGACAAACACGTTTGTGCAATTTATTAATTTGCAGGGTTCCTTATTTTGCAAATGAGAGTTTCCGGTTATACGGAATAACTGTTGTTTCTCTTGTAGGTACTTGTAGTTGGCATCTTCATTTTCTATGCAGGTGCCTTTGCATTATTTTTTTTTCGATTAGCCAACGAATGAACCATTGCTATGCATGAGTGAGCACGGATGTAGCTACGTTCGGTACTTATCTTTTGTTTATGCCCTTACAACACAATAAAAAGTTAAAGTTATTTAACCTTAGTGTTAAGTGCTATTTTACTGATTTTAACATCGCGTGCACATGTTTCCCTTACTTTAGAAATTAATTGCATCATCCGCTTATATTTTTACTACTCAGTTATATACGACTGTCTGCCATTACTTCAAGCGATTCATGCACTTAGATTTCATGTACCCAACAATAATGCAGAACCTCAGATGCCTTTCGGTCACATTAACCATCTATTTACGAAAATTATTTATCTGAAAGAAAACTATTAAGCCTAATGTTGCACAAAGTATTCGCTCCTCCTGCAGGCGAAGTCCTACCTCTGTAAGACTATGAAACAAAACCGTTCATCAATGAACCATTGATGAACGGTTTTGTTTCATAGAGCTTTCTGTGAGCTTTTGTCCTGCAGGCCTAGTTTGTATAATCGCCCTAGCCGTATGATCCATCCGGCTTAGTTCGGCTATAAATGCTTCATGGCCACACCACGGCCGATGGTTTAGAAACACAGTCTTGAGTAAATTGCTCCCTTGGCTGTGATTTAAATTTAATATCTGACCGACTCTTCCAACTCATTTACTCTTTACACTTGCCTAATGATGAAATGATAGTAGACGATTGAGCTCTTGCAATGCGTCTCCATTGCTTCCGTCTAAACTTGAATTCGTTGGAACAACCCGCAGTGAACTGTGTGCTTAATTTATGAGGACGGACGATCTCGCACAGATTATAGATACTACAGATTTATTCATAATAACACGGTTGTCCGTGTCTCTTTGATGAGATTCGAGTTTATCGCTATAGCAATTACTTCGAGCTTCCCCGAGAGGGTCGCCGTCTCTAAACCCGACCTCCGCTCCTTTTC
The DNA here is from genome assembly GCA_905147135.1 of Blastobasis lacticolella. Lineage (NCBI taxonomy): Eukaryota > Metazoa > Arthropoda > Insecta > Lepidoptera > Blastobasidae > Blastobasis > Blastobasis lacticolella. Next base: position 10,262,241 of record LR990053.1, read on the forward strand.
AGTGAGTAAATTCTCTAGATATAACTAAATTGGTTCCAACAAACACAGTTTCAATTTAAATATGTATAAACCCGAACATTTAACATGAGCCAGGTTCACTTGACTAGGTTTCTCTGAAGGAGTAATTAACAGATTTAATTTCACGTAAATTACAAAAATATGTAATTGGGATTGGGTCTTGTAATTTGGGATTCAGCGCTGATTAAACGCCGTTTAGGTAATCTAATATTCTGTTAGAATGTTCCTTGGAATGGTTTATTTCGTCGAAATAGGTCTACTATGCCGAATGTCAATATCGCGATGCCTAAATGGGTATCTCTGATAAGTATGTCTCTAAATAGATCTGTATGTATAAGTATGTTTTATTTTATAATTTATTGTACAAGGTTAGTTGGATATGAAATCGGCGCGGGGGATTGCAACTATTTCTATAAAATATCAAGAAGCTCCATTCCATATCCAACCTATTGTTCTAAATGCGGAAATGGGTCCTGTCTGCTTTCAAATAAAACTTAACTAAATATATGGACACTTATATAACAATCTGCTGCAATCTGCAATGCGTTTGTACTTTTTAGTTTTTTTTTAATAAGCAGCAGTCGGTGTTTTAGTTTTTGACTACTTTTGCAACGAATTAACTTATTTGATTGATTGCAGTGTTTATTAAATATCTCTGAAGTAGAACATTATACAAGCCGTTGCTTCGTCTCGGCCTGTCCAATGCATTAAGGTCCATATTGCATAGGCTGCATCGTTAGAGACTTGTAAAACGTCAAAGGCGCTCCTTTCATATGTTCGGTCAAGAGACGCGGTGCATATAATTAATTCACATAGCAAAATGACGTACGCCACTAGTCGATTTTGTACGGCGGCGATACTAACGTGGACCGTCTGATTTTGATACTCACCCCAAAAACACTTTACCCTTTTGTATTACATACCTACATTTTCATTCACATAATGCATTTTCTCTTTGTGTTATCTTGTATGTACACGCAAAGCAAATATAACGTTTCATTTAAATTTTAATATTATTTGTAATATTATTATGATAATTAAATTAGTACAAGATCGACCAGCGTAATTGATTACGAAAGATAAATAACATTGGCTATCGGATCTCCATTCAATTATTAATCTATATGGGCTTATCTGGCTTACATCCCAGCTTGTTTATTTAATTAAGTCTCCATATGTGGGCATGTAATGAAGCTGCGCTACAAACTGACCTACACGACTAGTTCGATGCGCAACGATAGCGACCTCACCACGCCGCGCCATCTTGATAGTGACAACGTAATTATGAACCAACACTTCTTAATTAATATCGCATATTGTTCTGCTACCGTCAAAGATTACACTTTTCCCGCGGACGTGAACTGGGTTTGCGGTTTGCGTTCTGCAAATTTTTTTTTTTTTTTTTTTTTTTTTTATCATTTGTAGTTCCTTATTGCGATCTGTTTATAAAACATTTAGCAATATTTTAAGAATGTGTTACAAGGCTCGCTAGGTCCACATCCATTGATGTGCCCATATCATTCATCGGAGTAGATCTTGAGGTACTCTTCTTTTCAGGCGGCGCTTTGATGGGCTTTGGTTGTTGTCCATTAGATGTTTCGCAAGTGTATTTGGGTGAGATTGTAGCCGCTTCTGGTATGTTTTGATTTTGTCCTTTATTACCTCTTGAACAGTTTGTATGTTCAAATCGTGGTGCAATCTTGCATTTGTGACATACCAAGGCGCATTCACTGCTAGTCTGAGCATCTTAGACTGAAATCGCTGAAGGATTTCCAGATTTGAGTTTGCTGCTGTGCACCACAATTGTACCCCATAAGTCCAAATAGGTTTAATTATGCTCTTATACAGCAACAGTTTATTATCCATAGAAAGTTGTGATTTTTTGTTTAGTAGCCAGTACATTTTGCGCATCCGTTGTCCCATAGCAAGCCGTTTGGTCATTATGTGTTTCCTCCAATTAAGTCTTCTATCGAGATACATCCCAAGATATCTTGCGTGTTCTGCTTGAGGGATTGGATGACCATTTATTGTGACCGGTGGGCAAGTTCCACGTCGTGTTGTGAAGGTCACCTGGACCGATTTGGTGTCATTGGCTTTAATACGCCATTCCTGGAGCCATGTCGAAACCATATTCAGGCTATTTTGTAGCTTATGGGATGCTATTTGCGGATCTTCATCTGCTGCCATAATCGCGGTATCATCAGCGAATGTGCCCATTACAACACCCTCAGTTATGGGTAAATCGGCGGTAAAAAGAACGTATAGAGTAGGTCCCATGACGCTTCCTTGCGGCACCCCGGCTCGAATTTGATAAAGGCCTGAAATTTCCTCTCCTTGCTTCACGGTGAAGTGTCTGTCCAGCAGGTAGGATCTTAGAAGGTGGTAGAAGTTTTGCGGTAAAGATTTTTTTATTTTAAACAAAAGTCCATCATGCCACACTCTGTCGAACGCCTGGGAAATATCCAGAAAAGCAGCAGTGCAGTATTTTTTCCGTTCAAATGAATCATTGACCTCGTGTACCAGCCTATGGATTTGTTCTATGGTACCATGTTGTTCTCTGAAGCCAAATTGATGGTCTGGTATTAATTTGCGACTTGCAATGATGGGGTGTATCCTTTTGAGTATAAGAATCTCCATTACTTTAGACGGTATCGGGAGAAGACTAATCGGCCGGTATGATTTAGGGTCTTCGGGGGGTTTTCCTGGTTTGAGGATCATAATTATTTGCGCCACTTTCCATTGGGGTGGAACAAATCTTAATCGTATAACAGAGTTATACAAATACGTTAGAAAGGTTATGGCTTCATCTGGAACTTCTTTTAATATGGCTGCAGTTATGAGATCATACCCCGGTGCCTTCTTTGAGTCTAGCTGTTTTATGACTGCCTTTATTTCACTCTTGGTAAAGCGTTTTATGTCCTCTTCTTCATTCTCCAGATTTTCCTCCTCCAAATTTTTATTTATTTCTAAAGACTTCGCAGATACTATATCAGGATTTGGTGTGAAAACTTCATTTAAATGTGTAGCAAATGCTTCAGCCTTCTCGTAGTCACTAATAGCCCATGTGTTATCGAGCTTGCGTATGGGAGGTTGGTGGTGGGTCGGACACTTAAGGTTTTTTGTAGCTTTCCACAGTGAGTAGTCTGTAGCGGGCGTAGCATCCATTCCTAGCAGGTAAGTTGCGAGTTGGTAATTTTTTTCTGCAGCTAGTTGTTGCTTTACTTGGTTAGAAAGCTTATTTAGTTTTGCTTTGTCTTCAGGATGTCTGGTAACTTGCCATCTTTTTCTGGCCTTCCTTTTTTCCGCTATCAATTTCCTTATTGGCATAGAGCATGACTCACCACGGCACTGAGGTGTCGGTGGAGGAGTAGCTTCCCAGGCAGCCTGTTGGATGACGGAGTTAAAGTGTTCCACCGCTTCCTCTACGTCGAGCTCGGTGCGCAATGCTAGGTTTAAGCACAACTTCTTTGCTACTATCTCTCGAAAGTAAGGCCAATTTGTTTTGCGTGTGTGCAATCGACATGGAGGAGTTCTTACATGAATATCCTTACTCAGCGTTATTTCCACCGGCGAGTGGTCGGACGACAAGTCATGACTTGATTTGCACTGTATATGAGTTCTGTGTATGCCTTTAGTGACGCAGAAGTCTATCAGATCTGGTACTTTCATGGTGTCTGATGGCCAATAAGTTGGCTCTCCAGTTGAAAAAACCCCAAGCTGCAGCTTATTAATTGTGGAAAGTAGTTGACGACCTTTGGATGTGATTATACGAGATCCCCAGAATGTGTGCTTCGCATTATAGTCTCCGCCTGCAATGAACCTTTGTCCCAGACTTTTGAAGAAGGCAGAATAGTCATCCTCTTTTAACTTATGTTTCGGAGGACTATATATAGCTGATACTGTCAGGGGGCCAAACCAATCCTCTATAACAATGTTCGTGGCCTGTATTTTGTCTGAACAATAATGAACTGTCTCATGATGCTTGATGTTGTTTTTAATTAGTATTGCACTTCCACCGTGTGCAGTGCCGTCGGGATGTAGGGTGTGGTAGAATTTATAATTTGGCATATTAAAATAGCTCCTTTGTGTAAAATGAGTTTCAGAGATGAGTAGAACGTCCACTTCATTCAGTTCCATGTATTTCTTAACCTCTAGTGAGTGTTTTGTCAGCCCATTGGCATTCCAAACTACGATTTTTATGGAATCGAATTTGTTGTTAATTTTGTTGTGAGTGTTATAATTAGATTTGTCATAGTTGCCAGTTGTTGCATCATCTGTTTCATCATTAACATTAGTTCACGAATATCACTATTATTAGTAGTGAAATTCGTATTTTCCTTTTCTCTGCTTTTGTCTTCATCGGTAGTCAACCCGCCTTGGGTTTGTGGAGCTGCGATTTTTACTACACTAGCGTAGGTAGATCCTGCATTTACTGTGGGTTTGGCGGAAAAGCTTTCTTTTAATGGTAATGCTCGAGACTTTGTTTTTCTCTCAGGTTCAGCTTGTAGTCTTATTTTTTGTAATTCCCTGTATACACTACAGCCCTTGTAATTGGCGGGGTGATTTCCATCGCACAGCACACACTTCACGTTGTCAGATCTGGTTTTTCGGAGACAGTCAGCAGATAGGTGTTCACCGGCACATTTAATACATTTCGGCTTCCTTCTGCAGTACGCCTTAGTGTGTCCATATTGTTGACAATTTGCACATTGTGGTATGTCCCGCTTCGGCCTTGGGGGTTCGAAAATTATTCTGCAGTGTAGTAGAGTTTTAACAGCGTATATCGATTTGTTGTTCTCTTTTTGTTGAAGTTCGATGGTGAACATAGGTAATGGCGTTTTCGTTTGTCTTTGTTTAATATTCCAGACATTAGTGCATTCATGACCAATTTCAGCTAAGGCTTCTTTTATCTCTTCTGGATCAGTTGATGGGTGCATCTTTTTCAAGATTACTTTGAAGCTTCTCTCCATCTTTGGTTTGTAAGAATAAAATTCTGTGTTCTTTATTTCTAACTCTTTTACTATTTTAGTGTAAAGTTCAGATGTGGAGGTTATGATTTTAACTTGTTCGTTACGTAGCACTTTTAACTCATATCCTTCACGCGCGTGTTCGTCGAGCAGTTCTTTAAGAGGTTTTATGTTACTCACTCGGTCTACGAATATCGGTGGTGGTTTCTGAGGTTTGTTTTGCAGAGCATTCTCAGTCTCCGTAGGATGCTCTTCATCGAGTTCAGAGAACCTATTGAAGGTCGGGACGGGTTTTGATAGCCAGTATGTCTCAAGCTTTTTTTGCTTTTGTGGTTCAAGGACTCCAGGGCTGGATCTCTGTCTCTTTTTATTTGTTATTTCAGTCCACTGATTGTCCTGGTTATTTGTTTCGTCCGAGTCCAGTTCCATTGCTGTTGATCTATTTGACCCAACTGTATTTTCTTCGTTTTCAGGATCAATAATGATTGGTTGTCCTTGTGCTGTTGATGAGCTGTCGAGATTTGACAGCGAATATGACCTTGCCCTATTGAATAAGGACGGATGGAAAACTTGTTGAGTCAGAACTTTATTTGTTGGTTTTATAGTTGGAATAAGATTTTGCTTTGTTGGTTTTGTTGTGACTATATTGGTGCGATTGCACGTAAGCGAGTTTTTGCCCCCCCCAGAATTAGTGGGGCTGTCCGATAAATCGGAGAGGGATTCTCCAGCTGCGCTGGTACCCTCCTGGGGTAGTTTATAGTTTTCATTCAAATTTTTATTACAATTCATCATAGAGTTCCCACGAGTCGGGTCGTAAGACGGTCACTCTTGGGGTGACGCCCATCCCCAAAGAGAAGGCTAGGTAAAACAGCGGGTCGCCTGGTACGCTGAGTTTGGTCGCTAAAGGCTGATCCTCCTAACAGCCATGCATCCTCTTGGCACGTACCTCACCTTAGGATTTAGGGACATTGTTTATAGAGGTTGTCTTCCTCGCGATCCAAGTGGCGAAGCTCAGATCCCCGGACCAGCGAGAAAATCAGCTGGCTTACGGTCTGGGGGGACCTTTTCAGGCCCCACACTGGTTTTTCTGTCAGGGTTGTCTCCCTTAGCTAGTGAGTCGGATTTGAGGCGCCGACGGCTCGCCTTTGCCCTTCATACTTTGCTATTGCAGTCACGAGGTAGGAGGTAATGTGCAAAGCTCGTTTGACATACAACATTGCCCAGGAGGTACGGCCCATATTGCTATGAGCCCCTCGCCAGTCCGCGGCGGCAGGCTAGCGAGGGCGAGGACGTGTACAACAGGACTTTATGGTGCGCGCCGATAGCTCATCTTTGCACACATGAACGTACGCTACTGGCTCTAATTCTGCAAATTGATCATGCATACGGGCTTTAGATGTACGTGCGCGCTTCTTTCTCATACGCTAATTGCCATTGTAGTCTAATGAATGTGCTCGGGCGAGTGTTTGTTTAATATGTAAAAGACATGCGATGGATTGTGCGATGCAACAAGTTTGTTGTTAATTGAGTATTCGTATAGGAAATTGTACTAAATCGAATACAATGAAGCTCCTATTGCAAAATATTTTTAAATATACATAAATATTTCCTAATATGCATTGGATTTTGAGATTGAACTTGTATTGCTTTTTCCTTTGTAAGAATTTTAATTATTTTTAAATAGACTAGATTAATTGGTTTTAGAGAAATATTTTCTAATTAACGTTAAGTATAGGTAATACTTACCTACATGAGCAAATACCTAGAAGTTGTACCGATAGATGATCAAATATAAGTAACCAAAAGTTACACAGGACCCAAAATTTATTAAGCCGGCCCGACTTAATTGCGTTAAACTTTGTTGAATCCAGAATAACTATGTATATCCAGCCATAAAAACCGCGTGTTACGGGCCCTTGTCTTCAACAAAAACAATCACATCCGCTCGTACCGCTTGTTATTTCGCCGAAATACCGGTCATCTTACGCGCTCCATTCACCACACTACTCATCATAATTTCCGTCGCGTCCCGTATTATTGTGAGTTGTGACGTCTCAACGACCAAGACGCGTCGGTCCGCGTCCGGCGCGTTCGTTGCCCGACCAACCTCAACCCAAGTTCAGGGCTGCGAGTGCCCCGGCTTACATAAGCGTTGCGTAATTACTTCCGACTTATCCTGATTCATTCCTGCGGCGTGCACTGTATGCGCATGACGTATCAATGCCCAATCGCGCGCAATATTGTGATTTATGAGCCATTATTGGCGCGCCGTGGTGCGCTTTCGGTTTTTGTATCGCCGACACGTATCGTGTTGTAGCTTTAATGTAATACCTCTGAGTTAAAGCCACGTAAATAGACATGGCCTGTACATGTTACTAGCGATAATACTCGGGTTTATTGTTGTTTCAATATTGCGCGATTTTTTATTCATCAGAGATTTGCTGCAAAGCTGAAGATTTGCTTGTTATCCAGCAATTTTAATCGTTTATTTTGCTTTTTTAGCTTAGCTTAAAACACTGATCGGTACCAACAGGTTGTTTAATACCTGTTCTCATCAGTATGGGGGAGGCGTGCTGTGATAAAGATATGAGTTAAGGATTTGTAGGTGTTGTAGCTATGTGCAAAATAGAGTACGTGATGTACTACGTAGCATAGCACTGGTTGAGACGGTCACATTGTTTGGCAGCAAAGTTTTAACCTAGCTAAGTTACCTCGTATCTCTGGTGGTGATAGAAAAGCACTCTTAAACAAGTCAGGCTGGTATTTCTCATACAAATTTTTATCGATTTTTATTTTTTAACGCCCGACGAAAAAACGGATGTGTTATGAAGTTTGACGCATGTCGCTGTCTGTGGCTTTGTGTATTTATCTGTGGTATTGTAGCTCCCGAACGGATGAACCCATTTGGATGTGGGTTTCTCTATTAGAAAGCAAGTTTAATTAAAAAGTTTAAGTAAACTTGTTCAGGGGTTACTCTACTTTTTCTGTCGATTAGGTTATGTTAAAATAGGTACCTAAAGTAATTTAGGTATTTAATGACAATTAGTGTAATACATTTGTAACCCTTCGCAGCACATTAATCGTCGAGCTTGCTCCTTTAAAACCGTCGAATATCTTACATTATTATCTCCGCTTTGTTGCTCTTTCGCGTAGCTCGTTAGTCTGATACTATGCCTGGGCTGCAGTGGAACGTATTAATACAGGTTTCGTACAGGATAGCGGTTTAGTCATTCGATACCCCTTGCTCCGGGCCGTCTGTGTGGTTAATAGTCTGTTATGTTCCATTTAAACCGGGTGAACCACTAAAACACTTAATTGCGCAAATTAGTTTGAGCAAAGGCGCTTTATTGTTTAATTTTGCGCTTGAAGGTTTTGCTTTTGTTGCGATTTATTTTGACATTCGTTCGAAATGTCTGTCTAATGTAGCTACGCTTAAATGTTGTGGTATCGGAGCTATAGGCTGTCGAAGTATTATTATTATTATATTAGCCCGAATAATCCCACTGCTGAGCAAAGCCCCCCCAAATTTCCATTCCAAATTTTTATTTTCAAGATTTTGTTCGCAAAAGTCAGTTATATTGTCAATTTATACAATAGTTACTATTTAGAATAAAATCGATGTACACCTGAGAGGACATTTACGTATTTTGTATTACATACATAGATACAATTATTAAGTGTCTTCTGTCAATAGCATCTGTAGGTATAGAAAGTACAAACGACGCGTATCTGATTTTGGTATAGTTAAGAAAATATTGTGAATAAATATTTCGCGCATAACATGGCATACCAATTAAGAATTTCAGTATGCGACTTAGATTGGGTTATTTTATTAGTCATTTGAGTAGCCTTACATATTTGGGTATTGATCCCTTTCCGTTTTCAAATTAATTGTGCTTTAATAAATACATTTTTCGTAAGCGATGAGTCTTTCGTATTAAATGACTATCTCAGTTTCCGCTTCTCACAATTCAGGTTTAGTGATCACAATTCGCTACACTTTCGTTGTGTTGTTTATTTATATTCGTGTTGCGTCTGTCTGGTCATCACATCGCATTAGCATCGGCATTCAGCTTGAGGGGCGACGCTCTTGATAGCTACTCGTAGATAATAGTCCTAGTACTAAAATACGCAGTGGCTCCCGCTCCGGCCATGTACCAATGACTGTTTTCTGAGTTATGTACATTAGATGAATACTAACCGATGCTCTTACGGTGAGGGAAAGGACCGCAGCAAAAGGACTCTGCCTACCTCTACGGGAACAAGGCGTGACATTATATTTGTATGTGTTAACCAGTAAAAGTGCACTGTCGTATTTGGGTCTATTTACTCCACATCGGTGGAGGGTTTTGCCATAACCTCAATGTGGGTTGAAAATAATACATATCACAGAAAACGCCGCTCCACATTTCTTGCACTTTCTGTCTTCGGAGTTTCTATCTGATCTTCCTCTAAGGTATCTAACCGTTTTTGCCTTCTACGATACCCATAACTAGAAGCTGTTGATGCTTATAATCAGCAGTAGTGTAAACTATTGGATAATTCATTCACGACATTCCGTTGCAACTGCAATGTCGCTTATTGGCTAGGTAAGTTGGAATTAAGTTGTTTCCTACTATGGGCGTATTATACTTTGCTGCGAGTCCCAGAGCAGTAAGAGTACCTATTAGCTTGTCCTCTCGCTACCCGAGTATCAGCTTTGTTCTAGGGAAGTTTTTTTTACTTTGGGTACAGTTATAGGGATAGGAATTTGTTTTGTCCGTTAAAAAGAATATGTTACACATTCCAACAGATTTGTGTTTAGTTTACATTTTTTAGCGTTTTTCACATTACTTTAGTCAGTTTGTTTTATGTTGGCGAATAAAGTTTTTTTATAAGTACCACTAAGGTGGCAAACAAGCTTACGCCTGATGGTAAGCAGTTACAATACCAGGTTTGCAATACCAGGGGGTATAACTTAGGCGCTGCCGACCCCTACACGTTGCTCTGGCAGCAATGGCAAATGCCCCTCCACTGCCAAAGCCACTACTCCTCAAATCCCCATCCCATGGAGCACTGGAAATCTTACTCACAGTAATACTATTTGTTTGGCTGCGGTATTCTGTAATGCTAGTTCTACACTACTCACGAAGTTGACCGAGGTTAGGCGAATACGAGAGTGTGTCCAACTTTACCTCGCTTTAAACAACTTCCAATTGTTGTCGGTTTTTGCGTCCGAGTCAAAGGACTCGAAGTTGCCCGAAGTGCCCATACGAAGTGCCTCGCTACGCTACTCGGCTGACTTCAAAGTTTGCCATTTCTAATTTTAACTTTAATTCTCTTTTAATTTTCTTTGAGGAATAAATATGCACGTAGATATAATACGCGAGAGTGCACATTGCAACGGCAGCTGCTACTTGAGCGTCCATGATGAAAAGAGTGCGTGGTGCCGACGCTGCCGCGAGAATGTGCTCTCCGAAGTTGGACGAGTGTGTAGTGACATACCTTGGACTTCGGTCAACTTTTCCGAGTACTTCATTAAGGAACTTTGCGACTAGTGTAGAGGAGGTATAAGATGGATGTACTTTCCCAGTGTGCAGGTCCAATTTGAAAAGGATAAAAATTAAAAAAAATATTGGTCATTTTAGATTCTAGAACTCCGCGCTTTGGAAACTCGCGCTTGTTTATAATTCCTAAATAAATTTGAATGGCTAGAGCCATAACTTATTTCGAAAAGCATTCTCACTAAGCATTCACGAATGATAAATTACTTTCAAACCCAGAAACCCTTTATAGTTCCTCGGGATAGGTTTTTATAGTTCACATCACACTTACCTATATATACATTTTACCAACATAAAATACACTATAACTATACATTAAATAGACCTCTGCTAATAGCTCGAGCAA